>JACCHV010000018.1:0-2482500 GCA_018907245.1 Eupristina koningsbergeri
TGATGGTAATTTTAATAAGAAATACATAGTACTTTATCAAAATTTATTTTAATCTTAATAATTAGAAATAATTATATACATTTTATATACATTTAGTAATATAAAAAAGTTTTCGCATTTACATACATTATATACATTTAGTTATTATAAACATTTTATTTGCATAGTACAATTTAGCGTTGAACAATTGCAATATATATATATACAAGTGATCTAATATAAAATATGATTCAAACAATATATTTATTTAATATCTATTTCAATACTCTTCTTCAACACATTATTTATAATTTATATAAAAATATATAATATTAATATTTTTAAAACTAATGTTTAATTTTAAATTTTTATAATATATTTTTTATTTTCAGATGGAAACCAAAACTACTATACAAAATTTCATATACAATATAAAGGAGGAAACAACAAGTGTAAATAGTGTATAATATATTTTGTAATTAAAAGATAAAAATATATTTTACAATTATCTTTACATATAAAAATGTATACATTTTATTTATATTTTGTTTTTATACTTTATTTTAAAAAAACACATCCTGTAATGTGTTTAATATATATTAAATTATAATTAAAAAATCATAATTTTTTTTAATAAAACAATAATTATAATTAAAAACTTGTACGCATAAAATGACAACTATTTAAATCATAATATTATTTATACTATTATATATATATATGCGTACAAGTTTTTAATTATAATTATTGTTTTATTAAAAAAAATTATGATTTTTTAATTATAATTTAATATATATTAAACACATTACAGGATGTGTTTTTTTTAAATTTATATTCATAATTTAGCATAAAAATTTTATATTTTTTTTGGCATGCTAAAAAATCCATTGAAAAAAAATTATACACATACATATATATATATATATATATGAACTATAGGTAAATAAAGCCCAATGCACTAGAAGTCTTCATATATGTATGTGTATATTATATATATAATTTTTTTTCCATGGATTTTATAATACGCCTAAAAAATATAAAATTTATTATGTAAAATGTAAGCGACAATTTTCTTGAGACCGATTCAAGGGATTATAACTTTAAGAAGCAGCCCCAAAAGAGAAAGTTATAGCATCGGTGGGCCTGATGCCCGCCGGTCAACCCCGACGGGCCGAGGAAAGATGTATCACGGCGCGGGGGAGGCGAGTTAGTTATTCTATTGCCGTCGGCTAGAATTATTGTGAAAAGTTGGAATCCTTCTGAATAAATGATACTCCTGTGTTATATCATTAAATTCTGTCTGCTTTTTGTATAACCCTATCCGTTAATTTGCCGTGAGAACGCCGGTACGCAATATATTTTGTGCAGTTTCTTACAAAAATTATAAATATAAATTAAAAAAAAACATTCTGTAATGTATTTAATACATAAAATTATAATTAAAAAAACATAATTTTTTTAATAAAATAATAATTATAATTAAATTTTTTAAAAAATTACAATTTCATAAAATGTGATTAATTATTAATGTAAATAAAATTAAGTCAATAGAATAAACGGTAATACTTCATATATTTATATTAAATATATATATAATACAAATTTATAACAAGAAAAATATATCTTTTAAACAAAGAAAGAATAACTGTACATAAAAACATACAAAAATATAACTAAAAATTTAAACACAGTATAACCTAAAATTAAATTATAATTACATTTATATGACAAAACATTTTATATATAAATGTTGAAATATGTTAAAATGTGTATAAGTAGCTTAATCACTTTTACAATTACTTATTTTTTTCTTATATAATTCTCTGAAAAAATATTTATTAAAATATTCATAAATCACTTCATAAATCACACTTTATATACACATAAATAAAATCTAATTTCATAATTGTTTTAAGAACTGTAAAAACAATACAATAAACATGTATACCGGTCCATCAGAACCGGTTTATGAAAAGGGCCATACCAAACATAGGAGACTGTAAAATAAAATAAGTGCGGGGTCCCTATACTATTTGAGTCATAGTCATGTGAGCTTTGTCCCCACTTCTCTCATTTAAAAGCTTCACCGGTCTGTGTATAGCTGAAAAAATATCTGCTTTAAAAAAGTAAATAAATCTCAAAAATAGATGAAGACAATGGCTTTGGTATAGGAGACGATGATACAGGAGATGTGTGATGTGTAAGCTAATAAAAGACTTGCATCACAAAGTATTTTTTCGTCATTTCAACAAAGTCAAACGTTTTTTGGTGCAATTCTAAATACAAAGGTATTAACTAAAAGTTATAATATAAATTAACGTAAATTATTTATTCCAAAATAACATAAAGGAATCCATAATATCAATAAAATATATAAAACACAAGAAGAATTCAAGAATATCTGGAGAGTTTCAGGTCCTCGTTGAAACTTGCTCGAAGTAGCGCAAGCACTGTTAAACTTACAATTTCATCTTAATTTTGATTTTATTCTAGCATTAAAAGATAACTGGCAAAAGTAATTCAGCTCACTATTAGGTCAATGAACTTTTTTCAATTAATCTAATCAATATGCAATATGTGGAACTTTTATTTTGACAACTATCAAGCAAAGATAAACAAAAAAATAATTAGCATTGATTAACTTAAAATTTTGTTAATAATTATTTTTATACATCTATTCTATTCAAAATTTAAGCATTTATATAAATTATTCTTATTTTAACATTTTATAATTTAACTTCAATATTCATGTAATTGCTAAAATCTAAAACTGTAACAATTCATTTTATTATCAAATTGTTTAATTTTATTTAAAATTATTTATTTTTATTTATTATTGATCTATATGTTGAGACATACCGATTTCTGAATTACTAAAATTGAACTTTTTATCATTATAATGATCTTTGTGGATTGTATACTTTCTTTACGCATATATTTCTTTTTTTTATTTTATAGTTGAAAATTAATTACATTAAAATATTTGTTATAATGATCTAACGTTGAACTAAATATTTTACAAAGAATTAAAAGGATTTGAAATTTTAAATATACTTCAAGATTTGAGAAAATTTTTATAAACATCTGTGTTTCTAAAAACTATACAGGTTGTACATAATGTAAATAAAAACATATTTTCATAAAATTATATATTCATTGAAGTTTAAAAAAATAATCAAATTATAGTCAAATACAGAATTTTTGCAATTAAATCATTGAACGGTCCAGTATTCAGACCGTGTTCGTACCGTCGAATTACTGATGGTCCGAATGATTGATAAAAATAAACCACTTGTTTATGATAAATTTTGGATTTATTTACAATTTTTACAAGTTGAGTGAGTTAGAATAAAGAGATACATTTTAATATTTTCTCCGCTCTTTATAGGTAACGAGGTTGCATTTATAATCAAATGTTATTGGTTGCAAATATTGCGAATTTTCTATAGATAGATACATTCGACCAATCAAGTCGAGTTTAAAAATTATTATAAACTTTAAAGGAAAACTCGACATTAAAAATTTCGACGAAAACATAATTCGAAATGCATTAACAAATTACTTTGTAGAAATGGAAACGATTTCGGGTTATCTAAGAACATTAGACGCTTATCCTACCATTAAAGGTCGAGACTATGAATACCTGGGTCAATCAATAACGTGACGTGCACGTGTACCGACCCTTACATACTAGGGAAAACGATGCAATGGCACCTACAAGTATGGTCGCATTATTTTACATTAAGACAAGACATCATTAATAAATACACATTGTTTTACACTAACCACAAAACTTTCATATTCATTTAAAATTAACATTAATTTGTCTGCAATTGTGAAAATGTTTAATTAACTTAATATCTATATATTTTCGAATTTATTATTCTTAGTAAAGTATATATTCCAATCTAATCAATAAGTTTACAAAAAAAGATTTCAGTCAATTAATACCGTTTATCGAGCATCTTAAATTCTTATTATTAACAATATGTTGCATTTGCATTGATAAATATTGGAATTAAACATTTTTCATTAAAATAAATAAGATAATTTATATTAATATTTAAATCAATTGTATCTTCAAATAACTCTACTCAATATTTTCAGTAAAATAAGTAATAATTTAATTTACAGTGTTATCATTATGTTTTTTAAATAGTTTATACAAAGTGAGAGATTGAATTAATTATTTATTCAAAATAAATTTTGCAATCAGATTATTTAACAATATAATATAGAATTTTTAAATTTATAAAAATTCAATGAAATGTATAAAAAACTATGGAATTTATTAAAAATATTATTATAAACCTTTTTTTTTTTTATTAACAAAATATAAATGTATTAGCATTTAAATACAATTTTCTTAATATTTGATGTTATATATTGTCTCTAACCTTTTCATTTATAAACAAATGTGTCCACGAATGTACATAAATGATTTACACTGTACATTATATAGGTTATTTTCATTTTATTCAAAATAAATAATTAAAGCAAAAATATTAAAGTGCCTAAATAATTTTTATAAAATCATAAATATTATGAATAAAATCAATTTAAGAAATGTTGTATTATTTGTGACACTTATATATTAAGTATTGTGGTGTGATTATGTTAAAAAACTTTTATGAACAATATTTTTTGTTTAATATATTGTATATATTTATCTGTAAACGATGATTATATTTAAAAAATAAAATAATTTACATTGTATACATTATATTTCTTATATTTGACACTCGCTTAAAAAAAAACATGCACATAAATTGTAAATACATAGTTAAGATATTTTATAAATTATATAAAGTATTACACAAAAAATTAAACATGTATTTACAGCTATAATTTGCATCATTCTAAAATTTGACAAACAAGTTCTTATTATTATATTAGTATTAAACATATCAATAATGTCTAAATTATCATTATCAAATTATACATGAGATGCTAAAAAAAATTACAATTGTGAAAAATAAAAACTAATACTACAATTATACAGTATTAAATCAATAAAATTATTTATTAACCAATAATTATTTACTAATACTAATAAAAGAGAGAAAAAACTCTATGCGTGAATATGAAAGAGAGAGAAAAAAATCATATGAGAATGAATGAGAGGACATGAGAATGAGAGAGACCGACACAAGATAGCTTGACAGTATGAGAGTGAGAAAGAAGACGAAGGCTTGTAAGATAAAGAAAGATAGACATGTCATTAAAATATGGTTCGAATATTAATTGTAAATAAAGTACTACAAAAAATTGTTATTAAATGAATATATAAATATTGAAGTAAAAGGATACTAATACATATATATGCATGTGTATTTATATTGCAAAAAACAATTTATTAAATAATAACTTTTTTAATTTAATTTATTATTTGAAAAATAATAAAATATAAGTTTTAATAAAATATTTCAAAAAATTACTCGTAAATTTAAATAAATAAATTTTAATTTAATAATTGATACAATTACGATTATTTTTTTTTATTTATGTAAGTTTACAATTATTCTCAATATTATACAAATGAATTATAATGTTAGAATTTGGTCGTAGTGAACTTAGCATAGCTATAAGTATTCATTGTATTCGTAAATACATGCACATAACGTTGCGTATGTATTTGAGTTGAAAAAGCTGCTTCTGCTCGACGGATCGTCTTTCATTTTTGTTCTACAAATTCGTATTTAATTTTCATCTCAGTCATACGAAGAACCCCGCTATGCCTTTTCTTATCCCCACCATGCTTCCAATGGGCATATCCATGGGTATCCGTAAGAGGCAGCACCGAATTTTTTGGACATGGTTCCCTATGCTACCGCGCAATCTCCCAATTCATCTCTGCTGTATATAAATATATGGATTACGGCTAAATGAAAAGCCATATTAAAATACTTAGAAATTAATTTATTAGGCTACAAAATATTTTCAATTTTCATAAGATTATAATTTATATTTATACAAAAACATTTAATCAAAAAAATATTATATATATTATAATTATTTTTATTATTATCTATTTTAATATAAATATAAATTATAATCTTATGAAAATTGAAAATGTTTTGTAGCCTAATAAATTAATTTCTAAGTATTTTAATATGGCTTTTCATTTAACCGTACTCCATATATCTATGTATATTATTTTTTTAAATAGGTTTTACAACACTAAAGTTTGTTTTATAAAACCAAAAAATATGATGCAAGAAAATTAATTATTTCATCCGCCATGAATTTTTAAAATATAATGTATATGTATTAATACATTTAATTATAATTCATTATTAAAATAAAAAAATATTTTTTAATATATATTATTTGTATTTATTAAATTGTATGTTTCAACGTAATGAAAATATGAAATTGAAGCATACAATTTTATAATATTTAACAAATAATAATATTAAAAATATATTAAATATTTTAGAATCATTAAAATCATTTTTATTATAAATAAATGTAAAAATTACTTTGATTAATTTATAAAATTCAGAAATCAATGGATATTTATATTTTCAGCTTTTAATATACAAAATTAATCAAATGCTAGATTGTTTTCTTAAAACTTTATGTCGACATTTAACTTATCTAAGTAACAATCTAAGTATAATTTTATTTCTATAAGCTGTCTCGCATTAATGGTATTAAGCTAAAACAAATTTTATAATTGTTTAAATATACAGTATATATATATACAAAACATATAATGTTTTTATCTGATTTTTTAAATCATTTAATAATTGTAAAAATATTTATTTTACAAATTTGATCATATTTTTTGTTTTTGGGCAATATCTTGCAGCTGCTCCTAGGATAATATAATATACACTTGTTTCTATAACATACAATAAGCTTGTTTGAATATTTTTTTCTGTTATTATATATTAGTAATAAAATTATCAATAAAAATAAGTGATAAAAAATATTTTCTTTGCACAATATTAGTTAAATAAATTTATATATAATGTAGCAAAATAACATAAGCCATATTGTATACGCCAACATCGTGTAAACATATATGATAATTTTCAAAATATTTATATTTTTAACATGTAATAACATTAGACTTATATAATAATTTTAGTATTTATTAAAGTTATGTTTTATATATGTATAAATATTAGTCTGTGTGTATATATATTTAATGTTTCAATTATTATTAAGTGATAACACACTTTCTTGTATGACCGCATCTAGAAACCAAAAAAGGAATCCTTTATTTTCACTTTGTTGTTTTGTATATTTGGTGTACTTCAACACATTTTATAATAATATTGTTATTTTGCTTGTCATATATTTATTGTAATATTTGTTTCTTCCAACATTCTATTAGAAATTATTAATATAATTATTGTATTATTATGTAATTATTAAATTATTAATATTGTATGTAACCTATTTTTTTTATAAATATAATGTATTTAACTAAAAAAAAAAAAATTTTTCATTTCATATAATAATGAATGCTTTAAAATATTATTAACTGTGCAATAAAATATTAGCATTTTTAAATTAATTAACATACCTGAAATTAATATTTCTTGATATTTAAACTTTCCATTTTTCACTCGTGTGTGTTTGAAATTTGTTTACACGTGTTTGGAGAAAAATAACATAAACATGTGTAGCAGATTGCCAGTATCGACTCCTGTTAAAAGACATAAGGGGATATTTTTTTTATGTTTTCTTTATATTTTCATAATTTTAAAAGAAAACTAAGTTTTTTAATTTAATATAAATATACGTAATAAAATTTCTTTTATTTAGTGAAAAATTCAAATATTATCTAGTATTGAAAGTACAGGGTGCTAATTTTTATAGTTCGAATTGTGCCAGGGTCTTTTGTTGCCACTTTTCTCATTTAAGCTTGGACTTGCTTTTTATAGAAAGAAAAGTTTATTATTAATAATTAAAAAACAAGGAAAAAGTTAAGGATTTTAATAAATTGGTATGAATCACAGGTACGTCAATTTTAAAATATTGCATTGGATTATGATAAATACATTTAAAGAATTTTTTTTGCTTTTATGCATTTAAGTCACAGAATAGTAAATAAGATTTTACTTATGATGAAAATCACGTTGAAAATTCTGCTTAACTTCCGAATGCATGTGTGTATAACGTTGCCAGGCAACGTTGAAAGTGTCAACTTCGCAGTATTTCAATATAACCTAGAATATATTTGTGGTTCAAAGACGCGCATCTAATACGAATTTTAATATAAATATTATACATAATATTTATCGGCATATTTTTGGTTGGATTAAAATTTTTGTAATGATTATTAATTTTATTCAGAGATTTAAGTCATGTTCATCTTCCATACTGAGAATAAATTCAAATTTTTTAAAATTAATAAGGTTTGCCTACACTGTAAAACATAATCCTATGAAGCACATCTTTTATGTGTCGTTGGACAGACTCGATAGTTCGTTATAAATTTAATTTTAGTTTTTATTTTATTTTTTAATTTATAAAGCACAAATGATATATGTATTTACTTTTTAAGAAAATTAGTTCTGTGCATTTTTTGTTAGATCATGTATTTTATATTATATATATTTTTATAAATTTTATTATAAATATAAATTTTTAATAGATGATTATTGTTTCATTTTTTATTAATAGATTTTTTTATTCATTTATTTAGAGCAAGCAGTTTTATATTACAGATTGGAAAATAAAATTATGGATTTACGTGCTGTGAATGTTCCTAAACTACATAAGGGTAGAGGCTTAGCTAGACTATTAACAGAAGTATAAAATATAAATATTTTAATATATTTATTAATTTATGCTATTTAAACTATTTAATATTGAATTATATTTATTACAGACTGCTTTTACATATGCTATAGAAAATGATTACTATTTATTTTTGACATGTGCATATACACAAAAATATTATCTTGCTAATGTAAATTATGATTTAAAGCAGAAGATAATTGGTCCAAAACATCTTTTTAAAGGATCAATGATGGATGTTGAAAGTTTTAATAAACTAGATGATCCTGAAGAATCCCCTAAACATTAAATTTAATGAATTAATTATTTAATTGGGCTGATTAATATACATACATATATTTTTGTAAAGCTTATATTGAATGGTAGTGAACAAATAATATTGAAAATTTTACTAATATAATATCAAGTTAATAAAAATGGATGAGATAGAGTATGAAAGTATCATTCAATGGTATTGTCAAAACCAGTACTATAACGATATGCTGTCTTATGCAAGGCAAGCTACAGAAGCATATTCTTCAAATGAAAGATTAAGAATTTTATTAGTCTTATCATTTACATTTAATGGTCTTTACAAAGATGGATTGAAGGAAGCTTCATCACTGGTTAGAATATTAAATTATATATTAAATCATATGAAGATTTTTTTGAAAATACTTATTTCTTCTGATATATTTTTTTCTTATAATGATATTATTAAATTTAATAATTAATTGTTTGTATTAAAATATTTTATAAATTTATATTGATAATAATCTAATGATTTATTTTGTATGAATTTATTTTTTATTGATTAGGATATTTTAATTAATTATTACTTATTAACTAACAGTTATATTATTAACTATTAATATATGATAAAAATTATTTAAAATAATAGGTAAATATTCAAGATTATCCAGTGGCTTTTCTGTCAGCTTTGGTAACTCAAAGTTATATAAATAAAAATCACATATCCACTGATCGAATCACTGCAACTCAAATTGATACAATGATCAGAGAATATTATATGAAAGCCTCATTCTCAGCTCTATCTCTTGCTACAATTACCTTGTTACTACTTAAAAAATTTGATGAAGCCAAAGTATATTCTGATCGAGCTTATACACTTAATTCATCTGATATTTTTGTTCTTTTGGCAAAGGGATGGTGTTCATTGAATCAAGATAATTTAACAGAAAATACTGGTTAAAGATAGATAAAAATTTTTAAATTATTAAAAAGCATTAAAGATATATTATTAAGTTCAAAATAGAATTTTTTTTTTTTATTAATATTTTATTTATCTAGAGATAATTTTACTTCATTAGCATTAATAGATATATAATAAATTTGATAATGTTTATTACAGCATGTTTTTAATGTGTTCTTAAGGCAGCTTATACATAAGTATCAAAGTTATTTTAGTTTATTTTAATAATAAAAGTTAACAAAAATCTAGATTAAATATGTAATATAAATATAATACTTTAAAATTTATTTTATAAGAATTTATATATTTTAGATCATATTGTAAATTAATGTTAATGTAATAAAATTATGTCTTTATGTTTATATCAAGTTTCACTAATTTGTAGTGATTATTGTTTATAATGTTTTATAATATTATAAAAGATAATAAAAATGTCATTTTTCGAACTAGAGAACTATTTTGAGACTGTACTGAAGGAAAATGGCAAACATTTTAATGCACTTTTGGGTTTAGCAAAATATAAAGAATTGCAGGGTGATCATTCTGGTGCAATACATATATTAAATCCACTGATTATGCAATATTCTAAAATATCTATTCCACTAGTTGAGAAAATGAACAATTTATTGGCATTTAAAGAATGGGATCAAGTTGTTGAAATTGCCAATAGAATCTTATGTTTAGAGCCTTCTAATATTGAGGCTTTTAAATTGAACGCTGTTGTGGTGATATGTCGAGATGGAAATTTTAATGAAGCTACCAAGCACATTCAGACATTTTTTAAAAGTATCACATTAGCTAATCCCAAAAATACTGAGCTCTTCATTAAGAACATTCAGCTTTTTTCTAGAATAGTTGTGAAAAATCAGAATATTCTTACTGAGCTTTTTAGCTTTACTGAAAAAATGGTACAACAAAATGTAAGTATTAATATGTGCTTTAAAATTTGTTTTTTAAAATTTAAAGTCAATAACGAAAAGGCTTCCTATACATTAATATAAAGTGAATCAATTATATTTCTAAGATATAATACGTGATTATAAAAACAGATATTTCTTAATTTTGATATGTACAATAAATTATTAATTAATTTACTTATTATCACACCCTTAAAAAAATTTCACACTTTCTCACTGCATTATCTTAAAAATGTCAAGCTATGTCTGAATGTACTGACATAGTTTTATCCACCCGTCAATTTATTTAAATTTAACTATTAATTTATTATTTTTAACAAAATTTCTCAAGAACACAGCTTATATACTTTTTATTAAATACTTTCGTGAGCAATGAATTTAATAAAAGTAAATTGTAAATCACAGCCTGGAAAACCAATGCTTATGACTGAATTTGGTCACCTTTGCGCTCGTATGAGGAAGTATAAGGATGCGGAACATTGGTACAGGGGGACGCTGCGTCTCGAAGATTCGTGTTATCCTGCTCTTATGGGTCTCGCTTACTGTCAACTCCAGGACACGTCCGCTGTTGCTCAAGATCTTACTAAACAGCAAATCAATTTTCTTATTGAGATGCAGCCTTCGGATATTCTTGAACCTGAGCTTCTTCTGATGTCTGCTAATTTTTGTCATAATGATTCTAAGAGCGCCTTTGAATACTTGGATAAAGCCGCGTCATCTTTGATAAAGGTAAATTCAATTTTTTTTATGATAGAAAAATGTAAAATATTAGGTTTATATATATATTAAAATATTTATATAAAATTTATTAAAATATTTAATATATGTAAATATAAAATATTTACATATATTAAAATATTATGTTTTTTGGGACAGGTTTATTATTATGTTTTTAATAAATAATATTTTGTTGGGTGACTTTAAATAAACACAATTTGATTACTTACATGGTGCATCCACGAAGTATCGAGTTTTTTTTTTTCATTTTGTGCCTATTCGGCGTAGAAATTCGGGAGAGGTCTTAAAATGTCGACAAACTCTTTCCGCATTTGTTCCTTTTTTATTTTTGATTTTTCTATTATTAGGCGCGGCAGGATTTAACTTCACGCGAAGGGTGTTTTTTAGTTTTTTGACACGGCGCGATGGAGCGACTACTCTAATAGCGTTACGCGATAAAGTTTTGTTTGCAATTAACAAAAAACAATGTAGAAACGTATAAAATGTTGCAAGAAGCATATGGACATAATTGTATGTCAAAATCGCAAAGTAGAAAATGGCACAGAGCTTTTAAAGAGGGCCGAGAAAGAATCATCGACGAGCCTCGATCGTGGCGCCCAAAATCTTTCGAATGGCTAGAAACACCCGGCGCGTGTTAGAAATTTAAAATTTGGACTGTCGATTAACAGATAAACCAATTCAGAAAAAACTGAATTTAACGGAATTATACAGTGTACAATATAGTACAAAAAAATTTATAAATATCGAAATTTTTGAAAAACATCAAAGTTGAAGAGTTTGAAATGCATTTAAAATTTGAAAAACACGCCTTCAAAAATGTGTTGATACAGGAGGATATTATTTTAAAGAATTAAAAATTTTTATTTTACCCTGTTTATAAGTTCACCAATAAATCATCTTTCAAAAAAAAAAGGTAAGAATTTTTTTTTTAATCTTTGAACAAAACATTCTCACGTAGTGGTTTTCCGTTAATCGCTTCAGCGCGCCGTGTCAAAAATTTTTAAAACATCCTTTGCGCGAAGTTAAATCCTGCCGCGCCTAATTATCGAAAAACAAAAAAAAAGGAAAAAATGCGAAAAGATTTTTTTAACATTTTAAGACCCCTCCCAAATTTCTACGACCAATAGTCGCAAAATGAAAACAAAAACTCGATACTTCGTGGATGAACCATGTAGCTTTAGAAATTTTCAGAATATTTTATTTTATATTTAGAAATATTTTATTAAATTATCAAGAAAATATTTTGTTTCAATAACCAAAATTTTTATACATTCAAAAACTTTTTTCAATTTTAAAATTAACATGTTGTATTAATTATTAATGCACATAGGTCTCAATTCTTCTAATATTATTTTTGAATTTTAAAAAATATTAAGGAATAAATTAAATAAAAATGGAGATCAACCTTCATCTTTATATTTATTTCTACTCATAAATAAATACAAATATAATCGTAATTATAATATAATATATTATTTCTTACAATATGTCTTAGTCAGTTTGTCTTTTTTTTAAATAATCAAAATAGAATAATTTCTGAAGGCTTTTTATATTATTCTTTTCAAATATATTATCCGTATTAATGGCTATTGATTTTTTTAATTATTTTTTATATTAAGCTCAATTTTATAACGCTGCGCATATTTAATTGATAAGCTCATATCTGTGGCTATAATGCCAAACGTAAATACATTAGGAGGACAAAACATCTAATCCATAAACATAAATGCTACTCTCACTCTCTTAGATGTTTGTCATGTTCAGGTCGAACTCTGAGAAAAGAATCTTTACTCTTAATCTTCCCTTTGTAAAAAATATTGAAATCCTACCGACTAAAACTCTTTTCTTATTTATTTTTAGTAAATCTATGGATACAAATACTTATTTATCTAGGTATTCTCTATCTATTTGTAAAACTACATTAAAATATTCTAAAAATTAATGTTAAAAATATATTATTTTTATTTCAATATTTTTCTTTTTAAATAATGTCTCTATAGGTAACGACATAGTCATGATATCCGTTATATTTTCTTTTAATGATATTCTTGTAATGAAACGGCTTCGTTCCTTCTTTACGGATGAAGGAGAATTGATTGATCATTGGAAAAGACAGAAATAGAAATGCTGGGAATAACGGCAGCCGGTTTGCCAGGAATTTGGAGTGTTGCTCACGGGGTAAAATCAATAATAAAAAAATTTAATATGGTTTTATAAATAAAAGGCTATGTCCTTTTAATGTCGAATAATCTCCTTAAAAAAAAAATACAAAATAAAAAATATAATAATTGAACGTATCGAAGAGTTACAATATATATAATTTAAATTCAAAGACCAAAAAGAAATGGAAACTTATTTATTTTCGAAAGTAAGTTATAATCTATCAACTGTAAATATAAGATGATCTTAACGGGAATTTATTTATCTTATTTGTATTTCGAAAATTATTTAATGGACAATAAGGAATGTAAATATTTGGAGACACGTTTATTCGTGTGAGACTGAGACCTCCGGGCGGGTCACGAACGAAAACAAGTTCGTTTCGAAATATTTTAAATAATTATTTCGCGATAATTACTTTATAAATTTTTTGGATTGAAACTGAATATTGACTATTATAAACTACGCGGAAATTAAATATTATGAAAAAAATTAATTAATCACCGTGGATAACGAAGGTCGACCAAAAATACGATAGTACGGCAGCAATGAACTAGCGGATTCATTGTGATTGTTGGGGAACGAAAAGAACAGAATGGGTCAATATATCAGAGCCGTTAAAAAAAAATTCCTAGTGTACAAGGCTCAAAAGAGCCAAAGTACGCATGACGAATGCAAGCGTAAACGAAATAGATGCTATTTACGCCCCAGTAAATCACTCGTAATATAATAGAGGAAGTTTAGTTGGTCAGCAACTAAACTCTTCGGAATTAGACCGATGCAGAAATGCGAGCAGTAGGAAGAGGTTCAAATGGCAGAGTTCCGAGTTAGGAATGATCTACTTAGCGTTGGGCGATCATGGTGCTTTTTATAGTCTTGGTTTTCTGGCGCTTGATTTGCACATATCTTGGTGCGTAAGTCACGGGCCGTGGTAACTGGCTAAGAAGTAGAAACAAGGGTTGCGATTGATCGAGCCCCCTTTATAGGGGCCCGTCGCGTAGCGTGGCGCATGTCGATATGCGTATCAAGGTGGCGGCCCCTATGAGCTAAATGTTCCGATTTCGGTCGGCTACACGTAGCCGCACCGAAATTTCTAGTAACGAACTATATGTCGTTGTACTCATAATATGATATTACTAAATATATAACTATAATATATATAACTATTTTGATTCACTCGGTTTCACGTATTACCACCCTGTATTTACATCATATTTTTGTAGCTTATTTCTTTTTCAGTTTATTCTCTTAATTTTAATTGTTCTTGTATTTGTTCAATAAGAGGATCAGATATTTTTAATCTATAACAACTTTCGAGTCGAGTAAAATCATTAACAGATTTGTTATCACACAAAATAATTTCAGGCAAGTATGTTTTATTAATTATATTTCTGATAGTCTTATTAAGAGATATTATTTCTTCATTTATCAAGCTTCATTTATTGTTGAGTACCTACCTTTCATACAATCGTACACAACACACACATACATACTCTCGTGAATGCGTAAGCACGAGGCCGCTCAAGAGTGATCCAAAATCACCCGGTGACAAGGCACGTGAAGCATCGATAAATACAAGACGGAACTAATGAATCGGATGCTGAAAAATCAGACGCTCTTCGTAAATTTCCTTAAAGGAATGACTCGCAATTTGCGGGGGAGGAAGCGTCCTCCTACTTCATCATAAAATTAGGATCCGCCCGTGTCGTTATTCTACGGAAAGCGGCGCGGTTATTTGTCGATGGAAAGCCGACGGCAGGAGAAAGCGCCGAACAATACTAGTGTATATTTAAAAATATATAAGTAAATTATATAATAATAAATTTATATTTAAATGCATATGCTTTTTAATTTAAATTGTATTTATCAATCATACAATAAATTTTATATAATTTATAATTCAAATATATTATCCACGTACTTATTATTTTAATATTTCTACATAGCATTTTACAACCATATATTATATTTAATGTATATATTTTATATCTTAATAAATAAATGAAAATTTCTACTACAAAATATACTTTTATCTTACAATTTATAAGAAAACAAAATCTATCTATGTGTAGATATACTGTTTTAAATATTTGGCTGTAGCAAAACACTGATGCCATAAATACAAATGCTACAATTTTATACGATAACAATAGTTCTGTAATAATATTATGTAGAAAATCTACTTGTATTTTGATTTGTAAAAAACTCAATATTAAAATTATTAATTAAAAATTATATTTTTTTATTTATTTACAGAGTTGCGCTGGTCATTTTTTTGGCTGTGAGTACTTAAGAAAGCTCAATCCTGATTTATGTATAGATATTATCCATGAATACTTATTACATATACCAAATTATAATTATTCAAAGAGTATTAATATAGACAAGATATCATGTGTGAAACTGTTGGAAATGATTATAGAAGCTTGTCCTGGATTTGGTGATGCATTATTATTAATGGCGAAAATGAAGATGCAATTTGGAGACTTAGACGGTTATTTTTTTTTAATTTACATTATGATATTAAAAAATTAACTTATTCTAAAATCTTTTAAAAGAAGTATACAGTTCTCTGGTATTTGATAATTATAGAATTATATATGAAAAATATTAGTTCAAATAAAATATAGGCCGTCGCTTGTACCACCTTGTCTGTTAGAAGACTGGATGTCGCTGGCGAATTCTCCTTCTTTCGTAGCTCTGAAGAAAGTCTCTTCCTTATCTTGAAGATACCTTGATATTTTTGGAGAAGCTTCGTATTGATACCTCTGATCTTATCAGAGAGAATGTGAATCTTTGCAAAGTCTCCTACTTGGAGTTCCCATAAGCGACATCCCATGTAATGATATTTTTCCTGGTTTTTTCATTTTTGGTGGTGTTTACCCTGGCGAGTTCAATGATGTCGCGTATCCTGTTTATGTGATCTTCGATTTTTGTCTGTATGATTTTCTTTGCCTTATGTAATAAGATTCAAGAGGTCGCGAATTTTCGCTTGAAATTTAAATGGGAGGGTGTATGTCCTATTGTTTCGGATGTAGCGGTATTGTAAATGAACACGAGTTTGGGGACTTATCTCAACCTTTATGATCTTCTTCCACAATGATAATTGTCTTTATTGCGGCATGTAAAGGAGTATTCTGTGGTACTGAATTCCATATTATTTAAGAAAATTCTTGAATTTCTCACCGATAAATTGGCAGCCATTATCGGAGATAGTGATCTCGGAATACCCAAATCGTAGAATGACTTGTTTGCGAATTTTATGCGTAACTGCAACCTAAATTATTTTACGCAGTCGGACCAGTTTAACTTATATGGTTAGATAATATTGCACGATTAGCAATTATGCAGGTGGTGTCGATTTAGTGATGATCTTACTGTCGTGTCAATACTATTTGATTTATAAAATAGTTCATTGATTAAAAAAAACTATAAGATTATTATTATAGTTGTGTTTATTATTTATTATTAAAAAATTATTAAAATTTATTATTTATATAATTTTTATTAGATTTTGGTATTTTTAGGAGCTCTAAGTGCTTTGAAGAAATTATTGGACTCAGTTGATAGAACAAATGCAGCAGGTTACTTGTTAATGGCTCGAATTCTTGTTAAACAGGGTAATTATGAAAGTGCTTCCCAATCCTTAGAAGTTGGTTTAACTTACAACTTTAAAATAAGAGATGATCCTCTGTATAACATGATTATTGGTATAGTAGAAAAAGAAAGTGGAAATCTTGAAGGTATCTATACTATTTATTATTTAATGTTTATTGAATATAATCACAAGGCAATAGATATTTGCTAGATATTAAAAATATTAAAAATATTAAATATTAAATTAAAAATATTCTGAAATATTTTTGTTTTGAGAAATTCAAATATTGTAAAATAAATTTATTATATATAAAAGAGTGAGGGAAGGAGAGTTTGCAAATAACAAATGATTTCATGCAATCACACGATTTATTCAAGATTCATCGATTCATCCAAGACGATTTATTCGGCGCGGCATAAAAACCCTCTGCGGTCTAAGGAGAAAAGTCTTTGGTGCGCCAGTAATTAAAAATACAAACTTACAAATTGTGCAACTACACAAGCGGTGCTTAACGGCGCTCTCGAACGGCGGTTTGCTCTCGTGAAAGCCACAGCGTGGGTGTCAGATGTCACGTTGAATAGGCGGTGGCAGCCCTGGTGTTTGTCTATACCCACTCAGGAGTCGCTCGCCGGCCGCTGCTGAGAACGTGTGCATCCGATGCACTAGACGTGTGGTTAAGGATTGCTTGTTCTCTCCCGCTTCGGGCCCCACGGAAGTTAATTTCTCTTCCGGGTCCGTCCCCATCCCGGGCATTTCACGCCGAATTCGGCAATTTTCCGCCCGCTTTCTCTTTTTCTCGTCGAATAACGAAACTGCACCGAACAACTTTAATAAAACAATGAAATTAATTCTATACATAAAAAAGCGAAATTAAGTACAAATATTTTGATAATAGTAAGTAATTCTAACAAATATAAGATACATAAATATTGGACTTATTAAAATTTGGATGGATCGATTGGCTCTCAAAATAACACTACTTATAATTTTTTTTAATAATTTAATTTTATTTTAACTGTAAAAGTTTGCTTTGTTTGTTCGTAGTAGAAGTCCCATAATATTACCTATCACCCGTTAAAATACTTTTCTTCATATATGGTCCATTAATACCGTTCGAGTTTTTAGTTCTACCTGGATCTGTTGATACTGTTACATGATTAAATTATCATGATGCATATATAATTAGATTCCAATTATTATTCAGTGATACCGTAACTTACATTAGGTTCAGTTCTGCCCTAGCCAAATCGGTAAAATCGCTTTGACGTTTATAAGATTCGGTGATAAAATAAATGCAACGACGTTAGTTAAGGAGGCAAAATATTATTTATTCAGATTCATAATCAACGAAAGAGAGAGTGTGCGATTTTAAGTGTAATATAAACGATTGTGTAGCCCGTGATTCTAAACGCGATCACGAACAAAGTAACCAGTCGTATTAAAGAAATATCTAAGTTCTGATTTTACTGTTTACGATTCCTTATGAAGGGGGTTTTAGCTGGAATATTTTTGAGATGTCAACCCGTTAAAGATTCGGAATCCAAGTGCCCGTATGTTGCTTTTATATTTTCCTCATTATATACTCCGGATGGAGAATTGTAAATCCGTGAATTCTTACTTCAGGGTCCGTGGTGCATTCCAGAACTTTACAAGTTGCATCATTTTCGAATATCACGGCGGTACTTTCTCGCACGTTCATCAACAAAGTCCCCGTTTGGAGTATCACTTGTGTAGTAGGGATACCGCGAATTTGATCGCTTCGTAGTCGATCGATAAGAGGCTGTCGGTCTACTTTCCCCTGGATTCTCTTCGCCAGTACTCGAATATAAAGCTCTAAATATAAATAACGCTGTCCCCGCAAGAAGTTATAAGATTAAGATCATAAGACGGAGGAAGCGGTTTTCATTTTCATTGTCGTGTGTTAGTGACCAAGGAGTTCACATTTAGTGTTGAATAATGTGGAGATCATTTATTAATTTACAAAGCGGCAAGTTGGAGTGGATTGAGAGCGCCGGTACATTGTGTTATTTTCATATCATGGCCTTTTCAAGCTTTACAAGCGCCATTCACCCAGTAAATTATCGTTATTTTGCTTTCAATCTTTATCTTAAAATTAAATTAAAATAATTACTTCTGTCCCCTCTGTGCACGGACGAGGGAAACGTGCGTACAAGATTGTTGGTCCTTTGAGCTGGATATAGGTTACATTATTGTTTTCTTTAAATATAAATAAACAATTTTCTTTGGTATAAACGCTGTCATAGTGTTAGTTTTATTTTCTTGGTGTATTTCGAAGAGACTTTGATCATTTTAGTCACTAGGCTTGCTTTAGTCTGCCTTGATTTACACATTATTTGACTTAAGTGAACTCGGTTAATGGCTGTCATTCACGAGGAGAGTGAGTATTTAAGACCATCATGTTACATTATGCCAAATCAAGGAAGGCCGATTCGTGGAACGGATGTGGATTAATACCGCGAAAATTGGCAGTGCTAAGTTGACTCTGGATGTCCGCGACAAGAGGCTGGCATTATTGGAAGTTTATTGAAATTCGTTTAAAGAACGACAATGGCAAATAATTCCTGGTAAGAAAAAATTTGTCACAGAGCCTTATTTTGTTGATACCTATTTCTCGAAAGTTAAACTGGTCTAGTTTGAGAATCATGGGACATTTAAAGGAGAGAAGAATTGACGGCTTCTGAAAACAGTACCACACCCACGAAAGCATCCTCACTTTTATCAAACCCCAGTTTATCGTCATTGTCGCCACAAATCAATCTACTGCAAGCGATTCCATTGCCTACTTTTTCGGGAAAACCAAATAAATGAGAGGATTTCAAAGAAATGTTCGAGTTATATGTTGGCTCGGTACAATCGGTACTTCCATTTCAAAAACGTCAATATCTGTTATCTTGTTCATGTGGAGAAGTCGCTCACCGTTTGGGATAATTTTAACTCACTAGTGATAATTTTAATGTTGTCTGGGACTTCCAGGTTATGAGATATGAGAACGAAAATATCAGGATCAGTAATGCGACGCAAGGACCAGGAATGATTGGAATAAAGCCAACGAAGGAGCCATCTTTGGTGGAAGATATACTGAGAGTGAAGCAAAATGCAAAGGAGGCATGTATTGAAATCTCTGGGATATTACAAACGGTAGGCATGCATCTTGATAAGTAGGCGTTCACAGGCAAAGTGTCTCGAACTTTGGTTAATAATGAGGAAATTATTTTACCATTGGTAGAAGAAGAGGTTACCTGTGCTCTTAGACTATAATGGCATTATTTAACTGATAGATTAGGATACAAGTAGTCGTCGCGACTCTCATAATACTGTCATCAAATAGTCAATATTATCGATGATATCGACTTAATTTTATCAGTGGGCTAGTTTCCCATGTCATTATTCGTGGTAAGATCTTTATGTAAAATTATTGAAAAAAGTTGGATGGGACGATGACGTTCCCCAGGATCTTCAAAACGCATGGATGACTTTCGTGACGGATCTTCCAAGTGTTCATTTAATTAATGTTATACTTTGATCAGGCTTTAAACCCGGCGATAAATACATTTTTTTTGCGTTTGCGGGTGCATCGGAAATAGTATATAGAACCGTGGTTTATTTTGGGTTACATCAGAAAGGTAAATTTCAACAAGAAACCCTTACTCCAGCCAAAACCAAGGTCGCTCCAGTAAAAGTTCTTTCATTGACATGATTACAACTACGTGAAGTTGTCTTATTATCAATATTGAAGCACTAAGTTTAACAATACTTGACTTTGTCCGAACGGGACTTGTATTACTTTACTGATTTCCGAGTAGTATTTTCGTGGTCAAAAAAAAACGCCACGAACTTGGCACACCTTCGTAGCCGAGTCAACGAGATTCTGACAAATTTACCTTCTGCTACTTGAAGTCACGTAATATCAAGTTCAAAACCTTCAGACATCGTATCTCGTGGAACCACCGCTCAAGCTCTACTTGAGCACATCCTACATTATAAATGGGTAGGAAGGGCCGAAGGAGCTTATGACAGTTGCAAATCATAATCATAATGAAATTATCACACTGATGAAAACAGGAAACAGACTACTCAAGAATTCATCAGTAAACCTGCATTACCGATAGAGGATAGATTGCAGAGATTTTCCAGTTTTAGTAGGGTAATTCGGATAGATGTATGGGTATTAAGGTGTCAAAAAACAAGTATTTTCACAGACTCGCAGGATGAAATAACCCCTTTGCGTGCGAAGGAAATTGTGGCACAGAGGATAGAATTCAACGTTAGGTCCAATCAATACATTTTCCGCAGGAAATAATCAGGTTAAAAAAAGCAAGCTTCTCCAGGAGTAATAATCCGGTTTTTGTCTTTTTTGGACAACAATGATTTATTGAGAGTCGGTGGTCGCCTGCAGAATTTCTCCTTAACTACGGACGAGCAACATCTGATTGTCGTACCAACGACAAGTCACAAAGTCACGTTATGGATTCGACATGCACACAATATTACACTACATGGAGTGCTTCAACTCATTCACAGTTTTCTTGTCTTCAAATATAGGGTTCCTCGAGTTCAGAATATACTTAAACAATTTGCCCGCCTGTGTATATCGCCGTCTTCAAGGATCAACGTTAAATCCCTTAATGGTCCCTCTTCCGGTTAGTCAGGTTACGCTCACTCGACCGTTCCAAGCCTCTGGAATCAATTACACTGGACCATTCGGATTCATCTATCTAAAGACCGCATTGAAAGATCTACTAAAGGTTACATTTCAATGTTCGTGTGTTTTTTCAGTAAGTGCACATTGAGCCACTCCCAGATCTCTCGACACCGGTTTTTCTCATTGGCTTTTTGGCGTTTTATTACTTGGAGAGGGATGTGCAATCACGTGTACAGCGATAGAGGCACTCATTTTCAAGGAGTATGAGCTGAACTAGAACGTGCCGATTACCAAGGATATCAGTTAACAACTACAATTTTTAATGCGTTACAGAATGAAAGAGTCAAGTAGTCATTCACTCCTCCAAAATGCTCTCCATTTTGGGGGTCTATGGGAAGCTGCCGTTAGAGGGTTTAAACATCATTTTCGGAGAATTATAGGAAACGCAACTTTGACCTTTGAAGAAATGTCCACATTAATATCTAGCATTGAAGCATGCTCGAATTTGAGGTCATTTTGTGCCCTGAGCAATGAAGTTACGGATTTATTGACTCACACTGAAACATTTTCTTATTGGTGCAGCGCTCAGATCACCTGCGAAACCATTTACCGCCACGACTGATAATCTTACGCTCGTCTTTCGTTAACGTCATTTATTGATGTAGAATGATTTTTTGAAGAGATGGCAAAAAAAGGTACTCCATCATTTATAGGAACGCTTTAAGCAGTTAAAATCGGAATGCAATCTTCAGCAAGGGGATTTGGTACTCATCACTACTGGACTCCAGTCTCCACTACAGGCGGTAGTAGGGTTATCGCTGTCGAGTCCTAGCGCGGCGCTCATTTGTGACACCTTGAGGTATTTCTTAATGATGTCGCGATAGTCACATTTAATTAATATTTATAATATTTAATTAATATTGATAGTCACATGTTTAATTAATTTTGTTAATAATAATTCGTATTTAAAGGTGACATTAGTTGTTTCTCAAATATGCTAAATAATAAAATACCGAGTTTACATTTTGCTAATGTGAACAGATTTCTATTTACAATTCTTAATCGTATTGATTGAAAGATTATATTTTACAATATTGCTGAAACTTGATGAAGGAATATTAGGAAATTTAACAGGAACGTTACATAAACTTTTTTATTTTTTTTTAATTTTAACAATGCAAATAATTTAATTTTTATATAAAATTGTAGGACTTTTATTTTTGTAAATATACTATTTATAATGTATATATTTTTATTTTTATTGATAAAAATTGATTTGCTAATGATATTTAAATAAAATGCTCTTTATTATTATATGAAAACTTATCATCTGTCATAGACGCTGTTAATCGTTTAATGCATTTGAGATGTATTTTATTCAAAATTACTCAAATTGTGTCATTTTAAGTTATATAAAAAAAATTAAATAATATTTCTATATGTATTTAATAAATATTTTGATCTATATCTGTCTTAGTTAACTTTGAACTCAATCTAATCTATCTGACTTTTCTACTTAATGACATTTTCTACTTATATTCTTTTTTATTCAAAAATTACCCTAGCACTTTAATTGTTTTTTAGATTTCTTTTCTTCAAACTTTCCACCAGAATCGTTAATTTCTGCATTAATTTATAATTAATTTTTTCGTTGATATAAATTGAAATAAAGCGTTGTGTTTTTAATTTTTTAAAATTTTTTTTATTATTATACCACATCAAAATATCAAATGTTTAGGTGCGATTAACAATTTGGAAACGGCGATGTCATTTGCGGGTTTGCGTTCTGGTCATGAAAATATTGGAAGAATCACAATGTCCGATAAAGCAACTTTGTACATGGAAATGATATCAGCTTATTCAGGTCTGTGTAAGTTTGAGGAAGCAATGGCGCTGATGGAGGATGCTCGGATGCAGTTTGCATCCACTCCAGAACAGAGTCGGATTATTATTGGTAATGCGGATCTTTGTTTGCTTATGGGTGAACCTACCCGAGCAATGGAGATGCTTGCTAGCGTTACACCCGGTGAAACTTATTACGTTCAGGCTCACACCAAGCTTGCAGATATTTATTTAAACCAAAGAAGAGATCGGCACTCATTTGCCCAATGCTACAGGTATAAGTGTTTTTATTATTTGTGAAAAATAAATTAAATTTTTAGAAATTAGCAAGTAGATTAAAAAGTATACAAATATTTTAAGCTACTAACAAAAATATTTAAATAGGATTCTGAAGGTTTTTAAATGTTTTAATTTTTTATTCTTATTTAAGTTCACTCTTTATCTAAATTTTCATTGTTCTTTCATAAATTCGTAATTAATTAAATAAAAATTAAGTATTAGATAAATTGTTTGGAAAAATATCCTTTATATTTATTATTCTGTTCTAACAATTGTCGTTCCTTGTTGTCATGACGCAAGCTCTGGTGGAACTGCGTGTGCGGTCCTTGCTGTCATGAAACAAAGAGCAGCGCAACATTTAATCAACAGGGAAATACAATGGTATATGCGCTTTGAGTTATGACGCAAGACACACCAATACTACTGCACGGTATCTAAGAACAGTAATTACAAAAAGGGCCTGTCAGGAGGGTTTTATTAGATTTTTCTCTTAACTATTTTCTCTCTGCAATCACATTAAAAAATAGCTGATAGATTGTAAAATACAATTGTACCTTAGAATTGCAAATTCATGTAAACAAGCTTGCTGCTCACGTCTCGGTAAAGAGTTTCTCGCACCGCAGAAATCATTGGTATATACTTCAGATTTCCCACATCTGGAGCGTTTCTACTCGGCAGCTATTGCCATGTACTTCCTTTGTATGTTCGCTCCAGCGTAAGCTTGATTCGTGAATTCAAACGAATTCGTAAAAAAAAATGACTTCTTTTGAAAATCGTGAATCATAAAATTCGCGGTGTACTTATATTTATGAGGCGAAAAGTTATTGTTGTCTCGCATATCGACATTCATGACCGATGGGAAGTGTGAGAAGAATAATAACACGCAATGATAACCTAACCTTCGAATGGATTATCGCAATGATAACATACATTGTCGTTGGAAATTAAATAATTTTAATAAAGGCCTCGACAAGGATGATAAACCACATCATCGCATGTCGGCTACAATTAATTAGTTATAATCTTTTCTTTTACCCACACCAAAAAAAGGATATTTTTCACAGAATAAAATTAAATATTGTTTTTCAAATTCACGTATGTTTATAGTATTTGTTGGTAAGTATCATTTTTAAATTAAATAAAAAATTTTTATTCCAATTGCTGAATATAAATCTTCTATATAAGTTATTTATCAATAATTCATATTAATTAAAAAGAAGTGGTTTTTTAAATTATGTTCGCATTATGGAAAAATTATAAAATCTAAATTTAAAAAATAATAACAAAACAAGAAACCTGGATACTCCGAAATGAAAAATTATAACTTTTGTAAGACTCGAAATAAGAATTTATTCTTTATAACTGCAGATTCTGATAATGTGTTACTCAAACTTTTCTTTTGCTCACTTTATTTTCTAATAGAATTTTGAATATAAAATTATACCGATGTAGTATGTAATATTGTTCTGGTATTACTTAAATTACTGACAAATTCATAAAAAATAATTTTTACTAAGAATCTTAAATGATTATAATTATTAGCTCGAATTATAGTTTTATCTATGTAGGTGTAAAACTCCTAGCTAACTATTAGTCGAGTGCAGCACTACATATCAATTATCTCATTACTACAATTAATGTAATTTTTTGAACTTTCGTATTTCTTACATGAACATGAATCGTTAAAAATGTAATTTGAATAAAGTTACAATGTGTATTATCCTGTCATCATTAATTTATTATTTTATATTGAACTTCTTTATATTAAAACTTTTAAATTTTTAAAGTGGTTTTAAATATTAAGTGATGAGATAATTTTATAGGAATGAGATAATAAGTCGGTGGTACTGTTCAGAGGTTTTAATGTAAAATTATAAAATCTGACTTTAGGGATGTGGTGGAGCATTGTCCTGGTGCCGAGACCTATGACATGTTAGGAGATGCCTACATGGAAATCCTAGATCCGGATCGAGCGATCGAAGCTTACAAAATAGCGATGAAAGACAGGATTAATGATAAGTCATTAACTAGAAAAATGGGTATCGCACTTATTAAGACGCACTACTATGCTAAAGCTATTGACTACTACAAAAAGATGATAAAAGTAGATGATTTGAAGGAACTTAAACTTGATATGGCCGAGTTATTAATGAAACTCAAAAGATACGACGAGGCGGAAGAGCCACTAGTTGAAGAACTTAATGGTACGTAATTTAATGTTTAATAATGGTTTTTTTACGAGTTTTAGAGTCTATTTTTAATAAAAATAATATTTCATATTTAAGTGGATCGAAATATCTTCTAAATGGAGAGAACTATATGTATATATTTTTAATTTAATTGATAATTTCAATAATTTGAATGTGTTTAGATCGTTAAAATAGGTTTTATATAATATTTTAATAATATATTTTCTACAAAAATGGGTAGAAAGATAAATTTATAATTATTATAAAATGTATAAAATTATTCAAATAAAATTTAATAATAACACATGTATAATGTTTTTTTAAGAAGTAAAACATTGAATTTAAATAAAAACAAGACATTTAATTCTTCATAATAATAATTTAAAAATTAAAAAAATATTTTTGTATACTTATACTTTAATTTATTTATTAACATATATAATTTTTATTTTATAGTTACTCAATTTGTTTAAAAATATTCTTATATAATTAAAATAATTATTACATCAGAACTCTCAATTAGTTTTGTTTATACATTTAAAAAATTAATAATAGTTTGATTTTTTAATTTAGAAAATCGAGGAATGAATGATATTCAAACCTTAGAAGTACGAGAGAAGCAGTTGCTGTTACTCGCAGAAATAAGAGAAAGGGCGGGTAATATTAAAGGAGCATTAACCACTTTAAGAGAGGCTAAGGAAAATCAGGCCCGATACGTTCAGAGAGCAACGATGTTGCCCAATATATTAGATCACAAAACTGTACTTGCTGATATTTGTTTTAAAATAGCAGAGCATTCTTCATCTATCAAGGATTTTAATCAGGCATTCGTCCATTACAAGGAAGTTTTGTCCTATAAACCTAATGATATCGGAGCTTTGTTGTGTTTAGCTAAACTGCATATGCAGGTACCAGTGGAAACTGTGACAATGGCTTTAAATATTTGATAAAAATTATTTTTTCCATTTATATTGCTATAATCCTAAAATGTAATTATATTTAAAAGATGAATGAATTTGACAAATGTACGCAGTGCTGTCAAATTCTATTGAATACTGATCCCAAAAATGAAGTGGCTTGTGTAATGATGGCAGATTTATCTTTTCGAAAAGTTGACTTTGACACTGCTGCATTCCATTTTCGGCAACTTTTACTTCAAAAGCCAACCTACTGGACAGCTTTAGCTCGATTGATTGAAGTATCTCGCAGAACAGGTCTGTATTAATAAACCTTTCATTAAAGACATTGAATCAATATGGGTAGCTTCTTAATTGATAGTAATGAATACTCTTGTATTATTTTAATGGTATTGAAAATCGTTGAACAGCTGGATGGGATTTTTAGGTCTGAAGAAAAAACTCCATGAATTCGATAAGCAGTACAAATTTTTTATTTATTCACAACTTATCGTTCATAAGGGATTCGAACGACTGATTCACAATTTTCTTTTTACAAATAACTTGGGCGCAGGCTCCTCCTTTGATTTACTTTTTTTCGGAACAGGTGGTTATGATTATAGCACTAACCGTTCAGATTCTCTAATCTCGCTCGCGTATAATTTCCATGTACATACATATTTCCCTGATTTGAATATCTGGTATACAAAACTTCCGACTTGTCGACGAAAAAAAAGATCATTACATTCAAGCTAAATTCGTACTCGTAATTCTATACAGATAATTAATTATAATCGCAAATTAGGCCGTCTTCTTCTCATGAAATTATATATTTCGCGCGATAAAAAACGGGGGAGAGATAGATAGATAGATAGATTCCGCTTCATACATTCACTTCATTCACACAATTTCTTAAAAAATCTAAATGTACATCCCTTTGAGCTTCTACTCTTAGGTAGCTAAGCGTAAATAATTTATTCTGCACATTTTAATAGCCCATGAAGACCTATATCGTAGGCATCCCCTCGAAACCCCGAATGCACACCTTCTGAGATCCATCTCCCATTCCGTTTGTAACAGGTACTATTTTAATTTGTATTTTTTATAATTTCCAACGCACATAAGTATTCCTTATGTTCAATACAAAATTAAAGTTATTTTATTAACATTGACTTAATATGCAAGAAGAATTCCCTCAGACAGGGACACTTGAGCCATACCTAGATTCAGGTGAGAGTATAGGGTTGATCAAAGAGAATGAATGCATTTTTAATGATTTGGTATTAAGAATCGCTACTAGTCTTCTTTATTTTTCTATATACTTCATAAATACTTGTAATTATGAAGAAATTCATGCTTAATTTACGGGGTACTGATTACCAGTTCGGACCTGCGGGAATTTAAACAAAAACTCGAATTTTTATATGAGAATTTAAGGACGGTAAAGCTAGAAAGATAAGGTACTTACCAATGGAACCTGTCATCTTTGTCGCTTACAACTATCTTGGCCAGATCGTAGTTTATGGCTGTTTCAAGCTCTCAGCTGCGGGTCCTAAGTATTAAGTTTAATATACCAATGAGATTGTAATGGAATAGTTTGCGGTTATAATTCAGCGAAATGCAAATTATTACAGACATATGCATATTACTAAAATTGTTAAACGATTTAATAAATAATGTATAATATATTCTATGTATTTTATTAAAATTATTGTAATTTTTATACTTACATATTAAAAAAAAGGATACATTATATTTTATAAAGTTCTAAACTATTATTCTCATTTCTATAAACTATATATTTATCTTATTTATATATTAAAAATTTATTTAGTAAATTAGTGTCTTTTTATGCCATTAAATTTAATAATAGTATGATTTATAATTTTCTTATATTTTATTTCTATGATTAAACTTTAAAAATATTATAAACATGTTCAAATTTTGGTTTTATAAAGTTTAAGATTTACTACGAGTAGGATGTCGTAAAGTGCTCAGGTTTGAATGCAATAAAACTATGTTTTATTGAGATAAAGTGACAACCGGTAAATGTTGCATCCCTATTTTAACTACCAAGCTGATATTAAAACACATCCCTAATTTGGTCCATCGTTGGAAACAATGAAGGAATAAATTAATCTATTCTGAAGTTATTGCATTGAAATGAAAATATTATTGAAATCAAAACAGAAATGATCACCAAAACATTAGGAGAGAAGAATAATATATTTTTAAATATAATAATTAGCATGTAAAAGTTTTTTTCTTCGGGTAATTCATAGATTTTTTATGCGTGAGAATCTAATGTGAGCGAGAAATGTGTCGAACTAAATAATTGTATGTACAAGAAATTTATGAATATGAATAATGCGACTGGTGATTCCTTTCATATCTGCGCGCCTCGTGGTACGAAAGAGGGAAAAAGAACCTTGCCGAAACAATAATCAGGTAGAACCTTAATTTTATTACTGCTTCATAGACCGAGGCGAGAAAAATTTCCTCCCGCACGGAAAATGCGCTTCACTTCGCCTTGGAATTTCGAGCAGAAAACCCAGCATTTATTTTGGTATTTACGATTTTCGATATTCGCCCGATACGGCGTACGTTTTGTTTGTGTATGTGTGCTTCTTGATTATCTGCGGAGCTGACCCGGGTTCATCTCCACAACCGCTCGATTCGTGTTTCCACCAAGACCCAGATCCTTTGGAAGCAGCCTGGCTGCAGTAACTGGGTCTTTCCCTGGTCAGCGCGTCCAGTCCGGACCGGCATTACGAGAAATGGAGAACGCCGACTGAGTGAAGTCGCAGCAAGTATGCCTTCCTGTACCGAGCGTAATTATAATTATTGTCATCTAGCGCAGGCTTTTTCCCCCAACTCGCGAAGGGTTTTTTACGCTTTACTGTACACGGGGAGCAAAATAAATGATTAATTGTAATGCTCAATTGAAGCATATAATTACCCCAGTGAATCTCTTATCTTGCCCTTACTTCTCTTCATTCTAACATTTTGATATTAATTATTTCATAACAGTGACAAAAGAGAGTTATAAAAATTAACGAGAAGATCAATGTATAGTTGCAAAAGTGAAAGTGGGGGCTGAAGTTGTTAACGAAAAATGAACAGTTACCGAAAAAATTCATCGTGAAAAGAGCAAATAAAAATTTATTTAAAAATAAAAAGAAAATATTATTTTATAATTATATTTGATTACTTTTAGAAATTTAATATAATATTTTAAAATATTTCAATAAATTATTATTATTAAAAGATAAATTTAAAATAAAATTCAAAAGTTATAATTTCTGTAAAACAATAAAAGAAACCTTTAAAATTTTTAATCTTTTACACGCTAATTTTTTGGCTGGGAATATATTATTGGTAAAAGATTAACAACAGTAGTTTTACAGAAGACGACTGCATTAATATAGCGAAAAATTTCGGATTTTTCTTGTATACTGATGTATATAACGTTTCTGACGAATAACCAAATTTATTTCATTTATCAAACTATTCATCATTATTGATCTCCCTAGCAATAATGTTAAATATGCGTCCTAATTATTATTATCATTTATTATTTTTAACAATATTCTATCGCTTTAAACGGTTAGCGTCTTTAGCGCCTTTTGCAACATTCATTCTAATCTGAAATCATATGAGTTCACGTACGATATCAAATTTCTTTTAATTCATACGGAGTTATTCCTTTACCTCTAATATATATTATAAAATTCGCAAGATCAACGTATGACGATGGCATATTTGACAATACAAATGAACATAGTTGCGTTCATTGAATTTTAAATATTTAAAAGTAGGTAGTATCCAATTATTTATTTGAGTAAATTACCTATTTCGGGTTTTCAGATATTTAAAAAATAAATATAATTAAATGTCTTGATTATTGAGTGAACTTTTTGATTTATTAGGAAATATAGATAATCTTGATGAATGGATATTGAGAGCAAAAAATGCTATGGGCTCAGCAAGGGCAGAGGCTGGATTTTATTATTGCTCGGGTCTTTTAGATTGGCGTACAGGTAAACTTAGTTCAGCGTTGAGGAATTTTAATGCCGCACGGCGCGATTCTGAGTGGGGTCAACAATCCATCTACAACATGATCGAGATTTGCTTGGATCCAAATGATAATATGACTCTCTCTACCGAAGTGTTTGTCGATGACAATATAAATACCGAAGACTCTAAAACCTTAGCTCTCAGAAACGCTCAGAAGCTATTGCATGTAAAGTTATTTTTTCATACTTTTACTTTATTGTTGATAGCAATTGAATTTTGAAAATTAAGAAAAGAAGATAGAAATTACAATAAAAATAAACAAATGATGCAATTGAACGCACTTATTAATTTATTTATAAAACCTCGAAATTTAATTCTAAAAATATTCAGTAAATTAGAATTTTGTTTGTTTGAAGTTTTAGTTTTATCGAGATTAAGTAGTATTTAATGATTAACATAAACAAATTTTTAAAAAATTTAAATAAATGCCATATTTTATTATAATAAAAAGATTAATTAAATATAATTGACAATATCAATATTTGTTAAATAAATTTAAAGAAAATTATTATTTTAAAATACTATGTATTATAAAATGTGAACACAAATTAACAATAATAATTTTTTTCATATACAATTTAAATTATATAAAATATATATAAATTTTATTTCCATACACTTTCTGTTAATTTTGTGAATTATTGTTACCAAAAGTTAATTCAAAATATTATTTATTTAATAAGCATGTATTGATTTTTTTTATTTTTACGTAACTTTTATACAGGAATTAAATCCAAAGGGCAATGCCCAGGAGATGTTGACACATCGTCTTCTGAGTAACTTCTATCTGCTTGCGACTAAAGAAAAGCACAATATCGAACAAGCTCTGCAAGATTGTACAATTTTGGCTAGTCAAGAGACGCTGAGAGATCATGTAGGACCCGCTTTGGGTCTTGCGACTGCCCATATCCTCCTAAAACAAACACCACGTGCCCGAAATTATTTAAAACGCGTTAACAAAAATACCTGGACATTTGAGGATGCCGAATACTTGGAACGATGTTGGCTATTGTTGGGTATATATATACACTCTTTTAGGCATAAATATGTAATTCACTTATTTATAAACTATTTCGGTCTTCTATCGTTATCATTTCTTTATTTAAAGACTTGTTTTATAAAGTGACCTTTTGAAATTACTAATTAATATATGCCAATTATATCAATAAAATATAGTGATGTTTAAGCTATTAACTGTAGAACTCAATTTTGAGGTATTTTCACAAGAAAGTACTGTTACCAAAAATGCAGGGGGGTATATTGTATTACATTCATCTTTGAACACTATCATTAAACTTTTGAAATTGATATGTCATTTTCTGAAACTATAAGTATCATGTTTTTTGCGAACAAAATGTCAAATTTTCTGCTTGTAAAATGCAATTTTTTGGAAATCTTAGTTTTTTGTTTTCAATTCAAGAAAAAAGCACTTAAACCTTCCTTTTTTCTATAGAAATACCGATTTTTAATTCGAAGATAAAGACCTATAGAGTTATTTTTCTCATTTAATTTCATACACCACGTGGGAGGGGAGAAAGATATTATTATATGTTACTTTAATCGTAGAAATAATACGTATACACTTATTTTATTTATTTATTTTAAAGCCAGGTCGAATTATAACTACCGGTACACTCTTAAATTATAATCATTAATATTTTACAGTAAGTCTTCTATTATACATGTGCACTTTTGAGTTTTTAGTATACACACTATGACGCTGTCCTAATAATGATCACGCTTGTAACGGGATAACTTATCCTCGTTAAAAAAAGATTTTAATTTAAGTTTCAATAAAAAGAATTTAAGTATTGAATTCTTATATATAATGAAAAGTAATTAAATAAATTTAAATTAAAATGAATTTACGGTGGACAGCATGCAGTCGGGGAACTAGGATCGGGAGATGGATGCAATAGCAGGGTATATAAAGGAAAAAACAGCAATTAGGAAAAAAAAAGTCAAGCCGGTTTATTCGCTTGAGTAATTTGTAATAATAAGAGAATTTTCTTACATGAGTTTAAAAAAATTTAATTAATAATTCGGCGTAAATAAGTATTAAACGTGAATAGTTTAACACTCAGCTAATTTTGGATTCAGTAAGCTAAAATAATACGTAATAAAGCATAACATCAATTTCGGAGCTCGGTGTATTTTTATTCGGATTGCTTGGATTGGTTTTTTCCATGCGGGATAAAGGAGGGGGGTTTCTGGCTCGGCTTCCCGCGCAATCCGTAGGCTGTGCCGAGGGTTGAGACTAAATATGGACACGGAAGCAGATGCGATTGGAAAGGTGTCAAGCGCTGTCAATTATCGCAATTTATACAAATTTTCACTCATAAGACCCATGTATAAGCGAGCGATTTTAATTCGTATGCGCCGCCGAATATTGCGAATTTTCAACGTTCCAAATGTTTCTCGAAGATCCGCACGTTCTCATGCGGCGTATTTATATTTCGTATGTCCCGACGCTTTCGATATATACACAATCACGTATTTTAGAATAATAGAAATAATTTCAATTATATGTACGCATTTGCGTTACATGCTAAATATCGAACTTCTCATGTATTTCACTATGTCTTTTTTATAAGAATGCGGCCGTGTGTTTGATTAGTTTTTCGAAGTACGTATTTCAAGGCGATAATACGAACTGAACTCCACTGCATACTAATATCTCTTTGTACTTTTAGTCGAGTTTTTGCCACTGCGCATCATTCTTTTAAAAAACAAAAATTCGTTAAAAGTAGTGCTTAAAGTAGTATGGGCAGTTCAAGCTTTTTCTTTTTTTGACTGTTATGTGTTTCCTTTGAGACATGGCGCGTTGAGCACGATTTGATGTCAACCGTTACAGACCGTTATAATATTAGTATGATGAAAAGTTCGAAATTTTACTCAATAAAGATCCATGTCAAATTCAAGAACAACTAGTCAAATAATTAAGAATAATTAAAAAAAATATATTAATTTAAAATACTTTCAACGATACATTGTATTATTTATTTGTTTATTTTTAAATAAACACTAAGAAATCTACAAAATTAAGTTATATACCTAATGGCATAAACATTTTATTAATATTTTAATGCAATTATCTATTTATATTAGTAATATTTGTCAATAAAAAATAATTTATGAAGCTTAATAAGCTGTGTATTTTAGAGATAGATTTTATATAAGTAATTTTAGAATGAGCATATTGAACAACATTTTACTACATTTTTAACGTGATTAATGTTTTTAAATTAATTAAAATTTTACCAATAAATTCTATTTTAATTTTATTTAAGATATCCATATCTTTTCATTTGTTTTTCAATCAATTTATTTTCGTTTAAATATTGAAAATTTTGATTTTTAAATGCTCTGCTCTAAATCTAGACATTTAAATTATTTTTAAAGAAATTAAAAAATTTATAAACTTAATATTATTTTAAAGGGTACAATACTTATTTAAAAAAATATATTTATTTTCTAAATAAAAATATGTATGTGGGTGTGAATGTATAATGCGTTAACAGAAGTTTCATTTAGCCCACATTTACGTGCAATCGAGCAAGTACGATCTCGCCTCGGAACTGGTGAAGCGAGTGCTGCAACATAACGCTGCCTGTGTCAGAGCCCACGAGATCTCGGGATACATTGCGGAAAAGGAATCAAACTACAGAGAAGCTGCATCTAGATATGCCAAAGCTTGGAAATTCGGTGGTAAATGCAAACTCGACATTGGATATAAACTGGCATACTGCTTCCTTAAAAGCAAGCAGTATGCTTACGCAATTGAGATTTGTATGGACATTCTTAAAATCAACCCGGATTATCCAAGGATCAGGAAGGATATCCTCGATAAGAGTATAAATAATTTGAGAACATAATCATGTCTTGATTTTTTTTTTATTAAAAAACTGTTCTCATTTTACATGATATTATTAACTGTTTTAGTAAACCAATAAGCATTTTTAGCAAGTTTAAAAATAACATTTAAATGTGTCATAAAACTACGTGCTATATGTACTTACACGACGTTCATTTCTAATATCAATAGATTTCTTTTATTCCTGAATATTTTATTAAAATTTAGTATACTTTATGTTTATTTTTATAAAATTCTAAAATTTATTAAAATTTTTTTATTTTATTAAAAAATGAATAAAAATAAAAAAATATTTCATTTCATATTTTTTATGTGACTTGCAATTTTATTTTATGATTGTCTTTTAAAATATTTGTTAATTGTATAATGTTCATGTTCCTATCATGATAGATAAAGCAATCTTTTATTATTGAAAATTTAATTCTTCACAATAAAATTGCAATTAAAGAATACTTATATTTACTACGTTTATTTCTTGAATTTGTTTAAACTTAAATTAAATATATTGTACTAAATTTCCGTACTAATTTGTTATTTTTAATTGTACTAAATATGACATCAATTTTTTGCGAAATTTAAATAATTTTATAATTCATTGTAATACATTAATAATTTATTTTAATTTCTTATATGTTGTGAATTTTTAGCGTTATTAAGTTATCTATAATTCAGATATTACTCGAATAAAAAATATATTATGTTATATAGAACATTTTTTAAAATAAATAGATACAATTCTTAATCTTATTCTTTTAGTTTCAAAATTGTAATATAAATTTAATTGAATTACCTATGTTTATAATTACTCTTATAGCTGTAACCGACTTTATCCAACTTATATTTATTAATTTATTTATTATAAATACGTTCCGGCCGAAGGCCCAGGAACGGGTTCCTTTAATACATTCTAGTTTTTACATTAATACAATTTTACATATTTACTTTCTACCTTTTTACATTTATACATTTATTATATTAAACTAGTTTACATATGTACAGTTATTTTATTTTATTTTTGTTAATGTCCATTTACACTTTAATACTGATTTTGCCTTTGTTTTCACTTTATATTTTTTCAGCTTTTCTTACGTGTCTCCATTCTTCTCATGGTATGGAAACTATCAGTTGGTTACTCTCTTGGTTTTCTGCTCTCCTCCTTAGCTTCTTTTCTAATTCCTATATATCTTTCATTAGTCTCGAATCCTGGTGTTTTTCGTATAGCCTCTGTTGAAAATCAAAGAGCCATTGTTCTTTCCTGGTCCTTCTTATATATTCAAATATTTCCTATGTCTCTTTACAGTTCTTAATCCAGTAATTCCAGTCTTCTTATTCTGTGACGCATAGTCTGCATTTCTTTTTGTCCTCACACAGCCAGTACTTTTTTCCATTCGTTATGTTGCTACATCTTACTCTTGCTATCGGCCTGATTTTTTCTGCTCTATTCTCTATCCTTATGTATTCTGGGAGTCCTATTTCTCTGATTCTTTCATATTCTCTGTTGTACCTGGATTTATTAATTTTGTTCGTTCTTTTTTTCATCTGGATTCCCTGTCTCTGTTTTTGATTTCCTTATATTTGTCAATTCTATTTGCATCCCAGATTGCTAGCTGCTCCTTGCTGAAGCCGAGGTTATACAACGATTTCTTCGTATTATTTTTCTCCTTATCTCCTTCAATCTTGGCTTTTTCGTCAAGGCATATTCTTATCCATCTGTCTTCAGATACTGCTTTGATTTTTCCTGTATATTTTATGGCTCTAATTCTCCAGTCTACTTCTATTTCTGTTTCGTTTGTTTCTTCATATATCAAGTACCTGGGTGTGCAAAAAACCAGTTTCAGGATCCATCTGTAGTAATCCATTTAGATTTTTTCCAACTCTTTGGTTTCCTCATTTCCCCAAATCTTCGCTCCGTAAGCCATAACTCCTTTGACTAGGTAATCAAGCATGAGCTTTCTCAGATGTAAGTCTCCTGCACACCTTTTTCCACGTCTCCAGGTACTTCTTGCAGCAACTATTCCTTTCTGTGCCCTTTCCTTGATGTGCTCACTAAATTTTTCGTTTCTATTTAATACAAAGTCTAAATAACAAAAGTGGCTCACCGTTTCAATTTCTTTTATCTTCCACATCCATATATCAGTTTTGAGCTTCTTCCCTCTTTTGATCACCATCATTTTTGTTTTCTCAGTGTTGACTTCTAATATCCTATAGTTCAAGAATTTCATTAGCGTGCCCATCATATCCATCATGGCCTCCCTTTTCTCACCCATCATCGCGATCTCATACACGTATGCGAATGTTCAGATCCTTTGCTCTTCTATTTTTGTTCCACCTGTGCGTCTTGTTCCTATATCCTCTACCAGTTCGGCAGTATATATGTTGAAGAGTGTCGGGCTCAGACTGCATCCTTATCTTAACCCTTTGGTGATCCAGAATTTGTCTGTTTGTCCTTCTCTCGTTTTTACGCAACATTTTGTCTTCATATGTCCTGCTTATAATTCCTATGAGTTTATTACTGAACCCTTTGTTTTCCATGATCTCCCATAACTTGTCTCTATACACCGTATTGAATACAGCTTTTAGATCCACGAACAGTACGCATATCCTCTTTCTTTCCTTGATCGTCCTCTGCATCACATGATTTAGGATGTATATGTTGTCCGTTGTTGATTTACCTTTCCTGAATTCCGATTGTTCTTCCAGCAGCGTTTTCTTGCTCTCCGTTTCTTTTTCAAGTTTTTCTTTTATTATACCCATATACATGGTTCATCCATGAAGTATCAATTTTTTTTTTCATTTTGTGCCTATTCGTCGTAGAAATTTGGGAGGGGTCTTAAAATGTCGACAAAGTCTTTCCGCATTTGTCGTTTTTTTTGTTTTGTTTTTCGATAATTAGGCGCGGCAGGATTTAACTTCGCGCAAAGGATGTTTTTAAAATTTTTGACACGGCACGTTGAAGCGATTAGCGGAAAACCACTACGTGAGAATGTTTTGTTCAAAGATTAAAAAAAAAATTCTTACCTTTCTTTTTTGAAAGATGATTTATTGGTGGACTTATAAATAGGGTAAAATAAAAATTTTTAATTCTTTACAATAATTTCCTCCTATATCAACACATTTTTGAAGGCGTGTTTTCCAAATTTCAAATGTATTTCAAAGTCTTCAGCTTTGATGTTTTTCAAAATTTCGATATTTATAAATTTTTTTTGTACTATATTGTAGACTGTATAATTCCGTTAAATTCAGTTTTTTCTGAATTGCTTTATCTATTAATCGACGGTCCAAATTTTAAATTTCTAACACGCGCCGGGTGTTTCTAGCCATTCGAAAGTTTTTTGGGCGCCACTTTGTCGATGATTCTTTCTCGGCCCTCTTTAAAAGCTCTGTGCCATTTTCCACTTTGCGATTTTGATATACAATTATGTCCACACGCTTCTTGCAACATTTTATACGTTTCCACACTGTTTTTTTTTAATTGCAAGTAGTATTTGTTTCGCTTCTCTAATGGACCTTTTTCTCCATGCTTCTTTCTAAAAGGTCCAAGAAATGCTCTTTCCATCTTTGTTTATTTATTTCCTGTACCACTTCCTCCGTCTTTTTTCTACCCTTATTGATATGTATCCATCTGTCTTATTCATTTCTTAGTTCTTTGATCTCTATTTCTTTCAGCTTTTATGTCTGTTTTTTTCCTCACAGATTCTCTTCCATTTTCTCATCTGTGCAATGTAATCGTCGTTAGTTTTATCACCTTTTTTCCATTTCTTAAGTTCCTTCGTCACCTTATTTTTTCTTTTCTGCATTCTCTGTTCCACCATTTATGTTCTCCTAGTCTTTTTTGTTTTATCTCTATTTCCTTCTTTGTAGTGTATTTGTCCGTTAGTTTCTTATTGTCCATCCATAGCGTTTCTATGTCTTTTTTCTCTTTTGCACTATCGTATTTACTGTCCGTACCTATACCTATACCTCTATATTTACTAATACTTTCGTCGTTTTAAACTATAATTGTCTTCTTTTTTCTTATTTCTTCCCCTGGTGTCACTTCTTCTAATTCTTCGTCCGTGTATACTTCAATTCTAATGGGAAGGTGGTCAGAGTCTGTTCTGTTGTCTATGTGGAATTTCTTGACCCTTCTTCTGCATTCACTATCCGTCATCGCGAGGCCAATGATCGTATTGCCCCTAAGGCCAATGTATGTATATTTCCCGACCTCGTCTCCTACTATTGCTCCGTTTACTATACTCCATCCATAGCTGTCTATCTTTTCTATCAAGCATTTTTCGTCTTTGTCAACTATTGTGTCTCTGCTTTTTCTATATTTTATCTCCCCATTTTCTTGTATATGTTTTCCTAGTCTGCCTATTCTAGCGTTAAAGTTCTCCATCAGCAGTATTTCGACATCCCCACAATCGTAATTACACCCTATTTGTCTTCCATCTTGCCCCTATTGTTGTAGATACCCCAGATGTCTACTAGTTTCTCTTTGTTATTTTGTTCTTATTCTGGTTCTGATTAGGCCTTCCCCGTTTTCCTCTTCCACAGTAACAGCTCTTTCCTCTATCTTTTTGATAAGGCCTACCAGAAATCCGCCTTTGGCTCTTCCTTTTTTTGTCTCTTTTAGCTCCTATAGCTTTCTATGTCATCTGTTTTGGCAATTTTTCCATGTATTTTTTTTTTATCTTTTTCTTCCATCCACGTCTCCGCCATGCAAAGGTAGTCCATTTTCCTGATGTATTGCCAAAATTCTGTCTTTCTCCCATAGCCCTGCGACGTTCCAGAATAGTACGTTCATTACCCTGCTTTTCTTGTACTTAAAAGGGTGAGCTTTTCTTTCTTTTCTCTGCTCTTTTTACTAAATTTTTTCCTTTTCGTCTGTATATCGTCTTCTAGTCTTTCTTCTGTTGTCCTGTCTCTGTTTCATCTGTCCTTAGCATTTTTCTCCTTCTTCTGATCCTTCTCTTTTCTGCTGATCTTTCCTTTGTTCGTAACTTTCTGTTTGTGTTATACTATCCTTCTTATTATTATGTTTTTCATGTTTTTTCATCACCCGTTCCTTGTCTAATTTATTTCTTTGTTATCTTTATCTTGTTATTTTCCTTCTTCTTATCTCTCTCTACCTCACTGCCTTCTTTATTTTTTATACTTTTTCCATTTTCTTTTTCTCCTTTGTCCTCTGTATCTGTTACTCTCTTCTTTCCTTTCTTTCTTTCCCTCAGGTGTTTCCGCCTTTTCGTATCTCTTAATTATATCTTCTAGGACTTTATCCATTTTTCTGCTTCCTACCCATCTTCTCCAGATGCTATCCGTGAACACTTTCTTGAGCACTATCTTAGCAAACACTCCCTGTCTCCTTGCCTTCCTCACACAGTCTCTTATTTCGCTCTATGTTTGCCTTTCCTCATTTGTCAGGTCGTATTCTAGATATATCTCTGTCCCTATCAGTTTTCTACCGTTCTCCCATACCCTGTTCCTTGCTTCCTTACTTTTCATTTTCACCACCATTAATTTGCCGCTCCACCATGCACTTTTTATCTCCTCTTTTCTTTCTAGCTTATTCTCTATGAATGTCTCAGTCCATTTCCTAAGTCTTCTCTTTTTCTACTTATGCTCTGCTCACGCCTTTGATGACAAAGTTCTCTTCTCTATCTTTTCTCTCTCTCTCTCATAAATTTCTAAAATGCTTGTATTTCCTTTTCTGATATTCCAGACTTTGAAGAGGTCCAAGTGTTGCCGCTACCCCATCTGGATCTGGTAGATCTGTCACTTGCTCTGCTCTCCGGTCTGGGTCCGTCCCTTTTTGTCCTCCTCTCCTTGACTTGTCATTCCTTGCTTTTGAGTCTCTAACCATTTTTTCATATTATACATTCATTCGCTGCTTAACTTTGCGTTTTCTTTTATTTCTGTGCACATATCTTTTAGGCTTCTCATCCTTTCCTCTATTTTTCTAGCCCATTCTCTGATGTTTAGTTCTTTCTCTATTAGTCTCTCTATCTCTTTTTACAATTTAAAAAATTTTTTTCTTATTCCCTTTGTCATATCTCTCTCTTTCTTCCTTTCTTTTTTCTCCTCTTTACCTCTATCTGTTCCCGTATGTCATTCTCTTTTAATGACATTTTTCTTTTGCTTCCTCCGTCTAGTGTCATTTGTGTGGCATCTATTGTTTTTTTGCTATTCCCCCTTCCTGTATTGGTTTTTCCTGCCCCTGGTTCATACTGTCTTGCTACATCCCTGCTTCCTGTTTCGCTTTTTATTTCAGCGCGGTCTGCGTTTTCCGGCGCTCGTACCGCTTGACTCGCTCCTGGTTTTTCAAATCCTCTCTTCGCGCGCTTTCCGCTTATTCTTCTAAGCTCCGCAACTTCTTTGCTTTTTCCCTCTTTTAATCTCACTCACTCACTGCTTTATCCCTCTTTTTTATCTACTGTATCTACTCTTTTTTCTCTGCACCTTTATCACTTTCTTTCCTTTTCTTACACTGTATTTTCTTTCATTTTTAATTGTAATAGCTGGACTAAACATTTTCACGGTGTTTAATGTTGTGCGGCCGTTAAAAAAATTCTATCCAACTTATATTCAAGAACGTATAGAATTATAGTTACGAAAAAAATTTTGGTTGGAATTTGGAATTTATTTTTATTTTATTTGATGTTAATATACATAAATAGTTGTTAAAATTTTCATATACAATAATACATATATATTATTTTTCATAATTTTTAAAAATTGGTATATTAGGTGGGATAGTAAAAAATTAAGTTTTATTAAATTTATTTAGATATTAAATATTTTATTTTTTTATTTTATGTTTGATAAGCGGGGTCGCGGGGAGGTCCTCGCCATCTAACTTGAATCCACCGCTGTATCAGTCCAGACATTTTTATTTAATTATTTAAGCAATATTATGTATTTATGTACAAAAATATTTACGGGTGAAACGGGTAAATTACTCGCAGTAACTCGCTGACTTCGATTGAATAGAAATTTTTATTAAAAGCTTTTTCCTTTTTAACATTTTTCCTTGAATTTTCCCCTCGATGATTCCACATAGTGTCCTTCGAATTACCCGCGAAAATCAGATGTTTAAGTAATGTCTCATACGATAACAGATTAAATTTATGTTTTGATTATATGTGTCCATATTTAATAAATTATTTTCCTGACATAAAAAACTTTTTATTGGATATCGATTGCAGAAAGTCTCTTATTCTTAGTCTCTATAACATTATTTAATTTAATTTTTTTTTATTTAAAATCGCGAAAACTGACTCATATATACACTACGTCTAAATCGATTGAATTATATATGTATTTTATTACATATGTAAAGAGAGTACACTGTACTTTCTTTATATTATTTAAATTATCCATGTGATAAAGATAATTAAGAAATTGAATATGCGCGATTAAACAGAAGTATCGTAGATAGCGATAAAATATATTTCGTAAAAAATAAACTTCAAGATGTAAAAGATTGTATATTAGTGATCATCAAAACATTATAAAATTGGACAAGGACAGTAATGATAAGTGGGAAACTGCCGGCGTCGTATACAAAATAAACTGTAGGAATTGCAATGCGAGTTGCATAGACGAAACTAAACGTAATTTTAAAAAATGAATTTGTGATATAAAATACAAGAGAATACTAATTTCATCATTGAAATTCACTCAAAACCAATAAATACACGATAGACTGGGACAATGTCAAAATTTTAGATAGGGAACAAAATTATAGAAAGAGACAAATTTTGGAAATGCTACATATATACTTAAACGCACATACTGTAAACAAACAAGAGGACAAGTTTGTGTTAAATACTCAATATAAACATCTGACTACACTGATGACGCAACATACAATTGACAATATATAAACCCTCCTATAAGAACACCTTGCTAAATTTAAATCTGACGACGTGACAACATTCGTTGCACGAATGATCAAGCATTATTGTAGTGAGGTAATATTTATTATTGTATTTTAATTTTATGTAAATGTATTTCAACTTTATATAATTTTGTAAAAAAATTTATAATAAAAGCTTGAAGATGACAAAAGAAATTTTGTCAAAACGTCTCCAACGCAAAAAGTGGTTTTATTTATACTCGTTAAGAATCTTATCCTAAGTTTTCTTACTACAATGGAGGGTGTTTTTTCAAATTTTAAAATTCATTAAATATAGTTTTCTGTTAAAATTAATAATCTGATAAATCTGAAAATTTGTTTAAATAAAATGTATATAAATCGCTTCAATTTAATTCAATTAGAATTTAAAATATTGAAAAATGATAATTACAAATTTTTTAATTAATTTAAAAATTTTTCAGTTATCCGAAAATTTCATTGCTTAAAATTTATCAACCGATTTATATAAAAATGATTTTTCTTTATAATTTTCTTAATTACAATTTTAGTTTATTGATACTAGTATTAAAATTAAAATTTTATATTTTATAACAAAAAATATATTTCTTTGTTAAAATTCTTAATGATAAATTAAATCCTGAATATTATGAGTTACAATTTACAAAACAAAAGTATATTAATTTTTTTTACAATTTTCCATACACTCAGTTCACTGTCTTACTAACATCTAAAAAGTGCTTTATTGCTTGGTCTATATTAACTCAGTTGAGGTTTTAAGTACTTTGAACTTTAAGAAGTGCCAATCGTATTTAATTTATTTTGGGTATTTGTGAGTAGTAAATATTCAGTGCTATTAAAATTTCTTTTTGAATATTTAATTTTTATTTCTTTAATTCATCATTTATTTTTAATCTAAAATGTGGTATATCATTTTTTTATTATTAAATATTTTATTAATTTTAGAAAATAATTTTATGTGTTATTTTAACTTATATTTTAAGCTTTTTTAGCAGTAGTTATTAACTGAAATAGAAAATTCTTTATTTAGATATTTATTAATATTATTAAGAATTTATTTAAGAGTTTTTTTTAAATTATTTATTTTTTTTTATTTCGATAAGTATGAATCTTTTATCTTTTTAACTTTTTTAAGTTCCAACATTGATATAATTGTCACATTAGTTTATTATTTTATAAGATCTGATTGTTTCCTGCATTATTAATTTGTATGTTTTTTTTCAAATTATTTATTGCATTATTAATTTCAGTGTTATTTAAATTCTTGTTGCTGTAATATTATAATATTATATATTATAATATTATAATATAATAAGTATTAAAAGTAATGAATATTTTACTATCTAGACCAAGCAATATAGCACTTTTTAGGTTATGAAAAAAGTAGCTAGCGGTATAGATTGTTACGTATTTAATTTATGGTGCTATGTACATATATATATATATATATATTTAATTAATTATCCGCAGCTAAAGGCACTCCTAAAAAGGAAAAGGAGTGTAACTACTGCGGTAAGAAGGGTCACCTGTGGCCAGTATGTTGCACGTTAAAAATCGCCATGAAAGAGCGGGACGAGCGTCTTTCGGACAACAAATGTCGGGATCGAATTGCATCATCTGATGACCGCGACCATAGTCGTAATAGAAAACGCTATATGAAAACGGTATCGGATAAACCGGATGATCAGAAGGATTGCTGAAGCTCGCGAGATTGGAAGGGTCGCCGGAAAACGTGGGACCGAGACTAACGACACGGTTCTGACCGAGACAATCGATGAGATCGCAGCCAGGAAGACCGATGACCTTCGCGTGACAGATGAAAAGACCTCGCGAAGACGATCTAGATCTCGTGATAAAGAATCACGAGATGGTAACGTAGCAACCGAAAAAAGAAAGGATACCGCTAGCAGAAATAATAATAATGATTTAAACAAGAAACCCGTTCGGCGCTAATCTCAATAGTCGAACGGACGGAGGCACGCGCTGAAGGGACCTCAGTCGTAGGGTAAGAGTTAATACCCTATGGTATGGTGGTAAGCCACCCACTGTAGAATTATCTGTGGAAGAATTTAAAAAGGGAAGGCAAGGTTTTACAAAAATACCGGGGCAAACGTGTAGATAATTAAAAGTGAAGTGTTGAGATTGCGCACGCGAATAGATCGGGATTATAAGGTGACGATTATAGGAGTCGCGCAGAGTGAGTGCACCACGGACGGCCAAGCACGCATGCTCATAGAAGGCCTAAAATATATCATGCACGCGGTTTCTAGTAGCCTCGAAATAACCGTCGACGGTATCATTGGTTGGAACACGATAAGCATGTATCATGGTAAAGTGAACGCTCGCGGATGATTCGTTGAACTAAATGGGAAGAAATACCCGTTCATTGACGAGAACGTGAAGAGAGCATCCAATTACGCGACTGAATACGAACTTAATCACAGGCCCGCCGAAACGACTGACAAAAGCAGAAGCGCTGGAAACTATAATCCAAACAAGATGGATTACAATAAATTGTCCCGAAGAGCCCGAAAAATAATTGCGGACGAATTGACACCTAGACCGGATGGATCGCTTTACAGGACTTGGGTTCCGAGATAATATTTGGAAATTTCTTGGGGACGAACCGGAACAGATTCTTTTAAGCGTATTGTATAAATATTAATGACCAAGATAAATTTATCCCCATACCACAGGTAACTCTCAAACCATGCGACGAGATTAGGCTCTATAGCGGTAATGATTATCAGACCAACAGGAAGCAGGCCAATCTTAATCTAAGGTATGTAAAACGACTACACGAAGAGGAGCATTACAACGACGCTTAATTAGACGAACCATCGCGATACAGGAAGGTACTAGACCTTATTGATCGATTAATGCGTGATCCGAAACTATGAGCTAAAAGAGTAAATAAAATAATTGAATTAGTACATTTAGAAGGCGCCACTCAGGAGGAACGTGAACTAGTAAGAGGACTAATAGAAAGATACAGCGGTGGATTCGGGTTAGATGGCGAGGACCTCCCCGCGACCCCGCTTATCAAACATAAAATAGTTCTTACCGACGATAAAATAATAAAATGCAAACGGTATCGCTACCCTCCGGTATTAGGCAAACGCCTGCAAGAAATCGATAAACTTAATCAAGCAGGAATACTCAAACCATTTAATTTATGCTTCTGCTCGCCCACATGGATCGTGCCGAAGCATAGCGACTCGCAAGGCAATAGAATGTTATGGGAGTACGCACACCCTATAAGGCAAAAGATCAGACGTCGTGCTACTTCAAGAATGTAAGTCCTCTTGTCATACCGCGTCTTGAGGAAATTGTAGAAATTGCTGACGAATATGAGGAGCCCTTAAGGGAAATAGCTGTCCCTTTTCGCGAGCCAAGCCATCTTAGTCAACCTCTGATAGAGAGTCAGATATGTTACTTGTTAATCAAGTCAACGTCGGACAAAAAAACTAGCTTCCTGGTAGACGTTGAGGGAACGAGATTCCCCCATGTTAAAAAGGAAACCGTTACTATCAATATTAAGGAATTGAACCAAGATAGTAATAGGGTGACAATCGCACCGAAACGATAAACGTAAACCTTAGATCCAGTCGCGACGCCAATATGCAACCAGAGAGGGGATGTAGAAATGCTAATACATTCGAGACCCTTCTCGAATGTGCCGAGCCAGAAATCATTCTGAAAAATGTGACGAACATCCCCCCGGAGCCCTGTGGGAATTGACCTTTTTACTCTGTAACCAGGGCAGCAAACTTGACAGTTGCCATCATTGAATTATGACGACGATATTTAAAGTTTCCCGCGATAAAACATTGCGAATATTCCGACGAGGCTAAAAATTAACCACTAATGTTTTGCACCATAAAATAACTATATCTAATATATTAATAATATTTATTAAATTTGTAACGTTGATTCCCTCGTGCCGGGATGTAGCTCGCTGGCTCCGGGGTTCGTTCGAGAGATTAGGACAGGGTGAGAAAGGGGTACGAAAAAAAACGGAATTAAAATATACATAATGGTTTAATAATTAGAATTAAAGAGAGAATTACATAACAGCGTGGATCAGCTCCTCGCAAGTCGGTATACTCTTACAATCTATACGTTTGCCATACTTACACACAATCAGAATAGCGTAGGGAGAGTTCCACTCCATACATATATGTCGCATACTCGCCTCTTGCACACTAGACACACATATATCAGCAGATACTCTTATACACGCTGTATTCGATACATCCTTTGCTAGTACACATAATTCCTTTAGCTACACACACACGCAACATACAATTCATATTTCGCTACTTAAAACTACGGGAAATTATCTACGAGGGAGGAAAGGGGTAAGGCGGAGAAACTAAGACTATTCCGCTTGCGGTGCGGTTACGAGGCGCGGGCGGCGCCTGGGATTTCCACCTCAGAGGAATAGCCCCCGGGGAAGAGTCACGGTGTCGCCCGGGTCCTACTGCGGCGCGCTTTTCGGGGCGCCGAGATATGTCAAGTAAAGAGAACACCTCTCAAGCGCCGCATCTCCTTTCCGTTATGTTTAATAAATAGTCCTTATTTACGGAGGTGTTTTCTTTTTTGTTCACCTAATCTCTAACTTAGCGATCGAATTAAATAAACTCTAGCAGCTGACGATCCCGGACTTTAAAGTTCATGTCGAACTATTAAAAATATATCATTTACATGTTCGTAACAATATAATTGCATGATTTCAAATATTCATCAGCTATTTAATGATCTTAGAGATTTTTTTAAAAAACATTACATAATTAAAAGATTATAGGTATACTTTGCTCGATTGATGTATATATTATAACAATATAAAATAAAAAATTTTGTTGTATGAAAAAAAATATATGTATAGAGATACATTACGAAATATAATAAATATACCAATTATCATAGAAAATATAACGTGTATAAAACCACTATCCATCTCGTTTAATTGATCGATAATATGGAACGAATCTCTTGTTTCTTTTTATATTCCTAGTTTTTGATAGTCCAATTCTTCTGTTTATTTTTTATTCTAGCTAATTGTAATATCACTCATTTTCTTATTTTATCTTCAGACAGCTTTGTCGATTATCTTTTAGAATTTTTCTTTCTGATTATATTTTTTTTTCATTATTTCCCACATATTTTGCTTAATATTTATATTTTTCTCAATGTAGATGTCTTTATATTTATACATATCAAGTATATGATTTACAACTCTAGTCTTAATAACTTTTTGTTTTCCTAAATCGATTTTTACATCCATAATTAGATTATTATAAAAACGAGACTTTTTTATTTTTATTAGTGTTTTTTTTGACTTTTCCATCTCTGCACTTTGTGAAATAAAGACTTTCTTAAATGAGAGGAAAATAACATAAAATAGGTTCGAATCCATGAAAAAATTTTCTCTTACACAAACTATTTATTAAAAAAAAGTTAATAATAATAAAAAAAATTAATATGACACTTATATTTTCTCCCACTCAATTACTCGTGCTAACACTCATTTTGTATTATTAACTTGTATCACATATATGTATATAAATGTTATACAATATTCCTAAGAACCTATGAGACATTTTTGTTCATCATAGGTCTAACTTCTCATCAAATTGCCTAATTTCTCTAGGTCTAATTTCTCATCAAAGGCTTTTTGGAGTATACATCAGTGTGGTGAATCTCTCTAGGAACTTTACACTTAGGAGGTCGTTACGGCTTAACTCTTGGATTTTTTTTTATTTTTATTTTGTTTTTTCAGCCCTCCGAGAGTACATTTATATTATGTTGGCTGTTACTTCTCTTATTTTAGGACTGAAATAAGAAAGCTTATACTTGTGCCTATGTTCACATATAGATGTAAAAAGATGCATTCGCACGCCCTTTCTCCCTTCACACACATACACAAATATGTACATGTATGGGAATGAAATGAAATCTTGCTTCTGGAAACGTGTGAGAACGAGAAAGAAGAATGTTATTCAATTAACTATTTTCTATTAATTATTTTCAATCTTTTATTAAAATAAAATTATGGATCCAGTGATAGCGATTGAATAAAACGAATTATTCTTGATTGCTTTCACCCATATTTCAACAAGGTATCCCTTGTCCTTGTCAAGGATATTTATTAAAAATTGTTACAATTGTTACATAAATATGTTCGAAAGATATAAAATTATTTATTTTAAAAATAATTACCTAATATTAGGGTGCAGAAATACGCAGTTATTCTATGATGGGTTAGTCTTAACGTCACAATTTTAAATGTAAATAATATTTATTGTGTCTTAATTTACATGATTCGATGATATCATATACGTCATGATGTTGTTATTTGTCGTGTTATTGAGGATCATATGATGTTTGAAGTTTAAATTTGGTGTGTTCTCTTTTCGGTTAATTGTATTATTATTAATTTTAATATGTATCATTTCAGAAATTAATATTTTCTTATTAGTTTCTCTATCAAGAATGTCAACATTATTCCAATCTATACTGTGATTACACTTATAAGAGTGTCCCGCCACCATATACGTATTATTATTATCATTTTTATGTTCGTTTATCCTTATTCTTAAACTACGTTAAGTTTTACGTATATACATCTATGAACAGTCTTTGCATTTAATTTTATACAATACATTAGTTTTATTCCATTTTTTAGTTCTGTCTTTGTCTTATATAATAACTGAGTCTAATTCATTATTTATATTGGGAATTAAATATAGTCCATATTTTTTAAATTTTAGTGCATATTCCAAAAAACAAATTTTATGAATATGGTAAAAATATCAATGGAATTTTTCCGTATTTTCGAACAGTTATTTTTAAATTTATGAGTTTTAAGATATTTTTTAATATATTTTTCTATCAAATAATCAGACTCATCATTTCTTTTGAGATTGGATTTGATAATCCACGATTATTTTTATGAAAACATTGATTTTATAAAAAAAATGGCTCTATCTATTGAATTGTATACAATATTTATTTTCTGAGATAGTGTGTGATTGGATTTGTAATTAAGTATCCTATTTGGCTGTGTACCTTTCTGATGCCAAATCATAATAATTCTATTGTTTTGAGTTTTGATAATTACTAGGTCAAGAACGTTTATAAAATTATTATTTTCCATTTCATGTATAAATTTTAAATGGCTTTTATAATTATTAAAACTATTCAAGATCACCTCTAAATGATCTTTGTGAATACAATAAATTCAGTCGTTTACATATCTAAAATAAAATAATAGAAAGCAATTGTATTTATTCTTAAGCGAATTTACGCTTTCGAACTCCAAATCATCAATCATTATATTTGAAAATAAAGGTGATATTGGTAGGTACATTAAAGTATCAAAAATCTGTTAATAGAATTTTTTTAAACACAAAATATGTGTTATCGAAAAGAAACTTTTTTTAAAATGTCATTAAATGGAATTTTACCAATATCGTGTATGCTACTTATCCTTTTTTTAAGCTTTATATGACTAATAAGAGAAGATTTGTAAATAATGAACGTACATTTAATAAGATCAGTATATGATTTGTTGGGATTTTGATATTTTTTAATTTTGTTTTTAATTCTAAGCTATTGTTCGGAGGCTTTATACATTTTTTAAATTCAAATATTTTTTTTAAAAATATGGTACTACACATTAAAAAAACACTAATAAATAAATAACTGTGTTATTTACAAAATTTTTATATATACTACTAATATATTTAATGCTAATTTTAAATTAATAATATTTTTGAAAAATTATAAATTTAAACATTGATAAATTATAAGTCTATATTTCAATAGTTTACAAAATAATTAAAGAATTAATTGAATGTACAGATTATATAATTGTAGAAAAATTTCATTTTCCATGAATTGATGAACTCTTATTATTTAATATGTTTATGAATTATAAAATCACTGTAGTATTGACAAAGGGATATTTGTAATTAAATAAAGTACATGTATTTTAATGTGCACAACGTAATTATTATTTGCAAATGATTTTATTAATGATTAAAAATTTATTTAGCCAATTATTTAAACTAAAATTATAATTACTTCACTATTTTAAAATATTGTTTTAGTTTCATTCAAAATATATTTTTGTATCACTATATTTCTAATCTCAAGTACACTTATTGTTGTCCATATTCATATATATGTATTTATTTTATATGTGTACAGAAAAAATTAGTTAATAATATTTTATACATAAAATAAATATAATAAACTTATTAATTCATACATATTTGAATAATCAAGTGATTTGAATTATTTTCACAATCACAGCGAATGAAATAAAATCAAATATAATTTATGCAGTAAAATTTGACAATACACCGTATATTCATGCTTCCTTAACAATTATTTTAATAAATATTAATATGCTAATATAACGTTAAAATTATAATCAATATTTAACTTTTTTTTTAATTTTATGTTTTCCACGTCGTCCATCACTATGTCTGCAAATAAGGGTGATATTGGAGAACCCATTGGAGTGCCATAAATTTGTTTATAAAATTTCTTTTCAAATACAATTGGAATCTGATTGTCTAAATATATTGAAAACCAAACATAACATTATTCCATTATTTTATTACAGATATGTTAATGATACAATTTGTTGTATTCAAAGTAATTACTTACAGGTCATTTTGAATACTTTTAATAAATACAATTGTCGTCTTCAATTTACATCTGAAATGGAAAATAATAATTTAATAAACTTTTTAGATTTATCTATAATTAAAACTAAAAATAATAGAATTATCACAAATTGGCATCAGAAACCTACACAGTCGAACAAGATACTCAACTTCTTATTTAATCACACACATTCTCAAAAACGCAATATTATATACAACTTAATAGATAGAGCCATTTTACTTTCAAATCCGTGTTTTCATAAAAATAATCAAAAAATATAAAAGATATTTTAAGTTAAAGATATTTTATAGCAAAATAATTACCCGGATTATTTTATTGAAAAATATATAAAAAAACATCTCAAAACACAAAAATGCATTAAAAAAATAAAAACTACAACAGTTTCGATGAGTTCCGTAGTTTATCCTTTCTATATTCAGAAAAATATTTTTCTGAATATGTATTAAAGTTTAGAAAATATAGAATAAATCTAATACCTAACATTAATAATAAACTGAATTCAATTATTACAAAAAGAAAAGACGTCACTGTAAAATGGGACAAAACAAATATTGTGTATAAAATAAAATGTAAAGACTGCCCATCTGTGTACATTGGTGAAACGAAACGAAATTTAATAACAAGAATTAATGAATACATAAAAGACAACAATTATACATCTATGGTTGCAGAACATGCACAAGATTGCAAACACATGATTGATGGGCATAATGTAGACATCCTTGACAATGAAAATAATTATAAAAAGCGTCTAATTTCCGAGATGATACATATTAAGATTAATAATAACACGATAAATAGACAAGAGGAGACACAAAATTTTAATTACAAATATCATATGATCCTCAATAATATGACGAATAACAACAACATGACGTAGAGCGTGACGTCATACATTGTATATATTGAGGTGAAATGTAATTTGTTTACAATTGACTAGTGACGTTACGAGATATAAGTCGTTGAACACCAATGTACTCCTGAGTTATTAATTTGGTAATTATAAATAAAATTGTCGTTTTATACATATGTTAAATTAAATTTGTTAATTAATATGTTTTAATTTTGAATAAATAGTTTTAACAAGGGCAAGTAATTCTTGCCGAAACGTCGACGAACAATTTTGAATAGACTTGTTTTTATTCACCCTGCACCTGACTGGATATTGCAATTTATAATTAATGTGTTATTTTATTTCGATTGAAAAAATACAGTTTATATAATCTATAAAATAATTTATATCAAAAATTTTTTCACTGAATTGAACTGTATTATAAAAAATGCAAGTTGCCTATGACAGCTTACTGTAAATACTTATCATTACAAGTGGACAATTTAATTTTTAAATTCGTTGAGCGTACATAAATTTAATAAAAAATTTTTAATATGGTTTTGTATTAATTTATTTGATTAAAATATTGCTTGAGTTTTGTAGTAAATGTAGCTAATAATTTTTTGTGTTGAATTTTTCGAAGAGTAATTGGCTTTAAATGAAGTAATTTTGGTATTTAATTTATTTATAATCAGATAATGTAATTTTCAAATAAAATTCCTAAAAAAAGGATTGCGGATTTTTCATTAAAATATCACGTTAAAAAGCTTAAAGAAAACCTGTCCATTTTTGAATGACGGATTGTGCGATTTAATGTACCTACATTATTTCATCCACACCCTTATACTCACAAAAAATGCTCTTACAATTCAGCACATGTTAGACATTCCCTGTTATGTACACAGAGAAATACGCAGTCGCAACTGAAAGCGAGATAAACGAGAAATCGCGAATTCTATCCATAGCAGAATCGAGACAAGAGGGTGTAAGAAGGAACATAAGAAGGAACGGGGCGAGCCCTAGAATACGTAAGTTAGAGTGGGGTTTCCTATGGATAGAAATGCCCGAACTAAGCCGAGGGCATCCGAGGTACCCTCTTCCCACCCTCGCAGCCTATTTGAAGTGGAGTTAGTACCACTGGTGTCAGTGCAGCAGTACGCGTGCGGAGAGAAGCAGACACAGTTCTGTGCCTCTGTGATCTCCGGATCATACTCGACGTCATTCGACTCGTGCAGCCGAACCTTCGGACGAAAAAGGAGGAAAGTGCTGTGGTGTGGGTGTGATATTACTCGACGGGGGTGGTGCGGGATAAAAGAGTGACGTCGAAAAGTTGGTTTGATACGCATCAACCCCTGGCAGATGATTAGCACGAAATTGCAACCCCTTGATTGTTGGTTCACACTTGCTTACCCTGTTTTCGCGAACCAACGGTTCTGGATTGGATACTGTATCCAGGATGGATTTTCATTTTCTCTCTGCGGATGGTCAGTGTTGAGGTTCATTTATATCTCATTAAATATGCTTTAAATTACACCAGATGTTGATTTATTTAGGGTACTTTTTACATTCCTACGAAAACTATTACATCATTTGTAATGTTGTTAATTAATGTATTTTCATTATCATTTAATATTTATATGTAAAAAATGGTAATTCTTTAGTAATTATATCTATTGCTCTATTTTCGTGGATATTTGCAGTGAGCTAATTCAAGTAAATGATTATGCTATCATTACAAAATTTAAAATTAAGTTTAGTAGTGAAATATTTTTACAACTATGCAATGTTAATCTTATTATCAAAATTATTATTTATATTACTGCAAAAAATTATTAAATCGAAAAAAAGTCAAACAATTTTATTATTATATTTATTTGTATAATTTGGAAACTTAATATTTATACTCTTAAAAATGTACAATATTGTTGATAATATATTAAATAGAATTTTAACTTATTTAAAATTTAGCCTTTTAGAAGTTCTAATTGAGATGATAATTTGATCTATGATTAAATTTGAAGTCAACAAAAAATATTATGCATATCCTTGTGTAACTGTCATTTTTAATACCAAAATTAAAACCCGTTTTTCTTGAACTTTAATTTATATAAAAATACAATGTATTAACTGACGGTTTATTAAAATTAAATATTGATCCATTTTTAATTAAATAATCTTCTATTATATAAAATGATGTTTAATAAGTAAATTTAGACTATTCCGCACTAATAAATTTATATGAATATTATTATTATTATTATTATTATAGATCATTTTCACTTGTGATTCAAAAAAGTCAAATACTTATTGTATACTACATTATGTTTAAAATGTAACTTTTTTAATTTACTGTTAAAAACTCAATTTTTATTGGTATATTACTTATACAGAATTCATAATTAAAAGTTTATGTGAACATGTATTAAAAAAGAAATTTATATAAATTGAATGTTGTATAATATTTATTTATTATGTTTATTACATGCACGTATTTTATATCATTTTTTTAATTCAATATATGAAAAACATCGATGTTATGTCTTTAATGAAATTTATTGGTTCTTTTAATGAAAACAAAAAATTAGTTATTAAATTATAAATTTAATTCAATTCTAGAAACTTTTTATATGCCCTTTATTACAAATTAATGTTTTATATTTATTTTGCACTGTTTATAACTATTTGTACTTATAATTATTAAAAATTACATCAATATATTTAATTAAATACATTAATTAATAATTAGTATTAAATATATTATATAAGTTTCAAACTTTATAATTTTACATTAATTCCTACATACATGAATTTAGTTTATGAAATTATATTAGCGTAAATGTTATTGATTAAAAGTGAAACTTTTAAATATTATTTCGTATAAAAAATTTTAGTTAAATTTTAAATTGTGATTGAAATTAAAGAAATAATTACAAATTCAAATTCAATATATTAATTACACTTATCGGATGGCGGGTGTTTAATAAAATTATACCAAAAGTGTTGTTTAGGAAAAATTTTTTGTACTTTATATATTTTTTAACATTATCGCAGAATATGTTTTATGTAAATACTTTTATTAAATATTTAAATCAATAATTATTATAAAATTTATAAAATTTTTTCGACTCATTAGGTACTTGTACATATGTATATATATATATATATAAGCGTATATATTGTTTGTATACCATAACGGTAATTTCATTTGTAAGTTAAATCCAATATCTACAAATAAATTTAATGTACTTTAAATCTGTTAATATTGTATATACTCTACGTAAAATAATGAGCTATGCTTACAATACTTTAATAATCATTGCCTTATTTTTTAATTATATTTATAAATTTGTTAGGGTTAGAATAATTATTAAAATAATATTCGAATAATAGTAGTTTAATGACAAATAACCTTTAAAAGTGAAACTTTTATTTTTACTTATACAATTTTCCAAATATCAATATGGTAGCTATAATTTAACATTATTAACACTACTTTTTATTTTATATATAAAATTAGGCATTATTATGTTTTACAATAGGCTATATTTTACTGGTATTAGATTTAGTAAACGTTCTTTATTAATTTTTGTTTTCTTTATTTTAGTTCTGTTAATTTTAAATTGATTTAATGATATATGTTGATTATATTATATTATATTAATTTAATAATCTATATATGTTATGAAAAAATATATAATGATTTAAAACTATATAATACAATAGTATTTCTTCTGTGAGTACAGTTTTATAATTGCACATAATAAGTTTATATACTTCGAACTTACTTAGATAAATTTAAGATGGAGCTAGTTGTCATTTATTGATAAAAGCTAGTTTTCTTATCAAATTTGTTAAAACTGTTATTCTATTAAACTTTTAAATGATAACTTAATTATAAATGTGTAAGTTATTAAAAAATACAATCAATTTAGAATTATTTAGAAATCAAAATTATCAATTTAGCTTTAATATATATTTGCTAAAGTTTAATAATATATGGTTGGTAAACTTTCCATAATATTAATTTTTAATGGCGATATAATACCATATGTCATATTTTCAATAAACATATTAAATTAAGTATATTTTAAAATGTGTCATGCGTAAATTTATTATTAAATTTTAATCAATATTAAATTTATATATGCGTGTATGTTAAATATTTTAATATAAACACATAATTTTTTGCAAAATCGATTGCTAAATATATATATATACACGATATATCCCCGAAGTATCGTTTTTTTCCATTTGACGAATATTGGTCTCAATGATTTAAGAGAGGTCTTAATATGTACAGGAAAGCTTTTTCTATTTGTCCCATTTTTTTTTGTTTTTTCATTAATTAGATATGGCAGGATTTTACTTCGGGCGAAGGGTGTTTTTCGATCATTGGACACGAGGTGCTTAAGTTATTAGTGGAAAAACGCCACGCATGAATGTTTCGTTTAAAGACTATAAAAAAAAAGAAAACACTTACCTTCTTTATGAAAGATTATTTATTGGTGGTCTTATAAACAGTTTGAAACAAAAATTTAAAACTCTTCAAAATAATTTCCTCCTGCATCAACGCATTTATGAAGGCAAATTTTCCAAGTTTAAAAAGTAGCCTGAAACTCCTCAGCTTCGATATTTACGCAAACTTTTCGCATTTGTAAATTTTTTTGCACTATATTGTACACCATAAATTGTGTTAAATTCAGTTTCTCTAACTGTTAATCGGTGGTCCGAATTTAAAATTTTTAGGTGCGTGTTTCTAGCGATTCGAGAGGTTTTTGGGCGACCAGATCGAGACTCGTCGATTATCTTTTTCTGATCCTCTTTAAAAGCTCTGTACCATTTTCCATATTGCGATTTTGATATACAATTATCTTTATAAGTCTCTTTCAATATTTTAAATATTTCCATACTGTTTTTTTTTTTGCAAACAAAATTTTATTGCGTAATGCTATTGTACTAGTCACTTCATCGCGACGTGACCAAAAACTGAAAAAGATCCTTTGCGACAAGTAAAATCCTGCCGCTTCTAATTATCGAAAAAATAAAAAAAAATAGGGACAAATGGAAAAATAATTTTTCTACATTTTATGACCCCTCCCAAATCGCTACGATCAATAGTCGCAAAATGGAAAAAAATTCGATGCTTCGGCGACAGACCATGTATATTGCAGTGATCCTTATTAGCACTTTAATATTAAGATTATTTGGCTATATAATTATTCAATTTCAATATTTCAAGCGATAATAGTATTAAAGATTTTTTATACATAAACAATAAGTCTGAAACATCAGTTGTCATATAATGGAATCAGGACTAATTATAATCTTTCAAAAATCATAACTTAAACAGTTTTGTTAATTTCATGCCTTACAATTTATAATAATATTACTAACATTCAATAAAATATAAAGATACCGATAGAATTTTCGAGTATATCATAAGTATATACTTACAATAAGTATATTTTAAAAATAATATGTGTACAAGCCCACGAGTTTTCTTTCAAGAAACTAAGATAACGGAATCTTGTACAAGTTACTGGAGTGTGAGTTATAATGATTCAAACTGCAATGATATAATGTGTAGCGTGTTCGATATTATCAACTAGCTACAGCATAAGTAGAAAAGATTTACGTATATTTTTGTATGTTTTTAGTGCTTTTAGGTTTCACCACAGGTCAGAGTATAGTTACAGTAATGCAGTATATCCTGGTACAAAATCATATGTTATAGGTAGCAGACTTTTTCCCTCTAAGATTGTAGGTGACAAGTAACATTCACGCATTTAAATGCAGACCTCCAGATATAAAAAAGTACACTGTTCCTTTCAAATTAGAATTACAATCACTCCACTACCAATCACTCTTTATATTTTTGTTAATCTTCGAAAATATCAAGAGTATTCTGCAGCTTCTAAATAAAGAAATAAAACGTGAATCTAAGGCCTGACACTATAAATCTAAGGAACAAAGGCCACACTATATTATCAAATATAATATTTTATTTTAATTACCGCAGTTCATGTTATAAATGAATCATTAATAATTGTAGTGGTGATAAATATATTACTACTGTATAATAGATATATTAGTTATTTAATCTTCCTTCTCCCTACATATGCACTAAATAAATCCTTTATCGCAGTAAAGTTACATCCATTTGGTGACAATTCACTTTTCTACTGTACAACGCAACTGTTTTAAATATTTTATTGCGAAATTCGCAACCATTAAAATACACTTCATCTATTTTTATTAAAAACACTTAAAATTTTCCTTTCGGAATTACTTTTTGAATTTCCTAGGTCAACTTACAGCATTAATAAAATAGATAAAAATTACGGATGACTGAGTTAAAAGCTGGATTTCCTTTAATAACTTTCTAATATTATAAAGGGATTTTTTCAACTACTTTATTGCATGTAAATATATAGTTGTTCTGGTTCGATTACTGTTTGAATACTTTTACAGAGTAACTAAAATTAAACTTTTTAGACATTTCATTATTTACACAATTTAATAATAAAAATATTTTTAATAGTTCGAAATACATTAATCTTCTCTAAAAAATTTAAAGTATTCTATATTGCTGCAGCTTAAGGGATGCAGATAAAGCAAAGGATAAAAATATTTGTAGAAATAATTAATAATAATTAAGATAGATGCTGAACTTAACAGACATAAAATTATAAATTAAAAATTTTTGAAAAATAATCAATAGAAATATTATTATTTAAAAAATTTTTTAATTTACTTTATGCCAGTCTCGGTAGGTGATCTCCTCTCTGCCCTTTTCCTTCTCTGCTGCTATTTCCGTTTCACTCCTCCGTTCCAAGGTCTAACATTCTATATCATTCCTTCTTTCTCTTGCGTCATTCACTTTCTCCTCTAACTCTCTGCATTTTTCCTCGAGTTCTCTCATCTTTTCTTCAACTTTTCTCGTCCATATTCTTGTACTCTCCATATCCTCCTTCAGGCTCTGAATATCCTTATCATATTTTTTTCTATCCTCTCCAGTCTTTCCTTATACTCTCTTTCCCTTTTTTTCCATTTCTTCGTTCGTCCTCTTCCTCTCCTCTCTTCTTGCTTTATCAATCTTCTCCCACATATCATCTTCCGCAAATAACAATTTTTTTTAACTTCCAGTGTCATTTGGGTCGCGTCTTTTTTGCTGTTCGGAGGTCTTCCCCTCCCTTCCTTTGCATTCTCTTCCCCCTGGCTCATTTTCTGGCAGTACATTCCTGCGTTCTATTTCCGTGTTCCGCGCTGTCTGGGCCCTTTAAATCTTGATCCCCTGCTGTTCCTCGTTTCACTCACTCACTTCTCTACGCACGCGTTCCTGCTGCTTTCACGCGTTTTTCCTGTCTCTCCTTCCCGCACTTTCCTAACCTCTTTTTCAGCCTCTTCTTTGCACTATCTTTTTAACTTCTTCCACTCACTGTTTTACTCAACCTTTTTGATCTTCAGATTCTACCGACTTTTCTATGCTTCTCTCATTATTACACCTTTCTCAACTCAGTTTTTACTCTGTGGCTGCAATATAATACTACATAAACACTCTCACGAGGTTTACTGTAGCGCTACCATTAGAGGAATCCAATAAAATCAGTAATATTAACAATGAATCTATTATTATTATTATTAAATGTATAATGATACATCAAAGTATTGTTCAGAAAATGTTTATAAATTAATTTTTTAATATTCTATGAATAATAAGTAAAAAGATTCAATGTATTTGTTATGTGAATAAAGTCAACAAATTTGATTAAATATATTATTAGTAACTAATCGTAGATGCAGTGATAGAATATCTTAAAATGTTCGTATATTATTCTATTAGCATAATGTTTTTAATATTATTTGTTTATCAATTGATTGTACATAAAATTTTACGGATAAAATATTAAAGATACAAATATACGACATTTCTAATGTAAACACAATTTCTGTATTAAAAATGAATATAGAATCAAATTAAAAATATTTAATGCAAATGAATTTATCAAAAAAAATTTATTTTTAAAGTAGTTTTTTTTAATGATTATTTTTAAATATAAAAAATATTTTTGAATTACCTTTATGTTGAGTAAATTGATGTTATGGCAATATAAAAATTGTATTTTGAAACTTTACGATTGTATTTGGAACTTTATAATTTGGAGCTATAAAAATAAATAAAAAACATTTAATAAAGAAAATTGTTGTACTAATTAAAATGAAAATAAGGCATACGTTGACATATTTACATTCATAAAATTGTAGGTAGAATGTTTTTTAGTAAATTTTAATTTTTTTTTGTTGGTTGAAAAATATGTCATTTTTCTATTTTATTAAAATTTGTACTGAAATTCCCCCCCCCCTCTGACCCATCAATAGTGAAGCCATTTGAAAATAATTATAAGTATGAAAATGCATTTGTCGCAATTTATTTAAAAATTTTACTTCCACGTATTATGGTTTCTGTTAAACTTATAATAATGTTGCGTAAGTAATACTTGAAAGTGTAAACTAAAAAGAAGAACATGATATATATATATAGATATATATATATATATATTCAGCTGGTTTTTTGAAGGATCTAGATTTTCAAAGTAATCAACATACATGTACATACCGTCACGCCGTCACTCTTTTCGATACTCGTCTTTCTTATATTGATTTGTTACGTTGATTTTCAGACTATCTACCTCACACCCCCGCAACTCATCTTCCATTGAATCTATTCAAGTCCTCTTTTATTTTCCCTTCTTTTCAGTACATGTTACTTTTGTACGCTAGTAAAACTTCAACTTTAATTGAAAACTTTATATGTACACATACATTTTACATTTATGAGAATTGTAGTGTGAATTATTTAATTGTTGTGACAATTGCTCCACATATTTTATCGTGTTTTATTTATGCCTCGTGCGCCCACGGACAATTTATATTTCTCCAATGTATTTCAATAAAAGAAATAATATCTTTTCTACTATTAACATTTATTTCTCTGTTTTTCATTTTATTAAAAAAAATGGAAAATGCTGTATCATATAATCTGCTTTTTTTGTTTTACATTTTTCTACTTTATATTTATTTTTTCCTTTTTCATTATTATTGTTATTTTTTACAAGTTTCATTGATTGAATATATTTATAACGATATTTATGATGCAGAAACTTTGGAAAAATATCATTAAATACGTGTATACTTAAACCTGTTTAAATTTATAATTAAATATTGATATTGTAAAAATATAGTATTCATATTTTGTTTATGTTCATTTTCTTATGTTAAAATTATTCTTGCTCAAATAGAAAGATTAAAACTCATTGGAAAAATAATTTATAAATGTTTTTTTCGGTTCTACAATATCTTTAATAGATAATTCAAATACAAAATTAATTTTTCTCAGTAAATTATTCAATAAGTGATTTTATCTTTTCTTTACTCTTAAACGTGCAATTTCGATACATTTCTATTTTCTCCATAACGTCCTTCTTTTATATCACTACTTATTACGATCAAGGGGATTGAATCCTTCGGTGCCCCATCGGCTTCTTAAACTCTCAGGCCTAAATCTGGGTCAAATATTTCTTTCATAATGCATATGTAAGATGTACTTTTTATCTTTATCAATGAAATGTCGATTTTTCATATTTTATTTTATTTTCGAAAATTTTTATTTCTCAAATAATTCTGAAATATCTTATATAGAACAATCGAAGTGATTTATTTAAAATAAATTTAAATTATTAAATACTTATCATTTTCCTAGAAGAATCTGCTCTTACAAACTCAATTGTGTTTCATATTCTAATATAAAATAATGTTAATAATTAATTAAAATATATAAACATTACATCAAACAATACCTATATACAATTATCAGTTTTCGAAATTTAAATTTAATTACATTTTAATTTTTTTTTCGAAATTTCATTTACGTGGTTAACAAAATTAAAAAATAATTATATTTTATAATTTGATTAGATAATCTTTTTAAATTATTTACCTATTTTAAAAATAATTTATGTTTAATGATTCTGTTCTTTTCAAATTTAATGCTTAATTTTAACTCTGTAAATATATTTACATTATCATTAAAATTTATTAAAAATTATGTTATAAAAATACCTGCTTCATATTAACTTTTATATATTGATAACTTAAAATAGCTAATGAGAAAAATCTTGTTTTACATTAATTTTAAATATCATTTTTGTCTTATAAAAAATGAAGTAGATAATTATTTTGCTTTTAAGGAGAACAATTGCTTGAGAAATCTTATAAAGTAGATACAATATAAGAGAAAATAGAAACATTCATGAAAATGGAGGAAATTAAGTTTAGATTAAATTACTACATAAAGTTTAAATATTATATATGTTCTAAATGTATTCATATTAATAAAATATAATTTAAAATAAAATTTTTTATTAATAAATTAGTAACAAATTTTATACAAATTGTCATATACGAAGAAAAATTATACTTATTTCAATGTTTTTTTAAATGATTTAAAATATTATAATAGAATAAATGTATAATGAATATTATTTAAAACTTTAATTATACAATTTAATTATCTTAAAATTATATGATTTTTTTATGACAATTGATTGGATGATAGCTATACATAGTAATTGGTTTTGAAAATCAACAATTTTTCTCTGCAGCGTTGCTGGCTCTGATTTTTCTGCTTAGTCTTAATTTAATGGTAAATTTTCCCCTATACATTGTTGTAAGGACACATAAAGATTTCAAACAAATACTATGAGTAGCAGTTTTATTTCAATAAAATAAATTACATATTAATAAATAATTATATCATAATTTAATTAAGCAGTATGATAAGTAGTTTATATCTGTCGATTAAAATAAATTAAATTAAAGTGCCTATTAATTGTAATATTATTGTGTTTAATTGTTAAAAATAAATATGTTGTTTTAAACTTTTTAAATTATAATTTTGTTTTTCATAGTACATGAATTTAGATGATTGTTCACTTCTGACCATTCATTAGTAAATAATATTTATTTAATTATATTAATAAAAAATTATAATAATTAAATAAAAACAAATTATTAGTAAAAGTTAATATGTAAAATAGTTGAAATAAAACAAAAATAAAGTATATTTAACAAAATTAAGAAAGTATTATAATAAACTTGCTAATCAATTAAAAAGAGATGTGTTTATTGTTCATTATAATAGAAATTGAAGTATTAACAAAAAAATAAATCATAGTTCATTAAGAAATTTTACAATTGTATTTTAAAAATTTTCGTATATCCAATATGATAGAAATGTTCGTGAATTGAAACTGAAACAGTTTTGCAAAGAAACGTTAGCGCTCGATATATAAGTTGAAGCTATGATCTTGTTCACGACTTTATCTTTACCATATTATGAAAAAAAAGATTAGAATAAATATTCAAATGTTCTTTAATTTTGAAAATGAATGAATGAACTTGAATTTAAAAATTATTATAAATGAGTAGAAAAATACATTTTAGAGGTAAGTAAATTATAGAAAAATTTTAATAAAATAAGTATTTCATACAAATTTTCATAATGTTATTCGTATATAATTTTATAAATTATAATTTTTAGAATTTTTTATTAACATTTATAAGGTTTAATAATTTTAAAATAAATTTCTGTAGCGTGTTTATTTTTTTAGTTCTTATATTTAAAAATGAGACTTTAGTAATTAAAACTTAATAAGTGTAGATTAATGTAAGTAATTTGAAAATTACATAGTTATAGAATTTATTAAACATAGATAGCATAATTTAATATATTTGTACTTAAATAAATGTATTTATCTTATCAAAAATTAATGAATACAAAACAATTCTTTTTTTGTCTTAATCGAATATTGGTATATAAATTATTGTTAATTTGTACTTTTTTTTTTAGATTATATTGATTTTGTAATATACAATATCTAGAAAACTGTAATTATTACTATAAATATATAAAATGAAAGTAAGCAATTAAAATTAATTTAATTTATGCTTTTTGCAAACTTACAAGATACGAATTTAAAATTTATTTTTTCTAAAATATAATTAATGACCCAATATAAAATATACATACACGACAATCTAATTTCAATGACTTATTGAATTTTGTTAAATTACTATATAATATAATTTAACGATTAAGTTGAATTGAACTTTTATATATTGTTTATTACAATGAATTCGCGAATAATAATCTGTCAAGTTTTTTATGCATACTCATAGTTAAACATTGACCAAATGAATTCAACTACAAGGTTATTTGCCATATTATTAGACATAAAAAATTAATTAGATTGTTTACTTTTGAAATATTTTCATAAGGTTTAATTATTTCCAAAATGACATTTATGCGTCAAAGTTATTCTATATTAGTAATACTCATAGCTGCATTTTATTTATATAAATTTTTTTTGAATTAAAGGGTGTAATTTTTAAAAATATTTTTTCAAACGAATTAAAATTTAAAAAAGGGCTGTATTCTTGTGTTAGCCCTCTTCTTGTTCAAAATTCACTTGATACATCTCCTCCCACCCTTATCCTTATCTTTATATCTTTGTATATCCTTGTTATCTTCTCCACTAGGGATTACTTATTACATTCCTTGTCATAATCTCCTATAGTCTTTTCTTATCTATTGAGTCAAGGAACGCTTTAATATCTATAAATAAAACATTGGTTGGTGTTACCTCTTTTACCCTATTCATTAATATCTTATACTGCTGTTCCATCTGTTTTTCCAGTTTTTTAATTTTCACCCTCACCCTTTCCTCTCTGTCTGTTTCTAAATTTTTCAATCCTCTCTTCTATCCAGTTTTCTCTTGTTTTTCTTTTCTTTTCATTCCAACCCCTTTACTCTCCTTTCCTTATATATTCTCCTTCCAACACAATGCTCATCGGTTCTATATCAATTCATATGCTGATTCTACTCTGTGATGTACTTCAGATCTTTTCATTTTCTTCCATACACCTTCATTTGCCATCGCCAGATCTATTATCGTGGGTCCTTTCGCCGCTACGTATGTGAATTCTCCTTCTTCATCACCTCTTTTTCATCTAAATTTTCCTGCCCTCCCAATATCCTCTCTTCTTATTCCATATCCTTCCATATTTCAGTATATAATCTCCTGCTCTTAATCTTATCCGTCTCTATCTTTGTTTCTTTCTTCTTTTTCTTTTACTTTTCCTTAGATACCCGTTGTTTCTTTTATTTTGTTACATTTTTTTGCCTCCCTCCTCTCCCTCCCTTCTATGTTAATCTTTCCTTCCCCTTCTTTCCTTCTTTTCCTTTCCTTCATTATCTCATCCATCCTTTCCTCATTTTTCCAATGAATCCATACCTCGTCATGCCATATATTTCCTCTCCCTATCTTCACTTAAACTCCCCTTTCCTTTATTTTCCTAATCCATGCCTGTATCTGGAATCGTGTTCTTCTTTCTTCATATTCCAAATCATTTTCAATAAATATTTGCGTTTCCCGTAACCGATATTTTGTTCTCATTTCTTCCTTTTTTCCCTCTCTATTTCCCATCTTTGATATTAATTCTCTCTCACTCCACCATACCTCTTTTAGTTCCAATTTTATTTTGTTTCAATAAATTCAATTGTTTCAATAAAGTTTTCATCCATTCCTTTACTCCTTTTTTCTCTGCTTCCCCTCTATTCATCCCTTTTATAACTATGTTATTTTCCTTCTCTTCTTTATCTAGTGTGAGTCCAAGCCACCGCGTGTTTGCTATTTGTCTTTCCGATAGCCCTGAGCCCTCCGATGCCTCTATGAACTCGATGCCCTGCTATTTGTCCGGCTCGATCTTCTGCTTATCACTGATTTCCCGGTTTCAGTCTCGTTCCCTTCCTCTTAATGTTTTTTCCTTGAGTTCTTCTATCTCTTTTTCGACTCTCTCTAGTTTGTCCTCCCTGTTCCTTTTTTAAATTTTCTTGCAGCTCCTTTATCTCTTTTTAAGGCCCTCTTCTGACTCTTCCCTTCATTAGTCCTTCCTCTTTTTCTGTTTTTTGACGTCATATTTTACTTTTTTCATTAAAGACGTAATTTTATCTTATCCTCATTTTCTTCCCTTAATATTCCTTGTTTTTTCATTTATTACCTTAGAAACTTTTCAAACCTCTTAAATAAGATTCTGTCCTTTTCCTCTTTATTCCCTCTTCTTTTACGATGTGTGCCCACCGCTCTGCCTTACTCTTCTTTTAATCATTTGTTTCCACTAAGACTCCTCCTTTTTATCGCGTCGAGTTTCCAGTTGTTTGTGCTGATGATTCAGCCTTTGAGTTTTAAAAACTCAAAGGCTGAAAATCTGCTCTTTTCTTTGCTTTTTCTTTTTATAATTTTTCTTGTTTCTCTTTTACATATAATTACTCAGAACTACCAGAAATCGGAATCTAGTTTCATAGTTTATGTATTAGAAGCTGATCATTAGTGGGTGTACTTTTTCTTCTCTACATATAACTTTATTCTTTATTTATTAGCTTATATAAATTTATTGATTTCTTGCTTGTTTGTTTTTTATAAGGAAGATTTTTTAGAAATTATTTTGCAGGATTATTTTGCAAAATAGATCTTAGAATTTTGTCTGAAGTTCTGTCGCTTTTTGTAATTAAAGTCTTTAAAAAATAATAAAAAGACAGCCTTATATATATATTTTATTGTCTATGGTTAGGAATATATATTTATTATAATCCGTCTTAATTGTTTCTTTTGTATTGTCACTGCGCATCCATATAGTATCTTATAATCTAGACCGACTTATTATTGCCGATATATTTTATATCTTTCATAATTGATTAATCTTTTATCGTTTATTATTTATCTTATCGTTCTTTTGGATTGATAACGTTTCCTAAGACGTTTTTTCTTTTTGTGATATTTTTAGTAATTATTAATATTGTTGTATATTTTTTAAGTGTAACTTCAAATTACAGAGAAGATCAAGTAAGACGAAAGAAATGCTACTGAACATCATTATGTTCGACTTATTATTAATTCTCTAAACAGTATCTGAAATTATAAATGAGATTTTCTCATTTTTTTGAAAACCTATTTGTCTAGTACTTGGACTAAGTAAATACCTAAGCCTTGGAGGATTTAGTGTTTTTTTGAGCATCACACATTATACGGTGGTATAGGTTTTAATAAGTATATAAATGTGAATATAAAAATAAATATATTAATAATAATAAAACAATTAACAATATTTTTTACACAAATTAAAACGCATATAATTAACATATGTATATTACTTATATTTGTGTATATTAAAATCGCTTTGATTACGCATAAATAATCTTTGTTTCATTAAACTTTTACAATGAGATATGCTTGACCCTTTACATTTCCTCCACGCTGGGGGAAGCGTTTTATAAGTTGTTTTTAATTTATTTATAGAATATATAAATATTTACAAACAAGCACAAATAATCAAAATTGTTACCTTTGACCTTATCATCATTGGTCGTAATGGACGAAATACTCTTACCAATTCAATATGGAACCCAGATGATATATCCGTTCAGAAGACGAACGCGGTACGGATCTGGATTTGGATTGGTTGGTAGGAGAATATTCGCCTTAAACGAGTCGTCGGGTTTCACCAGTGGTGGTATGGTAACTGATATTGATACTGTTGTTGCTGATCATATAACTTCTGGTAATTGGAAACGAGTGAACTCGCAGCGATACTGATCTTACCCCTATTTGGAATCTCAATGGTGTACTCTAAAAGTGGGGTCGGTTTACACTTCCCTTGAATCCTCGCTTCTCGCTATATGGCTTTGTGAGTTTTGTAGTATACTAAATTGGGAAGAAGGATAAAGAAGGCAGAGGGACAGAAGGACTCATCTTTTATCAGGCGGTACAGCTTGATGGAGATAATACGTCCACAGCAGGAAGTCATCCTCGTAGACGGTAATTGACAGGGCTCAAAAGTTCATATATATTCTCCTAGGCTGCCATCCGATAATCATGGAATTATTGGAGTGAGTGCTATAGACTGTGTCCCCCAGGAGCTGTAGCGTCTGCTCTTTATGATAATATGCATAACTAGTCTTCACAAATCCGAGCGCCGTTCCTCGATTAATTAAGGTCTGGTTCTGTTGCGAAATGACATATATTTCAAAGTCCTTGTCGACGATTATCAGCGGCTCGAATATCGTGCTTGATTGAAACGTTTCGATGGTTTTATTATACTTGTAATATCGATTAAGATCTTGTATATGGGCTATGTTGGGGATTCTGCTTTCACTTTTAAGCTCAAAGATCACTGAAGAGAGTTGGCGATTGATGACGTGTGGCCATTCATATTTTGGGGCTAACTTAGAAATGACTTCGTCAATTATATTTGATAGAATCCGGCACCCATGCTCTTGGCATAAGGTGCATTATTTCATAATGCATCTGCTGTCTGGGAAAGGTTTGACTGGTGTTGACCTTCTTCAGTTGTCTGTCATTATTTATATGCACTAGTCGCTCGTGATCAGAAGTTGCCTTCAGTTTACTTAGCTGAGTTGATACAGCGAACTCTCGAATGGTGTTTAGGTAGAGATTGATGATTGACATCGGTGTGAAATTTAAAGGGCGTGGTAAAATCAGGACAAGGGAGGATTGGAGCATGACTCAGTCGATGTTTTAATTCCTCGAAGGCACTTTGCTACGATTCATCCCACTATCATTTTTATCGCTTATGCAACAGTTGATTAAGGAGGGATGTAATGGTTGCTACAACTGGTACGGATATTAGGTATCAGTATATCTATGAATTGATCCGGCCCAACTTTTACACATTAGTGGGAGTCTGCATAACTAATATAGCCGTAATCTTTTCGGAGTTAGTATGGATTCTCTAGACATCATTAATATGACCCAAATATTTCATATCTAAAAAAGTCGAAAATGATTCCAATTTGGATGCAATTTAGCCTTATGTAGCCGCTTCACTACGTCGAAAACCATACACTAATGATTCTAGAACATGATGCTAATGATAATATCATCTAACTAACAGAACCCGTTTGACTCCCATTTGATTACACGATTAATCATGCGTTAAAAAACGGTTGTGCTGGAATGGCACTCTTTCAGAGACCCTTTCTTCGTGATTGGGTAAAAGAAAAAATTGTTTTATGTAATCGAAGGCGCGTGGGGAAAATTGTTCACGGGAAAGTTGTTAAAAAAAAATATAATAATAAGTAAACGTCTGTTCGTAAATAAATTGGATTCAATAGCTTAAATATTAAATTAAATAGCTTAAACCAAATCGTGCTCTGTGTGAGTCACTAATCCTTATTTGTTATCACTTCTGGGTGTGCATCTCGTAGTTCAATAAACTTTCCTACATCTGGAAAAATCAATTAGTTCCACGTGTTATCAGGTGGAAACGGTTCTATCATAATTTGCCCCTGTCTCTCTTCTCATGGGTGATCAACTTGTGTCACTTCTTATCGGGTGGTAAAGATCATTTATGCGAGTTCCAACCTCAACCTTTTTATCCATAGCGCTTTGATGAAGCATCAATAGAAAGTCTGCGAAGAGTCGAGACGACAGCCGCAAATCAGAACATGGTGCGGTAATGCACAAGAGAGAATGGTCACTTCACGCTTTTTTCACCAATCAGTACATCTTGCGACTTGTGTACCATGATCTACACAAGCCCTGTACTAAGAAATTGAATTTATAAAGGACACCGTAATCGCCCTTTTGGAGAGAGAAAACGTATGGCCTTGATGCTGACTGATTTGTCCTTTCCATTATTTTCTAATGCACGTTATTCTGTATCAGTATACGAATCATTTCTATCTGCGAAATTCCGGCCTGTTCACACTTCCGTATCATCAGCCTCCGGGATCGCTAGAGTTTCATGTTGCTCTAGTCCCTAAAAAATTTAGCTGCTCGTCAATTATATTTTTCGTTCTGTATCGTTATGGTTGCTGCAGCGAAAATTATTGTAAAGCCGAATAGAGTATATCCGCGTTATTGTGTTATTGTTTTAATCCATGACCCGATCGGAGGTCAAGTGTAAGTTAGGTGAATAAACATTTATAAACTTTCGTATTATTATTGTAATGTTACGACTGTACCGCGAATAGTTTGTCAGTCGTGTCTAGGGAGCAAAGGAGGGAGATAAAAAAAAAATAAACATAAAATTTCAACAATATGAAGAAATATTTATTTCCACTAATTTATATGAATATTATTTAATATTTCTTTCTTCAACAGGATTCTCTGACGTTGTTTTTACTGGTGAGACGTCTCCAGTATTTGCTTCGTCAATAGGTACCTATGCAAAATAATAACGTTTTATATTATTATTATTTTGAATTTCGTGGGTAGAAAATCTTATATCTGCCCATACTCTCGTGTTATGACGGAGAGTATTTACGTATATTTGGATCGATATTTATTTTACAAGGGGTCAATAACCCTATTATGACAGGTTATTGACTTTGATTTAAATATCGCAGCACGGGTCTATTGTCACCCCTGAGTATTTATATGTGGTAATGATCGCCTTGTTGTGGCAGGCGTCAATTATTTAGCGTTTTAAATTTAAGTTAATTTTAAAAGAAAAATTATAATTCGTGTAAGCACGAATTAAAATTTTATCTGGTTTTGCCGATGATATTGTTGACTCCTCGTGTAATCACTAGGAGTTTACTCTTCAGTATCTCGCAAAAAATTAAGCTCCCGCGGCCAGGTGCCTTCCGTCTTTTATTTTCGCGATCCGTCGTCGATTTCGCCTTCGCGTTCTCGATCAGGAGGGGTGTCGGGGAATGATTTAGTTCGCCACGCGTAGCTGATTTGTTCAGTTCGAATACAGATCGTTGCTCTGTGGCTTTTCGCCAATTAAAACGTTTGTTTTCCCCGTGAGTTTATTCAACTCGTTGAAAGGGTAAACGATTCGCGATATCACGCAATATATTGAAATATTGCATTATTAATTAATTAAAACTTTCAAAAATATAAATCACTTATTTTATAATTTATTTTATAACCTTTGTAAACTTTTGTATTATTATAAATTAAATTCTAAAATATAAAGCCTATTAATTTTTCTCTTCTATTGTAATTTATTATATGATCCATTTCGCATCGTGATAGACTGGCTGCTTCTTATTCCGGCTCTCTTCTTTTTCAACGAGCCCTCAACTTTCACCATCGCCACCGGAGGTAGAACAGAGCCAACTCGTTAGACTTCCATTAAAAATTTTGTTTGATGAAGAATGTTCCCAAGACTTTGCATTCTTTATCCCTTGTGTATAACTCGTGATTTCATGACTCCACATGTTTCTTTGCGGCTAACTTCGGTATATAAATAACATGCTAACCTATATAAGTCATAAACTATTTGTATACAATTGAATTTTATAATCTGCATTTGAGTGTACTCATAGTTGTTGAACGAATGATCAAAGACATTCGCAATACAATCTTAACTTAATTTTTAAATAATGTTAAATACAACAACACGACTAATATTCAATTAAAATAAGTAAATTTTTTTTCTTAATAACTACGTATATCTTCGAAACACATATCACAAAATTAATGACATTTCGAATATAAATTAGTTACTTACTACTTGCTCCAAACCTTTATTATAAATTTACCATATAATCAATTTAAAAGAACTCTTTATTCGCTTTACTTTTCTCTTTACAAACAATTATAACAAAAACATTATGTCATCTATAAATAAAACTTGCTTCTTTTACTTAAAACTATTAACACACATACGTAAATTCCAAATTTTTAAAATTGGCGTTAAAATCATGCACACTAAATGTGTCGAATTAAAAATAATACTAAAACAGAATCATGTTTTTTTGCATTGCGCATGCTAATACTAATTCTTTTTCAAATGCTACTTTTTCAACCATTATTTACCCCAATTCACCTTTTCCTCTAAAATCAGATAAAATTTCAATACTTTTTCACTTTTTTTATCACTGAATAGAGTTACTCATAGAATTTCCTTTTCAATTGAACATATATTAGATAAAAGATCAGTATTTGCATTTAAAAAGATTTTTAAGGAAATCATTAATCATTTGATACACACTTTATCCTCTATAAAAAAAATGTATTTATTCATTGGAAAAAGATATATAAGAACTAATCATAAGTAAGTAGCTAGATTTACTTAAAAATAGGACTTGCTTTATACCTTATTTTTTACACCCTTTGACACTATATTAGCTAATATAATAGATAATATAATATATTAAGCATCTAAATTCAGTCAGTGTTGCACAAAATTCTTTTTCTTCCATATAAGTTATTCAAGATTTTCCTTATAGTAATAATCTTGATCTGTTAAGACTTTTCTTTTCTTATTATTATTAAATTCCTAATAATAAATAATAAATATAAGAAGCACAATAGCAGTCCACTCCCTAAGAAAAAAAATACACTCAAATCTAGACAGACAACACAAACTATAAATACTTCGTCTCTATTTAGATCCTTTAATTTTTTTTTCAATGAATAATTTAATAAGTTTTCTTATAAATAAATATTTTATTTTTTTAAAATATTAAATACTTATGATAATTTATGTAATAATGAAAAATATTAAAAATAATTTACAATTTTTTGTATAAACATATTTAAATTATGAAGTACCTAAGTTCTCAGAATTGATTAAGAAAAAATTGAATTTCAAATTAAATTTATCTAAATGAATAAAATAAATAAATAAACATAAATTGTTTATAGATGTCAAAGATGCACACTTCATGATAATATAATATTGAAAGTTAGTTCGTCGTGCGTGAATAAATAAAACAATGATGTTTTTATTTTACGTCGGCGATAATTCGACTAATTACTTAGTTTTCATCAAGCCTTTAATTATTAATAATATTGATTACATTTATGAATTTAAAAATACACATGAATATAATTATAATTAAAACAGTTGATATATGTTACCTTGGTCAAAATGTATAAATATTTTTCTCGTACAACACATATTGTTACGTCGTCACAGTTTAAATATACCAAATGTGCGCTTATATGGAGATATATGTATCACCTACATAACGCGTCATCGATATCGTCAGACGTTTATATTTTTCGTTCAATACATTGGTGTCTTCCTCTCTGTTTATAATGTAGCTATTAAATTGTATGTGTAACATTTCGGAGATTTGTCTCTTTCTATATTTTTGCTCTTTATCTAAAATTTTAACGTTATCCCAATCTATTCGGTTGCGAGTGAATTTTAATTATTGAGTTGGTATTATGTTGTTTTTTATGCTCACAAATTCGTTTTTTTAAATTTCGCTGGATTTCGCCTATGTAAGTCGCAATCCGCAATTTAAATTAAAATGAATATAAGCGGAGAATATGTAGTTGGGGGGTCAGGATGGGGAGATGGACGCAACAGCAAGGTATAAAAAAACAAAGCAATTAATAAAAAAAAGAAAATAAACCCGTTTATTCAATTTAGGAATTTGTAACAATAAAAGAATGTTTACATCAGTACTAAGAAATTTTTAATTAAGAAGTCGGCATAAATTTGTTAATAATAAAACATGAATATTTTAATACTCAGTGCGGTTAATTATTTCGGGATAGTATAAATTCGGGGCTTGGCATTCGGAGTTCGGTATTCGGTTTCTTCGGATCGGTGATTCCCGTGAAGAAAGGGGAAAAGTTTAGTTTTTCATCCAATACGTAGGCTACACCAGGGTGGTTGAGGGAGGTAGGTTTTGGCTTGTCTTTTCGCCCAATACGTAGGATGTGCTGAGGGTTAAGGCTAGATCTGAACACGGGAGCGGATGCGATGGAAAAGGTGCCAAAACGATATCTATCATCGCCTTTTATATAAAATTTTTCTCATAAGGTACATGTATAAGCGAGCGACTCTAATTCGCATGCGCCGCCGAACATTCGCGAATCTTCTTGAACATTCCACATGTTTCTCGAAGATTTGCACGTTCTCGCGCGGCGTATTTACATTTTGCATATCCGGACGCTATCGATATGTAAACAATTACGATTATAAATATGCATTTTAAATAATGGAAATAATTATAATTATATATTATTAATTATATATTATTATAAATATTTTATTAAAAATATGTATAATAAATTTATTTGTGCGTTAAAAACATCTTATATTGTCACAAAAAACTAGGATTTTTACCTGCATGAATAAAATATTTTACCCTATATCTTTACCTGCATTTCTAATATTATGTTTAAAGATTTGTAAATAGTAAAATTTGTAAAAATTTTTTTATTGATCTAATGTTAAATATTTTTAGAAAGAGGATACTTTTTTACCAGTCTGTTAAATTTGATATAGAAATGAGTGTTGAGTATTAAACATATTTTCACAGTTATGATAGTCTTTATTTAAATATCAGTAAAATATTATGTAATCAACCTAATTTATTACCAAGTATCTTTATTTATAAATATTAGATTTAAAAATTTTACGTTACAATTATTGTCATTTTTTGCATCATTATTTACTTAGCTTTAAAGTATTTTAATTTTATCTAAATTTTATGGTAATAAAATAGAAAATATATTGAATGTTAATAAAATAAAAATTGATTCGATACCATATACTAGCTTTATTTGAACTTGAATATAATAAGAATTAAATAGATTAGATATCAGCACCATAATTTTACTATCTGTTCAAATTAAATTTATAAATGTGAACTAAATATAAAAATTTGTGATGTAAATCGAATTTTGAATTTCAAGTATAGGCATATAATATAAATTGCAATAAATTAAAGCTATACCGTTATCGTTATACAAATTTATATAGTTTCAATGAACAAGTATAAAGATTATTCGATATTGTCTCTAGCTCGATTCATAATAAATAAAATGAATTCTAAGTGGGTGTATACATTAGTAAATACGTCTGGAAAACCTCCACCGCAATGAAAACTTAATGAGGCTAAGCCGATAAGTCTGCCATTACTAACTAATGGACTTCCACCATCGCCCTGAAAAATTAAAAAATTTTGTTATTACAAATGATAATTATCTTACAATAAATCTTAATTGCGGTTTTCAAAATAATTCATTTATCAAAAATATTATCACTAATATTATATATATTACAATATTTGCAAATTAATAAAGTAAAATAATTACAACAAACATGTAAAATGTATCATTGTTTACTGTTTTAATTTCTTTTGAAGATTTAAATAATGAAATAATTATACCTATAATCACATGTATCAATAATTATTGTATACTTACAATACATATACCGACACCTGCTCTTTGTAGTCCACAAAATTGATCGGGATAAATTAATGGATAATTAAACGTACAATATTCAGTACTAATAACTCTTAACCAATATTTTTGTAAAGTATATGGAAAAGTGAGATGTGGATAAGTAGTCGTTCCCCAACCACTTAGTATGGCTAATTGATTGTGTACAACATCTCTAATTGGAAGAAGAACTCTTGTTTGAAACATATTAAATTGAATATATCCATTGATCTAAAATTAAAAATAATATTTCACAATAAAAATATCTAAATGCAATAGAATAGATCTTAATAAATATATATTTTCTTGAACATTAAATAAATTTATTATACGTGAAAGAAAATTTTAAAAGTATTAAGAAAGTGATCTAAAATTAATTTACAATAAATTATGATTAATGTATAATATATTATAAAAATTAGAAATATAAAATTTTTTACAATAGTACAATAGAAAAATTACCGAGAAAATTAACTGTTAGACAATAATAATAAATAATTATATATTATGGGTAGCTTTATAAAAACGATTTAATTTTATTCTATAAATTATTTATCAAGATAGTTAAAGGTTAAATTTTAAGAAATGCATATGTATCTTAATATTATTTATGTAAATATATAAAAAAATATTTAAGAAAAATATCTAAATGAACACTTAAGAGTTCGATATAAATTTACGTTTAAAATATATATATAAATATTGAGTTCAAAAATAAAATGTTTTATCTCTCAAGTTAATTAATAAGTTACACAAATATGCATATAAACAATTACAATTATAGCAGTATAAATTAATTAAATTTCAAAAATATATCTGAAATCATTTTCTAATTAAAGCATCAAGTAATATATGAATCAAATGTGTTTTAAAACTATTATTTTATTTTGTTATTTTAAACAAATAATGATTTTTAATATTATTAATTATGGTTTTTATTGATGTTATAATTGTATAAATAAGTCAAGGAAATATAAATAATTTTCTTACAAATCTAAACTAAATCTTATAAATCTAGAAAAGTACACTAATTCCTATCGTATCATTTAAATATATTACTTTATTAAATTATAAAAAATTTTATAAATTATTGAAATATTTAATAATTTCCCTATTACTAAAACATATTTTCAACATACCCTAAGAAGCCCAATATCATTTTGAATTGTAGAAAATTGGAGTATTTCTCCCGTGTAATCAGGGTGAATAAATATTCTGTTCGGTAAAAACGAATTTCCACAATTTCCGACTGAGTTAGGATTACCTATTACGACTTTTATATTGGCATGGGAATTATGACGATCATCTACACAGGTAGCCACAGTAAGAATAAAAATTGGACTTATCATTGCACCACTACAAAGAATAACGTCAGTTGCAATTCGTTTTATTAATGCTTGATATGGAAATTCATTTCTTCCTGCTTCTTCCCCACCAATAATTTTGCTTCTTCTAGCAAAAGTTGCTAAAATATTTTCATTGTGATTTAAAGATCAATCTATGACTAATTTTAAAGAAATAAGTTTATGAATGTCAATCGTGTTAATACATGATATAGTATAGAAATACACAAACGAAAAAACATTTATATTATTTTATTTAAATTCAAAATTAGTTTGTGTTTAAACTTTTTGCGTTTAAAAGCTTGTTTTAACTACAAATTTTAATTTCTATATTATACAAAAACATAAAAAGAACATGTTATATACAATAAATTATTTAATACATAAATATTTTTAAAAAAATTAAATTTTGATATTAGATTCAATATATTCTTATAATATTGTAACATTCAAATTGCAACACTTTTTTAACTTTTCAATATAAATAAAAATAATAAAATAATTACATTTTTCCTAAGGATTAATAATCCCAATATTATTTAGAGATGAAAATATTTTTCAGTTATGAAACAAGAAAAAGTAAATAAATTAAACTTACAAGTAGTTACAAAAAAGCAGATATATAGGAGAATACGCAAATTCATTGCGAATATTATAATTGTTATTCAAAATTGAGATTTCACTACAGTTTATATAATAAAATTATTTAAAATTCCGATGACATATTTTTTGTCTTTAAATATTGTTTCTTATCAATATTGATATAACTAATGTTATATCAATAAAATACTTCATTTCTCAATACAAGAAAATAATTATATTTCTGAGTAACAAAAGCAAATAGCTAAAAAATGTGGATATACAGTCTTATTTATTTTATAACAGTAATTTCTATTATTATTTTAGATTAATAATTATTACGTATACGATTGAATAGATGTTTAAAAGATATTATTTAAACATAATTATACAAATAACATATTTTAATAAAATTATATAATTTTTTAAGTTATTTTTACTTATAACTAATAATTGTACATTATATTTTCAGTAAAAACAAATATAATATTTTGAGATAAAATTTTTAAAACATGAATTGGTATTTTTTCCATAAATATATCAATAAAAGAATAATTATTTATTTGCACCCTCGCAATTTTAAGATTTAAATCTAAACATATTATGTCACAAAAACCGAATATAATTGTAAATCATAAATCATATAATTTAAATTTTTGACACATGTTTCCATAAAACAATATTCAAATAATTATATTTCTTCTTATTAATAAATACTAGATTATTATTTATACAGAAAAAACATTAAATAAATGAATTAAATATTTATATTTAAAATACTGACAATTATAACGACATTAATAATAATGATGAAAATATTAATAACAATAGTGTCAATATTGGCAAGAATAACAATTTTTATAAGTCTAATAGTAACAGTAGTAGTAATAACGGCAATAATAAAAATAAAAACCACAACAATAATAATAATATTGATAATAAATAAAAAAATGGATGTTATACTAGAACTTTTTTGTTTTCATTGAAGAACTCTTTTGAAAATAGTTAAACAAATTAAAGAAATACAGTATAAGCCCAATTCTAATAAATAATACAATTAATTTTTATATTTTTTAAAATAAATAGTATAGTATAATAGTTAAGAGGATACAATAAATTTTAATAAAAATTATGACTTCTTATTAGATTTATTGGAAAGTATTAGTGAAATCAAAATTATATTGTTATTTAGTAATACGTAACTGACGAAATGACACATCGATAATCTAAAATCCTATTATATATTTAAAAGGAAATCTTGTTTATTATTTGTAAAATTATATTTTTATAATTTATGGATAAAAATTATAATATAATTTTCAATAAAACGAGACAGACTCGAAAAGAAAAAAATATTGTTGTTGAAATGTCAGAGAAATTTTTCTATTAAATTTAAAATTATTTTTTCACCATATCCGTACAAGGATCTTTACGGCAAAATACACAGCGAAAATACATCTGTCTTTATTTACGTAGCTAATTTTTGAATGTAAAAATATTTCATTTACATTAAACATAATTATACATATATTGTATGAATTAAAAATTAAATTATGAATTAAAGTTATTTAAGATTTTAAAGAACATATAGTAATAAATTTATTTTACAATCATAAATGTAAAAAATTTTCATAAAATTAATTTGTTACTAAAAAAAATGATATTAAAAAATGTATAGTTCAATATAAAATTACTTTATATTTTTAAATAGATATTAATAATAATGATATTGATAACGATCAATTTTATTAAATTAGAGCTTTTATAAAATCGAGAAGAATATATATTTTATTGGTAGGGTATTCGAATATAATTAAAATTAAATATTTTGAATTTTCTTATATTGAAATTTAAATTGTAACAGTAAATAAAAGATTGTTTATATAAGAATTTTCATTAAAATATATTTATAATAATATCATAATAAATGTTTACATAGCAAATTATATATTTGAGCGCTGTTTGATGTGGAAAATGTAATTTTAGTGAAAACGTATTATCTATAATTAGTCCAAGCAAAATTAGCCCACTTTTTAGGTTGTGAAAAAAAATGGCTAGTGATGCATATCAAAATTAAGAAAAAAAATTGGTAGATTCTTATTTTCTAAAATGTCACTCACGATATTCAGAGTTTTTTTTATGAACAATTTTAATGAAAATATCCATTTTTTTATGTTTTTTGTTATAAAATGTTAATATAATATAATGTAATCTAATATAAGTCCAAAATTTTGTCATCATAACAACATTGAAAGGTTTTCAAGTAATAAAACTTAATTAATCAATTTTTATATAAACTAATTGGAAAATTAAAAGCTCAGAAATTTACGAAAAATCGGATTATATTTTTACCGTTGAAAAAAACCAAAATTATACGGTAAGTTGAGTTTGAAAAACTTCATAAATTTAGGTATAATTTAATTAACATTAATATTACTCGAAAATTAATAATACGATCAAATTATTATTTACTAAAAATAAAATGTATATTAACTACTTTAATTTTCTGAAAATTAGAATTCTGAATATTCAAAAATAAAAGAGTTACAAACTTTTTAATTAATTTCAAAATATTCCGATTTTTTGAAAATTTCTCCGCTTCTTATTTTTGGATCGATTTATGAAGAATGTATTTTATTTACAATTTTATTAACTAAAAATCACCTATTGATACTATAGTTATAAATTTAGACTTTTTATTTTATAACAAAAAACGTAAAAAAATGCTTTTTTTCATTAAAATTGTTAATACAAAAAACTCTGAATATCATGAGTAACATTTTAGAAAATAAGAATCTACCAATTTTTTTACGAATTTTTATATGGATCTTTAGCTGCTTTTTATGACTTAAAAAGTGCTCTATAGCTTGGACTACATAGTAGTAATTATATTATAAAAAATATATACATTGTTATAATTTAAAATAAATTTTAATAGATTTTATATTTATGTATAAATACATTTATTTATATGGTTATGATTATTTTAGTAATATAATAAGTTTAGATAGATGTTTATAAATACTAATAGAATCATACAAAATCTTATGAAAATTAACAATCATTACAAGTTTCTTTGGCTTAATCTAATAACAATCTTTGAATTTTAAATATAATAAAATATACATATATGAATACGTGTATATATTCTTATAAAATATTTCTTTTTCTTAAAAAAATATTTAATGTTTTTCATTTATTACATTTTTATTTATCTTTAAAGATATTGATACAAAAAATACATTTACGTACGAAGCATAAAAATTTATTAATTTATAATATTGTTTATTAAATATAATGATTGTTTATTTATTTCACACATATTTTAATACTTATTTCCTATTTTATCAGTCTGATTATTTATAAGTTTGATGTTTTAAAAATGTTGTATACTTATAATAGAATATTCGTGTATTGAATTATATATGCATATTCATTAAATTATTTTTCGTTAATAAAAGTTATATAAATAACAATGAATTCTCTATTGTAATAAATTTTCATAAATAAAAAAATATTTTATTTATATCAGAAATAATATCCGGTATTGAGTAAATGAAGTATGCGAACAAAATTATATTAAATAATTTAAACGTATAATTTCTTATTTTATGTCAGGTGTATTTGTATAATACGAATCTGTATTACGGAAAGATCTATTACATGTATATTCTAGATTTTTAATTCATTTTATTACTCAAAATTAATTATGCAAAACGATAAAGATTTACATGCATACTTTATAATACACATAATTTATTGAAATAAATAATGTAAAAAATATATCTATTCGTCCTCTATGATAGATTTAATAAAAGAGAGGTGATAATAAACGCTAGTGTAAAGATCGGGTATACCTGTAGCACATGGAACACTAATGGTAAGTATACCAATGACTTTATGATCTTGACTAATCATTGGAGTCCCACCATCGCCCTATTAAATTAAAAATCATTATTACATATATTAATCTTTTGATTAGAGCTTTATATAAAAATTTATTAAATTGTTAAATGTATTAAAATTGCCTTGAGCCCGTTTACTAATAATGAATGTTATATCGATTGCCAATGAAAGTAAAAAATTAAAAAGATAATTGAACGTATTATCTGTTTTATATAGTAACAATATTTTATATATAGAAGAAACATTGGATTTAATAAATTAATTTATAAAATACAAAATTAGATGGTAATTGACCCTAATTTTCAAGAATTTTCAAGAATGTTCTTCGATTCACTAAAGATCTATATTTGAGGATTCCCCATCATTTTCGAGAATTTTCGAAGTATGGCTTATTTCTATACATAAATTAACTTTTTTAAAACTTATTATTTTAGATAATAAATAAAAAATGATAGTTATAAAAGATTTTAAAAACCACATACAATACAAGGTCCCACATTTTTCCTTTGATAAGCACAAAATTGATCGTCATATATATGGAATGGAACGATGTTTTTACAATAATCATTATTAAGAGCTGTCATCCATGTTTTTTGGAGAATATCAGAAGCAAGATTCGATGGATATGTGGTGGCTCCCCAACTACTAATTATACCAAAATCACCATCAAAAACTGGTCTTGTTGGAAGATCAATTTTATTTTGATATTCATTAAATTCTATATAACTTACAGTCTGTAAATATAAAATGTTCTCTATGTTATTTTTATATTATTAAATTCTAAAATTAATTTAAAAAAGATTTTAATAATCAAATCAACCTGAGTATTTTTTAAAAATTGTATTAACATTTCTCTAAAACAAATATTTAAGTAAATATAAATAAAATTTTATTACGATTGGTTATTGAATTAATTATTATTTTTATTACTACCATGTACAAAAATGAGATTTTTTGATAATTATTTTTAATATTTTTTTTTTACATTTATACATGAAGATCTAGATAAACTTATGTAGTAGTAGTAGCAGTATAATAGTAATATTAAGAAATGTATAATATTTAAATAATTCAAAATTGTGTTGATAAAAAATAATTATAATATCATGTTGCTTGTAAAAATAAAATTGAAAAACAATTTTATAAATGTTGCTTAAAGTTACATAGTTAAAAATTTATTTTTTATTATCATTTTTTTTTTTTTTATCCTTTATCCGAAATGTATAAAAGGTAGATTTATATTTATTTTTTTAAAATTGTAAATTAAAATTAATGTAATTAAAATTAAAATTGTAAATTAATTTAAAGGCAACTCAATTAAATCAACTCATAAAAATAATTGTGAAATATGAAAATATAATCGAAGAGACTAGCTTCTTACTGATCAAAATAATAGATAAATTGAATAATAAAATAAAATCTCGTTTGTTGGTCGATAAAAAAGATTATAATCGTACCTTGACAACTGCGATATCCAGTTGGTGGTTCGACTGACCCATCAGTTCCGCATCATATGTGTCTTTTACAAAATATCTTTCTGGAAAGTGCCACGTCCCTTCATCGCTTGATGTATCGGTCGATCCCACGTGGATTCTGATGTCGGATAAAATTGCATAGGATTTGTGAACGCAGTGGGCCGCCGTAAGGATGTGTCGGTGGCTTATTATGGCACCCGTGCACATGTGTTCGTCGTCTGACAAACGCTTGAACGATGCCAAATAAGGACATTCCTCTATTAACGTGTCGGATCCACCAATGATTTTTAATTTTTTACCGAAAATAGCTAAAATATTTTACACATTATACGTACAGTAACACGCTTTTGAAAAAATAATAATAATAGTAATATGCAATTTTATCATCGGATTTACGGATATGGATAAACGAGAGAAACGGTTTCCAGGTGTTCAACATCAGAGTAATTAAAGATTTTAATTATCTGTTGTAACATTATAACAAAGAGATACTATTTTAATTACAATAGGTTTCTTATTACAATACATTTTTTATTATCTCACTAAGTTAATAGAGTATTTCGTTAGTTATTAAAACATTTAAGTATATTTAAGTTTTAGTCACTTTGAATAATACTTAATTTCTGATATTTTTATTAAATAAAATAATTAGATTTATCAAATTAGTATTATTTTTGTTTTTGTTATTGTTGTTTTTGTTGTTTTGTTTTCGTCGTAGTCGTCGTCGTCGTCGTCGTCCTCGTCGTTGTCACTGTTATTCATGATGTTATTAAATATATTAAAGGAAACTTGTATTTAATTCAACTATCCTTTAGAAAACTTTAATATTAATGTGCACTATTAGTTTAATTTATGTTCATATTAATATTTTATTAAGAATATTTATTTTAGTATCATAAATATTTTTAAAAAACTTACCCGTAATAATTATTAGGCCCAAACAAAAGCGAATTCGACTGTACATTGTGATGATTGTAAGTACGTCTTTGAGAAATTTAAAGTTGTTTAACTTCTATATATATATATGTATGTATGTATATACACATATACATACATAAAGTAGCAAAGAAACCATTTAGATAAGATATACTTTTTTAAAATATTCATTTAAAATAGTTTTTATCTTATATTGTACATTATCAATCAAAATTTGATTCTTGATGCATTATATATTTTGTTGTATATGAGCGCATTTTAGTGTATTTATTGGTATATGAATGCACTATAGAAACATGTATAAAAATTGAAATGAACCTATGTTTATATTGATAAATTAAATCTATTTGTAGCTTATATATTGTAGATATTTTAGCTTGATTACACTTTTTTAATAGCTTGTTACTATTAAATTAATTTTGTATTATTTTATATTTATATTAAAGTTTTTATAATATTAACTTATATTAAAATAATTTATAACATGAAGTAGTATTTTTTCTACATTATAAGTTAATAAATTAATTATTTTTGTTATTTGAAAAATATTATTAGTAGATAAAACATCAATTTTATTATAATTCAATTTATTTATAATAACAAATATTTTATTATTTATTACATTGAAAAATATTAATTTATCGAACTTTAAAATCTATTGATCAATAAGAAAAAAAAATTTATAATATAACAAGCACATTATTTTTTTGATTAACAAAATATTTTTATTTATTTATATTAATTTTACTTTAAATTCACATATTTTTTATAGTTATTTTTATATAATTATAAAAAATATTTCTATTTATATAAATAAAATATTTAATAATAAATTATATTTATTTTTTTTTTAAATTTTTGAAATTTTAAAATTACAATCAAAGAACATTCCTTATTTTCCAACATAGTATATTAAATAAATATTCGTAACGAAAACAGGCATTGAATGCATCAATATTTTCAAGCTATATAATTATATACATAAATATATATAAATATATAATTCACAATTTTTAAAGATATTGAAATGGCTTGTATAAAAATTCATTGTACATAAAAATGACAATAGAATAAAATAATTATAATAATGATTTCAAAATCTTACAAATCATAAAATAAAGTCGTACCTTTATAATAAACATTATAGATTTTAATTTTTTATAACTTATACTTATCATAAAATTTAAAATAATAATCATTATTATAGAATTTATTTTAATAATATTTTTTAAACCTTGGACGTTGAAAAGAAGCTTCAAGTTTAAGTTTATATTTCTTGTTTTTTTTTATACATACATTTTACTTTACAAATATTAAAAACAGATATTCATTTATATACTGAAAAGAAAAATCATTATTTATAGTAAATTTGTATTGATTCTTGAGAAGATAAAATTCTAAGGTAAAATTTTATAAGAATGCAATCTTTTTTCAGATGACCTTATCTTGTATCAAACTAAATTATTTGAATCGATTTATTCAATACTCTCTTCAACATTTCATCATATTAACACTTTATATTTCATAGTAGGCAAAGATATAAAAAGCTTCATACACTGAAAATCTGCTATGCTTTCGATATTATAGAGATAATAAAAAAAATAGTTCATATTTCAAGTAGATTAATTAACAAACACATTAATCTTTCCCATATATTTTGTTACTATTTTTTTTTAGTTTTATATTCGGATTCTAACGTTTTTTGAACAAATAGTAGGTGTTTATTTATTTATTTATGAATTTTCTGTAGACTATTTAAGAATGTCAGTTAGTAAATATTGATCGTTATCATTAAATGACAACATCACGCTAAATGCATAAAATAGACATTTCAACTTTGATGCAAAATATATATTTATCTTCTGCAATTATTATTAGTAATTAAAATAAAATTGTAATATGTATTATAAAACAAAACCGATATAGCTTGAGAAACGTATTTTGATACTTCATTAAGTTTCGATGTTATTGAGAAATGTAGTTAAAGGATATTTTTTAATATTTTTAAATTTCTTCATATAATAATATTAATTATGCTGTTACAGTGTTGAATACAGGTTGAATTTTAAGGTATTTTTATAAACTTTTATTTTATTAAAATACTAAAAAATTTTATACAATGTATTCATTTAACAATTTTACATATATATTTAACATTTGTACGATTTCTTGTTATTGACGAAAAATATTTAATTTTGTATTGACGAAAAATATTTAATTTTTTATTATATTTAAATCGATTAATAATAAAAAAATTATTATTCACAATTATATATTTTTAATAATCATTATAATCATTTTTTTTTAATTTTGAAAATGACATTTTTTATTGTGAATAGATTTTGTGAAACATAGTTCCAATTTAGTATGGGGTTTCTGAAAAATAACAATTATTTTTGCTTCAGCATCATTTCAGTGGTATCTCTCTTTTCGTTAGGCCTCAATACAGTTCTACAGAAAGGTTCTACCGTGCAAAAGACGTTGATACGACGTTATAATTAACAGTCAAAGTTATTTTTCAAAAACTCTACACTCAATAGTAAATAAGATCATAAAATTTTTTTGTTTGTGCTATTTGTACAATTTACAGTTTATTTGATTAATATCATAAAAAGGTTTTTAAAATTTTTTAATTCGTCTATTCTTAACAGCTTTTATTATATATAATAATATTTAAAATAAATGTGTATGTATATTCAGATGCAATATATTATTTAGCTTTTTTTTTAATTTTAATGTTTTAATAATTATTGTATCTATTGTTACGGTCATAAACAAAACTCTTCTTATTAAGACAATTATTGAGAATGTTCATTAAAATATCATTAATTTAATGTAGGTAAAGACTGATTAAATGTATATAAATACATTTAATTAGTCATGTATGTATATATAAATTTTTTTTTTATGTAATTAAAATTGAAAAGTTTTTGATATTTTATTAACTAAGATAACTAGCTTAAAAAAATATTGATACTTATGCAGCTACGTCTATAATAATTAAATGTCATTGTAATTGTTTAAAATATGTTAATTTAACCATAATTTGAATATCTTTACATTCAACTAAAAATGTATGTAATATAATAACAGAAAGATTAAATAATTATTTATTGAAAATTTATTCAATGTTTTATTTTTAATTTGAATTCAAATTCATACATGTCAATCTAATGAAAATATCACGTTTATGTAATTAAAAATTTTTTTATTTGTTTTATTACAATTAATATAAACGTGTTAATTTACACTTTACGTCATAACCAACTTATTTTATGGAGATATGAAATAAATCACTATATATATATATATATTCACATTGTACACTATTGTTCAGTATATTATTCGCAATTATTTTTGTGAATAGATAGAAAATTTTTGTAAAAAATAAATAAAAATTTGCTTGGTATGAACATGTTCCAAGGCATGCATTGATATACATAAATATCCACAAGCATACGTTTATGTATTTTGTTTTATCAGATATCTGATATTTATTTTAACTGATATCTATTATATGTACTTACTAACATGTGTCATATAATTTGTTGAAAAATTAAAGAAACATTAATTTATTTATTTTTATTTCAATTTAATTTTTTTTATTATATGTTAACAATTTAATCTTCATTTAATTTTTTTTAATTCTGATATAGCGGTATTGTTTCAATCTATTATTATCTTTTCATAAAATTTACATCCCTTTTGAATTAATTCTAATAATATTAACTTTATTTTATCTGTTTTTATTTCTTGCGATAATAAAAAAATTCGAGATAAGTTCAAGATTTATCTTCTGCATTCAAATGTTTACAAATTTATTTAGTTTACAAAGTTATTTATAGTAGATTAACTGTACTAGACGATTTTAGTTTTTTAAACAGTTTTGCAAAATATAATTGAAGCATTTTATTAGCTACAATTCGTTCATTGATACTCTACGTTAAAATTACGACTTTTTATTTTATATCCAAAAAAAGTAAAAAAAAATCATTTTCTTCGTTAAAATTGTTGATAAAAAAAATCTCTGAATATCATGAGTGGCATTTTAGAAAATAAAAATCTACTGATTTTGTTACAAATTTTGATATTTGTCACTAGCTTTTTTTGTCTAAAAAGTGCTCTATTGCTTGGTCTAACTACGTTTTTTTATTTTTTGTGTTATTTTATCGAGTAATGTTTTTGTTCCGGGATTTAATGAAAATTTTACACGAGCCATTTCTGCGACTCATATAGCTTATTTATTTTGGTTTTTCTTATGAAATTTATATTGAAAAATTGTCAAATATTTTATCAAGCCGTTTAAAACTGATTATGCAAATTTTTAAATTTTAATTTAATATATTTTTATATTATGAGTAAAAGTTTGCTATTCGATAATTTATCAATATTTGGAAACTAAATATTTGTTAAACATAGTAAATTATAATCAGATTAAAAATAAAAAAAATCGTTTTGCAAACGTTATATAAAGTGCAAATACATATTATTGTAAATATATTTTTATAAAATTTAAAGAAGTTAAAAATTATTTGTATACATTGAAGCTCTATAAATATTTTTGCATAATAAATATTTTATATGAGTATCAAATAATAATAATGTTCTTAATAAATTCATATTTGTAAAATTAAATATAAATATCTAATTATAGACTAACAACTAATTATAATAGTATTCAAATGATGAGTTTTTTGTGATAAAAATATGCTTAATATATTATCAATTGCACCACGTGTATTTCATTTTACAGCAATCTTTTGACAATACCTTGTAATTTTTGTAAATAATAAGAAAAGCAAAAGATTTATAAAATAATGAAAAAGATAATTATGTACCTATATTCGTGTTTTTTATTTACCTACGTCGGGATAAGAAATCCCATTGAGTTGGGGGAAAAAAACCATAAATTTGAAATCTCGAGTGTTCTTCAATTTGACGCTGTAGATGATAGCTAAGATGACTCGGAAACACTGGTCTATATCATCGAAGATGTTATCAAATTAGTATTAATTTCATTGGTGCCAATGATCTCAGATTAATGCCTATAATGCACCGATCAGGTTATGAATGCATTTGTCTCACAAACGCGAATCACACCACGCAGGTTTAATGTAACTTTACTATTCAATCAATATATCGGTGCTACGGAAGTGTCTACAATGAGTATCAAAATTAATATAAAAATAATAAAAAGCAGTATAAAGTGGTTAAATAATAAAAACGATCGGATTTACTTGAACGTACCGGGATTTTTCCCAGAAAGGATATTTTTACACAGGTCCATCACACATGTTTAACAGTTGAGCAAATACTTTGAAATAAATAAATACTATTTATTAAAAATAATGAACAATAATTTATTTATTAAATTATTTATATATTGCTCATTGTTTATAGTATTATAAAAATTCATATAGGTAATATTATTTCATTGGAATGATTTTTTAAAAACAATTGTAAATACTATTATGATAAGTAATTTTTTAATATATATTATAATGTAATAAAAACGTGCATGTAATTTAATTTTCATTTCTACAACTTTCTTATAATTTGTACAACTTATTCTTCTGATTCTGATGGAATTTCCATTGGAGGTAGAGAATGTGAAGATTGACCGGGTTCAAAAGGTTCTTGAGTTGCAGGGGTTTGACGGATTCGAGGTTGCTTTACGATGGAATTAATAAATCCAATGTGTTTATAAACATTCATGTATAATTCTGGTTCCCCGGTGGCATATGGTCGAGATGATAAAACTAGTCCGACAATTTTGCCTAAGCTAACCAATGGACTTCCTCCATCACCCTAAAAATATAATTTACTGTTTATAAAATATTCTGTAATACAAATATTTAAAGACTTACAAGGCCTACGCCAGTTCCTGGTTTTTGGTAGGCGCAAAATTGATCAACAGCCATAGGCACAGGAACTCTTACTACACAGTGTTGAAAATCAAGAATTGTCATCCAAGCATTTCTCATTGTTGCAGTAACCATATTTGGTGGAACATCATTTGATCCCCAACCAACTACTGTAGCGCCATCTTTATTTGAAACATCCGCGAGTGGAAATTTTACCCATCTTTGATAATGATTGAATACAATTGCTTGAGTGAGCTGTTATTAATACTAGTTAGTATTATTAATACTACTATATAAATAATTAACTACATTTAATTTTTATATAGTAAATAAATAAAAATTTTGTACAATGAATGTTTATATCTAATAATAATAATAATAATAATAATAATAATAATAATAAGTTGTTAACTTTAATTAATAAAATTACAATCATTTTTCCGTATCCGATTAAAGTAAGAAAGAATAATAGAATAAAAATTGTAACAATATTTTTAATTTAAGCAGATTATATTATATTTTAAAATGAATTATTCTATTGAAAATAATAAATTTTATTAAAAAAAAATTTAATCGCGTATTTTTGAAGTTAATTACATATACAAATTATTTTGAAATTTATAATTTAACATTCAAAATTGAATTCTTCGTGCATAATCTTAAGACTACACCCTAGTAATATATTTTATTTTATACTACGTATAATTTTTTTTTTAATTCAAAAATTTTTGACACCTGATCTAAATTGATTATAATTTTTTATAATTATACGAAAGTAATATCAGTAATACAATAATAATTAATTTTTATAATAATTTTAATTTGAGGATTAGGCAATAAAAAATTGTAATAAGTATATAAATAAGTATTATATATACCGTACCCTGATCACAGCAATATCATTTAACCTCATCGTTACCGGATGTATTAATCCTGAATATTCTGGATGAATATAGATCGTTTCAACCTTATGCACCGTTCCTGCATCATCACATTTCCTTGTAAAACCTGTAGCAATCATTATGTTTTGATAATTAACATATCTAGGATCCACACAGTGAGCTGTTGTCAAAATATGATGAGTCGAAACGATTGCACCACCACATATTTGTATATTATCCGATAAACGTCTTATGGATGCATAAAACGGATGTTCGTTCGAATCAGAAATAACACCACCTATGATCCTCGAATGTTTTTCAGCAATAACTGTTAAATAAATTATTAATAAGTTTTATAATAATTATTTAGAATAATAGAATAAATATAGAATAATTTTCAATAATTGGTCAGAAAATTCAAATTAAAAAAAAAAAACAAAACAGAATTTATTATTTAATAAAAATATATTTATATTTAAATATAATAAATCGTACTTCCAAATTTGAATTTATAATTAAAAAATTCTAAAGTTTATAAATATTCATTGCTAAATAACTTAAATTAATAAATTAATTAAAACATCATAAAAAGTTTAACTTACCAACTGTAAGAGTTAAACACAAACATATATTAAGTATGAAAGACATAGCAGTGACTGTTGATAAGTCGTCAGTAAGTCATTGAAATATCTTAAATAAAATTATTTATAATGTAATACCAAAAGCGTAAATTCTATTTTTTGCATAATTAAAAATTCTTTTGAGCTAACGATCTTTCAAAATATTTATTGTAAATGAAAAAATTGTACACATTTAACCAATTCAAATAAAAATTAACAAAAGTTTCTTAAAATTTTATGTTTGATATGTTGTGCGCATTGTTAAGTTTTTTAATTATTAGACTTATATCAATAACTTTTTACAAATTGGGAAGAATTGATAGTCAATTTTTTTTTATTCAAATAGAAATATTATTTGACTTTTAAAATTCTTATTAATTTTTGTTATCTTTGTGTTGAAATGCGTATTTATGTGAGTTGATTTTGGAATAATATTTATTCAATTCAGTAAATATAAAATTAGTTATGATTCTTCTAAATAATTTTAAGTTTATAACGATACAATTGAATTATATCCAATAGTTCAATTTTTTAATTCAATACGAAAACTGCACTTATACTAATTACGCTGTTATTAAATTTCATTCGAACCGATTTAAACATACTGCTAATATGAAGGCTTAGGAAAATATATTTTTTATATTATAATATACACTCTGAGTTTAAAATAATCATTTTTACTGAAAAGATACTCAGTTTTCTTTTATCTTTGTATCATACTTAAAAAATTATTTATATTATATTTTAATGTAAAACAATATATTAAGTATAAACCATAAAATTAATAAAAATTATACCTTTTTTAAAAAAATAAATACTTATTTAAGTATATTTTTTTTATTAATTTAACTTTAAATAAGGCGCAATCATTCTTCTGCAAATTTAATTACGTATTTAATTTTTCTCTCTAATGTCGACTTTTATGTACTTTGGGCTGTAGTTTTTAATAGTTTATTTTTTATTCTATGCTTTATTGAAGTATAATTTTATATGTTATAATTTAGAAGTTAAACTTAATATTGATATTATTATTCATTAAACACAAAGAGAACCATTAATATTAATATTGGTTTGATCTTAATATTATTTGTCATTAAAGAATATTGTTTATTATGAGCACTATTTTATATCAATTTTTTTATTATTACAGTTTAGTAACGTTCACTTATTTTATTAATTTTATAAATATTCATAGCTTAGTAAATTTCTTTTGTATTACATAATGTGTGACGAATGTAAATTCGTCATTATTAAATTATGATGTATAAATATTATTTAAAATTATTAGAATAAAAGAGGGCGTTGAGATAGTGCGGCCGCGAATCTTGAAAATTTGTATTGGTGATTGTCGCCAATTATAAATAAAGGATTTTTAAATTCAATAATCCTCTAAAAATGATTGATGATGGACGGTTATCATGATTTTCGGGGCTTAGAATATGCGGGCGATGAGTTGGGAAAAGGAGTATCGTTTAAGTTCTCGAAACTAAAACTACATAAAAATTATTCTGAGTTCAGTTATTCTGATATTTTCTTTTTGTTAAAAGTGATAAATTAAGATAAATTGAGGTGAGTTTAAGAATATTAAATTATTCATGAAATTATATGGTTATTGGAAGAGAGAGAGAGAGAGAAAATTATATTGATATTTATTTATAATACAATTACATATTAGTGGATGTTGATGAGAAATGTAAAAAGGGATTATTAATTGAATGTTTAATGGAATTATTTATTAACTCTATAATCACCAAATTATTAAGGTAAGAATTTTATGTATATATATACTTTATTCAATCTGTTACTTTAATATATTATAATATATATGGGTATTATTTTATTTAATGTAAATTATTCAAATAGTGTAGCGTGGACCAACTTTAAATATAGTTGATTTTCTATTTTATAATATGGAAATAAATTATTATAATTAGTTATATTAAATAACAACAATGATATTTAGTGTGAATAAGTGAGAGTATTGTGGACCAATTATAAATATTTATCTGTTGATTTAGAATTATTAAAATTTGGAAATCAATAAATATATATATTTAAGAATTTAACTATTAAAAGTAATGGCGATTTTGATTTATATTATAAGTGGGACGGTAAAAATAAATTTAAAGTGTAGTAGTGAAGACCGTATTGATATAATTATCTATAATATGAATTAATTATAAATAAAAATAAATTATATAATATTAGTGAAATTAGTTTTGTAGAGTGAAAATTAAAATATTGTATCCCAACGATATATTTATTAAGTCAACGAACCTGGATCTCTTCGGTGATTTTAGTAGTGTTGAAAATAAATTTAAAGAATATTATTTTTATATTATTTATATTATTTTAAGAATCAATTATTATTGTCAATTAGCGGGAATTCTAACGTGATAAATGAATAGTGATTTGTAAGTGTAATGTGTATGTCATTAAGTTTACCGAATTGTTCTTTCGTGTACTTTCGTAATATAAACTCTCTTTATATTAAACTTCTAAATACGTAATTTATTATCAATAAATTAGATGTTCATTTATAAAATAAAAAATGTTTTGTGTAAAATTTAAAGAAAATTTATGACAACATCTTCCATAATGTAAGAATTACCTTACTTTCCATGCTCGTAAAGACTAAATCTTCAACCTAATGAATGGAATATAACGGGAATTATTTATTTGAAGTAGATAGTCAAGGTATATTTTACCAATATCTTGGCTAATTGTAGTGAATAAATACATATTTTATTAAGATAAGCATATTATTTATTATTATAAATAATATATTGAATATATCGAAACGTTTATTTCACTTCTTACTATATTTAACCGTTTGGTGGCATTTTTTCATGTGCTACTGTGCTATTGATTCTTGTTAAAAGGTTACAAATTCGAAATATAAGCGCATTACTAATGAAAAATCTTTCGTTATATAATATGTGGAGAAAATTAGTGGAGAAAAAGAAAATGCATTTTTTATTTCTTTAGTGCATCATAAAATTTATGAATTTAAGATAAGTATGTCTTGTAAATGAACTATGGAAATATTGTACAAGGAACCAAGTACATAATGAAGAATTTTTGTTTTAGTTTGCAGATTTGAAATATTAACAGTTATAGGATAGGCAAGAGGACAGTTGAGGAAGCAAGTGATGAATAAGAATAAAATCAGATATTATTTATTCAATTCGAGCACAGTTGGTAGAAAAATGGTTCTTCGAGTATGTCTGAATAAATAAATCCTTTATTTATTCTCATTTTTTTTAAAAATTATCTTTACAATTTTTCAATTTGATCAATCGCATGGTTTTTTACAATTCTACAATATGTAATATTACTATGTTATATTACATACTAATATTAAACTGTAATAAAATATTAAATATTGATGAAGAATTCAATCAAAATTGATTGAACTAATATTTTCAATTTATAGAACATTACAAATATTAATATATGATCTTTTTTTACATTTAGGTAAAGTTTTGGAATATTTGTAGATAATAATAATAATCTATGCTTATATATTTGACTATTTGTTTAAAATTTAAAATATTAAAATTTTATACTTTGTTATAATTTGTTTTTTTATTTTTTTTTTTTTTTTTTATAGACTAATTTCTTTTTTTCACACAAATTTACTTAGTAGTTTTAATTTTTTTAATCAATATTTTATTAAAATTTTATATACCATGAAGAAATTTATAAATTGCAATTTAAATTTAAGATTAAAATGTATAAATAATGTATAAATAATGCATAAAACTACCAGAATTCAAATAAATAGTATAATCTTATTAATTTATGTTTTATTTATATTTTCATGTATTTATTTATTATTAAAATTTAGAATACATGTAAAGTAATTCAAATAATGCTCATATAATTTTATCGTGTTATTTTAATTCTAATTAAATATTTAAATTTTTTAATGCATTTTCAATTAAAAATTAGAATACACAGTATTCCTTATTTTTTAGAACATTATATTAAATATAATATTCAACTTGATCAAGAATATAAATTAAAATCATTAAATATTTACAAAAGCTAAAAATTATACGTAATCAATGAGTACAATAATTTGTATTAATTGTTATTGTTTTTACTCAAATGATACTTATTAATATAATTTTTTCCGATGCTTCTAAATATATAATAAAGATAAACAGATAAATAATATAGTATAGCACAAGATCAATAACCTCGTCTATGTGAATTTATACGTTTTATACATATCGCAACGAACATATTTAATTATTTAATTATATTTTAAAAGGATTGAATTCTATGAATAAATTTTATTTGCTGCAAATATTCTTGAACTGCCAACAGGATTTACAAATATATATTACGTATAACTAATGATTTGTGTATAGTTGTTTAGTTAAACGTGTGTTATGTTATTTAATTTGTAGTTAAATGTATATTAAACTTAGATAAATATGAGCAATATATTGTAAATGAAAAATGATATATTTCAATGATAAATTATAAACACTAAATACACTGTAATATTAAAATATCAACTAGAGCATTTCATGCTTTAGATTATTAAAAAAATATTAAAAATTAATAAAAAATATTAATATATTATACTTCTGTTAATATTTTTTAAATTTAATATATCACTATATTTTGCATAAACATTACATATGAATATTATTATCACTATTAATATTGTATTTGTTACAATTATAATTAATTTGTTAAAATTTGCTAAAGTTAATTTGTATTACAATAAATATATGAAATTCATCAAGGAAAAAAAATATATATTTTTAAAAATTTAATGCTCTTTTTTTTATAAATATTGGATACGTAAATATTTTACAATAATATATCTTTATTAACAATTAATAAATTGTGAAGGTAATTTATTTTATTTTGTTGCAATACTTTTTATAATTTCTCTGAAATAAACGTAATTACTATCAATGAAACTGTTGAAACAAGATTAATAAATTTCATTATCAATTGTAATACTAAAATATATATTATAAAATTATTAAATATAGCTGTGAATGAACAATGTATATAAAAAAAATTAATAAACAAAAATTTCATTCAAAGTAATTATTAATATTGCATTAAATAATTAAAACCTACAATTAAAATTTTTTGGAGAATAACTAATTTTATTTAAATTGTATACCAATTGCTTAACGTAAATATATATTTGTAAATATACTCAATTTCAGTTTAAAATAATATAATATTGGTTTATTCATTATAATATTGAACAGTTATAGAAATATAATAAAAAAAATTTACGACAAATACTGATAATTCTTAATTATTTTTTCCATAAATAAATTTATAAAAAATTTTTAATAAAAACTACTCATAAGTTTATATTTTTTGTTTCGATAATAAATTATTTTGACAATACAAAACTTATTACAAATATTCTTTACAAATATGAGTTATGATATAATACAAAAAAACATTTACAAACTTGTAATTTAAATTATAAATTATATTTTTCTTTAGTTTGCATTATTCCTGCCTGAATAAATTAACTTCTTATAAAGTTTCTGATAAATTCGGTGTATTTGAAAACATTTACGTATATTTCTGGTTCACCTGTTGCATAGGGACATGAGGCAAACACTAGACCGATAAGTCTGTTACCACTAGCCAAAGGACTTCCACCGTCGCCCTAAAAATTAAAATGGTATTAAACATAAAATCATTGACATTCCAAAGGAAACATTATGAACCAATATGGATAGAATATACAGAAATAGTTAAGAATATAATAGCTATGAGGATGGTAGGTAAGGTTGAGAAGGTTAAAAATTGTTAAAAATTCCCAGCTGATAGGCAAGACTGGGCACTATTTACTAACTAACTTGAACCTGTAGAACCTGGGAGGGTAACCTGGAGAACTTACCTGACAGACGCCGACTCCTGGCTTTTGGTAGGCGCAGAAGTGGTCGTTTTGCAGAGGATATTCGGGGAGTCTCTCTTTGCATTCGTTGTAATCCATGATACTGATCAAGGCGTATTTCATGTTGCGAGAGAGAGCCGATCGCGAAGTAGGGTCCGTTGCTCCCCAACCGGTAAGCACGGCTATTTCCCCGGTGGTCACCCCCTTGACAGGTAACATTATTTTCGTTTGATACGGGTTGAACACGATATTTGATTTCAGCTACAGCAGAATGGTATTTATCAGTTTTGTGTCACTATTCGCTTCGTTTTGGTAAAAAAAATACTCCCCCAATTGATATTTTTTATGATAATTGTTAGAACATTTGAACATATTTAACATTTGCATTAAAAATCGGTGCCCTGCGATTTTATACACATTGTGAATTTTAGCGATACAGATGTAATATTCTAATTTAGCCTCAATGGACGTCAATGTTCAAATGTATTTCCAAGCAATTTTGAAGTATTAGTTAATGTTTTTTTTTAAACAGTTAATTTACAAATTAATATTAGTTTCTTAAATTTTCGAATGATTCGAAATTATGACTTATGTACAAAAGCATTCGCAAACACTTATTCTCTTATAATTTAATGCATAAAAATTAACAATTCCTAAACAACGTTGTAAGTATTCGTTGCACTTAAGTTAAATTAGAACTCTTTATGGGTGTTTTTCTATAAGATCCAGCACAAAATATAAAAATAGTTTTTCGTTTTTTTAATTAAATGAATCCATCCTTAAACAACTCTCACTTCAATTAAATTAATCAAATACTTTTCAATAATTATTATTTAATATTTTTCAGTTTATTTTATGTGGTTTTCAAAACATCTATTATGGTTTATAAACTTCCCGTCTAGCACCTAATTTTAAATTATCGGTAATTTTAGAATTCCAGAACTATTCGTATTTGTAATGAAAACTTACCAGGATAACAGCAACATCATAAGAATTGTTTGTTTCGGGATCTGGCATTCCAGTATATCTCGGATGGCTTTTAATGATTTTAGGGAGATACGAGGATCCGGTGAGGTCTGATTCTCCTGACACTCCAACGGTAATTTTCAAATTTTCATAGTTAACAAGTCTGCTATCGACACAATGAGCCGTTGTAACAATATGCCATAAGCTCACAATTGCGCCGCCACATATCTGCTCGTTATCCCTAATGCGTCTCAAATTCGCATGATATGGAAAATCAAGTGCACTTGCATCCTTTCCACCAATTATCCTTAAGTCCTTGCCAGCAACAGCTACAAAAATATGAGAAATAATTTTTACATAACTTTAAACATGAAATAATTCTGTAAGTATGCGTAATCATCAAGTAACTTTTTCTTTGATAACATAAAACAAAAAAAAACATTCCACGTATGCAAATTTATTGTTACTATTATTTTGTCTTAAACTTCAATGTGTAATTTGTAGTATGATATTGATTAAATTTTTTTTTAAAAAATTATATTTAATAAGAGACTAATTGATGAGCAGCAGTAAGTTCAGCTAATAATTACCAGTGCTTAATGCAATACACACGTAGATTACAATTCGAACAGGTATCATGATGATTTGCTTTAAGCTAATAATCTAAATTTACGAGATAAAATTCTTTATATAGATGTCAAATTTTTAATTATTATGCAAACTTTATAATTAGGTGTCTCGAAAAATTTATTTATAACATTCTTATTATTTTTTTATTTGCGAAACACGAGATTAAAAAAAATGATAACTGATGTAAATAATAAAAATTGTAAATTTGTATTTTTTATTCAAAATATTATCTCTGAAGGAACACTTATGTCAATAATATTTAGACTAATGATAAATCAATGTTTTAAATTAACTTATTAACATTATATAGTGTATAAGCGTTTGTATTTTTTTACAAAATAAATCGAAATAAATTTTTTTAAGAAGTGTTGATTCATGTAATTGTTTCAATCAAAAATAATATATTAAAATAATTATTAAATAGTATATTTAATGGCTATACCTTAGTAATTTAAAGGATCTGCATAAAAATTGAAAAAAAAAAAAATAATTTTTTAAAACATTTATAAAATTAATTAAGGTCATAATGTTAAATTTTATATTTTGGTTGGGAAAATAATATAAACAATATACTATAATATTTTAATATAGACATAATTATAATTCTCATTCAATGTGTAAAAAAAAAATACTTCATATACATTGACATTAAGAAATATATTAAAACTGTACATTTTAAATTTTATCCAATAAATTATAGAAATTACATGCAAATATTGCAAATATAATATATAAAAATATCTGTTTGGATAAATTCAAAACTATGAAAAATTTCCAACCTTAAAGGATGCATTTAAAAATAAATAAGTTGCTATGTTTTAAAATATTTTTTATGTAAAAATATTTACCGTAGTAAACAATACTATAATTAACATACATTAGTATTCTGAAAATTATTACAAATTTTTTATTTTTTAAAATGAAGTATTCATAAAAAATTATTTAAAATTTATAAATATTTTTTTCTAATAAATAAAAAAATAAAAATCTATAAATAATAATATATTGTAATATATATTTTATTATGATAAAAATTTTATATAAACTTCAAAACTTATATGTTTTTATTTTCATATTTATTGTTATTATTAAGACAGTAAGTTAAATCCGTAGAATATTTTAGAAATAATACTTTTTTCTAAATCCAAATATTTTTTTAGTGTCATTTGATAAAATTCGTGATAATGAAAGCAAATATTTTGAATAAAAAATAGTATAACATTTAAAAAAAATTTCATTTTTATAATTTATTTATAATAATTTTTTCATTTATCTTTCGTGTTAATATTGTTTATTTATTTTTTATGAATAGTAATAATTAAATATTTTTTTCAGTATGGAAATAATGAGGATCAGTAGTTATCAGTATTACATATTACATTTATCTTAATAATTTTTTTCTTGTACATATTACAATGTTTTATTGTATGTACATCATTTATGGTACTCAAATTTGAATGTATTTAAAAATATAAGAATTTATATTTTAAATATTCTATTTATTATTAGCTTATGATAATAATAGTTGAGACTTTAGAAATAATTGATCAGTTGTTTTTAATGTTTTCAATACACAGTCTGTAAGTTAAATAAACTATTCGTTTACTCTATCCTCATTTCAATAGTAAGATTTATATATATATATTAGTGTTAAATAAGAAACAAATACTTCATTATTCTATCTTAATTAAATAAATAAATAAATAAATAATGTAGACAGTTGTACATACATGTCTTTAATAAAAATATTAATTTTGGGATTTTAGATAATTTTAATTTATAATGATTTCTAAATTCAATATAGATATTTTTATATAGTTGTATATTATATATAGTATAATGACATAACCAACATATTTGTTTTATATAGTTCATTAATTATGAAATAATAGAAATGAAAAAATTCAAACTGAGTATATACGTACTGAGACATATTACATAGATATAAAAACTCTAAGACCAATGCTTATTAACATTTTTAATACGTGTAAAAAAGCCTTAGATCTATATAATAGAATAAAAGTAAAGAATTGTAATTTATTATAAAATTTATTTATTAAAAAGTAGTATTAAGAGTAGTGAAGGAGAAAAAATTGTTATTATAATAAAGTACATTTTAAATATCTAAAAAATAAAATCAGAAAAAATTTAATTGCAATAAAATACGTAATCATCTCGTATTCTTTCGAATGAACTAGCTCTACTTTATATATTTCTTACATCGTTACAGACAAATTATAACAATCTGTTCAATTTCATTTTATGGTAACATTCTGTAGTGTAATTAAATATTCAGTATCAATTATTCTAAAGCAGATACAACGATTCTTATCAAAATTTTATTGCAAATACAAATGACATTATTCAAAAAATTAAATTTCATTTTTTGATCTGTCATTTTTCATGTATTTTAATTTAATTATTCATTAATAGTTGTAAATTTCTGATGATTGAATGGTTCTTAATAATTTATAAAAAAAAACTGTTGAAGACTTTAATTAAAGTATAAAAATATATTTATAGGAAGTGCTTTTACATTATTTTTTAAATGTGGTGAATTATAATTAAAAAATAATAAATTGTATAAGTAAAAACAATTCTATTGTAAATACTTTCTAAAAAATATATAAAGAAGCTGAAGAAGAAAAAAGTGATATAATATTGTAACCTATTTTAATTGTTTATTTTTTAAAAAATAAGGTATATATTTTATTAAAAAATCATTGATTATATAAATGTGATCAGAAACTCTATTAGATATTTATAGATTTATGAGTTCGATTGCACATTATTAATCTTCAATCTTCAGAGATTTTTATTAGATATCATTACATAATCTCCTGATATATTATATTTTGATCCTAAATACTTTATATTTTATATTTAATTTTCAACAAATCCATATTGCACAACCGAAATAAAAAGAGGTGCTTAAGGTTTTGTATGCTTATGGATCGTACGTTTTAACTTCTTAAAGGAAGTTGTGGTCATGCAATAAATTCTGCATTAAGAAGTTTGCTCGAATATTATTGACGCAATTTTATTATATTATATTATATTAATATTATTAAATATAAGCGTTAGATAAAATATCCTTATTGAATATATAGAATAAAAACTTAGTATTTATGTCCATTTTTATTTTATTATTTTATCTATCTCCTAGAAACAGTATGTAATATATAAACATATTTTATAAACATTTTATTTAATCAAGTTGAGTGCATATATAAAATACTACAAAATTATAGTCTGTGTATGATAAAACTAAATATGTCTAAGTTTATGAAGCCAGACATTCTTTATATTAACTCACCTACATGTGTCTTATCAAATAATATTTATACAGATATAAAAATTCATTAGATATTAAAATAATATTAGATTAAATACATAAGTTACAATTTTTTGTTATATTACACAATTTATTCTTTATTTTCATTGTAGTATATTGATTTTCAAAATTTTCCTATTTCAAAGCACAATTCAATTCACATTTCAATATATACAGATGTATACATTAAATAAATAGAAATTAAATAGATATAATTTTTGAATGATTTTATATTTTTATAATTTTTAATTTAACTAATGATAAATTTTTAATAAGAATCGGAGTATTTTAAGGTTATTTCCTGAATGAGTTTTTTATAGAACTTTTAAAATTTTTCCATGAATAATAAAAAATATAAATAATAAAAACCTATTATAGAATTAAATTCATATTCTTTTACTGTACATAAAATAGTTAATTTATTTAAAAAAAAAAACAATAATAAAAATAATAATCAAGAAATTTTATTATTTTATAATTTTTACGCGTGTTAATTTGAAACTAGTGAAAAATAAAATTCAAATTCTAAATAATTTTTATATTATATTCAATGTGAATTTTAATATTTTATATAAAAAATAATTTAAAAAGTTGTTAATATGTAATTGTTATATAATACTTATTTTAATACAACAACTATATATATATATATGTATATATATAATTATTTTATATAGTTATTATAACTATTTTTCTGTTTTTTACTATACGATATACATGCTTATTTTATGATTGAGTTAATGAAATCGATGTGTTTAAAAACATCAATGTATATTTCTGGTTCACCAGTTGCATATGGACGAGATGATAAAACTAATCCAACGATTCTATTGCCATGAACCATTGGACTACCACCATCACCCTAGAAATAAAAAAATTGTTTTATGCATTGATTAATTAGGTATTCGATAATATGAAAACATAAAGTTAGATCTTTGAAATTGCATAAATCATACGCTATAAATACTTCTAGACTAAATTAACAAAGCAACAATTTCTGAAAAATAGAATGTTTTACAAATTAAAAGAAAATTCTTATTAAAAATAATATGTATTCATTATGAATATGAATTTACCAAACCAAATTAATAATGTTTATTGGGCATATTTCAAATATTTATATTAAAAATAAATTACTTTCAATTTGGTTAACTTACATTACATACACCTACTCCAGGCTTCTGAAAAGCGCAAAATTGATCATCATGAATTTCAAAAGGAATTTTAGGCTTACAATTTTCATTGTCAAGAATATTCATCCATGCAACTTGCAATTTCTCAGCTAATTTAGTAGGTGGAGAGTTTACCGCTCCCCAACCACTTACTATACCAATCATATTATTATCAATAGGTTTAAATGGTAAAAGTACTTTCTTTTGGACTTCATTGAATTCAATTATTGTTTTAACCTGTAAATATGAAAAATTGATTGCATATGTATAATATTAAACTAAAAATAGATATTTCAAAATTATGTGTAAAATGAAGAAATACTTATGGTTAACAAAACAAAAAAAAATAGCGATTAAGAATTTTTTTTTGTGACGAAATACATCGTTCACATAATATAAAATAATATTTGTGGTTTAATATAATTATTAATATATAAATATATTTTTAATTTTCCTATAACTTATTAAGTTATACAACTGAAGCAAATTCTTTTAGATAAAATAATGACAGAATAATTATAAACTTGATTTCCTAATTTTATAAGACAAAATATACTATATTTTATCATTTAAATACATAGAAGTAAAAATTTACTAATTACTATTCAATATATATTTAATTATATTCAATATCAATATTACTATTCAAATTCAAAAAAAATTTATTTCATTTTTTTTAATAAATAACAAATAAAATATATATTTAATCATATAATTGGGTCATAGATATATTATTAATAAAAATTCTGGAATTTCTTTGTTAATAAAAAAATTAATGAATACATGTTTTAAAATAAAAAAAACATTGTCTAAATAAAAATTTTAATTTTTATTACTATTTTTTTTCATAACATCATGTTTTATTTTGACTATTAATAGTATTATATAATATTTTTATTAAGTACAATATTTATATTGTTGAACTTAAAAATAATCTTGAATACGCAGCTTAAAAAATCTAAAAATTAGATTGAATTTATCAATATTTATAATATAAATAGTAGATTCAAAATCGATGTTTAAAATATTTCTTTGTCTTTTAATATATAATATGAAGATATATATTACCTACAATGACTATATTTTCAAAATATAAAAGCCATTAAAAATCAATGTTGGAGAAACTTTTTTCATTACATGTCTTACAACGAGTAATGAACAAGATATTATTTATTTTATTTGTTATATTTCATATGTAAATGAATAAAGCCCAGACAGAGTTTTTTATAAATATTTTACAAAAATATTAATTATTCAAAAAAAAAATTTGAGAATAAGATTTAATGCAAATACAATTAAAAAAATAATTAAACGAAAATAAATATAATCATAAGAAAATTTTAGTTTAACATTTAAATAATGATAAAAAAAAAACTTTGACATATTAGCTAGACAATTCAATAAAAAAAAATAGTAATTGAACAGTGTAAGAAGAATACCTAAAGTGACATATAAAATGGTAATAATAACGTATAATAACCTTTAAAATAGACTATAAAAAATAAGCATAAAAAACAAACGAATATATAATAATATTGTGATGATATTTTTTATAATATTTTAATAATAATTTTCATATGCTTGATATCTCTAGATGCAAGAGGCTTAGAAATATTTAATCATAAATATTTAATTATAAATCTTTTTATCTAATGATACTTACTATATTATATTAAAAAATAATTTAAATTTTAGATAAGACAGAAAAATATATTTTTGATAAATTGAAATAAATTTTATTACACCATTGTACTTCAAAACTAATTATACTCAAAATAAATTTAAAGTTGTACGATATTGACCTTCATCTATAATTTTATTTTTTATTATAAGTTTATGTATTTTTGTGTAATTTATAAATATCATAATTCTGTTGTATTTAAAAAATATTAATATTATTATTTCTAAACCTGATAACAAGCTACGATATTTTTATGAATTATTTGTAAAATTTATGCAGGTGATATTATAATAATTTCATTATGATAATTTTTTTTTTTTAAATTAAACCGTTAAGATTTAAGATTTTTATGTAGTTAACCTTTATATTTATATAAAATTATTAATAGTTTTATATTTAATGTTTAAATTCTGAAAAGCTTTATTATTATAAAATTTCAAATTCAAATAAAAATTCCATACCCTGATTAAAGCGATATCATTCAGTCGGTGTGTAATTGAATTTGGTCTACCAGTATATTTTGGATGGGTGAAAATTCTGTCAGGCAGAAGAGTCGATCCTCGGAGGCTCGTTGTCCTGGCAAATCCTATTCTAATTTTTAAATCAGAGTAAAGGACGAAGCCAATATCTACACAATGAGCTGTCGTCAAAATGAACCAGTGGTTCACTATTGCTCCACCGCACAAATGTTCATCATCTTTAATACGTCTCAATGACGCGTGGTACGGAAATTCATGTAAATTTGCTTCTGTACCACCAATAATCCTGAGATCCTTACCATCAATGGCTGCAATGATTTGAATTGCAATGAAGAAACTTATAATTTATATTTTACTGCAGATTTTATATAAATAGCTTAAATTCTTGACTTCAATTTAATATCATTAATATACACAATTCTATTAATAATAACATATTAAATAACTGATTGTTAAAAAACTTAACTTACCAGAAATTAATGCAATACACAATGAAATTAATAATTTTGGAGTCATGGTGACGACTAATTTTTGTTCGTATGAAGATATTTTGGAAAGTATAAATTTATATACAAGGAAAGGTTAAACTCATTTTCATTTGAATAAACTATGAAATTCATTACATAATTATTTTAGATAACTATAACAATGTAAAATTTTAAAGTGTTTACAATAGATTAAAATAGAAATGACAAAAGATTTAAAATTTAAATTTTGCACTATTTTTTATATATATGACTTTTGTTTTTTGGTACACTTATGTAAATAATAGAAAAAAAAAAACTAAAAGTTAATTACTTTTATATGAATTTATTTTACGTTGAATTAGAAAAGTATTTATTTCATGTGATAAAAGCCTAAATAAATTTGAGTTTATTGACAAATGAATCTTTTTTATCTTTCTTTATTTCAATAATTTACATATAAATGAAAAATAAATTTATATTCTTAATAGATTTAATGGTTAGATTTATATTTTAATAAACTGATTTATTTAAAAATTATTATTTTAAATTATTATTAATATATATTTATAATAATTTTTATATTTATAATTTTCATTTCATTTTAAATATTATAATGATGAACTTACTTTTTTCGAAAAATATTTGTTATTAATCGAATACGTCAAATATTCGTTAATATAGCTAATAATTGCTTTTTGATATTTACATTATATATTTTTTTAAAATTTGTAAATTAAATTAACATTTGTATTAAATATTTTATAAGTTATATAATAATTTAAAAGAGTGAAATTAAATTATACAGTATTATATAATTACGTCATTTTTATTATCAAACTTAAACAAATATGATAATTTACTTTTAATATAAAAACATTTCATTTTAAAATTATAATGATGAACTTTGGTTATTAATCGAATACGTCAAATATTCGTTAATATAGCTAATAATTGCTTTTTGATATTTACATTATATATTTTTTTAAAATTTGTAAATTAAATTAACATTTGTATTAAATATTTTATAAGTTATATAATAATTTAAAAGAGTGAAATTAAATTATACAGTATTATATAATTACGTCATTTTTATTATCAAACTTAAACAAATATGATAATTTACTTTTAATATAAAAACTAAAAATAATAATTTGGTAAAATAGAAATTTATAAAATTGTATACTATATTTTTCCTATTTTAAATTGATATCTGTAAACAAGAATACCTAAAAAATATTTAATAAATGTAATTAACAAATTAGTTTCTAATGGCTTTAAAAACATAACTGTATTTGTAACAATAAATATCTAATATTTTTTGATTTTATATTTCTTTTTGTTAATTATGTGATATATTTTTATTTTAACTTTCTAAATTTTTTTTATTTATGATAGATAATTTATTCGAAAATAGTTCAGAGATAAAAATTTATTAAAAAATAAATCTTCTTTGATGTTCTTCATGTTATATATAATGATCATAACTGTAAAATAAATTTAATCTCACATAAAGTCTTTTATGCATAAAATTATTGCATTCTTCAGTAATACTCCATTTGTCTAATGTGTGTATATATATGATGACAGTAGTTATTAAAGCGAATATATATCACGAATATTATAAATAACTGAAAACTGCATTATTGATTTGTTATAAAAAATTTAATGATATTCGATTTAAAAAATAAAACGATTTTTTAATTCTATTGTATTTATTATATTATATTATATTATATTATTTATATTATATTATATTATATGAATATTATATTATATTATAAGTATATTTATTATATTATAGTAGAGGTAATATTAATTTTAATATTATATTATATTATATTAGATCTATTATTTATATTATATTATATTAGATTATGCTGAAAATTAAGATAACTAAGTTATCTAAAATAGAGGATACCTATGATAAAAGTAAGTTTGTTACAATAAAAATAAAAAATTTTAAATTATATTTATTTATAAATGAATGATAAATAAAAAAAAATAGGGGAAGATTAAAAACGAAACATTAAATATTATCTTTTAAAATTTAAAAAACGAAACATTAAATATTATCTTTTAAAATTTAAATTTAAAATTAAGGATTTTATTTATTTATTTATGCAGAAAATTTGTAAAGATATTCAAATAAAACATGTAAATTATTATAAGCAATCTACAAATATCATTAAAATAGTAAAATATATAAATAAAAATAAAGCTATAATAAAAATGAAATTATTCAGTATGATAATAATAAATTAAAACAAAATATCGCAGATTGAATAAATAAATTTCAATTAAATTAAATGCAGTCAAAAGTGTATTTAAATAAAAATTACAAAAAAACTAATTAATAACAAAGTAATAAAATTAATAAACATTTATACTTGTATATAAATATTATATATATCTGTAGATGCATACTAAGTATCGAAGTACTTTTAATAAATATACTCATGTTCTAAAAAAAGTTTTCTATTTTTTAAAATTGAGTTACACGTGAAAAGTGTTATTATTGAAACACGTGTTTTATAAATTTGATGAAAATGCAATATTCAGTGCTGCAATAATCAATAAAATAATCAATGATGAAATTATTTTAATAGTTAACAAGATTGACTTTAACAAATTAGTACTTAATGTAGGTAGTGTAATCATTGAAGAGTAATATACATATTATATAATATAGATATTTAATTGATGAAATTATTTATGATGAAATTATTTTAATAATTAACAAAATTTAATTTAAAAAACTAGTATTTTTTGTATAGTATAAGCGTTGAATAGTAGTATAATAATTTAAATAGGTATTAATTTGTGCTGCACTTAAATATCATTGATTTTTTTGTCATTGCAATTAAAAAATAGGTTTAAGAAATCTAGAAATCATTGAATTCTATTGTAATAATGTATATATTAAATTATTCAACAGTATTCTGAAAAATAAAAGTTCGATACTATATATTTATAAAATGAAGGCCTAATTAAAGTTTATTTTTATTTAATAATGATCATTTGCCAAAACTTTTTATTTATACTACATTTAAAAAAATGGTATTATGTCTTATTTGAAACCAAATTAATTTGAAATTGTTATAAAGTATGAGAATAACATTTTTACACGTACTATTATTTAGAATTTTTGAGCTATTTAAAAAAGTAAGAATTTTACATGCAAAAAGTGATGATTTTTCTGCAAAATTGAACAGACGACTACACTATTTGTTTATTTTCAATGTTTTTAAAAGAAATAAAAACTAGAAATATTTCTGCTTATATAATTGGATATAATAAAACGATGTACAGATAATTATTATAACGGATAAATGGTGTAATAAATGAATAAAAATATTAAAAAGCAATAATTAATATTAATTTGATTTATTTTAGGTAAAAATTAATTAATAGAAACTTTCAAATAGGTAGAAATTATATAAAGAGAAATCGCTAGTAGATAATTGTTGCAAAGTTACTTGAGATTATTTTTTTACTGTAATGTTTGCGTTTAAATCAGCTTTTCATTTTTTGGCCTCGTATCCTTCAATTTTAATATTTAATAATAATTGCATCAATTTACGTTACTATTAAATTTTTAAACTCTAAAAATGTTCTATTTTTTATATGAGAATATTTCGTAATTTATAATAGATACAATAGGTTCTTATATAGTTATAATTTCAATACATTGCTTCCTTTATTATTCAAATGGAAAATTGATTTTTATGTTGATCATTCTGGTTCAGAGGATCTTAGTTTCCAAGACATAAATTTCGAATATCTCACACTTTTTCCCTTCATTTTATTATTTTTCTTAAATATAGTATAAAAATTAAAACATTTTTAGTTAAAAAGAAAATCCTTTCAAGGCCTTAATAAACTTTCTACAATTTTATAAGGTAGATTATTATTTTCTAAATGTACTTTAAAAAGTTTATAATTTAAAATTATTATTGATTTTAATAGCTAATTTAAACAAAACATTACTTTAATCTAATCTAAATAAAAATATATAATATGACGTTATGTTTAAAAATTGAAGGAAATAAAAAAAAAAAAAATTAAAAAATATACGTATGTAATTAAATGTAATAAAATATTCCTATATCTACACATAATTATATTGATTAAAACTTATACTATATTTAGTAATCAAAAAATTACCGGAATTCATTTAATTATTTAGTTTATAAAATATTTAAAAGTTAATAAATCTAATAAAGAATGAGGAGTCATTAATAATATCATTTATAATATTAGAGATAAATAATATTCGAGATTTTTATATTATTTGTCTTTTTATAATAACATTGTTTATTTAAGTTAAAGTTTATTTAGATTTTTTAATATTATTTTTCATTAAAATAAATAAAACTAGTTTGACACCAGATAAAAGCGGTAATACAATTTATGTTTTTTGTTTTCATCATTATATTTAGTAATATTTTTTTTAAATATAGTAACAAAAAAACATTATTAGTACATTACGAAAAATTAATCTTTTTTTAATGAAATATTTATTTAAATAAATTATAAAAAATAATATTTCAAATTTTATAAAAAGAAATTTTTTGTAATATACAAATGAAAAAGTAAGGTAGATAAACGTTTTTACACGTTCATATGTATGAAAGATTTTTATTTAAATATTTACATTTTGATTATATATTAAAATGTATTTTTATTATTAAAATAAATTTTATAAATTATAATTATTCATTGAGATGTTAGACATTAATAAATTAGACATACATATGTATATATAATAGAGATTATATTACTGTTGAACATCAATTAATTTTAGATATAAATTTTAATAAAAACGTATTGTTTGATAAATCAAATAAAGTAATTCGCAAATAATATTTAAAAATATTGTTTTTATCAATAAACCGAAATAATATTATTATAAAAAAAATTTTATAATAATATTGTATAATAATGAATGTTGCACACGTTTATTTTTGGCCATCTCATTAGCATAAATATATCTGTATGTACATATATACATGTAACTATTTATAGAGAAAAATAATATTTGATATTTATTTAAGCAATAATGATATTTATTTATTCTTCAATATTTTATATTCACTTTTTTTAGTATTATTTATTTTATAATTCATCAACATTTATTCATTATTATCAATAAGAATATTCGATCTGAATCTTTGTATGTAAGGATATAATAAACAATCAATGATAAACAACAAATAATAAATAATAAATAATAAGAGTATAATGTAATAAAAAAAGTTCCATATTATTGTATGAATAACTAGTATTTTTATTTTTAAAAAATTGATGAATATTTGAGTAAATTTTTATAAAATGTAAACGTAACGAATTACTTCATATTTTTATCAGTTATTTAAATTATATGTATCCATTATAAATGAATCATCATGTTTAATATAAAAAATTTTGTATCTCATATTTAATTTTATAAAATTTGCATAAATAAATAATATATAAATGTGTGTGCGTATATGAGTGGGTGAGTGGGAGGGTCTGTAGATATAGGCGTTAATGCAGGTGTGTATTGATTACATATTAAACCTAATAAATTCCATATGGTACAAAACCTTTGTATAAACGTCGGGAATACCTATAGCACATGGAATACATGTTGACGCTATGCCAATGATCGTATTGATAGTTACCAATGGACTACCACTATCACCCTATAAAAGAGTTAATTGTTTATTTTTAATTTTAAATAAAAATCACATACAATTAATTTTTATTGTAATTTATATTGTAATATTTATTCAATTTACACATTCAAAATTATTGAAATAAATTAAATTGGTAATGTAAAAAAATTGTAAAATATTATGTTATTTTAAACATATTTATAAATATATATTTATAATATATTTTGGTGATTATTGATATGTTGAAATTTTAAGTAAAAAAAAAAAAAATATTTTTACAGATAAATTTTTTTTGCAATAAATTTAATTTACTTGGATACTAAAACTTACAAGGCATGGACCTACTCCTTTCTTTTGAAATCCACATAATTGGTCTGATTGAATTACATTTTTAACTAGTCTTTTCGAATTACAAAAATTTGCAGTATAAATTTTCATCCAAGCTTTTTTTAAAGTATCAGAAGTTACAATGGATGGATAGAATGTAGCACCCCAACCACTAATCATGCCAACATCACCATTAATGAGCTCTTTGTCTGGAAGGTTTACCTTATTTACAAATCTACTGAATGTAATGGTTCCGTCAACCTTAAAATATAATAAAATTGAATTTTTATTCTTAAATTTATTAAATATAAAATATTTATAATCATATATATTTATTCTAATTTATTATTATCATACAGCTTATACAATATTTAGAGTAATAATTAAACTATCTTTATATATAATATTGCATTATTTTAATTATATAGGCTTATTTATAATTATTATTAAAATATTATTTCATAAATACTATAAGTGAATGTAACTATATGATGAAACAAATAAATATAAAAAGTTCCTGAAAAATATTTTTTGTTGAAGATCATTAATATTATGTTAGTCAAATTTCTAATATAAATAAGATAAATAAGCGATAATATATAAAATTAAATTAAATATTAAAATTTTTGAAACAAGAATAAAAGTTTTAAATATTTCTTAATTATTTCATAATATTTATTAATAAAAAAAATTAAGAATATATTGATTTTTATTAATTATACATTCAATATTAAATGTATTGATGTATTAATTATATACTGTATTACATCAAAGTAATTCATTTTCATATTTTAATATAAATGAAATATATTCATAAAAAAAAAAAAAATAAATAAATAAAATAGATAATTTTTGTAAAATTTAATGAGATTTTATTCAATCTTCAATATTTCATTATTTATTTGCGTTATTGTTTGACAATAATTAGAAAAAAAAATCGTAATTGAAAATCTTAGAGAAAACATAGAATAAGAAAAGTTTTAAAAGGATGCAATTCTTAAAAATAGTAAATGAAAATAATAATTTGATAATTTATATAATTTTATTATATATTTTTTCCCTAATACGAAATAAACACTTATGATCTAAAAAAATATATTTTCAAGCTTGTACCTTAAGAACTGCGATATCGTATAGATTGCAAGATACATCATTCACCGCCCTTTGAAAATATGGATTAATAACTATTTTTTTTAAACGATATGAGATTCCACTATCACTTGATATATTAGTAGCTCCAACTATAATTTTTAATTCATCAGCTTTATTTACAAAATTGTAAACACAATGAGCCGCTGTAAGAATACGCGTATTGCTTATAATAGCACCACCACATTCAAACTTATTATCTGGTAAACGTATCAAAGCTGCCATGTACGGAAAGTCGACTATTTCTGTATCACTGCCTCCAAGTATCCTCGTATTTTTACTTGAAGCAACTGAAAAATATTTAATTTTAATTATTATTAATGATTGGTATTAAGAATTTTTTTTTTTTTTAAGAATTTGTTATCATCGAGTATAACTTCCCTGCAATTATTAGTTAGGTTTAGATTTATTGAGTAATTACAAACTGTATGACTTACTCGTGATTAATGAAACAAATGCAGAAATTAGAATTTTGATTAACATTTTTAAAGTTATAAATTCGTTGGTAAGAAACTGACTTGTTCGTTAGTAAGAACTGTTTTATACAGTGATATTTTATTTATATCATATGATAAATTCGAATTTTTTCCCACATTTATTTAATTGACATTTAATTACTAATATTAAACACCTTATTAAAATATTTGAAAATAAAGATCGAAATATATTTAGTACAAAAATAACTTAAATTTACATTTAATAAAAGAGAAACGTAATTGTATTTTAGCAGATGTTAAGAATGTGTAAAGTTAATCTTATCAATTTTTAAAATGACTCCTTGTGAATAGAGATTAATTAATAATATTATTTATCGTATTTGTAAAGTATAATTTAATAGTATAAAGTATATCTAAGTACATAAAATGTATTTTATTCAAATATTTAATTATTTATTTTGTTGTATATTTACTTAATGAGTAAGAATACACATTAATTATTAAATAAATAGCTGATGTAATTTTATAAAATGTTATAAAGCGTATTATAAAATTTATATTTTATAAATGATAATTATAATTTATAAAATTACTTGTATTAATTATATATATTACATGTTTGTTGATCATAAATATTTATCAACCTTCTTTAAAAATACTCATTTACAATTTTTCAAATAAACATATTATTCTTATTAACAAATACTAAATTATCTAAAATACACAATTAGCATTCATACCACTACAAAAATATTAATCAATGTTAATAACAATATAGTCAGATCATTAAACAGCAAAAGCAATTATACATGTGTCCATAGTTTAAGAGCACGTGTAAGCAGGCGCCAAATAAATGACCTTTGTTTGGTTCATGCAAGCATGCATGCGCAATTATTAATGCAGAGCTTATAAACCGCGAAAATTTTAAATAACACGGAATTTCCATTTATACTGTTTTATTCCTTGGCTATCTGTATTGTAAGAAGGTAAAATATTTGGATATCACGTATAAACAGTACACCAGATACAATAAAGTACAATTTTTTGTATGAATTTATTAATTGCAAGAATTCGAATTTCATGTATACTACAAGACATCTGTAAAGTCAATTGAAAAATCAGGAAAAAATAAGAAGGTATGTATTTTGCATAAGCTACAAGTTACCTTTTCCTAAAAGTTCCGATTACAGATGTTTAATTAATATGCTAATCTCTGTATTTTTATTTGTTGAACAAACAAGTAACTAATGATGTATTTGCATCATGTATTAAGATTAATAAGTAAAATCTCAATGCACAGATACATTTCACATATACAACAATACACCGACGTCACTTTATTGAAGCTCCGCAAGCCTCGAGAACATGTCGTTAACTGCGAAGACGAGTGAAGAGCTGCGATCTCTTAACTGTGAGGACCAGAAATTGGTGCACGCATACATGAATCCACACTGATGCAAATTCCAACATCGGTGTACCTGAATGTAGGAGGGGAGATACGACTTAATAGATCGCTGTTGCGTAGAATCACTCGGAGTTGAGTGAAACCTTTTGCGATTCTTTATTAACATACATTATATCAATATTCTGAGACTACAAATAACGTTTTTAACATTTGCCTAGGATTTTTCCGCAGAATTAAGAAAATTTTTTAAAACCTGGTAGTTTATTTTTAGTTGTTCATTCTACATACTATTGCGCGTTTCTAGGTTGCGTAAAAGCAATTTATTTGATTATAAGGAACTTAAAAATATTATCATTAATAGATACGATCAGTAAATTCACAAATTCAGTTTTTAATTTAATTCCGTATACCCGAATAAACTCATAGATATTTGTTTATTTTTTTATATTGCAAAAAGAATCAGTTTGCATATAAAATAAATCATATTCCAATTTTTACTTTATATGACTAACCTTAGTTACTTATAAGACACAAAAGTCTTGTACCATAAATAAATCTTGTTAAAAATTTAAATCTTACAGATATATAAAATTATATAGGCATACACACACACGTATAAATATACATCAATAAAAAATCTTATGAAATCATGAGGTTGAATTTATGAAAAAATTATATGTAAATAATATACATCTATAAACTAAAACAGTATCTTGTATTCATATTTTAAAATTAGTAATAAGATGAGTTCTAGATAATGAGGACATAAGATATAGACAATGGACATAACATTTGTTTGAAAATTAGAAAATTTTTTTTTGTAGACTTTAGTTATAATATGTCAGGTATTACCGCGACTCCTTGTCGATATTGTTAAGATAATAGAAAAATAAACTTTTACATTAATTATAGTAACTCTCAAATCTTATCCATCAATAAAACATAATTCAAATTTTGATATCATCATGTACAAAATATAAATTGAATTATATACCATACCTGAGGATATAATAAATACTGTCATAAAGTATAAATAATAATTATTATACATTGAGTTGTATAGAAATTCTGAACAATTTAAGTTGAATAATAATTTATTTAAGATAATTTTTAATTTATAATATTATAAAAATAACTACCTTAAATAAAGAGATTTGAAATATTTTCTATAAAACTTGGTGACAAAAATAGAATATTTAGGTGGAAGAATATTTTTGTAAAGGATATATTTAAGGTATTTAGCTTAAGAAATCAAAACTTCTTCCTTAAAGTACTAAATTTTAAAGTTTTTTTTATATAAATTTAATATATATCCGTAAATACTATATCTAATTAAAGATTAATCAATTAGTTTTTAAGTAAAAATAGTTCATTGTCAATTATAAATAAGAAACAAAAAAAAAACAATGTGAGGCATGATATTTCAATATAGTTATTTAAAATAAAAATAAAAATATTTAATATAATAACTATTAAAAAGTTAAAAATTATGCATAATTAATAAAATACAACATAATACATCGGAACTAGAATTCAGTAAGATAAAAAATTAAAAATACACATATCTATAGATATGTGAATACAAATATTACATTGTGAATTAAATAGAGTATAATTGCAATATAAATATTTGAGGATTTTATGCAAGAAGTTAAATACGTAGGTGTAACTGAAGTTTAATTTATAGAAATTTAAGACAAAGTATCAAAATAATTAATAATAGGCTCAATAATGTTTAATATTAGGTTAAATTATTTAATTTTATACTCATACTTATATAATGATAAATTAAAACAAATAAAAAAAAATTTTTTCTTATATTCGAATTAAATTAATTGTAATCCTAATATTAATATATAACCATGATTTTTATTAAAAATCAATAATAACTCATAATAAAAAGAAAAAATTAATCTGAACATATATAGTTTATTAAAAATTTTAATGAAATTAATATTTCTTTTAATAGGCATACTATATTTTTCCTTTCTTTTCATATCATTACAAAGGTTTTACACCAACTATAAATTACAAGTCACCTAATTAACTATATCAAGATTGTATAATTTTAGTTTTTGGATCTTAAATTTCAATTTTTTCATTTGAATATAATAACCTCAAATTTTTATCTAAAATATTTTTGAAAGAAATACTGTTATATTCCTTTACATTTTTTTATTGAAGTTCTATAACTTAAGCACGTGTATGAGAGTGTTGATGGCTTCTTGAGGGTAGTCCGTTAACTTATCGTTCTCCATCTGGTCTGTCTATTCTCATTTGTGAGATTACACTATTCAACCCGGCAGAATTTGACGGTATTCAAAGCTCCTTATAACTTTTCTCAATACATCCTTAAACCTTTTTCTTTATCCTATTTTATGGCTAATTTGAATATTGGCGTGTTGTTAGTTAATTAGACTTAATGAGTCATTTCTAAAGTTGTAAAGTGGTTTAATGTGTGGGTTTTTGAAGTTTTTTACTTGGTAATGATCAATGTACCCAGTAAGGATGCTTTCATTATTCTTTTTTCTGAACTTTTTTTTAACTCTTTCCTGTAGATGTAATACCTCGTCTTAACTTCCAGCACTGATTGCTAAATTCTGACCACTCTGAGCTATAACGCTTTATTAGTGTCACTCTTGCCCAAGAGATAGATCAGTATTCGCTTATTTATAATGATTTTTATCCTTTCTATGTATTTAAAATTTCCTATCACTTACTCCTTATCTTGTTGGGAGTATTGAATGAAGCCTATTAAAACCTACCATCACTAAAGTTAGGTTCTTTCACTGATGAGGACTTTGATAATACTATTTTGTAAAATAAATCTCAACTTTTTCCGCTGGTCAACTGTGATCTCAGATTTGAAATAATCTACAGGGATAATTGACACCTTTAATGCCGTAAATCTTCCAAGGATCATTCCGTCTTATTCGCACTCCTCCATCGCTCCTTTTTTGTTCTACTTAGACTACTAGATCATAACATTAGCAACCATAATTAACTAAGCGTTGATCTCACCAGAACCGAGAATGCTTATATTTCCTCTATCCTCTTGGCAAAACTTCTTAGTCTTCACTACAAATGTATTAAGGTGATACATGAAAAATTTGTAAAATCTTAATAGTTACTCATATTTTAAATTTAACAAAAATTGATTGATGTAAAAACAGTATGAAATATTAAAAAAAATTTTAATTTATTTATAAATTTCATCTAGAAAGTAACAAATTTAATTTGCCATATTTGTTTAATTAATTAATAATTAATTAATCAATTATATATTTTTATTAATGATTAGCTTAATTAATATTTAATTACATTTAACTTAAATATTTTTTGGGCCTTTTATAAAATATTAAACATATTTCGTACCAAAATATTTTTAAATAAAATATAATTTGTGTTATTTAAAATTTTTCAATAACACTTCAATAAATAATTCAATAAAATATATGACAGATACTAAATAAAAAAAATACTAATAATAAAAATTAAATAATGCATTTATTCTAAATTTTACAGTATTTATACCAATTATAAAAATTTTACATATAAAAAGATAATAAAATTAATTATTCTATTAAACATAAATTTTCAGTACAAATAGTGTTAACTGTGAGATTTGACATAAAATATTTTTAATGCACTAAATATTAAAAGGTTCAAAATATAGTAGATCTAACGAACATATAAATCTAAAATTTTTAACCATATGTCAGTAAATATAACAAATATTTCATGCAATAATAAATCAGTCCAATAATTATAAAAATATTTATAATATATTAATAATTATTGAAGAAAAAATGTATCCATTTATCAATAATTAATGAATATTATAATGAATATTAATGAATAGATTAAACACAGATTATTTAGAAACTATATATTTATTGTACATATAATAGTTTACTAAATTCAAATTATCATTTTTCATGCAAAATTTAATGTTAATATTAAATTGATATAAGGATATCTTGATTATTTGCATTTTCTACATATTGTTTTCATTCGAAATCTTATATTCAAATCTAAAATTTCAAAAAATTTATAAATGATAGATAAACACTTTACATTTGTAAAATTTTTATTAATAACTTATAATAATCTTAAATCTATTAATAGTGTACAAATATTATCCTGTGCTAAAATTTATATTTTTAGTATCTGAAATTGAACAGAATTTATAAATTAAATTATTAACAAATAAATAATTAAATAATATTATTACAAAGAATAGTTACAAGTAATTTGATTAAATTATGATATTATTTTTTGTTAAAAATAAATTTAATATTTTAATTCTTTTAACTCTTAAAAATAAGATTTCACGAATCTGCATATTATGTTTTAGAACATATATGTATTGAAAATTAAAAAATTTTTTATTGAAATTCAATAGTTATTTCATCATAGTATTTAATATACTGAATAAAAACACAGGTAATATTAACTGGACATAATACAAATTAAACACTAAAAAATATGTTATTTTTAGTGTAGTATGAAAAGATGTCTTATTATAAAGCCTGTATAGCTTTATTTAATTAAACAATTAATCAATTGTTCCTTATTACAATAAATATAACTTATTATGTATTTATAAATTATATTTATTAAAATAGTTATGTAATAAAATTTTTGTTCTTATAAAAAATATAATGTAATAAACATATTTATTTTTTTAACTTAATAATTATCACGTAAATGAAATACAAATGAATAAATATATTAAATTTAATACTTAAAAAAGTATAAATATAATTAATAAACTTTGAAATGCATTTTATGTACTTATAAAATAGTATTCACAGATGCAAAATATTTTTATTTAGAATTTAATTAAATAAACTATTTTTTAAAAACAGAATTACGTTTTTTACATCATTAAGTAGTTGCATTGTACAATTAATATTAATTGGTTTTATTTATTATAAATTTGTTTGTTTAAATATTTCAAAATTCATATCCTGTAAATTTATACCAAAGTAAAATTATATTTTTTCATTACAATAATATTTTATATTATTTTTTTTTCTTGTTTTAAATAAATAATTCTAGTATTTAAATTTTCGATTGTCATTTTAATTATCTATCGTAAATAAGTAAATAAATATCGTAGTATATGGTATTTAATATTGCATTAAATATACTTTTAAATAATCAGAATTATTTAGTATTTGTGCTTGTATTATTATCATTTTTTAATATTTCGTTTTTTTTTTATTACATTCCATTTTTTTTAATAAAAAACTATAAAAAGATTTCGATTTTATTTTATTATATAGATAAATTTTTTGTAGAAAATTCATAAGGAATAAACAAAATATAAATAAAAGAATATGTCGACGTGAATATATAAAAAGCTAATGTACAATGAGTATATCGATTAAAATAAAATTCCACGAAACATAAAAATACAACGGAAATTTCATATCAGCATAAAACTTTAGTTTTAAGTAAATTTAACTTTTTTTTATATAATTAACATAATTCTTATCTCTTTATCGCGTAATTTTTATGAATTGTAGAAATGATTAATTATATTTTCTCATAATTATAATAATTATAATTAATGGAAAATCTGCGCATACATAAGCACGTATTACACATTTTAATCTCGAAGGTTTGAAGCCAATTTAATGAAGTCAAGATGTGAGTAAACGTTCGTATATATATCGGGTACTCCGGTAGCACATGGACGAACAATTGAAACTATACCGACTATATGATTAAGATTTACCAATGGTCCTCCGCTATCACCCTATAATATTTAAAAAATTATTTTAAATGATTTTGTGAAAAATTATTTAATACTTAATATTTATACAAATTTTAAAAAATCTATTAAGCAAATTTTCGTTTATAATAAATTTTAAATATTCGTTCAAATTAACAATTATTTAATGAATTAAAAAGTAAATACATTTATTTAATTATTACAAATATTATATTTAATGTTATATGTACTGTCATGTGTGTAAAAATTTATATGTATTATAATTTATAAAATAAGTCTTTCTTATGAATTTAAAAAAAAATAATTTATCTTCATGATATTTAAAAACTTACTACACATGGACCTGATCCTTCTTTTTGAAAAGCACAAAATTGATCTTGTCGCATTTTAAATGGAAGATGTTGTTTGCACCGTCGGAAATCTATAATTTTCATCCAATTCTTTCTCAAAATATCAGATAATGTTACTAATGGATAAGTGGTTGATCCCCATCCAGATAATATACCTATATCACCATTTTGAATATTGTATGTTGGAAGTCTAATAGAATGCTGATATTTATCAAACTCTATAGGAAAATTAACCTAAAAATAGAAAAAATATTCTATTGAAATATTTAAACAGATAAAATTTTATATATATATTTATATTTTAAATAAATATTTTCTAAATTATGTATGTTTAAAATTAAAGAATAAAATTATATACATATAAATGTACATGTTTGATATAAAATGTTTGTATTTAAATTTTCTTAGCAAGTGAATTAGATGTAAAATAATAATTTATCTATAATTATCTATATTACCATATATATTAGCCTTTTCAGATATTTATAATTTTACGTAAAGTTATTTGCAATAGAAAGTAAAAAATTATGAAATAATTTTTTTTCAAATAGAGCTCAAATTAAAAAAATATTCATGAAAATAATAAATATTACATTATTATTACAAAATATTTTATTAAATTTATACGTGCAATATCAATAGTTTATAATAAATATTGAAATTTATTTTTTTTTTATGTAGATGCTACAAAATATTCTTGTGTTACGATAGTTTTAATTTGAATTATTTAAGATAAATTATTCTATAAGAATATAATTTTTTTAATAATATAAACTACTATAATGAATCTATAATTGAGATGTAAAAAATAGTAATATTTAGATGTTTTAAAATAATAAAATAATAAACTAAAATTATTTTTAAAAAAGCTGATTTAACTTAAAAATTAATGAAGTCTATGATAAATTTATTCCGGCAATTTATTGATTAATTAATTAGTTGATGAAAAATAATTATTAGAATAAATGAAAATGTTTTAAAAAATCTTAGTATTATGTAAATTAGTACTTTGCCTTTACTTTCATTATTTATTAAGTTGTATAATACTATTATCAACTTTAATATCTTTAATTTTATAATATAAAATTTCTGGGTATAAAAAAAAATTACTTTTGTGGAAACTAAATCTAATAAACTTAATTTAGAATATTTTATAATTTAATATATAATGTCAATATTGTAATCAATAATAAAAATTTATCGAAAATTTAATTATCTCATATGAGTTAGTAAAGCTTGCTTTAAAAGATAATACATCCAAAATTTGTTAATGGAAAAGTATGAATAATCATAAGCGAAGTAGAAATATCACCTGAAATACCTGATATTTCCAAAAGAATTAAAATGTGACTACAAAATATTTTTAAAATAAACCTTTTATTATATTTTTTCAGATGAAACTTAATATTCGAAAAAATGACCTCCTTTATTATTTACCTTTGTATTTTATTTTGTTTCTAAAAATAGTTATCAATAAAGCTAGTTTTTATCTCCATTTTAAAAATCTGATTTAATTTTCCTTGATTTAAATATATTAATTAAATTCATAGATTATTTATAACTTTTAAAAAAAATAGCGTTTTCATTACTATTTTAATAGTATATATTAATCAAATCATATGATATATCGCTTATTTTTTATTTCTCGTAGTTGATCGTCAAATAATGATATTATTCACAGTTGATGCCGGTACACTTTTAACTCACCCTGACAACAGCGATATCATTGTGAGTTACTTGATCTTCTTCTAAATCCCCTGTGAACTTGGGATGCATAAAAATTCTATCAGGAAGTCGTGTTGTTCCTTCTGTGTTGCTTGTGTTCGATGTTCCTACCACAACCTTTAGGTTTACGTGAGATACAAAAGGCTCCAAAACACAATGAGCAGCAGTTAGAATATTAAATCGGGTTATTATAGCACCGCCACATAGGTGCTTATTATCTGAAATACGTCTTAACGCTGCGTGAAAGGCAAAATCAGTTATATCTGCGTAAACTCCATCTATGATTCTCGTATCCTTACCAAATGTAGCTAGAAAACATTCAGTTATAATTAATTAAAAAGTTAGAATAAATATTAAATTTTACTGTCGAAATAATGATGATTCAGATAATTAATATTCGCGTGAAACAGATGTATTATGTTTATATTTATCCTAATCAGTAAATTTGAACATAATTGTTTTCACTAAACTCATTTACTAACAGCACGAACTAATAACTTTAATGGATATTACAATACCTCTGTTTATATTCAACTAATTTTATGGGCTTTACCACTAATTATTAATTCAAAATTTTCAAGAATTTTTTGCATAAAATACTATTGTAAAGATAGAATAATTAACTCGAATTAAAATATTATTTTTCATACATTTTTTAATTAAATATGTAATTATTGTAACAAAACTATATATAATTAAAACAAAACAATAAACAAATTATTTTTAATGTTGAAATTTAAGTATCGTAATATTTAAAACTTTACTATAGAATAAAATATATAAAGTTAAAAAAAGAATTTAATATAAAAATTTATAAGAAATTCATATTTATAATCAGACTCACCAACAATTAGAGTAAGACAAAAAATAATAATTTGAGATGTCATAGTTACGCTTGTAACTAAGAAAGTAAAAAAAAATTTAAATAGAATTAATTTATAGAGCAATATCGAATGCATGACTTAGATAACATATAATTCATGTACCATATAGATTCAATAGTATTTTTAATTTACATTGAGAATCGTCTTAAAATATTTGTAAATGATTAATAAAACAAATGTATCTGTTGAAGTAAAGATTGTACGAACATATATTTTAAATGACAATTCTCAAAAAGACATTTATCAATCGTTTGAAAATTAAAAACGTTTTATTTTACCATTTTATAATATTTAATAATAGAATATGAAATAAATAAAAAATATTATTTTTATTTTAACTATTGAATGGTTCAAATGATTTTTGAAATTATATTACGAAAATTAATTCATTTATTGGTATAAGATGTTGTCTCAGATTTAAATCAGAATATCTTAAAATTAAAAGAAATTATTTAAAAAAATTGTAAATCAATATTTAAAAAAAACTATTACAAATACATGCATATGTATTAAATTATATAATAAGAGTTTTTAAATTTAAAAATTAAAGATTCTGTAAGATTACATTGCATATAAAATAATTGTTAAAGTACTATTAATATTTAGTTTCAAAGTCTTTAATTAATACAAAGTATAAATATTTTATTTAAGATTAGTAATAGAAAAAAAAAAATCAACAGGAAAAATTCGCATATAAAATATGTTGATGTCCTTAGTAGAAGCTTGCTCGCTTACGTAATGCTAAATATATAAAACAATGATAGCGTAATAAATAGATTTTAATCAGTCCAGAATAGCAATAAAAATATTATGAAAATAGTAAAAAATGTAGGATTCAAGAAAACAGATACAAAATAAAAAATAACTTATATAAAAAAGTAAGCGATGAATTATTTCTAATTGTACCAACAAATATCAAAATAAAATTATAATCATAATCATTTCGAGATAAACAAAATAAAATCAATAATAAAACAAAGGTTTTTAACTTAAAAGAATCAGGAAAATAGTGCCAAAAGCATTTCAAAGTGCTTAAGCTGTATATTAGTTGAGAGAAACAAGGTAAGTAAGAAGAATTGTTAAACATTATAAGTATGGGAAATATTCTGTTAAACACTTACTACATTGATAATATATCTAGTAGCTAATAATGATAGAAATCTCGGGGAGGGAAATCAAAAAGTGGATAGAATGAATAGAGAAATTATCTCTTTGATAGTAAAATTGAATGCAATCAATTTGGAAGAATGGCAGAAGCAAGTAAAAATTGTTAATGAACCTAACTTCAACCCTAATAAAGAATGTTCCTTTTAATATACTTTTTTAATAAGATATGAAAATAAAAGAAAATCCTTAAAGTTAAAAAAAATATTTTTAATGATGAATTTTTAAAGGACTTCAAGGATAGACAGAACAAAATAAGGATAGGAGCTAAGAAAAATATTAATAGAATTTAAATGGAAAATAGCAAAAAGGGCATATGATAAGAAAATAAAATTATCAAGAAAGTATTAAACCGACAAATTAGTGACAAGAAAACGTACACAGTAGGATATGCTTAAAGTTTTCCGAAAAATTTCTAGGACCATATAGAATCACAAAGATAAAGAGAGATGACTGATATGGAATGTAAAGGTAGGCCAAGCTGAGGAATGAAATCAAACCTCATCATCAGCAGCTCATATGAAACTATGGGCACATCAATCAAATACCCATACAGATGTAAAACAATAAAATAATATCAGGGAATAGATGTGCTACCTGGAAGGTCAAGTGTAGTATCAGAATATGTTCAGGTACCTGTAATGCGTTTCGTCTACCTGGCAATATAAGGGAATGCGCTCCGCTCGTTTAGGAAAATATATGATGGAAAGTATTTTGGAGGAATTTTTCATTTAAGCTCCGATAGAGTTAACACGAATAGTTAACCCGTGCATATATTGTTAAGATATATATTCACTGTATTTTATTTTAAATATTGCAATGATCCCACATATTGTTAACCTATACCGAGCCAACTAGGCATGACTGTCGCAAACGTTCCCTGGCGGTTATATAGGCAAACTATTGTTTTGTTCAAAACTATATACTTGCAGAAGTACGCCGCGCAAACCATCGACACTGCTCGTCGCGATTCTCACGAGTCGCAGAAAGACGAGGTTTACTCATGGTAGCCTTTCAACCAGCATCTCCTCCGTTTTGACGGAGTAACAAAAAATCTTAATTAGCAATTAGAAGTTAAGCTATCAGACCTCATCACTACAGTAGACTTAGTCTTGCATACCCTGGTACTGTCAACGGTTGCGTATGCCCCTGTCGCAATCTTATACTGATGGTCCCAACTTCTACCGATTACCCATTTTACACTATATAATTTCTAAGGCCGATTTCAGACAACATTAGCGCCACTGCTCATTTTATACTATGCAACTACTACTGATCATTATACGATATATAAACGCTAACTAAAATAAATATATAATAAAAGCCTCTTAAATATATAAAAATAATATCCGTTTATAAATAGTTAATATTAGATATACACATAACTACATATCACTCCCTCTATCCGAACCCCGTCTAGCTTCAAGTTATACGGGTGGGGAAGTCACCACGTTACAATATAATCACATTAAATTTAAATTATATAGTATGTTATTAATATCTATCTCACATTATAATATTTTTTAAATTATATGCAGCGTGCTTATTAGGGCAATTTTTGTAAATATTTATTTATTTATTAATAATACATCCCGACTAATTTTCCAGGGACGGGTTCCGTTCTAGTATATAGTTTTTATATATAATTACATTTGTTACTTAATATATTATCTACAATATGATATTATTTTCATTTTATTTTTTTACATTTTATTAACATCTTATAGTTATTCTTATCACTGTGCTATGGTATTATTTATTTCACTTTAATTTAATGTTTTTGTCACTATATTACTGTAACTATGCACTTGCGAGTGTAATTTGTTGTTGCTTGTTAGCTGTTCCCATATCTGCTATATTTGCTTCTCTCCTTTGTTCTCTGTTTTAGTATTCCTTCCCTATTCTGTTTCAGCTTTTTCTATTCTTTTCTCTAAAAGCTTTATCTCCTTAAGGATTGTTCGGTCTGTAAGGTGGTTGGTCTCTTTGTCTGTCCATTTTTTGTCCTTTGTTTTTCTGTTTTCTCCGAATATATTATCTTTTTTTTCGTATTTCATGACGTAATGCTCCCAATCTCCTTCCTCTTTCTTGCATAGTTGGCATCTCCTTTCTTCAGTTTTTAACCAGTATCTATTGTGCAATGTAATATTTCCACATCTTATTCTCGCCAGTGTTATTCTCGCCAGTGTTCTTATCGCGCTCGCATTATGGTTGTTGAGGTAGTCTAGGAGTCCTATCTCTTGGATGTCTCTGTATACTTTATTGTATTTGGCTTCTGCTATATTGCTGTTTCTGTATTATTTTTGTATGCCTTTGTCTATTTTTCGTAGTTCTCCGTATATATTCGTTCTCCCCATTGTGTACCAGTAATCAATTTATCATCTACTCAGTCCTATTTTGTTTAACAATTTTTCCATTATATCTGTCTTTTGATCTAAGTGCTTTTTTTTGTTTTCCTCATAACATCTCCTCACTAATCTATCGTTACCCTGTTTCCTAATTTTATCCTCCTATTTTAAAACTCTAATTTTCCATTCCACTTCCATTTTGTTTTCGTTGGTTTCTTCATAAACTAGGTATCTGGGCGTACAGAAGTCTAATTTTAGGATCCAACGTAGGTAATCTGCCTTAATTTTTTTCCATTTGTTTATTGTCCTGTGTCCTCTCACATTTTGACTCCACACTCCAGTATTCCATTCACCAGATAGTTAAAAAGCATTTTCCTTAGGCCAAAGTCTCCTGCACATCTCTTTTCCGCTAACCCCCATGCCCTTTTTACAGCAATTATGCCCTTCTGTATTCTTTCTTTTATATGTTTGCGTAGTCTTCCGCCTTTTCTAAGTGTAAATCTTAAATAGTTAAATTTTTCTACCGACTCAATTTGTTTTCCTTGCCATTTCCATACCTCGGTGTTATTTCTTTTCCTTTTCTTGACTAAAATAATTTTGGTTTTCTGTATATTTAATTTTATTTCCCTGTGCTTTAAGAATCTATTTAAAGTTAACATCATATCCTGCATGGCTTCCCTATTTTCTCCTATGAGTGCCAAATCGTACGCTTATGCCAATGTTCAGATCCTCTCTTCTTTAACTTTTGTCCCACCTATGTTTCTTTTTTTCATCTCTCCCTCTAGCCCCGCTATGTATGTGTAGAAAAATAAGGGGCTGAGGCAGCACCCATGTTTCATTTCCTTATTTGATATTCTGCTGATAGTCCTTCTGCCGTTTTCACTCTACATTTGGTTTCCTCGTAGATCATCCTTATATTGTTTATCAGACCCTTGTTGTACTTTTTTTCTTCCATGATTCTCCAGAGCTTCTCTCTATTCACTGTATCAAAGCCTGCTTTTAAGTTCACGAATAAGATATATAGTTTCTTCCTTTCTTTTATCGTTCTTTTTATAATATAGTTCAGCACATATATATTATTCGTAGTCGATCTTCATTTCCTGAATTCAGCCTGTTCCTCGGGAAGAATGTTCTTCTCTTCAGTTTCTTGGTCCAGTCTATTTTTCAATATCCCTGTATATATTTTATACTCCGACAAGAGTATAGATAGCCCTCTGTAGTTGTCCGGGTTGTTAGGATTCCCTTTTTTGTATATCAGGACTATTATAGCTGTTTTCCATTCAGATGGTATTCTGCCTTGTTCCGTAATCCTCCTGATAAGTTCCCTCAATCTAACTTTTATTTCTTCGCCACCGTATATCTATGTCTCGTTCGGAATCATCTATGTCATACGTTTTTCTCTTCTTTAAACTGTTCCAAACTTTAACTATTTCTCTGTTGTCTATAACCAATTTCTCCCTCATACATCTCTGTATGCTTCTCCTTTTAGTGTCTTGTCTGTTTTTGTCTGATTCATCCAGTAAGTTCTTGAAGTGCGTTTTCAATTCTAAAGCTTTCCGTTCTATCTCTGACTTCTTTATCGACTATCGCAAGATCTATCACTGTGTTCCCTTTCGCTCCTACATATGTATAGTCTCCTTCTTCATCCCCATAGTTGGTTCCATTTAGAATGCTGTATCCGTTCATTTCTGCTATCTCTATCAATTTTTTCCCTTCCTTGTCATATACCTTATCTTTACTTTTCCTTTTTGCCATTCCATACATATCACATTCTTTCATATAGCTTCCTCTCTCTCCTGTTCACCTGTCTCAATAAGTCACCCATTATTAATTTTTCTATATCCGCGCTGTAACTTTCCTCTTCAATAATCTTCCATTTTCCATCTATGTCCCTATTGTTCCAGTATATTCCCCATATGTCTAGCTTTCTTTTACGTTCATCTATTTCCACTTTTGTCCTGGTCATTCCTTCTCTTTTGTCTTTACCCAATTCTTTAACTTGTGCCATCCACTTTTTGTTCATTCCCATAATGAGGGGCTGAGGCCCCCTTTCGCCCTACCCTTCTTTTTTTCTCTCTTGGCGCCTACAATTACCCATTCCATCTTTTTTGGTAGTGTTTTTCTACATTTCTCTGCATCCTTTTCCTCCATCTAGGTTTCCGCCATATATATATAATCCATCATATATAATCCATCTTTGTTACGTACTCCCAGAATTCCTCATCTTTAGACCATATCCCAGCTTCGTTCCAGAAGAGTATCCTTATCTTTCCCATTACCTCCCCATTCTCACTGCCATTGTTTTTACTGTTTGTTAGTTTTTTCTTCTTTTCATTCTGCTTCTGTTCTTGTCGGTTTTTCTCGTTGTTTATGTTGTTCATTTTGTTTTTTTCGTTTTTATCCTTCTTGATATCCATCTTGTTATTTTTCTTTTCCTTGTGTGTATTTCCGTTTTCGTTATTCCTGTTCCGTCTATTCTTCCTATCCCTTCTATCGCGCTTTTTTCTTACTTTATCTCTTCCTTTCTTAACCGTCTTTTTCTTCCTTTCTATGTCTCTCCCTTTCCCCCCGTATGTTTCGTTTTGTTTCTGTTTATTTATTTATATTTCTTATTCGTTTATTGCCCACCTTTTTCCAACTCTAAATTTCTCTTTTTCGCCTCTTGTTCTTACTGCAACCTCTTTTTTCTCTTCCCTTGTTTCTTTCCCTTTCTCCTTTTCTGTTTTATTCCTTGTTCCCTCGTTTTACTTGTCTTCTTCTTTATTTTTTTCCTCTGTTTATTCTGTTTCCTTTGGGTTTTGGTGTCTGCTAGGGTTTGCGTTTTTTATTTCGTAGTCCCACGTCCTCTCCATTCTTTCTATTCCTGTCCATCTCTCCCATTTACCTTCCACAAAAACTTTCTTTAGTTCTACCTTTACAAAAATCCTGTTTGCCCTAGTTCTCTTAACCCACTCCCTTATCTCTTCCTGTGTGCTTCTCTCCTCAAATATTATGTCAAAATCCACGAAGATTGTCGTCCCCATGAGTTTCTTCCTCTCTCCCACAGGCCCTGTCTCTTGCCGCTTTGTCCTACATCTTAATTATAACTAGATTCCCGCTGACCCAAGCACTCCTGATTTCCTCTGTTATTCCCAGCCCGTTCTCTATCAATGTCTTCGCCCAAAATGCGCTCCCTTTTTTGTACTTCTTCTCTATCCATTCCTTTCACTGTCAATTTTTCCTCCCCGTCATTTCTCTCCCTCTCCCATATTAACCTTGTTAATTCTTGTATATCTCTATCTGATATAGCGCTTCTATTGCTCGAGCTCCCGGTGTTCCATCTCGATGTGCCTGACCTTCTGCTTTTTCTGCTGTTCGGTCTCGACTTTCTTCTTTGTCTCCTTCTCTCTGCTTCTCCTTGTTTGCCATCACCGTGCTTTGTAGTCTTTCCTTCCTCCCTACTTTACCCAGCTCTCCCTACTTCTTCCACCTCTGTTACTCTTCCTTACATCTTTCGCATCCAATATCTTACACTTTCTTCATTTTCCTTCGCTCTTTCCTTCAGTTTTTCATATATCTTCTCTAATATAGTCACCCTTTGTTTTGTCTATTTCCTCTCTTTCTCATGTATCTTATCCATTTTGTTTAATCTTTCCTCTATCTCTTTTCTGAATTTCTCAAGTTCTGCCCTGTTTTATTCTCTGTCCTTTACTTCCTCTGTCCGTATTCGCTTTCTCTTCTCCGTGAGGTCGTCTTCTCCCACTGACGTCTTTTTCTTCATGATATCCAGGGTTAACTCTGTGCGCTCCCTGTTGCTTGTTTTCCCTCTTGTTATCATTGTTTTTTCTTGTTCTGTACTCATTTATTTATTTATTTCTCTTTACTTTTTAATTAAATATTTATGTTATTATATGTTATTTTATTGTTTTTTAATACTGTTCTATTTTATTTTATTATTTGTATAATTTTATTGTTATTGATTGTGTTATCTATTTGTTCTTCAATTGTTTATGTTTTTGCTTTAGATTTTGTTTTTCTTTTAATTTAATTTTTATTCTATTTTATTTTGGTTTAAATTTAGTTGTTTTTGTTTTTACTTATCTTACCCTAGATAGTCAGAAAAGAAATGAGCAGTCGAAATTATCAGTTCCCCTCAATCGCTGCTCATCCGTATTCCATATGTTTCTGCTGTCTCGGTCTCTCGGCGCCGTCCGCGCTTTTCTGTAATTTTGACGTCCCTTGACGTCAGGTTACGTCCTTTCCTTCTCAGCTGCTTCCTGCCTCCTTTCCACCTTTGACCCTAACCTCTCGTATTCGGCACTTTTTCTTTTCACTTTTTACCTCTGTTCTGCCTCTGTCTACTTTCTTTTTCTTCTGTTCACTCTTCAGGTTTCACTGTATTTTTTCTCACCTCTGGGTATTATATCACTTTATGTATTAGAATATGATTTGCACTTACTATACACGATGTGTTACACTCCGAATTTGCTAACGGAATCGCAATTTTTGTAAATATAATTAAACTAAAAAGTTAGAGCTTTTGAAATATTGAATTTTATGATTCTCTTTCGAATATATTATCTCAAATTATTCCATGACTTCTTAAATTAGCCTACATGAACTTCACATATATTTGAATTTTATTTATTTCAGTTTCTGTCATTAAAATTTATTCAATTTTAAGAACAATCACGCTGTTACAAGTTAAAAAAAATGCAAGTATATATTTGTGATTTTAAGTTTAATACCTATCATTTAGAAAGAGTAAAGAAATAATTATAATAATAACAATAATTATTGATGAATCATATTTTTTAAATTTTGATATTTATAGGAGAATATTATAAAAATGTTTACAGCAATTATAACAATCTGAATTTGACTTCGGTTTTCGAGCGATGAGGGTAAGCATTTGTAGTTAAGGAAGTGAAAGAAAGTGTTATGAATGAGGAGAATAAAGGGAGATATAGAAAGAAGTGTGGGGAAAAAGGCAAGAGAAAGTGTGGGGGAGCCAGCATAAGTGTAGGCGAAAAAATTTCTGGGATAGAAAAAAGGAGAGAAGGAAAACAGGGTATATAACAATTAGAAAGAAAGACAGAAAGGAAATGGCCGAATCACTAAGATCAAAACACGGGAGGACGACGCCGGAAAAAACAAATGCGGATAGTGAAAAAAGATAAGAAAGGTAACACTCGCAGGGGATAAGAAATACAAGGAAGCAGAAGATATTGAAAACTTAAAGTAGGAATTAGAAAGAGAAAGGAACGAGTTTAAGGAATGGGCGAAAAAGGAAAGAAAGGTGATAAAGGATATGATAGAAGGGATAGAAGAGAAAGAGAGAGAAGGAGGGATCGAAAAGGAAGGGAAATTGAAAGAGAAGAAAGAGAGAGAAAATGAGAAGAGAAAGAAAGAAAACGTGAAAAAAGCGGAAGGAGATAGAAAAAGCAGCCAAAAGAATAGAGGAGGAAAATTTAGAAATAATATATAAATATATATAAATATATAAAATATAAAAAATATAAATATATAAAATTTATAAATAATAGGAGTGGATGGCCGTGACCGAAGAAAGGCTATATGAGTTAGAGAACGAAAGGTATGGGAGCGAAGGCGATCAAGAAGGAGAGCGATAGAGATGAGCTAAACCGAAAAGAAGTGTATGCAGTAAGATATCACAAGAATGAAGATGGAGGATCGCGAATGATGCGAGATCGACCCTATCGGATAAGGAAGTGAGGATGATGAAAAGTTGGGCGAAGGCAAGAAAGAGAATAGACAGCGGAGAAAATTTAGTAGTGAGGGGAGTGAAGATGGAAAAAGTCAAAAAGGTGGGAGAAATTGAATGGCCGGAAGAGCTATTGAGAGAAAGATTGAAATTATACGAAAAAGTGAAGGACGCATGGCTGAGCGGGAAAGTGATGATTATAAAAATGGAATGTGTAAAGAAGTGTAAAAAAAACTTAGGAAGAGAAGAGGAGAATAATAAATACAAAATTATACCTAGAGAGGGGCCTCTGTTATGGTGACAGGCAGGAGAAGGTAAAAGAGCGGGTACAGAGAATGAAGTGCAGAAGTCATTATGTGTGGATGGACATGAATAAGGTCTATATATGTGGAAGATGGGTGAGATAGGAAGAGGAAGAGCATATAGTAAGACTGTTGGAGAAGACGGAAAAGTAGAAAAGGACAGGAAATAAACAAGAGGATAAAAAACGGGACTAAGTAGAAGAAGGAAAAGAGAAAGGAGCAAAATTGTAAAAACAGATGACAGAGAAAAACAGAGAGAGAGAAAAGGAAGGAGGAGCAAAAGGCAACAAAGGGCTACAAGATTATGGCAGGAGCTGATATGAAAAAGTCAGAGGTTAAGATCATTAGACAAAACGAGAGGAGAGTTTAGGTAATAATAATAATAATAATATGTGGTAATAGGTGCAAATAAGTGGAAAAATTATGATAGTGGAGTACAGAAAAATGTTGGTGTCGAGTGGAAATAAACAAAACATATAGAGACTATAAGAAGTGTTTTGATATTATTGGAGTAAACGGAAGACCCGTCTCCGGGCAAAAAATGGAGACGTAATCAGTACTACTATAATAATCTGAATATGAATGAAGATTTAACAAAGTGATCTTTATTAGAGTAATTTGTACATTGAAATTACAATATTTTTCTTTCGCACTTAAATGCATATTAATGTAGTGAGTGAAAATAACATTAAAAAAGACAAAATATAATTTATACATGTATGAGCAAAGTTCAACTGCAATGATAATACTTTTTCTTTTGTTTTTAATATTTTTTTCTACGGCGTTTCGACAACTAATGCATTGTCCTTTTAAAAACTTGAAAATAATTTAAACAAGTTTAAATTATATCTTATATAATATTATAAAAAACAAAGAGACAATTGTTATCTTTATAGTTGAACTAAACCTCATTCGAATTCACTCATACATAAAAAATGCCAGATGTCTCAGATGATTACATCCAATATAATTTCATTAAAATATCATTTACAAAAATTATTTCACTGGAAATATATTTTTTTATTTAAAAGTATAAAATGTAATATAAGTATATCAAAATTTTTATATTCAAAACTTACTTAAAAAAAGGATTTTAATAACACACTATATATGAAATTATTATTAAGTAATTTTAGAGAAAGAAAGAATTTTATATGTATATTGTAATGAAATTAAACGAAGTTACTTTTGCCTCATATAATTGGATGACGAACAAGTTACGGCTTTACTAGCTTTTCTGATACAATTAAATCATTTCCAACGCAATATTTTACAGCTTTTTATATCTTTGTGCATTATTATGCGCATATTCAGTTGTTACAATGAACGTATTGGACCATTGTAATGCATATGTAAATATCAATTGATTGTTTCAGATTCGAAGTCGATAGAGCACGTCCAAGTCAATTTCAATTGGACATTCGGCTGAGAAATGTGTATCTTATATTTATTTTGTGTCTAAAGTATAAAAATCACGTGTGTTTACACGTAATTGCAAAAATTAAGTGTTTGTATTAAGAATATATGTCGTAACGAAATATAAATTCTTATTGCTTAAATATTTATGATTTTTTATCTAATAATATTTTTAAAAAATGGTTCTTATCAATCAAAAAAAATTTAAATTAAAAGAAAAAATGTTCATATAAATAATATTAAATTATATTGTTTTGGTAATAAAATTTCAAACATTTTAATATTAATAAATATATTTAATTTTATTACAAATATAAATTTGAAAATAAACTTTGTTTAAATGATTATAAAATACTATTAATTATATTCTTACAACACAATTGATAAATAAATTTATAATATTTTTTACTTAATGATCACAATATACTACTTTTTGATATTCATCTTCCAATATTAAAATAATTTATTATTGTACGAGTTAAGAATAATACCGTCTTACAATCATCACTTTTTATAAGTAGAATTTAATATTAATGGTTAATTATTACTATACTAGTTAATTATACTATTATGTATAAAAATTTTAAACATAAAAATTTTTTTATTAATCAATATAATTAAATAAGATAATTGTACTAGTTGTATTTATTTCATAATTGAAAGCAATAATGATTTTTAATGATAGCTTAATAAAAGATAACTCGAAATAAATGCAATATGAAAATATATAGTCTGTCCGAAAAGTATCGAGGATTATTTTTTTGTCGTAGCCATTTGGATAAGTCGAAAAATTTGCAGAAGAGTTTTTTGTGTGTTTTTTTCTTTTCTACCATTAGAAACGTCAGAATTTTTTTCTTATCGATGCTATTTTTCAGTTTTATAACAAGATGTGATGAATCACTATGTGATACAATTTTAGTTGACGGCTTGATAACACCACTGTAGAAAATTTTAAATATTAAAAAAATTTTTTGACTAACTGTATGCAAATGTTGATAAATTCTGGGTGTATTCGATTATCTGACACTGTAACAACGGTTGAGACTCAAAACTTTATACACACGTCAGGCGTTAGAATTTTTGCTGTGCTGAGAATGAGACTCATCAGAAGCCTTGTGCGGTTTTTCTAATTTTAATTTACACATAATTATATCCTTAAATATTTTTTTAATATTTAAAATTCTTTACAGCAGTTGAGCAAGCTGCAAACAAATTTGTTCCACTAGTCGTTTCATCACAGTGTGTTACAAAACTGAAAAACGCCCTTCGCGCAAATTAAAATCATGCCACTTTTAATGATCGATAAAAAAGAACAAATAATAAAAGCTCTCCTGTATACATTTTCCTACCTCCTCGAAATTAGTTCGATAAATAGCAGCTTCAAAAAAAAATCTCAATAATTTTCGGATAGACCATGTAACTTGAAGTACATTGGGCGATAGTACAATGAAGACTGAGGAGATTGTTTTATATTGTCTCGAGTCCTTTCGTCTAACCTCGGTTTATACATAGTGAGCAAAGTTGTTTTCGAGATAACTGGCGATTCGCCTTCTCTGGAGGATTCAGGATTTCAAGCATGAAGAACTTTCAGTGTCCCCTTACACTTGGCCATTATGAAATTATGTAGTCGACCTCAATTGCTACTATTTGTATTAATAGTTATTTCTAAAAGCTAGAATATCTTATTTTAAAAAAATTATATTAATAATATTAATTAAAATAATTATTTTTCATATCACTGTTGATCGAACGCAAGTGTGTTTAATCAGAGCACACTATTCTCATATCCCAATAATATTTCTGTATAATTTATAATTTTAATTTTTTTTTATGCAATTTATTGAATTTGATAATCTTCTGCTTCAGAATCACCGGATATAGGCTAGCTATACCTACATCTCGATTAGCATCTTGAAGCACAAACTCACCTTTTCATTCTGAAACAGGACCTATTTCTTCATAGACTCAGCAACTACCACCATCCTTTAACACGGGCTTCACCTTATTTTATAATAGTCCAAAATCTCGTAATGGTCATTAAGTAGTAATATGAAAAAAACAAAAATAATACGACCTTCCATGGCCTCTTTACCTTGGTTGATTGTTGGGACCTTGTTGTACAAATGGTGCAGTTACTCGAAGCATCACTACCTCGCCCTTATTATATGTGTCCACCCCTGATACTTTGATTAAATATTCATTTATTTTCTTACTGTTCAATTTTAGAAAGGTTGAATTTATGATCCAATTCATTTATTTCAATTCAGCTCTATTGAAAGAAAAACATATCTCACTCCACTTTTCGTGACCCATACATTTTCTGCTTCACCTGCACTTGTACTTTCTAGTATACTTAGTATAATACATTTAAACCACTTAAATTACACATTTGGTCGTGATGTAACTTACAGCATTGAATACGTGTTTGATATTGAGAACTGTAAAAATTCATTAAACCTCGAAAATCTGAATACTATTTTTTTTTTTTTATTTATTTAATACAAATTCCGGCCTTAAGCCTAGGAATGGACTTCCTTTTACATAAATATCGCTGTCTTTTATTTACAAGTTATATTACATTTTTCTTTTTACATTTTTACATTTTCACTTTATACATACATTTATTCATTTCCCTTTACATTCGTTCGTCCCCATTTCTTTTTCTTTCATTAGACTTCTCTTTTGTTCTCTCTTCTTCCCTCTTTCTTTCTATTTTCTTTTCTATTATTTTCACATAGTGTAGTAGGACTCTGTTTTTAACCCCTTCTTTAAAGTTTGTAATTATCCTTCTTTCGTCCCACTTCTTTGTCTTTCTCATCTCTCTTGTTTCATTTTCTGTTTTTGTGCATTTCCACATCCAGTGTGTCCAATATCTATTATATTCTCTGCATAACTGGCATTTTCTTTCCTTTTCACTTAGCCAGTATTTGTTACCTGCTATTATGTTTTCACACCTTATTTTTGCAATTGTCTTTATATTTTTATCCTTCTTTTCTGTTCTCATGTATCTTGGCATTCCCTTTTCCCTTATTTCTTTATATCATCTATTATATGTCGCATTTTCTATCCTTTTTGTCCTCTCCTGCTTACTTATATCTTTCCTTCTTTTTTTCACTATATCATATTTGTTTTTTTCTTCTTCCGTTCATTTGTCCATTTGCAGTTTACTTATCCCCACTCCATTTAGCGATCTCTTCTCTGGGTCGTCTCCGCTTTTTGTTCTCTCTTTCTTTTTCTTTATCAAGCATTTTTTCGTCTACCTGTCATTCGGATGTCCTTCTACTTTTTCTTCATACCTTCTGTTCCTGGCTCTTCATTCTATTTCCATTTCATATTCATCTGTTTCCTCGTAAATTATATAGTTAGGTGTGCATGCTTCCAGTTTTAGTATCCATTTCAAATAATCCGTCTTTATCTTCTCTATTTCCTTCACTCTTACCTCTCTCCATATATTCCATTCCGTATTCTACTACTCCCTTCACCAGGTAATTAAATAACATTTTTTTTGTTTTCATATCACCATAGCATCTCCTCTAAGCTAGGCTCCACGTTCTCTTTAAGGCACTTCTTCCCTTGTGTTTCCATTTCCATCTGTTTTTCTCTCTTTTTTCCCTCTTTTGAGCATCATAACTTTAGTCTTGTCCGTATTCAATTCCAGCTTTCTATCTTTTAGAAACTTTTCTATTATTCTCATCATTTGCTCCATAGCTTCCTTATTCTCGGCCATCAGCGCTATGTCGTCTGCATATGCCAATGACCATATCCTTTTCCCCTCAATTTTCGTCCCTCCTATGTTCGCCTTTTCCAACTCTGCTTCTAACCTTGCTATATATATATTAAAAAGAAGTGGGCTTAGGCTACATCCCTGTCTCAGCCTGCCTTGTGTTCTAATCTGGTCTGTCAATCCTTCTTTCATTTTTATTCTTATCCTTGTTTCCTCATATATTCTTTTTACCTTCTCCGTTAGTCTTCTATCTATCTTATTTCCTTCCATTATTTCCCAGAGTTTCTTTCTGTTGACTGTGTCTAAGGCTGCCTTTAGATCCACAAACAATACATAGATTTTCTTTTTTCCCCTTATTTTTCTTTCTGTTAGATGTTTTAATATGTATATATTGTCTATTGTAGATCTGCCGGCTCTAAATTCCGCTTGTCCTTCCGGTATTATGTCCTTAATTGAAATTTCTTCCTCCAGTTTATCTTTCAATATACTCGCGTATATTTTGTAGCCGGTGAACAGTAGGGATAGCCCTCTGTGGTTGTTTGGATCGTTTACGTCCCCTTTCTTATAGATTGGCGAAATTATCGCTGTTTCCCACTCTTCAGGCATTTTATCTCCTTCCCAGATATTTTTTATTAGCTCCCAAAGCCTTTCTTTTACTTCTCCACCTGCGTATATCCACATCTCGTTCGTTATTCCGTTAATCCCCGGTGCTTTTTTCTTTTTCAGTGATCTTCATTTTTCATAGAATTCCTTCTTTTCTATCTTGTGTTTTTCCCACTCATCTTTTTCTTTTATATTATTTTGCTCCACTTCATTTTCTTGTCTCCCTTCTGTTTTTTTTAGTAACCTGCTAAAGTGTAGTTTTCATTTTTCCTTATTTACATCCCTTGCTTTGTTTATTTTCTTTCTAGTTCCCTTATTTAAGTACCTCCATATTTCTCCTTCGTTTTTTAGTTCCTTCAGTTTCTCTTCCTCTCTTGCTTTTTGCTCTGCTATTTTCCTTTGGCATGTCTCTTTCCATATTTTCTTTTGTTTTAAATACTCTGCTCTTTCGGTTTTTCCTTCTTTCCATTATACTATCTTTTTGTATTTTTCTTCTCTTTTACACATTCCCTGTTCCATCATTTCGTTTTCCCAATTTTTCATTTCTTTATTTTTATTTCTTTGCTGGGGATTACGTTCTGTATCCTTTCTTTCAATTCTTTTCAAAGTTCTTCCACTGACTTGTCTGTCGTCCCACCTGTATATTTTCCTCCTGTTGCTTCTCTATATCTTTTTATATTTTCTTTATCCCATCTAATTATCATCCTTTTCTCTACTGCATCTCCTTTTCTTGTATTTTCCCTTTCTCTATTTCTCTCTTCTCTCAAGTCTATCTTTATCCGGATTGGCATGTGAACCGACTCTATTCTATCTTCCACTCTGAATTCTTCTATCATTTCTCTGCTCCCTTCATCCACTATTGCTAGATCTATTACAGTGTTGCCCTTTGGTCCCACGCATGTGTATCTCCCTTCTTCACCTCCTCCTCTTGTCCCATTCAGTATTATCCATTCGTTTTTTCTATCAAGTTTTTTCCTCTTTTTTCTATCTTTTTATCCTTACTTTTTCTATTTTCCATTTCTCCTGTCTCTAAGTTTATATAGCTTCCAGCGTTCTCAATTCTCATATTCATGTCCCCCATTATTATAACATCTGTACTCTCGTTGTAGCTTTCTTCCTCTATTTTATGCATTTGCTTCTCCACTTCTCCGCTATCATATATCCCCCATATGTCCATACTTTTTTCTCTGCCATTGTGTTTTAACCTTGTTTTTACCATACCTTCTCCTTTGTAGATTCCCATTTCCTCTATTTTTATTTCCCAATTATTTTTAACCCCTACAATTATGCCTCCTTTCGCCCTTCCTCTCTTCATTTCTTTAGTTGCTGGTATTATTCCCCATCTTATATAATCCGATAACATGTTTTGGCACTTTTTTATATCCTTTCCTTCTACCCATGTTTCTGTTAAACATATGTAGTCCATTCGCTCTACATATTTCCAGAATTCCCTGTCTTTGCCCTAGAATCCCGCAATATTCCAGTATATCAAATTCCTGCTTATCTTTCTGTCATCCCTTTCCTTTTCGTTTGCTCCTTTTCTTTTTTGTTTGCTCCTGCTCTTTTCCGTTTGCTCTCTTTTGCTTTGTTGGTCCTTCTTGTCCTTCTTTTCTCATACATTTCACCTTCTCCTTCTATAGTCCATCCCTCCTTTATGCAAAATCCTTCTTTTCTCCTGTTTTTCTTATTTCTTGCCCTTCTGTCTGCCTTTTGTCCCTTCTTGCCTCTTTTTCTATCTTATCGTTCTCCAGTCCTTCTTCTTGTTGTACTCTATTATTGTTTTTTTTCTTCCCCCTTTTCATTCGTTTTATTTTCATTTTTATTACCTTCTTTCTCAGATTCATGCTCCCTCCTTCTACTCATTATGTTCCCTCTCCCGTTATCCCCTTCTCCATCTGTGTCTCCTTTTTCCTCCCCCTCCGTGCAACTTCCTTCTGTCGTGTTTCCGTCTAATATTTTCTCCACTGCCGCTTTCCATTCTTCGTTAGTGTTCCTCTCTTTTTCTATTTCCACCATCTTTCCCTCCAGCTCTTTCAATCTATGCTCCGTCTTCATACTCCATTTCCTCTGAGTTTCCTCTCTTTCCTGTTTTTCCTTCATTTTTGTTTAATTTTTCTATTATTTCCTTCAGCTCTTTTATCTCTCTTCTCATTTCCTTTTTTTCCCTCTTTCTATCCTCTTTTTCTTGTTCCCATAATGTTTTTCACTTTTCTTCTTTGTTTCCTTTTACTACCTCATTTTTCCATTCAAAGCTCACTTTTTTTATATTTTTTTATTTCCGGTGAGTAGTAACTGGAGTCCTCCTCTTTTCATCTCTCTCAAGCTATTTTTCCTTCTGCCGCTTTCCCTCTCCTGCTTTGTGTCGCTTTTCGCGGTTAGTGTTCCCAGTCCACAGACGGCGTCACCTCCTTCTTTTTCTGCGCGGAGCGAGTCGCCCTCTTTCATCATAATCGATGGATGGTTTATGTCGCTCATTTTCACTTTTACTTCTACTTCACTTTTCTCCTTTCACTTCATTTTTCACACCTTTCCACAATCACCTTCTATTTTGCCTCGTTTCCTTCTGCTTTTTGATCACTCACTGATATTTTTTCCTACTATACTTTTCCTATAACTTGTAAATTTGCTCAGAACACGCGGCAGCACGACAGTTCGTAAAACTGACCATTACCGGAAATCCAAAATGTGGATACTATTTATCAATCATAAATTAATCTACTCGGTATACTAATAGATTAATTTTCTATTAATTGCAAATAATGTATACTTTTCATAAATCTTCATATTCCTGTAAATGAATAATGCACTTGTAACTTTTCGAGTGCCTTATCGTGAAATGTTCTTCGTTATCGTAGCACATTTTATAGTGTTAATCTCACAATATTCGGCACGACCTATTTTTTCCTTCTTCCTTTTTCCTTCTTCTATATTCAATTTCTGCTCCTACATCATGCTTTATAAACATTTATTTCATGCTGCTGTCCCTCTCGCTTGATTCTAGGATTTTGTTTATAAATCCTATACGGATCTTGGATTTGAGTGACTTTAATCCATTCAGCGACATAATTTTTATTGAATAATATTCTACTAAATATCGGATAAGGTGATCTACCTAATGGATTATGCTACCTAATCTGTATTTCATATCAAAATCGAAATCCTGAAAATTAATTTACCAGCCACAAATTCGTGGCCGTATTTTTTTTTATTACTATTAGTGTAAACAGCTACATAGTCAGTAACGATTGTAAAATTGATTTTTCAAAGGTAAGTCCGACATACTTTGAATGCTGCGTACAGTGCTGCGGCTTGCAAATCATACAAATAATACGTCTCATTTTTCTGTGACAAGGTATAATCCTTCAATGTTTGTCCTTCTCCTGCAACAACATTGCATGTAACTCTATCGCCGTCGCATCTGTATGTAATTATATGCTCCATTCAAAATAGAGGTCATGATATCACTTTATCCTTTAATAGATATACATTTGGCCTGCTCTATTCCTCACTTCCACGGTATGTTGTTGTACAGTAACCGTGCTAGTGATTCAGTTTTTGTAGAAAAATTTGCTACATACTCTTTAAAGTAGACTAATATCCCTAAAAACTGCTGGACTTATTTTACATTTTGCAAATTTGGTGTATCTAATATTACTTATACTTTTTTATATCCAGTTGAATTTATTTTCTTAACGAATAATAAGCATTTATCTATATTTAAGGTAAATCCGCTAATATACAATGCCTGTAGTACAATTTTTAGTTATTCAAATACTTCCTCTGTACTGTAGAATGATAATGACATATCATCTACATGTACTATACTTTTTATTTTGATTGTTTTCTGAAATACTATTGGTGCGTTTGCAAGCTCCATTGGTATTTTTATGCGTTGATAACGTTTGTTGCATATTATAGATGCTGTCATCTCTTTGTTCAAACGGTTCAAAACATAATTTTGATATATATGTTTTTTTTTGTAGATTTTTTAAAAAATTGCGTAGACGAAGAATTTATTTTGACATTAATTTCATCCTTCAATATATCTTGCCCCGCAGCACTTCTCTAAAAAAGTTCTTATCCTTTATTTTAAAGAATTTTAATTTAGTGAACATTCAGTCGATTTTTACTCTTGTTATGATTTCTCTTCTGAAATAATCTCCCTGTTATTAAATATTTTCAACACATACTTCATAGATATTTTTAAATTTAATTTATAAGATATTGATATTTTTGTAGATATCTTAGAGATTTCTGTCTAAGTTTACAAAACATTTATATTCTAATTCATTCATTTTGATTCTTCTTTATGATTTATTCTATAAAATTCATGTTTTCTTGTCTTAACTCATTCGTCGCTAGTCATGCTTTCTTATTTTTGTTATTTTTTATTTGTGTCCTTTTTTTGTACTTGTCCATTTTGATGACGAATTTCACTTGCTTTCGAGCATTCGAACTTCACCTCGTGTGTTTCGAGTATGAAACAGTTGCAGTATCGCTTTACATGGTATATAATTATTTTATAGTATGTACTTACATAAAAAATATAGAATGAATCATTTTCCATTTGATTTAAATTTTTTTCAATTTATTCTAATTTTAATGTATAATTTAATAACTCAAATGGGAACTATATTATATTACTATTATATACAGCATCAGATGAAACAGGTAATATTTTATAGTTTTACATTCAGATATTTTAAAGATTAATAAATATAACTGTATTTCTTATTTTATAGAATATTAAAAACAATTTATTTAGAATTGGTTTAATTAATTTTATTAAAATTATATCTTAACATATAATTTATAATTTCAAAATTTAAATATATTAAGATTCTCAAACTTTTACTATCAATACTACCTTAAAATCGTTAATTTGTTAAATAATAAAAGTAAATTTATTAAAGAAAATTTTGAAAATAATTTAATAAATATTTTCAGAATTTAATTAGTGACATTCTGTAAAAATAACTTTGGCTTATAAAAATATCAATCGTTATTTTTTTTAAAAAAGATAAAATTTTAAAATACAACGTGTACCAAAATTACCTTAATATACATTATAAATACATGTATATTAATTTTAGAAATTTTTGACAATCGAAATAATTTTATTATTTTATTAAAATGTTTTTTCAGTTTAAAAATAATCTTTATTAACGATTATTACACTATCTTACATAATTTGTAATTACTAAATAAATTTATTATACGCTTCATTAATTTTTGTAATTCATTTTTAATCTTTAAAATACAATAAAAAACTTTAACAATTTTATCAATTTTTACTTACCACTTTGTATCTTGTAATTAATTCAAATTATTTTATTAAAAAAATTTTGGTAAGGAAAGTCTATTTAAAATTTCAATATTTTCAGTTCCATTAAATTATTCTTATTATTTACTTATTAAATCATCGATTCATACAAACAATTTTCATAAACCTATTACAGTTAATAAGAACATTTTAAAATATATTCTATAATATTAATAAGAAATATAATAGCTCAGCTATATTTGCTGTTTTAGGAATATCCTTGCTATAAATATTTAGTTAAATACGTTTATTTCAACTCACTTTTGAGGATTATTATATACATGAATTCATAAAAAAAATTAAAAAAATGAATATATAGACCAATCAATAGAGCACTTTTTAGGTCATAAAAAAGCAGCTAATGATACGTATCATATGTCATAAAAAAATTAGATTTTTATTTTCTTTTTTTTTTCAACATAATTGTTGCACAAAAATCCTGCATCTTACATTTTATAAATATCGCTTAGATTATCTAAAAATGCGGATAAATATGACCAGAAACAGTCGAATTTGTTAGGAGTGAAGAGAGTAAAAATTGTGGAATTGTAATATATGGTAATAGAAGTGAAATCTGCGTTAACTAGCCTCTCAATTATTCTTCTCCCCCACTCCTCATCAGATTCCTCTCACTCAGCCTTTTTTGGTCATATTTATTCGTATTTTTTAGATAATCTAAGCGATTTTTACAAAATGTAAAATACAGGGTTTGTTGTACAATTATTTTTTTTTTTTTTTTTTTTCAAACAATTTTCAAAAAAAAAAAAAAAATTGTTTTTTCAAACCGTTGAAAAAACTGAAATGATCCGGTTGAGTAAACTGGAAATAACTTCGTAAATTTTTACATAATTTAATTAAATTTAGTATAACTCAAAAATTAATAATCCGATCAAGCTAAAATTTTGAACTAATAAAATGCACATTAATCCCTTTAATGTCCCTAAACTTAGAGTTCTAAATATAAAAGAATAAAAAAGTTACAAATTTTTTATTTAATTTAAAAATTTTTGGAAAATTTCTCAGCTTCTAATTTTTTGATCGGTTTATGAAAAAACCAATTTTATTCACAATTTTATTAGTTACAAATTGTACATTGATACTATAATGTTAAAATTAATACTTTTCATTTTATAACAAAAAAGGTAAAAAAAATCCCTGAATATTATGAATGGTATTTTAGAAAATAAGAACCTACTGATTTTTTTACGAATTTTGATATACATCACTAGCTGCTTTTTTCAAGCCCTAAAAAGTGCTCTATTCCTTTATCTAATAAATTATAAATTAAATTTATAAATATACTAAATATATTCATACATATGAATTCAGGTGCGTTGCAATATTGTGAACTCTAGTAAAAAATTTGATAATAAAAATGAAAAAAATTATTTTATCAATATTGCCAAATTTAACTTGACAAAGTAAAATTTGATATTTGATATTCTAAATTCAGATACCGCGATACATAATGAAAATTTAGATGACAAATTATCTAGATTTATTTTAATGTTTTTTAATATAACAACGAAATTTTTCAAAATATTTAATATATTTTATATATTTTTTACAGACTCTGTTTTTTAATGAACTCGAAATTGATGTTTATCTTAAAATACGTCAAATTTAAATATTTGAAAAAATATGGGCATTGAAAAATGTATTTACTTTTTTGTTTCGAAATATATTAAAAAAGGGAAAATATTATCAATAAAGCATAGTGAAATAGCATCTATTATTCTTATTATTTGTAAGTTCTATTTATATATATCATGCAAAATACAATGATGTAGATGTATACATCTAATTGTGTATATAATTATATATACAAGAATCTACTTTTTAATCATTAAAAATGCTTTTCATAGTATTATTTTCAAAATACATTTATGAGTTTAAATAAAAATAAATATAAATTTTTTAAAATATTTTGACGAAAATATTTTATTTAACTTTAGATATTTCGGTTTTTCATGTATAAATTTAGAATATATTAATTATTCTATTATAATTGATCATATTTTTCTTTTATTTCCAATTACTTTTAGGCCATTTATTTGGCTTTTTATTCGTCAGCTGAATAATCTTCAATACAAATTTTTTAAAGCAAAGTTTTTAAATAAATAAAGTTTGCTTCTAGATTCTATATATTTCAAAAAGAAATATATGTCACTTAAAATATAATTGTTTTTAATCCATTACGAAAATAAGAATAATAATATTAGAACATAAATATCATCTGTGTAAACCTTTTTTATCATACATGTACAGAAAATAATCATTTTTTTAATCTGTTGATATGTATATGCTTATGCATACATATGAGATGATATAACTATTCCTTTAAATGAACATCATTAATAAATGTACTGTTATATATGTATGTAATTGAGTAAAAATATCTAATAGTTTACAATATAATAATCATATTTCAGACAATATTATGATAATAAAATGATATTAGTACAGTTTAGATACCTTCTGGACAAACTTATATTTCTATTATAAAACTATTATAATTATCAAAATATTAAAAAATATTAGTACTCAATATTATATATTTGCTATACATTAATTTTTAAATATTTACTTTGTTACTTTTGAAAAAGTAACTTGTTGAAAACATAATAGACAATAACTTGTTGATCAACGGTTAATTTAAAGAACGATAACATATGATATAAAATGCTATTATGCTTCCTTTCATTTTACCTGAACAATGGCGATATCGTAAAGTAAGGTTTCTGATTCAGTCCTCATTCCATTGAACAGTGGATGAATAAAGACTGTGTCGATCAAATGCAAGGATCCTCTGTCTGAAGTCAAATACGAGCTTCCTACGTAAATTCGTAAATGGCCAATATCGTCTGGAACTTCTTGAAAGCAATGAGCTGCTGTAAGGACATGTTGCTTAGTTATAATAGCACCACCACAAAAATGTAAATTGTTTTCGACGCATCTGAGGGATGCTACATAAGGAAAATCTCGTATATTTGCATCCCAACCACCAATAATTCTTACATCCTTGGTCAAAGTACCTAGAAAATTTTTGTAGACAGTATTTTTATAATATTTTATAATGTAAATATCATTAATCATATATCTTATAAAGTTTCAATTATTTATTAATATAATGTATATATCATCTGATTTACAATTACAGTAATTTTGTCGAAAAAAATTATTTTATAAATAAAATTAATTCGAATAAAAAGCTCATAAAAATAAAATAATTACGTATTTCTTTAAGCATAAAGCTATATTATTTAATTTACCTGTACTGAAGATTAGCAACAAATATATTATATTTCTTAAAGACATTGTGTAACTTCTAATATAATTATGAAAATTATAATTTCTTAAATTTCCTTTATTATATTTAAGTTATTGCGTTATGTTCATTTACTGTACTTTAACAATTTCGTTTTCATTTATAGTTTTAAAAAACTTTTTTGATTACCGTGAACAAGCTGTAAAAATATTTGTAAAAGATAAAATAAATATTAGTTATAGAATATTTTGTATACTTACATTTAAGCTAAATGTCAAGAACATGTCAGCTTGAATATTTTTATTTTTTTACTATATATATGTGTGTGTTTATGTTTCAAATACACTTTAAAAATTTACAAAATATACAAATTAATTTTTATATTTATTTTAAACGAATAAATTAAAAAATATTAACTACGATTAAACAGTTATTTAAAATTGATTTTTAATGTAAATTATTTTAATACAAAATTTGTTAACAGATTAAATATTTATATCAGATGTTTAAAATCATATAACAATGTATATATTTATCGGAAATATTTTATATATTTATATATTAATTAATGTATCATTATATGATACATAATTTAAATTACATAAAATGTTACTTTTATATTGAATTAATATTTGTAAAATCAAGATTAGTTCAATTAATAAAAAGAAGTAGTGCAAATTTGAATTTGGTAGAAATAAATTATTGTGTGAGTGCATATTTGTGGATGCCTATGTAAATACGTGTGTTTGAATACCTTCCGAAAGACTTCAAATATTGTAGACTTATAATTCGATTAGGTTCATAAATTAAAAAAATTATAATCTGTTTTAATTTTTTTAGTATTTGAATTTAATTAAATATCTATAATTTAAATTTATTGATAATATCTAACACACAACTTCAATGAAAGATTAAATATTTTGATTGAAGTATTATTTTAATACATCATTTAACATGATAAATAAAATTTAAACAAATTAATTACAGATAATTTAAATAAAACATATACATATATTTATAATAATAGTTATAATATTTAATTGTGACTACATACTTAAAATGATAATGTACATATTAAGTATATATTTGTCAAATTTTTATTAATATTATTATAATATATTTATATATTATCAAAGTCAAAAATTAATATATAATTTTTTGAGTTCTATCGCAATATCATAATATCATAATAAATATTAATAAATATATGCTAATGAAAATGTAAAATAATTCTATAAATTTGAGAATATTTACTTATATTTTATAATAATTTTGTTTACAATAATAATAATTTCTTTTCCATTATAAAAGTTAAGAAAAATATCATCGTACTTTATTATAATAAAATATATTTATACAATTATAAAAAAAAGGGAAATAAATTTTCAAAAATGAATTATAAAAATTCTGTCAAAAATTATTTTTCGAGTAATATCTGAATTATAGAAACACTTGGAAATTAGATTGCAATACAATTAAATCATTTTAAAGACACGTTTTAATAATGGGCATTATTTAATAAATATTATACATTGTTACGTCTATAAAATTCAATTAATTTAATTTGCTATTGAACCTACGTTTAAGACGTACTAACCCTAGAATAACTAACACAAAATATCATAAATAGAATGTTAGGTTTTGATACTTAAACTCACGTTGAAACACACTAGTCCCTGGAAGATTCGAACAATGAACGACAATTTTTATTTTATCAACCCATGAGTCTACGTTAATCACTCTTAATTGTCGTACCTCCGATGAGCTTATTCACTTTGAAACTAGCTCTTGGACAGGAAAATATATTTGCAAATCGCGAAAGTATTTTATTAATTAAGAATGAATAAACACGAGCAACAGGATTCTCTCTTTAAAACGCAAGAAATTGGAAAATGAAATAACAGGAAGAAGAAGAAAAAATATTCGTATATATATTAATAATTGGTATTTTATATTCTTATTTGGTTTTTAGAAGTTCAATCGTTGATTACTCACAATGTACAACAGGAAAGCGAGAGAAAAAGGGCAGGTGATATAGACCCTTGCAAACACTATTGGACTTGCTCTGAATGTAATAATATGGTTCTTCGAGCACAAAAACTATAAATTAAAAATATTAATGTTTATTCGAAATCTGCCGAATAAATTCGAAATAATTTTTTTTTATGCCTTTTATGGTCTGTAATATAATTTAAGTATATTTATTTTATTTTTTTAGGTTTTTAACGATTGGAAATTTTTTTCGAAATTTCACCCCCTGATAGGGGTAGTTTTTAAGGGTGAAATAGATTTTTTTTTAAATTTATTTAATCATTTTATCCATATGTGATGTGCACTACATTGTTTTTTTTTGAGAAATATTTATTTTTAAAAACGTTCAATTTTTTATGACACTTGTAATGTTACAAACTTCAGACTCAAAAAGATGCGCTCTTCAACAGAAAAATACAGATAAATTGATATCATGTTTTAAATTCATTTTTATACGAAAAAAGGTCAATGACTCATGTCACAATAACGTTATGATTTCATTTATTTTTTACAAAAATTTATCACCATAAAATAATTCATGATACTTTAATTATATTATTCATAAAATATAAATATATATAAAATATATAAATATATTAAAAAATTTCGATTAAAATTATAAAAATTATAAAAACTGATAATTATAGAAAGTACCTTATGTAAGAAAATGAAAATCCTCGGCTGACAAGGATTTGACAATGGGCCCGACGTCATAAATCATCGGATAACCGGGCGGACAAAAGGTAGCAGCTGCAACGTGGCTAGCCGTCGGTCAAGCTTCGGAGGTCAGGATGACGCCCTCGAAGGCGAGAAGATCAGTTTTTGAAGTTGTCGTCGGATTCGAACCTTGTCAATTTTGAGATACTTATATTAGATTTGAATAAAACGTGGCTTGTTGTTGTGTGCAATCTAATGAAGTGTACCTACTTGTTTAATTTACCCTTTCCCTGTTGCGCTATCGGTGATATTCGAGAGGACAATTCTTACACTTATATAAATTAAAAAAATAGAATATAATTTTAAATTTAACATTCCATTTAAGTCTGAGGTTCTTCACCAACTTCAACTGATGTGGCGTAAGATACAATACTGCGACAAAGTGAATCTCATCAAGTTCAGAAAGATCTTGGTATGTTGCCAAATGCATCGTGACTGTCGCAGCACTCATCAGGCTCTTGAGGCAAAGCAAGGCTCTCCGTGACATGGAATGGCATATTACTACCTTTCTGATAGTAACAAATAATAAAGACTGTAGTCAAAATAATCATATTATTTTTATTACATAAATGGAGAAGTCCGAGATTGATGCCTTAGAAAGTATTTATTTCAAACTTTACTTTGAATTATGTAGAGCTTACTGTATTTTTATTGAAAAAATCTAGATGAGACTCTTAAAAAGGCTGGTATGCAGGCACAGAAGACTCTCATTATCCATAGGTGCCTAGCATTACGATGTGAATTAAGAACCCTTCCAAGGCCATTGCCTCCGTTCAGGATAGAGTTCTTAGGATTTAACATGTATCATAGCAATTGTGTTTGATGTACTAGCCAGATGCATTGATATGATGCAGATAGCCATATCCATCATCCAAAAAGGCACATTATTTTTTTAATTTCATTATCAAGGATCTTCCAATCTGGCAGGAAATTTTTTACCTCAATTGATTATTACGACACAAACGGAAAAAATAAAAAAAAATTGTTGCTGTAGCTTACTTTTCTGACAACATTGTGCTACTAATCAAAGGGAGAAATCACTCATTGAGCATTTAGTAACAAAAAACCTGCACTTATTAAATATAGGTAACAAACCTAGCCTCCAAAATTCTAAAGAAGGAAGTAATCGATATCACATGGATCTCTTTGTAAATCATCTATTTGCGCGAGGATTTTATTGTAATAATGTCGTATTCTTCAAGTAATTTTCTCCCTCAAATATATTAATCATATATTTTTCCCAAATTGTACATCTAATAAAAAAATGAAAAAAAATCCTTTTTGAATCTTTTTCACAAGTAGAAAACTCATAAATATGAAAGGAAAACACTTTATTTCATTCAAGAGATGATGATCAACTGTATAAAACCATTTATCTTTACGGTCGCCCAAGATCTAGCTCGAAAATAGAGAATACATTGCTTCAATATCATTATTTATTAACTGAATATTTAATTTATCGTTTTTTCCAGGTCTCATTAAAGGTTTTCTGCAACTCTTTTACACTTATGCCTGTTTTGTCTACAGTACCACGATCAAAATTTATCTTTACTCGAATAAACTCATTCTATGAATATTCTTTTGTATTTATAAATGTTAGTTAAAATTTAAATTTAATTTACATTTAAATTTTTATCTTAAAATAAAAATTGATTCGATTCTATTTGTTACTGTAGTCAGAAATATTTTTTTCATTATTATTTTGTTGTATCAAATTAGTTTAATGAAAAGATACATTTATCCAATATTACTAATAATTATTAATAATGTACGATTTTCTATATAATTTATAATAAAATCACAAGATCTAACAATTTCTGCAAATATATCATAAATACGAACATAAAAAATGCCAACATATATGGTTTATCCACGAATTATCGAGTTTTTTTTCATTTTTCGACTATTGGTCGCATAGATTTGGGAATAATCCTTAAAATGTAGTTGGAAGTTTTTTCTATTTATCGCTTTTTTTGTTGTTTCTATATAATTAGAAGCGGCAGAATTTTGTTTCTGGCGAATCGTGTTTTTCGATTTTTGGACACACCGTGATGAAACGATTAGTAGAAAAGCGCTACACGAGAATGTTTTGTTTTAAGCTTATAAAAAAAGAAAAGACACCTTTTTTATGAATGACGATTTATTGGTACTAGTAATAAAAATTCTTCAAAATAATTTCCTCCTGCATTGATGCATTTATGAAGGTGAGCTTTCCAACTCTCAAAGGCAAACTCCTTAGCTTTGATGTTTTCACACAAATTTTTAGCATTTCTAAGTATTTTTATATTATATTATGCACCATTGATCGTATTAAACTCAGCTTTTCCACGATTGCTCTAACTGTTAATTAGTAGTCCGAATTAAAAATTGTTAACACGTGGCGGCTGTTTCTAGCGATTCGAGAGCTTTTTTAGACGCCTAGATCGCGACTCGTCGGTGATTTTTTTTCCGGCTCTTTTTAAAAGCTTTGTGCCATTTTTCAAATTATGATTTTGACATACAATTATCTGTATAAGCCTCTTGTAACATTTTAAATGTTTGTACGCTGTTTTTTTAAATTGCAAACAAAATTTTATCGCGCAACGCTGTTCCACTAGTCACTCCATCATACTGTATCCAAAAACTGAAAAACATCCTTCTCGCAAACATGAAAATCCTGCTGCTTCTTGAATGAAAAAACAAAAAAAAGGACAAATAGAAAAAATGTGTCTCTACATTTTAAGACCTCTCTCAAATCGCTGCGACCAATAATCGAAAAATGAAAAAAACGATACTTTGTGGACAGACCATGTATTAAAAAAATATTTTACTACGGGTTTATAAAATACTGAATAAAATATTTGATATAAACCTATAAACCTTAGTTATCTACGTAAAACATTTATAAATAAATTACAAACATAAATGCAAATGATAAGCATATCCTATACATAACGTCTTTAGACCATGTATACTACTCATTTTTTCGTTTAAAAATATATGTATAAATTTTACTTTTACTTCATTTTAGTTTATTATAATTTTTCAAAAGAATAATATAAAAATGTAGCTCTCGAATAATAGCTTATTATGAGCATCAATCTAAAGATATGTGTATTGTATAACTTAAGTAGATTCAACATTTTTTCGATAAAATAAATTGCTAATTAATGTTTATTTAAATGCAACGTTTCGGTTTATAAATTGTAGAATTAAATAGATAAAAAAGTAGATATAAAGGAAATATATTTATATTTGTATAATGACGAATGATTGTGATTATAAATGTATCATACCTTTTAAATACATTTATTATTACCATAATTTGTATAAATAAAGGAATTTTAACTGACGATTTAACCCACCTTCTCGATTGTAACTGTGTACACTATGTCAGTAAATATATTTGATTCAAATGAAATTGTAGTTCATCGGTAATTCTAAAGTAAGACTCCTTCACTTTTGCACAATTAAATTTTGGCGAAATTAAATTAGCTCAAATCGTTAAAAGCTTTAAGATACTACACCATTTTCCGTAGCAGAAGGGAGAATGGTTATCATCAACTTTAACTATCACCTATTTTACTTGTATATTGATTACCCAGAAGTAGTTGTCTTTTGCCATGCTTGAACTTGTTTAATTACTATAATTATTTGTTTTTAACTTAAAATATTGTGAAATGTCCTACCACAATGCAATAGTTACATTTGTTATTTATCTATTTTTTTTTCTTAAAAATTCAAAATGAAATTTACATATAAAGAATATGTAAATAATTCGAGTTTTATACAGCCTTTAAATATAATCCTGTAATATTAAATTAATTATCTAGATGATAAATAAGTTCATTCTTTGAACATTAGTCTCTGAGTTTAATTTTCGATGAATTTAAATATTAAATTTTTTGTATTAACTCATATTACTTCACATATGAAATGAAAAACAATAAAAATATAGAACATAGATTATGTTCAGAAGTACGATATCCCTAATAAACCTATTTTATAAATAGTATACTAATCGAAATAAGACTGGAACAAATCTTAATTGAAAATAGAATTATTTATCATATATAAAAAAAATCTATAAAAAATTATTAAATTATTGCTATTCTTAAGATTTTATATTCTACTTTCAAATAAATTATAATTCTATTGAAATTATATTATATATAATATTTTTATAAATTTTTGATGAAAAAAATGTTTAACGTATTTTTTTAAATCTGTAAAAGAATATTATAAAGTTTTATTTTTAATTGAAAATTATTTAAAAGTTTAACTTTCATGATTGTAATAAAAACAATGGATAAAATTTAGAAGCTTACTGGAGAAAAAAGGTTAAAAATGATTTTATTATGTAGAAATAAGTCATATAAATTAAAGCACCACTTTTTGAAGTGAAGCATTTGTTTTTAAACTACTTTTTGCTATCTTCAACGGATGGATGAACTTTATTGAAAAAAAATATATATAAAAATTTACAAAAATACAGAACAATTTAGGGTATTATCGATTACCCAGATCAGTAAATGACGGTTTGAATTCAAAATTTGGTGCACACATTGAACGTTCAAATCGAATTGGGTTTGTTTAGGTGCTGAGAACGGGAATAATCGTCGACCTTCTTGAGAACTTTATTTTTCTAAATGTAATTTACACGTAATTTTAGCCTTGAAGATTGTTTTTAATATTTAAAAGTCTTTACAGCATTTTATTAAGCTAAAAATAAAAATTTTCATGTAAATCTGTTCCAACAATTGTTCCATTGTGCTGTGTCAAAAAACTGAAAAACATCCTTCACACCATGCAAAATCCTGTTGTTTCTAATTAACGAAAAAATAACAAAAAAAAGGACAAATAGAAAAAACTTCCCCCTGCATTTTAAGACCTCTCTCAAATTGCTACGACCAATAGTAGCTTCAAAAAAACACAAAGTCTTATTAACGGTTTGACAAGTCGATTAATCATATTAATTCAATGGATTTATTGCAAGTTTTAACAGAGAAAAACATAAAATTATTATTATACTGAAGTCATAGATTAATTGATTAGGAATTGCGTCGTATGTTTGTATATTACGGATAAAATATGGGAATCATGTAGTTCGAGTTTAGAAAGCTAAAAGTCATGGCACAGTCTGTGTGTGTGAACTCATAACTGCCGGGATTCGGATGGCCAGGACTCCATGCCCATTGCCGAATCCTATCACCAACGGAAGGATTGATCTACACATGGCAAATATACTATGTTTTTATGAGAGGGTATATGTATCGGATATATACATATATATCTGTTATTCGTGAAATAGAGCAACCACATTTTTAGCTTTGACCGTCATGACTTGCCTAAAAATTATCTATGGTTATTTTGTCTTATCCCGCAATTTAATTATTTTTTATATTTTGTACTTCCTCTCTCTCTCTCTCTCTCTTTCTTTCTCTTTATCTAGGTGTAAAAGCACTGAGTATTTTACATTAATAAAAATATTTTTGATAGGTGGAAAAACTTAAAAATTTAATAAAATATAATCAAGAATTTGTTTTTAATTTTCAGAAATAGTTCATTAAAGTTTCTTGCACAAATTATTTATTTACATAATTTATACATGTAATGAAATATATTTAAATAATATATAATTAAATTTTTGCGAGTGTATTAACATTGTAACTATGTTAAAAACAATATCAAAACAAATATACTTATATATTATATTATATATTATATTTCATATCTTACCATTTTTTTCTTATTCACCTAATTATGAAAATATGTGAACATTTACATTTATATTTGAGCTAGCTTTAGACTTTGTGTAAGGTATTATATTACATATTAATATTCTTCTTGGTCCTTTCTCACTATTAATATCACTTGTGTTAACTACAGATAAAATAATTATAATAAATTTATAAAAAAAAATATTTTAACTGTGTACCAAATATTCTATAACCACAGTTTTCAACATTTGTGATATTAAAATATATTTTCATATTTATTTAATTTAAATTTTTAGACTTCAAGTAAATATCTATATTTTTCACTATACATGTATCTATAAATTTTATAAATATACAAATAAAATAAAATAAATAATTTTTAATTTTCAATACAAAAAATTATTAAAATTATAATCTGAATATTATATGAAATTTTAAGTGTTATTCCTTTTGTTTGTATATGTTTTCAAAATTTTTTAATTTTCACGTATTTAGTAGTACATAGAAATACAAAAAAGTTTTATTATTTTAGACTACTTTTATTAGCTTAATATATTGAAAACTATTATTATTCTACTCGTGAATCCACTTACAAATTTTCAATAATATTAGCGTAGGAATTAAATCTAATAAGAAATGAATTTGAATTTTTAAATTCGATTAATATTTTGAATGTAACTAATTATAATAAAATAAAGTATATATAAGTAACATTTAAATAAATGTAAAATAATATATGTAAAAATTATTAATAAAAAAACTGAATATCATGAATGGCATTTTAAAAAATAAGAATCTACTAATTTTTTTATGGATTTTTATATGTATCACTAACCGGTTTTTTTTTAAAGACCTATAAAGTGCTCTCTTGCTTGATATATATCGTTTATATCAATTGTCTTATTGTGAATTTTGGAAAAGTACATAATGATTTTTAAAAAAAAGTCAAAACATTATAAATGACAACCAGAAAAGCTTGAAATTAAATTCACCTTATGAAAACTATCCACGCAGTGTCAATAGCTGGTGCATTTATCATCGAGTGGAACCTGAACTTCGTGGTTTGAAAAATTTAAATCATGATTATCTTTCATTTGATATGTCTGTTATACAATTATATAATAATTCCTATTAATTAATTTGTGAACTTATTGTACTGATCTTTTGTATATTAAATGCAAATTAATACGTATAAATAAACAGCTATTGGAGCCTTATTGTTTGTCGATTTATTTATTAATTCTTACAAAAAGTAATTTTCCAACATTCCAAAGTTAACAAAATTATCGCAATTGCCTTTCTTGTTTTTCGATTTTAAAATTTAAAGTAACTGAACTTTTACTGTATGTAAATTTTTTAACAAAATGAATCTTTGACGGGAAGCATTTTGTCTTCTACGATGATAGATGTTTTATAGCTTAATTTTTTTTACCACAGAAGGTTCTCATATATCATAAGTTTTATTGTGAAAAAGTAAGTTAAAATTGTATGAATTTATCGTCAAAATTTCAAAATATTTAGTTTATTAGATATTTTTATGAGTCCTAAAAATGTTGATATTTTGAAAAATATCAAATAGCCAATTGGTCGTTGTTGAAGTGGTTCTAATCAAATTGAATAAAAAGCAATAGGCAATTTTTAATAATAAAAGCTAGTGGGATTGAAAACCTAAAGTAATAACTAAAGGACTTTTTGCGTGTGGCGACAAATTTTTCAATGCCGTTTTTGTTCATCGCATACCGAACTTGTATAACTAATCTATATAAAATTAACGTTTGAACTTTTGAAATCAATACTTTATTGTATATACCATAAATCATCGCAATTGTTATTGTATTAATACATTACACAGAATTTATTTAAAAAAAAACCTTATATTTTCATTGTATATTTTATAAACTTGATTGTACAATCGTACAAACGACCTATTTGTTATTGTTTTTTTATTCTGTCATTCTAAGGTGCGTGTTAGTCTAAAATTAAACAGGAAGACTTCTTATATGCTTAAAATAAAAAAATAATTTTGGAATAAATGAGCAATAAGAATACAGAATCGATAATATTAATATTAAGATATAATATTATGAAAATATAATTTTTAGTTCAAATCACTGATATACACATGTTTCTGAGTAAAAATAGCTTCTAACTTCAATAAAAGTAATATCGCAGATAAACATTTGAATTTTCAGTAAATAATGTCATGTTACATGTACAGTGTACATAATTAAATTAATTCAATGTATTTTTTTGGAACATTCCTATAACTCGAGTAAATGAAAAATAAAATTCATTAATTAATATAATAGTTATTTTTAACTTTATATGTATTGTAATATGAGCTATTAAATTGTATATATTATGTGTGTGTATATATATATATATGTGTGTGTGTGTATACATTATTTTGTCATAACGCTTTGAATAAAGTTTAAATGTGAATAAACGTTAGTAAATAGATGAGGATAACTGGACGCTTCAGGAATACCGACTGATATGATACCAATAACTGTTCCTTCAGAAACTACTGGACCACCGCTGTCACCCTTTAACATTTTATAAACATTAAGCAAATTTATAAATGAATAATAAAAGTCACATAATATATTTATAAAATTTAATGTATACGCAAAAGACATGTGATCAATTGTTTCATAAATTTAGATAATAAATATTTATTTTACAAAATTATTATTATTATTTAAAATGAAAGTTTATATTATCTATAAATACACAATTGAAATAATTAATCATAATAATGTTTTATAACTTACAGAATATGGACCGTGTCCATGACTTTCAAATCCACAAAATTGATCCCTGTACATTCTTAGTGGATAACTCCGTTTACATGTTTCGTAATCACTAATTTTCATGTTCATTTGTTGTAAGTAATCTGATGCATCCTCTTTTGAATATTTTATTGCCCCCCAACCAGTAAGCGTAGCATATGTCCCAATAGTGATATCCTTAGTAGGTAGATTTGCCTTTTGTTGAAATTGATTGAATGTAATAATATATTTCATCTAGAAATTAAAATTTTTTTTAAATAAATCCATGCAAAATAAGTAAGAATTGTATATTCTTATTATTTACACAAGGAAAATTAAATTGATTTCAGATTTTGAACTGATTTACTATTATAGTTAGTTATTGAAAATTAAATTTAAATATATTATAAATTGTAAAAAGTATATATATATATATATATATATATATTATTTTGAATCTTACACAAACTGTTTTATCATCAGTTTAATTTCTAAGTATAATAGTTTTGTTTTATAGATAAAAATAACTGTAGTAATATTTACTTTAATTACATATGGATACTGAATATGTGTAATTTTATATTTATATATAGATACATAATTTGTAATATAATTTTTTAATTAAGTATATAGTAATAATAATTATCAGTTTATCACAAATAATTTTTAATAATATTTCGTGTTTTGATTTAAATTAAATAAAAATAATGTGGAGTTCCTGATTTCGGCGTGGAGTGAACGTGTGAGTGACAGAAAGATAAGAGCGTGTGGGTGTACGCACGAATTGCCACGTGTTGAGTACCGGTGTTGAGAAACGGTAATGTGAATGTGCAGGGGAGTATGGACAAGTTCCGACTTGTTATCAGCGTATAATGCATTAAAAAACATTGTACGATGAACAATGGAAACAGAGAAAATCCAAGATTACATAGGCAAGGCAAATAAAAGGTTTTGAGGTGTGTGGCGAACAGATTTTAATAGGACACCGACATAACTACGAAATTTTTTTTAAAACTTTTTAAATTCTTGTTTAATGTTACAATGTATTCGGAATACCTTCTGATGATTAAAATATTTAATTTTGTATTTGTATTTTTTTCGTCTCTTTTTTTGTATTTCATTGATAACATGATTAGAATTTACTTACATTTCTTTTTTTGTTTACATGATTTTTATCAACTTAAAAATAAACATTAAAAATACTAATAATATAAATACACATACATATATGTAAATATATTAGATTTGTCTACAAGGTTTAGGGCCTAACGTAATCGACAAATTGTAAAAGTGCTTAGCTCTAAACATAGCAAAACCATGTTGTATTTAATTAAAAAGAAGATGAATAAATTTTTATATCCTCATCTTTACAGCGGATACATACATATATACGTGTAAAGATCAACTTCCGTTGATCTTTAAGAAATAAGAAGATGAATTAATCAATTATATTAAGGATATTAAGATAAAATTATGAATTGATCATTATAAGAAAAACAGGAAGAAGATTAATCTAATCATAATTAAAATACTTATTACTCAAGGTATTTTCCTTCGGATAGGCCACCGGGGATTTTCCGTGCTGCTCTAGTATAAGTGTCAACCAATATAGATGATTAAATGATTACACGAGCAAAGGAATTTATCAAATTGAATAATGTGAATAAAAGTCAGTATAATCTGATCTGACGAAAGATACAAATTTGAACTTATAGAGGTGAGAAGTGGAGCAGAAAAATAAGTCAGTTTTTGAAAATACATTTATAAAATAAAGAGCAAATAAGATGTTTTAAAAAACAAATGTAACTAGTTTAATTTACTATAATTAATATAATATGAATTTCAGAAAACTAATATAAAATTATAAAATATTTTAAACGATAGTTCGAAGAAGAAAAAAATAAAATAGAAAAGGCATAATTTATTATAATATATTTAAAAAAGGAATTTTTATAAAATCTTTCTTTAACAAGAAGTTTTTAAATATTGTCTTAATATATATTTTTCTAAAAATAAATTCTGATTGATCTTTAATTGAAGATATATAAACATAAGGAATTTTTTAAGAAAATGTAAATTCTTTTTTTTCTTTTTTTTTTACGGAGGATAATAATTTATTACTGCAAGAGTATTTACTTTTAAATACTTTTTAAGTATTTTTCTTTACCAGTTATTAAAAAAATAAAATAAAAAAATCTTAAGTACTTGTAAATACTCTATAAAAAAAAAACAAAAAACAAAAAAGAAGTATTTCCAATTTCATTTTTTAGTATTAAAAAACATAAAATACACGAATAAAATGAAAAACCTTAGAGTGATATAATTTTTATATTAAACAAAAGTTCATTCAATTTAAACGTACCTTAATAATGGCAATGTCATCTAGAAACGTTAATTTTTTATCCAATCTTCCCCTAAACAAAGGGTGAATGAAAACTTTTTCCGGTAAAAGTGCAAAAGGAGGAAGTCGACTTGTTAATTGAGTGTATCCCAAAAAAACAACCACGTTATCTTTGAGCTCGAATTCTTCATTGAAGCAATGCGCCGCTGTAAGTACGTGTCGATCGCTAATTATGGTACCACCGCATATGTGCTCGCCAGTAGTCGCCAATGCTAATGATGCCTGATACGGATAGTTTTGTATTTGGGCATTTGTACCACCCACGATCCTCGTATTTACACAGTGAGTAACTAAAGTTAAATTCGTATTGTCGTCACTTACATATGATTAATAATGTTAAATTTAATTCTCAATTAGATCTCCGCATGTATAAAATACATTTTAATTAAATTAATCGGGTTATTCATTTTTTTTTATAAAATATTAGACTAATATCTTTTAATTAAATACCTATTATGTTATTTATTATTTTTATCATTTCTCAAAAAATTATAATTGACCAATACCAAAATAATTCTTTATTATAATTTCCTAAATTTTATATATTTAGAATACAGTTTTTATTATTGTATGAAATAATATTGTACCTTGATTAGAACAAAAAGTCACATAAATTTTATTTTTAATAAAACTAAATTTAAACTTACCAGTGGTCAATGCAAGGCATAAATAAATTAAAATTGGCATAAACATTATCAACTTAATGAGATTATAAGTTAAAAACTGATTTTCTACAGCTTTATAGAGAATTCATAGACCAGCTTTGTAAATAATGTAGCGATAAAATTCAACTATATCATTCAAATGCATATATAATATCCATTTTTATTTGTACTATCCACTTTTAAATATTTATGAATGATGAATTTAAAGATTATTTGAATCTGACATTTACACGAGAAAAAGGAAACGTAATAAATCTTTTTTGTAATATAATATAATTGTAATATATTAATTTTTTGTCAATTATTTTTTTATTTATCAATAATATTTTGCAAAATATAACTCATAAAAAAATTGATTTTGTTATTATAAATATTAATGTATAAAAAAATTTAATATATAATTTCCATACATTTTATAGCTTTTTATTACGTCTCTATACATTATATAAAGCATTTATTTTTTAATGTCTTAATTCTTAATTAATAATTGAACATTGTAAGTTGGTAAACGATTCTAATTAACTCTCTATATTTATATTAATAATTTTGGAAAGGTTAATTTCTTTATAAAAACCAACCATCGTTCGAGAATCATTGCAAATTATCAGGAATCCTTGAATATAGATTCTCCGAGGATCTACGAATATTCACGAAAACCCTTGAACAATCCAAAAGCTCTCGATTAATATATGTTCTCGTAATTCGAAGCTCCTTACAAACTTTCTGTAAAAATAAAAAAAAATTTCAAAAACAAACATATATAAAAGTTTTATTTAAGCTGTTATAGTGCACTCTTCAGTAAGGTTCTAGTTGCTTTTCTTAAACAATTATCGATAGATCGAAAATTTGGTAGCCATATGATTTTATCACGTCTTTTTTTCTTTGAGGATAGAGAAAAAAAACGTCACTATGTATTGGATATTTTTGAACCCTTATCCATAATTTATCAAGAACATAAAAAATTCATGGATACATTGTAATGGATAAAATATTTTCAGTGCGTGAGCAAGCAAATGTACATATATAAAGATATATACACATGTCTGTTCATATATAGAAAAGTGACATTTATCTGAATTTTTATCTCTTTTATCAGTCTCTATGCTATATTCAGTAACTTAATTTTTTATTATAATAATAATTCAACTAGTTAATGCTGGTCATGCTGTAAGAATTGTATCTTATTTGATTAATGGATTTGTGATAAACTTTATTATTCTTAGAATTAAAAATGAACAAATTTTGAACTTTTAAAATCAGTAATTCTGTCATAACGTTAAAAATTTTTTAAGAATGCTTTTTTATCTAAAATATAGGAAAAACAAATTGATATTTAAGAAAATATAAATAAGTTTGAAACAATTATCTTTTTTTAGTTTTGTATTGAAAAATACATTACAAAAATAAAATAAAATAAATTAAACATAAATTACAATTAAAATTTGATTATAAATATTAATGTTAAAAAATTGATCTAAAAAGAAATTAAAATTTATTATGGAAATAAAATGATAAAATTAAATGATTTTGAAAAACTGTAATGTATATAATATTCATTCAATACATTATTTTTTATAATTGATAATTAGCATAATTTTTATTATGATATATTACAATAACATTTCACTTCTTATTATTTTATGCTTTCTATACAATTTTTATTAAATATAAATATTGATGAAGCAATTGAAATATTTACTGATGTTTAGAAAATTGGTTACATTTTCTTTTTAAATATTTTGGATTAAAGATAGAAACAATAATTATTGTTAATTTGTTTATATCTTATGTAAAAATAATTGATATTAAACATATCTAAATGTATCACATTTAAAAATGAAGCAAGAAAACATAGAACAGTAAAAATGTCTTCGTGACTTATATTACCTTCATAATTAAATTGTCACTTACTTTTTTTATATAAATGAAAATTTTGTAAATAATTTTATAATTTTAGAAAAATGTTATATTATAAAAAATAAAAACAATAAATTTATATCTTAAAGCTTCTATTTATTTAATTTTATTTAATCAAATCGACGATGAAGATTATTATAAAAAATAATTAATTTTTTTACTCATATTCATAAGACATAAAGTTAAGTTTAGGCTTAAATTAAAAATTTAATTTTTAATTTAAATTTGCTGTGCTTATATAAATTTATATTCATGTAGAAATTATAAATATAAAAATTCTGTTTAAGTGGACTATATTATTAATTACTATTTCAATATGTTTACAGGGTTAAATTTACACATGAGTTGTGAAGATACAAAATTGTGAATTTCAATGCACTTGAGGATAATTCTGACTCATAGCATTTTCAATTCTCTTCTGACGTTTGTGTCTATGGCTACGCTGAGGATTCAGAACAAGTGATGGTATATTTATTAATAATATATGAATACATATTTATATAATCTTTATTTATTATCATTATTATTAATTTTTTAATCAAATATAATTATTTAACCTAGATTAAATAAATTAATTAATTATATATACTTTAAGGTTAATTTTTTAAATTGACATATTATAAAATAGTTGGGTTATTAATATTTCAATGCACTGGATTCACTATTAAAGTAATCAGAGGATGATTTAAAAATAATTGATCCAATGTTAATTTTTAAAAGTGGATCTTATTAACTATTTTGCAACGAGAGAAGATTTATATTCATATTTATATTCATGACTTCATGTTGAATTTAGAAAATAGGTGATTCGAGTGACCCTAGTTCGTGATCTTCCTACTGAAAATGTTCAAAAATATTGATGACAGCATATTTACATATAAAAATACAGGTTACGCACCATTCAAATCTTCAGGTCTTTTTGTGTGTATCTATATTTACTCGTCGTTTTTCAAGATGCACATAGCTGTAAAAATATGTAAACATATATAAATCAAAATCAAAATATTAAAACAAAAAATATTAGAGAAAATCATTGAAATTTACGGAGAATATTTCTCTACTTAATTTGATAGATAACACATCTTAATTTATAATTAATTATTTTATAATTTAATTTTTTTTATCTGTTATCTTAGTTTGATTATATAATTCTATATTATAGATTCTTTATCTGATATATGAATTACAATACGGGTAAATTCATTCGTAGAAAACTTCATGTCTCAAATAAAGTTTGTTGTGAAAAAATTATTTATTTTTATTTTTCCGCGTAAGTTTCTTCGTTTTTCATCGTTATATTATACCTCATCAAATTAGATCATCGATAAATAATAAATAATAAATAATAAATGATAGATAAAGGAACGGAGCACATATTCTACAGTTCCTTTCTTTCTTCATACTTTGTATTGCTGTATGAAAAAGAAGAAATGCAATTGCGATAATTTTGTTAACTTTGGAATGTTGGAAAATTACTTTTTGTAAGAATTAATAAATAAATCGACAAACAATAAGGCTCCAATAGCTGTTTATTTATACGTATTAATTTGCATTTAATATACAAAAGATCAGTACAATAAGTTCACAAATTAATTAATAGGAATTATTATATAATTGTATAACAGACATATCAAATGAAAGATAATCATGATTTAAATTTTTCAAACCACGAAGTTCAGGTTCCACTCGATGATAAATGCACCAGCTATTGACACTGCGTGGATAGTTTTCATAAGGTGAATTTAATTTCAAGCTTTTCTGGTTGTCATTTATAATGTTTTGACTTTTTTTTAAAAATCATTATGTACTTTTCCAAAATTCACAATAAGACAATTGATATAAACGATATATATCAAGCAAGAGAGCACTTTATAGGTCTTTAAAAAAAAACCGGTTAGTGATACATATAAAAATCCATAAAAAAATTAGTAGATTCTTATTTTTTAAAATGCCATTCATGATATTCAGTTTTTTTATTAATAATTTTTACATATATTATTTTACATTTATTTAAATGTTACTTATATATACTTTATTTTATTATAATTAGTTACATTCAAAATATTAATCGAATTTAAAAATTCAAATTCATTTCTTATTAGATTTAATTCCTACGCTAATATTATTGAAAATTTGTAAGTGGATTCACGAGTAGAATAATAATAGTTTTCAATATATTAAGCTAATAAAAGTAGTCTAAAATAATAAAACTTTTTTGTATTTCTATGTACTACTAAATACGTGAAAATTAAAAAATTTTGAAAACATATACAAACAAAAGGAATAACACTTAAAATTTCATATAATATTCAGATTATAATTTTAATAATTTTTTGTATTGAAAATTAAAAATTATTTATTTTATTTTATTTGTATATTTATAAAATTTATAGATACATGTATAGTGAAAAATATAGATATTTACTTGAAGTCTAAAAATTTAAATTAAATAAATATGAAAATATATTTTAATATCACAAATGTTGAAAACTGTGGTTATAGAATATTTGGTACACAGTTAAAATATTTTTTTTTATAAATTTATTATAATTATTTTATCTGTAGTTAACACAAGTGATATTAATAGTGAGAAAGGACCAAGAAGAATATTAATATGTAATATAATACCTTACACAAAGTCTAAAGCTAGCTCAAATATAAATGTAAATGTTCACATATTTTCATAATTAGGTGAATAAGAAAAAAATGGTAAGATATGAAATATAATATATAATATAATATATAAGTATATTTGTTTTGATATTGTTTTTAACATAGTTACAATGTTAATACACTCGCAAAAATTTAATTATATATTATTTAAATATATTTCATTACATGTATAAATTATGTAAATAAATAATTTGTGCAAGAAACTTTAATGAACTATTTCTGAAAATTAAAAACAAATTCTTGATTATATTTTATTAAATTTTTAAGTTTTTCCACCTATCAAAAATATTTTTATTAATGTAAAATACTCAGTGCTTTTACACCTAGATAAAGAGAAAGAAAGAGAGAGAGAGAGAGAGAGGAAGTACAAAATATAAAAAATAATTAAATTGCGGGATAAGACAAAATAACCATAGATAATTTTTAGGCAAGTCATGACGGTCAAAGCTAAAAATGTGGTTGCTCTATTTCACGAATAACAGATATATATGTATATATCCGATACATATACCCTCTCATAAAAACATAGTATATTTGCCATGTGTAGATCAATCCTTCCGTTGGTGATAGGATTCGGCAATGGGCATGGAGTCCTGGCCATCCGAATCCCGGCAGTTATGAGTTCACACACACAGACTGTGCCATGACTTTTAGCTTTCTAAACTCGAACTACATGATTCCCATATTTTATCCGTAATATACAAACATACGACGCAATTCCTAATCAATTAATCTATGACTTCAGTATAATAATAATTTTATGTTTTTCTCTGTTAAAACTTGCAATAAATCCATTGAATTAATATGATTAATCGACTTGTCAAACCGTTAATAAGACTTTGTGTTTTTTTGAAGCTACTATTGGTCGTAGCAATTTGAGAGAGGTCTTAAAATGCAGGGGGAAGTTTTTTCTATTTGTCCTTTTTTTTGTTATTTTTTCGTTAATTAGAAACAACAGGATTTTGCATGGTGTGAAGGATGTTTTTCAGTTTTTTGACACAGCACAATGGAACAATTGTTGGAACAGATTTACATGAAAATTTTTATTTTTAGCTTAATAAAATGCTGTAAAGACTTTTAAATATTAAAAACAATCTTCAAGGCTAAAATTACGTGTAAATTACATTTAGAAAAATAAAGTTCTCAAGAAGGTCGACGATTATTCCCGTTCTCAGCACCTAAACAAACCCAATTCGATTTGAACGTTCAATGTGTGCACCAAATTTTGAATTCAAACCGTCATTTACTGATCTGGGTAATCGATAATACCCTAAATTGTTCTGTATTTTTGTAAATTTTTATATATATTTTTTTTCAATAAAGTTCATCCATCCGTTGAAGATAGCAAAAAGTAGTTTAAAAACAAATGCTTCACTTCAAAAAGTGGTGCTTTAATTTATATGACTTATTTCTACATAATAAAATCATTTTTAACCTTTTTTCTCCAGTAAGCTTCTAAATTTTATCCATTGTTTTTATTACAATCATGAAAGTTAAACTTTTAAATAATTTTCAATTAAAAATAAAACTTTATAATATTCTTTTACAGATTTAAAAAAATACGTTAAACATTTTTTTCATCAAAAATTTATAAAAATATTATATATAATATAATTTCAATAGAATTATAATTTATTTGAAAGTAGAATATAAAATCTTAAGAATAGCAATAATTTAATAATTTTTTATAGATATTGATTCTTACGTCAAATTAATTCATCTTTATTATGATTAATTTTTCTTTTTTATTGTTAGTTAAACAATACAAATTTTCAAGCATTTAAAATTGTAAAAATAATAGTATTATTAATATAATGATGATAATAATAATAATAATAATAATAATAATAATAATAATAATTAATATTATAAATTTAAGAATGTTAAAATTACAAAATGTTATATGATACAGTAATCACGAATAGAAATAAATGATGTACTATTCATTATTTAAATATTCCGCAATAAAATCTAAATGAGAATAAACATTACTAAATAAATCAGGTATACCTGTAGCACATGGAATACTAATTGAAGCTATACCCACAAGTATTCCATTATAAACTAAAGGACCGCCACTATCACCCTGTGAAAAAAAATATTTGAAATTTATTTCATATTTTTAAAATAGATTTCAATTTATATACAATATAAATGTTATATATGAATATAATTTTTAAGAATGAACAATAAGTTCTAATATTATTTTATCAAATATAAAAAGTATAATTTATAAATAAAATTGATATATAAATATCAGTAAAATAACAAAATTTATAATAATTGTGAAAATGTGTAAACGTCCTGAACTGGTATTTGAAAATTTTTTAAGAATAAACATTACGGAATATTTTTATATTAAATTTCTATAGAAACTCACAATGCATATACCTATTCCTATACTATGAAATCCGCAAAACTGATCGGAATTTAATGCAAATGGAAAAAAGGGACCACAAGTGTTTACATCAAGAATTCTCATCAAGGTTTGTTGTAGCTTATTAGCAATAATATCAGATGGATAACTCTTCGTTCCCCAACCAGCAAAAAAAGCAACTTCACTATTAATAATATCTGATGTTGGAAGATCAATCTTTTTTCGAAATTGATTAAATTCAATAGTCTCTCCCACCTAAAATTGTAAAATTAATTTAATTAACTGTAATATTAAGTTAATGTAACAATATATATTTTACAAATATTTGAATATCGATTCAGGTTCAAATACTTAAATATTTTTTATCCCTTTATTTTTAAGCATATATAAATTAAGTTTTATATTGATTAAAGATAAAAACATAAATAAAAAAATTAACATTCACAATTTTACATATTAGTAAAAGTAAAAATAATTTTTTATTGTCTTAAATCATATATAAATTGTTATAAACTAATATATTTTTATTTTTGAAATATATAAAATTGTAAGATATATAAAGTATTGAGAAAATTTAAATATTAGCTAAAATAATTTTTGAATTGATTTTATAACGCCAACTTAATATGTAATTAATTATAGAACACAAAAATAAATTAAAACTAATTTACGAATAGAAGATAGAAAGAATATTCGCAGTCTAAAGAATATTTTGGCGTTTTATTTGCAATGCCAATCTTTAAGGCACTGCAATGATAAGTACATATAGAGCAATACAATCAGAGTTGTTGTTTGCAATTGATCAATAACAACAGGAATTATTTTCACAATATCAGTTATATATAGATGTATATATGCAAGTTGAAAACAAGTAGATAAAATAAAAAATTTGAGAAGGATATTCATTAAACTCATGATAAAATTTTCTATGTAAAATTATCTAATTCAACAATAAATACACAATATTTATGACATTAATAGCATAATGCGAATTCCTCCAGGCAAGAGGCAAAATACACAGCAAATAAAAATATTCAAAAGATACAAGCAGGTAAAGAATACAAATATCATTAAAAAATAGAAAAGCGATTCATTTATATGCAAATAGGATATTGTGCAATAATAAAAAATATACGCTAAACTAAAAATAAACAAAAATCTTGCACATTATTATATTATTATATTAAGTATTATATGTCACATAAAAAGCTCTATTTATACAAAATTATTAAAAGACGTTGATGAATATTAAGTGACTCAAGTGACATAAAAAAATCGCTACATCGATCGAATAAAAGCAATTATAAATTGAGTACATTTAATAGTTTAAAAAAAAAAGAATAAAAATTTGTGCAGTTGTATATTTGCAATAACCAGGGTTGAAATGTGAGACGAGTCGAATTGTAGATATTTTAATGTAAAGAATAAGAACATAAGAACATAAGAACATAGTGTATAGCATCTAAAACAAATCATTGAGTATCAGTCTATGACATAATTGATTCAATAAGTCTAGAACAGAAACGGCAAAGACTCATAAGTATGATTCTGACTCAAAACAATTTAAAACTCGAAGATATATTGATTTAATGTCTTCATATATGACTTTGTATTATATTATGCAACCTTGTACCCACATACTAACTTCGTGCTAGTTCATGCCATACATATAAATTTGAATCGATCTGCTTATCATTACATTCTACTGATTTGATATAACCTTTGTCAACAAATCAATTCAAATTATTTAACAAATATTCCAGTTATAATGAAAATTTTAGCATAAAAGAAAATAATATTTTATTAATTTATATGAAACAAGATAGATAACCTAGAATTTTGAATATTTCTTATATATAATATTTTTTTTTAAAGAAAAATTAATCATATTGGTAACACTTAATTATTATTTTAATATGGATATACAGGTGTACCTTGATCAGAGCAATATCATTTAAACGCAGGCTCGTAATATCTGTCTTTCCTGTAAACTTATTATGAACGTAAATATTTTGGACTACAAGCATAGTTAGTGGTTCTAAAGATAATGTGTCACTCCCGATTAATATTACTATATCCGAGTAGAGCAGAAAATGTTCAGAAACACAGTGAGCCGCAGTAAGAATATGTCGATTACTAATTATTGCGCCACCACATATGTGCTGACCACTTGATATACGTTTTAATGCTGCTAAATACGGAAAGTCCACAATGCTTGCATCTACACCGCCCACAATTTTTGGGACTTTACCAAAAGTAGCTAAAATATTATGAGGATAAGTTAAAAATAATAGAAAAACAATCGCAAACTTATCATTTCGATCATTATGCAGATTGTTGGATTAAAAATGATTTTCAATTACCATTTTTATACATAAAATATAAGAAGTATCTCTTTCTATTCATAAAACTTGTAAACTGATTCAATAATTTAGATAAATATATTTATTATATTAAGGAGATGAATTATGAATATGTTTTAATTATATTCAAAACAAATATTAAAAAAAAAATGGATTTATAAATATAAATATAATCATCTAGTTTATACAAATAATTAAAGGTTGACAATCAATCTTTACGTGATAAATGTCACATAATAACCACATAGGTATGTGTTATTTATATTTAAAAAATATGCAGAAATAAAATAGTCTAATATGCACTGAAATAATAAAAAGAAGTTATTAATCTAAAAAATATTATTTCTTTTTCTATTTTAAGACTTATAAACCAAGCAATAGAGCACTTTTTTGGTCGTGAAAAAAAATAACTAGTGACACATATTACATTCATATTATATTCGTAAAAAATCAGTAGATTTTTATTCTCTAAGTTGCCATTAATGATGTTCAGTTTTTTTCTTTATTAGTAATTTTAATGAAAAAATGTATTTTTTTTACTTTTTTAGTTATTAAATAAAAAGTCGTAATTTTAACACTATAGTGTCAATATATAAATTGTAACTAATAAAATTATAAAAAAAAATTCATTTTTATATAAACCGATCGGAAATTAGTTTTTGTGTAATAATAATGTTGATTATATTATGTGAAAATGTACGATGTTACTTCCAGTTTACATTTTGATACGATTTTAGTTTTGTCAACGAATATAATTATAGTACAACAAATTCTGTTCTTAAATTTTGTTAAAATCGTTTGGATTATCTATAATATGAGAATAAAGTTGACTAAAAACAGTTGACAAAACTAAAATCGTATAATAAAGTGAGCTGGAAACAATTTTGTAAATTTTCAGAATAATTTAATATTGGTATTAAATGAAAATTATTAATCCCATGAAGCTAAAATTTTGTAGAAATAAAGTGCATGTAAATTACTTTAATTTCCCAAAACTAGAGTTCTAATATTAAAAAATAAAAAAGTTTCAAATTGTTTAATTAATTTAAAAATTTTCAGTTTTTGAAAAATTTCTCGGTTTCTAATTTTCCAATCGGTTGTATAAAAATGAATTTTTTTCACAATTTTATTAGATACAAATAGTCCCTTGACGCTATAGTGTTAAAATTACGACTTTTAATTTTATTACATAAAAAATAAAAAAAAATGCATATTTTCGTTATAATTATTAATAAAAAATAGCCCTGAATATCATGTGGCATTTTCGAAAATAAGAATCTACTGATTTTTTTTTTGACATTTGATATGTAACACTAGCTGCTTTTTATGATCTAAAAAATGCTCTATTGCTTGGTCTATTACATTTAATGTTTGGCTTAACATTTTCTAGAGACCTTATTTGAATGAATATTAGAATTTTATATAGATTGAAAGATAGTATATTTTATATTATTTTTCATCTTTAAATTTAAATAATTTTGACCATAAAACATTACAAATATTATATTTTAATTAAATAAATTACATGGTAATTTGTAAGAATTTTAATTTTTATTAAAAAAAAATACTTATTTGGAATTATTCATCTACAGCTTTCTACATTTTTTGTTCAAATCTTAATAGATTAATATTAAAAAAAAACAGTTTATAATAATAATTTCTGAAATATTAGTTACGTTGTTTGATAATTCCATATCAGTCTTGCTAGTGGAACAATTATTCAGTTTAAATTAATATTTTTACCTATGTAAGTAATTTCCTCCCGAACTGATATCAATCTAAAGTATTCATACAAACTAGTAGAAAAAATGATAGGAAAATGTATTGATGATAATGACTAACAGACGTATTTGTAAATAAGTACTAGAATATGTACCAAATTTCATACAATTTTATAATATTCTCCAATCAGTTATTCTCAAAGATATATTTTCATAGTCAAAGAAATCTTTTTCATTATTTTTATAAATAATTGAATAATTATACAACTAAAAATTTTGACTAAGAAAAATATCAATTAACTTTCATATTTCTTTTTAGAAATATTACACATATTAAATTAATATGATACTTAATCTTAAACGTTTGAATACGATTCTTACAGAATTAGAATTTATTCTCTTTCTCTTTTATTTTATATATAATATATTATATTAATATGCATATAAAAAAAAAGTAATCATATACTTTATATTCAAAATATTAATATTTTATAATATTCCTTTACTTTTAATTTGAAACAAAGAAATAAAGTATATAAATTTTGATTGCGTTATCTTGCCAAAATGTAGGCTTTAAATCAATTTACAAAATTCCAAGATCAATATTTGTTTATTAAATATAATGTAATAATATTTTTCAATTATTTAAAATTTTTAAATATACTTGAATAAAATGAGATAATTTAAAATTTTTGTTTAAATATCTAAATGTATATATAGAATTTAAAAATTAAACGTCATCGACATACAATTACAATTGAAATTATTGTAAATGTGTTGAAATGATTAATAATTTGACGACTTAATCAACTTAAATTACTTATACATAAACTACTAATAAAATGAAGCTCACATTATTATACTACTCTTAAAAATACAATTTTATCATTTTGCATTAATATTATTTATTTATTCGTTTACTTGGCCTTTTAAATATTAATAATTGCGTTACAATTAGATAAAACTCGTACATAAATAATGTATAAAAATGTTTAAAAATTGTTTAAAATTCAATTCTTATTTAATTTAAAGATAAAAATATTTTGAAATAACCTACCATTGCATATTGCAAGAAACAAACACATCACAATTTGGAGAGACATTATGGAAGGTATGAATAAGATGTCACTAATAAATCGTATTTTATAGAACATCTTTATATAGGTATTTATAATTCCTATGACTCAGATAATACATAATTTTGTTCTTTTTGTATTAATCGTATTTATAATTTACATTAAATAACCTCTTACAATATTTATAAATGATTAATCTTACACATTTACACGTATACGTGTAGATATATAAGTTAAAATATATAATTGCGTATACATATACGCAAATAGAAATTAATATATATTTATATATATATATATGTAGTAATACAGTGAGTATGTATATATATGTATATATATTGATATTTTATATATACGTGCTATAAATGTATGTGTAAGCAGAAAAAAAGGAAAGAAAAATTGATATTTAAATGTATAATTGTATTGCTATTATAATTTTGCATAATATTAGAAGAATATCTTGTAGTATAATATATTTAGATAAATTTTTATTAATTTCACTAAGATTTATAACGAATAAAGCGTAAAAACATAATAATCTTACCATAGGCTAAAAATCTTTTTCTTTTAATGTCAAGTGACTATCTAATTTTTTGCCTCAATTTGATTATTAACTAATAAAAATGAAATTTATAAATACATGAAACTCCTTTTTTAATTAATAGTATAAAAAAATTATTTTTCACAAGTAATTTGTTATTTTATGTTATTATTTTTGTTATTTTATGATATTTAACTTTTTTTAACCTCTAAAATAAATAGAATTTAAAATACATAAAAAAAATTTTAATTAAGATCACAGATGTGAACTAAAAATCTAGATATAAAAATTTTTATAATAAAAATTTGTAAAAATTTACTGGCAACATATTGATTTTATAAAATTTAATAAAAGTATTATTTTATTTTTCATATATATACATTAGCGCTTAGACATATTACATAAAAAAGATAAATACCCATGTAAATATTAAAATGAAATGTTTTGAAACATTTATTTACATTGACTGTTTTTATATTTCATTTAAATAAAAACAAAACTATAGTAGTATAAAAAATATAAATTTAAAATAGAACTTCATTTTAATTTATTAAATTTATTTTTTGGTTTTGCTAAGAATAATCCATGTTATATTTCAGAAGAAATTAAATATATGTAATATCGTATAATACATTATCCATCCTCTTTAAAAATCTATGAAATATATCTTTAAAATTAAAATAAAACACAATTGGATTGTATATTTTTATATTAATAATATTAATAATACTGTTTATAGAAATTTTGAATATGAAAAATAATACAACAATATAATTAAAAGCTGTCTATATTTCAGTAATATCAATTTTTAATTTTATTCTTAAATTCTGTTTGGCTAAAAAAAAGCACTTAAAAAAAATTTTTCATTAAACCTAAAATTAAAGTAATTAAAACAATTATTAATAAAAAATTTATTTATTACTCTTATTTTATTTTACTTAAAAAAAGAATGTATACATTCGTATAATTATAACAAATCGAACATTTAATTAATTAAAAAAAATATTTGAATAGTCCATGATAAATAGTTTAATAAAAAATTTATACATAATTTAATTTCAACATTTGTTTAGTTAATTGAAAAAAAAAGTTAATTCAATATATGTACGAATATTCAATATATAATTTTTTTTTACAGAATCATACATTTTGAATTACATATTTTTTTTTCAAAACACATAATTCATTATTATAATAAGGAAAAATAAATACATTATTATAAACTTAAAAATAATTGATAAAATTTGGAATTACAAAAAGCATATTTTAATTATATATTTGTATAAATATGTACTTTAAATTATATGTCAATTGAATAAATACTGTGTATTCAGTTAGGTCATACATTATAAAATTATAGTATTATAAAGTCCTTCTGATTAGTAAATGAAATGCCTAAAATATTATTTTTAGAAACAAATAAAATAATTATAATTAACATCTTAGGAAACTATGAATTTTTTTATTATAAGTTTACAAAAAAATATTTTATTTTAATACATACTCAGTGATATTTATATTTTTATTTACTGAAGATTATAATTCATATATATATATTTAATTTATGTATGAAATATATAATATATATAATATATATCAATAAAATAATTTCTTTGTGGAATTGGATTCAATACTTTTATATTAACAGTTTTGATACTAAAAATACAAAAAAATACTTTTCGTGGTTGGTGATTTTGTATTCTAATAAAAAATTTTTATTTATTCATAAAATCTATACCTTTATATTTATAACAATCATTCCATTTACTTTACCACTTTTTTATCTGCTTCATCTTTCTGCATTACCCTCATATTTTTTATTCTATACTTCTATATTTTTATTCTATACTATTATACTATTTAATCATTTATAATTAATGAGTTATAATTTACTTATTATTTTTTTAAAATATAATCATAATCATTAACTTGTTATTAGTAAATAAATTTTATTAAATTTTACAAATTTTTACTTAATTACGCAATCATTACATTATGTATTAATATTTAATATATTATTAATATTCTTTTTAATGAATTATAATTTAATTTCAATTAAAAAAAAAAAATCTCATTTTTTATAATTAATAATTAATATTTAATATGATAATTAAAATAAAAATAAAATAACAAATTAAAAAAAAAATTTACTTTTTTAAAATGACGTAGTCCAATTCTGTAAATGTAAAAATAATCATTCGTAATAGTTTTTTATACAAATATATAAAATAATATATTATGATGAAAAAATTTAAAACAAAAATTGAACAAAAAAGTAATTTTACACGGTAATAAAATAAGTTATAATGTATACCCGATAACATAGAATTCTAAATTAACTAATCTTAATCAAATAAAAATATTTATTTGACCGATAAAGAGAAAAATTTAACAATATATGGCATGTGCAGAACTGTAGATAGGACTTTTTTTTAATATTGTATATCAATAAACAATATTTTTTATCACATAAAATCTTTTTTTATTGATAAATGAATTTTTTTTTTATTTTTGGTTATTTGAATATTTGTGTAATCATAAAATTTATAAGATTCTATAATCGGCCGTAGAAAATTAATTAAATATAATAGCAATTTTAACTTTCTTAAAACATAGAATTTTACATTTTTTTCTTACAAACTAATAGATAAATTTTGAAGATATTGTACATTGTTAAATATAATTTTTCTATAAAATAAAAATTATAGTTATTTTTACATTATATTTACATATTTATAAAATGTAGTATTACTGTCTATGTCATTTCAGCTTAATTATATATTCTTCAATTTGATCGAGTTCTTTTTTTCCCTTTTCTTCAATTTTGTATTTTTCTCTGTTACTTATTCAAATGAGATAGATTGGAACAAAAAGATTATAACAATTTTTTATTTTTATTATGTAAAAACTTCATCTCGTCCCATCTCAACATCATAACTGCTAACTCGCAATCGAGGAAAACTTTCAAGTTTCCGTCTTTTCCTAGCTAGAACCATATATTCAAGAATTATCAAATATAATCGATTTAAAATTTGTGTGAATATAAATCAGAATAAGATTGAAACAACAAAAATTCACAACCTCATTAAAATTGTGCCTTCCAAACTAAATAGAAATGAAATCACACAAACTGAAATTTGTGAAATTTAAATTTGGTTAAACTAAAATAAAAAATAATAAAATAATTTACATAAACCCGGACAGTTCATTATTTACTATTATTTAGAGCTTCTGAAGGTTCTGCTTATGCAATTGCCGTTTTAAGTCTTTGTGTCTCTCTGATATAATAATAATATACCTTGAAGTTTGCTAGACTACATAATATTTGTACTGGACAACTTTGATTCATTAGAATTTTTATTTTGTGATATATATATCTTACTTTATCTCATATATTATATTTTGATCTTACCCTTATAATAAATTTAAAAATTGTATAGAAGTATAAATTTAAAAGTAATTAATGAAGTTAGTTTTGGAGCTGCATTATTCATCATTTGTTGAAGAAATAAAATCCCTATTGCTTTATATCATATCCAACCAATTCTAATCACTATTTAAATCGACTGATTCAAACTATGGTAATATTAAATTATTAAAATTTTTTGAAAAAATTCATCCCTAATTATTTTCCGAAGAGTGCCCAAAGAGCTTCTGTGGATTGACTCTTTCAATTTCCTTTATTTCACTATGTTAAAATTTTATTTATTTACGATTTATTACCTATATAAAACCTCTTGCTCATTTACGAAAAAAAGGTTATACATACTAAATATTTGTTTTCGATTATTTGTATTTATATTATGTTTTCATTTACAAAAATCGATCTAATTCGCTCACTGTATTATAATTTCATTAAGTTATAAATAAATTTATATTATTTTTAGTAGTTACTATTTATTTTTTTATCTAATTATTTTCATTGTAATAATTTTCGGTGCGTACATTTAACTATTCGTACAAGATCCGCACTAGCATCTTTTCTAGCAGTTTCTATAGGACAGCAAATATCCGTATGGATTAAATCTAGTATTGTTTTAGTTTTATGATAAGACTCCTTCGGGAAGGGTAGGCGGGACATCTTTCCTTTTTCGTAGTATTCGCACACATCTTGCCCAACGCATTCAGTTATTTTTATTCCTGCTGCTAATTATTTATTAGCTAAATCCTTGATTGCTGCAATATTTCGATGCCCAAACCTTCGATGCCATGTATGCTGGCAATTTTTATTATGATTGATATGGTCATCATCGCACAAGCCCTTACATCAGCTTTCTTAAGTTCATACAAATGCTCAATATCACGTCCGCACGTTGCAATCACTTGAATTTTATCATCTTTTATCACTTTACAATCATTATCTTCAAAATTCAAAGTAAAATTATCTTTTGCGAGTTTCTTGACAGAAATTAAGTTAGATTCAAATGACGGCACGTATATCACGTTATTTATCTTCAGGTATGTATATTTACCATCAACGATGCATTTTATAATCCCAGCACCCTTTCCTTGAATCTCACTCACTTTATTCGCTTCTCTCACTAATCTTACAAATCCTTTTACTCTTGGATCAAAGTCTGTAAAAAATTCTTTCGAATTAGTCATATGGCTTGTCGCTCCGGTATCTATAAACCATTTTTCTTTAATACTTTCATCAATTTTTGTACTACACTTTACATATTCATAGCATTCCGATGCTTCGTTCTTTAAAAAATTTTCACTTGCCATATATATAATTTTTTCTCTTGAAATATTGTAAGCGACGGATTTTCGGGTGCCATCTCTTGCCCGAAAAGGCCCTCATAAAAGAGAAAGTGCAGCAGCTGTGAGCCGGATGACCGCCGGTCAATCCCGACGAGCTGGAAAAGATTCGTCGCAACGCGGGGAAGTGCGGCAGTCAAAATCTTTGAAAATAACCGAATTGTATAAATAATCCTGAATAAACGCAGTTAAGAAATTGAATTGATAGCTGTTCGTGTTACTCATTTAATCACCTTTTCCACGAGTGTGTGATCAAGCCGACGACCGACGTGACAGTGAAGAGTGTTTCTTACAATATTGAGATTTCTTTTACAGCATCTGCTTTATTATTTTCTCTAGTTTTCCATACCTTATATTTTCTGTAATCTTGTTTTAAATGTTCATATTTTTCTACAAAAAATCAGGTTTTATTTGTTGATCCGGCGTTGTGATTTATACTTTTCTTAAATTCTTTATTATTAATGTTATATGTCGTTTTTATTGCAGTTTCCCTCATCGGAAAGTTAACTTTTACATCCTTTTTTCCTTTGCGCCTTTTATATTCATCGATTAATTTGCTTTTAATAAATTGGGATGTTATGTCTGTTTCGGGCTTGCTTTCCAATGTCGTAATCAGGATGTCGTATGATTCCGGGAGACTTCCAAGTAACATAGCTGCAATTATATTATCATCGAGTTCCATACCGAGAGCGATGATTTGGTTTATATTATTTAAAAAATTGGCGATGTGTATTTCCATATCACCATTTTCACTAAGGGTTGTGCGACACAATTTTTTTTGCAATAAAACTATTGTTGCTAAAATAGTCTTCTAGTGATAATCCTTTAACACCTTACACGCAGATTTTGCATCAGCAGCATGCCTTATATCTATTAGCTGATCATCCTCGACAGAAAGACCAATTACACGTGCTTTATCATTTGCTTTATTCCATGCTGCTAATTTAGTGGCTTCTGTAGTTTCAGGTTTTTCGTCAGTTATTACATTCTATATGCCTTCATCTATCAGCATCAGCTACATTTTGTAGCTCCATACCGCATAGTTATCGCTATTAAGTTTTTGGATAGAACACCTGTATCTGGAGCCTTCTGACATTTTTCCTTATGACGTAAAACCAACACAAAAAAATAAAATCACACTTGCTTTTTAATACTGTAACGCACTTCACTGTTTTTATTCTTTAATTTAATTTATTAATTGCGCACTGACTCCTGAGCCCATAACCTGTTGATTAATTAGGAATTCATACGTTTTATTTGCTTCTTTATTTTAACTTTATTTATTATAAAATATACATGTGATCAAATGCATGATCATAGAAAACAATTAGACCATGTTTAAATACTTTTCCAACCGATGTTGCTCTCGAACTGGTGAATATTATTTTTGCACAGAATTCCGAACCTCTGCAGTTGTAAAATTCGGGTTACCTGTGCAAGCATCATAATATTTTCTTGGGGGTAGGATGATTCATATCTACCTGTGTTAATACGTACAAGTTTTAACATGTACAACAATTACGCATGAATTTGTTCCACACCAACAAAATAAAAAAAAATTACTTAATATTCATTACTCTTATTTTGAAATGAATGCAACTACAATAAATAAAATAATATTCAGAAACTTTTCATTAATGAAATATAATGCTTTTCAACCATAATTTTTAATACCTGTATATATAATTAATAAAAACTCTAATAAATAAATAGATTAAACCTCATTCTTAATTTTAATATTAGTATGAAAGAATAGTATCAGTTTTTTATAATGTTAATTTAAGCTAATATTTACATTTTCATAAAAATAAATAAGAATTTGTAAGAGAAGGTATTATTAAAACGATATAAATGTTTAAGAAAATAAAATTATAGAATACAATGGATTTAAGTTATATTCACTTAAAAAAATATATTTTATATATATCTATATAAATAAATGTTAATATGAACATTTGTAAAACTTGTAATGTACTTTATTAAATTACTATTATTTATTTTCAAATTAATTATCATGTTTATGTTGAAAGTAATTGATTTATTTACAATATAAAATATATTAATGGTTTTATTATATTATACATTTATTTCAAGTAAATTAGTTCAAATGGTAAAATTTTTTCATTTACATAATTAATACATGTAATGTAAAAGAGATACTATAATTAAAATCAATTTTTTTTTGTCAACTGTTTAATACAATGATTCTGAAAATTTTTTTAAATCATATAGTATTTATATATTATATAAATATATATATTGTATTTTATATACATATGAAGATTATTAAATATATTTATGATTTTGCATTGATAATAATTAATTTAAATTTCAAGAGACATAGTTACAAATTTTTTTAAAAAAAATATATGCATTCCAACATTATAAACTTATTTTTTTCTCTATAAATATATTATATGCATATCAATGCTTCAATACAGTTGCAATAAAATCCAAATAGAAATAAACGTTTGTGTATCCATCTGGAATACCTTTAGCACATGGGATAGTGACTGAAGCAACACCAATAACTGTATTATCAAGAACGAGTGGACTTCCACTGTCACCCTGTATAATTTTTAAAACATTATTCATTTATGTTGATTATAACTAAGAAATAACACATTGTTTATAAAACTATGAATATTATAAATTAAATTTTGTTAATATAAACATTTATAGAAGCTTACAATGCAAGCACCTATTCCATTTCTTCGAAATCCACAAAATTGATCATGATGGAGTTTATATGTTATGAGTGGCTTACATTTTCGATTGTCATGGATTGCCATTCTAGCTTTTTTAAGTATATTTGGAGCAAGATTCTGTCGATAATTCGTTATTCCCCAACCTGCAAGTATAGCAATATCACCCTGATGGATATCTTTGATTGGAAGTTTTATTGGCTTTTGTACATCATTAAAGCGGATCACTCCTTGCACCTAATAATACAAAATTAATTTTATTATAATTATGTTTTCAAAGATTTTTTAAGTTCTTTAGTTTTTTAGGTATTAAAATTTTTTTTACTTTTCAAGCATCTACAATATAGACTTGAAAAAACTAAAGATAATTAAATATAAAAATAATCATTTATTTTTTAGAAGTCAAAAAATATTTAATTTGAACTACCTTCATTTAAAATTATATTTAATTTAAAGATTAAAATTTTTAAATGGTGATGCTATTTCTTGTAATTAATGTTGTCATATTCATGCAAATTATATAATTTGTATATCACTTTAAAAAAATTCGCAATCATTAATAATAACGATCTTAATAATGCAATGAGTTATAGCATAATAATATAAATATTATTGAAAAAATATAATAACCGCATGTAAAATTTAGAGACACGTTCATATTTTTAAAAAAAAATTTATTTATCAGATTAGCTCAAAGCTGATTCTCTTGCATATCTAATTAATTACATTTGACAATATTTAGCAATTTTAATGCATATAATTATATTATATCTCACCTTTACAAGAGCTATGTCATGAAAATATGATATATCATTCTCTAATCCTACGAATCCAGGATGACTGAAAATTTTTTCGGCTCGATACGAGATTCCCTCATTTTTCATTAAATAAGAGCTTCCTGTGTAGATTATTAAATTGTCTATAGTTACATACATTACACCAAAACAGTGAGCTGCTGTTAGAATGTAATATTCATTTAAAATTGAACCTCCACATACATGTTGATTATCTGAAAGCCGCCTTAGCGACGCTAAAAATGGAAATTCTGTTATCTCAGCATCTTCTCCGCCAATTATTCTTGACTTTTTGATAGAAGCATCTAAAGTATAAGAAGGAATAATAAACTTAATAATGTGTATTGATTTATTCATACTTCAGATGTCTTTAATAATTCAATATAAAAATATAATACTTACAAAAAATAAGTAATTAATTTGGTCATTTTATTATTTGCGAATTCGAATTTTTTTTTATTTTGAAATTATGGCATTGATTATATCAAAATTTATTTATTCAATAAGAAATTCGAATATTCTTAATACTCGTTAATAACCATTCAGTATTGTATTTTACTGAAGTATTATGCATATTTTGATAAATTTTTAAGTAGTGATTCTACAATTAAATATTAAATACTGTTTATGTTTATATTTAATTACTTCCTTATATATCAATGTTTGTATACTTCGTACTAATTGATTCACAGTTTATTTTAATTAGAAATAAATTCATTGATTTGAATTTTTAATGGTCATAAGCTAATAATTCATTTTCAAAAGAAAAATTTTACAATAAAAAAAAAAATTTTCGATTGTACAATAGACTTTACATTAACTTGTAACATAATTATTGCTTTTAAATGTCGATATGTGATTTAGAATGATTAGGTTAAACACTAGTTCACTCTAGTATAAATTATAATAAAACAAACTACATAACTATTTCTTCTGCTTCTTTCAATTCAACATTTTTTCAATTTATTATTTTTTTATTGACAAAATATATTAAATTATTGATTAAAATATATATAATATTGTTGTTTGTGCAATTCAAATTCCCGTGGCTGAACGTCGAGTCTCCAACTTTCGCGAATAGACCCCTAGAGGGCAGAGAACAACAATACATTGAATTATCTTTCGCGAGGTGATTAGTAGCGGCTTGCGAACGACATCGTCGCTCTAGAATTAGTCATTAATTCTCGTCTTTTTGGAATATCAATTTTGACGTGTGTTATCGCAATCAAGCAGCGCAAGACGTCGAAACCAATAACAATTTATTGGACACACCAGACTTGCCGTTACTTTGCGTTTAATTAATATAGACTATCATCCATATAGTCCTTACAACTCGATATTCATTGGCTAACTGACGTGTCACGCACACAACTTATACGTTTTCGAGCGGTTCTATCCTCCAGCTTTTTTCAGCTTCTTTGGATTAAGCTTTAAATTCCGCTGCCCATGTTATTAGAGTAATAATAATCTTTATTACACAATCAATTATATTTTAATTATAATAGTTTGTGTAATCTATATTTAAAAAGTTAGTTCCCTTTGGTAGATTATTTATTTATTAAGGTAAGTATTTACTTGATGTATCGATTGTTGAAAAGTGATTTATAAAAATTTGACAGATAACAATTTTTTAATATCTCTTAGAGATAAAAAAATAAAACATTATATCAAAACAATTTTAACATTGTACTTTTGTCTTTCATATTAATGTTTTTAATATGATTATAACAATATAAATATATAATATAAATACTGTATTAATAAAGTATAAATTAACAGATATTTACAGTTTTTATAATTTACTTTTTTAGTACATAAAATATTCTAAAAACTTATAAAACTACACAAGGTTCATCTATATTAATATAGAAAATATACTTTTAAAATATATGTTTCATATAAAATGAAAAATTTGTTTATAATTATATTTATGTCTATGTCAACAAATTGTAATATGAATAATTCATATATAACTTTTTTTGATAAAGTAAAATATATATTTAAAAAATATATACATTTTAATAATCCATATCAAATATTAATGAATTAATGTCACAAATTCAGTTTTTACACAAATTATAGACTTAGAATATTCATATTTTTGTTAACATATTATAAATAAATTATATGTATAAATTTATAGTATAAACTTTAAAATAATATAAAACGTTCAAAACAGGTAAAAATTATAGATTTAAATTAACAACATATTAATTCTAATCACTAATTGTAAAACTATTAATTAAATTGTTATATAAAATTTATTAAAACTAAATAAAGATAAAAAAAATAGAAATACCTTCATTTTTGGTTCCAAATTCATGAGAGTAATTACTATACACATTATACATACATATATATGTGATACATTATAATAAATAAATGTGTGTGTGTATATGTATAGGGCGTGTACGTGCGTAAAGTTTATATAAAGTATAAAATATATGTAGAAACATAAATATATTTACACATGTATCGCAATTCATAAAAAATTTTATAAGTAAATAAAAATCAAATAATTAATAACATTAAATTGAACTTACCAATACAAGATATAAGGCATAAACAAATTATAATTCGTCTAGACATAATATTGCCTCCGACCTTCAATAACAAATTAAATACAAAACTACTTTACATACGAACTTCAGTTTTACATTTAAGATAAGAAGTGATTCTTTCTTCTTATTAATACCGAATTTATGTCTTAAATGAATTCGTCTTTTCCAATATTTGAAAATGATAAATTTATGTATGACAATTTTTTATGTAATCTTAAATTTATTTATTTTAAATATAAATTCAAATTTAAATTAGTCTCCCTTAAATATTACGATTTTATTTACTAATTATTAAATTCCAAAATAAGGTGTAATACCATATTTGATAATAATATCACTTTTATAATATTGTTGAAAATATTTTGTTGATTTTATTTTAGCCTTAAAAATAACTTATGTACTTCAATATTTACCATTAAAAATAATATTTAACTTACAATTATAAATTCAAATTTTTAATGTCTCTTTAAACATCTCTGACTCTAAGATGTATAAAGAGAATACTTTTTTTTAGAAATTTATCTGTTACTTTATTTATAATTATATCAGATATTATTAAATATTTTATTTTTTCTTATCAAATCTCTTATATTATTTATTAAATTTTCTTTTGAAAAATCAAGATGTTTACAAAACTTTTATTTCATTTCTATTTTGTATTTTCGTAGTAACATTAAATATAGATTAGTTATTTCTACAAAACATTTTTTCCCAAATATAATTATATATTATAGCTTATTTATGTTTTAGTCTATGTTTATTATTAATAAATATCATTTTACTTATAATTTTATATGTTTAGAAATATTATGTGAAATTATTAATATTTTTTAATATAATAAAATAATAAAAATAATTTATTAAGTATCTATTAATAATTCAAATTTTATACGCTATTTTATACGTAATATAATTAATTTTATTTTTTTTAAATAGTTTTAAAAATATTTAAATTTTATAAAAATAAATATTTCTTATTTTTCTTTTATTTATTTGAAAATATATTATTAAAATTGACAAAATTCAAGTTATTAATATAAGTATCTGGATTTGAATATAATTATATATTAAAGATTAAATATTAGAATTAACAATTCTTACTTTATCACGACGATTATATAAATTATATTTATTATATATTTTATATTTCTTTATATTTCAAATAAAATAGACATGCACAAAACATACCATTTATTATTATTATTATCAGCTGCATAAATAATTCGCAGATGCTTCATGTTAATTATTTTTAGAATTTCGGTATTTTTTATAGATCATATCTTTAATAATCATATTCTTTACGTGAAAATATGGTAAACTATTTTTATGATTGTCAATACAGAAAATTTAGTCTCATTAATAACAAGCAAAGTGGAGTAAAATTAGTATTTCTATTATGCGTAACTGTAAATGGATATTTATCAAATTAATAAATACATTTTCAGATACACCAATGAATTAATAATAAATTTGATTTAATGAATTTGGAGAAAATAAAAAATAAATAAGGAAAAATTGTAACATCTTATAAAAAGCACAATTACCTTATAACCAATTCTTAATATTTGTATACTATACAATTTGCAGTATGAATTAAATTATTATCGTGGAATAAAAATTCACATAAAATAAAATATTTGTTTTTTCCTTTTCTGTTAAATGAAATTTATCATCATGAAAGTGTGATCATTGATTTCTTTAAATAATGAAGTGTAATCTTAAGAAATATAAATAAGATTGTATAAGTGATTTTCTACGTGAATAAAATAAGCCACCAATGAAATATGTATAAAATAAATATGAAAGTAAGTATTACAGTAAGTTAGTAACTATTTTGAAATACATGAAAAACAGATAGGTCGAGAACTACTAAGCTTGTGAAATCTGAATAAAAAAAGGAAGAAATATAATATGAAGAAGAATAAGTAAGTTCACTAAAAATAGTCTCCAATGCACATGTTATAAATCTAGATATTATATAATGAAAGAACACAATTTTCGAACGCAGTCGAAGAATTTAAGGGAAATTTTAGCTAATGTATTAAGTCAAAAGTTGAGATGATCTAATATTGGTTTGCGTAGATTTTTTGCCAGAGCCAATGTCACTTCAGTGAAGGGAAACAGATTGGCTTCTTTGAAATTTTGCAAGTATTGAATAAATCATGAATATTGAAAAAAAAAAAATCAAATGATTTTATGATACGCCAAATGATGAAAAATCATCATCTCCAGACCGGAATAGCAGAAGTTACTATTCTATGAATAATGACTTTAAAATCTCTTAATTTTGTATTGAACGAAATATTTTTGTGAGCCGAAAAGGGGCGTAAAAGATCATAAGTGTTTTCAATATTTTATATTATAATCGTAAGTCTTTAAAAGAATTTTGTTTTGAGTTACAAATATGTTTTAATTTATTCTAGGTGATGATGAAAATTGATACCGAGGTATTTAACCGTTTTACTCCAGGCGATGTTCTGTGTGCACTTGAAACCATAGGAAGATAACGGGAACGATTCAAAAAGAATAAAGTATTGGATATATTTTGATTAATATTAAATCTCCATTCAGATGACCAAACTTGTAAGGGGACAAAAAATTTGTTTATAGATGAAAAAACAAGAGAAATAAAATGCGAAGATTTATGTAGAACTATATCATTGGCATATTAGGCAATGCAAATTGTCATGGATAAAAAAAGATTATATAGCAGAAATGAGTTTTGACCTTTGTGAAACATTTACAGTTATTGGAAAACGCGAGAAATTCGGTAACGCGAACGAGAAGGTGCAATGTTTCATGATATTTATGGAAATCATATTGAAAATCTGGAGAAATTTGATTTTTGTCGATGTGTGATTAAAGATATGTAAGTAATATAGCGTCGACTATTCTACTTAAAAAGCTTAATAGATTAATTGGTCTGTAGCTTAAATTGGAAGAAAATAATTGATAATGGAAAAGAAGCAACGATTTTGGAGAAAACGGACTACTTTTTAAATATTTTTGTGTCCTTGTAATATAATTTTTAAATGATTCTCCTTGGAAACTAGACATAGCTTTCCGAAGAGAATATTGTCAGAGTAAGACTTCCAAAAACTGCTTCTATTAATAAGCTTATCTGCAATTTTACTTGAAGAAAAAAAAAAAAAAATTAGGTCCTGTGACACCTGACGATCAAGAGAAGTATTAACCTATAAACATAAAACTCCTATAAACTAGGCACAACCAATAGTAAAAGATTTATTGTTTCAATAATTACACTACCGATAAAATAGTATCTTGTTTATATAATTAATAATTTATAATTATGTATTTATTTTAATTCTTGAATTAGAAGTACATATATTGTTCAAGAATAATTTCTATAACTAAAAAAAAAAAGAAAAAAAAATTAAACAACAGTGAAATTCAATGAAAATTTATGAATAAAGTTTATATAGTATAGGCTAAAATAGTATGTTGCAATATATACGCATATTGTTTTCATGACATTATATAAAAACAGATCAAACTTTTTATTATGTATTTATAAACAATAAAAAGTATATTTTACATTTAATAAATAAAATTTTAGTATTATTGTTAAAAGAATTATTAAAAATATTCCTCAAGGTATATAAGTTTTGAGGAAAGCTCGGCTCCTTCTCCGGACGTCTGATAACTAGACATTATTAACCCTGAATTGTAAATCTAATAACTGTCTGCACAAGATTTTACCTGTGTATGTACTAGCTGCATGCAGTTTTATATGCTCAGGTAATTTCTATTGCGATTGTATAAAAAATATATTCTATAAAATATATACTTAATGACGGGTTAGTCCTTGTAGAACCTTCAAAGAGAGAAGTTCAATTGCGTTTTTTCTTAAATACAGCTCATACACCTTATTAATAAATAATTATATTTTAAAACAACAAGTGTTTTAACTTAATTACAACAATTATATTTAACTATTGTTACATTAATATATTTGATTAAGGCGTTGTTAGTGCATTTCTAATAAAATCCAAGTGTGAATATACTTTTGTATATATGTCAGGAACACCTGTGACACATGGAATACTGATTGAAACTATTCCAATAACTGCTCCTTCACTAACGAATGGACTACCACTATCACCCTATAAAGTTTTTAAGCGTTTTAATAAAATAAAATTATACCATTCACATTTACAGAAAAAAAACATCAATTAAAGAATTTTAAATCTATTTAAAATGGAGATTTATCGTGGTAAATTTAAATTTTAACTTTTCACTATATATCAAAGAAGTAAAAGTAATGCATTGAATGAATGAAAAAATTGAAAAAGTGCAAAAAATTGTTAATACAAAAAAATCCTGAATTTTTTAGTGACATTTTATAAAATAAGAATCTAATGATTTTTTTAATTTCTCATGTATATGGTTAAATGTCTTTAGCTAAGACCGAAAAAGTGCTCTATTGCTTAATATATATATATATGTTTCTAATTCATGAAAACTTACTATGCATGGTCCCACTCCTTTATTTCGATATCCGCAAAACTGATCGATATGAATAGTAATCGAATAAAAAGTTCTGCAATGGTAACTTTCATAGATTTTCATCCATGTGCTTTGTAATCTATCAGGACATGCGTCTGATGGATAAGTTGTGTATCCCCAACCACTAAGTAAACCAATACCCCCAGTATAAACATCTTTGGTTGGAAGTTTTACTTTATTTTGATACTCATTGAATTCAATGACACCCGCAAGCTAAAAATGCACCATTTCAATAAAAGAAATTTAAATTTAATAAAATTTTAGTATATCTTTTATTGTTCCTTCTTCCATAAGTAACAATATTTCTGTATAGAAAAATGTAACATTCATAAATATCAATTTATATTATAATATTTGAAACAATATTATTAAAAAATATTTCACGAATAGAAAAATCTTTTTATATTTATCATCTATTGCGTAATAATTCACACGTTTTTATTTACATGGTTTGTAACTTTAGTATTTCCACTAAAAAAATATTTTGAAAATTATTAATTATCATCGCTTATTATAAAAATCATTCATTATAAATGAATAAAAATTGATTATGTTTTAATAATTACACATATACACTAATTTTCTAAAATATCATATTTATATTGCTATCATAACAAAAAAAAGTTTGTAATATTTATAAATCAACGAATTAACACGTGGATATCGTAAATTTATCTAATATTAACATAACAATGAGATTTTTCATTTTTATATACATTCAGTTATATCTACATGTATATATAATGAAAATATATTTTCATATAATTGTATTTTTTATTTTTTATTTGTACATTATAGTTTACCTTAACAACAGCAACGTCATTGAAATATGTTTGGACCTCCACCATTCCCACGAAACCAGGATGAAGTATAATTTTCTCAGGATCAAATGAGGTTTTTGGTTGACTTATGTGCGAACTTCCAACGTATATTTTAAAATCTGTTTCTTCCAATAATGTATGTCCGAAGCAATGAGCTGCTGTTAAAATATGTCGATCACTTATGATCGAACCACCACACATGTGTTCATTAGTGGATACACGCCTAAGTGATGCCGAATATGGATAATTTTGTATATCTGCATCATTACCGCCAATAATTCTTGAATTTTTAACAATTCCAACTAAAATCATTTTATAAGCGTAGATATTTTAAAAATATTAATTTTTTTAATGAATTGTAAAGTTTTTACATTTTAATTTTCATTTATTTTTCACGAATTTCTATTCGCGCTAAAACATTGTAATCGGATTAATAAATTTTCTGAGCAAACATAATTTGTCTAGCACAAAAAATGCATTGTAAGATTAACAAGAGAATAAATTAAATTAATGAATGAAAGATTCATTTTTTACATATTCATATATGATTGAATATTTGATTTTTAAATTTTCTATTATTTTCAATCTTCAATGGTATTTTAGATATTTCAAAAAATATTGGTAACAGCCTTCCCAAATTTTTATTTACACGCGTACGAGAAAAATCATACATTCTTGTAAACATTCTTTTACACATTTCTATCCCTTCAAACATAATTTAATTCAAACACACATTTGCTCACGGTAGTATGCATGTAATGCAGATCATCATGAAGTGTGCGTGCATATGGATTTAATAAAAACAGATAAATTTACTTTTGATTTTCAATTTTTCATTTTTTTTTAAAAACACCACTTTGGTTTATCTTTGAAAAATTCACACAACAGACATTTAAAAAAAAAAATAAAAATATATTATTCTTGCGATTTTTTATAATTGTTTCATTAGTAATCACATTTATGACAGTAAAACTTTTGTAGTTTAACTTGCATTATTATTCAAAATAACAACATTTTAAAAAAATTCTGCAGTAAAGTACTTTTATTATATTATTCAAAATAAAAGTTTCATTTTATTCAATTTCAAAAGATTTTTCTAATAATTTTTTTAATTTATTTTTTAATATTTTGAACATAACTTAAATATAATTTTTTAAATACTTTAATAGCTGCAAAAAAAAATTTGTCTATATGCTGAATAATTTTAATATTTTAAGAATTCATTTTTATTATATTATTAATTTAATTTATTATATTATTAAATTATTTATATATATTTTTTAATATCTGTTTTTAATTTATAATTATTTTAAAATATTTGTCATAATTGATATATTATGATCGGGTACAAAAATGCACTCATAAATTTTTTAATTTTTCATATTTTTTAATAAATGATATACTATTCTATAACAATTTTTCTTTTATTTTATATAATTTTTTTTTAATACAAAGTTTCAAATGTAATAAAAAACTAGTAGTAGCATATTATTTTATTTTATTTTATTAATACAAAACGTAATTATTTTAGATAAAACAAATATAATATGAATAACTTGTCAGTTATATTATAATATGTATTATTACTCTATAATAACTAATTAAGATTTATAAGATTTTTTTTATTTAATGACAATGATTTATGTTAATATCTAAAAAATATAAGTAAAAAAATTTATTAGAAAAAATTTGTATTTTTATAAATTTAATATTAATATAATATAAATACAAATATAATTAATGCTTATATAAATAATAGTATAAATCAATATAAATAAATCATATTAATATGATATAATGGAAAATTACTGCTATAAGTGTAAATTTAATTCTTGGCATAATTAAAAACGAGTTTAAAATATACACTTCAAATAAATTTTATTTAATATTTTATTAAATTTACAAAGATAATAAAATATATGAACTCGTATCATAATTTTAAAAAAATTCTTATGAAAATTATAATATAAAATTATGTTTAAAATTAATTTAATTTATACATTACGAATATTTATATTGTTTTTAAATATCTAATGTTAGTTTAGTTAATTTTAGTTTTCAAGTATTTTATAAAATAATATCTATCATTTAAAATCAAGATGTAAGATAAGAAAAATTGAAAAATATAGATTAACTTACGAATACTAAATGGAAGGCAAAAGCAAATAATAATTTGGACAAACATTATGGCCTTCAAATGCTGCAATGTAAGTCCAATCTTGTATAGACGGTTTATATAGAAATATAAAATTTATAACTAATCTAATTAAATGATATTTCTTTTTTCATTATAATATTTCTAATTAATTACAATATTTAAATGCTTAATTATAATACTTAAAAATTATGTGAGCATAATGTATATATTAATGTATAACTAGAATATGATATAATTTCACATTCATATTTAAAATCACTAATTATAAATAATTTTTATGAATCATTTAAAAATTTTATTTCGTTTAATCTGAAAAAAAAATTTGAAGGGAATTTTTTATCGATAAAAAAATTATTTTATTGATATAAAGATATAATATTTTACTCTAATTTCAAAAGAAGCATTTTCTACTTAATAATTCAGTAATAGTAACAGTATTTACTTTTTTCTATCAGTTAGTTTAACTGATAATCATTCTGAATTTAATGCTTATTATGTACCAATATATTTATACATAATATTAATGGGTTTAATATTTTTTCTAATAATGATATGTAGAGCCTACATTTAATGAAATTTAGAAAAACTAATCTTGCTAAATATTGCAGTCATTCTTAAACAATACATTCTAAAATAATATAATAAGAATAAGTAAGTCTCGAGATCAATAGATACTCAATACTGTTTAAAAAGTGTATTGAATAGTTTCATATGTTAAATCAAATAAAAATATTTTAATTACCTATTTCAATAAAAAAATTTAAATTACTGCTATTTTGTAAGACTAGATCAAAATACCACTATAAAATACTATAATAAAATACTATATAATAAATTGAATTCTTTTTTATTCGTATTAAACATTTTATTTAATAGAGGTTTTATTTAATATCATCCGAACAATAGAAAATTAAAATGAAATATTTATCTATAATTTACATTTTTTATCCATTGCAGTTTTTATTATTTTTTAGTAGATGTATTATACATGTATGTACAGTTGATATGTACATTTAACTTTACTAATAAGTACTTATTTGCATTTATTTTAAAATATCAATTTAAGTATTTAATATATGGTAAAAAAAAAAAAAAATTCAAATCTTAAATCATGATCATTATGCAAATAATTTATATAAATATATGGAAAGTTTTAAAAAAATACTACACGAAACGAATTAGTTTTGCTTACATGTAATATAATGTAATTATATAGTACACTGCATTTATTATTTCTAAAGATGTATTGCAATTAATAATTTATAGTATTATAATAATTTTTTATATATTATAAAGACTTATGATCACAAAAAATATTACTTTAATTTATTTATTTACATTTTTTTTTAATAAATAGAATTAAAAAATAAAACTAATGTTTCTTTTAATTTTGATGAACTGAAAAAATTTCTTTTGCTAAAGCATTATATCAGATTTTACATTGAAATTATGCCTTCTACTATATGCAATGTAAATAGATAATTCGAGATACTTTTTTATTTAAGTAGGTGTAAAGCATTAAACAAATGAATACAAAGAAAGTATTAAATAACATTATTATAAATATATTACAATATACTATAGTAAAAAATAGTAATACTGTAATTAATTTTCAAAAAATGATACTAAATTAATATTTAATGTTTGCTGTTTGAATTTAATGAGGTTGTAGAAAGAGTAAGTAAATGTGATAATGAAAAAGATAATATAAAAAACAAAAAGATAGAAATTAACAGTTGATTAGATCATTAAATAAATATACTGAGTTTCTGTGAAATAAAATATCATCCATATATTTTCTTATACCTGTAAAAAAAATGCTTGTTTAATTAATTTATTTTAACTAATAAACAATTTAAATAATTATTAAAAAAATTAATATAAAACTTTTATTTGCTGTAATATCTCTTAATTCTAAATTTATTAATTTCTATATTATTAAAATATTATATTTTTTCAGATACGTTATAATATTATCGTTTTTTTAAATTTTAATTTAAAATTTTAATGATAATAATATAACAAATAATTTTTTATATTTTAAATGAACTATTTTTTAATCAAATTTTTATAATAATTTTTATATGTCATTTTTAAAAATATTCTAAAATATTGACTGTAAACATTAATAAAATTAAATTCTATGAATTTAAATTCTAATAAAATTATATTCTATGAATTTAATTTTATTAACTTTTAATCGAATTATTAATTTACTAAAACTTTATTCGTAAAATTTATAAAATTTTTATAAATTCGTAAAGGATAAGTAGCATTATAAAATACTTTATTCGGTAAACATAAAAACGAAAAACGACAATTTTGTTTGTATTTCTTAAAATAGAAATAGTTTGTAAGACACTAGAAAGATAATTTATAGTATTCTTAAATCAGAAAAATATTACGTAATTTCTTATAATAAACACTAATTGATATTTATTATTCTAAAATTAAATTGATTAAACAAAGTAGAATCTAAAAAAGAACTGAACATACACTATTTTCAATAAAAAAAATATTAAATTTATTAGATTTATTTGATCTTTTTATTCAATTTTAACTGAAAATATTAAAAATCTTTTAAATTTATTTAAAATATTATTTAAAATAGTATTATTATTAAATAATAATAATCAAATAATAACTCTGGAAAAATTGTAAGTAATAAATATGTTAAGGCTTGTTTCGTATTAATTACATAAAGGCATTTAACTTCCTTCAAGTAAGCCTATGGCTATAATATATCGTCTTAATACTACAGACACCTTTTAATTTTAATATGTGATTATGTTTAAAGAGAAGGAGATAAATAATCAAATAAAATAATGGCTTCAATTTTACTTCTTTTACTGATTTGATTTGAAATTTTAACTGCACAGTTTGATGATCACACACCTTCTAGTCTCACTTAAGAATAGTATCAAACTCATTACTACACTCATTCTTACTACAAAAAGGACACAATAGTGGGAATGGGGGTGGGGATTACCTACTCGAGGTACTGGGTACATTATTTTCGGATAAAGTTTGAATCAGTGCATGTGTCTATTATTTGTACCAGTTATTTTTCTCAGCAGTTCTGCATAAAAATTTTCCAATGACTCATGCAATAATCCCAACTCGTTACAGCATGCTTTAGAGTCCTCAACCTTCCTCGAATTCACTAAACTTACATTCATTCAAACAAAATGCATTGAACCAATAAAAATTATTTTCTGAAAGTTAGATTTTTACGAGGTGATGCGTATAAGATTTTTAATCTCCAAACACGCACTATACATTAATTTTGATTTGATTGTGTATACATATTTTCTTGTTTTATTTATTTTCTCTTTCGTTTCTTCATTAAAATCATTTACGAATCCATGTGTACGTCCTCTTGTTAAAAACTAAAACCTGAACCAACATTTTTTCAAAATTCTTGCACTGATTCAAACAAAACCGAAATCAACTAATATCAACCTTCGTTATCTCCGATCGATACATTATTCACAGACTATGTGGTTATAAAAAAGAAAAATAAAGGAAAACCGCGATGTGGTAAATTTGGTTCTACATGGTGCATCCACGAAGTATCGAGTTTTTTTTTCATTTTTCCCCTATTCGTCGTAGAAATTCAGGAGAGGTCTTAAAATGTCGATAAACTCTTTCCGCATTTGTCCCTTTTTTTTTATTTTTTCTATAATCAGGATTTTACTTCGCGTGAAGGGTGTTTTTCAATTTTTTGACACAGCGCGATGGAGCGACTACTCTAATAGCGTTACGCGATAAAGTTTTGTTTGCAACTAAAAAAAACAGTGTGGAAACGTATAAAATATTGCAAAAAGTGTATGGACATAATTGTATGTCAAAATCGTAAAGTGGAAAATGGAACAGAGCTTTTAAAGAGGGCCGAGAAAGAATCATCGACGAGCCTCGATCTGGGTACCCAAAAAGCTGTCGAATGGCTAGAAATAGAAATAGAAATAGCCGGAATAGAAATTTAAAATTTGGACCGTCGATTAATGATTAGAGTAATCGTGGAATAATTGAATTTAACACTATCTACAGTGTACAATATAGTACAAAAAAAATTTATAAATATCGAAATTTTTGAAAAACATCAAAACTGAAGAGTTTGAAATGCATTTAAAATTTGAAAAACACGCCTTCAAAAATGTGTTGATACAGGAGGAAATTATTTTAAAGAATTTAAAATTTTTATTTTACCCTGTTTATAAGTCCACCAATAAATCATTTTTCAAAAAAAAAAGATAAGAATTTTTTTTTTTAATCTTTGAACAAAACATTTTTGCGTAGTGGTTTTCCATTAATCGCTTCAGCGCGCCGTGTCAAAAATTTGAAAAACACCCTTCGCGCAAAGTTAAATCCTGCCGCGCTTAATTATTTAAGCTTAACAAAACAAAAAAAAGGACAAATGCGGAAAGAGTTTGTCGACATTTTAAGACCTCTCCCGAATTTCTACGATGAATAGACACAAAATGAAAAAAAAACTCGATTCTTTGTGGATGCACCATGTATATCTAAGTAGCCCATCCAGAATCTATAGATTCAAATACGTGCCATCATTATTCTATTAAACTTTAAGTAGTTAAATTTTTCGCAACGTGTCCGTAATAGAAACGTTAATCAGATAATAAAATCTATTTGAGTAGATCCATCTACTAAAAACATTGTTTGAACTGAGCAATTACGGAAAATTTTTACAATTTCCAGAAATATTTGTCCACGCGTACAAGGTAACTTTAGAACTTAAATTTTAGTTGTTAACCCCGGGTAGACTTATGAAAGTTATGAAATGAAACACGAAAAGAATGGAGGAAAAGAAGCATTGACACGTGAAATACTAACTTCAAAGAAAAAATTAATACTTGTGCCTTTCTAGTATCATTTACATATATTATGAGTTCTAATCTCAATAATGGCTTTTCATGCTTTTGCATTCAACCATAGTTGCTCTTTTATCTAAGCAACTTTGCAATTATATCCACGTAGTGTATCTTTCATTATTATTTCATAGTATTCACAAATGCGCAAGTTAATTTTATTTTCAAATTATTTGAAAAAAAAAATTTATAATTTCATCACCTAAAATTTTGTGTGTATTCTTTAAAAAAGCAATAAAATAAAAAAATTATTACTCTATAAAACCGAATCAGAATTAAGCTTTTATTTTTTTCGTGGAAAAGTTTGAAACAAATATGTAACAGATTCATGAGGAAAGATTTTTATATACATGTATTCTTAAAATTTATTATCTGTACGGAGGATATTATACTTTGTATAAAAACAATTCTCTGTCTAGTAGGTACACTCTTAGTTAAAAGTTTTTCCTGTATCAACATATTTATTTTCTTCAGTAAGGTGTCGATTTTCAAAATTCGAGTAAATAAAATTTTAACCCTTATAATTTTAGTCAGATAGCATTTAAACATTGAGAATTTTCTGGAACTATCGATTGATAAGTAAATCTTATTTAGAATTTACAATAAAAAGATAACTATTGCACAGTAAATAAAGATATCTTATCAAACATATAATAATCATGTTCTATTATGTATAATTTAATAAATAAGCACGATTATTAAATTATTTCATTTTCATTGTCTACCTATAATCCTGGATTTTTTATATATAATGGTCCTGCTTTAACATATTATTTTATGATGTCATGCAATTTATTATTCTAACAAAGATAAAATTTGAATCCAGTATTGTATTTTTGTATATTACTATTATTAAAAAAAAAATATATTTAGTATGTACTGTAATAAAAATGCTCACAATTGTAATGTTTTTATTTTAAACTTGTATTGTGAAATAGTAAACTTTTATTAAAATATATTGAGATAACAGATAACAAATAAAGTTACTCTTAAATTTACGATGCAGTAAAAAAAACAATAAGAATATATAAATTTTATAAATTTTACATATCCTGATTAGAATTATAAAAAAATTCATGGTAATTTTGAAATAGTCTATTTGTTTATATTCTCTTTTGATACTAGTTTCTAAATTATTATATTTATTTTTCGGCACTTACTTTACTACATGCAACCAAAAAAAATTTCTTGCATAATATCACAAATCAAAAATTCACTATATTTGTAAAAATAAATTTTTTAAAAAATTTAATAAAAATGAATTGAATACAAATTCGATTAAAAATATTAAAAAAAAATTTATTGCGTAATTTTTAACTATTATCTGGTGATACTTGAATCTAAACATCTTTAAACTTAAGATAAGATATAGAGTAGTCTATGCAATAGAGCACTTTTTAGGTCATGAAAAAATGTAGCTAGTGATGCATATTAAAATTCGCAAAAAAATCAGTAGATTTTTATTTTCTAAAATGCCACTCATGATATTCAGAGTTTTTTTATTAACAATTTTGACCAAAAAATGTATTTTTTAATTTTTTTTTTTATAAAACGAAAAGTCGTAATTTAAAAATAATAGTGTCGATGGACGAGTTGTAGCTAATAAAATTGTGAATATTATTCATTTTTATATAAATCAATTGAAAAATTATTAGTTTTCGTGTGATACTAATTAAATTATGTGGAAATTTACGAAATTATTTCCAGTTTACTTTTTATAAGATTTTAGTTTGTTCAACGGTTTTAAAAAATATAATTGTAGTATCTATCTATATATATATATATATATTGTATATCTTACATTCTATGAAAATCGTTTAGATTAACTAAAAATTGCGGATAAATATGACCAAAAATGGCCGAGCGCACCCAAGAATTAGGGAGAGTAAAAAGCGGGGAATTATAATATATAGTAATAGAAGTGGAATCTATACAAACTAATCTTTCATTTTTTTCTTCGCCCCAATTCTTATCAAATTAAGCGGAATACTTATTATATATTTCTCAGAATTTTTATTCTATGAGATTTCTATTTTTTAATTAAATAAATTTGTTATTCTTGATTAATATATTGATGAAAACTTTAACTCTATTGAAGTTTTGAAACAAAATTTATTACTGTAGTTCTTATAACAATTTTATAAATTTCATAATATTTAATTACATTTTCATAAAAATAATAGATTTTAATAATTTATTAATAATTAAATAAATATTTTAAGTAGAATTATTATTTACTAAATACTATCTATATTGTAATATAATAAAATTTATATAAAATTTAATTTATATAAGCTTCTCCCAATACTATATCAGTGATTAAATATTAAATATCACTATACTCCTTTAGTATAGTATTTTAATATATTTAGTATAGTATAGTATTTTAATAAATATTATTAAATTATTATAAAATTTATTATTTAATAATTCTAATTTATTTTATTTTATACGTTTCCACACTGTGTTTTTTAATTGCAAACAAAACTTTATCGCGTAACGCTGTTCGAGTAGTTGCTCCATCGCGCCGTGTCAAAAAACTAAAAAACACCCTTCGCGTGAAGTAAAATCTTGCCGCACCAAATTATCAAAAACCAAAAAAAAAGGGGATAAATGCAAAAAGCTTTCTTCAACATTTTAAAACCCCTCCCAAATTTCTACGACCAATAGTCGTAAATTAAAAAAAAAACTCGATATATATATATATAATACACTTTTGCGCCTCTATCTGTCTCATTCCAATTCACAGACCTTGCTAGCGCCGTCTACACCGATAAAACTTTCGCTAATACAGTAAACTAAAATGAAACCGGTCGACTGCATGTTAACAGGTTGTCAACAAATAATAAACTTATTAATTATATCATCACTACTACATCAACTTCGCAAGATTAACGTAAAAAAATAAATAATTATAATTTATTAACTTATCAATTAACATTACTAAAATTTAAAATATTTATTTTCTTTAAAATTAACTTTCATTATTATTTTCAGGTTAGCTATGAATTAAACCATTGGAATTATAAATATAAATTTAATTAATGATTTGAAATCATTACAATATTTGAACATATTATGAATGATAATTATTTCTTTACATAACAAACGTGGTATAATTTATTTACTGCTTACAGTTTCTTTTTTTATAACAGGAGTTCAAAGACATTGTATAATAATAATTATTTAACATAAAACTACATATTTGTATAGAAAATATATTTTAAATATACTTTGATTTCTATAACAATAATTCTCTTTATCAAACGAAAGTTCAAAACCATTTTTTTTATTACCCAGTTAAAATTTAGATGCAATATTTTAAAATCAGTTTTTTAGATACATATTTTATAGAAATTATAGCAACATATTAATATAATATTTAATTTTTAATTTGATACAAAAGTAGATTTTACATTTTTGAATGTATATTTTTATATTATTAATTTAGAATAAATTAAACCTTTAACAACTTTAGAAAGATTTTTCTTTGTTAAAATATTGTGTTGTTGAATTATCATAAATTAAAATGAATGATTATCATTAGTAGATGTCTAAATTAATTTATGATATATTGAAAAGTTATATATATGATCTGTCCTCAAAGTATCGACTTTTTTTTTCATTTTACGAATATTGGTCGCAGCGATTTAGGAGAGGTCTTAAAATGTAGAAAAAATCATTCTCCATTAGTCCCATTATCTTTTTTTTGTTTTTTCGATTTTTAGACTGTAGCTGAAGAGATTAGTGGCACAACGTTAGGCAATAAAATTATGGTTTCAACTTAAAAAAAAACGGCGTGGAAAAATTTTAAATATTGAAAGAAGCTTATAAAGATAATTGTATATTAAAATCGTAATGTGGAAAATGGCATAGCGCTTCTAAAGAGGATCAGAAACAGATAATCGACAGGTCTTGATCGGGCGCCCATAAACTACTCGAATCGCTAGAATTACTTGTCACATGATCCAATTTTAAATTCAGACCGCATATTAATAGTTAGAGCAATCGTGGAAAAACTGAATGTAACGCGATCTACGGTGCACAACGTAGTGCAAAAAAATCTAGAAATGAGAAAAGTTTGCATAAATATCAAAGTTAAGGAGTTTCAGACTACTTTTGAGACCTGATAAAATCGCCTCCGTAAATGTGTTGATGCAGAAGGAAATTATTTTGAAGAATTTAAAATTTTTATTTCAAACTGTTTATATGTCTACCAATAAATCATATTTCATAAAAAAGGTAACTGTTTTCTTTTTTTTTAGAATCTTTATACGAAACGTTCTCGCGTAGCATTTTTCCACTAATCGCTTTAGCGCTCCATGTCCAAAAATCAACGAAAAAAGATTTTTTCTATATTTTAAGACCCTTCCAAATCATTGCGACCATTATTAACCAAATTAAAAAAAACTTGATATTTCGGGGACAGACCATTTATATCATGATTAAATATTATAATACTTTACATTTTGCTCAATTCGAAATATCTGTAGATAATTTAATGTCAATTTGAATATTTTCTAATATTATATTATGAGATTATGATTAGTTAATATTTATCATTTTTAAAATATTCAAATATTAATTTAAAATTAATTTAATGAAATTTAAGATATTTTATAGATAATAAATAAAGTTTATTTTGATATTAATTAATATTAATATATAATTATTTAACAGTGCTCTTCTTTCGATAAAAGAAATAAATATCATCGAAAAGAGATGTAAAGATGAGGGATGTCGATTAAAAATTTAATAAATTAATAATAATAAATATTATAAATATTAAAATAATAATTATACGTTTAAACATAAAAACAAGTACAGAATATTTTATTAAAAATATTGTTAAAATACAATTTTCTAATTACTTAATTTATTATAATTCCTTTTTAAAATAAAGGCTTAATAATAATAATTATCACCCAATCACGATAAAAAATGATGGGCTAAGTAAAAAATGAAATATAAATAATATATAGAGGATTACAAGAATTGACATGAATTTGTGAAAATTAAAGAAAGTAAAAAAGAGAGTGTATGAAAGAATCTTGAACGCAATATGTAATTTACACAGAAAACTCCAATTACATTACAACACAAATAGGAAAATATGTGATTTTTAAAAATAATTCTACTACTGTAATATTATGTATTGTTGGAAATAACTTTCTGATTTTGACATTTTAAGAGAGCACCATTCAATTTTTTGGATTTTTCTTGTCTGTTTAAATATAAGTCTAACTTTTACAAACACGTAGATACATGGTTAGTTTAAACAATAGAGCACTTTTTAGATTGTGAAAAAAAACTAGCTAGTGACACATTAAATTCATAAAAAATCAGTAAATTCTTATTTTCTAAAATACCACTATGATGATCAAGCTTTTATTATTAACAATTATAATGAAAAAATGCATTTTTTTATTTTTTTTTTATTATAAAATGAAATGTTGTAATTTTAATATTATAATATCAATGGACGAATTGTAGCTAATAAAATTACGAAGAAAATTCTTTTTTATATAAATTGAACAAAAAATTAGAAGCGTAAAAATTAATGAAAAATCGGAAAATTTTTAAATTAATTAAAAAACTTATAACTTTTTTTTTTTAATTTGAAGTTTGATGTGATGCACCTTCTATGTTTATTAAATATGAATTGTGTGATCCAATGAGGTGCCAGGTGAATAAAAACAAGTCTATTTATTTAGCGAAAGCATATGGACTACCGAAGATACACAAACCTGACTGTCCTATGCGACCTATTATTTCGACAATTAATAGTCCTTTACATTTCATTTCAAAAATTCTATATAACGTACTAAAAAAATGTATAAAAACTCCTAAGTCAAGAATAAACAATAGTGTAGAATTAAAAAATATTCTTAAAAATGTAAATATCCCAAACAATTACATACTTATTTCGTTAGATGTAAGCTCATTATTCACTAACGTACCTTATGAACTAGTAATCAAAAGCTTAGAAAGAAGAATAAACAACATATATAATGTTAGTAAAATTCCATTCAATGATATTATCAAAATAACTGAATTTCTTTTCGAATACATATTTTGTATTTGAAAAGAAATTTTATAAACAAATTTATGGCACTCCAATGGGTTCTCCTATCTCTCCCCTATTTGCAGACATAGTGATGGACGACTTGGAATCTGATTGTCTGAATATATTAAAAAATAATTACAATATTACTCCATTATTTTATCACAGATATGTTGATGACACAATTTGTTGCATTGAAAGAGATCATTTACAGATCATTTTAAACACTTTTAATGAATATAATTGTCGTCTTCAATTTACATCTGAAGTGGAGGTTAATAATTCAATTAATTTCTTAGATTTATCTATCATAAAAACTAAAAATAATAGAATCATAACAAATTGGCATCAAAAACCTACACAGTCGAACAGGATACTCAATTTTCTATCCAATCACACACTGTCTCAAAAATGTAATATTATTTACAATCTAATAGACAGAGCCATTTCACTTTCTAACCCTTGTTTTCATAAAGATAATCTAAAAAGGGTCAAATATATATTATTACAAAATAATTACCCTGATTACTTTATTGAAAAACATATCGAAAAACGTCTTAAAACAATACAATTCAAAAAAAATAATAATAAAAATAATAACAGGTTTGACGATTTCCGTACCATAGCATTTCCATATACCGAAAAATATTTTTCGGAATATGCGACAAAATTTAAAAAATACGGAATAAAACTAATTCCGAACATTAATAAAAAACTTAATTCTGTTATTCAAAAAAGAAAAGACGTTACGATTAAAGAAGAAAAAACTAACATTGTATATAAAATAAAATGTAAAGATTGCTCTTCAGTGTATGTTGGTGAAACAAAAAGAAACTTAAAAACAAGAATTAATGAGCATAAAAAAGACAACAATCACACATCTGTTGTCGCAGCCCATGCACGAGATAAAGGACACGTGATTGATTGGGATAATGTAGACATTCTTGACTATGAGAATAATTACAAAAAACAATTAATTACTGAAATGATTTACATTAAAATCAACAATTATACAATAAATAGAAAAGAGGACACACAAAATCTCAATAACAAATATCATATGATCCTCAATAATATGACGAATCACAACAATATGACGTAGAGTGTGACGTCATATTAAGTATATATTGAAGACATATGATTTAAGTTTGTTTACAGTCTACACCTGACGTTACGACTAATAAGTTGTAGAATATTTAATCCCGAAATCTCAATTGGTAATTATATCATTCGTTATAATATACATATGTATTTATATTAAATAAAAAAATTTGTTAATTTGTAATTATGTTTAATAAACAGTCTTGATAAGGGCAAGTGATACTTGCCGAAACGTCGAGAAATACATTGAATAGACTTGTTTTTATTCACCTGGCACCTCATTGGATCACACAATTCATATTTTTTTTTTAATATTTAGAATTCTAATTTTTGGGAAATTAAAGTAATCAATATACATTTTATTTGTACACAATTTTAGCTTGATCAGATTATTAGTTTTCAAATATTACTAATATTAATTAAATTATGCAAAAATGTATGAAGTTATTTTCGGCCGAATGCACCTGACGATTTTAGTTTTTTCAACGGTTTAAAAAAATATAATTATTGTACAATAAATCATGTATCTTACATTTCGATTAAATATTTCGGATTGCAAATAATATGAGGTTAAAGATGATGAAAAACGGCCAAGTACCTGAGGAGGAGGGAGAGAAAAACCGCGGAATTGTAATATATAATAATAAAAGAAAATTTGCTCATATATTTTGGTTATTTCAACTTCAAAGTGCAAATTAAAATCATTTAAATTTTTTATTTTAACAAAACATTAAAGGCATACATGTTTTCTGTATAATTAAAAAAGTACATAGTATTTTTAAAAATGATTACAAGCAATATTTTATCAAATCCAATTGATATGCTTTTCTGACAATAATTGATTCGGAATTGGTTTTATTGAAATTTTAAATCGCGTTACAAATGTCACAAAAATACGCAAGAACGTGTCGACTCAAACATTTAACATTGCTCGGATTAATCTTTTAACACTTATTTAAAAATATACTTATTTTGCAAAATGTATTTCACAATATCAAAGAATCTAATGAGTAATCGTAAAACTATTAACAATGGTACTAATGCATTTTTCAGTGTTAATCGAGACGTTGAATAACAAACATATGACAACAATAAGATTAGAGGGCCTCGTAATACGGTAAATCTATTTTAATTTAATTTATTAACAATCAAATAAAAACGACTTTCCCGAACCGTGCTAGTGATTATTTAACTATTTTTTCCATTACACTTCACTTGATTTATTAATTAACTAAATTTATCCGTCACTACACTTTACTTCAATGATTTCAAATTATTAAATAAATTATTATTTAATAATTTTCCAACAACCGTAATAACAACAAAAATAATTAATTTAATGATGGGGAAATTTTTCGCCAAAATATGAGATTTTCGGGCGAATCTCAACACCCTTTATTAACCAACACAATACAATAAATAATATAGAAATATTTAAATATTTATTAATTTATATACATAAGACCTTACCTTATTTGTAGTTCTTTATTTATAGTTTTTAAATATAATATTAAATCAAAGTTTATAATTATTATTATTTAAAATATTCTAGACAATATTTATTTATTAATATCCAAACGATGATCCTTATTTTAATAAGTAATGATCCTTTTCAATAATAATATAGCCTGTTTATATTATATATATAAATATATATATATCAAAACTATTTAATTCAATTATAAATTCTACACACCACTTCAATATTAATATAATAATATAAATAACCAACTACAAACTTTATAATAAAATACAACAAAATATTTTATATTATTACTTTTAAGAATAATAATTAGCAATTCACAACTATATGCTATATATATAAATAACAATTTACAACTGAACTTTCTTTCTTTTTCAAAAAGAAGGTTCCGTCCCTTCACATCACTATTTTAATTTTTAAATTAAAATCAAACCAATAATTAAATTTACCGAATCTAATTTAAATTCAGAAAATTCAACATTGGTCGCATCGACCGACAAGTCCCTTTTCCCTTGTACCTGTCATGATTTAAATTTCAATTGGTTATTATTAAAATAACCAATCAAAATCCTCAATTCATATACAAAAGAAAAGTATTGTTTGACCGATAAGTATAGAAACTATACTTATCGGCTATCGCATGGCGGCACAACATTAATAATTTTTACAACACTCACATCACTTTACTTATGCATTTCAATATATATATATCAAAATACGTATTGACGCCTATCTCTATCTCACTCCAATTTAACGACCTAAGCGCTGTCTATGCTAAACAAGACTTCCGCTAATGTATTAAATTCAAAGTGAAATATGGGGCGTATGTTGACAAGTTGTCAACAGTCAAGAAAACATTATTTATTTAATACATTTTCCCACTCATCATATCCGTGAATACATCACAATAAATAATCATTAATTTAAAATTAATAATATTTAATACTTAAATAAATACAATCACTTAATTTATTATAACATAATTAACTTTATAATTTTTCTTTTCAGGTTAGTAATAATATTTTCCACATTATCACAACCTATAATACCGAGAACAACTATTCGACAGCGATTATTGGTTTCAGAAAAAAGTAACTGATGCCGGGCCACGGCGTCGTCCTCTTCATCCGCAGATGCTCCTGAGCCTTTTTCTGCTGGCATTCGCCGGTTGGTTCCCCAGGGATGTCTTTGGCGCAAACTGCGGTTTAGCCGAGCTCAGTTGCAGGATAGGCCACTGTGTTCCTGCGGATGCCTACTGCAACGGCGTCGATGACTGTGGCGACGGCAGCGACGAGCCCGCCTTGTGCACCCCCTGCAACCGTACCTACCACGGACGCGAGGGTAGGACCTATAGGTGAGCATGGAGACAAAAGGTCATGGGGTTTTAGCCGAATCTCTACACAATGGCCAGCATCCATCTTAATGGATTTCGCTCGGTAATCTAAATTGCATTGTTAAATTAAATTACGAATAATAAGCGAGGATACTGAAAGAACTATCAATGCTCTGACTTTGGATTTTATCGAGCTGCGTGAGTATTTGGTAAAATTTAATTTGATTTATTCCATGAGTTATTTTTCATAAACTCTATTTCAAGTTTATTTACTGACTTAAAATCTATTTCATTTGAACTTCCTATTACCCATTGCGTTGGATCGAAAACTTTCTAATGACATCTGATATTCTTATACAACATAAACTTTAATTTTCATGTATTTATGTCTACAAAAAGTATATCAGAGGTTCCTCACTAAAGACAATAATAGTACTACCTTTTATACTTTAATAAATAATAAATAATTTTTTGGAAATTTTCTTTAAGGATAAAAAAGTATTTAAATATTTACATCACATCTTTATTTTATTTATAATGTACCAAGGATTATTGAATCAAATAACATTTTAATTTGTGAAAGAAGACGGTTTTATTCATTAAATAATTATCGTTGGCAGATATAAAAACACAAGGATTAACGGCTTATTATGGAGTTGTTTCAGAAGGGGGAAACAACAGCCCCCGCGCGATTACTATGCGTCTCGATCCTCGAATGCCTCCGTATGTAAAATAGTTCGTGAATGTTCTCACGATATCGGAATATTGGTTTGCCGAAGAGATGACGTTGCTTTGGCTTCCTCGTAACCCTCCGAACGTATAAGACAGATGGGTCCAATCTATGACCTCCGATCGTCGATAATAAAAGCCTCTGCTCTCTCCAAGTCCTCCACATGGGGCATATGAGTCCTAGGTAGATACGTGTGATCTTGTAAGGATTTCGGCGTAGCGTCAGTAACTTCACAGCAGCTCTTGGTGCACTCGTAAGAAGTTCATGTAAGATAACTTAGTGCACTATCGGCGAATTCTCTTAAGACGATGATACGGACACACGCACTCCGTCGACAAATTAGCTTGAAAAACACAAGAAAAGCGCGCGCGTGGCAATGGCATGCCAATCGTAAAATCGGCTGGCCACGAAATCACGTTATTTTTCGAAAATTTTGTCAAGTTCGTTCGACTTCCCCTACCTACTGGTTAGGACCGCAATGTCCCATCCTACAAGCGCTACAGAACATATTATACACTATTGTATGAAAAGTATTTTATTGTATTTTGAATTACGCTTTAAAATGCAGGATAAATTTAAAAAAAAAGTTATGCGACAGCTCAAAAACTAAAAAATTAAAATTAAAAATATAAATATATTATAGCTAAAATGCATTTCGAAATGTGATTTTTTTTTATAATTTATTGAATCAATAAAATATAAATTTAATTATAATTTACTAATTGATCATATACGTCTATGTGATATTTTAGTTTAAATTAATAAAGAATTCAATGCTTAAAAGTATAAAACTTATTTACGTGAATTCACAAATTAAAATATTAAAATGCAATGCTCAATTATAAATCTAACACAACAATGTTTCAAGATCAAAACATAATTTCCAATATTATACATCCAGACATTTTACTTCCTGACAAATATTTATAATATTTTAATCTATTCTTGTATAAAATAAATACATATTTTATTTCATTAAAAATATATTTAAAGTAAAATTGAAAGGATTAAATAGTGTAACTGTAAATAAACAATTACCAATAATGACTAAGTTCATTCTGCTTATCGTTCTATTAGGAAGAAATATAAATACAATTAAATACAAATCAAATATCCGATTATTACTCATAAATTTTATAAAAAATAAATTTATATATATATATATATATATATATAAACAGACGTAGATAATTATTCATACCTATTTAAATGTACTTTAATTTATTTCGAATTAATTGAAACATATTGAAAATAAATTTTATTTTAATAATTGTTTTCCTACTCTATAATTATTACAATATTAAGCATAAATTAAGAATATAAAAGTACTATTGTAGAGTGAATATTTTTCTCTATTTTAACCGCGGGTTGAAGCAATTAATTAATACAAATTTTATGTATATATCTCGTTTATTCCAATGTTTGAAAATACAATTCAAGAGGACGGCTCGCCAATACTAACGTTGCTACCTAATCTCGAAGGCATCCTTGCCTTCTTAGCCTATCGCAAAACCTATTTCTCAGGGAAACTTTCTCTATTCAGTATTTTCTTATTTTCCTTTCTACAGTACAAATTATTTCCTCTTACATACCGCGTTATAGTATGAAATATAATTACAGTTAGATATATCACAATACGTCTAATAGTTTTTAATTGACAATTTTGAAAAAATAATAACCATTAATTAGAATGTGGTTATTTATATATAATAATATTTTGAGGTGCAACAAGTTAGTTTATTTTATATTTTAATTTATCGCAGAAAACATTGCGATGATATTGCACATCATCGCGTAAGCCACTTGGAGGTTAGAAATTGATTCACCTCACAGTTCAATTACCTCATCAGCGGAGAGGGAGGTTTTGTTCGCGGTGGGACACTCCGAACCAAAAAGTTACTCGCGATTTGCCGATTCAAAAGGAAAACGGTTTAAATAACGAGTTGTTCAAAATCGCGCAAATCACACGCGGACGGCGCGACTTCTCCTTAGAAACTAACATCGAGTATCCCCTCGCCGCAGGAAAGAGAAAACGGAAAACGCGGTAAACCGCGTATATATAAACCGAGAAATCAATGCGAAGGGAACCTTTTTGATTTAGATAATTGAACAAGACGATCGTGTTTACACAAGTGCCTAGTTCAAATCTAATAGAATAGAAATTGTTGTATTTTAGTTTATTCTCTGTAATTACACTGAGATAATTCTAAAATACAATCGAAATAAATAAATCACAATACTCTGTTTGCTGCGTCGTAACAGCAGAAATAATTGTATTGAAAAGTAATATACGAAGTCACTTGCGTCATAACAACAAGGACGCCGTATATTAATTAAGATCGAATGTAAATAAACGATGTGTCTTGTGTTGTAACTGCAAGTACAATTGTCTATTTAATATTTATATGTTAGTAAGGTGAATAAACCTTTGTTACAGACGGCCACTGAGGAACCACTGGCGAGAATCGAAGTAAACAAAGCCGCCGAAATTTAAAAATCGAATTATTGTATAGAATTACAATAAAGAAATTAATAAATATTAATATAAAATTTTATTATTTATTTTTGGGGTACCCATCCTCCGACTAAGTACGATCTGTAAAGAGATCGTGACGTTACAACATAAAATTTTCGTAGCTCTATAATTATATTATCGTCTTGTTTTTCGAGCATTATTAATGATTATGGTCCTACTTTTTCTTATGTATCAGCTTTCAAAGTTCCACTCTCCACTCATTTTTTGATTGTTTTGTTTTTCACTCGATAACTTTGATTTATTTCAAATACGTCATTATTTTATTACATGTTTTTTTATATCATAATCACTATGTGTTATTATTCTAAATCAATTAAAATATTACTTTAATATAAGTAGTATTATATTCCTTAAAATTTGTTTGGAAAAAATTTTTATAACACATTATCGAAAGTTTTTATGCTAAATACCAAAATATTTATGCATTTCATATAAAAGATCTTGATTTTGAAATGTCGATTATCCATGTTCGGCGGTAGATGGTAACAAATTAGCTTGTAAGCTTGTGACGAGACGGCTCCGTTCGCCCATCTCGGGTGAAGGGCAGATTCGAGCTCTTGTCGAAGAAATAGAACAATTTACGCCGGGATCAGCGACAACCGGTCTGCCAGGAATTTGGAACGTTACTCACAGGTGTCATAAATAAAAAAAAATAATTTTTAAATAAATAAATGTCACCGGGGAGGTATCGTTTAATAAACCATTTTCATAAATAAATACAACTTCAACGACACGTTGAATAAATATGATTAGAATAAATTATACATATAATATATAATGATATTTATAATATTTAAAATTTCGTTCACTCGTCTTATTGATCGCAGCAAGGGGTCATATACATAAACAATAATAATGTTGACCCGGATACACAAAATCTCGCGAACTATCCAAAATCCGAGTAATTATTTTTAAATAATTACTTTAAAAACTTTTATATACGCGCAGATATTTTGGCTAGTTTACTGATTTCTGTTTATTAATTTTGTTTTTATTGAACAGATATAAGTAAATAAATTATAACACACAGTGGGAAATGAAAGACACGGGATGGCTCGATATACGTCAACGGTATCCTACGAAAGAGTAGCGGAAAAAAACCAACCCCTAGTGCAATAGGGGAGACAGATCACGAGCTAAGGTTACGGACGGTTGCTACAAATGGTAAATTTGTAGAGGACGCAAATTCACACATTTGCTGCAGAATATCGAGCCAGATGAATTTTTCCGTCAAAAATACAAGAAAAAAAAGAACGGGGTAGGAGCGGATTTCGGGTATAATAACAATATTGCGATTGCGTAATATTGTTATTATACCCGAAAATCCGAATGATAGGGCGCAAAACCTTTCCGACTTCTTAGATAGGTATAAATAAAAGGATTAGTTGACACGATAGCGTGAACAGCGGGAGGTTATGAGGAGAGGAATGGATTCAGAAAGAGCTGAAACGGTTCTGCTCCCGAGTTGAACGCTTCGAGGTGCAACATCACCTTGGTTACTCGGCGCTGGAGATGCGCAGCCGCTGCTGCGAGGTAAAACGCGAGCGCCGATTCGTGTTCCGCGGAGGATTTTAACCGTTGAAGTCTCGAGAGGAGCAAGGGACCCTATCGAAGCTTCTAGCAACGAGGAGTCTCGTTGCAAGCTGTTCACTGATCATGGACTTACTTTGTCACTGGTCAAAATTTATTTTAAAAATTAATTTAATTTCTTTTTTTTTACTATTATTTAGTATTGTAGATATTTTAAAAATTGTAGAAAAGTGTAGTTTTATTCTAAAAATGAAAAATGTCAAATTAAAAACAAAATTTTTTTTTAAGCAAACACTGTTTCGAATTTTTTTTTATGATTTATTGAATGTATTGAGTGAATGTATTAATTGGATTAATAAAAAAAGATAAATTATATGCTTTATATAATCTCGTGTAAATGGTAACACGAGCACTTGGGCCAAACACAATACCAAGTATTTTGTATAAGACAAATAAATATTTCCAGGCTAGATTTACCGAGGCCTGCTGAGGGGCGGCTCCCTTTTCTGTGCCATTTGACCTTCACAGCGAGTGGTAACGGTCATGGGGAGCTTGTTCAGTTGCTGTGGGACGCCTTCAGTATTGGAAGACTCGACGCAGAGACGCAAGATATCAGCTCCAGTTGTCCCGAGGGTAGTCTACTTGTTTTTTCTCTTTTCTCCATCTCTTTAGTTTCATTGACGTTTTTTTTAGATCATAGTTAGCACCAAACTATTTATTAAATTATACTGTGTAAATTCGAGGCCCAAATTTAGTTGCAAAATCCATCTTGAATGTAAATTTCAACTTTCGAATACAGTTATTAACTGCAATTAAAAAATTAAACTGTATTTAAGTAATTTCATACGATATAAATGATTATTTTTATTTTCCATTCATTTTTCGTTTAAAATATTATTTATAAATCTTTAAAAAATGTTTATTATTAGAGTTTGGATTCTTGAAGGTTAAAATGTCTTCTACATATATCGAACGAAAAAATAGTTAGTAATTTTGTTTTCATTAATTTATTAAAGAATCAAAAATTTATTTTAACTCAAATTTAAATAAAATACATTTGTGAATCTCTTAAAACAATGAGTATCTATAAAAATATGCTGCAAAATATCTGAATTAAAAAAATTTTAGTTACCTAATAAGAAAAATTTAATTGACAATAAATGACATTAAAGTTTGTAGGCTTAGTTAAGAAATAGAATTATAAATTTTGGTAACACTGTATGAGTTAAAATTAACTTTAAAAAAGGTATAAAAAATCAATTAAATAAACTTTGTTTTTTCTTATATCAAGCAAACCATCACAGATGTTTTTTTTTATACTTAAATATACATTTTACTACTTAATTTATCTACCAATTTGTTTCCACATTATATTTGAAGTGTTAGAAAAAATTGTGTTACATAATTCAATGGAAAAACAGTATAAAAATATTTTTCACAATCGTTCTTTTATACAGTTATAGAAAATTTATAACTAAAAAACACGCAAATAAGAAATTTTATTATTTTTAAGAAAAGAATAATATAATAATAACTATTTATGTTTGAATTTAATAATTAATATTTGTTTTAAATAGATTTTGATAAGATATCGTATTTCTGGATAAACGGATATATTCTTATTTCGATTATACTATTAGAGTTCAGTTCGGTTTCAAATATATTAATTAGTTACCAATGCATTTTAAATATTTAAATATTCGAAAATAATAACTGTTATAATTTATTTCAGATAAATAATAATATTATCACATGATACATTATAAAATGTGCATAGCATTAATATAATTAATTTTTATTTTATCGATCGATTTACTCATTATATAATTATACAATGCTTGGTTCATTTGTATTTTTTGTTTCTGTATAATCTTGCTAGCCTCTATTGATCGCGAATAAATCAAAAAGTTTCAGAGCCCGAACCAATGCGCACAGAATTTCTAAATATAGAGGAGTCAAATCCTCAAAGAAAATAATAAACAAGGGTTCCTTTATGAAAAATATAACTGTATCGCTCGGATTCGCACCTGTAAAAAAAGAATTTATCCAAAATGAATGAGTAGTAAAAGGCAAAAATAAAGTCAAACGCAATGTTAGAGGTAGAACAAGGGCAATTGAGAAAAATCTGATGATCGCTCTTGTGTTATAGGCTCAATGCAGCTGGCTGAGCTGGGGCGGCCGTTCACAGGTGGCTCGTGGTGCGGATCGGGGGAGGGTCATGCCAGCTATTACAGTGAGACGAGCACGGTGACGGCCTCGATAAGACTCTTTTCGGCGCCCTCGAGCGTGCCCTTCGAGTTCCGGCTAAGATACCGCTTCGTCTCCAGGCTTGAAGCCATTGCGAGGCTCGGAAGTCTGGAGGCGCCTATCGAGCGCGGATCCCCGGTTCCCGGGACCTACTGCTCTAGGAACTTCTACGAGTGCTACCAAAAGACCTGCAGGCTCCAGAGTCCGAACTATCCCGGGGAGTATCCGCGCAACGCTACTTGCATGATCACTCTCAGGCAGAAGGAGGTAAATTCTGTGTTTTTCAACCTGAAAGCACTCCAGCCTAAAAAACTAGGCAGATCAAATCTACTTTTATCACCCTTATATCGTTCCATTACTTAAAGTATACGTGCCTTAATGTATATGTATATAAATTAAAATTTAAGTAAGCAGAGTAACAGTATGTTTATTTTTAATATTAATGAAAATCACACCACATGTTAATGGACAGATCCCTTTTTAGAGACAAAAACTAAATAATTATAAGAACTTATTTCGAGAAAAAATTTATTAAATAAAAACACCTCCTTATTTTCCGTGTGGTTATATATTGTATGTATGGCATCTTTGAGATAAATCGCTTTTTATATATTTTTTCTCTATTTAAAATTTGATCGCTATCCTAATCTATATTCTGATTTTTTAAAATAATGATATAATATTATTGAAAGTTTAATGTGTAGCACTTTCCATTGTTAAATGTTGAATATTAAAAAGGATCCAAAAAGCTGCAGGACGAATAAAACACAAAAATTTTATTCCGATATTTAGCGTCGACGTTTCGACAAGCTATCACTTGTCCTTGTCTAGACTTTTTATTTAACAAAAATTTAACAATTAATTATTATATAGAAATAAGCGACAGATTTACAAGATTTGTTTATACAATTACCAACTACTGTAGCGCAGGGGTACACTGGTGTTCTACGCCGTATCTGTCGTAACAGCACAAGTCAATTTGTAAACAATATACATTTTTACCTTAATATATATAAATTTTTGACGTCACTCTTTACGTCGTGATGTTATTGAGGATGATATTATATTTGTAATTTAACTTTTGTCTGTCCTCTTACATGTTTATTGTGTTGTTATTAGAGTTTATGTACTGCTTTGGCACTCACTTCTCTTGCACTTCATTTTTTTTTTATCCCCTTTTCTGTTTTTCCATTATCACTTATCTAGGGGGTGCACATGGGTGTTTCTCATTTCTTTATATTCTTTTTCTTATCATTTTTTCAAGTACCTGTATATCCTTCATTAGACTAGATTCCCGAGGTCTTACATATAATCTCTGCTGTATATCCTCTATGTAATATTGGTTGTTCCCGTTGTATTTCATACCCTTAAATAGTTCTTTTGTCTCCTTGCAATACTTTACCCAGTGGTTCCAGTCCTTAGTCTCTGTGCCGCATAGTCTACTTTTTTTTTCTCCTCTCCTAGCCAGTACGTGTTCCCTTTCATTATATTTCCGCATATTACCCTTGCGATTGTCCTAATCCTTTCTGCCTTGTTTTCTCCTTTTATGTATTCCGGTAGTCCTATTTCCCTGAATCTTTTATATTCACTATTATACCTGGAGTTATTTATTTGGTTAGTTCTTTTTTGCATCATAATTTTTATGCTTCTGTTCTTGATTTCCTTGTATTTGTCTATTACACATTCGCTCCAGATGGCAAGTTGTTCTTTGCTGAATCCTAGATTGTTCAACCATTTTTCCGTGTCATTTTTCTCATTCTCTCCTTCACTCCTGCTTTTTTCTTCATAACATAATCTGACTCATCTGACTTCCGGCATTTTCTTAATTTTCTCTGTATATTTCATTACTCTTATTTTCCAGTCATCTTCCATTGTATTTTCTGCCATCTCTTCGTAGATCAGATATCTGGAGGTACAGAAATCCAGTTTCAGGACCTATCTATAATAGTCTGTCTTGATTTTTTCTAGTTCCTTGGAATCCTCATTTCCCCAAATCTCCACACCATATGCCAAAACTCCTTTAACTATGTAGTTGAACATGAGTTTTCTCATATGTATGTCTCTTGCACACCTTCTTTCTCCATGTCTCCAGGTACTTCTCAATGCCACTTTTCCTTTCTGTGCCCTTTCCTTGATATGCTCATTAAGTTTTCCATTTCTGTTCAGTAAAAAACCCAGATTGCTGAAGTGGTTTACCGTCTCAATTTCATCCCTTTTCCACTTCCATATCTCTATTTTGGGCTTCTTAACTTTTTTGATCACCATCATTTTTGTTTTTTTCGTATTCAGTTCAAGGTGTCTCTGTCTCAGGAATTTTCTTAGTGTGCTCATTATATCCATCATGGCTTCTCTGTTCTCACCCATCATCGCGATATCGTCCGCGTATGCGAGTGTCCATATCCTTCGTTCTTCCACTTTAGTTCCCTCAACGTGCCTCTTTTCCATAACCTCTTCTAGCTCGGATATGTATATATTGAAGAGCGTTGGACTCAAATTGCATCCTTGTCTAAAACCTTTAGTAACCCAAAATTCATTGGTGTGCCCTTCCCTAGTTTTTACGCGGCATTTCGTCTCTTCATATGTCTTACTTATCCTTGCTATCAGCTTCTTGTTATATCCTTTTCTTTCCATTGTCTCCCACACTTTGCCTCTATCTACCGTGTCAAAAGGAGCTTTAAGATCCACGAACAACACATACATCCTCTTTTTTTCCTTAACCGTTCTCTACTTCACATGATTTAGGATGTATATGTTGTCCGTTGTTGATTTTTCTTTCCGGAATCCGGATTGCCCTTCCGGTAATATCTTCTTGTCCTCTGTTTCCTTTTTAAGCCTTTCTTTGATTATACTTATATAAATTTTGTACGCCGTGGATAACATCGACAGACCTCTGTAATTATCTGAGCATGTTTATCTCCTTTTTTGTACACAGGTGTTATCACAGCCATTTTCCAGTCGTTTGGCATCTTCATATACTCCCATACCTGTGCTATTATTTGCTTTAATTTTCCTTTTATTTCCTCCCCGTACAGCCAAGCCTCGTTTGTAATCCCATCAATACCTGCCGCTTTTTTATTTTTGAGTTTCTGTCATGCCCTGTTTATTTCTTCATCTGTTAATTTATTCTCGACGTCATTACTACCCTGTGTGTTGATTACATATTTCTTATTTACCTTTCTTTCTCTGCCTCCGCCTAGGAGGTCCATGAAATGCTTTTCCCATCTTTGGTTGCTAATTTCTTGTGTCAATTCTTCTCTCTTTTTCCTCCCTTTGTTTATGTATTTCCATATGTCTTTTTCATTTCTTAGCTCTTTAATTTCCTCCATCTCTTTCATCCTCCATTCCTGTTTTTTATCCTCACATATCCTCTTCCATTTTCTCTTTTGTTCAATGTAATCATCCTTAGTTTTTTTTCCTTTTTTCCATCTCTTGAGTTCTCTTATAGCTTTCCTTTTCTCCTTTTTGCACTCTTTATTCCACTATATATACTCCCCCAATTTTCTATGCTTTATCTCTATTTCCTTCTTTGTTACGTGTTCTTCAACTAACTCTTTGATATCTCTCCACTTCGTTTCTATGTCTCGTTTCTCTTCTATACTTCCGTATTTGTTGCTCGTGCTTTCTCTATATCTTCTTATACTTTCGTCATTCCATACAGTGATTGTCTTCTTTTTTCCTCTTTCGTTTGTCGGTATACTTGTTTTCAGTCCTACGTCCATGTCTAGTTCGATTCTAATGGGGAGGTGGTCTGAATCCGTTTTGTTGTCTACGTGGAATCTCTTAACCCTTCTTCTGCATTCGTTGTCCATGACTGCGAGGTCTATGACCGTACATCCTTTTGGGCCGATGTACGTATATTCTCCGGCATCATCTCCCATAATCGCACTATTGGCTATGCTCCAACCATAGTTTTCAATCATTTTTATCAAGATTTTCCCGTCTTTGTCAGTTGTCGTGTCTTTGCTCTTCCTATATTATGTTTCCCCATTTTCCTGTATGTATTCCCAAATCTTCCGGTTCTGGCGTTAAAGTCCCCCATCAGCAGTATTTTTACTTCTCCCTCGTCACTATTCTCTGTGATAACATCCCATTTTTCCTCCATTTTATCTCTGTTGTTGTAAACTCCCCAGATATCTAATACCCTTTCATTTTGTCCTATTTTTATTCTGGTTCTGACCAGGCCTTCTTTAATATCTTCGCCTATTATAATTGCTTTTTTCTTCGTTCTTTTGTTAATACCTATCAGCATTCCTCCTTTGGCTCTTTCTTTTTTCTTGTCTCTTTTAGCTCCTATGGCTTTCCATGTCATTAATTTTGACAATCTTTCCATATATTTTTTACTATATTTTTCTTCTAGGCATGTCTCGGCTAGACAGACATAGTCCATCTTGCTGATATATTGCCAAAATTCTCTGTCTTTCCTCCATAGGCCTGCGACATTCCAGAATAGTAAGTTTATTATACTGCATTCTTTGTGCTTCCCCTTCTTTTTTGTCTTGTCTTTGTGTTTGTTTTTTTCGTTGTCAGGTTTCGTCTGTGTGTCGTCATATAGTCTTTCTCTAGATGGTCCATCTCTATTACGTTTGTCCGTTATGTTCTCTTTCTTAGCGTTCCTCTCCATTTTTGCGTCACTGTCTCTTCCACGTTCTTTTCTTTTGTCTTTCTCTTGTTTATGTCTTGTGTTAGTTTTTACTACTATATTGTTTTTTTTTGTTTTTATTGTAGTTGTTGTTATATCTTTCGCTTATTTTCTTTGCCCGTTCCTTGTCTAATATGTTTCATCATTGTCTTTCTTCTTTTTATTGTTTCCATTCTCTTTTTCTACTTCTTTCTTGTTTCCTTCCTTGTCTGTACTGTTATCTCTATTTTCTTCAACTTTTCCTTCTTTTTTTTTCTGTTTCTTCGTCAGTTTTTTTGTCAGTTTTTCCATCTGTGTCCTTGTTCTTTCCGTCTTTTCTTATTTCTTTTTCTTCAGGTGTTTCCAGTTTTTTGCATCTTTTAATAATATCCTCAAGTAGCTTGTCCATCTCGCGACTGACAGTCCATATTCTCCAGCAGCCGTCTGTATACATCTTCTTGAACCCTGTCTTAGCGAATACTTCTTGCTTTCTCGCCTTCCTCACCCATTCCCTTATTTCACTCTGTGTCACTCTTTCCTCATAGATTAAGTCGTATTCTAGCTAGATCTCAGTGCCTATTAGTTTTTTGCGACTTTCCCATACTCTGTCTCTCGCATCCTTATTCTCCATTTTAACCACAATGAGTCTGCCACTCCACCAAGCACTTCTCAATTCGTCTCAGTTTTTTCTCCAGTAGCTGATTAGTCCATTTTTTTATCTCTTCCCTTTCTACCTCTGTTCTATTCGCACCTCTGATTACGAAATTCTCCTCTCTATCTTTCCTCTCTCTCACTCTCATAAATCTCCTAAATCCTTATAGTTCCTTGTCTGAGATCATAGATCTAGAAGTGCTCCATGTATTTCCGATGCCCCATCTGGATGCGGCTGACTTATCACTTACTCTGCTTGCCGGTCTAGATCCGTCTCCCTTCACCCCTACTTGATCCCCACTGCACTCCTCCCCTTGACTCATTGATCCTGCCTTTTGTGTCTCGACTCATTTCTCCATGTTTTCCATCCAATTGCTACCTATCTTTGTCAAATCCCGTATTTCTCTGTATAGTTTTTCCAGCTTTCTCATCCTTAGCTCTATTTTTCTTGCTCATTCTTTGCTATTCTGTTCCTCAACTTTTAGTCTCTCAATTTCCTTTTCTAGCTTTTCGAACTTTTCTTTATTTTCCTGCCTGCATTTCTCTCTTTCGTCTTTCCTTATTTTTTCTTCCTCTCCTCTTATCCTTTCTCCCTCCTCGCGTGTGTCCTCGTCCCTTAGTGCAATTTTACCTTTGTTGCCTCCGTCCAATGTCATTTGCGAGGCGTATATTGTTTTCTTGCTGTTTGTAGGCCTTCCCCTCCCTGCCTTCTTTTCTTGCACCTGGCTCATTTTCTCCCAGTACGTCCCTGCTTGTCGTTCCGTTTCTTATTGAACCGCTGACAGCGCTACATGGGCCCCGTATCTCTTGATACGCTCCTGTTACCACAACTTCTCTCTTCGCGCGCTTTCCGCTCCTTACCTCTAACCTCTGTTGCGGCTTGCTTTTTTTCTGTTTATTTTCACACCCACTCACAGCTTTATCCCACAATTTCTTTGCTAATTCTATCTACTCTTATTCTCTGCACTTTTTTCCACTACACTTATCTTTTCTAGAGCTATATTTACTTTGCTTTAACTATACTTATTGCACTGAACAATCTTACGATGTTAACTGTAGCACGACCATTAAAGGAATCCTATTATGCTGTTATTAATTTTGATATATATCATTTCAAATATTAAACGCTTCTTATAATTATTTTCAGTATCAAGAATATCTATATTCTCCCAATCAATCATATGGTTGCATTCTACCAAAAGCGCCGCTACTATTGAAGTATCATTGTTATATTTAATGTGTTCGTTAATCCTTATTTTTAAACTACGTTTAGTTTCAACAATGTACACTAATGGGCAATCTTTGCATTTTATTATATACACAATATTAGTTTTTTCCCACTTTTCGATAACGTCTTTTCTTTTTGAAATAACTGAGTTTAATTTATTACTTATATTTGGGATGAAGGTTATTCCATACTTTTTAAACCTATGTGCATTTTCAGAAATAATTTTTTTGAATATGGAAAAGTAAAAGTATGGAATTTATCCATAATGTTGTTACAGTTATAATTTCTTTTATATATGTACATTTTTCGACGTGTTTTTACATGTTTATCAATAAAATAATCAGGGTAATTATTTCTTTGGAGAATAACTTTGACCCTTATTTAATTACTTTTATGAAAATATTGGTTGGAAAGTAAAATGGCTTTATCAATTAAATTATATATAATATTCCTTTTTTGTGACAATGTATGATTGGATTAGAAATTACGTATTCTGTCTAACAGTGTAGGATTCCGGTTCCAATTGGTAATAACTCCATTATTTTCATTTTTAATTATCGAAAGATCAAGGAAATTAATACATTTATTATTTTCAACTTCATACGTGAATTGTAGACGTAGGTTATATTTATTAAATGTATTCAAAATAACGTCTATCTGATCTTTTTGAATACAACAAATTATATCATCTACGTATCTGTAGTAAAATAATGGAATTATATTATGGTTATTTTTCAATATATTTATGCATTCAGACTTCAAGTCGTCGTTATGTCTGCAAATAAAGGTGATATTGGTGAGCCCATTAGGGTACCGAAAATTTGTGTGTAAAATTTCTTTTCAAATACATAATATGTATTATCAAAAAGAAATTCAGTAATTGTTACAATATCATTAAATAGAATTTTGCTAATACCATGTATAGTGGATATTCTTTTTCTAAGCTTTTTATTACTAGCTCATAAGGTAAATTAGTAAATAATGTACTCACATCAAAAGCAATCAGTATGTAATTTGTGGGATTGTGACAATTTTCAATTTAATTTTTAATTCTATACTGTTATTTATTCTTGACAGAGGGGGGTTCATACATTTTTTCAATTCTTTCCATAGTAATTTAGATATCAAATGTAAGGAACTGTTAACCATGAAAATGATAGGTCGCAAAGGATAGTCTATTTTATGTATTTTGGGTATCCATATGCTTTAGCTAAATTAGTATTTATCGGTATAAGTTGATTTTTATGATAATCATTGTCTAAATATTCATTATCATTTAATTCTTTTAATAATTTATGTGTTTTAGTCTGTAGATTTTTCAAAAGATTTTTATTTATTCTTTTATATGTATTAACATCATCAACTATTTATTTCATTTTGTATTATAATCATCAACACTAATACATACTGTCATATTGCCTTTATTTGAATTAGTAAAAAATATATTTTATTTTATTTAAAAAATTTTTTGTTTTTTTAAGTTTATGCATTTCGATTTGTGTATTTTTATTGTCAAAATTTATTTTGTTGTTAATGTTCTTCTTAAAATATTCGATAATGACTTTTCGAATGCACTTTTTGTCATTGTCATAAATTTAAAGAGTAGTTAAAGTTGTCTCAATATTTTTGATCGTAGTGACAGCATCATTATGATTAAATTTCTTATTTAAATTATAGCGCGGTATGAGAGCTACTATATTAAAAACATCGTCCGGAATATTTATATTAGTTCTATCTATAGAGACTGACGTCAAAAATTTGTATATATTAAGGTAAAAATATATATTGTTTACAAACTGACTTGTGCTGTTACGACAGATACGGCGTAGAACACCATTGTATCCCTACGCTACAGTAATTGGTAATTGTATAAACAAATCTTGTAAATCTGTCGCTTCTTTCTATATAATACTTAATTGTTAAATTCTTTGTTGAATAAAAAGTCTAGACTAAGCCAAGCGATAGCTTGTCGAAACGTTAACGCTAAACATCAGAATAAAATTTTTGTGTTTTATTCGCTCTGCACCTTTTTTGTACCTTTTTAATATTCCTGATAATATTATGTCATTGTTGTTTTTTGTAATTTATTGACTGGAATGTCTTATTTTTAATCAGCAGAAGGAGAACATGAAGAAAAAAAATATTAGGTAAATTAAAAACACCTACCCTTAGACCAAGCAATAGAGCACTTTTTAGGTCATGAAAAATATTAAAATTCGTAAAAAAAAATCAGTAGATTCCTTTTTTCTATAATGCCACTCATGATGTTCAGGGTTTTTTTTGTTAACAATTTTAACGAAAAAATTTATTTTTTTTTTACTTTTATTGTTGTAAAATGTAAAGCCGTAATTTTAACACTATAGTGTCAATAAACGAATTGAAGCTAATAAAATTTTGAAGAAAATTCATATTTATAGAAATAGATCGGGAAATTAGAAACAGAGAAATTTTCAAAAAATCTATTAAATTTCAAAACTTGAACCAATTATGTAATATAAAATTCATAATTTAAAAACAGATTTCACAAAAATATTATGAAATCTTGTTTATATATAAAATCCAAATATAAAGTTAAAATTTCCAAATTATTATTTTCCATATTTTTTTATTTAAATTACCTTTTATTTCAATATATTACATTTGTTAAAAGTTACATTTAATTTTTTAATCTAAAAAAAAATATTGACTAAAAATTGTATTTTAAAATAAAAAAAATTATATAAATATTAATGACAAAAACTTCTATTAAACTTAAAATATTAAAATAAGAAATTTGGAAAAATCTCAAGAAAGTTTCGTATGCATTTTTAAATTCTGAATGAATATTTATTATAAGCGTATATTCTATGAGTACCTAAAATAAAAATAAAGTATATTTTAATCGTACTAAATCATAGATACATAATTTTTTTCTTTTGTATTATTATGTATCAATAATATAACTAAATAAATTCTGTCTAGAAAAAAATAATAAATAAAAATAAACAAATTAAAAGAAGATCTTTCAACTCTTAAATCAATGTTTTTTTAATCCAATGAATGATATTTTACTTTTTTGATTGATTCACCTTTAGAATATTCGCTGAAAATTGAATTATGAAAAACGTCCAAAAACTAAAAAATTTTTCCTTAAATGAAAATAAATAATAAATTGAGAAGATTTAGCGAAGAATTCTGTAGATCTCATTCACATTGGGATAGGAAATCTGTTCCATCAACTCAACTAAGTTATGCCCACGTAGGTACCCACGTGCAAGCATGCGATGATGTCAGTAAGGTTGGGTACAAATCGCTTCATAGGCGCCAGAACCGCTTTTCCTGGGAACATGAGCCTCAATGTATGGCAAGATTGCCCTCAAGATCGGGATAGACTGATCCTGCACGACGGACCTCGGGTTGAAGATGCAATTCTGCTGGTATACTGCGGTGGACCTCTACCCCGGGTGACGGCTCGAGGTCCGACAATGCTTGTTGAATTTCAAAGTTCACCCATTACGATTCCACTTGGTGCCTCAGCTCTGAGAATCGAATTGGAAACACAGGTAAAGTTTTTGAACATTTTAGGGGAAAGAGAATGTGGATAAGATATGTCAAAGATATTGAGTTTAATATAAATATCTGTTATTGCAAAAAGCAAATTATTAACACATAATTAAATATAATTCATAATTAAATTTTAAATAAAAAATAACACTAATATTAAATATTAATATAAAAAATGATTGTAATTCGTAAATAATAGAAGTTAAAATGTATTTATCAGAAAGTATTATTTTTATTGAAAATATCATATTACTTTTAACTCTTTAAAGTTGTAAGGGTTGAATCATTTTGATTGTAACATGATAGTCTTTGACGATTGATCGTTATATTTATTATAATTATTTACATGGATATTCGCGTAAGTGAGTTATTGAATCAAGTGTTCAAAATTTCAAAATTTTACCTTCATTTATGCTTACAGTGAAGCTTTCTCCAATAAAATTATAACATGTACATTACTTCCACATAAAATTTGTAGATAAATTTTAATAATCAAAAGCATGTATTTTTATTGTTTTTTAGACAATTAATATTCGTGTACAATATAAAAATATAATTAAAAATTTATACAGAGGATCAGTAATCATCAATTACGAGTAATCATTAGAGATCCTTAAATTCAATGGTTAATAATTTCAAGAGTTTAAAATAAGTAATATAAATTTGAAAATTGATACAAAATATTCTTAAACCTAAATAAATTGAAAAAAATATAAATATTAATTATCGATAATTATTAAAAAAATGTCTGTAAAAAAATTTGGTTATATACATTTTAAAGAAATGAGACAAAAATTTTAGTAGTCTTTCAGTAATATGTAAAATGCACAAAAAAAATGAATATAGTTAAAAACAAAGTCAAAAAGCAGTACTTTACCAATAACTTGATTAAAAAATGATTAGAGCACTGGTGGTATTATTTCTACAGGTCATCTATGTAGATTCTGACGGATTGGACTACGCACAAACGCTCCAGGGTTGCTACTTCTTCATTAACGGAACTGTGAAACGTAGTGGAGTGCTACGAGCTCCTCTTCATGCACTACCTCCCAACACCAACTGCACTTGGAATCTTAAAGGCTCTTTAGGTGACCGAATCTGGTTTTACTTCGCCTCTTACTCACAGGTGATCAATAATATGGACATACCCACCTCCCTTATTTCATTTTTATCGAGTAAAACTTAAATTCTGTTCTACCGATGAAAACATTTATCGAATTTCAAGTCCAATTATTTTTTTTTCATATTATGATTGGTTTTACTCAAAAAATATGATGCTTCACTTTGGACCTAGTAAATCATTAATAATATGAAATAAATAAATAAATAATAAACTAGATTTGTATTAATGGTGCTCGTTAAAAGCGTATTCAAGGTGAAACAAGACGGCTCTATTCCTCCTACACGGATAAAGGAGAGTCGAGCGCTCGCTGGAAAAAAGTTAGAAAAGTTCACCGAGATAACCAGCAGCCGGTCTGTCAGGCATTTGGGTCGTACTCACCAGTAAAGTCAATGATAGTAACCAAAGATTATTTTTAATAAATATCAGCGGACGGTATCCTTTAATCTCGATCAGTTTTCTTTAACAAATCAAACAAATAATAATACAATTAGCGCATAAAATAATGATATTAATTTAAATTAATAACCCAAGAAATAGAGTACTTTTTAGGTCATGAAAAAAGCAGTTAGTGACAAATATCAAAATTCGTAAAAAAAATCAGTATATTCATTTGTTCTAAAATACCACTCATGATATTCAGGGTTTTTTGTATTAACAATTTTAACGAAAAATTATATTTTTGTTTTACTTTTTTTGTTATAAAATGAAAAGCCGTAGTTTTAACACTATAGTATCAATAAACGAATTGAAGGTAATAAGATTTTGAAGAAAATTCGTATTTATATAAATCGTTCGGGAAATTAGAAACAGAGAAATTTTCCAAAAATCGGAAAATTTATTTTATTAATTAAACAATTTGCAACTTTTTTATTTTTTAACATTCAGAATTCTAGTTTCGGAAAATTAAGGTGATTAATATGCATTTTATTTTTACAAAACTCTAGCTTAATCGGATTATTAGTTTTCGGGTAATACTAATTTTAATTAAATTATACGACAATTTACAAAATTATTTTATGACCATTTTACCGGATGATCTAAGTTTTTTATCGGTTTTAAAAATATAATTATAGTATAACAAATCTTGTATCTTACATTTTGTAAAAATCATTTAGATCATCCCAAAATGTAAATAAATATGACCAAAAAGGCCCGAATGCATTGAGATGGAAATAACTTCGTAAATTTTCGCACAATTTAATTAGCATTAGTATTACCCGAAAACTAATAATCCGATCAAGCTAAAGTTTTGTAAAAATAAAATGCATATTGTTCACCTTAATTTTCCAAAACTAGAATTCTGAATATTAAAAAATAAAAAAGTTGCAAATTGATTATTTAATAAAAAAATTTTCCTATTTTTGGAAAATTTCTCCGCTTCTAATTTTTCGATCGGTTATTAATAGAAAATTGAATTTTCTTCACAATTTTATTAGCTATATAATCTTAATTCCTCGACGCCTGACGTGAATAAAAGACAATGTGTATGTCGCCGAGATAATTGATGGGATTAGGAAATTGAGGATGTGGATTGGTCAGATGTTTGTAATTATCGTGGATCGACCACTCTATCGCGCAGACTAACACATCGCGACGACCTGATTGGTTGACCCCCTGCAATGGGACCGTCGTGTGGCACTGCGTGTGAGGTACACGTATCAACATGGCGGCCTCCACGTGTCGAAATTTCCAGATCCCGCACGTGGCCGCACCAAAAGTGTTAGAAACTAGTCTCGTTGCAAAGGAAATAAAATGAATTAATTTAATATACAAATTTAGTATTTGATGTTTCTTCTTATATAATTTAAGTAAATCAAAAATATAAACTTGTATTTATAATTTTTTTTTTTCTTCTTTCCACTTCTTGTACAGTTGTGTTGCAAAAAAACACTTTCGTACAATTGTACACTATTTTTTAATTCTCTTTATCATAAATAAAAAATGAACATAGATGAAACTTATTACAACCGATAACCATTGTATTAAAAATGCATAGATATAAATTCAGAATTTTTTTTTAATTCTGCAATACAGTAAACGTCGATACTACATAAAATAATCTACTCGAATAACATTCGTTTGTAAATAAAAAATAGTAATAATCTCACTTTTACAAAAAAATATGAATAAATTATTCAAATCTATTTTTAGAGTATAAAAGTTTTGGGTTTCAAATAAACCACTTTTTCATGAAAAAATTCATTCTCAAATAACACTTTGAAGGAATCAGAGTAAATAAATAAGAATAAAAAAAGTTAAAAAACGTTAATAAATAAAGATGAAAAAAGAATTCCTCTTTGATGCAAGCTAATAAATACGAAAATAAATAATGATTAACCGGCATGTGCTACATCGTGATTATCCCATTATCAGCGGGACCTTCAAGGTGCTAGTAACACAAACATGACGTTCCTGATGCAGAATCAGAAGAATCATCTGAATCAGTCTCAGGGAGACGTACCCTGTCAAGTGAAGCTGACGCTTTGGGATGGGGCGCCGACCTCAGGTTTACCCTTGGCGATTTTATGCGACGAGACTCCTAGACTTTGCGCTCACGCAGCCCTCCGGAACTCCACAAGAACGACTCGACCTTGCAGCGAGAATGAAAGTTATTTCACCGTTGCCTCAACCCTCACCATACGAATGGAAGTCGAAATGGGTACGGCTCTGAATACCATAAACTTTAACGTAAGTTTCTTCACTTTGAACTATGTATTTACTTCTTTTGATTTTTTATCAATAATGTATCTTTTTAGTCAAAAGATAATTTTTTATTTTTAATAATTGTGGTCATAAATTATTTATAATTGGGCAATACTATTTAATATTCATCGTATTATTTCGTGATCATTAACGTCCAAATCTCGTAAGCATTAAATCATGTCATCGATAATTATTTGCGATGACAGAAAATTTTTATTAATAATAAAGTATTTGATTATGTATAAAATTTTTAATTTAATAAAGCTATAGAAAAAAATAATATTAATTTTTAATTGAAATTATTTATAAAATATCAAAACGTATCAGTATGTAAGATTTAAAAAAAAATGACAAAATCATTCAATTATTTATGAATTAAAATTATTTAAAATATAAATAAATTTATATCTCAATATTCAATATTATTAGTAATTAAAAATTTAAAATAAAATATTACAATGTCTTTGTCTACTAAAGAAAAATATATTATGTAACTATCAAAAAAGTTATTTTTTCAAAATCAATAATGGGAAATTGTATCATTCCATTATAGATAGTATAGTTAACGTGCTTTACATAAGATCATATTTTTTAAAAACTGTTTTTATATATGAATTTCATTCAGATTCTAACATTATCAAGTACAACATTAATAACAAAAATAATTTAGTAATTATAATGAATACAATTTTTTTAATGTCTAACAATCCCTTCTTCATTGAATTAGTATTCCAATTTATTTATTATTTATAATTTAATGTAAATTGATTAACATAATTTACATTAATATTTTAATATCTGTTATTACATCTAGTTTACGTAAAAAAATTAATCCAATTTTTATTGTAAATTTTTTCTTAACTTATTTCTTTACAGTGCGTACATACATATTTAATAATTATAATATTTATTGGATAAATGCGTTCCTTCATGAATGTTTTTTATTTATATAGTCTCCAAGAATATAAATTAGTATACAATTTTCATAAATTGTTAAAATTAACAATTTTACATATTTAAAATACTATTAAATTAAATTAAATTAAATTAAAAAATTATAGATTTTTATTTCATAATTAGTATTGTTTCTAAATTAAAATAATTAAAAAATTAAAAAAAATTAATTGGATATTGTTAGAATCAATAAAAAAAGATTATTTTTTCAATATGCTATAATGTATAACTTGAAAATTTGATTTATACCCAAGTGGACAGTACACTATTTAATATCATATTAACTCATTTAATTAAGAAATCAATCCATCATAATTGTAAATTGAAATGTACATAAAAGAAGTGTATGATTTCGATTATTATCAAACAATATCTCCATCACTTAATTTTGTATATTATTGTAAGTTCAAATTTTTAATTAAAAATAATGATAATCGATTAGTAGACAATAATACTTGATATTTTATTAATTCGATTTGATATTATTTTAAATGAAATTCTATATTGTAATATTTTCTATATGAAATTTCAACCAACTAACATTTACAATAAATAAAACATTTCAGTATTTTATGTTGTTAGTATAAAAAAATGCTTTTTGAATAAAATGTTATGAACTTATATTTAATCTAAACATTCTATTAATAATCCTAGAATATATTAAAGAGAAACTTTAAGTTCTTCCATTTTTTAATGTATTAAACGCTTTAAAATTTCTAATTATTTACTATCTAGTATACTATTAGATTTTTTTTTACATTATATATCTTTAGAATATTAATTATTATATAAATATTGTGAAATGTACATTTTAATTTCAATGAATTAACTTTGCATTGAATTTGTAATTTTTTATTTATAATAAACGAGGTTTTGATCATATTTAATATTATTTTTATCAAATTATTAATTGATTTTTACTATAACGTATATACTATTGTGAAAAAGTAAATGTAAAGTAAAAAAAATGTATCATAAATAAAAATCAAATTTTTTTAAAAAAATATATATGCGATCTTTCAAAATTATTGTTAAAGATAATATAGAATTTTACATATGATTTTCTACATTAATAGTTAAAAGCTTTGTAGTAAAACTTATACAATACATGGTGTATCCACGATGTATGGAGTTTTTTTTCATTTTTGCCTATTCGTCGTAGAAATTCAGGATAGGTCTTAAAATTTCGACAAACTCTTTCTTCATTTGTCTCTTTCTTTTTGTTTTTTCGATAATTAGATGCGGCAGGATCTTACTTCGCGCGAAGGGTGTTTTTTAGTTTTTTGACACGGCGCGATGGAGCGACTACTCGAACAGCGTTACGCGATAAAGTTTTGTTTGAAACTAAAAAAAACAGTGTAGAAACGTATAAAATATTGCAAGAAGTGTATGGACATAATTGTATGTCAAAATCGTAAAGTGGAAAATGGAACAGAGCTTTTAAAGAGGGCCGAGAAAGAATCATCGACGAACCTCAATCTGGGACCCCAAAAATCTTTCGAATGGGTAGGAATACCCGACACGTGTTAAAAATTTAAAATTCAGACCGTTTTAATTATTAGAGTAATTGTGGAAAAACTGAATTTAACACGATCTATGGTGTACAATATAGTGCAAAAAAGTTATAAATGTGAAATTTTTTGAAAAACAACAAAGCTAAAGAATTTGAAGATGCATTTGAAATTTGGGAAACACGCCTTCAAAAATGTGTTGATACAGGAGGAAATTATTTTGAAGAATTTAAAACTTTTATTTCACACTGTTTATAAGTCCACCAATAAATCATTTTTCAAAAAAAAAATGTAAGAATTTTTTTTTTCTAATCTTCGAACAAAACATTCTCGCGTAGTGGTTTTCCGCTAATCGCTCCATCGCGCCTTGTCAAAAAACTGAAAAACACCCTTTGCGCGAAGTTAAATATTGCCGCGCCTAATTATCGAAAAACAAAAAAAAAAAAAAAAAGGACAAATGTGGAAAGAATTTGTCGACATTTTAAGATCTCTCCCGAATTTCTACTCTATTTAATAAAAATATTTTCGGGAATTTTTGATCATTATTGTTTAGAATTATTGTTAAAATTTCATAATTTTTTTATTTACAATTATATATGTACAAATAATTTTAATGTTTTAATATATAATAGTTATTATTTATAAAAATATTAGTAAATTTCTTTATTTAGATAAAATGAAAAGCTATTAATTTGTAAATTATTTCTTTAAGAAATGTAGTTTTTTTTTATTTGTATGATATTCATAGTAGTTTTAAAATTTAAAGTATCTCCAAAGTTATAATTTGTCTTATTTGAATACATTATAGATTAATTTTGATATGGTATAGTGATCACCAGTGGATGCTGGATAAAGTAAATTGATGTAAATAAGTATCGATTTTTAATAATATGTACAGTCTATAGTTTATTGCAGTATAATATGGTCTGTCCATAAGGTATCGAGTTTTTTTTTTTTTAAAGCCACCATTGCTCGTAATGATTTGAGATAGGTCTTAAAGTACGGGGACGAGTTTTTTTTTATTTGTCCGTTTACTTTTTTTCGATAGTTAGAAGTGTCAGCATTTATTTTGTACGAAGAACTTTTTTTCAGTTTTGTAACACGGCACAACGGAATGTGCTATTGGAACAGATTTATACGGGAAAAATTTGCTTGTGGATTAATAAGATGCTGTACAGACTTTTAAATGCCAAATACAGTCTACAAAGATAAAATTACGCATAAATTGGAATTAAAAAAATCATATAAGGCTTTCAATAAGCTTAGCAATTATCCCAATATCCTGAATCGATTCTAACGTCCAATGTGCGCACAAAATTTTGAGTTCAAACCATCATTTAAGGATCTGGGTAATCGATGACACCCTGAATTTATCAACACATGCATACAGTTACCCTTAAAAACTCTCTACAGTATTTTTACTAAGGTGTAAATCAAAATTTTACCACAGAGCGCTGTTCAACTAGTTGCTCCATCATGCCGTGTCACAACACCGAAAAACATCCTTTGCGCGAAAAATTACTACCGCTTCTAATTATCGAAAAAAAAAAATAATAAAGAAACAAATGAAAAAAATCCCTCTCTACAGTTGAAAACTTTTCTCAAATTGCTATAACTAAAACTGGTTTAAAAAAAACTCGATACTTTATGTATCGACAATGTATACTCATAAAATTTCAATATTTTATTGCATTTAAATTTAATATATACAGAATTTAAATATTGATTATATAAATTCAAGGTAAAATTAAATAATGAGCTTTAATGTATAAAAAATTATTTCATGTCGCTAATCAATAATCGATTTTTGTAATTATAAAGTGAAGCATTCGTTGATGTTTCTACTTTGGCGATGCCATTTGTATTTTGCTATTTCACTTAAAATAAAAATTGCGGTGTTCTATGATCTGCTGATCATCGTTGTGCGGATTTGCGCTTTATGTACACGTGTGTGTGATTTTGTTGCGCTGGAGGTCCGATTGTAAGAGTGCAAGGCTCTTTTCTCCACCACAAGGCCACGTCTTTGGGAGAAGCATCGGCCCCAGCGGCTCGATCACCAGGTGATCTTCTGTCAAGCCCAGCAACATCGTTGTGATGCGGAGGACGCCATCCGAGTGAGGCGATTCGGAGTGACTCCTCCATCACAATGAACAATATATACGTAAAATATTTTTTGGCTTTTTTTCCTTCAAACGAGAGGGTTTTTTCTGCCATATGTAATCGCAGAGCTCAATAAATGAAAATCTATAAGGCTCAATTAAGATTATTTATTGAAACACCTTGTTTATTTCTGCCTCATCTCTTTCTTTCCTTTCAATACACACACACACACACACACACACACACACACATATATATATTCTAATTATCACAGGTCAATGTTTAAAATCACTTATTTATTATTAGTAAAAGGATTAATTACTTATATTCTTAAAAAATTTTCACTATTTTAAAAATTAATAAAAACCATAGAACTGGTAAATATTTTTTTTTGATAAATTTATAAAAACAACGAATATATTTCTTACTTCATTTAAAAAAAAGTTTCTAATTAATCTTTACATCATATTATTAAAAAATTATTTTTATAATTCTTTTTAAATCTTAAAGGAAGCAATTAATAGTACATATTATATTTAATGTCGTACAAAATTATAACAAAAAACTATATATAAAAACAATAATTTTTATTTATTATATTGATTCAGACCCCTTAGTAATAATTAAAAATATTTGATTAATTGCTTAAATCTTTTTTTGTTCGGGCATCACTTAAATAAAATATAAAGATTATTTACCAAGAAGAATAACGATTTTTTATTAAAAAATTACTATTTTTACTTGTTAATTTTTATTGTAAATGAATAGATCCGTCACCGACTTTTAATAAAAAAACCTGTTTCTCTTATTTTATTTATATCAGAAGAAAAAAGGATCTAAACAAATAATGTAAAATAATGTTTATAATAATATAAATAATTTTATTTGGAAATATTGACATATATGGTAATGTTAAGGTTAGAGACTTAATAATATTATAAGCAAAATATATTCTAAGAATGTTAATAATCACAATTAATCTTCAAAAAATTAATATATTTCATAATCTAATCTTTTCATTTATTAAATTGACTTAAAAAAATATTTATTAAAAATATTATGCTTCATTCATTTTGTAAAAAAAGAACAAGGGAGGTCTCGGACGAAGAGGTGCCACCCCTACCCATCGGTGAGGTTCGGCGAGTCGTCCTAAGCCGTACATCGTTCTATCCATACGGATACATAAAAATTTGGGTTTACCTAGACGTTAAGGCGAGTAAATTCAGCGGGGCTGGGGACTATATAATTCGTCTGGTCCCGAAAGTTATAAAGAAAATCACGGGGGTGCGTGGACGCGCGTACTTCTGCACCAATAAATAAATGAGTGAACGAGACCGATGCGACGGCGACGGGGCGCGCCGCGCTAAGCCGAGGACTCCTCGAGCCGTAATGAAAGGGCGTACGTAAAATGTAGTTTTTAAAATTAGCGATGTCGTAATGTAATTTAATTGTATATCTTAGAATGTAATGGGCTTATTCCTCCAGTTTTCTCGCGGAGGATTTTTTACACCAGGTAATTTAAGTTTAAAATTTAAGTATGCGAAATAAACGACAGCTGCATCGATCGGAAGTGCTAAGCTCTCGGGGACGGGGCCGAAGCACGTTCAACCATCAAGGGATCGGTCCCGCACAGACCGATTCCTTACCTAATGGGCCCGACATGTCCACCGCATCAGGCAACGGTGCAGTTGGTGGAAAATCCGCAAATCTTTATCAAGACGTAACAAGTTTCCGAAGAGATGGGCAACAGTGAACAAATTATAAATAGGGGTGCCAAAACGGGTAGATTGTTTTTATTTTTCTGACCGCTTATTGTCAAAAGAATAATCGACTTTTGTCCACTGATAATCTCACCCTCCCGAAAATTGCGAGTTCGATTGTGTGAAAGCTTTGTAATCATTTTGGGTAATCTTCAATAAATAAGCAAAAATTTTATTATCGTTTTCGATATTGTACATTATCCTATTCACCTATTGCATCCCCTGTCAATGAATTACTCATTTATTAAAACTATACAGAAACTTTATTATTATTTAAATATAATTATTCGATGCTATAGTTATGGAAAAGTTCTAACATATATTTATGTATATCCGAAATATTTTTGAAACTTAAAATGAAACAAAATTCTGAAAGTAATTTTATCAATAAATAAATCTGAAAATTAATTGCAGATTATGAAACATCAATAAGGCCTCGGTACTGTATTTTATGTAGGTGGAAAAGGCTATCATAAATAGCATAAAATTTACACATTAAAATCTTCTGGTGCAATATTGCAGCATATTTCTCGAAATCTCATAAAACAAATCCAAGTTTCTAATACACATCTTTTATGTGTCCAATTTCACTGGTGTAAATTGAAAAAATATAAATAGTCTACAGGTGAAGTGTCAAAAAAAATTATGATTATAAGGCTACAAGAAACTTAAATACTTAAACGTATCCAAACGTTCAAATAATTAGCTTATCAAATTTTCATTCATTTCTTAATTTTCTAAATATAAAATTAAATTTATATTACACTTAAACATCATCAAGTATTCGTATCACTTATAAAATTTTAATTTGATCATTGCTTTGTAAATAAAAAGAGTTTCAAGATTAACAGTTTCATTAATGATTTCATTAACAATTTCACTTCGAAGATAAAAATTAAAATCGGATTTATAACATATAAGATTTATAAAAAAAAAAAATTGGTGATAAAAATTTAAAATAGACAAAAACAGTTATAATATATATCTGGATTATTATTATTATTTATCAAGCGAGTAAACATTCTCACTTATGCTTTTAGGCTCGTTATGAGTTTATGTCAACGCTACAGAATGGCGAATCATGGGGTGATACGATACCCTGTTCGCGGATTTGGAAGCGAGTAAAAAGCGGCCACATAATGTCACCCCGTGACCTTCGACTCTTCGGTCGCGGAGGCGCAAATCGCCTGGACTGCCATTACCGTGTCGAAGCCGCAGCAGGAGAACGAGTGAAGCTGACAGTGCACAACATGAGTCTAGGGGGTACGACACTTTGTGCCAGTGAACCGGACCCGCACACGAATCGGCCTCGGTGCTTATTCGAGCCAGGAAGTCGGGAAGCCTGGTTGAACGTCTTCGAGACTCCTTGGAAGGACGTAAGACTACCTCGTGCTTGCCTCTGTGACAACACGTCCTCGCATCTACCACTTATTCACATTACTTCGGGTCGCGCACTTGAAATCGACTTCTACGTGAATAACATGGCGCCCGATGAGGACTACGAGAGCCTCTTCTTCGAGGCAAGCTTCGAGCTCGTACGTGCAACTGAGTGCCCGAGAAAACAAAGGGTGCGGGGTGAAGGTAAACAATTCAATGCCTTTGTTGTCGAAGCTAATTCGACAACCCGGAAAATCGTTTGCAATATCTATAAAATATATAAAACTTTACCAGATTTTATTAAAAATTTTCAAAAAATAAAATTAACGACAGCCTTGACAACTTAATTCATTGTCAACGAATTCGCGAAAAGCATAAGATAAATCTTTATATAAAAATAATTAATTAAAATATTACTTGAACAAAAAGGAAACATAAAAAGATTTCTTCATTTTTATACTTTATTATATTTAAAATTCAAGCATAAAAGCATTCTTTATTTTTCTTATATTCTTTAATTTAGAATACCTAAGCTATGAAGAGTAATTTTTTTGTACTATTCAACTAATCTACTTTAATAACATTTTTTATTAAATTATGATTTATTCATGTACAATGTATTAAAACATTGATTTCATTTTAATCCATTCAATTACACGCGTTTCTTTTATAATTCATAATTAAATACAAATTATCATTTAAATACAAATAACTTTTACCAAATTTTCCTTTATATAATATATATTTCTTCAGTATCTCGACAACAATTTATATTTTTATTAAGTTTATTACTTAAACATTATTGATAACGTGCCCTCTGTTCAATATTCAAAACACATGCTACTTCATACATTAATTTCTTTAATTGAATGATATAAAATCAAGAAGTAAGTTAATTGGTTTACGATAGTTAATAAGCAGATTTGCTTTACATTAAAATTATTAACAACTGTATTGTGTATTCATTAACAGTGGAGCTAAGGGTAGTAATATTTTTAACTATCACCATCAATCGTCACTTATTCTAACCAATTAATTCAATATTATATTATTAGGTGGGGAATTGAGGTTCATATCGCCTCCACTTTCACGACCCGATATCTATTGCGAAGGATTGCCATGGCTGGTGGAGGCTCGAGATAATAGGTCCCTCTTTGTTTTAACTTGGGGTTGGCTTTTGCCCCTTGAGCCCACCCTTGCCATTGAATCGGGTGAAGCAATCAAGTGTCCCACTTCTAATAGACTACTCCTCTATTCGGGATGGCCACCCCGACTCCGCAAAGTTGTTTGTCCCACTGATCAAGGATCTCAGGAGTATACTGTACACGTCTTTTCAGAGGAATGGCTTGGTAGTGATGATACAACAATTGTAAGTCTTTTAATCTTTTTTCTTTTTATCTCCATTATTTAGATTGACAATATTGGCAATGGTTAATAATAATAATAATAAATGATCAATATTCTCACTAAAAGCATATAAGTGTTTATAAAATATAAAAAATAAAAACACCCTTCGCGCGAAGTAAAATCCTGCCGCTCCTAATTATCGAAAAAAAAAAAATAGGGACAAATGCGGAAAGAGTTTGTCAATATTTGAAAACCCCTCCCAAATTTCTACGGCCAATAGTCGCAAAATAAAAAAAAAAACTCGATACTTCGTGGATGAACCATGTATATTTTCACGTATTGTAAAGTCCCGGTATTTTAAATAACATTTCCTTATCTAATTTCGATTGTCTTGCAAAATGATAATTATAAAAAGTCATGACCATGAATTATAATCGGAAACTAAGTAAGATAATAAGGATGAAACACTATTTCATCACGATTTGAGATGGATGACTGCAAGAACGTTCGATTGAATATATTATAACATTAATAAATTATTGGCAAAAGCTGACGAAACAAAAAGTGTGACTCGAAAAAAAATAGTATCAACAAACTATTACTAAATTACTCAAGGTAACATAAAGAAAATAGGGAAACAAAAAAAGAAAGCTTGCAAAATTTGGTGATCAGATAAGATCAAGCACATATAAACTAATATTAATAATTATAACGTATCATAGAGAGGATAAAATTTATAGAAGATATAAGAAGTAGAATAAAACATAAAAAACCGCTTTTTGTTTTTAAATTGTGTATACTTTTAATTCAAATTTTTATCAAGTTTCGAGGAAAAAATAAGTCTAGAAGAAATCTGGAATGGTGACAGTCTTTAGTCTTACAGAATTTATTCACATCGTCTTTTCGGACAATACTCTCATATCATATCATCAAACGGTGCGAAAATTATAATACAAGTAATATGAAGTATAGTTACCGATAACTAATTGTAATTTATTTTGCGATAGTTTTATTTTGTATATTTATTCTTACTGATTCTATTAAAGTTAAACGTCTACATTGTAAAGTCATAAATGTATGATTTATACTAAATGAATAAATGATAATTTTATATACAAAATTTACTAAATATTCATTTATCTGCCTATGACATATTGAGACATAACAGTATGTATGGTAATTTATCACATACTATAAATCTAAGAATGAGAACGATTCTCGATGTGGAAAGAGTCATCCAGTAGAATTAAATGCAGTACAAAATATCGCTGATAGACGAACTTGCGAAAGTATCAATCGTCGGGAATTTTGAAATGGAAGCTGTGATATAGATATTGAGCAATAAATTGGAAAATGTTGAGCAAGGAATGATGCTGATAGCTAATGAAGTGCTAATCGAGCTCAAGAATTGGAACGCATCCTGGTGAAAGGACCCTCAGAGTTTATCATTTTTATTGAAAGAAGAGGTAATGAGTAAAATTTAGAGGGAAAGGTTGACGATTCCGCTCCGGACTCGAATAGAAGTACCATGGCGACGATTATCGTATGAATAATCAATAAGATAATTGCACACATATTGAAATAATTTAAAGTAACCACGGTCACAAAGGAGGGATTATTTTATATTACTAGTCGCACATTTAATCTCTCTCTATCGATTTGTTGAAAATAAACAATACTCAACTCGCGAATAAATATTGTTATTAATCATTCAATCTAATCCTCGAAAAACCTAGAGAAATTTAATCGCTCTAACTATGGCAGAATTCGACTTAGAAATAAATAAATAATCAAATAAATAAATAATTAATTAAACAAACACTTAATGGAATAAAGAAATATATAATTGTAAGCGTCGGCCTTTTTCAGGAAATAAGCCGACGGTAATGAAGCTGCTTATCCCGAAAAGGGAAAGTTTTGAGCAGCTGCGGCACAGGTGGCCGACGGTGAAGCCGAGGACGGAAGAAAGAGTGATCGCGCGGGCGGAAGAAGTTTCCAGTTTATGTATTGCCTCGGAATTGTACATATCTAAAATATTAAAAGCCTGCAGTGTGAATTATTATATTCGGTGTTTTCTTATTTTACCCTTGTTCTTTACACATATTAAAGCTAATTGGTGCTATTTCGCGGGCATTATCGTGTGCTTTGCATTCTCGAGTAGCTAAAAGTTATAATTTCTTACATAATTAATTATCGTTATGATCAAAATAAAATACGTAACAATATCCAGATAAATGTACGTATAATATGGAAAAATATCATTGGAAAAAAATCCAAAATTTGTATTAAAAAAACATTAAACCTGCATATTGAATTACACAGTTTTCCTGTAAAAATGAAAATTTTGTCATATTTTGTGAAAAAAATAAAAGTAAATAAAAGTAATGAACTTCGAGCAATGAATTTTATTTATTTAGACGAATATTAATTATTTATTGTATATTAATCATTTATAATATATTTATTATTCACCAAGTCTCACATTAAGCCAAATTTATTAGAAAAACAATATTGAAGCGGTGATAGCATTTAAAATTAATTAATGAGTCTTAAACTACCTACAATTAAACTTATATTTATTACTTGCTATTGTGATAAAGTATATAAAACACAAGTGCAACTTTTATCTGAGAGTGAACACTTTTCAAAACACAAAATTTACTAGTTGCGAGTTAAAATATTCCTGAAAATTTTAAAGATCACATTTTGTTTTTAGGATTACCCAGGCCCACCTCGATCCCCAGCTCTCCTACTAGACTTCGTAGCCCGAGAACCAGGCCAGGCCTCGGCTTCTTGGTTGGAGATTTCTAAAAGTCGAGCAGCGCTGCGTAGTCAATTGCGTCTACTTCCAGAGCGCGAGCCTATGAACGGAAGTGCCTCTTGGGACTGTCCCCATAAGTGCCCGGAATTGGGAGCCTGCATCGCGGCGAATTTCTGGTGCGACGGACAGGTACACTGCCCCTCAGGACATGACGAAGCAAGTTGCGGGAATGGTGCCCGACTCCTAGGGCTCTTGCCTTCCGCGCTGTGGCTCGTAGTGGCTGGGGTCGCCGGTATTGTAACTGCATTTGCCTGCCTTTTCGCCATCCTTCTTAGCAGGTAATAATAACGTCCAAGAAATTACAAATAAAATTTATTAGAAATTTTTACCCAGTTTATAATTCAAGTAACTATCAGAATAAAGCTCTGCATTGCTTGTTATTCGAATATAATTCGAATATGGAAAAGGATTTTGGATAAATGCTGAATTTGGTAAACCTGTGCATTTCTGGTACAGTTTCATGATTATACTCACCTAACAATTTCTGTCATTTATCGAGTAGTTTATATATTAATTTAAGAATTATGACGTATGTTGCAATTAATACTCCATTATAATATTTTCATTTAATTTAAAAAAAAAAAAATCTATCCTGCATTATATTATCCAAATTAGTGTTTGATAAAATATAACTGCATTAAATGATCAATGATAATAAATATATTATGATTTATAATTAAATTCCCGTAAAATTATTTGAAAATATAAACTGATTGTACATATTTAAACATTTATTTATATAATTACTATTATACGCTAATAAGGCTTAATTAATACGCATAACCACATTTCACTTATGTAATGATAGTATTTATATCTAAAATGTGCATGTTTCATTTGCATTAATTTATAATTAAATTCAATTTTTTTATATTATATGAAATTGTTGTAATTAAAATATATATAATAAAAAGTTTTATGTTTAATATAAAAAAAAAATTATAGTGTGCACTACAGAAATAATTCTACAAAATTAATAATTTTTTGTATTGTAGCTTTTTTCAAAACAATTTTTTAATAAATTTATATTTTACAGTACCAAATTTACTTAATATTACTGAAAAATGAAAAAAAACATTGAAAAGTAATAAAATATTTATTTACAGATACACATAAATAAACTGAATTATTGAATGTATATTTAATATTGTTCTTACTCGTTTTATTAATTATATTTACAGTTGTTATTTCAATATATAAATGTATAACATTAGTCGTATATAAATAGTAATTTAAATTTCATTCATGTATGTATTTAATTATTAACTGTTTTGCAATTTATGCATTGTAGACTCAACAAAATTTATGCACGTATAATATTGAACATTTATTCTAATTTTTAAATTCCAAAATTAAATTAAATATTCATCAAATTCAACTTTTAGTTACGATAATAATAATTCTTAAAAATAAAAAAGCAAGAAATTATACTACATTTAATTGTTTCTTGCACTTTTAAATTTATAAGATAGATTTCTCTAAACGCAATAAATTTAAATATATTTTCAAAAACTTTTTCAATGTTTGAAATGAAAATAAATTAAAAAATGATGTTTTTAACATCATATTTATTATTTTTGATGTATTTCTAATTGGTTGGTTCAAAATAAAATATTAATTTTAATACATATTAAATATAAAATATTTTTTATGAAAAAATTTCAATGCATAGAATAAAAATTTCTATTTTCCAATTTGTGAATATTTAATAAATTCTACATTATTATGATTAAATATAACGGAACGTATTCTGAGTAATTATGTAAATAAAATTAAAATACTCCCATTACAATGTATAAAAGTATATCTATATAAGAATATAATTGTTTGCTTCATATTCGAATATATGAAAATGATTTTTATAATTGAACTGGTATTATTTAGAATATTTTAAACTAAAAAATTAGAAATTCTAAACTAAAATTAGAAATTACATAAATGAAATACTAAATATAAATAAAATATTTTATTTATGTCGTGATTTTTATGAATTATTATATATTAATAACAATTAGTATGTTTAAATTTAAATTTTTTAAGTCAAAAAATAGAGAAAACCTAACTATTTTTAATGTTCTAAAAATTTATTAATAATTTAATCAATATAAACGAAGAATATAGCACAAATATTTTATCTCTATATTTTATTGTTCATATTATACATAATTGTTTAATGATAATTTTAATAATTGTAAATTACTGTGATATAATTTATACAATGAAAATCATGCAAGCAATGTTCATTATTTCTTAATTTGGTACTATATCAACCGAATAATGTAATATATTGTGACACACACTATTATTTAAATGATCTTATTATCTACGCAACTATATAATTTTTATAAAATTTTTCAAAGACTGTTACAATAATATATTGACGTAAAGCTATACCAGTATTTAAAGGAGGCCCTCAAAGTGAATAATAAAAAAATAAAGGCAAAGAAAAAAAATTTATATGAAGCCTCGATTATTCTAGTTTGCATCCGTGTCTGCGCAGATCCAACGCACGTGCAAAGAGGCTCCAATATGGCAGCACCTCCAAGAAACCGAGACGCGCACCTACGGAGGAGACGTTACTGGGTTCCGCTTCTTGACAACAAACTCCCGGTTTCGTGGAGTATATCCACGTCGACCGGGAAACCACCGTCTAGTCACACTCCTATCTATTGGTACTAGGAACTGCCTCTAGAGATGCGCGCACTTCCTCGTCTTCAAAAGTCCATGTGAGCCCAAGTTCTTTTTTTTTTTTTTTTAATCACGAAGAGGCTCCGTTTATATCCTCAAATAAAATACTAAAATAGAATAGAGTTACTCCTTTGTATTTGCACAGACTCAATACGTGGACAATGTTTTGCTTGAACTTGGACTCATACGACATTGTATGCGTGTTATAGAAAACTTGCCTCATTCGATTACTTCTTAAATATTGATAAACGTATGCTTCCCTATTTTAGTACTTCATATTATTTTATTATATTTAAAAATGATTTTAACCGTTACTAACTTCTTGATTCGATATTTTTCCTCGTACTAAGCACTAGAAATTTACTGATATTTCAGTTTATAACGTACCGAAACCGTATTCAACTGATCCAATATATTTCTTTTTTTTTAAAACGTGTTAAAATATTAATTTTCTTATGGATAATTTAATCAAATAAAAATATAAGAACAAATTATATTATTTATAATTAGAATTAAATAATTATAATAAGATGTAATGCATGTTTGAAAATGTATATATTATATATACATATTCAAAGCTGTGAATAATATAAGAATTATAAATTATAAATCAGCAAATACTAAATATCTTTGTGGAATTTTAGTACCTTATATAAAGTAAATGAAATTTTATACAATGTTTATTGTTTGGAATCTAAAATTTTTAAAGAAAAAATAATTATTCTGTGTAATTCGTAATGTAATTATATGAGATTCTTAATTTTATTATAAATTTTATAACATAAAATAAGAGATCAATTTTTCTCCTTAAATATAAATTAAAACTCAGAAGTTTTTATTTTTGTATAGTTTTGGCTTAAAATAAAATAACTTTAATAAACTTTTTTCATGGATTCAAATATGTGCCAATATTTTCTAAATATGTGAAATTAAAAACGTGGTTAATCTTACAATTAACAATGATTTTGATACCATTTTAGCTTTTTTAAATATCTCGACAAATAAACAATTTCATTGCTTTAAGTTTTTTACAAACGATACAAAATTATACTATCATTCGAATGTACATAAACTTGCATGTTTACCAATAATACAAATAGAGAATTTTATTCTTTCATGGATCAGATGAAAAGTGAATTAATTTAAATATTTGAAGTTTTTTAAGTCTTTAAATATAATTAAAGAAACAAAGAATAATAAAAACAAATGTGTATAAAACAAATAAAAGAGAATAAAAAAATAGTATAAAAAGTGTATTGATCTTGGCTGTGAAAAATTATAATTATATATTTTAAACTCTTTTTGCTTGAGTTCTAGATATTTAATATTCTTTTGAAAACTTTAATTATATTCAAAATTTTATCTCTTTGAATGGCATTAAAGAAGATTGATGAAATAAATCTAAAACTAAAATTGAAGTTATTCTTGACTGATAAGCGCTAATTATGTCAGTTTAAAAGAACAAAGTTGATGAATATTTATAAAAAAAATTTAATATTTTGTTAGTTTTAATTTTAATATGTTATTTGTTCTTGCGTCTCAATATTTTCTATTAAAACCATTAGAGTATGTATGATATTTTCCTGCACTTCACATATTCAAATGTAAACTAGAGTAATTTAAAAATAATTAACAAGTTCTAATCAATGTACAATCAATAAATGAGTAAAAAAAACATTGATTCGAAGAAAAAAGAGTCATGAATTTATAGTTTGATATTAATTATTTGTCTACTTACGCATGTAATACTGATTTAACCATTTGCTTAATTTTCTTATAAACATAATTATAATAGATCATTAATTAATTTAAAGGGAATTAATCCAGTCTTTAAGTATTTAAAATTAAACAATTACACACTTTAATTTTGTTGCATCTAATTTAATTATTTATTTTTATCCTTATATCTGATTCAGTTTTTTACATTTACCTATTTTTTGTTATTAAATTGATTGTTTTTAACTATTAATTAAATTATTTTTATAGAATGTATTCATTGACGCTAATACGAGTTAATGCCTTACATGTCTAAAACATAACGGAATATTTATTAATATGAGTGTTTGCCAAACAACTGCCGTTTTTACAAAATAACTTTTCATTAAAAATGTTTATAAACAAGAAAAATCGAAAAAATTAAAACAAAAAAAAATCAAGTAGAATAAATTCTTAATTTAAATATCTTTACTTATCAGATGATTTTAATTGAGATTACATACATAAAACTTTAATTATTAAAGTAATATATATGTTATAATCTTTTATCATTTATTTACTTATTTATTTGTTTAAACGAGAGAATTTTTATAAAAACCTTCAATATACATATAATTAATAGAATAATAATTTATCTCCATACGAGTGTATTTATATAAATCAATTTATAAATCAATATATAAGTCAATAGCCAAGCAAACGAACAATTTTTACTGCAATTTTTTCTGCTTTTCGTTAACGACCTAAAAAGTAGTTTATTGCTTGGTTTAATTTAAATTTTAAAATCAATTTTTTAAATCAAAATTTTTGGACTGAATTTTTCAAAAAAATAAATAAAAAACAAAATTTTTATTTATTTTTACAAATATTTTATTATTATTTGCAAAAAAAAATTTGTAAGTCAAAATATAAATACACAAATAAACTAATAAAAGAAATTAATAATTTCGTAAGGTAAATAAATGGAAATATAAGCGTTATACAAGAAATGTAAACATGTACACAAAGTATCTCAGTACACGGAATATTTTATTTTTCAAAATAGTACGTACCGCATGAATAAAAAATTTTATAAATAAAATATTCAAAAATGTAATGATTGTAAAATTTTCATTTTAAATTAAAAAAAAAATAATTTAAAATTATATATATAAATATTATATTTATTGTTTAAAAAGATAAATTTTACTAGAAATGTGTAGATACTGAAGAATATATAATATTGTATTGTATATATTTTAAACAATAAATGAATAGCTTTTACAAATTATCGATCGATTTGTAGGGAGAAAAAATTAATATTAAATAACTAACACATGTTATGGATGAAAAGATATAAAAATGAAGAAATAAAATTCATATATTTAAGGTATTTTAAACGTATATTTTAAAACTTCAACCAATTATAATTTAAGAATTCAGTATAATTTCAAATATCATATTTATATTATAAATACAATATTATAAATAAATATAATATTGCTTTTTAACTGAAACTTGACAATAGTTATTATAAACTAAACAGTTGCACAATTCTATAACCTAAACAAAACATTATTCAGGTATTATTACTTATAAGCTGCACAAAATAAAAATTAACTATATTATAAGGAATTGAATAGCATTGTTATATTACTATAAGAAAATAGAAAACTGTGTTTAACAAATATTGTTTTTTTTTAATTCAAATATATACTATCATGGTATATGAATTGAAATCAATATATCGTTATTATTATCAACCAATTTTATATACGATTATTATATTGATATTTTAAAATTAATAAATTATTTATTTTGGATCATAATTTCTTTAATAAAAAAGACTTTGTTAGAATAAAAGAAGTAAATATTACATTTTTAGGAAATGCGAAAAATACTATTTTATAATAATTAAATTTCAAGACTTAAGCTTATTAATAAATAATTTGTACTGATAATAAAAATTGATTAAATATAAATGATTAACAGTAATTTTTAATATTTTATTAAATATTATAAGATTGCAGTAAATTATATTATGATATATTGTTTTTATTTTCAAATTTACTGTGAAAATCTTATAATCATTAGTAACTTATATAACAAGAAAAAAAAGATATTTCAATTTGAACAATAATTATATTATTCTTGTTTTATTTCTCCTTTATGCATATTAATTTATTTTTTAGTTCATCGTAACAATTCAAAAAAAATTATTGTTTTAAATATAACAAAAACTGCTACAATATTTTTAATTCTTATTAAATAGTGTTTAATATATAATTCAATATTTTAAATATTTTTAAATATTTAATTGAATTTTAAAAAACGTAAAGTATTTTAAATGAATTTGTAATGATTCTAAACAATCATATTTCTGTGTCATTATATATATGTATACAGAAATATACCTAAAGTTAATTTTTATCAATAATAAATTTAATTTAAAGCATTTGAAGAAAAAAAAGCTTTATAAAATTATATAATAATAATAATAAAATGAAGAAAAAGAATTTTGATAAAAATACACCACAGGTAATTTTGTATAAATGCACCAAGTTTCATGAAAATCAATTTGCCTCCAACCTATAGTAAATTAATATGCAGGAAAAAATAAAAAAAGATTTAGAATTCATAAAAGCGGATTCTTTGTTCGATACATAATTCTATAAATTGAAGCATAGAAATCTGAAAATTTTTTTCACAACAAAAAATGTGTAATACATACGAAAAGATACGAACAAATTTTACAAATCTACTTTAAAACTAAATATATTTTGATCATTTGTTTGGACTATCTCAAAAGAAATTATGTATTGTTATATGAATATTTATATTTATAACATAATTATTTTTAATTAATTTTCTTGTTAAAAAGCTAACATATGATATTGAATCATAACGTTTTATTATATAAATTTTTTATTGTAATAAAATATAATTGTTACTATTATAGTTCTAAATTCTATTAAATCAATCGTTACTTTAATTTTTAAAATGTTAATGCTTGCATGTTAATTTAATATTTGAATTGTCAAATTTAAATATACAGATAAAAAGAAATATTTACTGTATCTAATCCTTCACAATATATTAGACCCTTTAATATTAAAACTATAATATACACGTATATTAAATAGAATGAATTCTGTTTCTTAAGCCAGAGGTGAAAAATTAAATAATCAATTTTATAAAATTTCTAAAAATTTTTTTTATGACAGAACCTTTTTTACTAATTAAAATTGATTTTCAATATTAGTATGTGAGTTTTGTAAATTCAACGCACATTTTAATTTGATTTTTTATGATATTCTTTTTCTCAACTTTATATCCGAAAATTCTCGGATTAAAATTAAATTATCATGTACAAATTATTTTGTAAATGCTCATAAGCTCTATTGTAATATAATTTTTACTGAAGATTATTGTAACGATATGCCTCCCCAGCCCGTATTACTCGAGGCCGGACAGAGTTCGTGTGGGGAGGGTGACGGGTGTCTGCGTGTGTGTATCCAATAAAAACGGTAGTATTGTAACGGTCGGTAAAGTCATGTGGAATAGAACGAGTTGAAGCGTATCGTACAGCGTAAACGGGTGGTGAAAATTTGATTGAGGAGTTCTACTGAAACGTATCAGGGTGGAGGTGCTACCGCGGAAAACGGTGTGCACAAGGACGGGTGGTACTGTTGCAAAAAACACCATGGACCAGGAGCAAGACACTTCCGTCTACTTTCTGAAACAAAAAAAGACGTCCTCGTTCTCTTCTTGCGGCCTTTTATAGCAATGAGAGAAGTGGCGGCTACAGTGGTAACAGCGATATGCGCGCCGCTTATGCGCGGTCGTTTATGCCTGGGCTGCACCGATTAGTTTCGCTTTTCACCAAGCAGGTGCGCTGGCGGCACTCGGGGCCAGTGTGACGCGAGCATTCATTGAGCGTGGTTGCACGTGGCTTAACCTCCCTGATGTTGCCAGTTGGTTAGCAACATGTACAATAAAATTAACTTTATTTTACGTACTGTTGCATTATAATTTCTATAATGAAATATTTTTATTAATAATTCCAAATGTTAAAATAACTAAAAAGATTACACTTTATACGTAAGTATGATAATGAAAAAATATATACTTTTGAATCTGTAAATTTACTTAATTTATCTTGATATTTTAAAATAGTAACTTTAAATAGAAACAATATATTTTATAGGTCAGTATAATTTTTAGTTTCTCAAAAGTATAATGCATTATACATTTAATGTTAAAATTCAGTTTATTTACTTGTTTATTAAAACATTTATTTTAATATTTACTATTTTGTATTTTATTAATAATATTTTATATTTAAGAAAAAATATATAATAATTCAATATTTTGTATTAAACAAGGAAAATTTCATGTATTTAAACAGCATAAATTTGATTATAAATTTATTAAAATAAAAATTCATTTTAAGAATACGCATAAAATATGTAAAGAAACAATATATTTTAATGTAATTTTAAAATTAGTTCATTCAAAATTTGCTTCGATAATTGAAAATTTGAAATACATGGTTTGTCCGTAAAGTATATTCTTTTATCTTTTTACTTTACTTTGCTTGAAGTGAAGGGATCACTTTGATTTAAAAAAAAATTTTCATCAAATAAATATAGTTTCGTTTCAGTTATAAATATTTTTCCTTGATGTTCAAAGAAAAATTTATTCTAAATTAACACTTGAACTTTTTAATTTACAGTATATTAAAAAAAAAACACACAAGCATTCTAAAAAACGTGAATTTTATACTTAATGCGATTGTTTTAATAAGATAACTAATAAACCATAATTTTCATTATACTCAAACGTTATACGATTGGAATATATTTTTGGATCAATGGTGTTCTCAACAGAAAAAAGAACCTATACATTATAATTTTCTTTTATTTCAAATATGATGGATATTATCAATAAACCGACAGGAGAACTGATTAGAGTATTTAGTAAGGTCTGAAAGACCTTTGTCAGGGAATCAATTTATTAGATTTTATGGCTTTTACTTTAAATTGAATATTGATTATTTTTTGTTTATGAAAAAAATTTGACAAAAAGAAATTATTTTCTTATGATAGATTTACAAAGACATCAAATCTTCTGTATTACAATATCATAAGGAATTCATATACATGTACAAAATTTATAATGATTTATACACGTATAAAAGCCAATTTTTAACGACATAGAATGATTTCTCAAACTTTATTCACGTATTTATATTTCCACCAGATTTGTATGTTTTAATTTTTTCTTTTTTTTTTATTGAGTATAAAAATCTTACAAATGAGGATTTATTAGCATTACATGTGTAACGACAACAATTTTTGAGCAACAATATCTAATTTGTATTTTTATTCATTTACATTACAATTTTTTAATAGGAAATTAATACATTTACACGCTGGTACGTTTAGTTCAGTTAATATAACTATATTTTCATAAGAAGTTATAATCTTAGCTCGTATAATTTTCTTAACATTTGAAATACGTTTGTATTGTAAAAAAGACATTGCTAGGGAATATGGTCAAGATCCTCATCGTACTTTTAACATCTTCACCGTTGATTATCGATTAGTTATATTCTGGCGAGTGACGTAGCCAAATTATAATGGTTCGATTTACATCTATTAATTGTAATTATAAGTTACGAAATTTTTAATTCAGAGATTGATATCTTTACATTCATAACTCTAGTTAGTCCATCTAGGCCAGGTTGTACGTAAATTATTCGAGCTAGTGGTTATGTCTTCGGTATCAGTATATTCTACCTAATGCATAGAAAATTCGATTCGTTAGATTTGATGAACGGTTTAGAAAAAGATAAAAGAGGATATCTACGATGTCCAGATACTCTTACTAATACATTTATAACTTCGTGCACTCAACAGACGTGAGTTTAGGCAAAGCTTTAAAAAAAAATCATACAGTAGTCTCTTAAAGTCTATCTAAACTTAGTATGCAAGATGGAATGAAAGCCCAGTTCACTCCGTCAATGGCGAAAGTAAATGTTACTTTTTAACCAAATGAAGAAGGTTTTCGATATAAGTGTCATAATTCTCCATCAATTTCATAGAACTTAACGGCATTTATTTGTCAGTACTTTATAGTACAGTACTTTATAGAATGCACGATAAGTCATATACATGGTCAATTTGAAAAGTATGGAGGGTTATTTTTTTTTTTGAAGTCGCTATTTATTGTAGTAATTTCGGGAAGATTGGAAAATGTATAAACAAGTTTTTACTGTTTGCCGTTCCTCCCTTTTTTCATTCGTTAGAAATAGCAGGAGTTTATTTCGGGTGAAGCTTGTTTTTCCATCTTATAATATGGCGCGATGGAGCGACTAGTGGAATATCGCTATGTCGTAAAATTTTGTTTTATATGAATAATAAGTTTGGTGAAGACACTGGAGATTTTTTAAAAAGGTTAAATGTAACAATTATGTAAACAATTATATATTAACTTATTTATTTAATTTTTATTAGATTGTTAATTATATATGCAGAATATCTTGAGTACAGGTGTAAATAAATAAAGCAAATATCTTTAGTTTTAACCTGAGCACTCTCTGTTAGGTTTTATTTTATTTATAATACTTCCTATTATTTTAATTATAATGATTACTTAAAAGCTTTTTGAAGAACAATTAAAATATAAAATATTTTTACAAGATTACATTCAATTATTTTAAACTAATCTAGAAAGAGCTTGCGTCCCTTGTCATGTGACTGCTATCGTCCAATCAGACAATAGCACAGACAAGCACACGTAGCTCATAGCAGAGAGACGAGGGAAAGGCAGAGCACTACATGCAACTTTAGCATATGCCGATACGTGTATAAACTCAACAATTTTTTTTGAAGCCACTATTTATCGTAGCAATTTCGGGGGAGATCGAAAAAATATCCGGGGGTGTTTTTCCTATTTATCCCTTTTTTTTTTTTTTCAATCATTAGAAGTAGTAGAATTTGCATTAACACGAAGGATGCTTTAAAGTTTTGTAAAACAACACGATGGACCGCCTACTAAAATAGTTTTATGCGGTAAAATTTTGACCAACAGCTTGGTGATAACACTGTAAAGACTTTCTAAATATTAAAAAAGATTTTTAATGGTAACCGTATGCAAATTTTGATAAATTCAGATTATCATCGATTACCCTGATACTTAAAAAGTGGTTTGAACTCAGAATATTCTACACACTTTGCACATTAGTATCAATTCGGGCTGTTTTTGGATGCTGAAAATGGAATTCGTCGGTAACCTTCGTGAAAGCCTTATACAAGGTTTCTAATTGTATTTTACACGTAATTTTATTCTGAAAGACTTTTTCAACATTTAACTCTCTATAGATTATTTTATCAAGTCACAAAAAAAATTTTACCACGTAAAGTTGTCCCAACAGTTGCTCCATATTGCCGTATTATAGAGCTAAAAAATATCCTACGCACGAATGTAAATCCTACCGATCCTAATAATCGAAAAATAAAAAAAAAAAGAAGGCCCAAATAAAAAAATACAAAAATACTGTAAAGAGCTATGTTAGCAGTTCGTTTCAGCAACAGCAAAGTTTCAAAAATACAGCCAAAGTAAATTCATTCATTAAAAAGAAGAATTCATTAGTGCGCGCGTGAAATTGAATAAACAAAATTGAACTAACTAGATAATAGTTAAATAAAGATAAATTAACTTACAATTTTATTTTTATATATGTAGTGGACATGAGGCAAAGGAATAATTTTGTAAGTAATAATTGGGAAAATCCGCCAATTTTTTACTTCGATAAATGACATCTGCTGAGTGTCATTACGAAAAGAAAGTACGAACGTTGCACCGGCGATTGCTTGGGTCAGGTAATAGCTACGAGACAATTCGATCGAGACTCTCAACGCGCGCGCACGAGTATTACGTATATATATTATCGTCTAGTATAAGATCGGCGATGAACTTTGTATACAGTGTATATATATCGGTTAATAAAACATCCTTGAAAAGCCATCCTCTTGTATTACACTGCATACGACCTTGCCCCCACATATACATAACAAAAAATAAAAATAATTAAATTATAAAAAATATAAGTAACATATATTCATACTGACTGCAGTTATTGTAAGTTACAAAATATTTTACAGCTGGGATATTACATAATAATAAAGATTTCACTCAGATTGAGATAGGGAAGAAGATTTAATTTCAAAATTAATATCGAATCTATTTAATAAGCAAGTGTACTTTATTTTTCTATATTTTGAATATATATATATATGCATAAGTCAAAATATTAACTGTGATTATTAAAAATTAAATTTCTTTTTTTTAAATACGTATGAATAATACTTAAAAATATTGTTTAAAAATCATCATCATCTACAAATAATAAATCAAAAATCATGAAACTTTATCCATGAAAATTTTTTGATATTATATTCAAGTTTAACGAATGCATAATTCGAAAAATTCAAAAGTTACTTTACTTTTCAATTTGAATTATTAAATATGTATGTTATTATCAACATCTAAGTTGTTATTATTATTATTATTATTATTCTAAAAAATTAATTATCTGGTATGTATTTTTTATTTGGACAATTTATAAAATTCAATTAAACTTCATATGACCTTCTTCTAATTGACAAATGTACATTACGAAAGAAAAACTATTGCAATTGAACATTTCAATGTATGTTATAGTAATCATTAAAAGAAAGATCTGTGTTAATATTCAATACTTATTAATATTTAGTACTTATGAATCCAAGTGAAAAATCATCAATGATATATCACTCAGAAAATGAATAAAAAATCTAAATGAATTAAAATTCATTATTTGTAAGAATAAAAAGCATCGAAATTCAAAAAATAACATTATGATATATCAGTATGAAAATCATTGAATATTTTAGTGGTAATTGATAAATACATGACAAATGTATTTATTTGATTTCACTGCTGTATTTATACATTCAGATTATTGCTGCAAACAAATTAAACAAATATTAATATTAAAATAAACATCAATATTGGATAAAATTAATTGTTGTATACAAATTAAAAAAAAAAACATTTATAAGATATCATCTCTTAAATTCAATTAAAACTTTATTTATGATTCGTAAATGCTTGAGTCGAAAAACTCAGATGGTTTATTTAATCAATCAAATCTAATCTAAATTTATAAATATAATGTTGTAAAAAAACGATGCTAATGTATGTAATCGATAAATTAAAATATCAAAAAATCAAAATTAATTTTTTGAATGGTATAAAATAATAAGAATCCCGTACAATAATAATAATACGTATTTTAATATAATAATAATACGTATTTTATAAATAATATTTTTTGTTATAAAATCTCCATATTTTCATCTAAAATACAATGTGTGTCAATTGTCTTGAAAAAAGTGATGGAAAAAATCGTTAAAAAAACTCAAATAGTATAAAAAAGTAAGCTGGAAATAACTTCATAAATTTTCATATAATTTAATTAACATTAGTATTACATGAAAATTAATAATCCGATCAATCTAAAATTTTTTGCAAATAAAGTGCATATTAATCAATATAATATAATTTTCGAAAACTAGAGTTCTAAATATTAAAAAATAAAAAGGTTACAAATTTTTTAATTACTTAAAAAATTTTCTGGTTTTTGAAAAATTTATCCGCTTCTAATTTGCCGATCGGTTTATATAAAAATGAATTTTTTTTGCCATTTTATTTATTTTATTTTTTTTATGATTACAAATTGTCCATTGACAGTATACTGTTAAAATTACGATTTTTTGTTTGACTTTAAAAAAAAAAATAGAAAAAAATTCACATTTTCGTTATAATTATTAATTAAAAAAAAAACTTGAATATCATGAGTGGCATTTTAGAAAATAAAAATCTACTGATTTTTTTACGAATTTCTATATGTATCACCATCTGCTTTTTAATGATCTAATAAGTTCGCTATTGCTTGGTCTATAATATACATTAAAACAATTATTAATGCAGTAAATAAAAAAAAAATTATTAATTTAAATATAAAATATTTTACAAACCTAACTATGATGTAAGCGAATATATTTCACACGAAATATACGATCGAGAAAATTACTGTAAAAAATATATTACTGAATATGCATTATATTATTAAATATACAATTATATAATTTGAAATTTTATTTGAAAATTTTTTTCATATAATTTATCTTACCGTTGTTGAGAATAATTTTTTTTTTTTTTTTTTATTACTGACTGTAAAATACATGATTTAATTTACAGTTACAAGTTTCTGCTCAACATTACAGATTCGAACAAGATTTAGTTCCAAATTCTAAAGATTTAATTGTTTATAATAATTCGCGAATTGAAGTATTTTTGAATCAGCCACTGGAATCAATTGTAAAATAATCTTTAGGATGTCCCATATAGAAATTTCTTAATATAAATGTACCGTAATAAATCTAGTGAAATTAATCTTAGTTTTCAACGGCTTCCGATGATATTGTTAAAATTATTTTAAAGAAACTTCATGATGAATAAAGCTTGATGATGGCAATTATGTAAAAAGACTCAAAAATCATGTGGTCATATTGTAATTATTCTTTAATCCTGTAATTAAAGTAGCAACATTTCAACTAATTGGCAATCAAAGGCGAATTAGGAATGAGTAGCGTGTAAAGCTGAAACTTGATGGAGAAACTCAATAAACTCACCAATCAATACAGCGCAAACACATTGGCTCTCAGCGGATATGTTCGGCATTGCAGATTAATTCGGGCATGCAGCAATTTTGAAATTCTGCATATAAATCTTATTTAAAAAAAAATGCTCCAGGTGAGGCTCGAACTCACAACCCCGGCATTGCTCACGAACACTGTCTTATAAGTACCGTGCGCTAACCAATTGCGCCACTGGAGCAAGTGTAAAAAAGTCTTTAATTGACCGAGTGCACTCGAAAAGTAGAAATTTATGAATTGTCTTTGGGGATGAAGGTAAAGTGCAAATTGGTCCAGTTCACTGCCAACACCCTCAGAACTTTGCTTATTTTAAGTATTTCATTTCTCATTGTTGGTCTATTTGGAACAAGTTGCCTGCATATCCTCCTTTTCTTTTTAATCTACTCTTATCGGATTGATTAATATTTTGTTAATAACTTTCATTCCAACTTTTTATTTCATTATTTCAGATATACCTTAAATATGTCAGTTGCAATGCTGACTTAATTGTAGAGCCTTTATGATCCTTGACTCAATCATTCATTTTACACAATAATATTATGCTATGTATTAAATTATATTTGTAATATGTTGAAAAGTTAAATGGTTTCCATTAGGTATCTTTCAAATAAATTTCTTAGTGGTAAGTATAACTACTTACATTAGCTACTATTATTCCTGAGCTCCACAACTTTTATATAATCAAATATTATAAAAATGTGTAAAATATGTGAAAGTAAAATGTATAAAAGTAATATATTGTGCTTAATACTTGTTGCTTATTCCCTTCGTATTTACAATTACTGTAAAATATTATATGATCATAATTAAAAATTATTATTATATAAAAAAAAAAAAAAACAAATAAAAAAAAATTAGCCGAGTTTTATAAAGTGAGTTTAAATAATCGTATATACAAATTATAATTAAACGCAGATCATTTTTACATATTCTACAATTAATTCGTAAATTATTAAATAATGCTATATCCTAAAAGTAATTATTAAGTTTCTATGAAATATTATATATTTTTAAGTGTTTTCTCGAGAAAACTTAGATAACAATATCAATATATTGTCAATTAATACCCTATTAAAAGTTATATATATTTTAAGTATATTCATCTTATTTTATTCTATTTGAATATTATTTCTATTTAAATTTGTAATTAATGGCATATTGATTTGTAATTGAAACTCTAATTTTTTCATTTACGTGTTAATGCAATTAGATATAAAATACACCTCATTTTAAAAATTTTTAGTATTTACTTAATAAACCACAATTTAATACTTAAAATTATAACCAATATTCTAATGTAAATTTAAAAAAATTTATTAGTTATATTATTATAACATGACCATTATTATGACCTTTAAACTTAGCAACTTTCATAAAACTTATATTATGCCAAAAAAACTATGGTTATAATAACTTTAGTTTATCAGTTAAAAATTATGCTGAATTGAGAAAATGTGCTTAAAAGATTTATAATAACTATAATATTAAGATATTAGATAAATAATATTCATATTATCAATTTTTCTTAAGTCTTTATAAAATAATATTATCAGTAAGTGAAGTTACTTTTTTCTATAAATAATCAATTGTAAACATTTACAAATCAAATGAAATTATTTTTTTTTTTTACAATTAATTTTGTATTTTTTTTTTTTTAATATACATTTTAATTGGATCATATAAATGCTATTCATTTATTTGTATTTATTATTACTGAAATTTCAAGTAAAATAAAATTGTAGCAAATAATTGAAAATTTTTATAAAAATTGTAGAATATATATAAAATTATACATTCATAAAAATTGAAAAAAAAATTTCTCTTATTTCTTTTAAAAAGAACATTTTTAATTTTATAATGAACACAAACAATAATATATTATTGAAATCTTATAATTAAAGACCTGTCCAAGCATACCTAATAAACTTGTCATGAAAGTTAAATAAATAATTGAAACTAATTGAATATTAATTCGCTTCAAACATTTGAATATTTAAATATATACATTTTATTTGTCATTAATTAACAAATTGTACATCAAAAATATTTTTTAATTAATATTAGTGTGTCTCTGAAGAGCGAAAATTAATATTTATCAATATTTGATATGTATAAAATTGGAAAAATAGATAAAGCAGGCACTGCTAAAACATTCACGAATTTGGTACTGCAGATAATGCGAAATTACCATGTTTTAATATGAATTAAAATATAACGTAAAAAAAATGCTCCAGGTGAGGCTCGAACTCACAACCCCGGCATTGCTCACGAACACTGTCTTATAAGTACCGTGCGCTAACCAATTGCGCCACTGGAGCCATTGAGAATAAGGCCAGAAATGTAACTATTCTATGGACCATTAGAAATGTGTCATCAATTTTATTTTTATTAATATATAATCTTGTTAATTGAAATTTTTTTTATATTGGCTATTAATTTATATTGTAAAATCAATAAAAAAAATATAATAAATTATAATTTATGTTTTAACATTTTTATATAAAACCACTAAACTACAACTATTATAAATGTAAAATAATAATTTGTTAATTTATAAATCAAATGTAAACCGTATGCTTTAAGAATTAAAATCATAAAGTAAAAAAAAAATAAATTTATTTTGAATAAATTACTTAGAATTTTTTACCGATAATTAAGCGAACAATAACATTTATGACTATACTTAACTGGAAAATCTTAAATCTTATCAATTATCGATAAAATAGTACATTTATATATCGATATTGACAGACTATAAATAGAAAATATTATTAACAGAATAATTATAAATAGTAATTACAAAACTAATGAAAAAATTTAATTCGATAATTTATCAAGGATGTATCTGGAAGAATAAATTAATTTGCAAATATAGTGTCAAGAAGGTTAGATTTCTTGCAACGTCAACAATAAACTTTAGGAGGTTGAACCTAATCGTGTCGACTGCTACATAGAAATTTTTTTTATCGTCATGTTATAGTTTTATATCATTTTTTTTATCATCTCTCAAGTTTTCTATTTTTTCATGTGTCTTTTATATTTACTGTACGAAAAATTTGATATTGGTTTGGTCGATAATGGAATATTCAAACTCATTTACTGATGAGTGAAAAAGCTTCAATAATTTTGGGTGGCTTCCTTTGTTTTATAATTTTTCTTGAGAACTTCAACGTTTTCTACATTTACAAGGTAAATATTATTCATATTACTTGCATATTAATATGTAAATAATAAAATCTATTATTATATTTTTAATTTTCTTAATAGCAAATTTTAAACTTTATTTAAATATTATGTACTTTATATTAAATGTTGTAAATTCATTTATGTTTATTGCTATAACTATACACACATACACACACACACACACACACACACACATACATATATATCTTATTCAAGAAATATGCATTAGTAAATATTTGATTATTTCAATTATTAAAATGTAATATTTTCTTTAAATGAAAATTAAATTATTGATACTATAGATATGAGGAAGGATGAGTTGGTTCGATACATCAGGTTTTGCCAGTTTGGCCAAAACAGCTTTAAAAGAAGCGCAAAAAACTATCGACAAAGCATTAGATATCAAAGATGAGGATAAAAAACAGTCACCAGTTCAACCAGTAGGTAGTTCATCAGATTTCTTTGACAAATGGGGAGTAAAAGACAAACAAAACAAAGATACCATTGAATCAAATGTTAATGAAAAGCAGCAAAATAATAGTATCTGGGGTAGTTTTACAGGATCTTTTTTTGAAAATACAAAAGACAACATGAATATTGTAGCAGCTAAGAGAGCTGAGCTCTTTCAGAATTCAAATGAAAATATTGAAAGTCTTCAGACATCCCTGGTTTCATCAAAATCTCTTCCTAATAATTTAGTAGATAAAATAGAAAGTATAACTTCATTAGATTTTCCTATTATTCAATCATCAACAGAACCAAATTTAATTTCAATTAATTCAAAGTCTGAGAGTTTAAAACAAAACATCAGTGAAGGCAAGTTTTCTAATTATATGTAATTAAAAAATTTATTTTACATTTATATTTATTGGGTTACATTTATATTTATTTGTATAGTTAATATATCAAAATATATTCATTATTGAAAAAATGTTTAAAGATTAATACAAAATTTGTTTAAAAATAATTTTATTTTTTGATTTCTATATTTTATGAATAAATTAACATTGAAATAATAACTTCTTCTAGCATCGATAAATGAAAATATTTCAGAAATGAAAGATAATTTATCTGCTACTGAAGTATCATCCAATAAATCCATGGATACAAATATAAATACCAAGACCTCTGATAATAATAAATTAATTTCTGTGGAACCCACAGAAATCAGTAAAAAGAATATTCCAGTTTTTAGAAAAAAAGATCAAACTACTAATCACTCAATGAATCGATTGTCTATATTGTCAGCAGAGAGTGATAAGAAAAGTTCAGAAAGTGTTGAAATTCTGAGTTCACAATCTGCTACAAATACAGATTGTACAAACACACCAGATTCTGATCTAAATTCATTTAGTACTTCAATTGATACAAAGATACATTCTGATTCTGTGGAAGTGTTGCCTGATAGTTTAATGACCTCACCTAGTTCAGTTGAAATTATTGGAGATTGGAAAAGTGACGAAAGTCCATATTTGTCACCAATGGATGAAAAACTCATTGAATCATCAATTACGCCAATATCAAATGAAGTATTAGATATTTGTTTTAGCAATAACAATTCTAATAAAGCAGGTAATTAAAAAAATTTTATTTTAATTTGTATACCTCTCATTAACCTTAGATTAAGGAAATATTTATTAATATTTTAATATATCATTTACTAAAATTTAGACTTATTTCCTTAATCCAAACTTAAAAGAGGTATATAGTTGAAAATAAAAGTTCATATAATAATATAATAAAAAATTATAAACAACTATTTATTAAAATAATTGAAATTTAGAATTAATATAGTAATGAAAGAGAGTGAATAAAAAATGAAATATAAAAATATAAATTTTCATGTCATATGTATTGAACTAAATTCTTTAAATAATCATTAAGTATATATAATTATTATTAATGTTGTAAACAAAATTTTTTTAATAAATTATCAATCTTTTTATAAAAACTTTAAAATGTCGTTACAAAACGTTTCAACGTTCTGATATTTAAATTATTTATAAATTCATTATAAATAATTCAAAAATTGTATTGCATTATGCTAAAACATATAACTGATAAAATACAATGTACAGTATTATCGCGAAAGTTGATTCAAATTTTTAAATACAGAGGATATCAATAGTTCTACAATTACTTTAGAAGGCTTCCAAATTACATTGCCAAGGTCAATCTTAGGTGTAGTACATAACAAGGATATTTGTCAAGAGAGCGTGGAGGTGATAGATACTGACGATATGGACGAACCTAGTTTCACCGAAGACTCTTACGCATCAGCCTCAGAAAGTACTCTAATGACCATCATCGAATCAATGCACCAGCAAGAAACTGCAACACGTCAAATCCATGAATCTTGCTCTGAGCCTAAACAAATCATGTCCATGAGCAGCAGTTCAGAGTATCAGCTGAATTTAAGTTTTGAGTCAATTAAAGATAAATCGACCCTTGTAAGTAGTTTATGATATTATATCGCTTATTTATGTAAAAAATCAAGAATAAAAAATTGAATAATTCGCACATGCTTATTTAGCAAAATTGGAATTAATTACATTATAAAACTTTTGTGAAAAAAAACTGTAATTTAAAATTCTCTAGTTGTGATTAATGACAATTATATTGTTCTATATTAATTTTTATTTATAAATGTACATCTTTATTTATTTTCATCATTTCATTAAATATCTCTTTATATTTGTATATAAAATATATTTATATCAAAACGTATTTATTACCCAAAATGGCCGAAAATTTAAACCAAATTATTTATTTATTTGAGGAATAATTTATTATACAAAAATTGTAACACAACAATAAAATTAATATTCAATGAATATCTAATAGTTTAAATACGTTAAAGACGTTAAAGACGTTAAATATGTTAAATAATAGTAAAATAAAAAGAAGTATATGGTTTTATTATTTTATTTTGTATTATTTTATTACAAAGTTCAACACATTATTTATTATCTATATTATCTTTTACTCAAATTTTAAATACATTTGAAAATTATAGGTTTATTATAAAATCTAAATTTTATTTTATCGTTATACTGCATCAGAATATTATAAAATTCTTATATCCATTTTTTTACAATAATAATTTTAAAAACGGTTACACAATATTTCCTATGATTTTATCAATCGTATAATCTACAATCGCAAATTTCTTTCTCCTTAAAACACCAATTAGAATATATAACTTAAAAAAAATCAAATATAGAAATGAATATTTTATTGGTACCTATGATTTTAATTAATAAATTTGCTTTAGTATTTAAAATATAAAACAAATTATTACAGACAAGTCTTCATCTACCTCTAGAAGCAATTACGAAGCAACCTATCCGAAAACCCGAACCAACAGACCCACCAACGAAGTCAGGTAACATCGAAGGTCCTTGCGAACGTATAAAATCTTCGACAATTGAGCCCTCGTCAGAAGAATTACCTCGCAATCCTAGCCCTCAACGACCCTCGGATCAAAATCCACACCTCACAGATTCTAGCTGCGAAGAAACACTAGTGGGCAGCGGCTCCGAGGAAAATGGTGCCACCGACAGTCTACCCTTGAGTTCTAGCACCTACGTTAAGAGTATGATTGCTGAAGCTATGGTAGAGAGGTCAGAACCCATTGACCTTCCGCGTGATAATTCACCGATATCTTCGGAAAGGTGAATTTTCAAGAATTTTATTGTTAAACGATTTTATACGATCCATCCGTAAATATTAAAAGAATTTTACATATTTTGATCTACTGTCATTCAAGTCAAATAATTTTTAATTATTTATAGTAAATACTTTTTTTACAAGTAAATACTTTTTTTTTTCTTAGTTAATAAAATAAATTTTTTAATGAGTTGTAAAAGTGGTGCATTCAAGGACGGTTTGGTTATGAAAATTTTATAAAACAAACTGTTCTAATTTCCAATTTGATCCATTTGAATTTTTTCATATGCATAACACAAAATACAAATAATTTGTAACATGATACATTATTATAAACTGATTAATGAACATGATTGTTTTTTTTTTTTTTTTGCACACAACTATAATAAAAATAAAGCTTTTGTATTTTGTAAGAAAGAATTTACTAACTTTTATTTTATTAAATATAGTTTTCAGGTACATATAAAAAAAAAAAATTGTTCCTACTTAAATAATAAAGTAATTTTATTTAAAAACTTTATATTAATCTCTACATTATTTATAAAATAAAATACTCTATATAATTTATAAATTATAAAACGATTAAATTAATTTAATTTAGCATATACCGATTAATAATAAATTTTATTCATTTTTTTTCTATTGTATTATCATGTAGATGTTATTATGTAGATTATTAAAACACGTTGGAAAAAGTTAAATTGTTTGAATATCATAAAATTATTAATTAATGATTAATTATATCCTCTTTGCTTTCAGTCGATCTGATTTAGTAAAAATTGGATCAGACCAAACGAGTGGTCACACAAGTGGCGATGAATTGGAAACCACAACTTCTAGTGATATTGAAATAATATCTAGGTACAAGTATAATTAGAAACGCATATTGTATAAAAATTTATGTTAAATTATTTAATTACCTTTATTAGTACAACAAATCTTTAAATAAATAATAAAATTTATCACAAGAAATCTTACATTTGTTATTACATAAATATATTTGATATATAATGAAAAATTATTTTTACTTATGAACAATCAAACTTTCTCAGTTATAGCAATAATTTTTTTAATAATGAACTCAAAACTGTAATTAAATCTTTATGAGCATATCAAAGCAATACATTTTATTCTCATGAAGGAAATTTACAATATGTAAATAATAAGTAGATTTCATTCAAAATAAAATTAAAATCTTTAATATAAAAAAAATAACTTTTTTTATAATATTAAAATTATAAATTAAAAAAATTTATTTTTTTATACTATTTTATATTTTCAGTCTAAAAAATATATAATTTATTATACTTAAGATATTATATTAAATATATAAGATATTTATAGTGTTTATAAAGAAAAATTGAACTTATAAAAACAGATCCCGGTTATTAATTATATTATCTTTATTAGATTACTAGAAATATACTGTTATAATCTTTCTTAAACTTTAATTATTAATTGTTCAACCAATCAATTATAAAAAATTTAAATGAACTAATCTTTTGTTCTTCAGCCCAAACGGTGACTCTAGCTCAACTCAATCACGACAAAGTCCAGCGAAATTACAGTGCAGCAGGAGTTCTGACCTTCTGACAAAGACACTCAAAATCCGGGGTCACTCCCGAGAACTCAGTGAGATAAGTATTGGTTCGGATGATGCGAATCTTGAGATTGAACGACTTTTGAGGCGCATACGTGAAATGACGGAAATACTAGAGGCACGAGAGTCTAAACTCATTGAGGTCAGCCGTATTAATATGGAGTTACTCGAACAAAATTCAAATCTTAAAAAGTAAGATTTAATAAATAAAAAATGAATTTGTGATAAAATGTGAATTAACTTACTGGTGTAATAAATTGGTTGATTCATAAAAAAAAGTTTAAGTATTGTAATTCAAAATATATATATCTTTATCTACTGATTGAATATTAAATACTATAATATTGATAAATATTTATTCTCTTAATGTAGGAATTGAGAAAGTAAAATAAAAAATAAAGAATTAATATATTTTAATAAATATCTTTCAAATAATTAATTTACTGCAATAAGTAATTTTTAAAAATATACCAAAAGTAATTCCTGGTTTGTACATTCTGAAAAAACATGCACATTGATAACTTATTTTCTCTATTTTTTTAATTATTTAAAAAATTTTTTTTAAATATGCAATACGCCAATATTTTAATTTATATTTATATTATTAATAATTTTCTTAAAATTTTAATAATCTTTTATATTTTTTTTTTTTTGTTGAATATGAGATAAAAATTATAAATGGTATTGTTATTATAATTTACATAAAGTAATCGAATCTTTATAAAAATAATTGAGAAAATTTTTAATTTTAAATACATAAACCGCTGCTATTCAGTGTATAGTAACATTAAATTAATAATTTAATCTCAAAATGATAAGGTGAAAAGTAGATAAAGCATTATATTTACCATCTATAATATGTCTATAATATATCTATATCATTTTATAAAATATGTAATTTTTTTATTTTCTCTGTAAATAGTTATAAAACTAAGATTTACACTCAATATGATTATAATAAATAAAAAATATTGAATTTGCACTTTCAACTTTAAATACCATAAAGAACCAATCAAAAATATTTTTTAAATATTATTGATTATATACCAATAGCAAATAAGTACTTGTTATCACATCTGTTTGTATAGTTTAATTTTAATTTCGATTTTTTTTTTCGATTTTGCAAATAAACTTTATATTCAGTATGATCCTTCACTTTATATCCAGTTAAAATATATATTGTAAAAAATAATGAGAAACATGTTCAATTTTAATGAAAATTTGAATAATTTGAATTCATAAATATGTCGAAGAGAAAAAAAAATCACATTTAAATTATTGTGTATCTTAAGATTATTGAAAATGTTTATTAAAATATGCTTATTAAAAATATGAATTAAATATGTAATAAATCTTTTTACAATAAATAAAAATATAATTTAAAACAACGTTATATCTTATTTAAAAATAATTTTTAATATAAAATAATAAATTTAAATTATTTATGTTAGATAATAATGTAATTTTGTTGTAAATGAGGTACACGATGTGTTGTAAAAATATCTAGGATGATCTCTTGCAAAGTTCTGTATCATTTTTCTAATCGAGATTTACACGTACAGTTATGCTTACATACTTTGTAACATTTAAAAGTCGCCACAGTGTTTTTTGTAGCCGCGCACAAATCTATATCGCGTAATGCCATTATACCAGTAGATCGATCGTGCTGTATTACAAAATTCAAAATACGGTTCTCACGAAGACAATTCTTACTGTTTTTACTGATTTCAAAAGAAAAACAAAAAAAGGAAAAGTAGGACAACTTGACTCAATCCTAAACTCAACTGCCACAAATGTTTAAATAAAAAAAAATCAACCTGGATACTTTTATAACACACTACGTAGTTATTTATTGTATATTTAATTTATCATTGTAAAAAATAATAGCTTCGAAAAAGAAACCAACAAGTATTCAAAATGTTATCGAATTTTTAATTAAAATTTGTTTTTTATTTTTTCACTACACCTAAGAATGGATGCTAATTGATATTATCATATTATATATTCATCTCAACTGTTCAAATTAAAAATAATTGCAAACATTTTTAAGGCAATTGGATATTGTAGAAAAACACGCAGAGTACAATCACAACATAACTCAGATAACTGATGAATACACGCAGCGGATGTCGGCTCTGGAGTGGAAATTCCAACAGGCAATCCGAGAGCGAGACGTCCTTCGGAAAGGCGTTGAGCAGATGAAACAGGAAGTTGCTAAAAAACCTTTGACTTCTGAGATTTCAAGTATGAATGCTGAAAAAGATGAGATGATTAAAGAATTGCGTGAAGAAGGCGAGAAGCTCAGTAAACAGCAGCTACAGCACAGCAATATCATCAAGAAACTAAGGGCCAAGGAAAAGGAAAACGACTCGCTCATCAAACATCAAAAGTCAGATTTTAGATTTTAATTCTTGATTATTTACAGAATTTATGATTTTATAATATATTATAGGATAGCAATTATAGATTTTACAAAAATTATAATTTATTGACTTTAAAACCTGAACTTTTATTAATTTAATAAATGTATGTATGATTTGTGATTTATTGCAATTAATATGAGGGATTTATTTCAAAAAATGAATTCAAATATTATTCACTTTATTTCTTATTAAAAATCCCATTTTCAGGGACCAACTAGAAGAGCAAGCTATTGAATTAGAAAGATTGAAAAGATCCTTGCATGCAAAAGAGGAAGTTGAACGAAACCAAATTGATGCAGTGCACACGCTAACTGCTAGATGCAAGGTACAAGAAAAAGAAATTTTGAATCTTACCGAACAACTTGATCACGTTACTAACAAAATGGATGCTTATAAAAAAAGTTTTGATGTTGCAAAAACGTAAGATAAACATTTTTTAGGTATTAAATGAAAAACAAATACTAATTTTAATTATTTATTCATATTTAGAGATTTATTAGAAACAAAGGGAAAACTTGTTGATTCTGAGGAAGAACTAAAAATAGCAATTGAAAATGCTGGAGAATCGAATCAACTTCAAGCTCAAGTTCAAGATTTAAAACTAAAGCTTAGAAAATCAGAAGAAAATCATATCAGGTAATTATATTTATATTAATTTGAAAATAAATCAAAAGCTCTTTAAGAAAGGATTACTTTTTAATTGATTAAAACCAATAGTTAAAATTTAACTGATTAAATTATAACTATTATTTATAGAAAAGAAAAAATATTTAAACAAGAGAACATGGACTTATTAAAACGATTGGAAATAGTTGAATCACGTAGCGAAGATATTTCTGAATCAATATCTCATGCTACAAAACCGGTCTTACGTCAACTGGAACAACTACAATCAACTCTATCTCATAAAACAAGTATATTCTTACGTCAGGAGGAGATGATGACTGAAAAAATTGCTGATTTACAAGCAAAATTAGAGTCTATTAGTGAGACAAATCGCTCCCTCAGTGAGGAGAGTGTCAATCTTAAATCTAGATCATCTGTACTTGAATCCAAAATCAATGCTAAAGAAATGGAACGAAAAAAACTCATTGAACTGAATGAATTAATAAGAGAAGAAAACAAAAAACTTGTAGAAGAAAATGCAAGGTTAGTTAACATTCTTTTATATTTTCAAGCAGGCTAATGACGAATAATAAAGAAATGAGAAACTGATATAATTTTCACATATTTATATAATGATATATGTACATTAATTATGTTTTTTCCGAAGTATTACTAAATAAACTAATATGTTTTTATTGTATTTATAATTAATATTTACTAATTTTGCACATTATTTTACATTAGTATTTATGATGACTTTCATTTATTAGGCAAATATTTTCTAATTATTCTATAACCTATTAGATTATTATTCTTATTTTTGCATTTAAAAATGATATAAGCAATATTTGTATATTTAAAATTACAGTATATTTATTTCTTATTCTTATTTCTTATTTAATTCATCTTTTTTTTTAAATTTAATTTACTCTTTTATTATAAAATAATATAATAAAATTAATCTATTTTAGACTAAAACAAACAATGAAATCACTTGAAGAAGCTCGTGCATTTGAAATACAAGAGTTAAAACGTGAAATTACTTCAATTGAAAATAAACTTTCTATGGAAAAAGCAGCAATTGAAGCAGAAAGGCGTAAAAATCAGACTATTTTAGAGCAACAAAGTCTCGATGAAGAGCTTCGATACAGTCCTAGTTTAAGTATTGAAAGAGATTCCGTCAGTAGTGCAAATAGTGTGTGGCCAGTGGTAACAAAAAAAAATTAATAATTAATTTAATTTTCCAATTATCTAAATTATGAAATTATGTACATTTACACTTTCAGTTTAATGACTCAATGTTCGAAAGTGGTTCTGGAAGATTTCCAAATATTTATGATAGTTTTAAATCTAATTCGAATAGTACAACTATGATCGAAAATCTTCAAGCACAATTAAAACAACGAGATGGTAAGTAATTAAAGAAAATGATAATTTAGAATAATTTACCAAATGTGTTAGTAATGTATATCAAATATGAAGAAAAAAAAAGAGAAATAAAAATGTATTATTAATCAAATAAACTGCTTCGCGTCGCAGCTGTGGAGGAGACCTTTTGGTTACCCTCGCGCTACTGCTCCGCAGTAATCGGAGCGCAGGTAATGGAGCTGGCGGAACTCGATGATACTGCGGCGCATTGTTCCTCTACTAATTTTACGCAACCATAGTATCATCGCAATAGATTATTAAGAAAACATTAAATTGATAATGACCTTGTAATCAATCGAAAAATATTGTTTTATTTTCTTAAATAATAACCAAAATTAAATATGCACTAGAACAAAAATAATAAAACAAATGAAATTGATTAAACTTGATAATATGATTATTGATAAAATTTTATGTACAAGTAAATAGAACAAAGTAAAAGATTTATTATGTCTGTACTTATTTAATAAGAAGTAAAGAGCTCATATTCAATAGTACTAAATATCCAATTAATTAAAAAAGTTATAAAGTTTCCATTTATAAAAGTGGCTTTTATGTAAGAAAAACGAACTGTATTGAATTACAACTTTTAATGTTCTTAACTTCTAATTGCTTGTTCTTGTGCAATTGTTGATCTTCAAATTACAACATGAAAGTTTGTATTTTTGACCACTAGCTGTATTTTTAGATTTATCTAAAATTCTGCCTTTACAAATTGTACTAAGAATTTTTTATGTATTGTTAAGATACAGTATTAAGTCTTCAATATTTCTTAAGGAAATTTATATATTTTTATATATATTAATATTTTTCTGGTAATTAATGCAATACATATAAATACAAAGTATTATTTTACGATAAATTTAATTATTCACTTGTATAACATGAAATGATTAATATTTTAATATTATAATTGCAATAAAATACAAAATCTAAAACTTTATTATAACTATTTCTAGGTGAAGTTCAACAACTACAATGGGAAGTATCACGTCGTAATAGTGAAAGGGATGCATTGAATAACGAAGTCTCCTGTTTGACCTCCAAACTCGAGGATCTAACTTCTGCATTTACAAAAATGGAAACGATAAAGGATAGTTTAAATGACATTCAAACAAAGTACGACGCTCTGCTGCAAATGTATGGCGAAAAAGTCGAGGAAAATCAAGAATTACAATTAGACCTCGAAGACGTAAAAGAAATGTATAAAACACAAATAGACCAATTATTAAATCGAGAACTTTGAAATAAGCTTGACGAGAATCAAAAAAATTCGAATGAGCGGAGATTCAGGTTGTCAAAATCTTTCTTTGTAAATATGTGTATTGGAATGTTTAAGGAGATGTAGAATATTTTACTATTCAAAAAAAAAAACTAATTTTTTCTATGAGCCTAAATTTATTTATAATTATCATGTATATTTTCAAAAAAATAAAGCAATGAATATTATCATTACACGATTAAAAAATTTAATATAGTTTCTCATTAATTATATAGAGAAACTATATTAAATTTTTCTGCCAATATTATTTTGAAATATTAATTATATAATTTCAAAATAATATTAGCAGAAAAATTTAATTTTAACTTTACATTGAATACTGTCAGTGAAAATTTAAAAATAAAATATTAAAAATATTTTGTACTGAATAAAAAGTTATCTTAAAAGAATCTTAATTTAAACTATTTTCAAAGAAATTTTTATTATATGAATTTTTATAGAAGAAAAAAGAATCTTTTTTAAAATTTTAAACGGAAGTTATATACAGCATTTAATAAAGCAGACTTTTAGTAGTTATTAAAAAATATATAATTTAGATAAATACAGTTATGTACATACACAAACATTTAATATTATTTTTCAAAATATTTCTAAAGTTAAATTATAAAAATGAATTATATAAATATTTTCAGTTTTTAAATTTAAATACTTAGCTAAATCTTAAAACAAAAAAAACTTTGATATATTTCTTTAATATATTATTTTTTGTTATATTTCGATAATAATAATGAAAGTTTAATCTGCTAAAAAATATATTTTCTAATTAAGAAATGTTTACATATAAAGAACAAAATATAAATATTAAACAAATTAATTATATAATATCAATACATTATTTTTTTATAATAGCATTATCGGTTAAGAAAATTAGTTTAAAACAACAGTTAATATTGAAAATATTTGTTCTTTTCACAAATGTTATTAAAAATAAAAAAGTTTGTAAAAATAGTTACTATTAATGTTATTTAATAAAATAATTATTATTAATGTTGCTAGGTAAAATAACTGTCACTGTTGTTAGTACATGGCCCAGCATCTACTGTCTTTTAATTTAAATAACATGTGTTAAAATAAATAATTTCCATTGTATCGAAATTTAAAATTATTTATAAACAGATACACAGATTGAATAGATAAATTAAAATAATTAAAAAATTTAGATTTCAATATTTAATATAATTATAAGTTTATTCAAAATATTATATTCTTTATTATTGAATATATTTGAATTAATTATTAAATTAATAATATAACAAAAACAAAAATTTTTTTTTGAACTGAATAAATTTAAATATATCATTTCTTTACATTATCAAAATAAATAAATTGTACCCCGATTAATGAAATTTTATTAAATATATTTTTTTAACTTTTTAATGTATCACACAGTAAATAAAAACCTTAATAGTGGTTTATTTTATTATTCTTATTTTTTAATATTAAAATATGAATAAATGTTATTGTAGTCATATGATTAATTTTAACTTGATAGCTGGGATGTACACTTCTGTAATTTTAAAATCGCATATATTAATATTAAATTATTCTTAAGAAATGCAATATTAAACGCACCTTTGTACATGAGAATTTCCTAATATATTGAAATATACTTAGTAACAATACAAATTATTTAAAAATAAATAATTAGAATTAAATTTTAATTGTCAAAATAAAAAAAAATTAATTTTAGCAAAATTAAAGGTGTTTTTTTATAATAATCACTACACCTAACTTTAATCGTGATATAATAATTTCTATCATTGTTTTACAGTATGACGTAGTAATACAAAAAATTAAAATAGAACTTACAACCCACGTAAAATTATAAATAATACAAATAATTAAATATTATACATTAATCATAAAAATATATTATTTTAAAATTTTTAAATGCAATCTCAAAACATTAAAAAATATGTATTAACAACACTAAATGTAATTTTCATTTTTTATACATGATTATTTAATAATTTTATCTTTAAAATGTTTTATTAATAAATGTTTAAAAGTGAATTCTTTTAATTATTTAACTTTGGCGATACATAAAAAAAATTCAAAAATATTATTATTATTTAACAATTTTATTGATAACTGTATTGAACAAAAAGAAAAAGCACATATTGTATTGAAAAATCTACATATAATTCGAACTTATTCTTAGAAAACATCTTAATTTTAAGTAATACAAATTAAACAAAATTTGTTATTATTCAGTTTATTTTGCTTATATGTAACTTAAATTAAAAATTGAGATTGAATATTATAAGATTAAATACTTAATTTTGAAAACTAATAATTTGCATCATACTTTAATAATTATTTTAATTATTTCACTAATTTTATAACATTTTATATAAAAAATTAAAATGATTAACTCATACAAAATATTTTAAATACAATTGAAAAAGTATATGGTAATGTTTAAAATGTTAATGATTGATAAGTCTGGTACTTAAGTAATTTCTTAATACTGTTATTTAAAAAAAAAATGATTATACTTAGATTCAATAGATAATCTAGATATGATTTGATATGTCTTCATATAATTTTATTAAATCATAAAATTTATTGAATTTTCATAATTATTTTTTTTAATATAATTATACAACTGAAAATATGATTCTTTTTAGGGTTTTACATAAAAAGAAAAGAAAAAAATATAAAAAAAATTTTATAAAACTAAAATATATACAATACTAAACCATACATTGAATCATATAAAATTAATAAAATAAATATAAGAATTAATTCATCATTAATACATTATAAGATTATTATAAAATATATACGTTTGTTTTTTTTTATTATTTATAGACAGTTACATACATATATATTAAAAATGAAAAAATGAATGATAGAAACTGATTATTATGTGATAACGAAATGTTATATATTATTAAATAATAACTTAATATATTATTTAAACATAAGCTTTAAAAATTTATTCTTTTTTTCTATATTATAAGTCATATATAATACTAATAGTATGAGTTTGTTAAAGTAGATTAATAAATGTCGGATGCGCGAACTTAATTATGAAAGAAAATCCGTTATTATTTTCTTCACCTTTAACACCTACCTTTGTCGAACAGTATTCGGAAAAAGGGTAGCTTACCATTACATTAAAAAAAGTTATTAATATTAAATTTTGTAAAATTTATAATTTGATTTGATTACTTAAGTTAATCATTTAAATGATTAATATTTTCACTGATTTTTAAATAAAAAAAAAATTTTTTTAAATTTGAAACAAAAACATTAAATTAAAAATTTTTATACAATTACAATTTTTAATAATTTCATTTTTAATTTAATAAAAATATAGTAATATTCAATACTCATTATTTTTATAGCAATTGCATAATGTATTCTGAATATTAAATAAAATATCTTATATATGTTTATAAATATTTTAATAAATCAAAATAAGCACAATTTACAACAATTAACCTGTATTTTACCTATTTTTCAATATAATTTTTAAAGATGTTAAAAGAAACAAATAACACAGTTATCGTTTTTCATACTCTTTATTGATGATAATCTGGAAAATTAAAAACTCCAAAATATATTTTATTGAATTTATTACAATATTCATATACTTATTTGTTCAATTTTGACAGTATTAAATTTATCTTAATTTAAAGAAAGAAAAAAATCGAGATAAAATCATGAGCGATTTATTTCCGTTTAAAGTCGGAAGTTAAAAACACTGATGTATCACTGGATTTGGCATAAAAAAAAAAAAAAAAAAAAAAAAAAAAAAAAAAAAAAAAAAAAAAAAAATTATAATCCTGAATGACCCTATGATATTCTAATGAAGAGTTACAATTATAATCTTATAGATAAAAAAAAGTAAATACTTTTTCAAATTAGACGAAAATTTCATAATTCCCCGTTCCCAGTTATTTAAATCAATAAGTACTTGTAATATGAATAAAAATATGAAATTAATAGGATGCGAATGTCAACTTATTTTTAATTAAATAAAACATTTCAGAAATATATATTTTTTTAATATTTTAATTTTATTCAGGTATTATACTGATTTTAGTCTTATAAATTCTATTTTTTATATTTATTATGGTTATTTGCATAAATTTCATTGGTTTTTTACAAGTACATAATATTGAATTAATCTATAAATGTAATCAAATTTTTGTACTTTGAATATATTTATTAAATATAATAATTTTATAATTTTTTTCTACTTATTAATTATATTCGATAAATTATTGACTTTCGCACCCAATTTAGTGTATCTCTACAGCTATTCGCAAACTATTAAAGCTTACCTACATTGTAATACTTTTAGCCAAAGCTAAGAAGGTAATGTTAAACAATAATAAAAACATTACTATGCGCATTTGCCATTATTATTTAATAAAATAATACGAAAATTAAACGTACTATGATTTTCACGTTTATTTTCACCATTTTAATTATAGAAAAAACGAGTGCATATTATTAAGACTATAAATGGTTAACATAAAAGTCTAAAAACTTCTCTAACAATTAAAACAATTAAAAATGTATGAATGTTCATCATTTTTCTTTTAATAAGTTTAAATAATTTATATTAATATAATTTCCTATTTTGTATAACAAAAATTAAATTAAATTTTTTTTCAAATTTTACTGAAAATTTAATTTAATTAAAACATTGAATATAATAATTATTATTATTGTTGTTGCAGTTGTTGTTTTTGTTAATCAGTTTACAAACGTTAATTAAAAAATGCATTGTTTCATTTAGGAAAATTGTTAAATTAATAACAAAATAGAAGATACAATTTAACTTTATAGAATCAATTTATTAACGTAAAGTTAAGTAATATTCCAGAATAATATTACCATTGAGTTTTAATATTTTATACAATATTCTCGTTTTATCTTATTAGTAATATTTATTTCAATGAACGCGCGTGACAATTTCTTGCTGACAGTGTCATTGTCATCGTACTTATCGAACATTATCGACAAGTTTATTAAAAATAATTCTCAAAATCATAAATTTTTTTAACTATCCTGCAGAAAATAAGTATTTTAGAACAACTTTCATACTCTTATGTAAAGACTATTATTAATTAATTTAAAAATATTCATTTTAATAATGTTGGATACTACATTTATATATAATAACATATTTTGTTTAATTTTTCATTATTAATATATAAAATTTGTTTTATGCGAAAAATGAAAACTTTATTTTATATTATCAAGGTCAATATTTTAATCCATTACAAAGGAGAGAAATAACATTATTAACATGAATAAATTGTAAAATTCTAATTAAAATTGAAAATTTGAAAATTATATTAAGCAAATGAAGATTTTGTTAATATCCTACAATAAAGCTATTTGTTACATGTTTATCATTTATTTTCGCTTATATTATTCACTTCATTTTATGATATTTATAGTACCTGAAATTTCTTTTAAAAATGATAATTTTCTACAAATTTATATCTGCATTTACTTAATAAAAATTAATAAATATGTTGTTAAATTTTCTAATAATCGAAATTATAAAACTTAATGATTATAATGTTCTCCACAGAATAGTCTAAAATGCAATAATTTTATGGTTGTTTTAAATAATCCTTATGCCAAATTCATTTCTTGAGTGCCAAACACTTTATGATACTTTTTGTTGATTAAGTATCCAATTTTTATTTTAAACGAACTTGAGCTGCCTAATTACTCTTGAACTCTCATCTCTTTCATAAAATTGTCTTAAAAGAAATTGCCTACAAAAGCTAGTTTGAAATATGCAGGTATTTTGTTATATAAAATAATTATATTCGAAATTTAATATTGATCATAGAAAAATTTATACTAACCAATTGAGAGATTATATATTTTATATTATTAATTTTTATCTTCAATAATTTTAACTTAAATTATTAAAAGAAGATATTGATAATAACATAGTTCTATAGCAGAAATTTCTTGAAGTTGCTTATTAGTTATAAAAAAAATTTTAATATATTTTTTTGTAAGCCTATTAATTGGATTTACCATCAATATTGTATATATTTTAATACAATGTAAATGTGTATTATATCATACAATGAAATTTTATAAACCAATAATTACATTATGATAAAAAAATATTTAAATGAATTAAAAAACTGTTATATTCAAATAAGAAATGACTTTTTTATGAGGGATTTAAACAATTTTCAAATATTTATCGGATAATCAAACAGAAACATTAAATTTAAGTGACAAAAACTAGAATTATCAAAAAACCCCTACGATTTTGCAATCAGTATAATTGACAATTCTACGAATCAAAAGTGTTAGAATTATTATTAATTATATTAAACTAGAGGGAGAGAGAGAGAGAGCCTTTAAGCATTTTCATCTATTTTCAAACGCAAACCAAATCACAAAACTCCTACTCATCTTCAACCTCATCTTATTTCTTCAGAGACGCAACATCAATGCCTCTTCTCTCCATGGTTACAACCTTATGCTACTTACTCTTGATACCCCTCATAGCTCACCTTGCTCCTCATACTCGGTTCGATCCGACATTTAGAGACAAAAGGAGAAGACAACAGACAATCAGAGAGATAGAGATATATGGAGTGAGTTTGTTGCTGCAGCTGTTGTTTCTGTTGTGATACAGCTCCGTTATGTTTGAGCTGTCTACGCATCCGTCATCTACATCCCCTTTTAGGTGTTGTTTATTAATCATCAACCTCGTGCAAGAACAACAGTGCTGATGTTAGAATTTTTGAGGAGAGACACGCTGGAATTGCTGCTTGCTTTGATTTGTTGTTTTACATTTACGCATGCGTCAGAGTAATCCCAAGAGCGCCCGTGATGGAACGCCTTTTACCATAGAGCTCTCAAACCCAGGGTGTCCAGCCCTCATATAGAAGGGCCAAGTTCTCAATACTCTGGGCTTCGCGTATAACATACTCAACTTGCTCGGCTGTCGTATACTTACGACTAGGATTCGGTTCTCGACCCTCTAATTTCATACGCACACGACGCCAGACGTTTAAAGCATAGGCATTACGCTCTTGCACTGCTAAAAAATTGAAACATTCCTTGTATTTATTATAAAATAAACCAATTATTAATAATAACAAATTATTCATAAATATTGTTAATTAATTTTAAAGCATATACATTCCAAAAATATATCGGCCTTTACATTGACATTAACTTTATGCATACTTTATAGTTTACATAAATTGAATTGGCTAATGCACTTGGATTTTTTTAAATCCATGTTCATGACAACTATTATAATATAAATTATTAAAATTAAAGACAAAATATTATTTTTAAAGTTTAAGTAAGTTAATATATATTAGTACCTTTTCCAGTAGTTGGATCTCTTGCAGGTGGAATTCCTTTTCTAGGACTTAAACACACACTTTCTTGCCTTATCAATTTAGCTTTGTTAAAAGCAAATTCTATTACATTTTGATTATTTGTTGATTCATTTGCAAATGATAACAATTCATCATACAATGCTGGTGTTTTTATAGCTAAAGATTCTAATTCTATTTTCAAAATTGATGCTTTTATAAAATCTAAATTCTCAGATTCTAATTCTTTCACTGTTGCCGATAGACTCTCAGTGCAAGATCGGTAGTTCAATAAAAATTCCTAGAATCAATAAATCCACAATGCATTTAATTGTTGAGTATCATACTTTTAGTTTTTTTATATATACATATACGTATAAAAAAATTTATACATAAAGTTATAGAACAAAAGGAAAATTTTTTGGAATTTTCTATTTATCAACACAGTTTACTTACAAGAAATTTTAATCTAACTCACTTTAAAGCTATTTTTATATTAAAATTTTATGTACAAAAAAAAAAAAGAAAAGAAAACAAGAATCAAGAATTAATTTAGATAATATGAAACATATATGTATTCTATTTGTTTTGTCTCAAAATTTTTCACAAACTTAATTATCGCAAAATAGAAAGTATATTATAATAAGATTGATAATCACACAGAAGTATGATTCGCTGGTTTGTATAAGATCAAATTTTAACAAATATAAAAGTCTGATAACTCGCCAGTCACTACAATAGAGATAATCAAGAACAATATATCAATAAACAATTTCATAGAAAGATACGCTCAACTCGAGATAGTTATAACTTTTAATTATATTATGATTTGAAATGCGAAACTAAGGCTTCTGTTGGATAATAGGTGAGACAACAAACTCTCGAGACTACAATAAGGAAAATTATCGATTACAGAGAAACAACTTTTCATTTCATTATGAAGAGTGTTAATGTGGGAGGAAAACTAAAAGATTATAAAAAACGTACAAAAGGGAGGAGCTTTTGCTTCTGCTTTTGCCATTTTGACAGCCATTTGTAATATATTAAACTAATTCATTAATTACGACTGAAACTCTACTTGTAATAAATATTTACTTCTTCAAAACAAACAAGAATTGAAAACACAACCGGGATCTCTAGCCCCGAAATCAATGGACCGGTGATAGCATACTGCTAACAGTTATACTACACTCACAACTGCTTTTTCAGATATTTCAGAATCTTCAAATCATTGTATCAGCGAAATAAATCAAAATCATCAATCAAGTAAAATTATAATTATTATATGCGACATTTTTAAGTTAACGTTCAAACTTAAATTTTGCGATAAAATAGTTTTATTATTTATTCTACTATTCCACTATTCTCTGATAAAAAATAATTAAATTGTTAAATATAATTTGTTAATTTTTATAATACTAAAGAATTTTTGAATAAATGATAACATCATTTATTCAAAAATTACATCAATCATTTGTTAGTATCTCATTTATATTTTATATAATCTGAGACGCAAAAAATTATATTCAGTTTTTTATAAAACAGAATTTGTAAAAATTAACTAATTAAATTTACTTATATATTAGTAAAATTTAAAGGTAAAATAAATAAGTAAAAAATAAATATTTATTTATAAATATTGATCACTAAATTGTATTAAATTATATAATAAAATTTATTTCAAGAATTAAATGTGAAAAATAAAGAATATATTAAGTAAATTTTAGTTAAAAACATCTTAAATACTTTATAAATTTTACTGTACACAAGCTTTTAATTACCTGAAGACCAATGACATTTTCTTGCTTAGCCATACTTCTAAGTAGTAGCCTAACATCATTCATGAGTCTATGATGTTCCGCAATTATGGCCTGAAGAGCGCCCACCTGTTCTCTAAGTGCCTGTTGAGCACTTACAAGACCTTCCTGTCGCTCCTGAGTTTTTTTTTGCGCCTCCACTATTGCCTCTGAAATAAGTTTTTCTGTTTGCCTAAGCCAGCTGGAATCAATGCTATTATCTGCACTGGTTTTCAGAAGTTCCACAAGGCTCTCCTCGATTGGAGTTATAGTAATCGTCAAGTTCACGGTCAGCAAACAGCTTTCCTCCCAGCGCTTTACTATTTTCATAAATAGGTATGAATTAAACGAATTTTCAAAACACAACAAAGCACTAAAAAAAGCCTTAAGTCCTTGTTACCAAGTTTGATGAAATTGGCGTCGTTTGCCATGCTTTCTTGAGTTCGTGTTCGCAGTGCCTCATAATGCAGTATTGAATTACAAGTATTTACGACAAGTGCTGAAAGTCCAGCCTGCCTTGTTAACTTTTCAGAACTAGTGAGTACGGCATTGTCAAAAGCAGACATAACCTCTCCAAGAGCGGGATTAGCACCCGCAGCCCATTTAAGTCGTTGTACGGCACTCGTCACCAGATTTTGCTGCTGTTCCCGCGCCTCATTCACACGCACTTGAAGATTTGAAAGTGCCGCTGCTGTCTTTCGTAGTTCAAGCATGAAAGAAGATCGATCTGTAGATAAAAATAGAGGTGATTTAGATACGTCTGAAAGTTTTATTTTTTAAAGCTTTTTCATATCATTTTAACGTCTCGGTATTTTTAAATAACACTTCCTCATCTAATTTTGATTATCTTGTAAAATAAAATTATTAAAATTCATGACCATAAATAATAAATGGAAATTAAGTAAAATAATAAAAATGAAACACTATTTCATCAGGATCGAAGACCAATGACTGCTAGAACTTCATTTTTGGAAATTGATAAGAAAATACGAACCATAATAAGAAATAAATATTCTAATTAATCACGAATTGACGCGAAGACTATGAAGGAGCATGATCATAACTAAAAACGGATGATCTGTTCAGGCCTTACCCCTATGAACAGATATTAATATGTGAGAATTAACATGAAAGGGATAAAATTACAAACTATATAAAAGACAGAAAAAATATGAAGAAAGTGTTTCTTACTTCTGGAACTAGTATATTTTAAACTCAAGTATTAAGGAATCTCCAATCCTAAAAATCTAGAGTAGTGACAGACTGCTGCCTCTAAGAAACTGCCCACATCGTTCTTTCAGACAAACTATTTCTAAGCTATCATCGCTGCGAATAATTATCACGCGAGTAATATTAAGAAATTACCGTTTAATTATTGCAACTATTTTGTAACAAATCTATTTTATAATATTATTCTTACTAAAAATCTTCAAATAAACAAAATTTTCATCTCACTAACAAATAAATTATAGTAAATGAATAAATAATTAAATGATAAAATACAATAAATATTAATTTATTTACCTATTACATTATGAGACATAACATCACGAAATAAATAATAAATTCTAAAAGAATACTCTTACTCCATTAGAATTTAAAAGAATAATTTTAAATAACGTTAATATAAATTACGAGTTTGCTTCAGGAAATTAAAATTTACATTTTATTATTAATACTTGTGTTTAATATATTTATTTTATATTACAATTTTTAGAAAACAAATAAGTCATTCAGACTATCTAAAAATCTTTAAAAAATGTAAAAATAATTTAACATGAATCCTAGTATTTATTTTCAGTATTAGTATCTTTTCTATTTAAAAAAGTAATTCAATATTTACATTTAAATTAATCTTAAGAGGTCTACCTAGTATGTCATTTGAAAAAAAATTGATTTTTTACTTTTTCTTTTTCTGAAATTTCGATAATAAACTATATATCAAGAATACTTTTTCAAAATATTATAGCAGTATTACAAATATTTATAATAGGGTAACCTAATAATCCAAACCATATACTCGACGTTTAGCAATTGAGTTTCACGATGAACAACTATACGTATTCTGTTATGTTAGTATCATTGAAAATCATATAAAAATTGTATAAGATCATAAAGATAAGTCTATAAACGAATAATATAAAATCTAGATATATTTACAATTGTTATAAAAGGTTATATGTAGACAAATTAGGTTCACGAAACGGTCACTTCAATATGTTTTGAACAGTGTAGAAAAATTTCTAAACGAATGGATAAATTGTAAATGACAATAAGAAAAGCTCGAAATCAAATCCTTTACAGATTTCAACGAATACAAGAAGGTTCTACGGAAATCACGCCAATTGGAGGATTATATAGAGTTTACAGGTGCAACTGATGCAAAATTAGAATCTAAAGAAAATACTGAAATTATTGATGAAAAAAATCACAATTATTGTATTTTACATTTTTTAAATATAATTTAAATATAGTGCTATGATAGTGTGTACACACAAAAAATCAAAAATTCAATTCAGTGAAATGAGTTTAATGGGGTTATTATTTTAAAAGAACAATAACATGTCATTGTAATATTTTGAATAATTTTTATACTGTAAATATTTTTAATGATGATATAAAATCAGTTTGTCAAATTTTTAAATAATGTGAATAAAAATCATTCAATAAACTATAAGTTATATTAAAAAGTATAATATGGTATGTTTAGTTATTCAAAACATAACACGAGGAATATTCCAAAGAGATTTGAATTCCTTGAAAAGTTATAACTGAAAAAATCACTTTTTAAACTGTATAAAGATGAAACATGTAAACCTGAAATAGCAATTTAAGTATAAGTACATACAATTTTTATTTATAATATAAAAATCATTCCTCAGAATTTCAAATGCGTTTTTCTCGAAATCATATTTAAAATGGCTGCCATTCTATTTTAAAAACATTATATTATTAATATGAAATTTTTGAAGGAACATACAAAACAGTTGTTTCATACTGTGAATCTTTAATTTTTTGATATTTCAGAAATGACGAATTTGGTACATAAAAAACAAGTTGTTTGATTTTGAAACATTTTTTTTTTTTTAAATTGTCACATAAATTTCAAAATTTAAATGGATTCTTGTTCAAACTATGTAGAATTTTAGTTTAATGTAAAAAAAAATTTTCCATTTAACAAATAAATTACAAACCTGTGCAATGATAGCCGTTTTACAATTTTTTTTTTTTTTATTCCCATTATTTATCAATCATTCTAATTTTAAAATAATAGTTTTATTTAAAATTTTTATAAAATTTAGATATGGAATATATATATATTTAAAAAGTTTCAATTTTATATCGTAATTTTTTTTTTTTTATAAATTGATAACATTTTGAACGCGCTGGATTAGGTAGATTCCTTAATGATGTACTCACTGAGTGGATTGATGAGATTAATATTTGAACCAATAAGTAAATAATCTTCATGTAACCAATAATGTGCAGTCAATTGTAGCTGCAACCTTTGAACAGTTGCTCTAGCGACTTCGACAGCTTGTTGTGCTGCCTTTGCACCTTTTTTTCTTCTCCAGGTATTTTCTAAACTTGCACTTAATGCACTAGCCTGTGTCAATACAGAACCGTTAAAATAACCCCTTTTCAACCCCATGTCTACTAATTTTCTGCAGAGTTCTTCCAAGGATACCTTATAAATAAACAATATGTGTATCAAATACAACGTAATATTTATTGTTTACTCAAAACAACAAAATAAATATTTGTAAATAAATATTATGAAAAAAAAATGTTTATTTTTTATTTTTATTAATAAAATTTATTATTTATAAATTATTTATGCAATAAAGAGTATAAAAGTATAAAGATAAATTTGATTACAAAATTATCGATGAAAACATACCTTACTCTCAGCACCAATATCTCGTTGTTCAATTTCCATTGTCACGCCTAGACCCATGCGTTGAAGTAGAAAACATAGAGCAATTCCAAGACTTTGTGAAGTAACACCAATCAATTGTCGAGAAACATAATCAGCAGTGAAAAGTCGAATGGGTTTATTTAGCTGTTCATCAGTATAAATACCCGTAAATCCTCCCTCATAAACACTAACTGTTTCACCGCGAAAAGCAAAAGCAATGTCTCGACACATTGAAAAGAATTTTTGAATTGTATAAATGCGCTTTACTAGAAAAATATCCTCCAAGACCTATATAATTCCAATGTAATATAAATAATTCCATTAATTAATTATTACGTTTTTAAAAAATTTATTTTTCTTTAATATTTGTAATATATATTATATATTCCATCATCAAATAATATAGATAATATAAATTGACATTAATTAAAAAAAATGAAATACATGGTGCATCCACGAAGTATCGAATTTTTTTTTTTTTTATTAGTTGCAGAAACTTGGGAGGGGCCTTAAAATGTTGACAAACTCTTTCCGCATTTGTCCCTTTTTCTTTGTTTTTTCGATAATTATGAGAGGCAAGATTTTACTTCACGCGAAGGGTGTTTTTCAAATTTTTGACATGACGCGCTCAAGCGAATAACGGAAAACCACTACGCGAAAATGTTTTGTTCAAAGATTATAAAAAAAAAGTTCTTACTTTTTTTTTTGAAAAATGATTTATTGGTGGACTTATAAAGTGTGAAATAAAAGTTTTAAATTCTTCAAAATAATTTCCTCCTGTATCAACACATTTTTGAAGGCGTGTTTCCCAAATTTCAAATGAATCTTCAAATTCTTTAGCTTTGTTGTTTTTCAAAAAATTTCACATTTATAACTTTTTTTGCACTATATTGTACACCATAGATCGTGTTAAATTCAGTTTTTCCACAATTACTCTAATAATTAAAATGGTCTGAATTTTAAATTTTTAACACGTGTCGGGTATTCCTACCCATTCGAAAGATTTTTTGGGTCCCAGATTGAGGTTCGTCGATGATTCTTTCTCGGCCCTCTTTAAAAGCTCTGTTTCATTTTCCACTTTACGATTTTGACATACAATTATGTCCATACACTTCTTGCAATATTTTATACGTTTCCACACTGTTTTTTTTAGTTGCAAACAAAACTTTATCGCGTAACGTTGTTCGAGTAGTCGCTCCATCGCGCCGTGTCAAAAAACTAAAAAACACCCTTCGCGCGAAGAAAAATCCTGATTATCGAAAAAATAAAAAAAAAAAAAGGGACAAATGCGGAAAGAGTTTATAGACGTTTTAAGACCCCTCCCAAATTTCTACGACCAATAGTCGCAAAATAAAAAAAAAACTCGATACTTCGTGGATGCACCATGTATGTATATTAAAATTTATATTAATTTTTAAAAAGTAATTTTTTAACTTAAATTAATAAAAAAAAAAGAGAAATTTATTACATGTATAGCAATCGTTTACCTTACGTGCTGTATCATTAAAAATAGGTGCAGCCATTTCCTTAGCTTCTCGAATCTGATCAATTTTTTTCCATGTTGCTGGTATTTCAAGAGAAGAAAGAATGCTGATCAATGCATTACCTTCCATTTGTAGTTTTTCAAATAATCCATTAAAACCCATTAGTAACATTTGACCAGGTGTTAGTGTTTCTTCTTGAGTAAGCTCCTGCAGATCAGCTGGCTGTGATAGAAGTGCCTCAAAACGTATGCGTAACGAATTTACTACTGATTGCATTATCATGTGTGGGCTTTCCATATCCATTATTGTGAATCTATTAAAAATATTTTCCATTTTATAAAATGTTTCAATAAATTTTTAATTAAAATATTTATATAATATTTAAATCATTAAAGAGAAACTAATATAAGTATTTTATATAAACAAACCTTATTTTCTATTAAATTTAAATATATTATAAAATTGATTATTTTATTATTTCAACAAAATTATAAAAAACTAAATTATATATTTATAAATATTACAAATAGAACTAATTTTCATAGTTACATAATTTTGAATTCCAAAAAATATATAATTAAAAACTTATTTAATTTATCGTGTAATGTTCTATATTTCCTTAAAAATTAATTGTTAAAAAATATAAAAATCTTTCAATTATTTTCATTTTATTTAACATTTATATTATGAAGATTTCACTAATGGGATACCAACATATTTATAAATAAAATTACAACCAAAATTGTAACAAACCTTAAATGTATCTCCAATTGATCTAAAATTTCTATTAAAGATAGACCAGTTGAAGATGTTATTTCTTCAAGTTCGACAATCATACGCATGACTGTTGGTTCTTCTGTAATTATAGTTTTTGTAGCTTCAGGTAAAATAATTGTATGGAAATTGTAATTCAATTCCTGTAATCCTTTATGAATTGAATCAGCACTCTTTAGACATTTCATAACTAAAGCAATATTTGGATCATTATTAGATTTATCATTTTCTGGTATGAGGGACAACAGTTCTGAAATCAATGAGAACATCAAGCGCATTTCATCAAGGAACCAGTCACCTTCTCTAGATGTTAAATCAACCAAACAATCTCCCGCACACTTAGCTGCTCCTTCCATCATCAAATATCTGCAATGAAATTATAAATGTTAATATTTTCTATAATATTAGTAAATAGTCTAAATTAATGGAAATAGCATGAATAAAAAATATTCTAATATAAAAATATAAATTAATAAAAAAATTTTTTTTTAATTCTATTAAAATGTCTTATGTATATAATTTTGTTTAATTTTTTTTATTAATATAATAAATTATTATGTATAATAAAAAAACATGTAAACAGGATCGTTATTATAAAAAATTTAAACTAATTTACTAGTTAACTAATACGTATAATATTTTTAAAGTACTGTATTATTTACAGGTTCTGTCCCCTAAGTAACAAGTTTTTTTTGTATTTTACGACTATTGTTCGTAGCGACTTGGGAGGAGTCTTAAAATGACGAGAAAATCTTTTTCCATTTGTCCCTTTTTTTTTGTTTTTTCGATAATTTGAAGAGGCAGAATTTTACTTCGAGCTTAGGATGTTTTTTAGTTTTTTGAGAGGGCGCGATGGGACGACTAGTGGAACAGCATTAAGCAATAAAATTTCGTTTGCAACTTAAAAAAACAGCACCGAAACTTTTAAAATGTTAAAAGAGGGTTATAAAGATAATTGTATATCAAAATCGCAATGTAGAAAATGGCACCAAGCTTTAAAAGAGGGCCAGGAAAAGATCATCGACGATTCTCGATTTGGGCGTCTAAAAAGTTCTCGAATCATTACGAACGTCCGCCGCGTGCTAAAATTTTTAAATTAAGACCGTCGATTAACGATTATTTTAAATAATTTAAAATTTTTATTTCAGACTGTTTATAAGCTCAATTATATATTATATTTTATTAAAAAAGGTAAGTGTTTTCTTTTTCTTTTTTAGAAACTTTAAACGAAACACTCTTGCATAGCGTTTTTCTACTAATCGCTTCAGCGCGCCGTGTCAAAAAATCGAAAAATACACTTTACGTGAAGTAAAATTCTGCCCCTTCAAATTATCGATAGATCAAAAAAAATGGGACAAATGGAAAAAGCCTTTCTCGTCATTTTAAGACCTTTCGCAGGTCGCGACGACCAATAGTCGCAAAATAAAAAAAACTCATTACTTCGGTAACAGACCATGTATTTACATTCTAAAAATTTTTTAATTGATTTTTTTAGAACATATTTATAGTAGTTTTAAATAATATTTTGATATTTGTTATTAATAATGAAGATGATTGTCGTACTTTTTATTTAATGTGCATAATGCAGTTATATTGACACATTCAAGAGCTTTGTCTGCACCTTTTTCTCTTCTTAAAAAGTTAGTAATCTGTGTCTTTGATTCTGTATATCCTTTTTCAATTCTAACTAGTGCCTCCGGTAAACCTTCACCAATCATTCTTTCACAAGTTTTGGTAAATTTATCATTAGCTTCACTTAGAATAGCTTGAATCTGTACAATTATAAAAAAATAACAAATAACATAAATAAATAATAATACATGTAAATATATAATAATGGATTTATAATTTTAATTTAAAATTTATATATATTTAATTCTGGAATCTTTTATTTTCCAAAAAGTATAAATGAAACAACTTGTAAAATTTATCATTTACAAAATATTTTATATAATATAAAATACTTGAATTTAATTATTCAGAAACAATCAGATACATTTTCTTAGTCCATTAACATGCATTTTATTTAAAAATCAAGTTGTCAAAAAGTATGCTTTTTCTTACATTCTAAAAACAATTAAATTAAGTTGTGTATTAAATAAAAATCTAGATAAAAATACTATATTTCTTTCTAAAAGTATTATTGAAATCATTTTAAACATTTACATAAATTTCATATTAGAAATTTAACAGGAAACTTTATACTATAATTAGGACAAAATATTCTTAATTTTGATAAATTACTTTTTTTCTTATTATTGTATTCAATGAATCCAAATGTTTCCCAATTACATCTTTTACATACTTATCTTTATTTATTCCGACAAACTGTCACAAGAACATCAATAAATAAAGAAATACAGCATGTGTGTACCTGATACGAATAAGCAACAATCCTTTGGACCTTAGGACTACCAGCGATTATAGGCGTAAAATGGGTCTCAAACTGAGCAACAACTTCATGACAAGTGTCAACGGTACCAGTAAGCATTAGCTTACTTGCCCAGGAATGATACAAAACTGATCTGTGTTGAGCCATTATGCTTATAGGGTAAAGACTACATATGGCTGAGTACTGGCTAAGTAGGTCCAGGCAATTGCGGATGAGAATCAACTGCTGAACAGCAAGTTGAGTGAGTTCATTTTCGGATTGCTCACACTGGATGATCATTTGACTCTGACCGGCATTTTGTAGGAACTCTTTCACGAGATCGAACACAAGATGATCTTCTTGAATTGTCGAGGTGCCAACTTCAGATAGCCATCGACCGAGTTGAGGTCCACGCACTGCACTCAGGGCCATCTGCAAATTTTTGTTCATTTAATTGGAAACTTTAAACAAGTTTTATAAATAAATAAAGAAACATATTAAGAAAAAATTTTGAAAATTTTTCTTAAACAATTGCATTCAATTTTTTATAATGTATCTTGTATGTAATAACAAATTTGTAACGAAACGAACGCTGCGTCGGGATGAAGGTCACCGGTAACCAGGGTTCTGTTTCGGGTAGTACGGACATCAGGGTGGGGAGGGCTTCGAATAATGCGATAGAATATTATTTTTTTTATGAGAAAAAGGTCATCGAATTTATTATTATTGTTTACAATGGACAATTTACGATTCGCTGTTATTCGTTATCCGCGGTAATTTTATACAAACCAAGATTTTTAGTATTTACGGTGATTAGATACAATAATTAACAGGTGGCGGCGGGTGTGTTTAACGAGTTAACTAATTTAGTTAAAATTTGCACAATGAACAAACATATATTTAAATAAACAATAAACTACAATGTTACATCAATCCAGATATGTATTAAACACTTAAAACTTAAAATGATGGTCTAGATAATATAATTAGTATAGGGTATAGTAATTTAATTAAATAATACTACATTAATCGGGTCTATAAACAGTTCGGTTAGCTATTATTTCCGAGAGAGATTTAAACAATTTTTTAAATAAGTAGTGTTACTATAATCGAGTCTGATTTCAGTTACCTGCTGGTAGGGAGCTGTAGGTATCGCGGCAGCTTTCACGCGGGAAGGAAGTCAGTCGGTGGCACTCACGGATGATCGTATTTTCCCCAGTTACATGACGGCCCTGCTTGACAGGTTTCGTCACGTGACGTGGGTTGATTCGCCGTTCACAAAGGGCGGATCTCCCTTTACGCGACCTTCTCGCGGGAAGGTTAGATGGTCGACGATGCTCCTCGCAGCCGGTCGTGCCCACCCCGAGGCTCCGCGGCAGTCCTGGTCAGATTTCGTCAGGGTGCCCGGATGGACCCGTCGACGACAAGGAGCGAGGCAACGGCATGTTGAGAGGCTCTAGGGAGCCCAGTCGCCTCACGATCGTAATGCCAGGGTGATCCCCTGGCCGGATGTAGGGAACAGGGAGCCGAGTTCCTCACCCAGGCCAGTATGCAGGCTCCTGAACTTGCCTCGGAGACGACGACGCACATCGACTTCCCTTTCGGAAGATACGCGTCGACCCTGAAAGGTCTAGAAACGGCGATGGTGGCGCGACGGCCCGGTCGAGCGCCGTACATGGGAGTGGGTTGTGGTGTCGATAATATGCGTAGTGACACAGTGTTCGCTTCTTCCGAGTGCTCGCCGGCGGTGGTTGTGTTACTATAAAACCAGGGTACGGTGCGGTGGTGATGGTGATGCGGTGAGTGCGGTGTGGTGCGGTAATGGAACGGGGGGTTAGCTTACTCATGACAATACAACCATTACAAGTTATATGTGTGAATAATAATAAAAAATAAAGAATGAATACACCCGAAAATTTAACATAATTTTGAGTATTTCCAACCGTATTATATACAATATTATTTTTCAGAAATTTTGTAGCCTGACAATATAAAATCTTTTTTCTTTAATAATAGATACTAAAAACAATTTTTATTAATTTAAAAAAAACGAATTTGAATGATATAAATTAATAAAGAAAAATTTTTTTGACAATTGAAAATAAGTATTTGTATTAATGTAAATATGTAAGTGACAATTTTTCCGAGATCTTCTCGATCTATAATAAATCCATAAAGCAGCTTCGAAAGTGAAAATGTGGCAGCTGGGGGCCGAATGATCCTCGGTCACCCCAACATGCCTAAGAATGATGATTCACGGCGCGGGGGGAGGATGGAGAGTTATTCTCTTGCCGTCGGCTTGGACGGTTGTGCATAGCTGTAATTTATCTAGATAAAGGATACTCCTGCGTTATATCAATAACTTTCGTCTGTTTTTATATATGCCTATACTTTAATTTACTGTGAGAGCGCCGGTACGCGAAATATTGTGCATGTTTCTTGCAATTATCTTTTTAACTATTATTTTACATTAATATATATGTAATTTTTTCTTAATTTAGAAAAATGAAATAAAATGCTTGGGGCGGCTATGCCGTTATAAAGGATTTATTTCGCGACCCTCCAGAGAGTAGTCGATCCTTCCACCAACTCTCACCCGTGGTCTGAACCACTAAATACGGAGTGAAGCCGGGAGACTAATCCGTGTAGGAAACTGGACCACCATCCTCTCACGCTCAAATGCCCGACTTTTGGCCAGGAGACGACACCAGGACTGCTGGACCGACGCGGAAGAGCAACAAAATCACGTCCGGCCGCACGAGGCAAAGGCAGTCGACTGACCCGTTCGCGTGGACAAAGTTACCTAACGTAGGGATCAACGCCGAATCCCAAGTACGCGAGAATAATTAAACGCTAATTTTCCCACGAGTGTTATTAATAAAGAAATATATTGAATACTCTTCTTATGCTATGTGAGTATGTGTGTAATTGTTTGCGTGTATGAGTTATATATATATACTTCCTATTGTTAAAATTTCGCCACGCCGATCTCCTGTAATTCTTTTCCCACGAATCTTATTTTGTTTAATTAAATATTCCCGTAGTTCTCTAATGCTGAATCTAAAATTAATATAGATTTTAATCAGTCGCTCGCTCGTTCTATAAAATTGTTCGCCGATTCGCGTTTTGTCGATTTAAAGAAGTCAAATATTATAATTGTTATATTCTTTCGATCCTTTTTCTGTAATTAAAGAACGAACTTATTGAAAAAAAACCGAATTTTAATTAAAGAAACCTTCTCACCCTGCGCCCGATCCCGGTACGAACCCAGATACCGACGTGCTTATCCCGACCGAAAGGTTGGTTAATTCGTTACATGCTTAAAGAAATTTTTAAATATATTAAATTAGTATTAAAACAATCAAATTAATCGAGCAACACATTTATATCTGCAACTTTTGTAAACGAAATAATCTAAACGCAACAATTTATAAATAACGAGTTGATCAATTTTTTTGATTAATCACACTATTTTATTGTAAAAATTAATTGTTAAAAAGTCAATAACAGCGAATAATTGAGTTGAAAAAATATTAGTAATTGTTAAGTAAATTTATTTTTACAATTAGGTAAAAGAAAACTTCGTCACAATGATTTTCAATGTAAATTCAATGAGTTAGAAGAAAAGAATAAATAAATAAAAGCTATAAAAAAATTCTTTGAGGTCATCGTTTGTAGAAAGGCAATACTTAATAACCTGAAACGATTGTTTGTAATTATAGTTTAGTAAAGTTGTGAAAAGAGATTAAAAAATTATATTAAAAAGTTATTTCGAATTTATCGATTCAGTCAATGTGATACTGAGATATTCGTGTAGCCGCAAAGGAAGGGCCCAAGGAAAAATGAAGACGACAACACTTAGTACTGGTATTGGCGAATTATTTGGTGCTCACGCTATGGGTGTTGATGTGCTTCTGGCACTCGTCGATGCGTTCTTTGAGTCCAATCTTAGCCGTCTCGAGTACATCCTTGGCGCGTTTGAAGGTGTTGTAACGCTTCACGACGGAGTAAAGCGCGTGATTCCGACCCATCGCCTGGGCCTCTTTCACCAGGGCCAATTGACGGTGACGATCCTGGAGCGACTCCTGGCACTGCCGCGCCGCCTCGTACGCCTCTATCCACCTGCGGATTAAGTTAAGTAAAAGCAATAAAATAACGTTTATTATGACGCAAAAAACGTAACTTTATACTTGCATTAGTTTTAGTTCATTCACTTCTTTACTTTTACTCATTTGTACTCTTTCAAAGACCCGACGACTGGCATATAACTTTCTAGTGACTTATCTTTTAACACGGTTTCATATTAACCGTGCAATTACCACTTCTAATCCATTGTACAAATGATGAATAAATTTTTTGTTTATATTTTTTCATTTACCAACCCAAGTAAACCAATTACGAATAATATATTTTTTTAAATACACAAACAACTTCAATATTGAAAAGATGCGTACTCTCAATTATGGAAGAAATAATAATAAAATAAAAGGGTGTACAATGCTATTTCTATACACTGAACCTTCTTGTGCACATAATGTCAAGAAAATCTCCAGTTACTTTATTAGCTAATTTATTACACAGTAAATAAAGTATATAATCACGAATGTAATTGTCTAGTGGTACTTAAAATTAATTAATTGTAATTCCAATTACAAACCATTGTAGTATTATCATATTTATATTAGTATAAAAATTGTCTTAATTGTTATTGCAAAAATAAATCTCATAGATAATTGAATAGAAAAAAATTTTATTTTTCATAAATTTTCATTTAAATTCGCAAATAAAATTTATAAATATTAAATAAATTTATAAATAATTTTTAATACATGTAAATTTTTAATATACGTACATACATACATATATTTTTTTAATAAAGCATTAAATAACTATAAAATCGTTAAAAAGTTTTACAATCTAATATATTTAAATTGCAATAATCACCTTATTTCCATGTTTTTAAATAATTTATATAATTTTCTATGACTTTCGAATACTAGATCTTGTAAAAATGCAAAAACATTAGATACTAAATTAATTCCCATTGACATTAATATTTAAAAAAAAAATATTTTAGCATCCGTTAATATATTTTTTTGGTTTCTTAAAATTTTTTTATCCTATTAATGATAATAATAATTTACTTTTCATATATATTAATAATTTAAAAACTTTATATAACAGAATATATTTTATAAGACATGGTAAATATTATAATTTACAGATAGTTCTTAAATTTATTTTAATAAGACAAAGTTATGAAAGAAATTTTAATAAATAGGTGAATAAATGTAAGAATAATAAATTTACTAGTTTTATTTATTTTAAGTCTGTACTTATTAGGCTATCTAATTATTTTATTACTTTTAATAATAATATAAGTATGCATTAATCTTTACTATTTTAAGTCTAATTACATGAAGTTAATTTAAAAAAAAATAATTTTTTTTTAATCATAATCGCACTTTTCTATATTTTAATGGCCAAAAAATATTACATACATACATTTTTAATTTATGAATTAACACAAATTGTTTTTGTAAAATTTTCAATTCATATAATTTATAGAATAGAAAATCTTCTTACATATTTAGCATTAAAGACTCTAATATAATATATTTATCTAATTTAAATTAAAAAAAAAATAAATAAATTATTTGCATCTTAACATTATTTTATTTTTTATTACAATTCTTATCTAATATGATACGAAATTGACAGTGAATGATAAACATTACCATAATTCAATAAAAACAATATCTTTTGTGCAATTATACGTTTTTAAATTTAATTAAATAAATCGATTAAAATTTGACCTTCTTCATAAAGTTATATTAAAAAAAAAATTAAAATTTTGTATATTGAAATGTTAAATAAAGTCAATTATTACCAATGCAGTATTTTTAGATTAAATAATAAATGGATGAATTTATATTGTATATTTTATAAATTTTGCATCCAATATTTTATAAAAATTTATAAAGTCTTGTATAAATTTTTACGAATAATTATAGAATTAACTTACTACGTTGTTAAAAACTTAAATATTAGTTCATTAAATTCTTGTAAAGAACAAAATTTTGTTAAAAATATAATATTAATTAGAATTTGAATTTTATCATTTCTTATACTTATTTTATTAGTATCTTATTAATGTGTTAAATACTCAGAGGCTCTAAAATTAAAAATTATAATCAATATTTGAATGGAAATTTATACTTAATGGAATTAAAATAAATAATAATAATAATATAAGTTTTAATTTTCTAAATATGAGAAATATATGTATATATATATATATATATATATATTTTTTATATATTTGAAACCAGGAAGCGCGATTTAAAATTAATCGTAGTTACTAATGCCTGTTTTTTTATCTTCAATGAATTAACTTGAGTCTGGATTAACTTAACTTCAAAGAAACCAGACTGCCTAATCATAAAAAACTGCAATTGCAATGTTTACCTGGTGAGTCTGTGACAAAGAGCAGGGAAGTTTTTGGAAAGATCATCCTTGTTAGCCAACCATTCTGCTTTCATTTCTGCTATCCTCACAGCAAACATGGCCGCTGTCAACTCTAGTTCTAGCTGCTTTCTTCCCACGCCTGTACATCTAGCTCTAGCTTGACATGCCCCGTAAGTCGCTATACTATTTTCAGCACCGGCCCTCCAATCCACCAGAGGATCGTACACAAATGCCTCCAACAGGGTCAAAAGAGTCTCGCGACCCCGACGCATTACACGTAACGTGTGCTCGCAAGCCAGTCTGAAAATGCCCTGTAAATTACAACAACGGCTTCATTAATATTAAATTTATACATTTGTATTTTTATAAAAAAACAGACATTTAAAAAGTAAATGTTATTTTACTTCTTTCATCAAAAACTTCGCTTATTAACGGCATTTTAAAACACTTATCTTGATCAATTTTCTTTGGCATAAAAATCAAAAACTTTTTTACTAAATAATTGATCAAATAATTTTCCATCAATGTTCACTTATATTTTTATTTTGTTTTGCTAGCATTTTTGACCATGGAATATAAAAAAAATTCAATAAAAATACTATCTAAACAATTTTCAATTAACTAAACAATTCACATTTAATTATTGTGCATCATTTCATTTTCCAAACATACATACACAAATAAATAAAGTAACAATAAACGAGTGTTTGTTGAAAGATTGAACAGGTTTCTAGCCAATCACTATAAAATTGTAGACTTAAATTATTGATTTTTATGAATGTTCATGAAATAATATACTTGCAATTTTAACCTTTGATAATTTGTGGTAATAGATAAATTATTTTATCATATAAAACAAGAAAAACAAAACAAAGTATTTATTTTTAAGAACAATATTGATAAATAAAGAATATAATAGATAGAATCGTGAATAATGTGACCAATACAAAAAATATTTTATATTGATCAAAAATTTTTTGATAAATTAATGATTTTAAATAATTTGAATATACTATAAAAAAAAATTATATTTTTTAATTCTATTTAAAGTTCATACATCAGATAATTATTCTTCTTTCTAGTTTTTGAAAACGAAAAACTTTTAAATAGGCCAAGAAATCTTTTATTATTATTATTATTATTTATTTATTTTCACAAGAATACTTCAATTATTTACTTATTTTAGTCAAAGAACTATTTTTATAATATTGAATAAATTCTAGAATAAAATATGATTGTTAAAATGCAAAAAAAAATTTTAAATTAATAACGTTATTTGCAAATGATCTAACTCAAATTAGACTCAGATTAGCTTTGAAATGATGAAACAGAGAGTATGCAATTTCAATTATCTAAAGTAACACAGAGTTAAATATCCCTAACATTGATTGAATTTTGTACTCACCTAACACAGTTTTTATAGAAAAAGTACAAAGGATAAATAACAATTATTAAAAGCTTTTTAATCACACACACACACGCGCTCTCGGAGAGAGTTATATGTTTAAATAATTTTTAGAATACATCCTTTAATGAAAGGTAATTCATAAATATTTTGTGGTATTTGATACGAAAGTGAAATGGTATTTTTTATATAACGTAATAATGGCTATTTCTCAATATTTTGTGAATGGTCAGTTTCGTTTTTCCAGTAGCATGCAACGAATCGGTAATATATAATTTTTAAAAAAAATTTATTTACATTATTATGCATGTTTTAATATATATATTTATAGCTGCATACCACTATAATATAAATTAAGTTTTTATACATTAGATTTTTTGAAGCTGCTTTTGAAATATTATAACGTTTAAAGGAAGCCAGTTTTAACAAATGGAAAAATTAAATGAGTATCAAAATTGGTAGCGCAATTAAAAAGTTTAAAAATAATTAAATTTTGCATTTTCTAACTAACGATAGCTGTGAATTAATAAAGATTCTTTTTATAACGTACACATTTAAAAATTATATTTTTAATTGAATGAAATAAAATTAATTTTCTTCATCGGTAGATAACTTTAAATGTTTAAATTTTTTTTTTTCACTCTCTGGTTGCACCAGTTTAATATTTATGTAAATTAATGTACTTATATATCTCTAAATTCTTGCATTTGATCTGCTGTCAAAGCTTTAACCAAATTCGAAAGACTTCTCCAGTTTAGAAATGAAAAAGAAGACTTTCCCACCCCTGCCTTACTCCTATTTTATATGCAAGTGCTGAGAATGTCCATTGAAATTGTCTGATCAGCGAGACAAAAGGAAAAGCGCCTCGTACGAGAGACTAGACCAGTTCAAGATCCAATCGGTCGAGGGCAACATCTCCCTCCGCTCGCCGTCATCAAGCTGCGGAACGCAACACGACTCTGGCCGTCGTCAGTTTTTTCCACGACATCGACACAGCACCATAACCTCGGTGACCAGGAGCGAACACCGGAGGCATGGATCTCGCGATAACGACTACACCGGCGACGGGAGTGGTGATGGTGACTAACATCAGTCTTACACAACCATTTAATGAAAGGTGAGCCAAACATATGAATGTATTTAGTTTTTTCAAGTAATGAGTTAATCGGAATTTTTTTCAATACATCACTGATTTGATAAGGTTATCGTTAAACCGTAGGTGAAATGTCTCGCATGAAATCGTGATTACTATATAAATGTTCCATTTTATAGTGAAATGCCAACTAGATTACAAAGTCGATTTTAAAGGATTAAACGACTGAGGGTAGAATTCATCTCAAGTTGAGCAAAATTTTGTAAACGCCATCGGTAATCTTTAATTTTTAGAACATTAACATGTGCTACATTTCATGAAATAATTTAATATCTAATTACTTTTATACAGGTAAAAATTCCAAGAAATATATTACTTAACATGTATCATTGTATGTAATACTTCATAATTTAGAATATTTTAGTATATCACTATTTTATTAGTTTGTACGTAAATCTAATATTTATTTTACAAAAAAAAAAATAATATAAATATTATACCTGATCAGTACAATATTAATTATTCAATTAGTAAAAATACAAATTAAAATTGCTTATTATAAATTAAAGAAAAAACAAAAAAATGATATTAATCTATACCATTCGATAATATTATCAAGAATATTATCTGAATGAAATATGAAAATTCTTTCTTTCACTGATTTATAACTACATTTGTTCTCCCTAAAAGGATATCTCAGGTAATTTTGTAACAACTAAAACGTATAATATTAAACATAAATTTATAAAAAAAAAATTTTAGTTTATGTTTCTTGTAATTTTAAAAGGTTTTTAAAAATATCATTAATCATCAATTTCAATGATTATTATTATATAATATTAGTAAGCCTACATTTTTAAATCATTTTAATACAGAACTTATCTTTACATAAAAATAAAAATATAATACTTAAGATAAATTAATTATAGGTATATATTTTTTAAGCAATTTTATAAATACACCAAAATTAAAATTAAATTATAATTAAAATTAATTAAGTTGGTCTAATGCATAAAGAATGACATAAAATCTAATAATAAGATTAAAAAATCTAGTAAAAGCAAATCTTAATTTAGTTGTTTTCGAAAAATTAAGAATTCTTTTATTAATTTATACGTCAACTCTTCAATTTTCACATATGAATATTTTATTAGATTCAAATTTCATAATAATTTTACATATTAATAAAGTTTTTTTAATCCAAAATAATTTTAAAAGTCCTTTGTATGTTATTTAATTTAAAAATACAAATTATGAAATAACTAATCGCCACATGTTAAATCATAAATTTATTTTAAAAAAAGTTTCTATATTTTAATACTATTTTTAATAAAATAAAAATATTAAATTTTTTTATAAAAAATATGTTGTTAGAGATTTTAAATCTATCAATTACACTTTGAAATCTACAAAGCATATATTACTTCAATATCTTATCACAATTAAATTTCGACATTTAATATCTCAATATTGAATATCTAAAAGTTTATAATACAAATTAAAGCACTATATAGTTTTATTGTATTTTTTAATATAATTCTGTAAAAATATATATAATTATTTTATTTAAATAAAGAGATGAGATTCACAAAATTTAGCATAATATATAATATGATAATGATGTAAGTAATCGATTGACAAAAGTATAAAGTCAATAATGAAAAAAATTGTATTCTTTAAGTTTGTGAATTATCAATTATTTAAAAAAAAGCTGTTTGATTAGAAATTATTAACGCAAGCATTGCGTTTTATTGATACTATTTCAATGTTCATATAGTTTTCTGATACAATTAAATTAACATTTTACAATTCAATTTCTTAAATATAATTTATAAATAAAACTTAATTGACTATTTCAAAATACTAATGTAACATTTTATTTGAAAATATAATTTATGAAAATAATCCAATAAACAATAGAATTAAGTAAAAAAAGTAAAAATATTTTTAAACAAACTATTTCGCAAATTATTGGAACACTTTTATATAATTATGATAAATATAGTATATTATTAAGCTGCATTGCAATTTTGATGAAGTAATTATAGTAATAAATAAAAATATATATCACTTTTAATAATTTTTTAATTTAATCTTGTAATAGTGAAACAAATTTAATTATTTTATAAATATTAAAATAACTGATTAGATAAATAAAATTAAATTTATGATTTTAACATTAACTAATTATGAATTTTTGAGAGCATTTTATTATTATAATAATTTTATATTCAAGATAATGTATATAATTTGATGAATATAAAAGATAACTTATATTAATTTGTGTAAAATACTCGCAAATATAATTTATAATATAATATAATATATTATGATACAATTAATATAAAATAAAATATAATTTGAAAATACAAGTATAGACTGTCATGGAATATCTATTTTGTACAATTGTAATTTAAAAAACTACTAGAAAATAGAATTATTAGATATACCCCTTTTTATTCTAAATTAATATATTTTTACCCATGATCCTTAAACTATATGATTTTAATTTATACTATTTTTATTTGTAATCTATATGAGCATTGTAACATTTTTTAAATATAACTATAAATCGAGCAAATATAACTCAGTTTTAATAACATTGAAAATATTATACACATAAAAATATAGTAAGTAAATATATATAATGAAAAATAGAGTCATACGTCAATAACATGACATTAAAAATATTTTCTCCTAAATTAAGTTCTGGGAAAAAATTATTAAAATATTCATCATATAATTTATATAATCTCTTCACATGTAATAATTATTTATAATTCAATGTCTACTTGGTACATGATATAATACATGATCTGTTCACGAAGTATTGAGTATTTTTTTTCATTTAGCGAATATTGGTCGTGGCAATTTGGGAGGGGTCTTAAAATGTAGAAAAACTCTTTTTCCATTTGTCCTTTTTTTTGTGTTTTCGATAATTATATGCGGCACGATTTTACTTTGCGCGAAGGGTAGTTTTTGATTTTTTGATACGGCACGCTGAAGTGATTAGCGGTAAAACGCTATGCCAGAATGTTTCGTTTAAAGATTCTAAAAAAAACGAAAACACTTAACTTTTTTTTTAAAAGTTGATTTATTGGTAGACTTATAAACAGTTTGAAATAAAAATTTTAAATTCTTCAAAATAATTTCCTCTTGCATCAACGCTTTTACAAAGACGAGTTTTTCAGATCTCAAAATCAGTCTGAAACTCCTCAGTTTATTATTTAAGCAAACTTTTCGCATTTCTAATTTTTTTTGCACTACATTGTCCATCATAGATCGCGTTAAATTCAGTTTTTCCACAATTGCTCCAACTGTTAATCGGCGGTCTAAATTTAAAATGTTTAGCACCCGACAAGTATTCGTAGCGATTCTAGAGGTTTTTAGCCGCCTAGACTCAGGACTTATCGATGATCTTTTACTGATTCTCTGTAAAAGATCTGTTTTTCCACATTGCGATTTTGACATACAATTATCTTTATAAGCCTTTTTTAACATTTTAAAAGTTTCTGTACTGTTTTTTTTAAGTTGCAAACGAAATTTTATCGCTTAATGCTGTTCCACTAGCCGTCCCATCGCGCTGTCTCAAAAAACTGAAAAACATCCTAAGCTCGAAGTAAAATTCTGCCCCTTCAAATTATTGAAAAAATAAAAAAAAAGGGATAAATGGAAAAAGAATTTTTCTACATTTCAAGACCCCTCCCAAATCGCTACGACCAATATTCACTAAATGAAAAAAAACTCGATATTTCGGAGACAGACCATGTATGTAATTTACACCATTATTCTTGTAAAGTAAAAACTTACGCTAGAAATTTTACAGATGTATATAATTATCTTATATCTACAATTTTATTAATAACTTATATTCTTGGAAAACTGTTTTCAAAATGACAAAGATGATAAATATTAAGCATTGCTAATCCATGTAGACATCTTTAAAATTCATTATAATTAATATTTTTATAACATAAAATTTACTTTATTTTTATACTTATAAATCGTATTCCATCGTTCAGATATTCTTTTAATTACTCTATCTAATAATGAAATTTCTAAAGTATCGTACTATGTTAGATGAAATCCATACTTAAAAAAATGTTTCAATTATCAATAATGAATGTTGGTGGAAAACCTTTCTGTATAATATAATTACGCGTTGATCAGGAGTACAAGAGCTTCGTTTTTATGTGTAATTGACTGTTAGAATTTAAAAACTCCGTTAACTAAAAAATACCAAATATTATCATTTCAAGATAATTAAATATCAAATCGTCAATTATTTGGAAAATGAAATGTGTGCAGGTCCACATCATTCTGCGATATTTGTTGGATCCTTGTGGACTTTGTAGTTCTGATCGTGATTATTTTCGGGAACATCCTTACTATTTTGTCAGTGAGGTTGTGTCGACGCCTGAGGAGCATCACCTCAAACCATTTGGTACTAAGTCTAGCCATCTCTGATCTTCTCGTCGGTCTTGCTGTCCTGTACCACCTCTTCTTCTTCCTTAGCAGTAGCCTCAACACAAACAAGACCACGTGCCTTATGAGGTTTTGACATTTATTTTATTATGATTAAACTCTGAGAAATGAATTTCACTAAATATCTGACCCATGTTGTCAACAAGAAATACAATAAAAATTCACTCCGTTATAAATATTTTTTTCTATTTTGAACATTATTTTAATTTAATTAATATATTATCTATTAATTTATAAAATCGTCACATTATTTTCGAAAATATTTTATAATTATTTTTCAAATAATGTAATATTTGATACACAATTTCTATTGAATTGACAATAAAATCAACTACTACATTTTCGATAGGCTTAATTGGAATTGATAAACTATATACTTATTAAAAAAATTCTAATTATCATTTTAAGGAAATATCTACTTTCTCTTTTTCTATTTATATTTAACAACTCCCAAGTGCTCATGAACTCAATAATTTTTTCACGCATTTGAAAACGTGAATTTATTAATTGTTTACAGAATTTAACTATTAAATGTTATAATAATTAAAGTTGTTTAATTCTCGTTTATTTAAAAATTGAAGTTGTATAATATTAAAATTAATGAAAAAATATTTAAACTACATTCAATTAAAGTTTTTTTATAATAAAAATTAAAACATATTCAATTTTAAACATATCAGCATTCGTATCATTTTATCACGCATAAATTTTTATTATATTATTATATTTTTTAACTAATGCGGCTTAATATTTTTTATACTAAGTATTTTTAACTATAATAAAATTATATTTTTTAATATAACATCATTAAACTAAGAAGAAACATTCGCATCACTTGAATATTTAATAATAAATTCTGACTGGAAATTAATTATTTGGTTTAAAAAAAATACTTTTATTTAATTAAAAATCATTGTAAAATACTTTTATAAAAATAAATAAAATTAAAAAAAATTTTATACAGATATATAGATCACGTGAAATATGTCACATCTGACATTAAATTAAAATTTTTAAATAACTCAAAATAAAAATATGAAATAATAGTTGAAATTGTAATATTTTGTTCTTTAATTTTATTAATAATATCTTTCTTCCCGTCCTATATATACGCCTCATTTTTATATTTTACTGCATCTAAAACATTTACTTGGAACTCTTATTAAATTAATCATTTATAATTTATTGGAATATTTTTATAGGGATTTTTTTATCTCAATACAATTAATTATTAAAATACGTAACAATAAAGTTAAATTATTAATTTAATCATAATAATTATTATATGATTGATTCTCTCGCAATGATAAACATTTCGACGTAAAGCTATGGTTCGTTGAAAACTTTATAACGAATGACATTTTACACAATTAGAGCTAGATTAGTAACCATTAAATCAAAATAGATGTAAGCAATTTAAAACATAACAAATAATTAATGTATGAAAATATTTGTATTTCTATACAGGTTTGTATTTCTATCATGTGGATGTTGCGCAAGCTTCTGCAACGTTACAGCAATCGCAATTGATCGATACTTCGCGATTGTCCACCCGCTCAAATATCCAGAGTATATCACGGAAAAACTTATTTTTATCATAATAACTATCAATTGGTGTTCGGCAATTTTCATCTCGACTATTCCTACTTACTGGAATAAATACGATCAATCTAACAGCTGCGAGCTCAATACCGTATTACCCAGGTAAGACCTAATATTCTCTTTATTATTTTAATTTGTTTTCTCTTTACTATTTTTAATTTGATTGTACTTGATACAATTATAATTATGAGTTCTCCCAGTATTATAAATAAAATTTGATTAATATGCATATTACAAATGATGGATTTGTGTAAAAATTTATTTTTAATTAGAGAAGTTTAAGCCATTAAGCCATCATCGACCTATTGATTCAATACCAAATGGAAAATTTTACACAACTATAATTTATGTAACAAATTTATTTATATAGCTATAATTTTAAAAAACTTACTGAACAATGAAATTTTAAAAATATATTTTAATGATTATATTTTGTTTATATAATTTACGTTCATATATCAAAAAGTGAATTCATTTAAAAGAATACTTTATATTTTCATATTAAATTTTTTCTACACTATTTATCAACAAAATAAAAATGATTTATATTATAAAATAAATTTATTTCACACTAAAATAATGTAAATAAATTATAATAATTAAAGAAAATTTATATTAGCATAAATATTTACATGTACTGTGAATATATTAATAATTTGATTTTGTTATAATTCTAAATTTATTTTAAAAAAATTTTTTTATAGGTATTATACAGTTGCAGTTTTAACGCCTTTATTTCTTATAGTATGGCTCAGTATTTTTTTCTTGTATTGGAGAATTTGGAAGGAATCTAAAACTCATGCTGAAAGGTGTAAGATCAATGGATTTATCGATTTTGATTCGAGTCACTGGAAAAGTATTCAAGTATTTATTAAATTTATTTTTTCTTTAAAAATAAATTTATTTTGCAATATTAGAATTCCATTATGCGAATAATATAATCTACAAAATGTAATTTCCACTTTAAATACTAGCATAAAACAAAAAACTAAAAATTTAAAATATCAAAAATAAGAGAAACTTCAAAATAATTTTATTATTCAAAATTAATTAATTAATTAATTATAAATATTATGTAGGTGTAAGGTTTTATAACCAATGGTATAAAATGATATTTAAATAATTAAAAGTTTTAAAGTCCTATGGGTCGTTCGGATTTAGAAAAGAGCTTTAACATAATTTTCTTCTTTATTTGAATATATTTCTCACAAGTTCATCTACAATAATTAATCCTTTCCAACCTTCATTAATTGTTCACAGGTAGTTCTGCTAATCCTCGGTTGTTTTTCAATTTGCTGGCTGCCTTACGTCGTAGTGGCTTTTACTCAAGTAATAAACGTCCCGAGCCTTCCGAGTCCGACGGTGTACCGCATCATGTTCTCGATTGCGATGTGCAACAGTGGCATCAACCCCATTATTTATGCGTGGAAGAACCCGAGCTTCCGCCAAGCCTTCCATTGGCTATTGCAATTCCGTATACCTGACCACAACGACTACAACTCGAGCTTCAAGAACTACCTTCGGAAACAAAGCGACCTGGTGAGACAGGAACTTGAACTTGTGGCCAAGAGGCCATCGTTCGCTACCGGGATGAGCAGCTCTAATCCCGAAGATTCCGAGAAAACACAGAAACGTCACGTTACCATACTGTAACATTTCGGGGTTTTACTAACTTTCTACACCAGGAATCCATAACCGTGAATCATTTTTTAAAACAGGTTGTTTTTCACACTGTGCTTTAAAAATGTTTAATTAAATCGGTTATTCATGAGACTTAAATGAATCTCTATTTAGGTATTTATTTATGTTTTATGCTTTTCTACCTCATTTATCTTTATTTATTAGTGATGAAAAATAATAATTGTACGTTGCAATTAACGACACTCATATTTTAGAACAATGATTAACGAATGTATATATGTAAATATGTATCTATTAAAAATTATAAACTTCATAAAGAATTATATAATTAGAACAATGATTATAGATTCTTAAGTTATTATGATACATACAATTGTTAGGATTAATTGCCTTCTTTATCAAATATCGATACTGAATAACGTCTAAATGCTGGATATTTTCTTTCTCTTACAAACAAAATGAATAAAGCTAATGTACGAATTTGAGTAAAATGTACATATTTCTCCTAGAGAAAATAATGATTACATGTTATCCAAAATATTGAATTTATTATACTTTTCATATTTCTCTATTGTTCTGCGGTAATCAGTTATTTTTACCCACATACACAAAAACATACGTAAGTGATAAACATATAGACACACTATACTTATTCAAAATCATATATAACTAATTTTTAATACAATACTTTTGTACGACATTGTCGACGTATTTGTATATTATTTTTAATAATACATTAAATAAATAAATTAAGATTAACACTGATAATTGTTTACTAATAATGTATGGATAAAGAAAAAAAAATTTAAACAATCAACCATACAAAATATAAAATTATTGGAAATAAAACAAATTATTTTTTTTAAATATTCTATTCGATAAATCAAAAATATATGAATATACTTCTATTTTATCATCAAGATGACGAATTTAATAAAAAACTATCATTGTAGATTTAGAACATAGAAACATTTTATAACTCATTTTTTACAATTATTTAATATTAATTAAAAATATTTAAAATATTAGAAACTCAATTTTTATTGACCAAAGAATATTTTGTAATCGATATCTTTATTATTATTATTATTATTATTATTGTTGTTGTTGTTGTTGTTGTTATTTTATTTTTATCACTCAAACAAAAATCTATACCCGAAGAACATCTTGTAATAAATAAATAAGTAATAAATAAAAATCTAGTAAAATGTGAATGAATTTATTTTAATTAGAACTATATAAATCAAATAATAAAATAATGATATAATTAAATAAATTATCACAAGTAATAATATTATAGCTATAAATATCAATAAAAAATTAAAAATCGAGTAAAAATACACTATTATTAAAGAGCTAATAACATGTAATCAAACATTATCAACATAAATTTACTTTATTTACTTATTACATCTGACATTATTTTTAGATTCATATTACAATTTATTTTATTATAGAATGTAAAAATATTTTATAATTCTAATCATAAGAGTCAATGCAGCCATTTTTTTTACTTTGAAAATAAAATAGTAATTTTTACCCATTGCATCACTTGTTATTATAAGAAATAAATATTATGGCATTCGTTAATACTCGTTTTTGATGAGTTGTTTGTCTCATGTGAACTATAAACATAATTGTTTTATTAAAAAATAAAAAAAATAAAATAAAAAAAATAAAATATAAAAAATATATACAATTCAACAAATTGAGAATTACTCTCGTGAGATATTTAATTGTTCATAGTACACATCAAAAATATTTTTAATTAAAAAAAATTTTCCTGTATCAAACTAAAAACTAAAAAATAAAAAAAAAATAATATAGATAATCCTATTTTTAAATTTTACAGAAATTATAAATATCTTAAACTATTATCTTTCTATGAACTGAATGTCTAATAAAAAAGTGTACTGTAACTGAAAGTTTCACACAATTACGTAACTTGAGCACCAAGCACCATTCAAATAATTGAAGGTTTTTATCAAGTTTCAATAATAATATTAATGTCATTAAGATTTTTCAGTTTACATATTCTTTTACATTATTTTTTTTTTTTTTTAATTTTTTAACAGATTTATGAAAAAATATTTATGCATGTGTATAGTAAATTAAATATTCTTAACGCAATAATAAAAAAGGATGACTACCTGTGACTCATTGTTAACAATTGGAAAGGTGTAAATATAACTGCATTTACCCTTAATATAATATGATATTCTTCATAAGTATACTAAAAAATAAATGATAAAGGAATTATTTTTTTTTAAATGCTTACCTCAACTCCAGTGACTCCTAAAGCTGTCTTAATATTCGGAGTCATACGGAAAGGTACTTTTTCTGGCACACGTAATGTCTTGCCTTTTTCGAAGCAAACATTGTAGTCAATGTGTACAACTTCACCAGTGTTTAGATCAACAAGAACATTGTCAAGGTGTCGATCACCCAAGCCAATTATATAACCAATTATTGACATCACAGCTACTGAATATGAGTAGTTTTTTGTTGCCTGCCACCAGTTACCTGCATTAATACTATTACACCAAATTTCCCTGAAAAATTAATAAAATGAAAATCTTTTTTATTATTTATTTCGAAGTAAATATATGTACATTATGTATACATTTTTATCTAATTTTAAATTATAGTGAACTTTAATTGTGTTTAATTTTTAATGGGTTAAAACGAATATTGATTATAGTCTAATTAAACTATTAACTAGAAATTTTATGACTTAACATTATTTTGTAATCAAAGGTAATAAATAAAATATTTTCACCATACAAATATTTTTTAAATATTAATATTCAGTCTCATAAGCTTATAAATACTTTACATGAAACATATTGAATAAACGAGGTAATAAGTATTATAATAATATTTAATATTTAGTAAATATAAAAAATATGTAAATTTAGCTTCAATATTCCACTTAAGCATGCTTAACATAAAATAAAAATCTACATTGAAGTTAACTTTAACCTATTTGCATAGTTTTTTGTTTTATTAATAAAAGAATACAATCGTAACATGCTTGTTAAAAAATATTGTTTAAAGCAAAATATCAGAAACTCACTTTGCAAGCAGATCCTTAGGAGTTTCAGCCATAAGTTCTGCGAGTACTTGTTTAAGAATAGGTAATGGCCAATCTTTTCTGTTATCTGTACTGATACCTCTTTCTTTGAGCAGAGGTGTGAGTTTACTATAAAACAACTCTGAAGGTCTAAGTATTACGGAATTGGATGCCTTGTTACCCATTGCACTTTCGCGCTGCTGCCACCGTTTATAAAGGGCAAAAAGAGGTGTAACACCGTCAACCCATTGAATCAATCCACTACGAGGTCCAAGTGGTATCACAGAATAATGACGTGCGCGATAAACTTTCTTTCCAATATTATTATTGTCGTTTGACATCATTGTGTTACAAATATTTAAAAATTGCATTATGCGCTCATCTAAATGAAGATCCTCAAGTCCTTTAAATAAGTAAGTATAAACATGACCATCTGAACCTTCAAAGACAAGTTTTTTCGGTTTTGTTTTCGTTGGAAGAATCTGAACATTATTATCTACAGATTTTATGGTCACCATTCTATCATAATACATGAAAAAATTAACGAATTATTTTTATTTTACGACTATAATTAAATATATTAAATTATTATAAACTTTAAGGCATACTTAATTAAATTATTTATTAACTTTTAATTTAACATACTTTTAACTATTTTTTTTAATTCTTAAATCCATAATTGTAATAAATGAATAATAAATCAATATACTATAAAAATAAGTAAAAATTGATTGAAATACTTTTAAAAAAAACTTTACCTAGATGCAGAAATACCAGGCATAGCAATGGAGGTATCTTTGAATTTTGCTAAAGTGGGACTAATATCCGACATTAATAATGAATATGCCCCACGTTTATGCACTTTTTGAGCAAGTTTTGCTTCTAATTGTTTTAATGGCAAAGCTGCTACTTGAGGTCTTGCCGGATTTTTTGGATTTTTCAATTTATCAATTACACGTTCTATATATGGTCCAAATTTCTCCTGTGATTATAAATTATTTTTCATAAGTAAAATATAATTGTTATAAAATTTTAAATAATTTTAGCAATAACGACTTATGACTATATAAAAAAAATTAAAAATAATTACCTGAAAATATTTTTCGTGTGGAGTTTCAACAGGCACTGAAGTCATGGCCAAAAGATTTTCTAAAATAAAAATAATAGGTTTAAGAATAATACGATGCTTTTCAGCTATTAATCTTTCTTTTTCTTCAGAAGAAAGCCATATATTATCTTGAACTTTATGTACTTCAAATTCAAGTTGTTCAAATCGTTTTGTAGTTTCAGAATGGTGCTGACATAAGGTTGCAAGCCATAATTCATCCCATAATAAAGTAATTCTTCTTAACTCTCTTACTAAAATTTTAACCTGAAACAGAAATAATTTTTAATAAACCTTTTTTATTAATAAAAGTTTATTCTTTAAAGTTTTGCGTATTGTATGTAAATAGTATTTATTAATATTCAAAAAATTAAATAATGGTTGTAAAAATTAATTCATTAAAGACATAAACTAATTTTTAATTAACCTAAAATAAATTTTTAGTAATTTAAAAATTAAATTAATTTATAATATATGAGAAAATTTTGATTTTAATTATTTATAACTTATTTTAAATATTGAGTTAAAAATATACAATTATTAAAATTAAACAGCACTTAAAACTAGGTACAAAAAAAAAAGAAAAAAACAAATATTAATTCTTACTTGATCTACGGAATCGGGAATTCTGTTGGATAGACAATCTGTCAACTGTGCAAAACACGCATCCATAAAACATTGATTGGTATCTTGACCATAATCGGTATCTTCTGCAGAAAAATAATCAATATCAACGGCTTCGTCACTTCCGATTTCCTTGTCGAAGTCAGCACTTTGAAAATTCTTGGCTTGACCACTGGATACGGCACCAACGACAGCAGGGAAGGTAATCAAATGAGGCGAATTTTCAGCGACACGACATAGCAGCTCCGAGACTCGCGTTCTAACATAGCACTCGGGATGACTAAGACGCGAAAATAACTGTGGTATTATTTCTTTCCAAGGACCTGTAGGAGTCGTTGATAGTCCAGATTCGAGAACGTTTTGTAATTCAGAGGCATGTTTTACCACTAATCGTAGTAGTCGAAGAGTGGCTGTAATCGTTTCGCAGTTGTTGGCGTTCTTGGCTAATGAAAAATATTATTTTATTTTGTTGCTATCTTGCAAATTAGTGATTGGAATAATTACTATTATATGATTTATTACTGTACTCTTATTAAAAAATAATATTACAATATTCATTTTTTTTTAAATATAATTTTTTCATTTGTTTATAAAATAATGTAATGAAAAATATTTTTTACTAATATTTTTATTGTACAATCAATTTTATAAAAAAATATATAATTTATTATAATAAAAAAAACGAGATTTTTTATTGCTTCTTCTACTTGTAAGATAAAAAATATAATACGATTATTTTTTTAAAATAAAATAATTTTATGTAGCTTTTGAATATTTAAAAAAAAATTAAAGTTTTTAAAATTTATATAAAATAAAATGAAAAATATTTATTTATACCTAATTGTAGATATTTGAAATATGCATTTGCAGATAATTCATAATATGAATAAATACGGGCTTGTGCTTGCCGCCATATATCCACTAATATTCCAAGATGTTCACAACTAGCACGATTTAAAATTGGAACACTGCATAAAAGATGCTCGATAGTTTCTGAAGTATTTACGTCATTTGTATCTATATCACCTGTAAAAAAAAGAATTATACAATAATTATTTAATAAATTTTAAGTTTATTTGTATATATATTTATAAATTATATAACATATTTTATTCCATGAATAAAGAAGTTTTTTTATATTGTATTTAAATTAACTCATAAAAAATATTATTGAAATTTAAAACATTTTTTTAATTAAAGAATCGATAAAATATAAAATTTGTTTTTATTAAAAAAGAAGAGACTTACGCGCTGCCTACCGCGCTACTGAGGCCATTTTTATTAAAAAAGAAAACTTCCCTCTTTGAGAGTACAGGAGTTTTTATATGTATATAGTCTCATTTCACACGGTTAATGACTGCGGGGATAGGCAGGGCAGTGCTCCGATTGGGGAGACTTTATTTTTAACTTTTATAATACATTCAGTCAATGAAATTTATTTTTAATTGCGTTTCTTATCCGTAAATAATATGTGTATTTTTAAATACTTTTATGCATAATTATAAAATAATTACAGATAATAAATTTTAGATTTAAACAATTAAAATAATTTCATTTGTCTCAAATTAATCAAATTAAATTAAATTCATTAAATTAAAACAAAAATGTTTGTACCATCTATTTAATTATATTTTTTAATCTATCTTTAATTAATTCTAATAAAAGAAATGTTTGCCTAAACATAACGAGATAGTTATTAAGTATTATATCAACGTACCTTCATCTTCGGGTAAAACACGATTTTTTTGTCCAAGTATCGTCAACACTGCATTAAGATCGATTTCCGTGACATCTGAAGGTAAAAGTGACTGTATGCTTGCCTTATCGTTTTCAGTAAGTAATCCGCTACTAGGATTGTCAACTATTTTTCTGCCCCACTTGTAACACCAGGCTGCAAAGTTCGACCACGCTGCGGGTAGATCTGGACATTGATTCACCCCTAATTGCACAAGTTTACCTACTATCACGTCTGACGCCGGAATCAATTCAGTTGTCTTACCAAACAACTTATCCATGAGACCATCGTTGTGTAGAGATTCAAAACTGAGCAATTCATTCAATTGCAAATTATTCTCCACTTTTGCGTCTTGTTGTATCCATTTTCCTATGAGTATAGAATTGAGACTATTTAAATATTGTTAAAAGTTTTAATTCTTTATCTCAATGCACAAATACTCTATAATATAAAACTAGAACATAATTTATTGACTTTGAGTATCAATAATATAATTATCAATATTTTTAATTTTTATTATGATTATTTTCAAATGTATAGCATACATTTTATTATAAAACTGCACTACATTGTGTGATTCATTAAAAATTTCATCAGATTTTTGGAATATAAATATGTAAACTTTCACTAAAAATGGTAAAATGTTATGTATAGTTGTAAATTATGGTTTATTACCGTATTAACAAAAAATTAATTTCAAATTTTGAATAATTTATAGATGTCAAATATTCACCCTCCATAATGATATAATATTGAAAATTAGTCCGTCGTGGCTGAATAAATAAAACGACGATGTTTTTATTTTACTTCGGCAACGTTTCGACTAATTACTCAGTCTTTATCAGGGGTTGGTCAAAATTTATAAATATTTATCTTCTACAACCCATGTTGTTACGTCGTCCCAGTTTAAATAGTTTAAATTACGTCGTCACAGTTCATATTTAAATTGTGACGACGTAACAACATGGGTTGTAGAAGATAAATATTTATAAATTTTGACCAACCCCTGATAAAGACTGAGTAATTAGTCGAAACGTTGCCGACGTAAAATAAAAACATCGTCGTTTTATTTATTCAGCCACGAGGGACTAATTTTCAGTATTATCAAATCTTGAATGTTTGAAAAAACGAATAAGGACATGCATCAAACAAAAGAATTTTAAAAACCTTATAGTTGTAACTTTAAAAATACTTAATATATATATATTATATTTTTATTATAAAATAGAATAAATAAAGAACTAGACATTCATTATAAACATACTCAATTCAATATAAGTGGTTGGTTTTATTATTTAATTATCAAAATTTATTGTAAATTCTATTGAAATCCATAATATATACTGTATTAATGCTATAAAGCTTCAACGCGATATTTTTGTTATTAATAATTATAATTTATTACATACAAATATATATGTATATTATGATAAATAAATATATAATGTAAACATTAAAGAAATACTAAAAAAATTATTCTAAAATTATAAATTTAATTTTCCAAATGAAAAAATTTGTATAAATAAAAATAAAATTAAAAAAAATAGTCACTTTTATATTACATTGATTTTATAAAAATATTTTTTAAAAAAAATGTAAAATGCTTAAATAAAAGCTTTCTTATATTTTTTTACCTAAAGTTAACAGAACCTTGGTACCAACTTCTCTGAGTTCAGCAGGGGCTTGTTCTCCAGCTGCAACGATACTTCTGGATATACCCAAGGCTGTAATGCTGCAGATTTTGAGTGCTTCCTCGGTTCTTTCCATGTCGTACAACAACTTTGAGGTCTCTCTAAATGCTCTTGTATTGTCCTCAGACCAATCGACTTTGGTGGCTGTCTCAGCAGCACTTAACATTTCTTTTACTATATCCTGGAAAACGGTACTATGGGTTATAAAACCACAACCCGAAACAAAGTATTTTCCGAGCTCTCGTTGTGCAAGTTCAAAGTTACCCTCCTTACGTGCAGTTCGTGCTACTTGCAATCTTAGTGCATCTACGTCATTTAATCCATGGGAATACTTTTCACTTTTCTTGAAATAATCTGACCACCAAAGTACCTGAGTCAATACGCTTGAACTTAAATGACTCAATTTGTCAATCTGTAAAAAATTAAAAATTATTTATAGTTATTTAAATAATATTTACTTAATACAGAGATTCAAAAATAATCATTCACCTGTGATAACTCAAAAACATTTGCACGACTTCTTGAGCCATTATTTAAAAGATCTAAAAGTCCTGCAGCTGAGTATTGCACCAAGATTGCATTATTTAAATACTCTGATGGTACGTTTCGTAATCCCTCTTCCATCATCCGGGCAGCAACTTTCTTGCACCTTTCAATATTTTCATTGAAATTATCATCATTATTATCGGTATAAATTCTCAATGCAATGTTGCCAAGTGTATTAAAACATTCTGCCATAGTTTTGGAACAGCTCCAATTAGTTTTAGCCTCTTCGTCCAAGAGCGTCCAGTCAGAAAGTTCTTTTAAAGACAATGACTCGGCCTCTTCAAATTTTCGAAGACTTGTGGCTTGTTGAAGTACAATATTTTCATGCATTTGCTTACGGAAACAGAAATTCTTATCCTGCTTAAAAATCTCTATTTCACGAAATTTCCAATTCTCAAGCTGTTTCCAATCACAAACTGAACGAAAACATTTAGACAAATGTTCCATACAAAATACAGCAACCTAAATAAAAATAAAGTAATAATTTAAAAAACTTGAAAGAATGCATTCTATTTTTAATAAATTTAGAGAAACTTAGTGCCTATTGGGTCTATGTTAGAAAAATAACAAAGTTTTTGCGTCGGCGATGTTTGGACGACTAAATCTTTTCGAATAACTGTACTGAGCTAATTATATATATATCTATTTTATATTATTACCATTGTAATTAATTATTATATCAATTATTGTAATTATTGATTCATTGTTATTTATATTATCTTAATAAAGACTTGACGAAGATACGGATCACACTTGCCAAAACATTGTCGACACAAAAATAACTTAGTTATTTCTAACACCTACATCCAACAGGAATTAAATTTCTTTGAAAATAAAGTAATAAATGTTTACGAATTATTTGTAACAAATGATATTTTTTCAATTTATGACTTAAATTTTTAAAATAATATGCATTGTTTTAATTTTATTGTTAAATAAAAAGATTACAATTAAATAATATTTCGATACTTTATACCTGTGAATCTCCCCCTTCATTGTTTAATCGAATTTCAATAGTTTGCGCATCTTCCTCAGAACGAGATAACATTTGATCTTCGAGAATTTGACGATAATTTTCAGCTGCTATTTCATATTTCCCAGCTGCTTCCTCCATTGCTGCCTTCAGCCATACAAATTTACGATCTTTCTCCTTAGTATAAATGTACAATCCTAAAAAATGATTTTTTTTGTTCAAAATCATTTATCATAAACTATATCTTTTTATAATACTTAACACAACATAAGAATTTGTGTATCTATTTTACTTTATTTATATATATAAAATATTAAAATTAAAAATTGATATTAAACTGCATATTCAAAAACATTTTTATTATAATTCTAATTAACAACAAATATTTCTTCATCCTTAACATATGTAATTAAAATTGTATACCTTGAAGTGCTTCTGCTTCCCCCAGTATTATCATTGCTCGAGCAGTACATAACGTCGCCCTTTCAAATTCTGCACCTTGAGTATTATTAGCAGCGCTAAGATCTTCAAGTAATCTTTGTCCATTTCTCAGTGTATTTGTAGCTAAGCCAGCATGTAAAGAAACTACACACAGCGCTAATCGTATGCGATTAAGCCACTCTCGACAAGTAGACCTGTAGAAGGATTAAGAAATTTCAAAAAGGAAATAGTTGTTTTTTTTTATTATACTTGAAAATTTTAAATGTATGATTTTTATAAAAACTGATTTTTATACAATCTTAAAACAAAATCACAAACATCGATTACATTGGTGTTTTTACAATACAATCAAATACATTTAAATCTAGAAAAAAAAATTAATTTAAAAATACTAAATATTTATTATTTATTATATTATATATTATTTTGCAACTAAAATTTATATAAACAATTTTAACTTAATAAAATAATAATTTAATTTAATTTTAATAATTTAATAGTATATGCAGTTATAAAGTGCAGTTTAAAAGTATTATTTTATATATCTTTTATTAAACGATAAATAATTAAATTCTATGTTTAATACAAAAAAAATAATTTATATAAATTGTATCATTCATATTAATTACCAATTTTGAAAAAATTAATATTAATTGTGTAAATAAAATATATCACATTGACCTATTTGTGTGGAAAAAAGTTCGAACAGGCTTAGAATGAGGTAATAATGCGACAGCACATCCTTCAGCAGCATTATGTATAACTCGTTCGAGATGCTCAAGAAATTCAACGAGAAGTCGTACACGTGTGTGTTCGTGTAATAGATAATCAACACCACGCTTGTCTTTCTTCGGCACATCCGATGCATAAGATATCTCACGAGCCAACATCTTTAATGCTCCTTCAATTGTTGTGAATGTTTCTTGTGGTTTTCCTAAAGGAGTACGGAGTTTATTTAAAACGCAATGCTGCGCTGCTTCAAATCCACCCCAAAAAAATAAGATAGAACGATTGGCTAAAGCCAGTTCATACATCTTTGCCATTGTTTCATTGTCCGATCTACAATCAGATAATTAATTTTTTTTTAAATTTATTTCAAAAAAATTATTTTTTATAATTTAAACAATATACTTATTATATAAAACTTAATTTTATTTTCAACCTTTTTTAAATATGAAGTGCATTAATTATTAAACCATTTTCTAATTGTAGAATTAAATACAAATTTTTTTTTTTTTTAAATTATTCATAAAATAATTTATTTAATCAAAATTAATATTTAACCATTAAAATATTTATTAAACAACGATAACTATAATTATATAATAATAATAATTTATAAAAATAGTTTAAAGATAAAAAAATAGAAATATTAATAATAAATTTAAGAGATAAAATTAATTAAATTTAATTATAAATAAACAAAAAATTAATATAATCTTTAATATAATAAATATTAATAAATAATAAATATTATATTAAAGATTATGTTAAAACTTACATAGTTGGCCAACATAAAGTAAAAATTTCTGATAATCCAAACGCGTCAAAATAATATTCTTGCAAAAGAAAAGCCATATATGTTTTAAAATGTTGAGCTTGCATCTCTCCATTATTACTTCGCATGTGAAGTCTTTGAGTAAGAAGTAAAGATGCTGATGAGTAGGTCTGGATATCTCTAAATTCCTATTAAGAAAATAGTAATTATATTTTAAATACACAAACTATTTAATTTTACAATAACAATTAAAAAATTAATTATTTAATACCTTATTATCTGATTGTAAACCAGCCTTGTTTAGTTTTGGTATGACGATGTTTAGTGGTACATTCATTAAAAGAAGTCCATATTTCTCACGTACAGATTTGTCAAAAGAAGTCAAGTGTGGAATTATTAAATCAACAATTTTGGAGTATACATCATCAGACCATAATACTTGCTTTGTCTTTAATAAGTTTTGTATATTTTTGCAAACCTATAAAAACAATGTATTAAATTTTTTGAATACTTTAATAATTCAATTTAAAATATCTTAATTAAAGAAGACTAACCGCTATAGCAACTTTATGGTTGGTTGTTGCTCCACATGTTAATAAACTAGCTATTACTGTTTGACATTCATTAGTCTTGCTTAATACTCCTATATAATTTTCAGCTTGTGCATATATTTCTTGAATCCAATCAATTAATAATAATAGTGTTTGATCAGGGATCCCTTTATTTTTAATGGTTTTTGCTATAAGTCCTAAAATTATTGACAAGTGTCCACTAGTGGGGGAAATTGTAGGAACATCTAATGGACCAGGGAAAATATCCAGTGGTCGACATGTACTTGTACCTGTTATTAAATTGGAACTTGGTACAAAATGGTTGTATCTATAAAAAAAACATTAAAATTTATAGCAAATAGCTTTTTAAATATTATAAATTACTTATGCATGTACATAAGTATATATTTTATCTTCATCTTAAAAAATGAGCATAATAACTTATTCTCATGAATCTAAAAATAATTTTTAAAATTTTTCACACTATTAAATTGTTTTAATTATTAAAGATATTTTTAATAATAAGTAGACATGGAAACAAAATAAAAATAAAATTTACACTATATATATTTTTAAATTAATATAATAGTTAAACTAGGAAATACAGTTCAATGAACAGAAATTTTTTTTAATTTTTATAATTATCACTTTTTTATTATAATTTAATCCTTATCATTTTATATTTTCATCATAATCAATTTATTAAAACTTATTTAAATAATCATTTACTAACCTTGAACAATGTGTATATAATAAAAAAAGGATATGGTATTGTAAAAGTGGACTCTCCGTTGATAATAATGAATTATCTGGTTTCAATTTTACTGCTAAAAGTTCTAAAATGCTTGGTTTTAATGCCCACATTCCAATAATAGAATTACTTGCATTTGCTGTAAAGATCCACATTAAAATTTTTCATAAATTTTTTTATTAATTAAAAATTGAAAAACAAAATTTAATTAATTATTATATTATTTTACATTTAATTTAATAAAAATTTTGACTGTTATTCAATTTCTAATAAATTTTGATAAATTAATAAACAATAGAATTATATTTATATAATTATAAACATATATATTTATATATTTATAATAATGAAAAACTATATATTCATAAAAAAATTACCTATATCAGATAATGCACGCAATAAAAATATTAAGACAATCTCTGCATGTCTTTTTTGATATTGAACATCGATTAGAGGATTATCAAGTACAAGTGATTCATCCACAGGTACAACAGTTTTATAGGCATTTTCAAGGTCAGCAAGAATATAACGATAAGCTTCTTGTAATAATGGAATATTCTTAAGGCTCAAAAGACTTTGATATACACCAAGTACAGAATTCTGAATAATCAGTGTACTTCTGAAACGTAATTTCGTTATCATAGAATTTCTACCCAACAAAGTATGAACTAAATCTAGTGGTAGATTGGCTGAAACCTGAAAATGTTTATACAATAATTAAAGAAGCATGTGATTAAAAAAATGTATAAAATATATTTTTAAATTATTGTTATAAAAATTAATCTCTTCAAGAAAAAAATTAATAACATTACTTATGACAAAAAAAAACACAAAAAAAACTATAATTATTAATAATAAATTATTAATTACTTCTTCAAAAATAAATTCTTAAAAATGGTTTAATTTATATTAATTCAAAATATTTAAAATATTATGAATATATTCATGTTTAAATGCATTAATTTTATAATTGTTTTATAGTTTATAATATTTATTTCTATACCTCTTTGATTACTTTAGAGATGGTATTCAGCATAGATACAATAGTATCATCCAAAAAAATGCTTACACGTTGCAACTGAAGATCAATAAATTTATATAGAAGATCATGATGTTTTGAAACTCTGCTCTGTAAATGACCAAGTAAAAGAAATGTGCATTCATTAGCAACAATAACTAGTTCTTCTTTTTCTTCAGAGAGATCAGAGTTTTTTTTTATACGTAGGTCCATAGATTTGAGTAAAGTAATTAAAGATTCTTCTTTTTCTTTTGTTAATATCGAGGTTATATCTTTTTCATTAAATTTTATACTTTTCTTATCATTTTTTTTTAAATTTAAAGATTTTATTAATTTTATCAAGCTTTCCTCATTTACTTCATCATCTTTATTTAAGTTTTTTAATAATGCATCAATACTCTTTTGAGAAAGATTCATATTTTTCATGCATTGAGTGATATTATCAGCATTTTCCTGTAAAAAAAATTTGTTTTTTTTTTTTCAACTTTTCTTCAAAATTCAGAAGCTTCAAATATGTAAACATTTGTAAATATCAGTAAAAATTTAAAAAAATAAATAAATAAAAAAACTAATTTTTCTAACCTGAGATAATCCAGTATCGTTATTACTTAGAATTTCAAGTCCATCATCAAGCTCAAGTGCTTTGACAACTGTTCTTAGCATTTTTGACAGACAATCCATTAAAAAGGACCACTGAACGTTAGGAGTTAGAGTTGGACTTAAGTGTTCTTCAATACACTTCATCACTGTGTTGAAAACTGATATTAAGGATGTAATTCTAAGAATGCTATCTCTTGGACAAGGTAGTACATCTTCTTCACCTGGAGAACTTCGACCTGAACCTGGGAGCGATAATTCTTCATCGTAACTTTCCATATCTTCAAGAAACTGACCAAGGAGAGTAAGTGTAAATTGTAAATCTGCAATCCAGAAGTTACGTAGCCGTTGTAAGCTACGACTTGCATATGTCACAATAGATTTTTGTTGAGTTGAATCAATATGCCAGCCTACAAGAATGTCTACAGTATCACGGAAATGATCGTTAAAGCTCTCAGGGTATACATCAATAATCAAAAGGATTGAATCTACAGTAGCTATAAGTAAATCTGGTCGATCAACATTTTCCAATGCAGATTGTAGCTGAGACATTATAGCCTACAAATTAAATATACATAGTTTTTAATGTAATGTATGATATGTAATATATAATAATTAAATATCAATTTATTATTTTGTTTTATTTTCAATACTTTTTAAAATTTTCTGTTTTATTAAAATTTCACTGTAAGAACTAGTAATAATTAAAAAATAATAATTAAAAAAATTTTAAATGATTAAATCATAAAATAATTAAAAAATTAATTTAATTATATTTCATTAATTAAATATTAATATAAATAATAATTCAAATATTTATAAAAATTACCAAAGAATAATCTTTCAATTTAGGTGTTTTTGCATCTAATTTTAATGTCTCTCCAAATGATTTCATTAGTAAATATTTTACATCATCCTTGCGTTCTACAGAATATTTGTTAAATAACCAATCCATAAATCTAAAACAGCAAAATATTTTATATAACCATTTTACTTGGAAATAATGAATTCAAATTTTTAATTATATATTTTACTTTTAAATAATCTATAAAAAATAATCAATAAAATAATGAATAAAATAATGTATAAAAACATTTAAATAATTATAAAATATAAATAAGAAAATATTTTTTTAAAACATAATTTAGAAAATTAAATTACCTTTTAAAGTCTTGCTCTGACACATATCCAATGCGTCCTAAGCATTTTGCAATATGATGTTTTGATTCAAGGCTAGGCCCACTATATAAAATATCTAATAAATTTTCACAAATAACGTCTAAATTTCGTCTGATATATCTTTGATTCTCAAGAGCAATAATGCCTTCCTGCATTTGCTTACAAAGACCCAAGAAATGATCATAATCATCTTCTCGACATAAGCGCCTTAAAAGCTTAGAAATTCTAGAATCCTCTGAAAAATATTCAATATCTAAAATCAATAATAAAATAATAATTATATTTTCTACATTTGTACAGGACACAGATATACAAATCATTCTTCAAATATATTAAAACATTTTTTTTAATTATCTTTTGTTTCATATAAATTTAATATATAGAAATTAAATATTCATTAAAAATCATATTATAAGCTACTTTTTTGACAAAAAATAAAATAAATTTATAAATACTATAAATCGAAATTTAATTTTATATTGTAAATTTTTTTATAGATAATTACCATTTATTCTCTTGTCGTCGTAATACTTATTTTCTTGATTTTTCAGCGATTCTTGAAATTTCGGTCTCGACTGAGGATGTGTGTAGGTATTGTCAACATTCTGCTCACGATCGACAACAGTTTTTTTGAAAGCACGAGGTCTAGTTGCTCCGCTACTGCTTCCTCCTCGTCCACGATCTCCGCTGATACCTCCGCGAGCCATTCGAAATTCATTTCGTGGCTCACCACTGGACCTGTAGAAAATAATTTTTTAATGATGGGCAACATATTAATCTCAGGACGAATATTTATTATTTAATTTCATAATTCTCTGAAAATGTATTGAATTAATATGAATCTTACACAGGCAAATTATTAAAAATTATAAGAAACTAAAAATTCAAAAATTTGTAAATATATATGAAAATGTGTTTTATTAAAATATACTATTTAAAATTTTGTATTAAATTTTATGTTGAATTTATATTTTGCTTTAATAAAATATACCAAAATATAAAAAAACAATAAATAATATTTAAAAAATATGAAAAATGAGCTATATAAATTTGAATAAAAAATTAATATTAATAAATGTAAAATGGCCAAATAAATAATTTAAAAGAAACTAACCAGCTTTTATTTTTATTTATAAAAACTAATTTTTATTTAATATTATTTATTAATTAAAATAATAATAAAAAAAAAACTTTCAAAGTAATTTCAATTATGTTTAGTTTTTAATAATTCTATCAAAAACCATTTAATAAATAAAAATAATCAAATAACATATAAACTAAATAATAACATAAAAATATAAATAAAGATAACAGTGAATAAATATAAATTATTTATGATACTATATGATAAGTTTATTATCTAACTGCATCATAAATAAATATACTTATTTTTTATCTTAATTTAATATTTTAATTATTTTAACAATTCAACATTTTTAACAACAATTCAAAATTTTAGCAATATTTTTAAAAATTCAAATTTATTATCCCTTTCTAAAAAATTATGCTTGTAATGATACTTAATATATATTAAAATTTAAAAATTTTAAATTAATTGCAAATTCTACTGTAATATTTTTAAGCATATCATCAAATTTATTCAAAATAGAATATATTTTTTAAATTAAACATTAACTATTTAAAACATATAAATAATAATTATACTATAATAGTACAACTATTATTTATCAATTAAATCATTTAAAGTTAAAAATACAAGTGCATTAAATTTGTAATTATTATATTTTTCTTAGTCATTTCTATTTAATTTCTCCAAAAAATCTTTAAAATTTTCATTTTATTTGTACCATTAAAAGCTGTAATTTGAGATATTACTCATAAACTTAACATTAATCAAACTACAATTAAATAATGTTTTACTTATGTAAATTTTCAACGCAATAACAAAATAAACAAATTAATTTTAATTTTCCATTTTTTCTAAAATAATTTAGTCATAATTTAAAACTAATATAATAGAAATATTCACACCTGGGTTTGAATCTTGTAAAATTGTGATCAGCTGAATAGTTTGAATTTTTAGGACAAATAAACAAAGTTGTTCTTGGTGATCTTATAATATCATTAACGTTGTAATTTTTCAATGTTTCGTTATTGTCTTTATCCTCTTTATCTTGTGACTCAGAAAATAATGCTTCTTGACTTTTATCCGAATTCTTGCATCCCCTTAACTTTGTACCAATGTTGATGTTTCCACAGCTACTCATCACATTGCTATGCAAGTGGATGACATGATCCACACACCTCAGAGGCGCACAAACTTACGTTTGAATCTTATTTACACCTATTTTGATGAATTTATAGGTTAGAAATTATTGTATAACTATTACGAATAATTAAATGAATAAATTTTTGGTCTATATGCACTTAAATTATAATATCAATTTATTCTAATTATTTCAAATAAGTAGCAAGTAAAAAAAATATAATATTAAAGCCAATTTTATGGTTTATAATTTTATTTAGGTCATTCTTTTTTAATGATGCTAAACTTATTTTATATTCAAATTTTTAATTTTCATTGTTATATGATTAAATTATTAGTTCAAATATATAAAGATATTATCTATTTTATTATTTAATTACAAAAAAAAATAAAAATATGTAAATTTGAAATAATACAATCATTGTTAATTAAAAATAAAGGAATTAAAATAAATTATAAATATTATTTATTAAATAAATAAATAAACTTAAATATATATAAATACCCTATTACTAATAAGTAAAATCATTTATAATAAAATGTAGAATTAGTATCCATACCACCTTTAACAATGGTTCTATTTTAAAACACTAGTCTATCAAATATTGGTTATGTTTTAATAAGGTGTGTGTTACTTTATGTTGTTCTATAGTGCCATCTTTAATCATACAAAAATAATCTGTGTAATTCAAAACATTTTTTTATTCTTAAACTATTAAAAATATTCAACAAAATTATTGATAAATCAATACAAAAAATTAGAAACATATTAATCAATATCCTGGTATATAATTTAATAAAATATAAATTAATGCCATTAAATATATATATATATACATATTTATATTTAGTCATTAAAAATTATAAAATGTTTTGAAACTAAATAATTAATTGTATTATTGTAAATATTTTGAAGAAACTTAAGTAATATAAAAACTAATGTTTACATTAAAAGAAAATATAAATATAACTTTCATTAAAATCAATAAAATTAAATAAAATATTTACTAAAAAATAATATGATTCGGTTAATTTCAATTAATGTTTCTGTTTTATTATGCATATAGTATGAAATTTATTTTTTGTTAGGTTTAAATACATAACACTTATAAACATTATTCTAAACTTTACTTTAAATAGTAATTAATCCAAAAATATAATAAATATTAAAATTTGTTTTAAAGATAAATACATTATACAAATAAATTAAATATGATTTATGTATAAAACAAATATTTATGAATATAAAAAATAAAAATTAACTTTATAATAAATTATCTATTTTAGTATCTCCTTATGAAATATTGTGCAATTGCTTGATAAGTCTTTATAAAATACTGAATAAAAATGAATGTACAATACAAAGAAAAATTAAAATGGGTACAAAGGCTTTTAAAGCAACAAGTATTTATAAAATTGATATAATAATGCACTAAATATTTTTATAAGCCAATTTATTGACTTGAACCATAGTTTAAAAAGTTAATCAAGAAATTAGAAAAATATAAAATACTTTATATTTGTAATTATTAGATTTTTATATATTATTATTATAAAAAAATATTAATAAAATGTAATTTTGTTTTTTATTAAGAAAATATAAATAAGAGTGTAGTTATTACCTGCTACTGAAAATTCACTTGTTTTTAAAGTTTTTACAATCTAAATTGTCTTTGTTAAATAAATAAAGATAAGAATAAGTCAGAATATCAAATCATATGGAAAAAATCTTTTTCAGAATACGCGAAAATGTGTCCCGTATTACAATCACATAGTTCTACAGCACGCCAGCGTTGCCATTTTCGCCATATTGAAAAATTTCTTTGCAATTCGCAAGAAAATCCTGTAGGTGCCGTACTTATTCTATAAATTTTCTGATTTTCACTTTGAATATTAACGAATTAGAAGATTTGCACCATTTGCACCATTTGCACCATTTGCACCTTTTGCACCTTAATCTCTGTTCTGTGATTTGCACCAAGTACATTTGAAAACTTATAAATTTGTAACTGGATTAACTTTACAAATAATATGGGGTTTTTCGGTTTTTGAAATAAACCTTTTTTTTTGTACATTATTTTACCGATTCAAGGTAATTATAAAAATGAAAACTCCTTTGTATATTAAATAAACCTTACAATAAGTAATTTGTATTTTTATCATCTTTAATATGTCCAGGTTAGAAACAGATCAGCTGATTTATGAAACTATTCAGTTACAATAAGTATTAATCAGTACAATTATTTAATAATAAAATTTTTTAATTTTGTTTCATAAAAGATTTTACTTTATAATATTATATTACTGTATTATTTAAATTATATATTTTTGATTAATAAATCAAGGATTTCCAACTTTTATTATTACAAATTTTAAATTATTATCCTAATACTTTTATATATATTGTTCAAATTTCATATAATTTTATTTAATTATTTAATATATTTTACCGATCAATTAATTATGAATACTTTGGTAAATACATATAAATAAATACATTATCAGTTTAAGTTAATTAATTATTTATAATAGTTTACATATTGTTTTTAGTCAATATAATAGAAAAAATAAATACAAATCTATAAAAATCACGTACATATTTCAAATTTAAATTTAATAATTATTTTTAGAAACTTAATGCTTTTAAATAGGATATATATTATATGTATTCAAATTACATATGTATTTTTATCTACAAAATAAGAAATATGAATTAATCAATTAATATATTTTCTTTGTATTAATTACACAGTACCTTATTACTAAACCTTTAAATAATTTTAATACATTATTGAATAAGTAATAGAATGATACATTATATATATTCATTCGTAAATCTTAAAATATATTTATATAAATAGCATCAATGCAACATATTACTTATACTATAATAATTACTATTAATTTTAATAATTATTTAAATTTATACAATATTAAACAGGATTATTGATTATAACTTTTATACTATATTGTTGTTTGAAACAAAATAAAAATAAATAAAATTAAAATTGGAGTGATAAAATAGTAAAGAACTATTTGTTACTAGTACAATTTAAATTTATATTTATTTATCTAATTTAATAAAATTATTTACAAAATGTTAATATTAAAATTTAAATAGCTAATAAATATTTTTTTAATGAGTATTTACAAATTAAATATCATTATAAAGTAATTAAATAAAAATTTAGTAATATATATTTTTCTTTTCATAAAGATGGTTTTTATACTTTATTAATCAAATGATTATAAAGATTTAATATATAATAAAAATAAAAGTAAAATATAGGTAGTTAAGTACTATATTTGTTTATTTTGTTTAATAAAAATTTTTTTACATGTATTCTCATTTATATATTAAATTATTAAGAAGCAGTTTATTTCGTAGAAGTTGAGTAAATATTTGTATTTACATTTATAAGATTTATATAAATATATTATTTTATTTTTAATAAAAAAAATAATACCAATACTTTTATGTTATAATATTTATGAAAAATTTTATATAATTTGAAAAATAAAAAACATTTGGTCAATTTGGCATTTTATTGTGTTATTTGTGTGTTTATTTACAAGTATAGATTACTTTCTTCCTTTGTTAGAGTTTTGAATTTTTTTTAATTTTCTCAATGCACATTTCGCTGCTGTACATTTAGCGATTCTATGATTTCTTCCAATACCTTTGAACGAGCCCTTACCAAACACATCTACAGTCACCCGTACTCTTCGACCGTCAGCCAACTTTTCGGGCTTACCGAATTTAGCTGTTTCTGGCTCTAATTCTAATAATTCACGAATTGGTGACTTAGGAACATTTGCACTAAACTGTTCAATTTCTGATTTCATTATCTTAAAATATACAGCCCACACAGCATCTAAAGACATGTTGCTATCTAAATAAATTGCACCAGCTAAAGATTCAAAAACATCACCTAATGCTTTAGGGACTTCAACATCTTCAGCTTGCTCAGCTTCTTCAAATTCTCTCGCACCTATTAAATAATACTCTTCACTAATGGAATGACCGTTTTCTTCTTGAATTCTTACAAATCGGTCGATTACCGTATTAAGACCTGGAGATAAATGTCTAAAATATTTATGAAATCCACATCTCACTGCTAGTGAGGCGAAAATTATGTTATTTACAAGAGCAGATCTTAAATCTGTTAATGCACCAGGAGAATGCTGCCTAGGATCTTCATATAAATGTCGTGTTATCAAATAATCCAATACAGCATCTCCTAAGAATTCTAATCGCTGATAGCAATCAGTAAGTCTATTAGGTTGATATGATGCATGAGTAAAAGCTTGTAACAAATAGCTTCTGTTTCGAAAACTATATCCGATGGATTGCTCCAAACAATCATATCCATCCAACATAATCTGTAATTCATTTTCCGCTTCTGAAATGAAATAAAATAAAGGACTTGGTGGTTCCTGTAATTTTTTATAACGTATATGAGTCCACTTTTTACGTCCATCTTCAGTGACTCCCTCTACAAATGGTGTGCTCCCTGAAGGCCTTGTTTCTGGTTTGGAATTTTGAATAACGCAAATTTCTTCCTTAGGCAAAACATGTATACCAAGCCAAGTCATAAATAATAAAGCACCTCTAGGACCACAAGCAATCAAATACGCACCGATCAATGCCTCCACACAATCAGCAATACTTTTATCTGGAATACTATGTTGAGTGATCAAATTATAAGGTACGAAAGTACGCAATTGATCGCTACTCCTATAATTTTTATTGTCAGTTTGAACAAGCTCACTTTTTATTATTTCAAGTTTATACTCTGTTTCTTTAACAAGCTCGTTTATAGCACTGTACATATCGAGAGACGGTAAGTCTGCTTGATTCCACATAGCCGAAGGTATACCCGATTCAATAAGTACTTGTTCAAGTTCTTTTGGCACATAATAACACGGAGGAAGCCAATTATCATGAGGTTCAAACTTTGTAGCTATCATACTTTCACCCAACATCTTTTGTCTCCCCAAACGGTACAAATTGAGATTACTTACCTGTTTAGATCGTAAGTGACTTAATTTTCCTTCATGAATATTGTTATAAGTACAGAATAAGTATGTCGTGATAGCATATTTTAAAAATGAATCACCAATTGTTTCTAATCTCTCTAAGTTTATGCCGTCATTGGCATTGGACATAGTTAAAGCTTGTAATATTAAACTTGGACTTGGACCTGAATGTCCATTTAAATTAGGTTGGTAATCAAAACTAAAAGTTTCTTTATTATAATGTATGGTCTGTTCTGGAATATCAATTATTACCTGTTTACTATATTTTTTACAAGTAGGATTTTCTATTTCTTGTTTAAAATAATTTGATACTACACTAATATAATCCTCGTGTCTTCTATGCACTTGCTGAGCAGTTTGAGTCTTCAAAGGTTTCTTATCAAATGATACTACTTTTGTACATGAAATAAATGAACCTTTACTCAATATAATTTCCATATTTTTATTTATATTTTCTACGTGAGTATATTTATGCTTTTGATAAAAATCATCGTCATAAGAGCCAGTAAAATTCCAAATAGTTAAATCAGACTCTTCTTGCTGCTCCATACAGATCAATTTATGTTTATCATTCTCAAGGATTTTACTTTTTTTATCAAATGCTTCTGCTACGTTATCTCCAGTATAAGCTATTTTCAAGCCTTCATCTTCATTTTGACTCTCATCTGAACTGTAGTCACCAAAATCGTCACTGCAACTATTCTCTGAAGGGTTATCTTCGAATTCAGAATCATATGTAGACGAGCCGTATCTTACATTACTCCATTTGAAGTCAGATTCCATGTTTAAAATATTATCATCGTTTAATGATGCCATATTTATCATTTCATTAGACCAAGTACCTATTTCAAGTTTATTATTATCCGTATCCAAATCCACAACAAAGTCGTTATTTATAGAAATCTTCTTATTAAAATGTAAATTAGAATTTAAACAATCCATTATCACATTATCTTTCTCTTGTTTAATATTCTGAAAAAATATCATTTGTACAAGTAAAAATTTAAAGATTTTAATCAATTCTATAATTATTTATTTGATTAATTTTATCATATTCTATTTATCTATTCTATTTATTCTAGAATTCTATTTATATTCAGAATTTTAATACATTTCGTATTAAGTGGTTTAGATCGTTTTTTGGAGATAAATGTTTTTTTTTCTTGTATATATATATACATATGTATGTATATATAATTTGGTGAATAAATTTTATTTAATAAAAAAGCAAAAACCTTAGGTGTATTATAATATTACAATATTTCGATGGCATTTGTTGCCATCCTCATTAGTAATAAATGCGAGGTTAAAATTTATGCTCGAAAAATATATTTCGAGGTGATTATTATAGAAAATATATTAATTGACATCGAAATATTATGGTGTTATCATTCATCTAACGTTTTTTTACTTTATATAAATTTATTTATTTATCCAATATTTATACATCAAAAAATCCACTTTCATTTTCAATAAAAAAAATCTAAAAACAATTCATACTAATTATCAAAATTGAAGAATAAATTTTCAAATAATTTGAAATTTAATTTATTTAATTTAAAAAAATGAATCATTTAAATAAATTTATTAATGTATTTATTTACAATTACGTATATCATTTCAATAATTTTTAATTTAATATATAAAATTTGTTGAATTTAAATCTCACATGAATGTAAATTTTTCAATATAATATATCAAATGAAAATTGTATTAAATACTCAATATAAATATTAAAAATTTACTACATTAATAGTATAGTTTACTTAAAAAAAAAAAATCGAATTAATAGATGTTAACCTGAATTTTTTAATGTTTTCCAAATTTAAGAAGATAAAAGTAAATGATTGTATAACTAATTGTGATATTAAAACTTTTTCTTTCAGTCATGGTATAGAAGCAAAACTAATGTATTAACTTACATTGACTTTTTCAGTTTCCTTTGATTTTTTTAGTACATCCGCAAGACTCCAACCGAAATCCAGAGACGGCCATTCAAAACTTTCCTGCAGGACTTGTTGACCTAAAGCAATTGACTGGGCTACCTGACGACGTATTTGATCAGCTAACAACAAAGCGTTTATCCTGTAGAGTATACATGGTAAACAAACAGCTTGTCGCCACAAAGACGCAGGAAATGGATGAATTGCGCAAAGCTCAGCTATAAGTATCTGTTTTTGTTCAAGGTTTTCACGTTTCGCTCGCTTCGTTTCTTCACTACTCGTTGGCAATGCGACTCCCTTACGATTCACGTACCTGAAATATAAAATTATAATTTATAATTTGTTTGTGAATGACGAAATAACCTTTAACATAGAAAAAAACACCTAAAATTATCATTATTTACAAGTTAATATTTTTTTTAATCTGTAATGCTGTAGATATATTTGCATATTTTATTTTATTTTTTATTATTGCAATTTATTAATATAAAATTTATTGATATATGTAATTACTACTGATGAAATATTTAAAAATTGAATAATATTATAACTTTAATATTTTGTATAATTATTATGTACAGTAGTACATAATTGTAAAATATTACGTATTAGATTTTTTGATCTCGTTTAATTTAAATTTTGAACTTTTTTACCATAAAAAAAAAATTGTAAAATATAACAAAAGTACTCTAAACACTGCTGAATATTAAATATTCAATAAACTAATAAAAACAATACTAAATAATAATAATAGTAACAATAACAATCTATTTTCAATTAACCGTGATTTGTAATTGACAAATTGAATTCACCGTGGCGTAAGGAAGTTGAGACGTGCTGAGGTATGATCAACATCAAGCAGTGGTTGCTCGAGATTCTGTATCTGTATATCGTATTTCTTTAAATAGTACTCTTCAAAAGTACTGTAATCATCACCTGGAAAACTGGACTTGGGATTTAAATGATTGCAGATCTCTGCAACATAAAAATACTGTGGCTTGTCTTGATTCCGGTACCAAGGCATTATCACAGCATCATAATATTTGCTTGAATCGAAAGTAAAATTCTGCCGATTTTCTTCTGATATGATATTCGGCATACTGTTACGATTCTCATAAATACAATCGATAAAATCCCAATCTACAACTATGTCAAGTGAAGCATTTACCTTCTTAACTGGAACAATTATGTACGAATTTTCCGATACATAGGGATCAAACAGCATCAGATATTTCTGCAACCTTAAAATGAAATCTTAATTAATTTTAAGACAATTATCTAACAAAATATAAATTTCATATTCATATTATACAAAAATATTATTTATATAGTATAAATAATTATAATATATTACATAAAATTGAAAAAATTTATTAAAAATCATTAATAAATATAAATATTTCAAAAATTAATATTAATATTTTACCTTAAAACGTTTGTAAATGTATAATTAAGAAACGAGACAACTTTGGTTATCTGTGATTTATCTAATATCAGAATTTCTTCACTCAGTTTTAAATCTACACGAACCTCTCCAGACCTTGTATATATTGGAAATGGGCAAATTTTCGGGATTTTTTTGTGCGTTAATATTCCAAAACCAATAGCTGAATCCTCTGGAGGATATATCTTTCTCCCCCTTGTATTCTGTTCTTCTGGTAGAGGACAACTAAGTTTCATGTAAACATGGTACAAGTAGCAAGGTTTTTGTACTTCTGGTTTGCAATCTGTGAGTGCATCCGCTATTTTCTTATAATAATACTGTCTACGTTTTGTTGTACCAGGACGAGCGTCTAACAAGTTCATTTTTTCATCATCGCTTATTGTTAATACTTGAATATCTTCCGGATTAGCTTTAAAGTTTTCTTTACCAACGGGTAAAAGATTATCATCTATTTCATTTTCTTTATGTAGGCGAACACATAACTGTAAAGCAGCCATTCTTTTTGCTAAGGCTTTATTTGGCATAGGGAAAGAAGATATTGGATATTTTAATGGGGAGTTGATTGGCAATCTTAATGAACAAATATACATTTTATAATTATCCACATAAATTGAATTTATTTTCCATTCTGGCGTTAATTTTGTAAATGTATCACTAGGCAGTTTAGCACAATATCTGAAACAGAATGTGTAAACTTCATGCTTTTTAAATCTTCAAATATTAAAAAAATACATGCATTCTATACAAATTTTTATATTACCATTAATAGTTTTATATATAAAATAGGAAATAAAAATTGTAATATAGAAAAATATTAAATAAAAATAAAATATAATACTAAAATATAAAGAATTTAAAAAAATAAATAAATAATAAATATTGAATCAATAAATACCTATTCACTAAAGAAATAGCAGATCTTAGTGTTACTTTTGGACTATCTACTTCACAAAGAGGCTTATACTCTGGTACTAATGTATCATATGCATCGGCCTCGTGTTCTTCTAATTCACTAGCTTCTTTACTTGAACATTTTAATAATAAAATTTTTTCAATATAATGATAATCAGCCAAATTGTGTATATATACCTGAGACTCATTCTCTGGTACCAGTAAAACATGTAATGCATCTGTTGCACGAGCTCTACTTTTACATTGTACATAAGATTGATAATTTTTAGGAAAATCGAATCTCATTACAAAATTACACTTAGGAATGTCTATTCCTTCTTCTAAAACAGCTGTCGAAATCAATAAATTACATTCATGAATCCGAAATTTCTTTAAAACTTCTTCCTGTTTTCTATATCCTAATTCTATATCTCTACCACAAAAAATATCATCATTAGTTTTTTCACTTATATAAAGTGGAGATAAAAAATGAAAACTACTTTCACATGCACTTAATTCATTTAACAAATAAAATAATACTTTTGCAGTTAAGGCATTATCTACAAAAATTATACCACAAAGTAACTCTGAATCAGTCAATCCATATAAATAATGAAAAGTTCTTAATTTTTTAAATCCAGTATCACCTTTTCGATTAAAATGTTTGAATGGTCTATCACGATTAATTTTTTGTTGATCATTTCTTAAATCACATTTTTCCTCATTATCAACTGTACAGTTATCTTTAGTAATTGGTGTAAAAGTTTTAAGTACCTCCAGTAATCTATGAATTTTTGGAGTAGAAAACTTAAAAATTTTTTCAGTTTCACTTAAACCATTAAACATGTGATCACAATATGCCCTAACTTTTAAAAAAACAGTAGCAATAATACTTAATAAAAGATAATGTCTTTCATATGGAGTTTTAATTTTAAGTTTTTCTATCAACATTAATAAAATTAATGCTGCCCTATCAGCAGCCCATGGACCAAGTGTTTCAAGAATATATAAAAATTCTTGTATCATTCCAAGAGGTTTTTCTGTTGGATTAGGGATTTTTTTAATATCTTCTAAAAATTCTTCGCTATAAATTTCTGTTGGATCATAACGATGATCATTTAAGAAATCAATTGTACAATTTATACACTCTTTTATGTAATTTTCTACGTCTTTACTTTTTTCAATTTTATACTCTAACATATATTCATTTGGTTTAGGACTGTAACGTAATATAGATAACAAATCACTGGCTGTTTCTATTTGACACTGAAATAATGATTCGATTCTCTCTATTTCAAAACTTAACTGTCCAGGCTCTTTTGTCAGATTATACAAAGGTACAACAAAACCAATTATTTTTATTGTATTATCACAGGATCTGAAAATATTTAAAATACTACTAAGTTGACTATTTGTAACTAAATTATGACACTTATCAATTATAAGAAAATTGATTTGATTTGGAAGAATCTTACAGGCTTTTAAAAGTTCATGGCACATTTGAACTGTTAAAATTAACACTTGAGTATTAGAATAAAATGCCTTAGTGTTGAAATCTAGTGGATTATTACATAGCAATACTTTTAAGTCTGTAACCTGCTCGATGTGATTTGCTTTAGCAGCACATAACTCTTCATTTTCTAACAAATAAATTGTTCTTTTCCCATTTGAAGATAAAGTTTGTCTATTATTAATTGCTATTTCTTGAATTAATTTAGTTACAATGAATGTTTGTTCACCAATTTTACCTAAGCAAATTATAATGTTTTTTTCTTTGGCAGTATACAGAAGTTGAACTTGATGTTCTCGAGGTGTGAAGGATTTTGTATGAATATGATCATTAAAAAAAAAAGCCATTGATAATTTAATTTAATAAGCTTTTTTTTCTAAATAAAATCTTAATAGAAAAATATTATATACCACGTTAAAGTAATCTATAAATTTTATTTTTTTATTATGTGCAATAATAAAATTGATGATGTTTACTTGTCTGTTTATATTCCAAGTCTATTGTACCCCTACTATACCATGAAATAAGCAGACTAAAATTTGTTGGTTATGACAATTTTCCGATCCAGTATAATATACCGAATATATATGTATACATAAATGTATATATGTATACATAAATGTATACAATATAAGCCATAATTTTTTGAATAAATTTTTTTTTTTAAATACATAAATATAAGTTTCTTATTTGTATAAATTTAATGTAAAATTACATAAATAGTTTTTGTCATTTAGTAGCTAAAAATAATAGCTTAAATAAACCAAAGAATTTTAATTTGTTATAGTAAAAAAAAATATATAAAACAACTAAAACACTATAAATCCCCAATACTCATATATATTAATTATTATAAGTTAATAAATAAAACCTAAAGTAGATAGTATATCTTGTTAAAGTAAAATTTTCATTTTCATTAAATATGACATTATATATTAAAATTATAATATAATAAAACTTACTACAAGCAAGTAAGATGCAAGTATTGCATTAAATATGTATATTTATTTGTTTTGAAATACGTAATAGGATAATTTAATAATATTTAATATAAATATATTTATATATTTATTGTGTATAATTTTATTGAATTCTTTATTCTATTTATTTATTAATTTTATGTATACCTATAATGTTTAATTAGATTTTCATTATAACTCTTGTACTTCTGCCTTTAATTAATAGATAAATTTTTAAAGGGTTATTGGAATAATAATTTATAGTTTGGCTAAGTTATTTACAAAAATTAATTCATTTATTAAAAAATAACGTTACATATGTTTATAGAAATAATTTTAAAGTTTATACCGTTGAAAATTAATAATTGGAGCAATGAGACAAGGATCTATACTGTATTAAATCCATAATACTCTATAAAATATAAAATATAAAATAATATAAATATAAAAGGAAAATCTATTTGATTTTTTAAAAATAAGTTTAATTTTTTTAATTTATATATATATATATATATATATATAGATATAAAGAATACAAATTAAAGAAAATGATATGATATAATTTTTGTATTTTATATTTATACAATTATAACCCTATAATCCAATATAAATAATCAAATATAGACAATAAATAGTTCAAATTAAGAAATAAAATCTTGTTCTAAACAAATTGAGTTTCTAAATTAAAAATTTAAATTTCTATATTTTAATATTTTATTGATTTTTTAAATATTTATTATTCAATTTTGTTATTTTACAAGCATCTTTTATACCAAAATTAAATACATAAATTCTATTATGTACACTTGATTTATAATAATAAATTCCGAAAAATCTCTTGTAAGTAATGAACTTACATCATAATTATACATTCTTCATAAAAAGTTTACATACAATATTTAATTAAGTAAACAATAATATTTTGTATCTATCACAAATTCATGATAATTAAATAATATAGCTTATAAATACCTAGTTTTTTAAATTACCGTTGATATTAAATTAATAATGCTATTTGGAAAAGTTAATTAAATATTTTTTGTTTAAGTGGGATATGATATAAGCTGATAGTTAAAAAATGATATGTTACTATAAATATATTTATATCTGTCATTAAATTATATATATTGTAGTAGTTTCCTGTTGAGTAGTCAAATGTCAACATGTTTAACAATAATATGTATAATATGGAATATAACACATTGAATGGTATATAGGCAAAATAAATTAATTGTATTTTTGTTAACAAATATAAGTAGTGCATTGCATTTCTCAGTACTTGAATGCTATTTAAATGAATTTTCAATAAATCAAGTGTCATGATTTATCGTTATAGTCTTCTGTATGAAATCTAAGTGAGAATATACACTAGTATATATATCAGGTATGCCTGTGGCACAGGGTTCACTCATTGAAACGATACCAATAATTTTATTATCACTAATCAGTGGCCCTCCGCTGTCACCCTGTAACATTTGAAAATAAATATTATGTAAATTGATTCTTAACTCATAGAGAACTTCGAAACAACTCCACGTTTACATTATCCAAAAGAAATTTTTTTAACAAATTCTTTAAAGTTAATTTAAGCTATAATTAAAGAAATAATTAGAACAATTAGAAAGAATTTATAAAACTTATTCAATTAATAAATGTTAATTTATTATGCATTTCAAATTAATATATTTTATGCTTATGCATATAATTTTAGTTTTCCCTATTCATGTATAAAAACGCTAATAAATTAATAAAGAGGTTGATGTAGAGATTCCAATAGGTGCAAATAAAGAATAATTCATGCTTAGTTTTTTAGCCGATGCTTCGATATATAAAAAATAAAATTTCTGTATATAAAAATGAATGGTAATACGATCAGTCTGTACGAGGACACTTGGAATATTAATAGTCGATATACACATTTGAAATATTGTAACAGTTAACAATTAATTATTCATTAATAATTTATTATTGAATTAAAAATAACTAAGTAATAATTCATTTATAATAATAAATTTAAATTTATAACAATTTGGGAGACGGTTAAGTATAACAATAATAACTTATGACGTAAAACAGATGCGTATTTATATTTGATATATAAGAAATTTGTATTTACATTTAGCAATTTACTTCACAATCTACGACGAGCTCGTCGTAGATTGTGAAGTTTTCCATTGAAAAAAATAATTAGGTAATATTGTTATGATATCTGTAATATTATACAAATTATGACTTTTATATTATTTATTAAAATTAATCTTGATAAATTAGCAGCCTTAAAAAAGGACAGGGATAGCCCTGTCGAAGCGTCGGCTAAAAAATTAAGCATGAATTATTCTTTACTTGCATCTATTGGGATCTCTATATCAACCTCTTTTTAATAAAACATGGAAGATGTCTACATTAATAATTGCATCAAAATATAAAAATCGGAGCAATCTAAATCATGGCAATTTTTTTTATTAAATCTCTTAATAAATTTGTATTTTATAACAACTTACCGTGCAAACACCATGACCTATTTTTTTGTAAGCGCATACTTGATCGCTGTGAATAATAAATTCAAAATAAGGTTGGCATATGGTATTATTAAGGATATGCATTTCTGCTTTTCGTAATGTTGGAGAAGTATCACCGTCTGGATACGTAGTTAATCCCCAGCCAAGGATTACACCAATTTCACCACCCAAAATATTTGAAATTGGTAATGACGCTTTTTTCTGGAATTCATTGAATGTAATAGTTCCCTTTACCTAAAATAATAATTAGCGTTTTACTAAAATTTTTACTTTTTAAAAAATATTTTAAAAATAAAAGTATTTTTTTTTATAATTTAGTTAAACATTATTTTAAAACTTATTAGGAATAATTTTTACACTTTTATAACAAAATTTTTTGCTGTAATTCATTATCATGAGATTATTTTGTTATATTTTAGCTAATTAAAGTATATTTAAACATAAAGATTCTTGGAAAATATGAAAAATACAAAATCTTCATATAAATATTAATTTCATACAGATAATTTATTTGAATACGCTAAGTGTATTTAAAACATATATTAACAGCAACATAATATTTAATAAGTAACAATTTTATGTAAGGATATTTATGCAGTACAATTTAATCATGCAAAACTATATTATATGCTTTATGTCAGACAATTACAATATATTCTATATAAATTAAAATTATTTTAGTAGTTGCACAATATCTCATTAAAAGTTAAATCATAAATTATAACTGAAGTTTCAATTATTTTAAAGTTTTTTTTCGTAAATATACTTCTGATCATTATTATTATTTTTGTTCTTTTTATTGTTATTTCAAGTTCTATATGACAGTATTTTTAGACGTTAAACAATAGTATATCTTAATTGAAATATGTAAAGAAAAAAGCGATAGTCAATTAATATTTATAGAACTAAACTTTTTAAATTGTTGATCTATTACTTTTCATTATAAATATTATGTAAAACAATGATGTCGGGATACTTAAAGTGATCCTAATTTCATTACAACATGGAAGGTGCTTCGAAGCAATAGTTTTCAAAATGTACAATACCTTAATAATAGAAATATCATGTTGATTCATTGTCATTACGTCTTTCCTTCCTGTAAAGAGATAATGTAAAAAAATTTTTTCTATTCCAAAGATAGAACCTGTGCTAGATAATGACATATTAGAAGTTCCCATATAAATTCTAATAAATTGATAATATTCTTTTAATTTATAAAAACAATGAGCGGCCGAAAGCACGTGCGATTCGCTGATTATCACACCACCACAAATAAGTTTATTAAAAGGAATCATTCTTACAGATACCATAAATGGAAAATTCTTTATATCTGTATTTTCACCACCAATAATTCTCACGCTTTTACCGAGGACACCTATAAAAATTTTAGACATAAATGAATGTGATTAGTGATGTAATAAATCTAAAACAATTTAAAATTATTAAAATTAACTTTATTCGCTGTAGAATAAAATGAGAATTTAGATTTAAAAAAGTCATAACAGACTATTCAGTCAAATACTTATTTAAATTCTTAAAATAAGTTATAAACCACAAATAATTATTTATAAAAATATATTTGTTTTTTTCTGATTTAAAATAAAATCAATGGTTACAATATTTTCTAAAGCTATTGATATTATATATTAATTATCAATTATTATCAATCAAGTATTGACAGTTTTATAATAAAAATAAAATATAATAGTAATAATTGATATAAAATTTATAATTAGCTTACCACTACTTGTTAAGAAACATATAAAAATTATAATTTTGAATGTCATTGCGGATGAAGTAAAACAGCAAAAAATAAGATCCTATTCTTTTATATAGTAATACTAAAATTTATGTAGAAAATACTAAATTTATCAGTAAACTAACAAGTTTAATACGAAATTGAGTCATTCTAGAATTATCACCGAATTTAAATAATGCAAATAAAAATGAAATTTTCTTTTTTATATTTAAAATAAAATATAAATTGTTGAATTAACTTAATTTATTTAACACAATAAATACGTATGTATGTATGTATGTATTATTATTATTTTATTATTATTATTATTATTATTATTATTATTATTATTATTATTATTATTTTACATGTAGATATCTAATACGAATGATTGTCTCTAACGGTTCTCAACAACTAAAATATGGATCCAAGTATCTGTAAATGAAAAAAAAGCACTGATGTGTGTATAATTTCATATTATAAATATTTATTTTATAATAATTATCTATGTATAATAGATAAATTTATCGAAGTAAATATTCTTTTAAATATAATTCTTTAATATACTCACATCGAAAGATTCATACAAAATTTTACTAATTATTTTGTATGAAGTATATATATTGAATATCTCTATTATGAATCATAAATAATTAATCATTACTGGATAATTAAAATTCTGATCATGCTAATATTTATATAAGCACAATATTTCAAGAAAATGTCAAAAAATTTTAAATCAATTTTAAAAAAAGAAGTTTAAAATAGATAGAAATATTTAATTGTAATGATATTCTTTTATTATACACATTATTGATTTTATAAAATTTTAAATTATAGATTTAATAAAAAATGTGTTTAATAATTAAAATTAAATTCATACAAAAAAAAAAAAAAAAAAATACACGAAAAACTTAATAAACTGAATTAAACTCAATCAAGAAATCATATTATTACACATTTATTTAAAAAGAAAATTTTATTCATAAAATATTTTTTTTTATATACATAAAATTTTTACTAACAGTAATTATAACATAACAGTATAAATATTCAATTTAGATTATCAAATTTTGTTATTTTTAATAATAAAATTAATGCAATTAAACAATGATTAATACAGAAGTTATAAATTTATGTTTAATTTATTCAATTATTTACATTTCAGTTTCGTTTTAATATTTATTACAATATCTCTGGCTATAATTCATTATTTTGATTAGTATTTTAAATTATTAAAATAATTCATTCTTAAACTTTTAATTGATTAAGTCAGAATTCCTTTATAATTTTATTGTAATTATTATTATTTTTATATTACTATACAACGATTAAATCCAACTTTGGACGTTTGAATTACAATATATATATAATAAATATACAGTTTTACGAACTTAATACTAAATTATTATATTTACGAATGATTTTAAACGTACTTACAATTCATAATACAACAAAAAATATGTTATAAGTATTTTACAAATTTATTACAGTAACGACTATTATTTATAGAATGAGTATCTTTAAATAACAGTATTTTTAAATCATTAATATTTATGAACCTAAAATCTCTAATCATTTATTTATTCAAATAACTCAATTTGTAAACAAAGAATTTCATATATGATAATAATTTCATGTATGATTCATATAGATAACCTTGTATTCATAACTCATTTATCAGTATTACGATATATCATAAAATTTTATTTGGTATATCACAGTTTTCATAAACATCATTATTTTTTTGTTTTTTAAGTTAATTTGCAAAATTATCAATATTTATAAATATAATATAGTATTATAATATATATTGCTTCAATCAATCTATTGATTTCCGAGATCTAGGTCCGTAAGCTAGTCCACAAACTTGATCATCAGTAAACGTTATATTTAAACTCAAGTCAGAGCCTTCTCCTTTTGTATATTCAAAATCAAAAGACCGATCTATAGTAGGGGAGGTATCTTCAGCCCAAGATCTTCTACTGCGATTAAACAATTCTGAACCAGCTCTACGAACTTTAACAAATGTATTCTTAACAATACTTGTTCCTGAATTCTTTTTTCTTGCAGGACAGCTTTCTAATTTTCTATAATGATCCATGATCTTTTCCTCGAGTTTTTCTTTTTGTCTGTTTAACTGAATTACCTTATCATTATTTTTGCGCTCCTCCATATGATAATGTTCTTTGTCCTCAAGTGATTGTTTAATTAATTGATGATTCTGTTCTAACAAGTGAGAAACATTATCCATTAATTTTCTTTTATCATTATCTAAGCTCTCATTTATTTTAATCAATACTTCAATACGATTATTATACTTAATAATCTGTTGCTCAAGATCAATAATTTTATTATTTTTCGCATTCATATTCTCTTCATAATTTGTGTAATTTGATATAATCTTATTCAGTTCAAATTTTACTCTTCGGTATTCTGTCATCAAAGCTAAATTAGCTTGATATAATTTACTAAAATCTTCCTTTAATTCAATGTGTTCGATTTTATTTGTTTTTAAATTGTTACACTCTTCTTCTAAGTACTTGCATGTTAACTCAAGATTTTCAATTGATTGATGTTGAAATCTAACTTTTATTTTTGCATCCTTTAATTGAGTCTTTAATAAACTTCTTTCCTGTAACATAGTTTCATACTTACTACTTCGATGTTCCTTATTCTCCTGATTACAATTAAGCTTATCTCGGGATTTCTGAAGAATTTCATTTTCGGCAATTAATTGACTGTTGACAAATTTAATAGCAGCTTTATTATTCTCTGACTCTACAGTTTCAATTAATGTTTGAAATTTCTCCTTGTCTTTATTTTCTTCCTTTGCCAAATTCGATACTTTATCCTCGTTAATATTTGTTCGGCTTGATGATTTATTAAACTTTATCGTATTGTATGAGTTGTTTTCGATCAAGTCCATTATATTCTTTAACTTTGACATTTCCGGTGAAGAGTCTTCAATCTGTGTTTCTACCATTTTAAGTTTTTTCTCTTGATTTTGTATAATTTTCATAGCCTCATCGAGTGCAGTAACTTTGTCTTGAACTAATTCACGTTGTTTTTCAAGTTCATTTAGAGCTTTATTCTTTTCGACTTCCAAAGTAATAACTCTAGATTCAAGATCTTTTTGCTTAATCTTGTTCTCATTTACAGCATCTTTCATTACTTTCTGTTCTTTTACTTTTTGATCCATATCACTCAAACCACGTTGAAAATCAATCGATTGTTTCTGTTTAGTTTCAAGCAAAGCTTGTAATCGCATCTTTTCTCTAATAATAATGGTTTGCTTTATTTCTAAATTCTCATATTTTAAACTTAAATTTTTTAATTCTTCTCGATGATGCTTTTCTTTTTCTTCAAAAGACTTTTTATAAGTACTTTCTAGCTCACTATTTTTTTGTGATAGTTTTTTCAGGTCTTCATTAAGACTATCAACTTTTAATGAGAGTTTCTTCTTTTCTTTTTCTAAATCTAAAACCTTAGAAGAGCTTTCATAAAAAGAATTTTCCTTTAACGAATCAACAAGTGTTGATAGTCGACGATTTTCAAGTTCAAGTTTAAGAGTTGTAGATTGTGCACTATTTGTTAATTGCTCGGATAATTTATTGTCCATGCAGGAAAATAAATCCTCAGATTCTAGAACAAAGCCATTGTTGAGAACTTCCTTCGTATTTTCTTTTAGAAGACGTTCTATAAAAATCAGAATTTGGTTTAAATATTGATTTCAAATCTATATTATTCGATTCAAAGACTTAACTAGTTTCTCACTTTTAAAAAATCGATTTTACATTTTTGATATTATTTTATTCGAACAAGAATATACTAAAATATTAGAATGAGTCCCTAAATATTTATGAAATAACAATGTACTAAAAATTTACTTTTGTAACATGAAGAACAAAAACATTAATCAAAATTTTACACGCGTTTTACTAAGACGAATATAAATTTTTAAAAATATTAAAAATACTTCGTAATTTAATTTAATGCTAAAAATTTTTAAATATTTTCTTAATTAATTTTTTTTTTTTTTTTTTAATAAATTCCCAACTGTACCATATAATGTACACTCGAAATTCGAAAAACCCTAAATACTATTAATATTAAAGAATAGGTAAAAGGTTTTTTTAATTTATTATTTTTAAATTAGACTCAGGGACTATTATGTTTTTATTTATATTATGAATTATATTATTACGTAATTATGTTCGTAATTAACGTTTTATCGAAAATTATTTTATTGTAAACTTATTTTACATTTTTTACAAAAATTTATATAAACTATATCTTTAATTGATGACTGCTTTTAATTGATTGTATATTTGTCAACATTTATGTAAACGATTAGCAATTAATAATATATAAAAATATGCGGAATAAATGTTACTATGGATAAATACAGCATGTTTTATGGTTTAACAAAAAAATCACTAGTTACAAAGATTAAATTATAATTAAATTGATTAAAGTAAAATTATAAATTACCCAGTTCCTTTTTTTCTTCATAAATTTCTTGATATTTTTGTTGGACTGCCGCGTTTTCCAACAGCAAATCATTTAATTGTTGTTTTAATTTAAACATTTGTTCTTCTAGATCTAACAACTTGTCAGCCTTAGATTTATAAGAATTTACTTGTTCTAATAAAACCTCCTTACTCTCCATAAGAAGTTGATTGTGTTGGGTCACTTGATCGAGTCGAGACTTATAAAAATGTATATCCTTCATCTTTTCTTTATATCGAGTTATTTCTTGTTCGAGACGTTCAACTCTCTCGACCTTTTCATTTACTGCATCTAATTCATCTCGATAAGACTTTGCATTCCTTGCCTCTGATACTATTGTATATAATAAACATTTATAGTGATTATTATTCAATAATTAATATTATTGTTTATAATTTATTAAAATAATGTTTAAATATTTGTTTGAATAATTTTCTTTTATAATTGAATTCAATTACACTAAATATTTCGTCAAAATTATATAATTAAAGAATAACACAAAATCAAAATATATTGAAAATAATCTTAACAATCTTTCTTCTTTGATATTTTAGCAAAAGTAATGTTATTGAAAATTTATATACAAATTATTTTATACAATAAATATTTTTTAATGATACCCTATAATTAAAATACCATGATATAAGAAACTATTAAAACGTACAAATATTTTGAAGATTATTTAAACTATGAAAATACAATATAAAACATTATGGATTGACATTGTATTTATTTGTTTCAGTTAGTAATTGAAAATTTTTCACTTGAATACTAATATAACTATAGCCTTTAAAAATGTTATTTTATAAATTCTTTATGTATAACAAACAAAATTTACGGAATTTAATACTTAGTTTATATATTTTTATAATATATTCGTATATATTTGAAGTTTTTGTCAACTAAATTATTAGTCTTAGTTAACTTTTTACACTAGCATATCAATTGTTTTATGTAAAAATACTCACTTAAATATCAATAATTATATAGCAGTAAAATTAAAAGAATCTTTTGATAAATAAAACAAATAACCACACGTAATAAAATGTTTATCTTTTCAAAAGCGAAATAATGTAATTTTTGTTTAATTAATGAATAAATATTAAATTATGATACATGTAATAGATAAAAAAAATTGTAACGTCACGTCTCTTTTCGTGACGTCGGATGTCTCAGTCGGGTAGGGAGAAACAAACAAATAATACAACAGACGTGCTTAAATTTAATAAAAATTAAATTTACAAAACAATTTTTATTTAATAAATTTACAAATTAAATTTATTTGTTTTTCTTAGTGTTTCCTAATTCAGTGCTCACCACAGCTGTACACTCGATGTCTTTAATGAGCAACTTTAAAATAAGACAAATTATATGAATAATTTTCTTTTAAGAAAATTTTTCAACGGAAATTTTTCTCTTTTCAGGTAAAAACTCAATTGGTAATAATACAGTTATGACAAATAATTCCTCGTGTTATGACGAAAGAATAGTTTGTTTACCACGTCAAGGCTTCTCCTTATTATAATCGAGAAGATCAATGACCCAAGTCAGTAGTTCTCCGCGATGACGGGAGTAACTAAATTAACCTGTAACCACAGAACAGAGATTAAGAGAAAGTCAAATTCTATGTTATACATCAGACAACAAAGTCTTATCTTTTCTCTCTTTCTCGCACTTATGTATTATTGGGTATTACTATCAGCGCCTCTGGTGAAGTCGTGGAATTTTTTAAAAAATTTTTTTATTGTGTCAAAACCTATTTAAATAATAAAATAATAATAAATATACCAATAAATATATATAATATTTGTCATATTATGGTGTATTTTTGTATGATACATTAATAATATTGTGATTAAATATAATTGTTTTAACTGTACCATCTTAAATTTCGCGCCTGAAATATTTTCAAATGCCACGACTCCTATCCAGGGGGGTCCAACTGTAAATGGGAAGACAGAAACCAGGGGGGTGAAGCATTAAATGGGAGAAGTGGCGACAAACTTACATGCATACGACTCATATAATATAAGAGCCCTGCACTTATTTTGTTATACAGTACTGTATCCCTCATACATCCCTTTTTATAAGCCGGTCCTAATGACTAGCGCATATGTTCATTCTATTCTTTTCACAGTTCGTAGAAAAGTTATGTGGTGAAATTATGTATACAAGGCGTGATTTTTATTTTCAGATGGAAACCAAAACTATTACAAAAAATTTCATATATAATATAAAGGAGGAAACAACAAGTGTAAACAATCTATAATGTATTTTGTAATTAAAAGATTAAAATATATTTTACTATTATCTTTACATATAAAAATGTATACATTTTATTTATATTTTGTTTTTATACTTTATTTTAAAAAAACACATCCTGTAATGTGTTTAATATATATTAAAATATAATTAAAAAATCATAATTTTTTTTAATAAAACAATAATTATAATTAAAAACTTGTACGCATAAAATTGACAACTATTTAAATCATAATATTATTTATACTATTATATATATATATATATATATATATATATACATATAAATATAAAATAGAGGTAAAAGATAGACTAATATGTTAAAACACTCTATGTAATATATTGCATAGTCTTTTAACATATTAGTCTATCTTTTACCTCTATTTCATATTTATATGTGTATATATATATGTGTGTGTATAATTTTTTTTCAATGGATTTTAAAGCATGCCAAAAAAATTTTTTTTATTGTTCACATGCACTCGCCAGAGGCGCTAGTGGCAATGTGTAAGTGCGAGAGAGAAAGAAGACTTTTTTGGCCGCCATGTTTGTCTCCCCTATTTAACATGGGGCTTACACTTCTTTTACTGATGTTCTGTGACAGAAACAAATACCCATGTACAAGTATCAAGAAAATACAGAACCCTATACTTTCTATAACCCCATGTGTCCTTTTTCGTGAGCCGGCACTGATAATCTGACACATGTGTTTACTTCTCATTTCTTAAAATTTTTAAACAGTAAGAAAAGTTCTTTCAACAAGAATGCGCATTCGCTTAATAATATAGTAAAAAGATTAATAAAAGTGTTAATTAGCAGCAAATAAACTTATTATTTTTTTAAAAAATACATTTTAAAATTACCTTCTTGCTCTATAAAAAATTTTTTTTAATTTCCCATGTGTCCACTCGGAGCGCAAAATTGCTTCGGAAGTGCGAGAGAGAGAAAAAATATTTTAACCACCATGTTTGTTTCTTATGTAAAGCATTGAACTTAACACTCTCTTATTTACTATTCTGTGCTCCTATCCATACACGAGCTAACATTTTTTTTAAATAGGTTTGGACACAATAACAAATTATTACAGGAATAAATTACATTTATGTTAACTAATTTAAAATTATTTTACACGCGATAATTAAAACATTAATAAAATAAATTGTAAATATATTATGAATTAAAACAAATATTTTTTGGTCTTAAAAATAATCATATATATTTAAATTATTTTGATACTGTAATCTAAAATAATTAGATAAACTATATAATTAATTACTATATAAACTAAATAAACTATATAATAATGTTTAAGATAATCATTTAATTCATAGTTAAAAATAAATAAATGATAATGGTTGATCTTATTGTTTTGTGTATATGGATATATACATTTATAATACAATTAAAACATAATTAATATAAGTTAAAGCAGGCTTATTGTAATGATATATACATGATAATGATATAATTTAATTAAATATATACAGAAATAAACATATATTTACATTACATAATATCATTATAAAAGTAGTGTGCATAATTATATAGAATAAATGTATACTTATATACACATTTTTGTAAATACATCAATATGTATATCATTATTGGAAAAATATGCATACATTTTATATAAGTAAAATGAATTTATAAAAATGTTTTTTATGTAAAATAAAAGACTTATTGTTAATATTAGAACAACAATATAAGAAAAAGAAAATGATCTATCATTTAAAAATGTACTAACTATTATTATAAAATATGTAAACCAATAATATGGTTATTATAAAACAATAATTATTAATTAAACAGCAAGATAAAAGATTATTTCAACAAAAAATGATTTGTAATAATATATACATATTAATTAGATTTAATCTTTACTTATTAATGTAATTGTAAAAATATTATTAAAATTAAATTTATCAAATATCATACTTCAAATTTTTTTTTGGTACACTGTTCCTTAGTTATATTTGTATCCTACTCTATTTATTTTTATTAATATAAACACTCAATTTTCACTGATTACTATATCAAAATTATTATCTATAATGAATAAAATTGAAACACGAATAATTTCAAAACATTTACAAGAGAAAGAAGTTTTGAATATGTCTTGCATTGCGTTTGGAAATAATATCATCACGTATTTCGTTTCACCAAGATCGGCTCACGAAAAAGGATATCAGGGCAACTATAAGGAGGTACAGGGCGCTTTAAATTTTTGGTCGTAGTCGTGGCACGATTGTTGCCAGTTTTCTTATTTAAAGTTAACCCCGCCCCCCTTGCACAGTGAATGCAATTAGCAATCCGTGTAATCATGTCAACCCTTCTGCTTCTACTGTGTAAAACGAAATGATATTTTACCGATATATGCTTCTAAATTCAGAACTCTCGTGTAATCACTAAAATCCAATATAGTTCGCAACTCGATCAATTTTTTGCTTGCTTCTCCCTATCCGACTGAGACCTCTGACGTCACAGAAAGAAACGTGACGTAACAAATAAATGGTCAATCATCGAAATTTTAACACACATCATGTTACAATAGACCAAGTAATAAAGCACTTTCTATGTCAAAAAAAAAACAGTATCTCGTGATACATATCAAAATTCGTAAAAAAACCAGGAGATTCTTATTTTTTAAAATACCACTCATGATATTCAAGGGCTTTTTTTATTAACAATTTTAAAGGAAAAATGAATTTTTTTTTTTTATTTTTTTTGCTATAAAATGAAAAGTCTTAATTTTAATACTATTGTATCAATAGAAAATTTGTAGTTAATAAAATTGTAAAGAAAATTTATTTTTAAATAAACCGATCAGAAAATTAGAAGCGCAAAAAAATTTTTAAACTGGAAAATTTTTTAATTAATTAAAAAAATTGTTACTTTTTTATTTTTTAATACTTATAACTACTGTTTTGGGAAATTAAAGTGATTAAAATGCACTTTATTGGTACAAAAAAAAAAATAAGAAAAAATGCATTTTTTCTTTAAAATTATCAATAAAAAAAGCCCCTAAATATTATGAGTGGCATTTTAAAAAATAAGAATCTACTGATTTTTAACGAATTTTTTTAATGTATCACTAGCTGCTTTTTTCACGACCTAAAAAGTCCTCTATTGCTGGGTCTATAACTGAAAGCTAGTGTTTACTTTCATAGTTTTTACTATAATATTTAAAAGTCGCTATTAATTTCATAATAAAATGTTAAATATTGAAAAATTGAAAATATAAAAATTTAAACAATTATTAATTATTTTGTAATTACAAATTATACTTATATTTATCCAATTTTTATTGAATTTGTATTTTCAGTACGAAATAAAAAATATACATAAAATAAAATGTTATTAACTTTGGCATAAGCTTATTGTGTCAAAACAAGTAAATTCTGTGTTAAAAAGTTTATTAATTTTTCAAAATGAAATAAAAATTATATATACCTAGTCGTTCGTTCTCCTTTAACAATTTAGCTAGTTGAAATTTGCATTCCTGAAGTTCTTCTTTGCACTCTTGTAGATCGTCGATCTTTTCCTTGAGCTCCTGTCTCTGTGTTCTCACTTTGGACTTCCATACAATTAGTTCGTCTTCGCGTTTCTGCGAATCCTCGTGATCGGATATGATGGAACAGTTAAGGAGCTCTTGGATGCTGTTCAGTTCATCTTCATTAACGGTCATGGAAATATTCTGACATGATTTCCTAAGTTGATCGTGGCATTTTATGCGTACGACATTGCGCAGCTTATCTCGATACATATTGCGTTCGTGATAAATTTTGCGGACATGTTCGAAAGCCTTTTGAACATTATCCATATCAGGTAACTGAGGATTCTTAGAAGTTGTACCGTTGGATTTTAGCATATCCATACTCAGTACAATGTCTGGGACATGTACAACCTGTAATCAAATATCTTTTTTAATGTCTTTGCGCCAACACTATGAATATTGATAAACATTTTTTTTTAATATAGCTGTGTAATCAAAAAATTAAAATGATTTTAAATATCTTTTTCTTCATGAAAAAATCTTATAATTTTATAAAAAATGCATGAACTAAACTATATTATTATTTTCAAAGTAATCATTATTACAATAAATTTTCAAAGAATAAATAAAGTAACAATCAAGATTATTGTATTATAATTTCACTTTTCTATTCATATGTTTATTTATATTACTAATAATTAATTTCTACATTATATTAATAATAAAGTGATAAAAAATTTAACTATAAATAAAAAGTTTTTCCCAATATTTTTTTTATCTCAAATATTTAGATAATTATAACATAATATTTCTTTTGACAAATAAACTTATTCTGCTAAACTTTTACATTTTGGGATAGTACAAGAATTAAATGCCATTACTTGTTTTAAAAATCTCATGTTTAAATAAAGTACTAAGTATTATTATGTAACCAACAATATTCTGAGATTTATTTATTTTTATAATTTATAAAAAAATGAGGGATTCAAGGTGACGAAAAGTTTTATACAACATTTATGAATATTGTAACCTAACTATTGTGATAACTAATATATTTCAAGCTATTAAACCAAAAAAAAAATTTTGATTACTTGAGCGATAAAGTTGGCAATGGCATTTTGAATCGACTCGTCCAATTTTGTAATCTTACTGATGAAGTGCTCATTGTTAGGACATTGCACCGCACACCCTAGTAGAAGACAAAATAGAAGTTTTGCCTCTTGCACGTGGAGGCGTGGCTCCTTGGCGAGACGAACGACATCGGGCAATCTAAGGATAACGTGTCCCAATTCTTCTTCATAAAACAACCGCATGTTTTCCAGGATTTGTTTCAAATTACGCAAACGTAGAGTAACATTGTTTTCCGACAAACAAATATCATTATTCTGAACGTGTAAATCCCTGAAACGATACAAATCATTGATATTAACTCCTTTTTTCATTTGTACCTAATATTGCAAAAAACAATAATCATATGAAAAAAAATACTACATTTAAAAAAAATCGATATATTGGTATTTATAACAAATAATTCATATTTTTTATAACATATATGTTTTATATAATTAAAGAATAATCTCATAATAATAACTGAGAGCTTTGCATAACATTTTTAGTTAATAAAAATTTATTTCATATAATTTAATGAAATTTATAAGACATATTAGAAATATAAATTTTAAACATCAATTATTTTTTTTTTTTTTTTTTTTTTTTATAAATAGTAAAAATAGTGTTCGTATATTTTTGCAAATTTAGTAAACATTTACTTAATGCATGATAATAACATACAAAAGAATTTTTCTTAATGCAATTATAGCTATAATATTTATAAACACTTATTTTGCATTTAAAGTCAAAAGAACTTATATACGATTTGTGAAAAAAACTATTTCTTTTTTTATAGATATCTTTTATACAATTGTTTTATGACTAAAATGTGGTACGTTGAGTTTTCTTAAATTGAAATTAGTTTCTTGAAAATATATTAAATCTATTTAAAAATTTATTTATATATATGTATTGTTGCAAGGCTGATAATACTCTAGAATTATGTATTTAAATTTTTCTTTTATTTTTTTAGTAATCGCACAGTTCAATGTGGTAATAATAATAATACATTTTAAAGCATGCAAAATATACGTAAAAAATTGAAAATATTATTCAGAAGTTTGAGAACATATAAATAATTTTTAAATATCAAATTAAGAATGAATAAGTATTCAGAATAAAAGTACAATAATTTATCAACAATACCTACAAAACTTATTTATTTATATATATATATATATATATACATATATATACATATATATATACACACAATTATATTTAATTAATAAAAGTATTGGCTCACATTTGACGAAAAACATCGTGAATTAAACTACCATCCACCAAATCTTCATAAGTAGGCTTTCCTTCGGTAAAAGGTTCACAACTGCTTTTAAACTACAAAAAATGTATAATTTACTACATTTCTCTAATATAATATAGATTAATAAAAAAAAGCTTTTTCGGTTGATTAATAATATTTTATACATATTAAACTTAGAGATTATCAAGAAATAGTTGTAATATATGATTTTGATTATTGAGTTCGTATATATTATTTACTTACCCATGTAACCAATGGTCCATCCAAAAATTCATCAACTTCTAGTACACTCATTGTTTTTCAAAACTGATCAAATGTAAAGTGGATTTCTTAATTAAACATTTTTTAACGACTGTAGATATAATTTTTCTCCTTTACGTTACAAAAAAAAATAATTATTAAAAAATTGCGCAATGAACACATTTAATAAAATCTTAGAATTTTAATGTATAATATAAAAAAAGTTGAAAAAAAACCATTAAAAATATTATTCGTAGTCGTAATAAAAAATTATTTATTTATTCTTTGAAATGTACTATATAAAAAGATAAAACAAGGATAAAATTTCTTTAATTCAAATTTTTCAAAAGAAAAATCATTTATTAAAATTTTATATAATTTACCACTAATATAAATATAAATTATCGAAATAAATAAAATATTTCAAACATTATTAAAATAATTAAATGAAATTCAATGTTTTATGATATAATTGAGAATTTAAAATGAAAATTCAAAGAATCTTATTTTATCTGATTTAATATCTACTAGAATATTTAATTTTTAATAAAAACATTAATTTTAAATAATACGAAGTATTTAACACCCAAATTAAAACATTTTTAATCGACAAATAAATATATTATATATTTCAGTTTTCATAAGAATGAAATATTATTATTATTATTTTGAATTTTAACTTATATAATAATTAACTTTTTCACAAAAGTATAATTCTTATATAATGTAAGAATGAATGTAATAACTCGACAACGTTACGATATAATATTATAACAATTTTAACTCAAATTAATAAGAAATAAAAAATTGATAAAAATTCATTTAAACAGGATGCAGCATATTTAAATGATTACCATACGCATTTCTTCAGTATATCACAGTGATTTGTAATAAATTTGATACAGAACTTCCCTCTTTGAATTTTGGAATTAATACTGTCGTAAGATACTCAATGTCACTTTAGTTATACTCCGTTCGACGTCTCCAACAAAACTGCAATATGTACAGTAAGGCAAGGTATATGAAAAGGCAACTTGTACATTTGGATATATGCTTCACAACTTATTCAAGGACAATGAAAATTAAGAATAAGCACGTTTGTGGTTATTTTTCATTTAGTTTTACCTAACGCTAGGTGCAATGATGGCTCATGTACAAACAGGATCAAGCACATAATGACACGATTTACAGGAACTCAATAATTCCTAAATTGTACTCAAAGAAGCAGGTATATAGATTTAGCACCTTTGGCGAATCCGAAGAATATCACAAGTTGATTTTATTTTCTTTGAAATGCAATTTTATTTTTCTTTGAGCAAAGGTTTATTTATGCCTTTTACACTTTGAGATACGAAAATAATGCCTCGTATAAGTTTCGCAATAATTATTCATTAAATTACTCAAGTTATAAATATCTATTAAAATTGTTTTAACACTCATTTTCGTTGATTTATTCAATCATATACAGTCTATTTTATTAACATATCAATATTTATTTTATATTTATATTTATTGATAATTTTTTAATATCATATAAAACAACACGCATATTTAACATAAATTTAAATATGTATACTATTTAATACTTATACCTTTCATTTTATTTTATAAATAAATGATAAATTTTTATTTGAAATGTAAAAAATTTATAAATGTATAAAATTTAATCATATTATATTTTATTATATTATACTTTACAAGGCAATAAGTATTTTGTGTAATAAGAAGAATATTTTGTTTATAAATTAAAAAATTAATTAACTATATATTGTTTATTCAAACATTCATTGTATTTATTTATGTACAAATTACAAATATTCGTGCGAATACTTCATATAAAAATAAATCTTTAATAATAATATAAGTATTTTACGATTCAAGTATAATTATAGAATAAAGCATAACATTCTAACATTTAAAATTAATAAGATACGTACAAAAATTATAATCAATTGATTTTACTTAATAATTTTGTTAGTTTTATTCATTTGAGAAGTTTGGGGAACGTTTCTCGGTGAATGCTTTCATTCCTTCTTTTTGATCAGCCTAAAAACAAAATAAAAAGACAATTTATTAAAATTATAAAGACGTATATCTAATGGAAAGTTGAAATGTAACTTACAAGAGCAAAAGTAGCCCAAAACAGTTTCTTTTCATAATCTATTCCTTGTAGTAAAGTCGTTTCATATGCTAAAAAAAAAAAAATTAATTTTTACTATTAATCAACTCTTTAATTAGAAATAATTATTTCACTTTATTTTTCGCTATTTATATTGTATCATGTCAAATTAAACAAAAATAAATTTTAGAGTTTACAGATAATGGAAAAATTGGTTATAAATTTTAATTTGTAATTGAATAATGCTATTAAATTAAATGATAAATGAATCAAAAATAAAAAAAAAAAAATTTCTATAAAAAAATCTGAACATATGTCTATAATCTAATAACATCAAGTCTCAAATGGCTTAAACGATCCTCCAGTAATTAAAAGCACTTAATAGATTTAAAAATCAATGTAAATTGAACGTATATCACATGTCACGAATAAAAAAAAAATTTATACAGAATTTACTGAATTATTATTCGTTTATACGCTTTTAAAGCGGAAAGCTTTCAGGAAGATAATGGTAAAAATGCTATTACTCTTATTTCAAAATTTAGTTAAAATAGAGTCAGTTTAGATGGTTCAGGTGTTCTGACTGATTTATTAAATGCCCCAAGCCTGGCTTCCACATGGAATAAGTGAGAGCTCACGTGGTGAGATGATGTTATTTGTCAATGGCGATCTGAAGATCAGTGATGATGCTCTGAGCCGTTTAAACTATTTTTCCGATGAAATACAAGGGTGCATTAAAAGTTTCTCGGGATTCGAAAAAGGCGAGTGGGTGGGGCGCCGACTGAGGCACATACGTGACATTCAATGATCCTAGGCTATCATGCTTACACTGGCTATTTCCGACATTGAATCCTTCAGCGAATAATCCTTGTGACATAAACAATAACCTGAACAGATGCGCAAAGGAATTGAGGGTCTTAATTAGGGGTATGAACGCTGTAATCTGCATCCACAAGTGCACGAGATTCTACCTTAGAACAAAATCACCTGAACACATTTTAGATTATACAATAACATAATAAAATTATCTACGAAAAATCTGTTTAAACAATTATCCTTCAAATTCTTATTTGTTGTTTTTCATGTTTATTTATAAATTAATTAACAAATAAACAATGTTTTCTTCATCAATGACACCTAGTAACACAAAGTATATTTTTATTTCAAGAACCAGCAATGCAATTATTATTTTTAAATATTAATTATAACTTTAAAAACAATCAAATAACTTCAAGGTTGTTTTTCAGCAAAGAATTTTTATGTGACAAAATTAACAACAAAGTATCTAATAAATAGTTGTGAAACTACTTTTAGCACATTTTATTGTACTTATTGTAATTACATTATTTTTTTACATATTTTATTAGTCATTTTTTTGTACTGCTATACCATTAATGTCAATATTATATACTGAAAATAAACGAATACAGAAATATATTTTTATCTACTTCATTATTAAATACTTTATTAAATACCCAAAAAAAATTTAAATCCAATGCAAAATTTATGTTTAACAATAATTCTTTAATTGTGCTTAATTTAAATAAAATTTAGATTTATAAAAATATTGAAAATGCTATCTTAAGTTTAAATTTATGATTAAAATTATTTTCTTAAATTATAAAAATTATTCAAAATGAATGTTTGTGTTTAAATTTTTTGATTTGATTAAACTTTTTAATTACTTTAATATTATTTCTCAAAGTAAATTAATATAAAATTGTAGATAAATATTTATTAAAAAAAATATTTTTTTTTTAATTTGTACTCTTTAATAATACGAAAACATTTTAGTGATATTTTAACAGTATTATTAACTAAAAAACAATGTTACTTTAAAAACTACTATACTTTTTTTTTAAACGCATTTTGAATTTCAATTCTTAAAACTTATTTTCATATACCCTTAACATTTTTTATAGATTGATCAAATTTAAATCGGATGTTCTCTTTTCTTCATTAAAATTTTGATTTAAAAATGGAATAATTAATTAGAGTTATGAGCTATACAATTTATGATTTACTAAATATTTGTTCAGTTTCATTTTGAAAAATGGTGCGCAATTTATATTTATTTATTTATCAAGTGGTTGACTGACTGATATTCATGGTTACTTTTTTATTTATTCTTTAAAATTTTCTTAGTACTCTTGAAATTAATTTACAATTAAAAATTAAGTAAATTAATCTTGGTGAATCTTTGACATTACTTTGACATTACTTTATACATCTCACGACTCATTTATAAGGTATCATTACATTAAATTTACATTGCGCACTAAGACCCATTGCTAAAGAGTTTTCTACGAAATTCGTATCATAAAACTGGAAAGCTAATGAGTTATATAGACCATAATTTTGTACCCATGTAAATATACTAAGTGTTCTATAGTAAGTGATCTTTTTAAGAATAATTTCAATTTTCTTTAGATAATTCTAGGAATACTGTTAAGAAATATAATAAAATTTAATTTTTGTATTTATTCATTTTCATGCTAGTCAATTATAACATATTGTTGAGTTAATTTTTCACAATAATAATTATGCTTAATAAAATGAGAAAGCGTATGAAAAAAATTCTAATATTTATATTTATTTTCCATTTTTGCACTGATGGTATTCATTAAGTATGTGTAATTTTTAATTTTAGTTCCAAATAAAGAATCAATCAATTTACTTATTCACAATGAGATATATTAAAAGTCATGGTTATTCATTGGATTAGTAAGTACAACGTAATATGCTGTGACTATTTTTTTTCTCATGTGAAGTCCAAATGCCTATATTTCAAAATATACATTGCAGAAAAAAATGAAAATAATTTTTTGAATTTAAGAAAATTAATTTAAGACAAAATGAAAACCATCGCATTGATTTATGAAAGGTAAAAAAAAAAATTACCTTTGTTAACCGAATCCTTGGCGAGGGCGATAACGGTTTGGGAATGAGACGCGATTTTCTCGGCAAGTTTAAGCGCCTCGGAGATAAGTTGATCAGCGGGTACAACTTTACTAATAAGTCCACTCCTTTCGGCCTCTTCAGCCGTAAATTGCTGACCCGTGAGGATGATCTCCATAGCCTTACTCTTACCGATGGCACGGGTCAATCTTTGGGTACCTCCAGCCCCAGGCATTGTACCAATCGTTACCTCGGGTTGACCAAACATGGCCTTATCACCTGCATAAATTATGTCGCACATCATTGCTAACTCGCAACCACCTCCAAGCTGAAACAAATTAATTTATTTATAAAAGATAGATAATTGTGTTCTGCAACATTTTATTTTTTATCTTTTATGTTATTAGCACTTTAGAAAACTATTTTATAAATGCCTGAAGTTTATTAAACGAGGTTGATAAAGGTAAAAAAATCTCAAAAGTTGTGCTTCATTTTCCTCGTTTGTCAATGAATTACTAATCTCACAAATCTGTCTTGTTCCCTTGTATAAAAATAGGAAAGAAACAAAAGGAGTAACAATTGAATGCCACAAGTTTCTTCAAATTTAAGCGTTCTTCATCACAGCTCATTTCAAATCTATTTTATTAAAAAAAAAAAGAAAAAAAGAAGTGTATGTGAATACTCTTACTGCGTAGCCATTAACAGCAGCAATGGTGGGCTTCCGCGCTCTGGCCACGCCATTCCAGTGATCGAGAAAGTTATTGCTAACGTTGCTCGCGAACGTGTTGTCTCTCATCTCTTTGATATCGGCACCAGCTGCGAATGCCTTCTCACTGCCGGTGATGATGAGGGCACCAATCGTTTTGTCGCTGTCAAACCTCTGTATTGCGGCGTTTATCTCGCTCATCAACTGGGCGCAAAGGGCATTTAGGGCCTTGGGTCTGTTCAAGGTGATCAGCCCCACATTCTTCTTTGACCCTGTCTTCTCAACCTTGATGAATTCGTAGGATTGTATCGATGTGGCTTTTAAATTAAACTTTAATTAGTGCTTGAAAAACGTTAATTATTAATCGAAAAGCTGCTCAATATTGGCGAATTAAGAATGTTACCAAGTCAAATGGAAAAATATAATCTTATTTCAACATTATTTTCCTTGTCATTGAGTAGGCAAAAGGATTTTTTCTTGAACGAATTACTTAATAAGAACGCGTAAAATTTACTTGGAGACCTCTTTTATTACATAACAAACTTTATTATTTATTCATAAAAATAATCATTTTATAAGGCAAAAAAAATTTATATATATTTATGCTTGGGTCCAAATTAAATGCTTATACCATAACATATTTAATTTTTACATTATTTTTAAATCTATATTTTGTATTATAAATGCTTACAACACCAACAGAACATTTAGTATTTGTTAAATGAATGTATTAATTGACGCAATATTTTATCTATTTCTAAAAATATCACCCATACTTAATAAATTACGTATATTTTAAACGTATATTTTTCACTTCATTTTCATTCAAACACACTCAAAAACAAACACAAAAAACTAATCTTTCAAGTAAAACTTCAAATAGCATTGATTGCTTACAAAGTCCATTAAATTATAGTGATAAAAGAACCATTTGTATAGTTTAGTTGAATGTATAGTTGTTAAACAGGCGTTAAATTCAATTTTTAAACGCTAATAACACTTTACACCGTTATGACTAACCAAAATACGAAATCACCAACATCAATTGTAACATTAAAATTCTATAATAATAATAAACTACTGAAAAATTCATAGAAAAAAATTTGATTTTTTTAATCTTTTATGGTGTAATATTTCATTAAGTATTTTAAATGAATATAAATTAATCAGAAAAAAATAAAGAAACATTAATACACAACTGCAATATAACATACGCGATGTTCATACAAAAAAAAATATTTTTTTTGCCCACAGCCTTTGCAGAGAAACTTTTAGGATTATCTTTTTGAAATAATGCATATTATTATTCAATTAAAAAAAAAAGTTAAAACTCCATACGATGTAAAGTTTACCCAATCTCTAGGTACATAAAAAAAATACTGGTTAATCGATTTGTTGTGTATAGGTATCTTGGTATGCATAGATCAACTGTTTAATAAACGCTATTAATCAACAATAATATACTATCTTTTATAAAATAAACAATCGTCGATAAATTAATTTTGTATAAAATAAGTTAAATATGGTATTTTTTAATTTATTAATTCTTCATTTACTTAAAAGATTAACATATATTTCAATAAATCAGTTTTCTTTATAATAAGCATAATATTTATATAATAATAAATTTTAACATTTACAATTTTGTATTTAAAAATTTGTTTATATTAATTTATTTATGTATCATAAATATATCAATGTTGTTTTATATTATAATAAAATATGAAGATTCATAAATAATATGTATACATACGCTCGTATAAAAGATAGATTTAATGTTTTAAATATATAATATAATAGAAGTATAATATATTTATTTCAGTATTTCAATATTCAATTCAGTATTCAATATTTATTTCATAAATAAAAAACTTTTTTTATTTATAAATTATATTATTGGCTTATTTTAATCTATTTCTAAAATTTCAATGTTGTATAGTTAGATAAGGGCAGATAAAGATGTGTTTGCGTATAAAACGTATCAACATAAAAATACATGTATTATTTGTAATCTTATCTACTCCTTATTACCACATAAATTTTATGAATCTAATTATTTTTAAATAAAATTACATAATAAATAATAATAAAGTTATAAAATTTTAAATATTTATAATTTATTTTTTATGATTTGTATTTTGAATTTTTTTAACTTTAAAGAAATCAATGTTTAATTAAGGTTACAATAGTAAAAAAAAACAACCAAAGTAATAATAATGTAAAATATATTACATACATTGAAAACAAAATTCTGTAAAATTTAATAATAATATTAATAACGTAATTAATATTATAGAGCCGGATATTTTGATAAATATCAACATTTATTTGATTTAATACATTATCAAAATAATTTACATTACAATCTATCAAAATAATAAAAATATTTTTAAAAAAATAATGATATGACAAAAAGTGTACGTGCATAAATTATTTCTAAATAATTTACATATTTACATATTTATTTTAAAGATAAATATCCTCCTTTAAACCATGAGATAAATAGCACGCAATTTAACATGGTACATAACGATCATACACCCACGCACACATCTCAATATGAAATATCTTGAATAATTAAAGAATCAGTAGTCAAATATTAGTCTTGAAATAAGGAAAAATTTTTTGAATAACATTTTACAAGTTTGATCTTCAAAGCCATAAAAATTAGTACACATAATTTTTATTAAATATATTTTGAAAAAAGGATTATGATTTTATACCGATTAATTTTACTTCAATCAGTTCTTATTAAAGGCAAAAAAAAAAAAATAATAATCAGGTTTTCTAAAAATATCAGAAAATTTTATACACTTGCGTGAAAATATTAAATGCACTCAACACAATTAAAATTTACAAAATATTTTATCAAAAGAAACGTTTATAATATACTTTTTTAAATTATTACATTGTCTCTAATAAACTAATAAATTAAAATTTTTGTTTTCGTAGAAAAAAATTTTCATTTTAGATCATATTTTTTTCCAACAAATATTTTAAAAGAATTTTTAAAATAACTATCTTGCTTGTACAGATTATTGGGCTTTCGTTATAATAAATTTAATATATTTTTATCTTCAAATCATTTATTAATAATTTACATTTATTCTCTTTTTAATTTATTATATATTTTTTAATACTTAAAAAATTGATTCCTTTATTATTATAAATTTTTAAAAGTTTTAATTCTAACTTGAATTGTTAAATTGTTTAATATAGAATTTTTTAAATATTTGAAAATATATTCGTATTGTGTGATACAATTAAAACAAGTTTGTAACTATTAAAATTTCAAATTATGTTCACAATACTTAAAATTGTAACAATATTCTATGTATTCTTAAATAAAAAAACTTTGGATTTCTTTAAATATAGATCTTATTTTATTAAAAAAATAGGTTTTTCATTATAAAAAGTAAAAAAATAATTTTTTTTATTGTTGAATTGGTCCATGTTGTTTTATATATGAAAAAAATAAAGAAAGAATGATAAATTATCAATGCACGCTTATCTTTAAAAAATAGTAAATATATTTTGGAACACAGTAAATCCTACATGGGCGTCGTATTGACTGTACATATTTTGACATGGACATCACTTATTCATTAAAAATAAATTTATTTTAAAGATATTATTTAAAAAAATTTACATTATTTGTAAACGTTAATGACTAACAACTAGATTTATTAAATTAATCCGTATTTTTACTTCAAATTCACGACAATGTCAATTAAATATTTATACAGTCACAAAACTGAACTTACCAGAATAAAATTTCGGAGTTTGTAAAGAATGATTTGCAGTCTTTACGAGGTTACACACTCGCCCAGTAAAAATTCTTCTAATGCCCGGATTCACCATTTCTTTATGCAAAACAAGAATTTTAGAATGTGATTAAAATTATTAGTGATTTTACACAAATTCAACAAACCAATGATAATAATGTAAAATATCAAATAAAATACCGGGAATGAGTACGTTTTTATTGACCTATACGACTCTAAACATATATCTTGCATTGATACAACATTAGCTTATAAGGAAAAAACTAGATGATATAGCATTAAAGGTGGTTTCACATTTGTAAATTAGTTATAATAAAATGTATTTAGACGTCAAATTTAAGAATAACAATAACATCTTATTTATGAATTTATATATAATATTTTTAGACTTTTAAAAAAATGTTTCAATTCACATTGTATTTAATACACGTGCATTGTGAATGTGTATTTTTTTTAAATATAGTATGACAAAGATTTTAAAGAGTACTAGGAGTATATGAAATATTATTTTATATTTCTCAACATCGTAAAATAGGTTTAAATCAAAATACAGTCGCGAAACGTTATTTGCAATGTTATCACTGAATATTTAGTATCAATATTACATAAATATTTGTGTTAGAAAAAACACAAATTAATATAAAAAATAAATTCATAGAGTAAATGAATTTCATTTCGAAAAGTATTTTGTGTAGCCATTTTGGAAATGCATCAATTTTTTTTTTTTCTTTTTGAATTACCATTTATTATCTGTAATATCACAGATTTAGAAATTAACGTTGTTAACGCTCTCTTAATTAACATTTGTTTTTATTATTTATAATATTAAAATTATTTTCACAAAGTAATGTTTAATAATCATCTTAATAATTACAATAACGTAATTGTCACTGATACATAGAAACTTGGGCGTTTCAAACCGGCATAAAATATTTTACACTAATTTAGTAACCATTTTAGTGCAAAGGTACATTGCGGGGGTCGCCATTTTTATTCGCACTTGAGACCGTTGAAGGTATCCTTTACGAACATCCCTAGTAGTTCGATAATTTCGGCGGCCGGACATGTGCGGATCATGCGCAGCTGAGTGTCGGTGTTAGTCGCGTGGGTTTTTGCGTGTGTAGACAGAATTTCAAGTCAGTACCTTTATGTGAGTATTTTCTTAATATTTTCATCCTCATTAGACTTATACATGTTAGCATTGCCAAAAAGTGTAAAAGTATTTTTTGATATGAATAAAATATTACTTTGCCAGATGACGATTATTGGACAAAGGTAATCTTAACCTCTACGCGTCTCGGAGGCGTCTATTTCAATAAATTTGATGTAGGAATTTGGAGGGAATTTGTTAGTTACTATGTTATAAGCTTTTGTATTTTTTTAATAACTCAAAGTGAACAATTTTTTTGTAACTATTTTTTTTAACAAAGCCAGTGATTTGTTGGTGAGTCACAATGTAACCTTTAAAGAACGCCCAAGCGTCCTTATTTCATAATTTTCATTGAAAATTTCTATTGTCCTTCTATTTCTTATAATAGCGTTTATGTTACCTTACTAATAAAGAAAAAAACACTATGTATGATTAAATCGTAGAGACAAATTTTTAATTTTTAAAAGATATAAATATATTATATTTTTCAAAAATATCTTTAAGTAACTGTTGAAAATTATATAAGAATTATTAATTTTTTTTTTTAATTTAAATCTATTCAAATATGTTATTACTATATGCACATAACATTTTTAATTTAAATCATCCCTTAAAGTTTAAAATCAAAACATTATGTTTTGTTATTTAATATTGATGAATTTTTCCATGAATTGTGTTTAACTCAAATTATAACTAAAATTGTATTCATTTTTATGTTGAATGTAAATCTATTATTTAAGCTATTTTAATAGCTGTTACACAAAAAAATTAATTATTTCATTATATTAACATTTAGGAATAATTTTTAAACAATAATTGTTTCAATACTATAAAGTTTAGTAGTGTATTTTAATAGCATACATAAATTATCAAATTTATAGAGTAAATAATATATACATTATATTATATAATTTATATGTGTACAAATAATGCAATTTTATTTAGTAAAATTAATTTCACAATCATTTTTGTCAATTATACATTATTTTATTTTATATACATGTTTATCCATTTAGATATAATAATATTGTCAACCATTAAATTTATAAAATATCAAGTTTATTAATAAACTATACTTTCAGATATTTATGTTACATTATTATTCAAAATTATTAATTTGCAATTTAAACAATAATAACAAATAAACAGCATATTATATATAGCATGTCTTAATGCATCACATTTTTTGTTTCTAGGGCAAATTGGATACTTCTAGCCTAATTCAAGTGTAGGTACATCCTACAATCAGCCAAAGAATTAAAATAATATAACAAACGTGTTATAATAATAAAGACACAAAAATGACAGGAAAGATGGAAATGAGCCTTGATGATATTATTAAGCAAAATAAAGGCAACAGACAACGTAGTGGTGGTAAACGTGCTGGAGGTAGAACTTCCAATGGATCACCAAGACGAGGACCAATACGTGGTGGTAGGAAACCTGGTGGTGGTGTTATGCGAGGTCGTAGCCGTGGTGGCATTTCCAGGAATGGTTCAAACTTTGGTCGCTCTTTACCTAGTTATAAACGGGAAGCCTTTCTTGGAAGCAGTGCCCCTCGTAGATATGGGTCTAACTCAGATACTACTAAACTCATTGTGTCAAATTTAGATTTTGGCGTAACTGATTCAGATATACTTGAACTTTTTGGTGAATTTGGACCACTCAAATCAGCTGGAGTACACTATGACAGATCCGGTCGATCTCTTGGTTCAGCAGATCTTATTTTTGAAAGGCGAGCAGATGCAATCAAAGTAATTATTATTTTTCTTTTTTAACAATTTTATTTATATTTAAAATATAACCAGCTTCTCATATTGAAATTTTATTATAAAAATAAGCATAAATTGAAGAATATGAAAGTTTTCAAGACTATGATTGCAATATATTTTTATCAGAATATATTCTAAACAAAGTAATTATTTTAATTTTCTATTAGAATGCTGGTTTCATTATCATACTATATAAATATTTAAAAAATTATATATAAGCTTAAAAATACAACTTAATCATAATTTAATATTGAATCATAACAAAAAAGCAATACTGTTACTTAAATTTATAAAATATTATATATAAATTTAATATGTACTTATCTTTTTAAAAGATATATGCTAATGAATATTCTTAACAATTCCTTGTACATACGTTAACAATATGTATGCATTTATTTACATTATTTGTTGTTAATATTAAATTTGAGTAATATGAAAATCAAAAAGAAATATTACGTTGAAATGTTGTGTATAATTCTTTTCATGTATTTTTGTTATTACTTTTAAATAATTTAATAGTTATTTAAAACATAAAAATTATTTTTTAAATTGAGCTATATAAAATTGTTTTTGAGGATAGTAAAATTTCAATTTTTTAAATTTTATGTTATTATGTAAGAAATATTTGAAGATTTTATACAATTTAAATATATTCAATACTTATTATTAATTTCTTATTAATATATTAGTAATGTTATTTATATTCATTGTATTTGCAAGATATGTAAATTAAAAAAAAACATGTACATAATCTTAAATTGTAATAAAAAGTTTTTAAAAATAACTTTTTCATTCTATTAGGTAATAGTTATAAAAGCCTATATCTGTATTTTTTATTCTTAATTTGATCTTTTTAATTTTGTAAATATATATCCAAAAATTTTAACGCAGAAATGAAATAGTTTAATTGAAATTAAAATGAACAGTAATTTAAATTAAATGAAAGTTTCATAAATTTTGTAATAATGCTTGTGATTAGTAACAGAAGTTAAATAGTTAAAAATGAATATAATAGTATTAAATAATTATTAATATAATATTACTCTGTAAACATAATATTGAACATAATATTGATAGGAATGTTTATGTGTCTGTACAATAATTGCATATTGATTAAGAACACAATTTTTTTATTTCAGGCAATGAAGCAGTATAATGGCGTTCCCCTTGATGGTCGAGAAATGAATATTCAACTTGCTACATCCGAGATCCCAGGAGTTAATCCCATTCGGAGTGGTTCGAGACTAGGTGGAAATTTCAAGCCGAGGGGTCCAATGAATCGTAGCCGAGCATCACGTGGTGCTCCTACTAAAAATCGTGGTCCATCGAAGCGTGGTATTAAACCGAGTGGAGGACGTCAAGCTAAAAAACCGCCACCAACTGCTGAAGAACTTGATGCTCAACTTGAAGAATATGTTAAAAGCAAAGTTTCAAATTCTGAAGGCGCATAAACGTTTAGTTTTGTTTTGTAATGTAGTAGAGGGGAACAATATTCCTAGAAATCAATCATTTATGACTCCTCTACAATCTACCCTGACATATATAAAATTACTAAATCAGTGTCAAAATTAAAATTCAATTCTTATTTAGTAGTTATTACATGTTTCAATTTGATTACTTTTTACTATTTATAAAATTATCAAGTATGAATTTAATAAATTAAATGATTTGTGAATTTTTAAAAATTGATCTATTTAATGCATAATTATTATATAATAAGTATATAAATAATACATGTAATAAATTGAATGAACTGTAAATTTTTGAATATCGGTATATTTAATGTATAATTTATAAGTCAATTTTATATAATGAAGGAAGTTAATGAACTAAATAAGCTGTGATCATACATCTTTAATAGTAATTTAATCAGTATATTTAATTATGCAATATACATATTAATTAATCATTAAATGTTCCATTATCCTAAAATTTTTAATTCTTTTAATTTATTATCTTCATACTACCTAATTCTTATACATGGTAAACCATAAGCAAATAATGTTATAATTACTAAATAAAACGTAAAATTATTCTTATTTTACTGTTTACATAAATATATGTATGAAGTTATTTTCATTTTTTTTTTTTTTTTAACTTGTATCATTAATAATTTGTGTTTAATATGTATGCGATTGATTAAGTGACTATCATTCCTTCAATGTAATTTCTTATTGATCCAAAAAAAAATTTGTATTAGAACCTTATGACTACAACTATATTTGATATAATTTAATACAATCTTTAAAAAAATTTGATATGGATAAGTAAAACCTTATTTAAAACAAAATAAAATAATTTTTTTATGTGCAATTGTCTTCTACTTATATTATTCTCTGATTTATTTTATTGTACATAAATTTTTCAAAAGTGATCACAAAATTTTTCAAATATGAAAAATTGATAATTTTAAATAAACTCCACAAATTTATTTAACAAAATTAAAAATTAATCTATTATACAGAATTTTTAATATTTAAATTTAACATAAATTTTCATTTTATAACTTTATTATTTTCTTAAATTTAGTTTCTTAAAATAAATTTTAATGATGAATAATAAAACGAATAATATTTTATACATAATTATAAAGTTAAAACAAATTCATGAAAATGTTTATTTAATAAAAGATTTTGAAAAACTGTTATTTACTAATTATACCACTTACTATGAACTTCAATTATCAAAAATTTATAATTGTAGAAAAAGTGTAACCTAGCAACAGTGAAAAATATTTCTGAATATTAAATTTTTTGTTAATCGTATAATTAATTAAATTAATATTCAATTTTTGTAAATTGTTTAAATTAGGTTAATAAAAAAAATTATTTTCTGCATTTATATATTTGGTTGTGTTCATGTGCTAAACTCCCACATATATACATGTGTGTGTATACATTAAATTTTAATTTTTTATTCGTTAAATGCTTATGTATTATTGGTTTTAAAACAATGGTTTCTATTTTATTAAATAAAAATTAAACATTTATAAATTTTTTATATTTAAAAAAATAATGATATAGTCTTGTTTTTTAAAACTGCTTATAGTATAAAGTATCTATACTTGAATATTCGTGCATAATCATTTATCGCTTTATTCTAATTTTATTTTTTATTATCCTGTGATTTGTAAAAAGTAAAATAATCATTATTGATCTATTATTATTGCTGTTAAATAAGTTTTCAAAAATGTAATTTTACCATTCCATTAAACCAATAAAAATGAAACAAATAGTAGTAATCAACACAAAAATAAGGTTAAGAATTTATATAAGATAGAAGAAAATAAGTGATTGATTGTTATATAGTTCAGATAATGTCATAAATTTTTCAAAATGTTGAAGAATTTGAAAGATTTGCGGTGTCAAAAAACTTTATTTTCTATTCAAATTCGTAGTTGTTTAAAACTTTATTCTTCTCAATGTGAACAGCCTGTTCAAAAGCGATACACTGATACTGTTTTGTTGCCTAAAACGAATTTTCAGGCAAGAATTACTGGAAAAAAACGAGTTGACAAAGATCAGTATTTACAAAATGTATGAAATTTTTTTTCTTTATAATATACATTTTGCGTTTAATATCAATTTCTTTTTTTATACAAATATAAATATTCAGAACTATTTTACATCCAATTATAATTATTTTAATATGCCTTTATAGTAATTTATATAAATTTTATTATCTATATATTTAAAAACTTGATAAATGTATTTCAGAAATGTGGATTTTTAGAGTTATATAATTGGCAAAGAGCAAACTTAGAAGGTCCTGATTTTGTAGTTCATGATGGTCCACCATATGCAAATGGCGATGCTCATATGGGACATGCAATTAATAAAGTAAACAGATTTTTTTTAAATGTTTCAATTGATATTTATTATGTTTGTATCAAGATTAACACTAATTCTAATTTAAATTATAATTTTAATTTAAACAATTGAATTATAAAACTAAATGAGTTTTGTTTAATAATTATTTATTTTTGTTCTAAAATTTTTAATTAAAATAAATAAATTTTCTTTATAATTACAAAGATATTAAAAGATATTACAATCAGGAATAAAGTACTTAAGGGCCAAAGAGTACATTATGTTCCTGGTTGGGATTGCCATGGCTTACCAATTGAACTTAAAGCCTTGAGTAATTTTAAACAAACAATATCTGATTTAACACCTCTTCAAATTCGATTAGGAGGTATGATTAATATTATATTTTTTAATATTTAATTATGCAATTATATAGTATATTTACTATATACTATATTTATTTATACTATGCTTAATATAATATTTTTTACCAATAAAGATTGAACAATATAATGGCTTGATTAAACTATTAAATAATTTTAAATAAAAAAAAGTTATATTCAATAATTAAATTTTAATAGATTTGAATAATTTGTAATATTTGAGCACTAAAATTTTTTTTTAGCACGTAAGTTTGCTGAAGATACAATTAATAAACAAAAAAAAATTTTTGCTTCCTGGGGTGTTATGGCTGATTGGAAGGATAGTGGTTGTTATTTTACTTATAATACTTCATATGTAATAAATCAGCTGCATCAATTCTATAAATTATATCAAAAAAATTTAATATATAGAGACTTTAAGCCTGTACATTGGTCTCCTTCTTCTAAGTATATATTTTTCCATTTTAATGAATTTTTATATTGAATTTTTTACATCAAATATTTGATTATTATAAAATTTAGAACAGCATTAGCAGAATCTGAATTAGAATATAAAGATGATCATAAAAGCAAATCTGTTACGATTCGTTTGAGGATGGTTAATCTCCCACAAATATTATCAGCTTTTGAAGGAAAATCAATTTATGCTCTAATTTGGACAACAACTCCTTGGAGTTTAGTTGCAAATCAAGCTATAGCTTACTCACCTAATACGAATTATTGTTTAGCAGAAAGTAGTCAAGGGCATTTTTACATAATTGCAATTGATCAGTTAACAAAAAATATTATGCCTAAAATTGGATCACTTAATATTGTTACAACTTTTCCAGGTATGTATTATTCATTTATAAATTTTATAAAAATGAAAATTATAATAACTAAACTAAATTAAGAAAAGGTTATAACTGAAGAAAATGATATTATTTTAAAAATAATATTTTATATTATTATTTTATTTTAATACAATTATTAACTAAATTAATAAAAAAACTTTTAATTTTCTAATAATTTTAATAAATAATAATGTTTATTTTAAGTTGATTCAAAGATGAAGAATTTAACTGAATTTTATTAGCATTTTATTTTGAAATGTAATTAATAGAAATATAAATGATTAATATCTACTATCATTTCTATAACGATTCCTTCCACCTTGTTGTCCTCGACCTCCACCATATCTTTTATAATTTCCACGATCTTGATCTTTTTCATCAAACTTTCTTTTTTGCATTGCTTTATATCGTTCACACATATTATATAATTCTTCTGGTATTTCTTGTTCAGCTTCTTCTAATATTTTAATAAGTTCACCAGCTTGACTCCAGTTACTACGTGTCATAAAACTTATACTTTCTCCTGTACGACCTGCTCTCCCCGTCCGTCCAACTCGGTGAACATATTCTTCAATATCTCGTGGAAAATCAAAATTTATGACATGTGTTATATCTGGTATATCAATTCCTCTGCTAGCAACATCAGTAGCAAGAAGTATATGTACTTCTCCACTTTTTATATCTTCTATAGCTTGTTCTCGATCACTTTGATCTCGTCCTCCATGAATACTTTGACATTTTACTCCACCCAATGCTAAATCACTTCCAATATCATCAACTTTAGATTTTTTTCCAAAAAAAACAATTAATTTATCATCCTCTGCCATATTTTGAAATATTTCATGAAGATAGGATATTTTTTCTTCCTCGTTAATAATATATATTTTTTGTGTAACAGAATGAACAGCTTTTAAGTCAAGAGATCCAACAGATACTGTGATTGGATTTTTCATATATGATTGTGCAAGTCTTCTTACACCTGGTGGCCAAGTTGCACTTGTCATAACTGATTGTCTGTCAGGTCTAATATCAAGCATTGTCTTTTTTATTTGTGGTTCAAAACCCATATCAAGCATTCGATCTGCTTCATCTAAAACTAGGTATGAAACACATTTTACATCTAAAATACCAGTTTGTACAAGATCATTAAGTCTTCCTGGAGTAGCAATTATTATTTCTACTCCATTAGAAACTTTATTCATTTGTTCTTTACGATTTCCTCCACCATAAACACATAATGCTTTAATATCATGGTAATAATATAAATTCACTTCTTTTTCAATTTGTAGGGCCAATTCCCTAGTTGGTGCCATTATTAATACTGTAGGACCACTTCGTTCGTGGCGTGGTGTTTCTTGTTCATCAATATGAATCAAAGCCGGTAAAAGAAAAGCTAGAGTCTTTCCTGTACCAGTTTGTGCTATTCCAATCATGTCTTTTCCACTGAGAAGTATTGGCCATGCTTGACATTGAATAGGACTTGGTTTCACAAATCCTTTTTTTGTAATTTCTGTTAATATATCTGGATAATTTTGAAATGCTTGTTCAAAGGTTTGAACTGGATTTGGAATGTTTTGTTCAACCAAATTTATCTCTTTTTCATCTAATTCAAACATATATTGAACATCAATATTATTATTTTCTCTTCTTATTATTTCTACCTGCTCTTGAGACATATTTGCTACCTCAGGATCTTCCATATAAAAATTTTTTTTAATCATTGGATATTTTGCCCATTTTTGTCTTTGAAATTCATCATGTTCTTTTGAAGCTTGTACCCAATCGATTTCTACATCAGATGTATCATTTTGAATTTCATTATAATATAATTGAGAATCCAATGGCTGGTCACCCAACAAATTATCAATCAATGATTTTACATGATTTTGAGCATCTTTTGATCCACTTACAATAATAAGTGTACTGTCTCCCTCTGTACAATCTTTGTTTATATTAATTTTTGTTCCACTTTTTTCTTGTAATTCTTTAATTTGACTGCCACCTTTGCCAATTAATTTACCCAACTTTAGAGTTTCTATGAAAAAGGTACATTGTGATTCATTAGTGTTAAAATTTTTATTAGAATACTTTTCTTTTCTATTTTTGTCATAATTGTTATATGAACTGCTACTTCTGTCGTAATTATTATAAGATCTGTTATTTCTGTCATAATCATTAGAAGCTCTACTATTTCTGTCGTAATTTTTAAATGATTTATTGCTTCTGTTTCTATTATCTTCATGATAAGAAAATTCATTGTTTGTTAAATAAGAGTTTATGGGTTGTGCTACAAAATTTTCGTCATCCCAATTTTCTTCCATTTTAGTTAATAACCTCAAAATTTAACTTTTCCCGATTGAAAAATAAGTTTTGGTGAAAAATTACGTTTTTTTTCAATTCAATTTATACACAAGAATTATATATTTTATTTTTTTTTAAATTACTGCTTTTAATGCTGATAAAGTTTATATACACAATTGAGAAGTTTATTATCAAATTGTAGCGATAAGACCTTTGTATCATAGTTGATCAGACACGGGTTTAAAACTTGAAATCCAATTCCTAGAATTTAATCGTTTAATTTCTAGAATTCATTGATTGGTTTACTTTAGAATGCAACTTCGAGCTTACAAATTATCAAATGAATTATATTATGGATGAAGAATAAAGAAATTTTCTTTATTTCATATTTAAATATTTCCATAACATTATTAAATTTCTTTTATTTAATTTAAATTTGATTTTTTTTTTTTTTTAAGAAAATTTAAATATGTATTTGAATTTGAGTTCTCAAAATTATACGAAAAAGTCATTATTTCATATTTAATAATATTTAAAAATTTCTTACATTAATTTTAAGATACTTTTTTAATTATATTTTAAGTAAAATATATAAATTATTAACAAACAGGTAATGATTTAAGTGGAGCTAAATATTTACATCCAATAATTGATAGTACTTTGGATTTTTTGCCAGCAAGTCATGTAAATACTAATCAAGGTACAGGGTTAGTTCATATCGCACCTGCACATGGAAAAGAAGATTTTCTTGTTGCATTGGAAAACAATTTATCTGTGGTATTTCTATAATGTATATTAATTACAATATTAAAGATATAATTAAATATGTAATTGAATTATAATTTTTTTTTTTAAATTAAAATAATGTTTTAATCAATTTAAATATTTGATTGAAATATTGTAAAAAATTATAGTAAATCATTATATTAAATTTTACTTTAAATTAAACTAAACAAATATATTTTTAGACATCACTTGTTGATGAAGATGGAAAATACATGTTTGAGGCAGGTCCTGATTTTTATGGTTTAAATGTCTTAAAACAAGGTTCTGAAGCAGTGCTTTCAAAAATCAATGAAAATGTTCTTCATACTGAGATAATAACTCATACTTATCCTTATGATTGGAGAACAAAAAAACCTGTAATTATTCGTGCCAGTTATCAGTGGTTCATAGATACAAATTCTATTAAAGAAAAGGCTATAGTAAGAAAAAACATTTATAATTAAATAAAACATATTTAATAAAATAAGTAAAAAATAAATATATACTTACAATTCTTAAAATAAGTTATTATTAATTTCATATTAAATATTAATAACATACAATAATTAACATTGATATTAAAAAATAGATAGCATATAAATATTTTTTAATTTGTCAATAAATTTTATGTATTTGTTATATACAACAGGAAATTGCAGAAAAAACTCATATATATCCTGAAAAATACCAACAGTCATGGAGTAATGCCTTCCTAAAGCAATTAAAACAAAGGCCTTATTGGTGTATATCTCGACAAAGAGTGTGGGGTATTCCAATACCAGTTTTGTATTATAAAGATACTGGCAAAGTATTTATTAATCAGTATGTGTGATTAAATAATTAATATTTATTTTTTCTATCAAATTAACTTATTTTTATTTTTATAATTTGTAAACCTTATATGATAAACATCGTATATTTATTTCAGAACATTTATTGAAAATTTATGTAAGTTAATAGAAAAAAATGGTAGTGATTGTTGGTGGGAGTTACCAGTTGAGAAACTTGTAGGGAAAAAACTTCTTTCTGAAATGAATCTTATTGATTCAAATTTGGAAAAAGGCAAGGTATTAGAATTTATTATTTAAAATTTTATATATGTACATATACATTATAAACTTCAAAGATTAAAAATAACTAAATAACATTCTTTTATATTAGGATATACTAGATATATGGTTTGATAGTGGACTTTCATGGTCTATTATATTACCAGATAAAAAAGCAAATCTTTACATAGAAGGAATGGATCAATTTAGTGGATGGTTTCAATCATCTCTGCTCACATCTATAGCTTTGCAGGATTGTGCTCCTTTTCAGTATGTAAAAATGAAAAAAATGTTTCTATTTTTTATGATAGCTTAATAATAATATAATATTTAAAATAAATCTAGCACATGATTATCAAATTATAATGTTGACTATTATTATTATAAAAGACATTTGATTAATCTTTATGTATATTATATGTAGTAATCATTAAATTTATTATTGTAGAGATATATTTGTACATGGATTTGCAGTAGATGAGAAGAAAATAAAAATGTCGAAATCAATTGGAAATGTTGTGAATCCAGAGTTAATAACTAAAGGAGGAAAAGATTTGAATAAAAACCCAGCATATGGAATTGATGTATTACGGTAAAAATAAAAATAATAGAATTTTTTTAAAAAAATAGTGAGAAATCTATTTTTATATTTCATTCAAAAATATTAATTTTATTAATTTTTTAAATTATTATTATTTATGTTTCATTGCATAAATGAAATTAATTAAAATTTACAATATTTCAACCACTTTTTTCAAATTATTAAAATATCTAATTTTCACTATATTTATAGTTTTTTATAAGATTAAATATTACATAATTTATTTATTTTTATACAGATGGTGGGTAGCTAGTCATGCAACTCAACATACACTTGTACCGATGAAAAATAGTTTACTTCAAGACAGTGAAGCTGCAATTCATAAACTTCGCTTAGGATTTAGATTTCTTTTAGGCGCCTTACATACTTATGATAAAAATAAAAGTGTAACTGTTGAACCTCTTTACAATCATTTGGATAAATATATGTTACATCAACTTTACAATTTTTATTTACATGTAATATTAAAATATTGATTTATTATTTGTTAAGGTATATATTTATAATTAAAGTGAATTTCATTTATAATGTAAATATTTTAGATTAACTCATTATATGAGAAATATCAATATCATAATGTCAGTAAAGCAGTTATTAACTTTATGACCAATAACATATCATCTGTTTATTGTCATTTAATAAAAGATAGAATTTATTGCGAAAAGATAGATTCACCTTATAGATTAGGAGCTTTAGATGTTATTGGTGAAATTTTGGCAGTCACTGTTAGATCTGTAGCTCCTATTATTCCTCATTTGGCAGAGGAAGTATGGCTTCATCATCCAGAAAATCTTAGTGAGTTTCTGCTGTAAATTAAAGAAAAAAATTCAATATATATATATATATAAATAATGTTAAATTACTTTCTATAATTATACTTGTATATTTTTAGCTTCTGTTCCACTATTTCATACCAATTATAGAATCCTTGAAAATTGGAACAAGCCAGACATTGAAAAAATTGTTGATAAAGCAATAGAACTAAAAAGTGAGGTACCACAATCACAAAATACGTGGTTGTTCAAAGCCACTATTAAAACCAATCCAGAGAATTTTGCATTATTATCTGTTAGTATATATATTACTAATTTTGTGTGATCAAATAATATTTTGGATAAATTATTATTGCTTATTAATATTGTCATTTTTTATTAGGTTTTTTAAAATACATTTTTATAAATATAGGAATTCATTTATTTTATTATATATTAGTTTATTTTAATTGTATGTTTAATGCAAGAATATTCTTACATTATATTTAATTAATTTAACTTTTTACCTTTTTAGAGTTTACATGAAAGTGAAACATTGTCGAATTCGGAACTTTGTGATATATGTCAACTTTCTTCAATAACACTTCTGAAAGATGAATTATGTAATAATTTTAATATTACTTTAGAACAAATTGATAAACCACTTTGTAAGAGGTGTCGAAGGTATCCAGAATCTGAATTCGAAGAAGTCTGTAATAGATGTATCGAAATTCTTAATACAGTATGATAATACCGTAAAAAATAATTTAATCTATATGTAAATTAAAATTTTATAAGTAATAAAGTATAATTATTTTATATATATTTTTTTATCTTAAACGTAATACAAAAATATAAAAATATTTAATATGCAAAAATCTTTTTTAATGTATAAAATTGTCTATTATCATAATTTTAAAACAGTTGTGTGTGTATATACAGATATATCGTTATTCATATATTGACATGTAAAAAATGTTCATATAATATAGTGTTAGCTATGAAAGCAATTACCTGGATAATTTAATTATTATTATTGAAATTTAAATTGTACCTTAATCTGGAGACAGCAAGGGAAGATATTACGATTAACTATTGCTTATTCTGAGTATTCAAAAAAGCAAAATTATTATTTTATAAAATAAATAATCGTTATATCGGTTGATAATGTTTTATATTGAATAATAAAACCAATGAAAGACGTTGGAAAACACGACAATGAAAAATTGGGAAAAATCTTGTATGTATTGTGTTGCATAAAATCGGAAAGAAGTTTTTTGGTAAAAAATTGTTAAAAGACCCCATCTATTCTTTGGTGCCTCCTGTTATCAACTTTCTATAAAAAAATTCGCGTTGTTCCCTTTATTAAGGTTCTGCTTGCCACTATTATTATTGACACTTTGTCATTTTTCAAAAAAGAAAGGAAAAAATATTTTGGTTTCATGATATTGTCTCCAGTTTAGTATCACACGGATTTACGCCACGATTGATCGAATATTTACAGATCAATGTACTTTTGCTGTTTGGTCATTACATCATCTTATATACCGACGCGATGACTTCCGTAACTTACATGCCAATAATATTAGCTTTCTGTTTATAATTTTAAATAACGTATAAATAATTATTTGTGTTAATTAAAACGATCCACGCATAAGGCTATTATATACGTGAACTCTCATTTGTAACAAATGAATTGACAAAATTTAATTATTTAAAAAAAATACGTACATAAATTTTGTAATGCTTCACTGAATTTCTCATTTGTGTACCAAATAAAACGTTAAAAATGATATCACTGTTAATGCGATGGCATTTTTATACCATTTCTTAATGTGTTTATTAATTTAATCATAAAATTAAAGAGGGAAAATTCGCTATTTGTTTATTTATTGTATTGCAATAAACGTGATTGACAATAGTAGCGTTTTCGCGCGAACACAGGAATGCACAATCACACAATACAACGCATATCGGCAATTATTGAATTATATATATATATATATATATATGTATATATTTTTTATTTATATACATGTATATATTGTTATCGAGGGCATGTGGTCGCTCTGGATTTATTATTAAAAGTAACTGGACAACCATTAATTTTTTGTGGTGCACTTTTACTGACTAGCAGTGTTGCTGCGATATTCGATCCAATAATCAAACCCCGATCAATTGATTAAGTTTTGCATTAATATTGGAATACACACAAGTTTTTCTCTCGCGAAACTATTAAAAAGTGTTGACCAATAATTTGATCCTTTGGTCAACGATCTCTGCAATTGAATTGAGGATACGTGAGTCTCCCCAATAACTTAACTGCAACGGAGAACCGGGAATTCAAATAACTTAATTGCTCTACCAACACCTAATGATGTATAGTAATTTTATTTTAAGGTATTAATAATTAAGTCGCTGGTTTTAATGCAAAAGCCTTCTTATCAATTCTGATATTTTCTGTATTTCAAATTAATACTTTATGGAAATTTGAATAAATCTTTTCAAAATATAACTAATGAGGTTAATATAGAAGATAATGTATAATATAATACAATAAAATGGCCCATACATTATCCTACAATTTGAGCGTATTTGAATATTTGAATTTTTATATTTTATCTAAGTAATCTAATTGTAAATATTCAATTTTTTTTTCCATTCTGATAATATTTTAATACTAGACTTGTCTTTTGCTATGTTTACCTGGATTAAGGAGATATTTTTTTTCATACAATATATATAGAATGACTGGGATTCAAAAAATTAAATAAAAAAAAGATCTTAAATTTATAATAAATATTAAATATTAGTATTAAATTAAAATCTAGATAAATTAAATAAGCTTAAGTACTTTGATATAATCTAGTAGTAATAAATGAAACTGTTTGCGTTAATTATATAAAGTGTAAAGTTCTTATTATATAATTATACTTGGAATAATCAATATAAATAATAATATAACTATATATTTTTGAAATTATCTCAGTACAATATTAGAAAATAATCTCTTTTTCAATTTATATAAGAACAAATTACATACATTAATTTATTGAAAATTAAAAATTTAATCCCTTATTGTAATTATAATATGATACTAACTAATTTTAAAAAAACTTAATTTTAATTAGAAATACTTATAAATTGATAGATGGAATCACAAACAAATATTTGAAATTTTTGTTTTTTTTCACAGATATTTTTCTCAGAATATAAATATATTTTAGGCGAAGAAGCATTAATTATTAGACTTAAACTAGTTCCATAATTTCACAAAATGCTCTTTCGATTGTGCTTAGTAGCTTTTTTTTCTATGACGTTGTGTTGGATCGTTGTAAGTAGTAATTATTTATATCATTATGTCTTAATTATTAAACATTATTAAGTTAGAATTTTTTATAAAATATTTTATGTAAAGTAAATAATTTAATTCTGAATGATAAATAAGCATTTTTAATATTATAATATTCTTTCAAAATAATATTCAATAACGATAATATTTTAAATTAAATATTTTATATTTTTATACGTTTACATCTACAATTTATAAATTTAATTTATAATTTTTTAAAAAGGCAATAATAATATTAAAAAAATAGATATTAAAAAAATAGCCATTCGAGTTAGTTCTATTAATATCAAACTCTTACTTTAGTTAATAATTACTTAATTAATTATTATATTTAAATAAAAATCATCGATAAAATATATACTACATATAAATATCTGATATTCATTATAAGAATGAAACAGGAATATTTAAGTCTATTATTTTTAATAAAATGATACAATTGTAACAGAAATTAATAATTACAGTAAAAATTTTCATTTTGATGTTAATTATTAAATAATTTTTACAGTAATCATTATTTTTAAATAATTTTCATGAAGTACATTTTATGACATGAAAAATATATTGTTAATAAAGTTTTGATTTCTATTATTCTAAAGAAATCTTTGATTAATTAATATTTCAATTCACTGTATTGATAATTAATTAATTATATTATTTGAAAAACAGAAATTTTAAAACATCATAAGCTTTTAAAACGTTAATAAAAAGAAGTTTTTGTAAATGATTAAAAATATTCAGTGATGAGGAAATATTAGTGTTTTACTAATATTTGTTCTCAGCAATGTGAGGAAAGCGTTTTGGACATCATCAAGGAATTGTATGGGGGATATCCCCAAAAGTGTCTTAAGGATGCTGCCGAAGATTGTGCACATTATTATCCTGATAAACAACAAATTCAAATGTGTGCTGTAAGTACTTATTAATTTTTTATATAATTTTTTTTTTATTTTACATAAATGTATAATATAATATTAACATTTAAAATTTTTTAATTAATATTTTTTTTATCTTGCAGAAGTTCTTTTTCACTAGCAACCTTTCCGAATGTTATTACAACTAAATCAATACAAATTTATGTTACATATGTTGTATAATATGTTTGAATATATACATATATATATATATATATATATATATATTGCATGAATTTAATTTTTAATGATCGATTAAATAATTGATGAAAAAAAAATGGAGGTGAAGGTGTGAACAAAAAATGAAACAGTTGTACAAAAACATTTCCTAAGCGAAGAGTAAATAAAAATCATAAAAAAAATAAAATACAATAGTTTTATTTTATAATTATAATTGCAATGTAAGATTTTTTTACATTTAATCCAGCATTTTCAAAGATATAATTTATTTAGAAAATCATAAAATGAAACTTGTAAGAATCCAATCTGTTATAATTCTCGAGCTTAAGCACCTCGTGTATCTACCCCACTACAGCCGGAGGTGAAGGAAAGTAACTTTGAAGAAACCTAGTCTTATAGTTTAACTTCTTTACATTTCATTTATTATCAATTCTCAAGTACGATTCCTAGATGAATCCGAAAATGCACACGTGTTCTAGATTTAATTTCGCGATAATGAGTAGTAGGGCATATCAGAAGTAATCACCTTTCTGGCCTAAGATGAACGGAAACGCTCGGCAACTGTCGAAACCTCTTCATAAAAATAATTTTGATGACCCTGCCTAGCGACTAAGAATAACCTCTTCGATGTGATAAAAGCAGCAATATCAATTAGGAAACCCTATAACTTCGTGTAACTATAAAAACACAACACACGTAAGAAGGCGCTTAAAGGCAACACAGGTTCGATTAAGGCAGAACGGAACTCAGAATTTTTAGGTGATTATAAAAAGTAAAGCTGAAAAACTGAGGTTAGTTAACTTAATCGATCAAAAAGTACAGCAGGGTAATTACCCATATACTGACTACCTCACTAGTTACTGTGCAATCCGATTAACAGTGAAGGTTGGCGACCCTAGGCCTAAGCCGTTCGCATCGGTAGGAACAGCTTCTACAAAATCTAATGGTGTCAGGTGAACGTTGCCGTCTCATTCCGAATCTTCGATCAATCAAATAAGAGTCTCTTAATCACCTTAGTCATTCTAACTGCTTGCTCCTAAAAAAATATTTAGGTTTGATAATAAAATAATAAAACTCCATGCTCCAAACGCAAATAAAAGGTTGCAGAAGATTTCCAGAATGAATTCAAATTATACTATCTGATTTAATGACTCTACCCCAACTAAAAAGTATTGAGGAAACTCGGATCAAATAGAAGTAGCTTAGAAAGAAGATAAAATCAACGTCTTTACTATTTTTTAAAAATTTCTTTTTTTTTATTTCAAAATTTTTTGATTTTATAAAAGAAAAAAGCTTGCCTTTTATTCAATAAATTTTTGTTCAAATAAATTCTAAGCCATAGAGCGAATTTTTTCATTTTTTAAGTATTTATTAAAGAAGTTTTTTATGCATTAAAAATTATTGCTTAATATTTATCTTAATAAGAGTTTCTTTTAAAATTATAAATAACAACTCGGTTATGTGGATATTTCACCAGCATCATTTTATTTTTATCATTATATCAATATTATGTTTATTTAATGTGTTAATATATTCAGATTAAAAAAACATTAAAAAATCAGTAAAATTATTTCATTAAATTACTAAAAATCAAATTTTCTACAATTTAAAGAAAAATGCAGTTAGCGTATCTAATCTAAATCTAATATGATGAAATAGATTGATTTATTAATTTTAAGAGAATAAGAAAATTAAAATAACAATTTATCGAAAAAAATGATATTATATGTTATCTTCACTTAAATTTTTAATAATTAATTGATAAATATATTAAAAACAAATATTAATAATAATAATGCTTATAATAAATATGAAATTAGTGCTCTTGCAAAATAATATCATTTTATTCTTGAGAAATTTAGTTAATAAAATTCAAAAATGTGTAATTTTATTATATTTAATAAACATTAAAACATTATTATATGTCGTATTCTGGTAAAATGTTAAATGAAAGTAACAAAAATGTAATGTATATTTCATTCCAAAAAAATCAATTAAATTTATGAAATAACTTAAAATAGATAACGAAAATACATTGAAATGTTAATAAAAGAAAAAATATATCCAGCAAGAACAATAAATTCTAAGAGTTGCATTAGATTTACAATAATTGTCATTTGAACTTAAAATATTTATTTGCACGAACTTATTATAAAATTGTAGCTATAAATATTTTTAAAGTATAGCTTTAAACATTACAAAATGTAATAAAACGCGTAATTTAAATTTTTAAATTCTTTTTCATATTTTTTATAATTTTTTATTTTTTGGCATGCAATTCATTCATCCATAATATTTCTATTTTACGATGAGACACTTTATTAAAAACAATATATTTAATTATTACTAAATCAAATAATTGTTTTTTAATACTTTGCGATTTTCAACATTTATAATATAAATAGTAAACAACTAAATTTTAAATATTTTTAACGTAAAATATATTTTTATTACAATTTTCATTTTTTAAACCTAGATTTATAATTTAAATAATTGCTATAACTTACATATAATTTTTTTTTTTAAGTAATTTAAAAGAAAAGAGTGTACACATAATAACAAAAGGATTTCGTAAATATTTATTTAAAAATTGTATCTGCTAAATTATTAAAACATTTGTGTAAATATCACAATATTTTATTCATCTATTTTATAGTGAAGTTTCAATAATTAAAAAAGAAAGTCTAGGAAAAAGAATAAGAACTAACCCCTTTTCGCCACTGCAGAAGTAGATTTCTAAAGGAACAACGCCTAAACAGACGAAGAAGACTTCCACCACTAGTATTTGGTAGACCACTGTTGTAAACAATAATTTTAAAGTAATGGTAAATTTTAAAATAGAATATTAAATATTCGTAGATAAAAATAACAAATGTCCTTATTGAGAAAATTCAGGATAGGGTTCTTCCAATTATGAGTGAAATCCGCGTAAGATAAACACTGCCCAAGTTCATGAACACCTGGTTTCAGTATGAAACTTTAATAATTCATTGCTAACATCAGGCAGACAAAGACTGGATATTAAATTAGATTCCATCTCTAATTATGATAGTAGAACAGTAGATAAACTACTTCGATATGGCGAATCTTATTAAATTTTTGAAAATTTTAACTTTTAATGTACTACCAAAATCAGTACAAATGACGTGACATTAATCGGACCTTTCCGATATAATAAGATTCTTCACGTGCAAAAGCTGTGCATAATTATGAAAAAAACGTAAGCACAAAGTGGCAGCTTAATCATAATTGCTAGATGTATATCTACATCTTCGAGAATAATAATGAGAATAATGTCTTCATACCAAATGTTAGCAAAATACATTATTACTCACTTAAACTTGTAAACCTATCTGTCTAACGTTCTGCGCACTAAAAATTATGGAGATTGTTCAACAAATATATCAAAAATAAAATATTGATAAAAATTATTTGATTTTGTGCATAAAATTGTTATTTTATATTATATTTATCATATTTTTAAATTATATAGAATATATGTTCCAAATATACAGTACTGCACATAAATACTATTTATTTTTAAGTTTTTTTTTTACTACATGAACGGTAACATTGAAATTAAAAAATGTGTATTTTTAATTCTATAACTATTGTGATCTAAATTCGAAATTAAAGTTGTGCATACTTAAATACGTTATTCCTAGGAATATATCTTTATTGCTTTAATAACACTTTATCAAAATTATGTTGAGCTCAAATAATATATTCCATACTAGATACTATAAAAGTAATTAAAATTTTTTTTGTAGTATTAAGGAATTTTATTAAAATATGGCATTTATAATTTTTCTAACCTTTTAATTTTCGTTTAAACAATATCAGAGTATTAAAAAATAATATTTTTACGTAATTTTATTTTTATAGCTTAGCTTTGAAATCATATTTTTAGATAGCTTTGAAATCATATTTAAAAAATGTAAATATTAATGTTTGCTGTTCTTACTTATCTTTTTTTATGTTTTACATATATCGAATAAATAAGATGTTTGGATGAAGCAAAATTCATTCTTATTTTTTTTTGTGCAATTGTAAAGTTTATTAGAAATCAAGATGTTATTATATTTTTGTCTTCTAACATTTTGTGTGTTTTTGTTTTTTGAAATTTCTGTAAGTATTATGAGTTAATGCTCGAAATAAAAAAAAAAATAAGATTAAATTGTTCATTGTAATTTTTTGTTAATATATATTTGATAAAAATAGTAAATTATTTAATAATATGTAAAATTTTAATAAATTTTTTAGTATAACACTTCATTTATGAATATTTTTTTAAAATCAAAATATTATATAATATTGACTAAAAACATTGCGTATATGTAAAAATTTTTAAATAATAACATTAAGTTAAAATTAAAACATTTTAGTAAATTATATTAATTTCGAGATCAATAATTATGTTAACAGATAATATATTAACTTAATATTTAGAAAAAATATTTATATGAGCGAAAATTAATGATTGAATATAATTTTATCTTTAGATTATCTTAATAACTTTTAACCATTTTCTTTTTTCAAGATATACTATTGTAATGTATATAAAATTTTCATGTGAATTTGCCTTTGATCTATCTTAACTTTTAACTTTTTTATTTTATCTTTTTATTTATTTTTATTTTATTTTTTTTTACCTTATTTTGACTTTTCTAGTATCAATTTAAGTAACTGATTAATATTAATTTATTATTTATTAATATTACGTTTATAAATTTACAAAGAAAACTTTCAATTTTTTACAATAGTTTTCAGTAACATATGTTTAAAAACATAATTTTGTTTAAAACTTTGTGTAGAAAATTTTGAATTTTATTAAAAAATAATATAAAGCTTGATTTATTAATGAATTAAATATCAAATGTGTTAGGCCTCAATATCTTTAACAAATTTTAACTACATCGCAAAATGAAAATAAGTAAGAATACCGACAATGCAAAATTATAAAAATGTACTTAATATATTATAAAGTTTCAAAATTTTTCAAAACTTCATTATCTTAAATAAATAAAATTCTGACTGTAATGTGCTAATAAAGTGAGACCATAGAAGAAATTAATAAGCAACTGGAAACGAAGTTACAATTTTGAACTATATCAAAATATGAAATTAAATATTGTGGTGAATATTACAATTATCGATGATGCAAAATTATAAGAAACCAAAATATATCGAACATAAAGAAAGAAAATTCTAGACATATTTCAGCGAAAATTATTAACTAAAGAGGAACCACCTCTTTACTCCATTTCAACAAAAAGGGTGTTATAGAGGGAGAAAAAAAAAACAAAATACAAAGAACATTGCTTTTGCCATTTTGACCGAACACCATTAAATTCTACATTTAAAACATTGATTGCGTAACTATATTTAAATTATTATTTATGATAAAATTATCAAAATCAAGGATCTCTAGGCATCTATCTTAGTGGTCACAGATGCTTCAGAATAAACTCAACCAGTCACATCGTTCTGTCAGATATTACATGATTGTTATAAACTTCTGATCTACAATGAGAGTACAAGAAAGCGCAATTATCAAGTAAAGAACTATAACGTCTCCATATTTTTACGTAGTATTTCCTTATCAAATTTTAATAATATTGTAAAATGAAAACTTTAAATGAATTATAAGCAGAAACTAGATAAAATAATAGAGATGAAACGTCAAAACACTTTTTCTAATAACGAATTCAGATTATTGATTAAAATTATGTTTAATTAGACATATTATATCAATAAATTATTAACGAGAATTAACAAGACAAGATGCGTTACTCAAGTAGAAAACATTATAACATCAACAAATTATTACTAATAAGTTCAAGATAATATAAAGAAAATACGAAAATAAGAATAAGGAAGTTTCGTAAATCAAGTGATCAGTTAAGTTCATTGCATCTACAAAATATCATTAATAACTGTAACGAAGTAAAGAGAGGATACAAATTATAGATGCTATAAAAGGCGGAGTAAAATATAAAAGGACGCTTTTTACTTCTCAGCATTGTATATTTTAAAAATCAGTTATTATCAAGTATTGAGGACTCTCCAAGTTTAGAAGAAATCTGGAGTGATGACAACCTTCTATCGATACAGAATTTACTTACAGCGTATTATCCTTTCGAATAATATGCTCACCAATCAACAATCGCTGCGAAATATAAACATAATGCAAATAATATAAATTATATTCATCGACAATTTATTGTAATTCACTTTGCAACAACTATATTTTTGTATATTTATTCATACTGATTTTTTAAGTAAACGTTTAAATTCTGATTTATATTGAATGAATGATAATTTTTATATAGAATATTTACTAAATATTTATTTCTATAACATTGAAATGTAACAGTGTATATAACACAATATATACTATTACATTTGTAAATCATTTTGCTATACTATTATGTTTATAAATTATTCGTAATGATTTCAATTAAAATAATTTAAATCCAACATAATTGTAAATTTTTGACAGTTATTATTTATATTCACTAACTTCTACATTAATTTACTAACAAATTATAATTTTTATAGTAAAAATATATGAATTATTTATTTATAATTTCTTCGACATATTGAGACGTAACAAATGCATTTTATTGTATTAAAGGATTTTATATAACAACTCGTAAATGTAATAGGTTTCAAAAACTTATGTTAAAAAAATTTATTTTAGTTCATGTTTGATTCTACTTGTAAAATTTTTGTTAACTATTTACAGAACTGTACTTCAACATATGATATTGTCAAAAAAAATTTCCCAGGATACAGTAGTCTTTGTCTTGGAAGAGCCGCCAAAGCTTGTGAATTATTAAAACTAGATGTTCAAAAAATTCTTCATTGTGCTGTAAGTTGTGAATTAAAAATTAATACTACATTTATTGGTTTATTGGTATTCCTTATTAATTTACATTTTTTTTTTTTTTTTTTTTTATAAATATTGTAGGAGCAATATTTCAATACTCATGAGTCAGTCTGCTATAGTTTTTAAATCAATTCAAATATCAAGGATAATATTTCATTATTTTTAAGAATCCATTGTAATGTTAAATAAAACAAGTATTAATTAAACTAAAATAAATTAAATAAATGTGTATTTTTAAAATATTTTACTTCATGTATTGGATTAACATAATTAAATTATTTTCAATTAAATTTTTATTATAAAAATATATTCGTTAAAAAAGATATGAATTTTTTTAATGTACATTATCAAATTACGCAATAAAATAGAATTTAGAATTCTTAATTTGTATATTTATTTAACGACTCTATTATAATATTATTAATTTTGAAATTGTCAATAATCAAGCAATGTTACTAAAATTGAAAAAAAAGAAAATTAATTGAATCAATTTGAGAAATAATAAATGAAACATGTACATATGATTATATTATGTTTTATTATATAGCTCCAGGTAAAATTTATAAATACAACTATGTTGATACCTTAATTTATTATTTGATATACAAGAAAATAAATAATTGTTCATAATAATTGCAATTAGAATGGTATATAATTTTTCAATTATACATCCTTTTTCTACAACTCATAAATATAATACTCATCTTAGTTCACTTAAAGGTCATCAATTAGATGGGTTGACCTGGGTTTATAGATAATTTAAATAAATAATATCATGTTTATAAAAAAACGCAATTTATTTGACAATACAAATCAGTAAATGTACTGTAAAAAATCTAAAAAGCATATCTTGTCCTAATGTCTTCTAGTTTTTTGGAAACTTCAGAGTGAGTTCTCTCCAAGTCGTCAGCAATACTTTTTTGCTTGGCGGGTTCAATACTATTAAATTGTTCACATAAATCACCATCGATAACATTTTTTACAGGGTAGTAATAAGATCGAAAACTAAGATGGTCTCGTCCGCAAAGAGGTGGATGCTCAGCACGCATGTGCATTTCTAAATGTTGAAAAAAGTCGTGATCTTCGTGACTAGTAAAAGGCACGAGAACCCCTACGGTTCCACTAAGTGTTGTGTAAACGAGAGATTCAGAACCACCAGGAATTAAAGTCGCTTTCTGCAGAGACATTACTGTTTCCCCCACATGAAAACAAGCAACAGTATCAGCCTTCTGTGAAGCTCCGTTTAATAAACCACGGTCCCACAGAGCTTTGTTACCCGTTGGATCCTCGTCTACGTCATCATTTATACCACTCGCTAGACGAATCTATAATTTTATAATAATGACTCATTACATGATTACATCTTAAATTGAATTACTAAATAATAATATTAATAAATACAATTATTTTTATGTTTATTATTCATTTGAAGAAATGGATTTTCTTAGATATTTTTTTGTAAATTTAGCAGTAAAAAATATTCATTACTATCTTAAAAAATTATAATTCAATAAATAGTTCATTTTAAATTACAAATACATTAATATATCAATAAATTATATAAACAAAATTGAAAAAGTAGTTTCTTTTCAACAAAATCAATAATTATAATTATATAAAGCAATAATGAATTTGATATACAAATTATTTTAATAAGCACACACAGAAAAATAAATTAATGTTTCATTACATTAAAGTTTTAAATTTTATGTTTCCAAAAAATAAAGTTTAATAAACTATCTTAAAAAGTAATTTAACAATTTCATGAGCAAAAAAAAAATTATATAAATGTATTAACCACAGCAATATTGCCAAATTTATCAGCTGTGGCAACAGTATCATAATCCAGGACGCAGGTTGTGGTGATCCATCGAGGATGGGTATCGTCAGCGAACACAATCAACTGATTCTCCTGTCTCTTGTATCTGACTGCATAAACTGACTCCTGAACATCGCTCACATATATTCTTTGTCCAATTGCATTTATACATACGACAGCATTTGGTATATGTTTATTTTCGCATTTACGCAAAAGTTTTTTTTTCCCCATATCATAAAGCCGTAACATTTTACCAACACCTACTAATACACGGCCTTGATAAGAGCAGATCGAAAGGGGAATTTCATCTAAATTCGTACGATGAACTAATTCAATACTTGTACATTCTGGGTTCACTCTATAAAATAAAATTTTTTGAAATTCTTAAGTAAACAAAGGTTAAAATATTTATAATTTTTATTTATCATAAAAAATCAGCACTGCAGGATATCATCAAGAATATATGCTATTTTTTATTATCATCATTCAAAATCAATTGTAGTATCTATACGTTCTTACTAAATTTATTACTAAAATTTAATTTTAATACATAAATTCAAATGTTTTACTATTTTATTCTTAATTATTAATAGGTTATTCAAAATCTTAAAAAATGCTTACTTATAAGTATAAAGAAATCCACCATTGCTAACCCTTGGATTTAGTTGATATTCTTTTGCAACACCAATAATAAGAAATTGTTGATCTCCTTGGTTTGAAAATTTTACAAGAGCTAAACTGAAAATAAATTTATAGTTTAAATGCGCACAAAAATATTATAGCTATAAAAATTTGTTATATTATAATAAAATTAAGTTTATAAAAAATTGTTTGCCTACTTACGACTTTAGCAACTAAATTATTTAGAAACTAAAGATGGGATAAAGCAGCAATTTATTTTTTGGCACTTATGGAACCCACAAAATAATAGATATATTGCAGATAACGAAATGCCATAAAAATTAAAAATTTAACTTTTTTTTATAAATTAATAAATTTTTTTAATTAAAATTTCACTGAATTTAACTGTAAAGAATTTTTATATGATTATATTTTATTTATAATAATTAAATTTGGATAATTATTTTTCATTTTTATTTAGTTAGATTGAATGAATTTTTTAAAGGCATAGTGGTACAATAAAATACACTTGGATGTATTTTATTTAAATGAAGGATTCTCTCAATCTTATCATATATATTTTATTTAATATAAAAAATTTAATGTGTTAACTTACCAAAGAGCAGCCAAATTTTGTTCCAACCTATGAACTTGAAAGGTAGTGCCAGTTGTAGGTGCCATAATCCTGATCATGGAGGCCCAAAGTCCAGGTCCAGCCCTTGGAGCTCCAAAAACTTGCTCATTTGGTTCCTCTGAAAGAAAGGCTTCAGCTAATTCCCTAGCAACTGCAGCTTCTTCAGCACCAGCTGCCTCCTGCATTTCTTCAGCCATCTGTAGTCGACGCTGTTGTTTTGTTTCTTCCGTGTATGCATTATGCTCGGTTTCAATGAGTAAAATATGCGCAGATTCATTGTGAATTACAAATTTACGTGGTGTGTATTCAAATGGAAAATTAACTTGATTAAACACGGCACCAAGTTTCTCGAGCGCGAGAATCCTATAAAGAATGTCTATCTTTAATATTTTTTATTCATTTATAGGGTTAGTTATATAAATATTTGAAAGAAATATGACATTTATATTTATTATTAAAATTAATTATTGTAATTTATGCTATGTTCTAATACATTAATTTTCTATAAATTTTAGTTTAAAATGAAAAAAAAATGTATATATTACTTTATTATAAAAAAATGTTTACAAAAACATTTATTTATTAAATAAAATATTCAATTTACACAGAATAATAATAAAGATAATAAAAATTCTTAATATCTTATATTTTACAAATAATTTTTCTATGTACAAATTTTTTAACATTATAATTCTAATTATACACTCACCTCAACGTATTGGTAGAAATGGCGACTATACCTTCTGGACACTGTTCTGAACTGAATCCTGAAGCAAACTCCAAACTTTCGTAAGAGAGTGGTGTAAGATGAAATCGGTTCTGATAATAGTAACTTAGCCAGGAACGACTACTCATAGCAAGAACAGCTTGATTACCCTGCATTCTAATACGAAAAAGTTTTACAGGACGTGAACCAAGATAACGTGTTCTAGTATCTGCTAAATCTCCAGATATTGGATCCAGTACCGTTCTGAGCAGTACTCCATTTTGCAAGCCTAAAAATTTATTTCATACGTATTAGATAATTTATGAACAATATATAAGGCAATAGTTTTTGAAACAATAGTTACATCATTATCAAAGAAATTTATAATCAAAGTATGTCAGTTGAAACACGGACATTGATAACTTAATCATTTGTAAAATTACTGCTAAATAAGTATATTGAATAAAAAAAAAAAAAATTGAAATATTGAATTTTGTCTATTATTTTTAAAAATAAAGTAGACTAAATAATCATTGCTTCAAATCTTCATAGTTAAAATAAATATTGAATAAATATTTGTACAATGTTCAATTTAATATAAAGTAAATAATATATTAAATACAAAACAAACTAACCAATATTCAAATGAAGTGTTGACTGTATTTGGTTACTGTCTTCATTTGCATCATTTTCTTTTATACCCATTTCAACTATACACAGACTTTCAGCAGCAGCTGGTAGAGCTTGCATACTTCTTGGAGCAAGGCAATCAGATGGGTCAAGTGAAATGATACGTACAGTGTTGTCTTGAAGTCCAACAGCCAAAAACCATGAGCGTTGTTCCCCAGCGGCGACATTTCCCAGGGCCATACACATAACTTCTGATGGCATTTTTTTACGTTCTGTATATTCGTTCAGTTGTCCAGTCTGTAAACAAATAAGAAATCTGGTTTTACATCTCAATTCATATTTGTGTAAAAATTATATAAATTGATTAAAATTGAAACATTTATTAAACAATAAAACAATGTCAATAAGTTAAAATTTTTATTAAAAATATTTTTAATGATTAGAATAGAAAAAAGGAAAAAAAACTTGACATTGTTGTATATATATTAATTTATTTGCTCCAGAACACTTTCAACAGACAATAAATGACAGTTAAATATAGGGTTAAGTCGCAATTTTATTTATGCTTCTTTTACAACTTCAAGAATAAAAACAACTCCCAGTGAACAAGAAGCAATTGTTTATTAAAAATTATTATCAGGAAAACTTACTGGGTCCATTTCAAAGTATACAAGTTCTCCACCAGTTAACGCAATAACGACTTGTCGTTGATTCACAGCACATTTAATAATTGTTTTCTTTCCAGGTGCTTTCCATTCATTAACACGTTTATCCGCTCTAATATGCCGAATACCATCAGGATAAACCTGAAAGAATAAAATAACATTAAAATAATATATTACTTTAATTATATTATTATTATATATTGTTTAATAATTAAATCCTTTTTATTATGTAATAAATTATCTAGGCTTGTTTACCAGGAATGCTTCAAGATAAATTCAAGCATACCAACGATGCTAAAACCTAATTTAATTTTGCACTTAAATGCGACCGATACGTGAAAAATGTCCAGGTGCCGGAGATACCGCAGTGCTTATTTAATTAATAATTGAATTTTATATTTTTCAATAGTTTTTGTTTAATTTGAATAATTTGTATCATTTTGCATATGTTATAAAGTATACATATGCACTTAAAAATATAAAATATTAACATTTATAATAACAAATTACATTTAAGCTAATCGTTATAAATTATAATGAATAAAATGAAAATGAAATGAAAAGTGTATTAAAGAATACATAATTTAAAAATATAAAAAATAGTCGATTTAAACTTTTAAAATATAAAATAATTACCTGAACTAAAGCATCATCACCTAAAGCAGAACAGCTGAGAGTAGGCGTTGTTCCAAGGAATCCAGAATCCGTAACTTCCTCAACGGTTTCGCCGATACTAAGTACCAAGGTGGCATTGACGAAAGATACAATGATGTAAGCATCGAATTCCTCTGTAACCAAAATGATATCGACTCATCTGGTTCAATCAAATTACAGAAAACCACATTGGTAACCAAAAAATTCCAAATATTTTTCTCTTTTAAACTATTATGACCGAATATCCCATTATTCAAATTATAATTTCATTATAATTTTATTACAATACAAAGATTTATTTTATCTTTATATTGTTAATTTGATTTCGTTTTAGATATTTTATGTGTATTCATAGTAAAATTGCAACATCCATTTGTAAAAATATTAAATTCTTAAATTGAAAAATAATTATGAAATCACAAAATGAAAATTATGTTTGAATCTAAACATTTAAATTATTAAATAAATTATACTGTACAATATAAAGACTAAAAATGTTAAAATATTAATAAAAAAAAAATTATAGTTTTTTAAATAATTGAAATAAGTAATGCAACACTGAATGTGGTAAAAATAATAATTCCATGCTTTAATATTATTATTTTAAATTTCATTAAATCATGATATTTTTTTTTATTTATTTTGTTTTTGAACAAATGTATAAATTATAACGATAGTTTTTTTAATAAAAATATATAATTAATAATTGATTAAACAGCTTTAAGGAAATTCTTAGTGACTTGCAAGGGATTTTCGTTCTTAACAGGTTAATAAAAAAAAAAAAGTAAGAATTGAACATGTTGTTTGATGAATGAAATCTCAGTCGCGCAGCTTGTCTTACCTTTCACACTTAACAGCCAGGTATCGAACGACCGATCACCCATTGACGACAGCCTGAAAGGAGAGAACTGATGTCTGATAAGAGTATATCAAACTACCAGGCGTCGATTACTATACTTAATACTTTCGATTGCAGTTTTATTTCACATAATGAGACGGAGTTTAAAATTTTTATTTTAAGTAGAAAAATTTATTGTTTGATCCATACATATTAGGGTAAAAAACTTATAAAAATAAATAAAATTATTGTTAAATAATTTGTTTTACTAGATTCCCTATCTGTTTAAAAAAAAAAAGTATCTAAATGGTATCATATAAATATTTTTTAGTTTATAATTTAATTATTATTTAATAATATAAAATATAATGCAAAATCTATTTGGTCTAATAAAGCTATAAATACACACATGACAGGTGTAATTTTTAGAAACTCACCATCGATACGTCTCTTGACAGTCCATACAGCATTTGGGTTACCAGGAAGCTCACTCACAGCCATTTCTGATACCTCAAGACCGTGTCGTAGAACTCTTAAAGTCGAACGAGGCCCGCGACCACACGCTATGTACAATTGTGGTGTATCTTCATTGGCTAAATCAGCAACCTAAATATCAACACGTTCAATCAATAATTAATTTGCGGAAAAATTGCTTTGAATGATTAATTAATATTAAAAAACTTGTCATTTCTTTGATTCACTTCAACTTGCAATTACAAGTTAAAGGCGACAAAGAATATTTATTTTTGCATTTCCCACAAAGAAAAAATTTAGTTTGCCAATGACAACATTTTTCCTTTAATTGCCAATGCTTTATTTGTGAAAAATATTTTAATGCAAAAGATTATGAAATCATATAATTATATCAAAACTAATTTTGCAGAATTTACTAAGTTAATTAAATAAAACTTGTATCAGGGATGTATTTATAAAATACATTATAAATTTGTATAAAATTATATTTTATTTTATATGTTATTTATTAGTAAGTAAATTAATAATCATATTAATGTAAAAACTATTTCAATATCATTTTTCTTAATATAGAAATTTCGATTACCTGACAAGCCATAATTGGTGAAAGACTATCCATTTCATCAACAAGAACTAAATTTCTCAAGGGTCTAGGTGCAAAAAAGAATGTATCACCCTCCTCCAAAGGCATTGCAGAACTAAATTCTGGTTCATCATCATCATCACCCAAATGAGCAATTTGATAAAGATAACTAAAATAATTGATAATTATTCTATATTGATTTTTACTTTTAATTACTATTTTTTTAATCATTCAATCTACATTATTATATATGAAAATTTATCTATATATATGTACATATATACGAGAAAAAAAGATTCAACTCACTGATTTCCAAATTCTGAAGCAACAAACAAAAAACCTGTCTTAAGTACACACATGCTATTAGCTACAGGAACTGTGTCAAAATACTTAAGTTTAATTTCTGTAACAACGTCTTCATCTGTTTCTAGGGTGATTTTAAATATATCTCCCTGTTCTGTTTGTGCTAAGAAGAAAAACATGCTTTTGGTCTTATGGGTTGCAGAACAAACAAATATCATTCCACGCTCAGGATCATCCAGATCATTTCTACGTCGTGGAATTGGACATCGAATATCTGGTTGATCCCCCAAATTTTTGTATGTTAAATAATTTTCAGAACAAATAAGTACACCACTGGGCCCATCATTACCACCTGGTACCGAAACCAGAAAATTGGCATGCTATTGATATAAAAAATATTTTTAAAAAATGATTGAAATATTACTAATTATAAGTAACTAATCTCATATTTTTATATAAAATTGATCTTTATAAAAATATATGTTTTATAAAGCTATTATATAAATATATTATCAATTACTAAAAGTTAATATTACATTAATTATTTTTTTCATATATAAATATAGAATAATTAATGAATATTTAAAAATAAATTTATTTGCAGATGTTACAACTTAAACATAATTCATAACAAAAATAAAAAGTTAAATATAAAACAATTAAATTATACTAAATATATACATATATAAAATTTTATTTCATTATTTTAAATGCTTTTAAACTTTTTTTTACCTTACTCAAAAAAAGTATCTCATGAAAAAATTGATTTTATTACATAGTATTAAAAATCTATAAGCTTGAATGTTCAATATTTTGATTTAGTTCTTACATACCTCTTCTAATGGTTCACTGTACTTGCGTACTACATGGTTAAGACCAAGATCAAGTTCATAAAAAGTTAATGTTTGTTGTGTTTTTATTGCTGCTTCTCCAGTAGGATCAGTGTCAGCTTCTTCATAATCGATTTCTAAACATGCAAACATGGGATTTTCAAAACCTACATCTACACCTACTACATGATAAACAAGTGTGTTGCTTTTATGAGCCTCAAGAGGTGAAGAAATTGTAAGACGAGCTTCAGGATCTCTATTAAGAATGTAGACTAATTTTTGTTTTTCAATAGCTCCTATAAAAGAAAAATTTATATTTATACCTTAATGGAAAAAATTTTTTAGTTATGTTTACTTAATTTTTTATAAAATATTAAAATTGATTCACATGGTAAATTATAACCATTTGTACATTCACAAAATATTTTCTCGTATAATGATTCAATTACTTAAATATATTAAATTATTATTAATTATTTATAACATTAAATATACTCTTATAAATTTATACATAGATATTTATTAAAATAATTATATATTTTATTTATATAAATACAAATAAAAAAATCTTACCAATCATAACAGCTCGACCCTTGGGATCAATAGCCAAATATTGTCCAGGAACAATTCTTCTGCACCCACTTTTACCAAAAGTCTCTTGATGTACTTTTTCAAAAATATTTTTTGCTGGAACATATTCCAAAATAACAATACGTCCTGAATCTGATCCAACAACTATGTAATCTTTGGTACCACCAGTTAATCTAAATGCCATTAATGACCTAATGATGCCAAAAACTTCAACTGTTAACATTGTATGAACTTTTCCAGTATTAGGATCAGGTCTAAGGAGTTCCAAAGATTTTCCCCTTGATACCAAGATTTCCTGCATCTTGGTACCAGAAAAATTTCCATGAACTGCATGTGTAATGCCCGTGGCACGTTGCAGTGTCAAATTATATAAATACATCTTGATCTTTAGATTTTAAAGATGTCATCAATTTGATACAGACTAATTGATTACCAAAAAAGATGGAATCTTTGGTTGCACTAGAAGTATTATTAAAATATATTAGAAAAAAATGTTATATGAAATGATTGATGATAAATATATTCTTTGCATTATATAAAAAACAATTTTATCTTTACAATTTAAATAAATGTAATTGTATTACAAAGTTTTTTTAAATTTATTATTTGTAAAAATAAAAAGAACAAATTAATTCTAAATAAATGTTATATTAATATTTGTAGTAAAACTTAAGTATATTTATTAATGAATTTAATCGGGCGACATTCCACATGTTAACGTATTCAATTCACCTTACTATAACGAACTTTGAAAAACAATTATGATAACGATAATGATATCAAATACAAATGTGACCTTATTATCGAATAAACAACTAAATCACTCAAAATATCTTATACAATAATCACATAAAATAATAATTTGACTTTAAAATATTCGATTCACTATTTAAATTAAAAGTAATGTAAAAATGTTTAAATGTTTTAAAAATGGTTTCCCAAGCCGACATGAAAATTTCAATTTTTCGTTATGACTTCAAATCATGAAAAGTATACATGGTATGAGATAATTAAATTTTTCAAAACTTATAGAATAAACTTGATAATTCATTTTACCTAATTTCAGGATGGCATTATCACAGACTCCGACGATGTTCGCGGATTGTCGCGCAACAAAAAATAACGTTGTCTACCCTCAAGCGTCGCCATTCACGATTCGCTTTGTAGCAGATCAAGGTTACTACAATAAAATGGTGGCTTCTAATTAAATGCGCCTAAACCGGTTGTCGACAACTGCTTTAAATAGGTTACAACCGGAAAATGCCGGCTTCAATCATAGGAAGCGACTATTTTAGTGAAGATGTCTCTCGTAGTCAAACATTTAAACTAAATATTTTTACGAATATTTTATATTTTTAAAGATAAAAAATAGTAAAATAAAAGCAAATTTTTTAGTTTAAAAATTTTTTTTTTTATTTTGTTTTATAATAGCCTTTAAAAAATACAATTTATAATATTTTATTTTTTTAGTTTACAAATTCAGCACCTTAATCTCTGTTCTGTGTTAAGCACCATAGAACAGAGTAGAGATTATTAGAGAGATTACTGATGCCGTGTTAAACGCGTGTTCCTAAAAACCTAGCGGATGTTTAACAAAGTACATTTTTTTTTCGAATAGCAGTTAAGGGGAGTACAGAGTGAAGTTCAGGATTCTCCCTGCTGCATTAAATGTGAAATGCAATGAAGTTAATCTCATTATTTGAATTTATTGGTATAATAAAATTTACTTTTTTGTATATTTTTTAAAACTTTCTTTATTTTATATACTTAAATTGTATCATGCATAATTTAAAAAAATTATCTACTTCTTTCATGAATTATGCATTTTTTAATTCAAGTTTTTAAACATATTTATACATTTTTTTAAATAAAACGAACTTAAAAATTTTTTTTTAATGTGTTTGCTTTCTAATTTTTTCACATAACTCGTTATTATTTACTTAATTCAATGTATTACACGTGTTAAAAAAAATTATCAAAATAAATAATGCATGAAATAAAATTAAAACAATAAAATGTTTATTATTCTATAAAATTCATGATAGTAATATGGTTTAACATAATCTTGATATTTAATTATCAATTTTAATAAAATCATTTATTTCAATTATATATTTAAAGAATAACTAAAAAGGTTATATTAATATTAAAAATATTAAAATTTAATTATTAAATTTATTTCATAATAAAAATGTCTTATTTAAATTTTAAATTTCATTGAATAAAATTGTAAATGATTTTAAGTAAAACTCTAACTTTTGTTAATTGTATTTTTATAATTGATAATAAAATAATCCATCTTATTTGTGTTTGTCGTGAATAATTAAAAACATTGATTTTATTTGAACATATTACTTTCATCAAGGAATTTATTAGAAATTGCAAATAAAACTATTACTTTTATTAAATATATTACAAAAATTGAAATTAAAATTATTCATCTCAATGATATTTTTTACAAATAATTACAATTATTGATTTTATAAATATGTATAACATTCATCAAGTAATTTATTAAAGATTGTAACTAACACTACAAGTTTTATTATATGTATTATTAAAATAGATTTTCAAATCATGCATTTTAATAATAAAAATTTAAAAATACCAATTTTATTTGTAATTTTTAATTCTATTAAATAAAATTGTAAATTTTTTAAACTCAAACTGTAAGTATTATTAACTATATTATTATAATTCAAATTAAAATCATTCATGTCAATGATATTTGTTATTAATAATTACAATCATTGATTCTATTAGTATTTATAACTTTCATCGAGTAATTTATTAGTGATTATTAAATTGAATAAAAAATATATAGAAAATAAAATTAATTTTATACATTAATATTAAATGGAATGCAATAAATAACAAATTGGAATTGCAAGATAATATATTTATTTTTTTCATGTATAAAAAACAAAATTTTTTATAAATTTCATTTACTATTTTGGCGTCGGCTAGTCGGTAAATTGTCGATTACATTTATTTTTAACACAAGTAAAATCGTATATTACATTTTACGTTCTTTACCCTATTTCAGCCTTCGCAGAAAGCTTACTTTCTCGGCATAAAAAACCGCCCACTTATTCTCAGCCGAAAAAAGCCAATACATACTATCTACAATTATTTAAATCTTTTTGGCGTTGACTTATATTTATATTTACATTTCGGGTTTCGATTGCGAATTATATACAATTGATTAAAAAATTTATATTAATAATTTGAATTTACAGTATATATTTACAATAATAGTTTACGAAAAAAAAATAATATAAATATAAATAGTTTTTACATTATTTTACTTTTATGTATTAAATTACAGATTTAATTATTTTTTATAATTTAAATTATAATAATAAATATTTATAATAAATTACTGAATTTACAATACATATATATTTGCATTCAAATAATACTATGTATTTTTTTATAATACATTTAAAAATAAAAAAATTGATTACACAATTAAAATTTAATTACATTAAAGATGCATAATATTTGTTAATTTACAATTATTCCGCTGTAAATATTTTTTACTAAAAATTTTTGTATTCTTATTGTGTTCCTGAGCAGTGGTATGAATATTAACCATTGATAAACATTGTAGAGCATAAATTCGATACTTATAGCAATTATATTATTATTAAGGCTAAGATTTCATATGTATATTTTCTTGTTAAATTTTATTAATTAAATTGCATTTATATCTAAAGTCCCTCAGTAATTTCTTTGAACCCCCGTCACTTCACCAAAAACCTCGAACCCCGATTCCCCCCTGAGTTATTCCCGGCAAAAATAACATAACCGTCACATGGCGCCCGAACAGGGACTGTTATAGTCCTCCGCGTTCGCGAATTTTGGTGAAGTCACCCGCGAAAGATGAAACGTTGGGTGGACACTTTAACGGTCGAGGAATTAAAAGCAGAATTAGTTGCTCACGGATTGAGCACTGACGGTATACTGCCGATTCTCCGCGATCGTCTTAAGAAGTACATCCGGCTACATCCAGAGTCGTTCGGTAGCTCACCGCGAGGGTGTACTAAAAGAATGGATCCCGATCTTACGTTCGTAGGGATCAACGATCCGGACGATCGTCGGCGGGCATTAGATTCATTAGGGATCGACGATACGCTGAAGTCTAACGTCAAGAGCAACGTGAGCCGGTTGCTCCTTGAGAATCACGCCCGCGACCACAATAAGGAGACGACGGACGAAGTGACTGATAGTTTTAGGAAATTACGATTGCCGAAAACCGAAACCGCACAGACAGACGAAGCAATGGCCGCTGCTATGGATCGGATTCGTAAGTGGAACTGCCATTTTGATGGCAAGGACATTTACGCTTTCCTTGAACGTATCGAAGAGCTCCGTGAGGTGTATCGCCTCACTGACGCTCAAATGATAGCCGTCTTGACGGAAATTTTTCGTGGGGACGCGCTTAAATGGTGGAGGAGTGTACGACGCACTCTTTCAAATCCCACCTGGGAAATGGTTCTCACCGAGATAAAGAGATCCTATCTCCCAGATCGTGTACAGCGACGGGTTCTTGATCGCATAATGGAGCGGAAACAAAAAGACGGGGAAGCTTTCCGAACGTACGCCATCGACTTAATGACGATGATGTACCAGCGCGGCGGTTTTACCGAGGAAGAGCAGGTGGATAGATTGAGGGAGAATATGGACCCAGAACTGAAGGTCCATCTTCATCACCTCCCGTGTCGCGATCCCCGCGAATTCCTGAACCTCGCGGAAACCATCGAAGACCTGATCGCGGGGGTACGAAATAAAAAGAAATTAAAGACCGTCGCTACGGTAGAAACACCCGTAAAACCTCTCCCTCCTTATGACCGTAAGCAATGTTGCTGGCGGTGTAAACAACGAGGGCATGTTAGGACGGATTGCCGTAATACCGCGAAACGGTTCTGTTCCTTCTGCGGAAAGGATGGAGTCTTAACGAAAGAGTGTCATCCTCCGGTGGCTACGGGAAACGAAGCACGGGCCGACCAGAATACCGCGGCCGGCCGGCCCGGAACGCGGAAGACAAACGGGTCTTCCTCAATATCGAAATCGGCGGAAGACGTTTCTCCGGTCTCCTTGACACCGGAGCAGTCTGCAGCCTTATGAGCGATAGGACTGCTGACTGGTGTGAGGAAAATGGCTGGACTAGCAGGATCGAAACGACCCGCGCTTATCTCGCGGACGGATCAAATCCCACGATGTCACGAAGCGTCCGGGGAGAATTCCGGATGGAAGGAACTCGGATAACCGCGACATTTTTCGTATTAAAGAGCCTAATGTACGACGCGATAATCGGGATAGACATCCTAGACCAGATGGGGCTCCAATTACTTTTCGGAAAAGGCCCCTACCGACAAGTCGCGACAACCGAGATTTCGAAACCCCGCGGGATCCAAACTATCACATCGGAGCAACGATCGAGAATTGAGGAGCTCGTCGACACGGAGCGGGAAAAGTCTGCATCAATTAAAGGTCCGACTCATCTAATAACCTATAATATCCGTCTACTCGATCCGCGACCTATTAAACAACGATACCGTCCGCGGAATCCCGCCATGCAGGTAGTAATGAATGAACACGTGGATCAAATGCTGATGGATGGTGTGATCGAACCTTCCAGCAGTCCGTGGAGTTCTCCGGTCGTCCTCGCGAGAAAGAAAGACGGGAAATATCGATTCTGCGTAGATTTTCGTCGACTAAATAACGTCACCTAGAAAGACGCGTATCCCTTACCGCAGATTAACGCGACCCTCGACAAACTCCGTGGAGCGCGTTTTCTAACTACCATCGATCTACGGAACGGCTATTGGCAAGTCCCGCTAACGCCCGAGAGTAAACCGCTGACCGCATTCACCGTGCCAAATCGGGGACTTATGCAATTTAGAGTCATGCCGTTCGGTCTACACTCGGCACCCGCGGTATTCCAGAGGTTGGTCGACCATGTGGTAACTCCCTCTCTAGAGCAGAACGTCTTCTGTTATTTAGACGATATAGTTATCGTAACGGAGACATTCGAACGACATCTAGAGCTAGTGGGGGAGATCCTTCGGAGACTGCGAGAGGCGAAGTTACAGCCTAACTGGGAGAAGTGTCACTTCTGCCGGACCGAGTTAATCTACCTCGGACACCGGATCAATCAGGAAAGAATACACACTGACCCAGCCAAAATCGCAGCCATACTGCAGCTCGCACCACCCACGAATATCCGGGAACTCCGACGGTTTAATGACGTTCTGTCGTGATATCGACGTTTTATTCCGGATATCGCGACCATCAGTGGACCGCTAAACGATCTTCTGCATAAACGAACGCGCTGGGAATGGGGACTGGAACAACAGAAAGCCTTCGAGAAAGTACGGAAACGTCTCGCGGAAGCCCCCGTCCTTGCATGTCCTGACTTCGAGACTCCCTTCGTGTTGCAGACCGACGCGAGCAACATTGGTTTAGGCGCCGTTCTTTCTCAAATTCAGGGAGGGAAAGAGCGTATAATCGCCTACGCCAGTCGAACACTAAACGGAGCCGAGAAGAATTATTCCGCGACCGAAAAGGAGTGCCTCGCGGTAAAATGGGGAATTTGGAAAATGCGCGACTACCTAGAGGGCTATCATTTCACGGTAAAAACAGACCATCAGGCACTGAAATGGTTAGAGGGGATCAACGATCCGTCCGGGAGACTCGCGTGTTGGGCAATCGAGCTTAGCCAGTGGGACTTCACCGTGGAATACCAGCGCGGTGAGGATAACCTACTGGCTGACGCGCTATCGAGAGATTCGCACCCTGTCGCCGCACTACTAACCGAAGACTGGTATACTAAAACGAAAGAGGCCGTGGAGAAAAACCCGGAACAATATTCTGATTATTGTATAAAAAACGGCCACCTTTTTCGACACATCCTGCATTCACTCGACTTTAAAGACAGAGACCGCGAGACCGAGTGGAAGTTATGTTTACCGACCGACAAACGAATCGACGCATTAAAAGAAAGTCACGACTTACCGACCGCTCGACATTTAGGGATCGCGAAGACCATATCTCGGCTCGTACAAAAATACTTTTGGCCCCGAATGTCACGAGACGCCGCTAAGTACGTTCGATCCTGCCACGAATGCCAGGTAGCCAAGGTGCAGCAACAAGCCCCTCCGGGAGCATTGCTTGCTACGAACGTGGAAGAACCTTGGCAAATGGTATCTGTGGATCTGATTGGCCCCCAGCCTCGATCGCATCGCCAAAATGCCTGGCTCTTGGTAATGCAGGACAGACTGACCAAGTGGATCGAGCTTGCTCCGCTCCGTAAAGCCACCGCGAAAGCCGTAATCAAGAAACTCCGAGATTCGGTCCTTCTCCGACACGGCTGTCCCGAAACTATAGTATCCGATAACGGTCGACAATTCGTGAGCAAAGAATTCCGAATCTTCCTGAAGGACGCAGGAATCAACCACCGTCGAACCCCTCCATATACGCCCCAATGTAACCCGGTTGAACGAACAAATCGGGTGATCAAGACGATGATCACCCAATTCGTGAAGGGCGATCACAAAAACTGGGATCTCTATCTCCCAGAACTCGCGTTCGCATACAATACGGCTAGCTCTGAAGCTACCGGATTCACCCCCGCGTATCTAAACAAAGGGCGAGAGCTCGCGACACCAGGGACTTTCCGACAGAAAGCTGGACGCGTGACAAGCACAGGACTCTGCGAACGCCTAAAGGGGATGGCGGAAGCTTTAGACCTTGCGAAAAACAACATCGCGAAGAATTGGGGAAAAATGGCAAAATATTATAACGACGGGCGACGCAACTGGAAACCCAAGGTGGGAGAACTAATCCTGCTCAAAACCCACATCCTCTCGGATAAGACAAGAGGGATAAACACGAAGCTTTCGCCGAAATTCGAGGGACCGTTCCGCGTGACAAAACGTACATCTCCGGTGATTTACGAAGTTTTTCTACCGGAGAAAAACCGAAATAAGCGTGCGCATGTTCAAGACATGAAACCATACGCGTCTACGGGCCTATATAAGGTCGAAGAAACCGTACCAGAGACCAGAACCGAACCGGAACCCGCAGAAGCTACTACGCAAAGCAAGGTTACATCCAGCCGGAAAACTACACCCGAAATCCCGCCTGTGACAGGAGTCACAGACCCAGAACCCGACACCGCAACTCCGGTCGTGGAAGAAAACACGACAACCCGCGACACGGCTGACGGATCAAGAAGCCAGGAGACTTCAACACCGGCAGCAACCTCCGAAGCCGGGTATATCCCGTCGCAACCCGAAAAACCGAGGAGACCTCGAGGAAGGCCTCCGAAACAACCGGGGCTGGTCAGCAAGCCACCAGGAATACCCCGACGCCGAGGAAGACCGAGGAAGCATCCATTACCTGGGGCGAGACGTCAAACCGGGAGCAACCTTAATCAGCAAAGTACCGACCGTATCACCAGGAGTCATGTCAACCAGCGACTCCGACGACGGAAAGGCGGTTGTACCACCTGATCATCCCCTGCATCTCTCCCTCGTCCAGTGGGACTTTCAGGCAATCGAGAACCTGAAAGTCTGCGGAATCGAAGTACCCGCCCGAGTGGAAACCGGATTACGGGTATCGATCATCAGCGCTGCGTTGGCGGACAATATAGCGCGGAGGGAAGGACTGCGAGCCTACTACGGTGCCGCCTGACTACCGGTAAATTTCGCCGGAACAGAAATTGTAGACTCGCTACACACGGTGATACTTACCCTGGAAGTAAGGGGAAACGTCATCTCCCGGCCAGCACTCGTGGTGGACAAGGCGAAGTATCACTTCCGCCTAGGGATGGACGTGATGAATTTACTCCGCGCCCGCACCCTTTACCCAGGACCGGAAGCAGCGAAGGAGAGGCGCCGTAAGAGGAGACGGCTCGCGCAACGTCGCGCCCGGCAAGCAAGGAACCGGCGGGACGACGACGGTCTCGGAGGATCCGATTATGCGACAGACCCCGAGGATAACCGTGAGTAGGAGTAAGGAAGAGGAGACGCGCGCGCTAGCTATTAGGAGTATCTAATATATATCGTAGTAAACATAGATAAGATAGTTTAAAATAATTACTAAGTTATCGTAATACATTTTCTTTTAAGTACAAATGAGCGAGACGAAATTTAGGATTAAGACATCATTTAGTATATGTTATTATAGTATTATATTAAAATTATTATTAAATTATATTAAAATAAATTTATAATTATAATTATATTTAACGTATTATATTACATTATAGTAAATTTACAATTATTATTATAAGGAAATAGGAAAAAAATGGGTCACCAGCATTGCTCCGCGTCTACATATGAGTATTACGTATTTTTTTTATATATTATTATTATTTTAAAGTTATTCATTTTTTTTTAACTGATTGGGTTACAAGGCTGTAACACAACAAGAAATAAGATAGCACGAGGAAATGTCGACGCTGAGCAAGGCTTGGGCGAGTCCCGACGGGCTCAGACCTGTAGGCAAAAAAGGAAAAAAAAAAATATATGTATATGATATCCATTTAAAATTATTATAAAAGATAAAAATATATGTATATCCGTTCTAAACTATTATAAAATATATGTAAGGCAACCCGTATAAAATTATAATAAATAAAAACTGAAAAAAAATTAATTATATGTAAAAATATGTAAACAAAAAGGCGTCCGGAAGTTTGAAAAAAATATATAAGGTTAGAGCTGGTGAGTCCCTTTCCCCCACCCAGAAACACCCGGAAGAAGATAAAAATTTATCGGGCGATACCCACCACCACCGGATGGAAGCGACCTTCTCCCCCGAGAGCTCAGGGAGAAGTGACAAGTGATTTCGCCGACTGAACACGGGAGGCCGCTCGGCCAATCATAACACAGGGCCGGGGTCCACCCATATTGCCAAATAGCGCAGCCAATGGGCGACCAGGAAATAGGACCAGCCCCGACTAGGGAGGAGAACACGGCCAATGAACACCTGGTAACCGGGTTCGGTTACGCCCGGGGCGGAAGTTAGCAAATCAACACCCTGGGACTGGATCCGGACGTCATAAACGGGGAAAAGGAACCAATAACCTGGAGGAATCGACGAAATTTTCCAGGAAGGGCCCCTGGAAAATGGTATAAGAACCCGGATGGAGCAAGGAAAAGCATCATTTTTCAAAGATTTTTTGCTCCTTGAAAATTGATATCGAACGTAGGCAAAACATGGAGACACCCGCTGACCCCATGGTTCGATGCTCCACAAGGCCCCGACGCCCTGAGGCGCCCCGGCGAAGACCCGAAGCCGGCGTCATCGTCCACCCGAAGCCCCTCCGCATGGATACCGAAGGGTATCCTATGTCGGAGTGGGACCTGGTGCTACGACGCGCCGACGAAGGGACGCACCCGGTCCCGGACGAACACCGGCACATACTCGTGCCCCCCCCCGGAACGGGCACCGAGAGGCGAGCGAACCCATGCCCAGGGTGAAGCTCGCCCCTATCCGGCAACCCGGCGCCGGATAGCCCACCGTCCCGTTGGAGCGGTTGCCCTTACACCCCGTCCCGACGGGCTAAGACGCGGCACTGCCCCCGCGGCACCAGCAACAACACCACCCGACTGCCAACCGACGCCGCATCCCACCGCCAGGACCACGAGTACACCACCAACACAAGTGCTCGCGGAGGTGACAGAAATGCTCCGTCTAGTCCACGGATACCAACGCGTTCAACACGGAGGAATGGCGGGAAACTGATGGACTCCGATGGCTGATCCTTCCGTTTGGGGGAACATTGATACAAACCCCCGACGGAACTATACATCACATCAGGAAACCGATCGGCAGGATCCTCCTCCACTGGAACGGACACAGGCAGCGGGTGAATATGGGATCCGGAGGCCGGATCAACAAGGTTCACCCGGCGCACAGGATCGGCGAGGGGGAAGTGTGAGGAAAATGCCTATTTTTCCTCACGAAAACGGGGCTGCGGCGCCCCGTAAAGCACGCTGCAGTCCAACACCGCCGCCGCAATCCCGCACCGACACCATAACCCCACCATCACCACATCCCCACCCGGGCAACAGCCCCACCAGCTCTCACCCGCGCAGCCACGAGGATGCTCCGCGCACCGTCCGAGCGCCCCACCACCACCAGCACTCAGCGCTTGACGGAGACCGCCGCTCCGTCGAGCAACACATAAATTCAACCGCACGGGACACAAGGTCGTAGTCGACTGACGTGTCGCCTTCCGATGCCCCTCCAGGATCACTGAAGGGTAACTGCAGAGGAAGAGACAGGACGCCGACTGCCCCGCTGAAGGAAACCGGCGTCGACGCCCCCGACGGACTCCCAGGATCACTGGGGGACGACGTGGCCTCGGCTGCAGGTATCCCCCGGCATCATCCTCCTCGTCGTGGTTCCCCCAGGTTCGCTGGAGACCCGTCGCCACGGATGAAATCGGTTGTCGCCTCCGGGTGTCCCCAGGATCACTGGGGGCTCGCCGCCGTCGACAGCCGTCGAACGCCTCGAAAGGTCCGGCTCGGACGACCACCACCGTCGAACTGACGGAGCACCAGCGCGGGAACGACGAAACTATGCCTCCAAGCGGACAAACATTCAGGCTCGCTGGACCGTCCTGCAGAGGGGCGAAAAGTTTCGACCGGCCGCGCGGAGCTCCGCCGGCCGACTGAGGCCCAGCCCGAGCAGGTCCTAGCAACCGCACCGCCCCCTGGTGCCCGCCAGCCGAACTCTCCGCTTGCCGCGATCGCCGCGCCAGCACAACCTTGCGGAATGATGGCGAAATACACTTTCGCCATGTAAATCTTTTTTTTTTTCAAGATTTTTACCGCGTAAATATTAGAAGCAAAATTTTTACCGAAATTTTTACCGCATAAGCATTATATACGGAGATTTTTACCGCGTAATTAATTAAACCGAAGATTTTTACCGCGTAAATATTAGAAGCGAAATTTTTACCGAAATTTTTACCGCATAAGCATTATATACGGAGATTTTTACCGCGTAAATATTAGAAGCGAATTTTTTTACCGAAATTGTCACCGCATAAACTTTGTATACGGAATTTTTCTTTCACCGCCGATTTATTTTATTGTATGTACCTAGGCTAAGATTTCATATGTATATTTTCTTGTTAAATTTTATTAATTAAATTGCATTTATATCTAAAGTCCCTCAGTAATTTCTTTGAACCCCCGTCACTTCACCAAAAACCTCGAACCCCGATTCCCCCCTGAGTTATTCCCGGCAAAAATAACATAACCGTCACAAATAGTTCTATTTTAATATTAACAATTTTATTTTTATTACCATAATTAGTGTGATTCAGGAGAGAAATCAAAAATATATATATTAAATTGATTGCAAATGTTTTTTATCAAGCTACATATATATTAATTTATTACATATTAGGATATTTACTTAAAATAAATAAATGTAAGCAATTATAATAAAATTATTAAAATAATAATACATATTTGAATGTAATTATGAAATTATGATTTTTCAATAGAAAATTGAACAGTACATATTAAAGCGAAGAATCTTCATATTTCATCAGAAATATAATTAGCAAATATATCATATAAAATGATTAAAACTTTATTAAATCATTGCAAAGCGTTATGAATAACATGTATCTAATTTAACATCATTTTATTTTCATGCTTTAAAGGTAAAGCTTAAATAAAGTCTTTTTATTCATTCAAAGTTAAATTTTTTTTATATTTTTTTATGTTGTAATGCTTTTTACACATCTAAATATAAATAATGAATGTATAAAATAAATATACACTAATAAATATATGTATTTAAAGGTAATTTATTTCAGTAATATATACATTTGATATTTTATTTTTTTTTATTTAACAATATAATATAAATACAAATAATAATAAATTTTAATATTTATATATATATATATATATATAAATATACTAATGGTCCTGTGATTAATTATAGCAATTCTTTGTTTTTCACCAAAACAAAATTCAATTTGATGTTTATAGCAGCCCTGTACATATACTTCAAAACATTAATATATGTGTGGGTCGATCATTTGGTAGAATTTCCCCTTGCGATTATACGTCATCGCCTAACCTCACTCCTTTATTTCCCCTTATGTCCCATCTCGAATATGAAGTTAGTTGAATCTGGTCTGCTATAGGGAGCATTATTTTTCCAGCATAACTCGTAGCTTATCCCTCTCTTCATTTTTGTTACCCCTAATCTCCTCCTCGAACAAGAAGATAGCTGAACCGCTAGAGCAGTAGCGGTCAGTTTTTAAAATTTGGAATAAGCGCCCCATTTATCATCAGTAATCTCTCTTATAATCTCTGTTCCAGAAATTAAGTTCAGTACACAGCATTTCCTTTGATACTATTTAGTATCGGCAAATTCAAACACGCTATATTTTTTTGTGGAAAATTCAAATTCTGATCTGCTTTTTCTTCGTCGAAGAGAATTGTAATGATAATAATTGATGTACACAACATCTTCTAATCTGTTCATCCTCACGAATACTTACTGTTTTTCAGTTCCAAATACGACTAAGGATATTTAAACATGACTTTCTTTATGATATAAAAAAGAAGGTAAACGGCCACTTATTCGTTTGTATTACTATTATAATTAAATTTATATTACCAGGCACATCTTCTTCTCATAGGTGATTTATATAACTGGGTACCGCACAATAAATATGTATCTAACAACCAATTAAAAATTTAGAACAGCAATCATCACGTGATAAATAATTAAATACAAATTATTAATAAGTTCAATTTAATTGACAAAATTATAATCTTAAATAATATAAAAATAGTATTGATTAATTAATAAGCGTTGAAATTATTTAAATATCTTATATAAAAAATAATCGTTTGTACTTTATTTATAAAATTAAATAGGAAATTAATTCTTGAATATTAAAAAATATTAATTTACATTGTATTTTCTCTAAAGATACATATATTGATTCAGAAAATATTTGAATGAATTTAAATGGGATCATAACTTTTAATTATTATTAATTGGATTTATTATTTTTCTTTCATAATTTTTTTTTATAAAATATTTATAATTATTAATATGATTTGTTCTAGCTTTATACCTTCGATATATTGTAAAGTATAGAATTAATAATATATATACGTATATATAAAACAATGGCAATTCTTAAAAAATATTTTAAAAAGATTAATTTTACAACGAGACACGCTCGTTCCTAAGTGCGGACCGCGGTGATCCCCCTCGACGGGGTCCGGATTTGCGCGTGTACCGGTACACGCGCAAATCCGGACCGTCTTTGGCCTCTTCCCGATCTAAATCTTCCCTTCCGCATTTACCTGTTCTTACTATTCAGTGGCAACATTCTAAGTCTATCCACTCCTGCTAGTCACTATTACGTGCTAGCACAAAATTCCGAAATTGTCACTTTTACGTGCTACTTCAATCCTTGAAAAGAAATTGAAAATCGTTCGCGATTTCAATTTCTTCCCTTCTGCGTCAAAAACGTCTGCAACGTCTGGTGATTGCACCCGCTGTAATTATCAGAAACCCCGAAGGTCCGCACCTTACCTCCGCAGTAGTTTCCCTTGGTATCAAGGATGTATTATTTAAAACACCCTTTATACACCGTTCCTTTTTCTCGCCGTAATATATTCACTTTCTTTGTTAATTGTTCACGAGGGATATGCATCCGCGTACTTTCCGTTAAGCGTCGCATGTAATCGTTTTCTTTTGATTTTCTCTGTAGTTTTTTGCTCTTATAAAAATTTCATAAAGTAAATTTCGTTATATTCGTTGCGATTATTGATGTACCAGTTGTTCGTTTATAACAAATTTCGTTTGCGCATAAAAGATTTTGTAAAGTAATTATTCTGAATAATTACTCGAACTCGGACAACTTGCGCACGTGTTTACTTTCGGCGTTTGTTATTGTCGGCGACCTCCGTAGCGATTACGCCCGAGTAGACGTTTATACGAAATAAATATTGTCATGATTTAAGCGAAGACAATATTTAGCGTTAGGATAAATATCGATAATTTAATAAAAATAAAATAAATGTTTACAGTCCAGGTTGTTACCGTGATTGTGATTTAAATTTCATAGTCGGTTATATATTAACAGTATTGTACTTTTTTTGTTATAGAGGAGACAATAAATAAATCACAGCTTCAGTGGTAAATCAATTTAAATAAATTGTTTTTTTGTAATTTTTTTTTACTATTCCCACTTGTCACCGATCCGAATCCTGGGCAGACCGGCTGCCGCTTTATCCCGGCGTGATTTTAACTAATATTTCGACGAGCGCTCGATTCTCCCTTCACCCGTGAAGGGCGAACGGAATCGTCTCGTCACAATTTTTTTTTCTGTTTGATTTGAGTCAAAAAATTTTAGACGTCCAACATCTACTCTTTAATTAAAAAATATTAGAACTATTTAAAATTAAATTTTTAGTTTAATAAGCAACAACTAATGATTCAAATTGTAATTACGCATACACAGGAACTGAAGGTAATAAATTAATAATTTAACCAAAGTATTAAAATAATCTTACAAATTCATTATTTATAAAATCAAGAATTTTGTGCCGACTAACAGCTGAATATTATTCGACGATCTCCATTGAATGTATTAATTGAAAAGATAACAACGTCATTTATTCCCAAATGAAATTGAGACGTTGATTCCCACCAAGAAGAAACATAAGGAAAAATCAAAGCATAAGCGTCGTACACTAATTCACTATCAATACCACGACACTGTCAAATGAGATAACAACCCACGCTTTTGAATCTCTTCCTCCTGCGGAGTGACAATCCACGATTACATTTCGTTTTTTATTTATCTCAAATAAAATCTTACGAAATGTATGCACTTTTCTGATCCTCATAATTTTTCTAGAATGGAAACATTGAAACTAGATTCGATGTTATCTTTATGTAATGTATATCCTTTTAAATTTACTTGAGGATGGGTGTATAAAATAAAGTCGCACTTAATTTATAATATTGGTTTTTGTATTGAAGCATTAAATATTGAATAAAAAAAATATTTAGTTTTTTCATCAAGATTGATTAGTTTTTTTTTTATATATAAATAATTAAATTATATACGTTAATAGAGAATTATATGCTATTTTCTTAATGATGATTTTTTAAAATCTCTATTAAATTGATCTGAATAAAATAGCTTTGTAGCGAAGACATTCTTAATTTAGTTACAATTTTATATTTAAATTTTTGTATTTCATCATTCATATTTAGATTTAGATTTATTTTGTTTACTTTTTTCAAATATCAAGTTGATCAATTCATTTGATCGTAAATTAAAAAATCTTTTATTTCACTTACATATCAACCAATATTATTAATATTCATAATATTAATAAAATCTAAAAATATCTAATCTATTTATATTTAAAATTTTCAAAGCTAGAGACAATATTTCACATTAGATAAACAAGTCTATTACCTTAAACATGCTATTATTATAATATAACAATAAATATTATAATATATATATCATAAAAATTTGCTATTATAGGTATATAACTAAGCTATATTTTATATTTTTGTAATATTTTTATAGATACATTTATATTTTCTGTATAATTTTTTCACTGTATAATTTCATAATTTATTACTAGACCAAGCAATAGAGCACTTTTTAAGTCATGAAAAAAGCCATTAATGATACATATCAAAATTTTTTAAAAAAATCAATAGATTCTTATTTTCAAAAATACACCCATGACATTCAGGAGTATTTTTTTATTAACAATTTTAACGAAAAAATGTAATTTTATATATATTTTTTATTATTATATGAAAAGTCGTAATTTTAACATTATAGTGTCGATGAATGATTTGTAGCTAATAAAGTTACAAAGAAAATTCATTTTAGAAAATAAGAATCTACTGATTTTTTAAAGAATGTTTCTCAGTTATCTCAATTTTATCTCTAATTTTATAAAAAAAATTTCTATAATAGTAAACAAGTATGTTGTATCTATTGAATTATTTATACACCAAATAAGCCTTTAATTTTTGTTTTTTTTTTCAAGCATATTAATTTCATAGTTTTAAAAAATATTATTAATTATAAATAAATTATATATTTTTATAAAAAATGATAATTATATCTTTAAAACATCAGACTGAGTATTAATATTTGTACGAATAAAACAAACTGGTTATTTACTGCTTTATACATGGTCTGTCCCCGAAGTATCAATTTTTTTTTTATAGCGAATATTGGTTATAGTGGTTTAAAATGTAGAAAAAATATTTTTGCATTTATCCCGTTTTTTTTTGTTTTTTCGAGAATTAGATGCGGCAGAATTTTACTTCGCGCGAAGGGTGTTTTTCGATTTTTTTGACACGGCGCGCTGAAGCAATAAGTGAAACACCGTTACACGATAAAATGTTGTTTGTATCTAAAAAAAAACAGTACGGAAACATTTAAAATGTTAAAATAGGCTTGTAAAAATAGTTATATGTTAAAATTGCAATGTGAAAAATGGCATAGAGCTTTTAAAGAGAATCAGAAAATATCATCGACGAGCCCCGAGTCTGGGTACCCAAAAACCTCTCGAATCGCTACGAATACCTGTCTGGTTCTAAACATTTTAAATTCGGACCACCGATTAACAATTATAGCAATCGCAGAAAAATTGAATGCAATCTACGGTGCATTATATAGTGGAAACAAATTTAAAAATGCAAAAAGTTTGCGTAAATATCAAATCTGAGGAGTTTCAGACTGATTTTGATAGCTGGAAAATTCGCCTTTGCAAATGCGTTGATGCAGAAGGAAATTATTTTGAAGAATTTTAAATTTTGGTTTCAAACAATTTATAAAACCATCAATAAATCATTTTTCATAAAAAGATATGCATTTTCTTTTCTTTTATAATCATTAAACGAAACATTCTTGCGTGACGTTTTCCTACTAATCACTTCAGTGCGCCGTGTTCAAAAATAAAAAAACATCCTTCACATTAAGTAAAATCCTGCCGCATCTATTTATCGAAAAAACAAAAATAAAAAAGACAAATGGAAAAAGCTTTCCTCTACATTTTAAGACCCCTCCCAAATTACTACGACCAATAGTCACCAAATGAAAAAAAACTCAATACTTCGGGGACAGACCATGTATATATATATATGTATATATGAAATTTTATTACATATATATATAACAGATAAAAAATTGTACTTAATAATAAAATATAATTACAAATATATTAATTATAAACCATTACAAAGATACAAAATATAAAAATTTAATGATTTAATTTTTACATTTAATAATATTCAATAAAGACATGCTTATATTAAAGATAAATAAATCTAATAAAGTAATTTTTTTTATAGATCAATTGACAAGAAAGTTTGTATTATACAAATTACTGTGAATAAAACATTTTTATATGATTTCCTATCTAATTGAAATAATATTAAGTAATGATAATTTGATCATCTATATAATGTTATTATATTAAGATAAAAAAATGTTTACCGTACTCAAGACACAAAATGAATAAAGATAATGAAAGGATTATTAAAATGTCGATTGTTGTTAAAATAATTACTATTTATAATTATTATAAAATAATTATTTTCACTGAAATTTTATATTCTATTTAGAAACATACAAAATTGTAGAATTAAAATAAAAAGTAAAAAAATTAAGTTTCAAAAAAATTTTATGCGTATTAATATAGATCGTTTTAAGAATTATCAATACTACCAGTTATTTATTATTTTTGAATATCATTTTTTTAATAATATTATAGACCGAAAGGTTTCAAAAAACTAATTAGAAACAATCATTAATTTAAGCTTAAGAATATATATTTAATATATAAATGTATAAATTATTTTTAAAAGTTAAGAGATAAAACATTATAGTCAATTTCATTATGTATTACGTGCAGTATAATTTATGTTATATAAAGCAATATTGTGTATTTATATTGTAATTTATAATTTGAAATAATGAGGATATATACATATTTTTTTATAGAAATTAATGCACATATTTGGACATTTTATATTTAAATAAATATTTAGATAAATATTTTGTTTGTCCCTTACTTTATATTTGCTATAATTTAAAATTCTCATAAGCCTATACAATAAAATTTCCCCAATTATATATTTCTGATAAATTACACTAATAGTTCATGAAAGCAAAATTAACCCCATTAAATTGAAAAATATAAATTGTACCTATGTTATTATGCACGAAAAGGTTACATATTGTAAAATGCTGACCATTTTATATAACCATTTAACCCCACTTGTATCTTATTGTAAATAATATCCCCTCTTTCAAAAATAAATGTATAAATATAAGTCCTTTATGTATATAGTTTTAGTTCTTCTTGACTTGTGCAATCTTACTGAATATACACGTTTTTAAAAACATATACATACGAATTATTATTTCACCCTTTAATGAAATATAATAAAAATAGTCGTGCTGTAAATTAACTTTACAAACGGCGTGTGCATAACAGAAAAGTATAATTTTCGAGAAAACAAAATTTTAATTTGCACATAATCAAACACATTTTTTGATATACTTTTTAATATAAATTATTAATATAATTATTATCGTAGAGTAATAAAGTTATTTTTAAGCAATAAAAAGAGATTTATTTGTTTATTCAACTATTCTACTAAATAAAACTTTGAATAAATTAATATAGAAAACAATAAATTACGAACTCGTACATGATATATTATTTATGAAATTTGAAATCAAAATAAAATTTTATGTTATAAAATATGTATTTACAAGATTTTTCAAAATGTTCTTTGAGCCGCAAAAGATTAATAATCAAATTATAAACATTATTTCATAAATTCTTATGAAAAAATTTAATTAAATTGTTTAGCAGATAGTTTAATCTTTTATAATACAATATAAAATATATATTGATACCGAGAAATAGCATTTTTTTTTTCGTTATTGAATTACATTAGACAATAATAGTTTGATAAATTAAGCAATTATACATATAATTATTGTAAATCCAGATTATAATTAAATAGATGAACGAATTTCAATGTGCACGTCACATGAAAAAAACTCCCGATTCAATGTAGATTCAAAGGCTTAACATTAACAAAGTTGGCAGGTATCGTCAAATTCCTAACTTCAAAACTGTTCATAAAATCGTCATAGAGACAGCAATAAGTATAACCCTCAAAGATTTTCTTAAAATCAAAGAATTTGCTAGCACAGATTTCGTATTCTTTGCAAATCCTGTAATTGTAATCTAGGGTTTCGGATTCAGAGGGTGATGTAGGGGTTGTTAACCGTGAGGAAGGCAAGCCCTAGATTCTTGGTTCTGTTGTGGACGAGTTTGAAAAGGAGTCGAGGCACGGGAATAAGAGGTCGATTTGCATTTTTTTTGTCACAGGCTAAGAAGATGTCAGTACCTTCGAGCCTCAAAATCCCGATCCCGCCTGTCCAAACATCGAGGTCGCCTTCGTGCTTTGCTATGCGTCGAACCGTCGACTCCACGCTTTTCCAATTCATGTTATTTATGCTCTGCCACATTGGTACTGTGTTTATGAACGAGTATGTGCTCCATTGTTCCGCGTGATAATACATATCTGCTCGTGGCACAAGATGGCCTTTGACCAAATAATTCCTGCTGTCACCTAGTGCCATTTTTAACGATAACCTTATAATTTGAATATTTAAGAAATAATATTATTATAATGATTAATAAGGCAAATGCATCGAAGTTTTATGCATTTCATTTCATTGTTCAACAAAATAATATCCAATTCATTTTCAATACAAGTATTTGAACAAAATAATATTTTAACACTGATTAATACGTAATATTTTCGTAATAAATTGTTGTACAGTGATTTATTTCAAAATGATTAAGTGGATCTAATCTTTTACAGCGACTCAGTTATATCAAAAATAATTTATTTTTCATTATGTTTTTGACATTAATAAACCTTAAAATCATTATCGTCAATTTCAAAATATTGTATATATCCCGAATCAGCATTTTAAATAATGATACATACTTGTAATAATGATTCATTTTTGGCATTAATTTGTTGAAAATTTATATTTTTATAAATTTAAAATTTTTTTCTTATATAATTGAAATTAAATCTCTAATTTATTTTTATTTTACTTTAGTTTCTCTTATATTATAATTAAAAAAAAATATGTATTAAAATTAATTTATATCAAAATATTTATAAGCACTTATTATTGGTATTGTTAGAAATTTTCTTTTGTAAATTATAAAATTAAGAGGAAAAATCTTGTCTTCTTAGCGCATTTTATCTGCTTTTCAACAATCCTTCATCTTCTGTTTTATTGCTACTTTAAAAAAGAAAAAAATAAATATAAACACATTACAAAAGACTTTTTTTTTTAAATATGATCATTTATTCTTCTATATTATGCTCTATTCAAAATAGAAAAGAAGCTCATTTTTTTTTTATATTTATATTTGAAGCTTTTATCATTTATTAAGTGTATCTCTCTAATATATAAGAATAAAGTAAAATATACCTTGGGTAGTATTAAGTTACAAATGTGAATGTTTCATTATTATCTTTATCCAATTAAATGATACATTAAGTAATAAATATATGATGATAAAACTTATATAAATTATAAAAATTATCCTAATATTTTATTATTATTTAGTCACAACAAATAGAGCATACTAATTTTAATAAAATTGTATTTTATTAGTTTACAGTATGACCAATTAAATGGAAAAGATTAATTAAGAAATCATAGTTAATCTTTTAATATCCTTATGAATTATTGTCTTATAATATTAATATCTTCTGCCAAATCCACTTTTAGGTGATATTATTTCTACATTATACTGAAAAATCTGCATAAAAAACATTTTGTGGTTATTTTATTTAAATTTTAGTAGTTTAATATTTTATATAACCACACCGACGTTTCGACGATGTGGTTATTGTCGTTGTCAATACCTTATTTGTATGGAGTAAAATTAATTTTAATGCACGAAGGCCATGCGCAGTCAAAGGTTTAATATCAACAGTTAATAATAAGTTATGAAAATATTTAATAATTTCATTTAATGCTAAATTTTTTATTCTTTAAATAACTCCGTATTTATACATCTTAAATAAGTAGAAGACAACAATTTATTCATTTTCAAATATATATATATATATTTAATATCAATACTTTAATAATTACACTTGATTTAAAGTTATTTATATTATATATTTGTAACAATATATTTCTATAACATCTAATCTATTAATTTGACCAATTTGTTATTATTACATTGTTAACTATATATAATTGATTGTTAACAAATATATAATTGATTTTTAATATGTTTAAATAGAATAGGTAACTCACCTTTATCTGGAAGATATCTTTCAACTAGTTTTGTATTATTATTGAAAATTTCTAAAAATTTTTGCTGTTGATTAAATTGTGGATAAACTTTTGAAATGTGTACATTATTAAAATATGATCCTTTGATAAAACTCGGACTAGAAAATTTACTTTTATTATTACCAATAATCTTATGAATCTTATTATGCGCCCATATTGTTGTTGCTAATTCTTTTACATGACACAAATCAATGGTTTTCTTAAATTCATTCGGTATTACTTGGTAACCAATATTCACAATTGTCCCATTTTTGCATTTTTTAATTGTATCTTCTTTAGTGATAGGATTTGGATTTTCAGAACAAGTAATTTCATCAAATTTGTATTTAAGTTTTAAAAGACTTGAAAATTTTAAATTCTTCACACAACTTAAAACCTCTTTCGATGAATCGGTAACTCCGTTGAACATTTTTAATACGCCACCAGGACAATAAAGTAATACATCCTGTCCAGCGTTGAAAGATACAACTTTTGGTGAATTTATGTTTGGATAAATAATATCTAATGTATTTTTACGAAGAAACAATGGTGAACTGATATTATAATACTTGTTAACGTCGATAGAACATTTTGCCCCTTTAGTAAAATGAAAATCAAAACAAATATTTGAAAATTTAAAATGTTAATTTTAAAAAGTAAATAGAATGTAGTTAAACTTATTTTATACTAATATATCTTATTAATATATTTCAAATTATCTTATTAATTTATTTTAACAAAAATGAGTAGTATAATTTAAACGAAAACATCATTTACAAGTAAATTTTGTTAAAATTATAAAATGGCTTTTTTGCTTTTTTTCTGAATGTGTTCTTTAAGATTTCCAAAAGTGTTCAATACTAATCTCAATATGAAACTATTTACTTTTTCAATATTTTTTCCTATTGTAAAATAATAATTTTCATTTTCTTTATCAAATTCAGTATTAAGTTTTTTTCCTTTATGATGTTATTAGAGATCCTAAAATATCTTATATGGCTTTTCGGTGTTTGTTGAATATAACTATGTTGCTTGCGAAGACAAGTGATCATACTTTCTGTCGTCCCACCGATACTTGTCCAATTTTCAATTTCCTCTAGGTTCTTTTTTTATCTTGCTATATATAAATATATACATGTACATATGTTAAATACTGTAGAGCTTACAGTGCATCCTTATTTTAGTTCCATAATAATCCAGACTTCTTTCATATTATCTTCTATTGTATTTATACCTCTGCGTATAAGTCCTTTATTTTTTCTATTATATATCTGGTTACTTCTGTCTTTTCCCTTATTTCTTATAGTAAAAACGTTAAAATGTTTGTAGCAATTTAAGTTGAATGTCGATAGTTTACGATAATTTATCGTTATATTTTCAGTTAAGAGTAGTATTTAAATTGTAAAAAGTGTAATAATATACTAAGTTGCAATGGATAATATTTTACAGGACTTATAGGTGAAAGGACATTGGATTGGAGTAATATACTATATTTATTTATATATTTCATTTTCTTTCTATATCTCTTCTATTTTATTTTCTAGCTTCTTTTTTATTCTTTCTCCTCCTTGAATCTACGCTTATTGTATTATGTATCCTCCATATATTTGTTTAATCTCATCTTACTATTTTTTTCTTTTTTAGTAGGCTTCAAGTTATCTTTATTTCATTTCTTTTTTTCGTTATTCTCTTCTCTTATCTCTTGTATTCTTCTTTTTTCTTCTTTCATTTTTCTTCTTTCATATTTCAGTATTAAATCTTTCAAAAGATTTATAAAATAATTTAATTATATGCCTTTTATCGTGTTATTTTCTATATTTTTTCTTTTTTTGTAACTCCTATTCAAATAACCCTAGTTTTCATTTTTTTTTCTTTAGTCCTTTTATTTTTGTTGCTTTTTTTACTTTCATTTTGATTTGTTCATTTCAGTTTTATTATCATTTTTTAATCTATTCTTGGATTTTTTTCTTTTGACCTTTTTTATTTTTGTTTATTATTAATTAAATCTTATTGTTAATCAATGAACGGGATGAGTAGGAGCAGAGAGGTATCAAAATAAATCTGCAAATACAATTGAGCCGAAATAAACAAATATATTTGGCTCCGCGAATACAAGGCAAAAACCCCCTCCATTGAGGGGGAAAAGCCGCGCAAACACAATTTTTCTTTACAAGGTACTTGCCGATAGAGGCGCCGAGCGCCATCGCTGGTTGCCGTGAAATACCCGGGAGGAGCCGCGCAATGAAGCCTCACTCGGCCGCGTCCTCCGCGTCGGGCTGTGATTATTGTCCCCAAAGCCGTGTCAGCTGGACAAAGAAATCCCCCAGGCTGTGCGCCCGCTGTGGAGACGGATTCGGTGTCGAACTCCCAGGGCGCAATTCGCTTGCGAGGAGATATCGGCGTGCGGAAGCTGTCCTCCGCGTCACGCCGCACACAAACCACACTGCACACACGCACACTCTCACACACGCTACGTGATTCGCAAATCACGTTGAGTCGCGAGCGCGGTAGCGAAGCTGCAGAAATACAGGAAAATGAAGCTCAGCAAGCGGTGATGCCAAAGCAAAGGACACGAGAAAATCGGTCGTGCTCGTCAGAAAATCTGCGAGGAAGTGGAGTGTAATTTGCATCGATGCGAAGCGTCCTTCCTCGCCGCGTATACCTGAGCCCGTAATAAATTAAGGGATCGGCTCGCAGATGTTGGAAAATGAGGCACTCTCTTTTGCCGTCGGAAAACCGACGGAAAGAGAAAGTGTCGAACAATGTTTATATTTTTTTTTTGGTTTTACCTTCTTCATTGCTCCTTTTAATTATTTCTTCTTTTTTTCTGCTGTCCCGTTTTTTGTTTTTTTTTCACTTATTTCTAATTTATAGCGTTGTATGTTTTCTTAATTTCAGTCTTTTATAATTCTATAAGTATTTTCTACTTTCTTCATTTTTAGCAGAATACTTAGAATCAAAACTTTATTATATAAAGGTTATCAAGTACAAAACTAACCGCTAGAGGGCGTATTTCATATTTATAAGGAAAATCTGTTGAAGGCTATAAGTAAAGGGCCGTACAAGTCAGTGTTGCCATAAGCAGATGTGAGGCCTCACGACTGGACATCGACGCCTGCCTCAGAGTAGGCCTGTCGTCTCTCGATCTGATCTGGGAACGAGGTTCCTACTCTGGCACTACTCTCATGAGTTTTTTTGCACTTACATACATAATATATTACAATTATAACACTTACAACTAATCGCGTGTGATAAGTGAATAAGTGAATGTGTGAAGTTTTTTTTACTTTTTCTCTCTGTTTCTTCTACTTCGTTTTCCTACATTTTTTTTTTTTGATTCTTCCTTCCCTCTCTCTCTCTCTCTCTCTCTCTTCCTCTCCCTTTCGTCTTTTTCTCTTTTCCCATTTTTCAAGCTCTTTTTCAGGTTCTTCACTCAGTGACTACACCATCCACCGCCTATTCAAGCATCTAATCACCAAAGGTCCCTCGAATACCCTTGTTTAGAAAAAAAATGAACAGTTCCAGATCATTCTCCACCATGGACATCGAGAATCTCATTAACGAAGGTACATCAAGTAAGATGGTAAGTAGTCAAAATACTCCTATACTACCATTTCCTCCCGAAGCTATTAAATACATAGAGAAACAGCGCACTGCTTTTTCAGCGGAGCGTGAGTTCCTATTATCAAAGCTTAGCGAGTTTTAGAACCAAATTGATTTTTTTCTAAGCCAAATTCCCACCCCTATCTTGTCACTTGCTAATATAGCACTCTCCCCCACTATTATTTCCACCCTCAATATCTCTATTTTCTAAAAAGAAAAATAAAAAGAGGAAAGACGTCTCCAACTCTTCTTCTTTCGATTCGGAGAACGATCTCCATAATCCAAAAATTCTTATCTCCTCTCCTGAAGAAATATCAGAATCCTCCCCTATAACTCCTATAATTTCTAAACCATCCTTTCCACTTCCCATTGATATTTGGAACAAAAATAAATGGCATGACATCAGTAAAGCCATTACTTCTTATAAAATTGATATTCGTCGCGCACGAGATATTCATGACTACGCGCGCTAACATCGTTATTGGATAAAAATAAAATCCAATATTCTTCTTTCTAACTTTCTGAGGATAAAAAAACAATCGCCATCATACTAAATGTATTCCAGAAAGTGAAATTCTTGAGGAACTTTCTGCCCTCAAATTTAATGTAAACAAAATTCACCGCATGCATACAGGAGACTCTCTTTGGCCTCTGGTTGCGGTCCATCTTGATGCTTTTGATCCTAATTCCAAAAATATTTTCAGCCGACAGACCCTCGGACATTTTTCTATAAAAGTGGAGCATAAGTGCCCCACTAAAATTATGCCGCAGTGTACAAGGTGCCTACGCTTTCGACACACCTCCAAGTATGGCGTTCTGATTTTCGTTGTGTATTTTGCTCCGAAAATTAAGAAACTGCTACATGTGGTAAAAAAAATTCTAAAAATACCGCGTCTATAATTGTGCAAATTGCAATAGTAATCATCGGGCTACATACCGCGGATGTCTTAATGCTATTCATTCTTCCGCTACTAGGTCTTACGCGAAAGTAATTGCTCAAAATAAAACTCCTATAAGTGCGGCACCAAGGCGTCCAACTCCATCTTTTCCTACACAGATCTGCTCATCTTTGCATCCTCAAATAATGAAATTCGCTATGGAATTTCTTCACGCTCTCTGAACTCTTTACACCTCAGATTCAAATACCAGATAATGTCTGTTTATTCTTTAAACATTCTTAACTGGATTGCTAATAGCATCAAGCAAAAGTTACCGAATTTACGGCACTACTTGAGGAGAAAATTGTCCAAGTTGCTTGCATCTTTGAAACTAAACTTGCTCTCTTTTCACCCCCGGGTACACTAAACACAGACAGGATAATTCTTTTCAAAGCGATGGTGTAACACTTATTGTAAAAAGTACTATGCTTCATAAACGTATTTATCTAGACTCTACCATCTTTCAACAAGTAGGTATAGAAATTGATGTATCACCTAAGCCTATTCGAATTTTTGCAATCTATTCTCCACAAAAAGTGGATAGTGATATTTCAAATATCAGTCTATTTTTTCCTGACTACAATCCCATTATACTTGTAGGTGATTTTAATGCTAGATATACTTTTTGGGGATGTTCTTCTAACAACTCCAAATGCACTTCTCTACTACGTCTTTGTCGTAAATAAATCTTCCATTAATGCTTCTTGAAGAACCTACATACTACTGGTAATCATTATTTACCTAGTATTCTCGACCTTTTCATCTCTAAAAATATGTTTCTACCTCTTTCCCCCGTTAGCCTTAATCATCTATCTTCAGATTACCTCCCAGTGATTCTAAATACCTCTTCTATTCCGCTAGAACTTCCATCTAAAACACGTATTAATTGTTTGCGTTTTATATATCTTCTTGAATCTAATCTTCTTGCCATTCTTCCAATCAAAGCAATTTCTTCATTAAATTTTCATATTCTTCAAGATAAATCTTTGGCTTCCTTTTCTATTCAAATTAAACCCAATAGTATTCCACTCTTATCTGATATTATTGACCTTATTAAAACTAAAAATAGAGCACGCCAAGAGTGGCAAAAATACTGTCTTATTTACCTTAAAAAACACCTGAATTATCTTCAATACATTATTCATGAAAAAGTCTCAGAAGTTCACCAGCAATCCTTTTCTCAATATATTTCGGAAGCTAAAAACATACAAGATTTCTTTGAAAAGTAGTGAGATCTTTTAAGAATCGAAAAAGACCTTCCCGTCCTCTTATTGTTGAGAATAAAACTTTCAAGTCTGATGAAGAAAAATCCTCCCTTTTCGCAGATTTCCATCAGAAACAATGTTCCCCCAATCGTCCTAACTTTGCTCATTCTCAATTGTATACCTCAATTTATAACTGTTTAAAAAACTTTTGTCCATCTTTTGTAGGAATAGTTCCTACCTCACCTACAGAAATAAGCCATATAATTGAAAATCTTCCTCTGCGCAAGTCCCACGGTCCAGATAATATTAATAACGGCATTGTGAAAATTCTCTCTCATAGATATATTATCATTATTACAAACCTTATTAATGCATGCCTTCGTTGCCACTATTTGCCCTCTCTTTACATGCAACAGTAGTTTTCATTCCCAAACCGGAAAAATCGACGGAATCTCCCGATAGCTGTAGGCCTATTAGTTTATTATCCTCTCTGAGTAAAATCACAGAATCAGCAATTCTTCAACGAATGACAGCTTTTCTCGACACACATAAAATTATCCCAGATTTCCAGTTCGGTTTTCGACATAAATATAGCACCGAACATAAACTTCTGCGTATTACGGAAACCGTAACAGATGCAACTAATAGAGGTTTTTCTTCGGTTTTTACTTTACTCGATATATGCTAAGCATTTGATACAGGTTGGCACGATGGATTAATTTATATGCTAATTAACTTTAATTCTCCCTTATCTCATTTCTATCATTCAGTTTTACCTTAGTCATTGTACTTTTTCTATTAAATATAACTCTATTTCATCTGTCAGACGTATTCTCTCAGGAGTTCCTCAAGGTTCGAAACTTGCTTCAAGTCTTTTCAACATTTTTCTTGCAGATATGCCGACTATAAACAACTGTTCAACTGCACTATATGCAGATGACATAGTAATGTTGACCATTAGTAAAAGCTCTAAACTCTCTACTCTATACACTAATAAAAACTTAACCACTCTTTCTAAATGGTTAAAACTCTGGCGTTTGAAAGTCAATTCGCGTAAATCTAAGACAATTCTCTTTAGAAAAAGCATTCCTCAGATTAATAAGCCATTCAGTATTGTAATTAACAGCATCCATATTTCGTGGTTGTCTTCGATTAAATATCTTGGCATTACTTTTGATCAAAAACTTACTTGGATTCCTCAAATCCTTCACACAATATCCAAAATCAAATTTTCCCACCATCTTCTTATGCCATTTGTGCTCAATCCTAAATTAATTTTGAAATCTAGAATCCTGGTTTTCAAAACCATCATTCTTGGTCTCGTTTGGTATGCCATCTCTATTTGGGGGACTGCTTCGAGAGGCAGAATCAACACCCTTCAGGCAACATTTATGAAAACTCTTTGGTAATTCACAAAATTTTATCTATTTATGAGGAATGATAGAATTCTTTTTTAGTTAGATATTCCTTTCATCTCTTCCCTAGCTTCTCTGAAAACTAAAGATCTATACAACTCTATCTCTTCACATCCTAATGCCCTGATTCAGGCCATCTCGACGGGGGGGATGTCTTTCCTGATGGTCACGCCGACATCTCTAACTCACCCCGTAGGCTGCTCGTTCTTTCGAGTACATGGAAATTAATCGTACTTATGGTTCGGGTTCGGGCCAGATGTGACATGTTCGAAAATGGTATTGTGGTATAGGGAGCTTACACTTTCATTTTTCTTCTATGTCTATAAATTTGCCTTTTTGTTTTATTCTTATATTAAAATGCCTACTTATAATTGTAGGGATATCACCTCTATAACTTTCTTTATCTATATACTTCTATATTCTTTTCATATCTCTTTTTTTGTTATATATTTTTCACATCACTAACAGTCTCATTATTTATTTTTCGGTCTACATTTATTTAAAAATCGATATTTGTTAGCCAATCTAGCAACATTTACAAGGTTTACACTTCGCAGATCCTGCATTTGATAAATTGAAAAGGATTAATTACATTTAATATGCAAAAATCTCTGCTGTCATTATGTATTCCCAATTTGAATGAATCGCTGATTCACGTGTTTTTATTGTCGTCATAGCTTTTTTCAAATAGCTAGCCATTGAGCTTACAGTTTGAATATAAAACTCTGTTGCAGAAGCCTTTATCGTATTATATATTACTATTGAAGACGACTTATCGACGTAATATCTCTATATAAATCCTAACTAATTTTTTCATTGTACTAAAGGTATACTGAATTTGTTGTACTAATTTCGAGTTATTTCACGAGTAACCTAAAGTATCTCGACGGCGTTTACACCATTTAAAAATGATTTAATTGAAATTCAATAGTATCGGTGAGGATTCTTTTCTTTAGACCTATACCTTGCATAGTAAATAAGTTAAGTGATTTTCAATATGAAATAATCTTTTCGAACTAAATAAAGAGAAACTCTTAATTTTACTCAACTAGGAAAGTACGAGTAAAGTTTAATGCTAGCTAGGATTAATATAAAATCCAGTTATTGTTTATTTCATTTATCAAAAATTAATTCTAAATGTAAATAATGTTAAAATATATATTGCTTAAATATACTTTTAGTTTATAAAATTAATTTGATTTAATTATGTACCGTTTTATAAGTGGGTTATATATACTTTCAAGAATACAAATAATGTTGCCTTAAATATACTTTATAATATTTTCAGATAAGTACTACAAATTGAAATTAAAAAAAATTAAAAAGTTGTTCAAATATTACGTATTTATAGTAATGTAAGAGTCGGCATTAATTCTACCCGGCGCCATAAATTCTACCAGATGCACTTGCAAAAGATCAAGAAAAGAAAGTGCGATAACTGCAATGCAGATGCTTGCCGGTTAATCCCGAAGGACCGAATTGCTGCATCACGACGCGGAGGAGTTAGTTGGATTTTGCTGTTGGCATCACGTACTTCGTGTACAACATTTAACAAATTGAATAAAGGCGTTCACACACATAAAATTACATATACTCGTGTAAAATATTTTGTCGACCCTTGCCCATTAGCTCACACGATATCGAAAGTGAATTTCTTACATAATTAATATTTATTAAAATAAGAGGATAAAACTGTTTAATAATATTTTCTGTGTTAGTAAATGAGTGGTACTAGATATATAAATTAGTTTTTAATAAGCTGTAATATAATTCACACATATCAAATTAATACAAAATATTTTTATCTTAAATTTAATTATAACTACTAAAACATTTTTTATATAATTTTAATTATAATATTATAAACATTCCATAATGTTTAATAAAATTTAAGCCAGTAAAATTAATGTTTCTCAATCAATGAGTGATTGAAAATACCAAAGTTCATATTTCACTTTTTTTTATACGAACAAAAATTTAAATAAACACATAACCATGTTAAAAAAAATATTCAATTTTAACAAATAACATGAATTATATTAATATTTATATACGCAAACATGCATAAATTTATCCAAAAATCAATATTCAAATTTATATACAACTAGTAAAGTATATACTTTTATACATTTATAATCGCAAACAAATTAAGAATAGAAATTCTCTTTATATCATTTTCTAAATGTAATTTATTCCACTACATAATAATGTATACAAAAAGATCAATAAATGTCAATACTTATTTGATATACCATTATTGTAACGGCAAAAATAAATTTAAGTAAGTTATGGATAATAATAAAAGAAGAGGTATTGATAGAATGATATAATTTAACTTACAAACAAACAATGCCAAAGTATAAATAATCGTAAATATTGCAAAGATTTTGAGGTGTGGTACAGACATTTTGAAATGTAGCAAAACAATGAGTCCTTTTTAATAATTGTTTTGTGCATATTTTGCTTTAAGCTTTGTAACGGTGTGTTATTGTTGCCGGGAATAACTCAGGGGGGAATCGGGGTTCGAGGTTTTTGGTGAAGTGACGGGGTTCAAAGAAATTACCGAGGGACTTTAATCACAAATGAATTTAATCAATAAAGTTAAAAAAAATATACATAAAACATTTCGTAAACTTATTCTAGGTACATACAAAAAAAAAAGAAGTTCTCGGTAGAAAAAGAATTTCTCGCTTAACAGAATCGTGCGTTTCGCAGTTAAAAATTTCGATTACAGTAGTTGCGCGGTAAAAATCTTCGATTGTATTAGTTACGCGGTAAAAATTTCGATTACAATAGTTGCGCGGTAAAAATCTTCGATCGTATTAGTTACGCGGTAAAAATTTCGGTTTCGTAAATTTACGCGATAAAAAATTTCGGTTTCGTAAATTTACGAAGTGAAAATTCCGATCCGCAAATTTACGCGATAAAAATTTCGGTTTCGTAAATTTACGCGATAAAAATTTCGGCTGGCGGGCGCCAGGGGGCGGTGCGGTTGCCGGGGCCTGCTCGGGCTGGGCCTCAGTCGGCCGGTGGAGCTCCGCGTGGCCGGTCGAAATTTTTCGCCCCTCTGCCGGACGGTCCAGCGAGCCTGGATATTTGTCCGCTTGGGGGCGTAGTTTCGCCGTTCCTGCGCTGGTGCTCCGTCAGTTCGACGGTGGCGGTCGTCCGAGCCGGACCTTTAAAAGCGTTCGACAGCCGTCGACGGCGGCGAGCCCCCAGTGATCCTGGGGATACCCGGAGGTGACAACTGGTTTCATCCGCAGCGACGGGCCTCTAGAGAACCTGGGGGAACCACGTCGAGGTGGATGATGCCGGGGTGTACCTGCAGCCGAGGCCACGCCGTCCTCCAGTGATCCTGGGAGTCCGTCGGGGCGTCGACGCCGGTTTCCTTCGGCGGGGCAGTCGGCGTCCTGTCTCTTCCTCAGCAGTCACCCTTCAGAGATCCTGGAGGGGCATCGGAAGGCGAGTACGACCTTGTGTCTCGTGCGGTCGAATTTATGTGTTGCTCGACGGAGCGGCGGTCTCCGTCGAGCGCCGAGTACTGGTGATGGTGGGGCGCTCGGAAGGTGCGCGGAGCATCCTCGTGGCTGCGCGGGTGAGAGCTGGTGGGGCAGTTGCCCGGGTGGGGATGTGGTGTTGGTGGGGTTACGGTGTTGGTGCGGGATTGTGGCGGCGGTGTTGGACTGCGGCGCGCTTTTCGGGGCGCCGCAGCCCCGTTTTCGTGAGGGAAATAGGCATTTTCCTCACAGCTTCAATAACAGCGTTATGTAAATGAGGTCAAAGTTAAAAGATAAGTGTACGGATATTTTTATATAAATTGATTCTATCAATAAATGTATGATCAAATATGTACATTTTTTTCAGATTTTTTTTCTTTTGTGTAGCATTAAATACATTTGATTTCCATTCCAAAAATTTAAATGAAATTTTAAGCATATCTACTTGAGAATATTTTATATTTTTATAATATACCATTTCTATGCCATGGCAATAAAATCTTATTTTTTGTTCAATGCAAAGTTTGAAAATTATAATTTAACTTACTATTTTAAATATTTTTTACAAGCGTTTATTTAATTTCAATTTTTTATACATTTATATTCATAATATTATATAATTGTTAAGTTTTTATGTTTTTATATGATTAAATATTTAAAAATATATTAAAAAAAAGCTTATTAATAATTTTTTTCAAAGATAATACTTTTATATTTGTCGTAAACTTACTTTTATCATATGACAAAGGTTAAAAAATCTTATAATATTATACTTTTATTAAATATATATACAAATATATTTATTAATACTTAATAATTTAATTAAATTGACTTTATGTATACTTTATTTAAGTTCATAGTTAATCAAAATATAATATATATAGATGATCATTTAATGCTTTAGATATAAATTATATAATAATAAATATGCTTCGATGCTTAATCAATGAAATAGCAATGATCTTGAAATACGGTAATATTGTATTGATTATTAATCTTTATTGAATTATCTTATTAAGTTGGTTATTATGAATTAAAAATGCAAATTTATGAAATAATTTTGATTGTTAAAAAAATATATTGTTTTAAAGTACAGACAACTTTTTAATAATTTTAGTGTTTGGTAAAAAACCAAAATAATTTTTATAGATTTGAATATACAATCATTTATATGTTCAATCTTTCGAAGAACTAATTTAGTACAATAAATATTTAAATATTTAATAATTTTAGTTCAGCGATAATGCAATAATAAATAAATTGTATGAAACGTATTTATTGTATCTATTATATTTAAAAATTAATAAATATAATGAAACATTATAAATAAATATTTTTAAATTAATTAAATTATCACGTTGGAAATTTCGCCAATGGACAATAAAATTTAATTATTTTCTCTAAAACACTACGATTCAAGTTTAAATACAATTATATTTGATTTTCACTTATTTAATATCACCCAGAATTCATCTCAATCACCTCCTTGACCGGTTTACCGTCGGGATACGGCACCAATTCATACAATATCACATAGGTAATAATTGTGATTATTTAATTAAATTACAATAACTATATATATATATTTATTATATATAATATAGTAAATGTATAGTTATATAATTTGGTCAACACCATTATTGCCGTCTTGATCAATACTACCCATTTCACTCTCTTCTTTTACAACATTTTTTTCCCTTATTATTATTACTCACTTCTAAAGATTGTTCAGAATTACAGTATACTGCCTATTGCCGTAACTTATCTTCAATCATTGATCACACCAATTTCTTAACCACTTCTAATTCTTCTTCCTGCTTAAGTACTTCCCTTTCCTCTTCATGATTACTCAGTTTAATACTAGGTTTATCTTCTAACACTACCATATTTTCTTCCAAATCAGAATCATATTCCGTATCATTTTGTACTCTTGGTGACGTTGGTGCCTTTATTTTAATGTCTGGATCATCACTATAACTGTTAATCATGAAAGATACGCCGACATTTCTTTTACTACTTATATCACTCTGTACTTTAACATTTTTTGTCCCTTTATTTAAAACTGAGGGAACACTGGATGATTTGGCACCCCGTTTGATCATTTCTCCAAATCTACTAAAATTTTAAACATGTTGGACGTGATTTGAATTCGCAGTTCAGAGTACGTATACTTCATATGATACCGCCACCAGTGCCACATTGCTGGGACAACTATATGCCAAATGTCCTATTTTATTACATTTAAAACATCTTCTTGTCGGACACTCTTTAGCTCTATACTCCACTGCCTGACAATTCACGAAAACTTCGTGAACACCAGTTTCTACCAGTGTAGTTGATTCGGCTTCAAAATTAATCTTGCATTTCCGAGCATATTGACTCCAATTCCTCGGGTGTTGATTAGCCCCCTACATTATTTTGGACCAGCTGAATATTGTGTGTTTCCGAAGAAAATCTTCTACTCCCTTGGTCCAGTTACAGTATCAGATATCACCGTTTAATTCGGCATAGTCGCAACTTCTTAATTTATCTCCAATTTAGTTTGACTACTCTTTTTATTTTTTGTTTCGGTCCTCGGTGGCCGTTCCTCTCCTGCGCCGGCTTTCAGCTCAGCTCGCGAGCATGTTACGTGCAAGCCTTTTATCGCCCCCCTTGGATGGCGCACTCTTGACTTTGCTTTGTATATCTCATCTAGCCGAATATACGTATATAAGCACATCTTCCTCAACATACTTCACAACTGTCCACCACTGCACCCGTCACTTTTGACTCAGAGCAGTCCTCCCTCTTTTATGCCGAGAGAGAAACGACTTGACATTTATTTTGTTTTATTCTAATTTATTTTAAATGAAAAACTTCTATTCGTTACAAAATTAAATATTTACAATAAAACAGAATTATATGTGCCCCTATACAAAATGTATGTAGGATCCCGTTAACGGTTGTCTTACAAAACACATCGTGCAAGCAAGGAAGCGCAGTTAAATCGAAAAAATTCATTAGTGAGAAAAACAGAAAAGAAGAGGCTAAGAGTTCAGTGAAATAAAGTGCAGGAATTAAAGTGAGATAATAAGTGTAGTACTGAGGTGCTGGAAAATAAATTAAAAAATGCAAAACAGAAGAGAGCAGAGAGGAGGTTAGAGAGCACAGCTCGGGTGCAAGTCTGCTCGCTCAAAAAAGACGAGCGTACCGCCGACATCATATTACGTCAGCATACCGCTGTTAACCATATAAATGAACTAACCTTAAGGAGAACCAGAAGCGAGTGAGGGGAAAGTGGTAACACTACGGAAAAAGTAACTCCTAGAGGCAAAAATTTTTTACAGAGCGAAGCAAACAAATAAAAGGAGACCAAAAATTACCAAAATAAAAAGGAAAATAGAATACACACTAATAAAAAGCACTATTTGTATCTAGAGATAATTAATTACAACATTTTGAATAACACTATACATTAATTAGAATACACATTAATAATTACAAAATACAGAGAGAAACAAAAACAAACAAAAAATAAAATAAAATAGAACAGAACAGAAAAATATATAAAAGCAAAGTACTGTAAAACATAACATGAGCTTAAAACAGGAGAAAAATAAAACCAGCAGAGGTAGAGGAAACAGCAGTAAACTGGAAAGTGTCCAACTAACCGTCGACTGCTCCAAGAAAAAAGGATCTTGGGAGGAAGAGGCGAAAGGGGAAGAATTACAGAGAAGTATTAGAGGGGAGAAAAAACAGGGAAAAGGAATATATAGAAACAAAAAGGAAAAACAATGGCAGAAATCATAAAAAGAATAGAAGAACTGGAGAGAAAATACGAAAAGGACAAAAAGGAAAGAAAAGAATGGAAGATAAAGGTAGAAAAAAGATAAGAGAGAGATAGAGAAAATGAAAGAAGAATTAGCAGAAACAAGGGAATGGGTAAGCAAGAAAGAGACAATGATTAAAGAGCTACAAGAGAAAATAGAGGAGTTAATGGAAGAAAGGAAAGAGAACACGAAGTGGAGAATGGATATGGAGAAATGGGCAAGCAGCCAGACAGAACAGGGAAAAGGAGGTACAAGTGAAGGGGAAGAAGGAGGAAAGGAAAGTGTATCGAGACCTAGCAGCAGGAGTAGCAATAGGTCAAACAATTCCAAATGGAGTAGTTGCGAACAGGAAAGCAGCAGGGCAGGTAGCACGATATCGGATAAAGAGATACACGAATTCAGGAAAATACTATGGGAAAGGGAGAGAAGAGACAGAGAAGAGAACGTAATGGTGAAGGGAATAGACAGGGCTGAGGTGGTGAGAACGGGAGTACTGAGGTGGGCAAGGAATTCCATGAAAACAAAGCTGGGCCTAGAAGAAGAAATTCGAACGGCATGGTGGAGTGGAAAGATGATAATAATAAAGATGGGGAACGGGGAAAAAAGAAATAAGGTATGGGACGCGAGAAAGAGACTAATGGGCACTGATATTTTTATGGACTTCAATCTTACCTTCGAGGAAAGACGAATACAAGAGGATATTAGAGGATGGGTCCGCGAAGCGAGATAAGAGGACTTTTTCTCGAAGGTGGGTCTGAAGAAAGCTTTCATCGATGGAAGATGGGAAAGATGGGCCTGCAGGGAAATAATGGACAAACTCTTAGAAGGGATGAAAGGAAGAAGCAGTAAAAGCAAGGAAAGGGCAGAAAAGAATAGAGAAAAGGAAAAAGAAATAGAAAAAACGGACAAACGTGAACAAAAAATAGAAAAGAACAAGGAGGGAGGAAAGGAGGAAGTAACAGAAGAAAAAGAAGGAGACGATGAAATAGACAAAGAGGAAAGAAATTTAGTACAAGAAAGGGAAAGGACAGAAGACAGAAGAACAAAAGGACGAGACAAGAAAATTAGATAAAGTAAGAAGGATCAGAGAAAGAAGGAGACGGAAAAGCAAATGACGGAAACGGACAGACAACAAAAGACAGAAAACATAGAGAATAAAACGAAGAAACGAATAACGGAATATGAGACGATAAAAGAAAATAAGAAAGAGAGAAAGCAAGATGAGAAAACTAAAAGGCAAAAGAGAAAAAGAACTAGAGGGAAAAGCAAGACGGAAGAAAGAAAAGACAAGAGAAATGACAAGGATAGAGAGATGAGAGAAGGAAAATCGAACAATAAAGCAGAAAGGAATGGGAAAGAAATAAACTGCGGAAAGGAGACTAGGAAGATACTATTTTGGAATATAGCAGGAGTATGGAGAAAAGACAGTGATATCTGGGAATACATAGGGCAAATGAACTACGTTTGCATGGTAGAGACATGGGTAGAAGAAAAAAGTATAGAAAAACTAAAAGAGAAGCTACCCAGACACATGGAATGGATTATCATCGGGGCAAGCAGAGAAAAGAGAAAAGGTAGGGCGAGAGGGGGAATAATAATAGGAATAAGTAACAACTAGATGTTACAGGTATGTGAGCTGGGAAACAACATAGAAGAGGGCATAGTCAGGATCAGGATCGCTCTGGACAACGGTAGCAAAAAGATAGACATATGGGGGATTTATGCTAATCATGAAAGAGAAACAAGAGATGAATGGAAAATAATAGAGGAATGGAAAATAAGAAGTTACAGTGGTGAAAAGGAAAGGCTCATTATGGGGGACTTTAACGTGAGAACAGGAGATAAAGGAGAATACATGCAAGATACGGGAGGAGGAGAAATGGGCAGACGAAGAAGTAAAGACAAGAAAATAGACAAGGAAGGAAAGATCTTAGTGGATAAGATTACAAGAAACGGGCTCTGCATCTTAAATGGAACAACGAGAAGAGATGAACAGGGAGAACAAACATTCATAGGCGCTAGAGGTAACACCGTTATAGATCTGGCGATAACAGACACTGAAGCAAGAGACAGAGTCGAATTTTTTAAGGTAGAAAACAGAGTAGAGTCAGACCACCTCCCATTGGTGGTAACAATGTAAACAAGAGAGAGGGGTAGGGAAAGAGAAGTTCAAGACAGAGAAGAAAGCAGAACAGTAACTATCTGGATCGAGGAGAGCATAAAGGAATATAAAAGAAAAACAGACGGGATATACGAAGAAGCAAGTGCAAAAAGAAATATAGAGACACTCTGGACGGATATAAGGGGGAAAATTGAAAACAGCATGGATAGGAAGTAGGTCAGAAGAAAAAAATGGAAAATGGGAGACCACAAGTGGTACGACAGAGAATGCAAGAGAGAAAAGAATAAAGTCAACAAGGTCTTAAAGGATTGGAAGAAAGGGAAAACCAAAAAGAAGAGTACATGAATAGGAGGAGAATATGGAAGGAGATGTATGAAAGGAAGCGGATTGATCAGAAGATAAGAGACAGAGAGGAACTGAGAAAGTTAAGGAATGAAGGACAAATATGGAGATATCTGAACAAAAAAAGAAATCCAAGAACAGATGAAAAGAATAGTGTAAGCAGGAAAGAGTGGAGAAAACATTTTATGAAGCTCCTGGGAGGAAGCGAGCAGAAAATGAAAAGCAAAGGAAGTACAGAGGTAATAGAGATATGGATGAAAGATATAGAGAACCGGGAAATCTGAAATGTATGGAAAAACGTCAAGAAAAGGAAAGCTACGGGAATGAACGGGATACCCAACGAAGCGTGGGTATATGCAGGCAGGGAGATTAGAGGCAGAATGATAGAAATCATAAGGAAAATATGGAATCAGGAAACAATCCCACTAGACTGAACCACAGCGGTAATCGTCTCAATACATAAGAAAGGAGACAAGGAAAACCCAGAAAATTATAGAGACTTATCCACGCTGGCATCAGGTTATAAAATATACACAGGAGTAATAAAGGACAGATTAGAGGGGGAGACTGAAGAAAAAAGGGTTATACCAGAGGGACAGGCTGGATTCAGGGCAGCTAGGGGAGCCACGGATAACATATACATATTGGACCACATTATTAGAAGAACCACAAGGGAAAGAAAGAGGCTATATATGATGTTCGTGGACATAAAGGCCGCCTTCAACATGGTCTACAGAGGCAAACTCTGGCAGATCATGGAAAGGAAAGGGATTAACAGGGAGATAATTACAAGAATAAGAGAAATATATAGGGAAACGAAATGCAGAATAAGAACAGAGGAAGGTTTTACGGATGAATTTTGGACAAATAAATGACTGAAACAAGGATGTTGCCTCAGCCCGATTTTGTTCAACATCTACATCTCAGAGCTAGAAGAAGTGTTGAGAAAGAAGGAAGTAGGAGGCACAAAGGTAAAAGGTAAGAGGATATAGTCATTAGTATATGCTGATGACTTGGTTATATTCGGAGAAAATAGGGAGGCGCCGCAGGCAATGATATAAACCTTGAAAGGATTTCTGGAACAGAGAGAGTTACAAATGAACACGGAGAAGACTAAGATTATGATGGCGAAGAGAGGAAGGAAAATTAAGTCAGAAAAATGGATATGGAAAAGGAAGAGAATTGAGATGGTCAACAGCTTCAGATACTTGGGCTTTGTGTTCAGGAGTGACGGAAAGTATAACGAACAGAGAAATGAAAGACAGAACAAGGGCAGAATTGCTGCAAGAAAGACGTGGGGATTGGCAGAAAGGAGGTGTCAGGGAGACTTCAGACTAAGAAAGATGATGTTCCAGTACCTAATGAAGAATGTCATGGAGTATGGAGTAGAGATATGTGGAACAGATGAGGCTGAGGAAATGGAGAGGATCAAGACCGACTATTATAGATGAACCTTGAAACTCGATTTTTGCACACCCAGATATATAGTTTACGAGGAGTCGGATGAATACCAGATGAAGGGAAAGTGGAAGATAAGGGCAATGAAATATGAAGATAAAATAAAGAATATGGAGGGATCAGGATGGGTCAGGAAAAGCTATGAAGAACAAAGAAAAAGAAAGGCCCTCACAGAAAGAGACGACACAGAGACGTAGTTAAATAAACTGGGACTCAGCAGGAAGCAACTAAGATACTGGGAAAGCATAGAAAAGAATATATACACGAAAGAAGAGACAGGGATAGACAATTACAGGAGAGACGGAGTAAAATGAAAGAGTCAAAATACAACAGGACATATATAGATATAAAAGAGTACGGTCTACCAAGCCACCTCAAAGAAGAATGCAACCCGGAGGAGATGAGAGAAATGGCAAGGATTAGATATGGGAATATAACAACGGGAAATAAGTATTGGATGAGCGCTGAAGAAAGGAAATGCCAATTGTGCAAGAAAAAGGAAGGAGACTGGACATACTGGACGATGGACTGTGAGGAGACAACGGACCTGTTTGGAAAAATAAGGGAGAGAGACAACATTGGAAGGAATGGGAAAGGGGTAATGAAGCTATGCAAAGGGAAAATAGAAGATAGAGGCATGCTGAAAGTAGTGAGAGAGCTGGAAAAGAGGCTAAAAAGAAGGAAAACACAAAAGCAAAGACACAATAAAACAGTATAAGGAATAAGATACTGCGTGGAAGAGTGAGAGAGAGTAAAAACAAAGTGAAACAAAAGTGAAATAATAAGTTATATGGTGTGAATGTGTAATATATGTAAAATATAAGACAATATAAAAAATGATTGTATATAGTAGGAAATAAGGCACACAAAGCAAACATACTGTATAATTCAATGTGAATAACGGGACCCGTCCCTAGGCCGCAGGGCTTGGATTTAACTTAATAAATAACATAAAAAATGTATATATATCAAAATCCATTAGAATGATAGGGATACTAATAAATGCTCCGAACTTTATATATTTTTATTTTTTTATTGAATATACATTATTTTAGTTTTAATTAGTCTATTAAACAATGAAATCTTAGGCTGTGTATGACATTCATTAAGTCAAATTATAAGGATAAAATACATTAAATATTTGCGTAAAAATAAAATTAAAAATAAATATCTAAATGAAATTTTGAAAATATAATTAAATTAAAATAATAACATATTACGAATTTTAATTAACAATGAACTTTATTTGAAAAGCGGAGTGAGATAACAGGTCACCTATTTCATACAATCAAACAAGTATAATCTGGTTTATAATGAAATAATCTTAAATACGAAAGTAATAAATAACATATTATGAAATAATTCACAACCTATGTATTATTAAATTTTGTTATATATATATATAAATATATATACTGTGCAGTAATGATTGTATTAAAACTAACGCATTAAATAATCCAATATATAAATGGTAAAAAATAAAAATAAACTACAAAATTCAATCGATCAATTATATTATAAAAATGTACAAAAAAAATTGACTACATTTTGATCAGAAAAAAAATAAAATAAATAAAAAAAAATCGCAAAATCACAAATAAAAAATAAAAAAAAAGTTAAACGGTAATTAATTTTAATAATTTTAATAATTAAATTTAATATTAAAATGTTTACTATAATGTATTGATTAATTAAATGAAATTAAGAATAGTAAGAATAGTTGCGACAAATAATTAATGGTAAGAAAAGTTTTTAAAAACATAATTCTTTTTATCCATTTTTGACTAGAAATAAATATTTATATACATAATTGAATATAATTTAATAAATGAAAATAAATAATTATAAAAGGTACCTAATGTTAAATATAAATTTGAATATTAGCAATCATAAAATTAAAATGTAATAAATAATAATTGATATTATAAAAAATTTAAATTAGAATAATTTTTAATTCAATAAGGATATTGAAAAGATAAATAGAACTGGTGCAACAAGATTAGTCAATTATTAAAATGTGATTTTAATCCGGTTAGTGCAAATATATAAAAACTATCGAACTTACGTGCAAGCGTTTAACATCAATAAAAATTTTATAATTTCTAATAAAATTTATGATTATTGGATCAGCTAGAAAATAGATTAAAGATCAGCTTCAGCAAGGACGAAACCGCGTTCAAAAGAATTTTGCGATAGAGAGAGAGAAAGAGAGAGAGAGAGAGAAAGAGAGAGAGAGAGAGAGAGAGAGAGAGAGAGAGAGAGAGAGGAATGAGCACCAAATGAGAGAAGTTATTCAGTAACTCCAAGATCAGGATCTCGAAGAAACTAAGATAGAAATGGATAGGTTAGATCGATGCGAGGCGTTTTCACTGGTGTTTCGTGAAAAATCCTGTCCTTTTAGGGCATTATACTAGAACGCAACTAGGATCCGAATTAATGACTCCCTCACTTCCTCTGGAGCCCTAGCTCCGTAATCTTGCTTTCATGTATTAATGCCGGAATAATCGTACTTTCTGTCTATGAAACGGTTTATTGATGTTGCATCCTATATGAAAGCACTCAATACTTCACTGACAATTGCGAAAAATAATTTTATTTTTAATATTTTTGATTTTTTATTTATCAAAAAATATTATTTTATTTATAGTCAATAAATCAATTACTTTTTATGTAAATATATAAATTTTATATAATAAGTTTATGAAATTCCAAAATAATAATAAACTACACTAAGTGTAAATAGTATTACTTTTATTTATAATATGTAAAATTTTTCTCATGAAATGTACAATTGTCATATAAATGAAATTACTTAGATTATTCAATATATAATAATTGTAATGATAAGTAAATAATTTTTTAATTCTCTAAAAAAATCAATTAGCGTAAAAGTTATTGGTCACGTTATAATAATAATATTAAAATATAATGTAAAAGTTAAATAATTATTGTGAAGTTAATAATTTTTTATTTTTAATTTATTTTGTTATTTTAAATAAATGTATTATTAAGAGATGTCTCATTTAATAAAACTTTGTTCTGTTATCAAAATTCATTGTTATAAAAAATGAATGTAATATATCACATTAAAAATGTAATTAATTATTTCATTAGTATCAAAAGACAACATTTTTAGTTTAAAAAGCATTAATTTATTAGGTTTTATATAATTTGAAGAAAAAAAATTATTTAAGTAATTAGAAAAGTAAAATATTAGGAATTTTGTTTTATAAATCTTGGAATTTAATGCAATAACAGTATAAACTATGATTTTTATTGATAAAAATTAAATTCATTTTTAATCAAAGTTTGTGTGAATAAAAAAAATAATAAAATATCGTATGGATGTACGTTAAAGACTTCGAGATAATATAAAGTTGATTAAAATAATACAATGTTTTTTGAATATATATATTAGCTTGCATCGAATGAATTTATAAAATAGTTTAATATTATATTGAAAAAAAAACAATAAATATATATTGTACAAATGTATCATAAACTAATAGCTATGAATACAAATAATCTTGTTGCTATTAAAAAAATTGCTGCTATATGTAAATGTTTATATATATTTATATAAATACATATCTATATATAAATGTATAAATATAAAAAAATAAAAATGTAAAGAATGATTATCATTTGAAGAATTATTTGCAATAATATAAGTAACATAAACCCACTTTTATTACTTCAAGTACTGCTCCATATGGAATACTGTGATTTGCATAATGTAAAGGATAAAGTAAATTCTGGGCTGTGATTGAGTTTCTGAAAAATCTATTGGTGTTAAATAATTGAAATATGACAAAGAAAAACTGCAAGAGGTCGGTCGTTTTTGAAAACTGGATTGTCTATAACCGCGTTTGAAGTAAAAGATGAAATGATGTAGGAAAATAAAAGGAAAATGCAAAGCTAACCCTCGTCGCATTTCTCTGTTTTAGTCTCTTTCTTCATTTCCCCCCCCCCTCCCTATATCTTTTCTTGAGATGCATGTCGGTGTGAGCTTTGAGCGGGGCTTGTATACGCGTGTGTTTCTTAAAATAAAGATGTGGAGGCCATGGAGTATGGCAGTTTCGTTCAAGTGGAAGTCATTTGACAGAAATAGGAAGAAGAGGGAGAACGAGTGAGACGTGGGTGAGCAGTGAGAAATGGAGTCAATGAGAGAGAGAGAGAGAGAGAAAGTGAACGTGACTCAAGAGAGGGGGTGCAAAAAGGTTTTTAGTTTGAAAATGCGAAGGAGACATAAATAAAAGAAACAAATGTGGATGGCTTGCGAATGCGACTGAAATTCTAATTTAGCTAACGACACGTTAAACCCGAATTGCACTTTAATTTTTATGCACAATATAATTTATTTTTGTACGATTTAGCAGACAATAAACAAAATCAGCGTTCTAGGCAAAAATCAAAAGAATCGTTTAAAAGCCTAAGTAAAATTTCAACATCCTCCACATCAATAATGAACTCGCAAAAGAATAAAGAGAAGGATATGCAATTAGTGCACTATATTATTGATATTTACTTTCGATATTTTCTCCATTAAAAAAAGTGGTCTTGAGTTCGAAAGAGAAAAGGTTAGAAATGTTTTTTTGGGGTTCCTTCTTTCCCGGCATCGTTCTCAGTGAATCTCAGCATCGTTCTACCTCCCCCCCCCCCACGTGCCACACCGCTACTGGTTCCCCTCCGATGGTGACGGGAACGGCGTTGGATGCTGATGCTGCCCTGCCACGATCCCAGTCGTACTCGTACTTGGTTCGTGAAGCGTGTGTGAACACCCGCGAGAGAGAGAGGGAGTGTGTGTGTGTGTGTGTGCGAGAGCCAGGAGAAGTATCGCCGTAGCGAGTTCACCCGGACAGCATCCTCGAGGAGGCGGAAACAGAGAGAGAGAGAGAGAGAGAGGGAGAGAAGGGAAGTGTGCTCAGGTACGGGTGCGTGCATGTGTTGCATCGGGAACGAGGGATACCCTGGTGACGGTTCTACCTCTGACTCCTTGCAAGGGGTGAGGAAGTTTCTTCGAGCGGCGACCGTGACTGCGACTCTTCTCTTCGGGAATACAAAAAAAACATTTCCGCTTCGGTATGTTACCGCCGTAGTGAAAAATCTTCTGACGTATTTTCAGTTTAAAAAATAAACATTGCTCATAATTCTAGATTGCAACAAGTGCTCGACTTTAAAGCATTTTTAATTCTGCCAACAGGACCGATCGGCTCGAGCGTTTATTTTTTTTACGATACACCTAGTATCCTTTCTTGCTAGTGGCATATAAAGCAGACAAAGCAGATAGGAGCACAAGAATTTAAAAAGGTCTGATTTTAAATAGCTGACAAATATATAAAGATTTCATCTGAAAACTTTGTCAGGCTGAGTTTTCATTTTTTCCGATGTTTTTATTAAAAAAAAAAGGAAAGAAAGATCAATTCAAAACAATAGTTTCTATATTTAAATAAATTTTCGATTCGACTCTCAAACTGAAGCGACTGTAACGTCGTAATACCATTTCAATTGAGAAAGACGTAACACTCAGTTTCGGGAAAAGCAAAGGGAAAATTAAAAGTTGGTGTGCAATCTCCGTAATGTCCGTGACACCTCGGCCGTAACTCCAAGATAATAGTAAAGCAATACGTGTTTCGAGGAACGAACGAACGAACGAACGAACGAACGAACGATCCCTCGCCGAAATGAAATTTCAGTTGCGCCCGCCCGGCAGAGCCTGAAGGAAACATCTGTGATCCGTCAGCCTCTGTGCTTGTGAGTTTTCAGGTAGTGTAGTCGCACGAGGAAAGGAGAAAAGAGGGGCCGATTTCTTATTTTAGAAGACTATATATAAACAAGTACCGAGGAGTGCTTCGGAAAAACACGTGCTATTTGGGTTTACGAGTGAACGCTGAGCATGAGTAATGCTTTTTTGTTTTTCTTCGTCGGGGATTTTTACAAAAAGCGGATGGTTCCGATGGTGAAAAGCCCAGAGTGTAATAACTGATTGCAGGCCCTTTTTAATTTTTTTTTGTTTTTTTTTTTTGTTTGCTATTTATTGGGTCTTTATGCGAATGTAGTTTCTTAGTCGATACGATTTTTTAATCCTTTATACAGCCCATGCGCACTTGCAATGATTATCATTACAAAGTTTTCATTAAGCGTGTATACCATGATGGTCGCTCGTTTATATTCTTTCATTCTTAAAATAAATACTGACGTAATCTTGTAACGACTTTTGAGGTAAAAAGTGATCTTAAAGTAGCTGCAATACAGTCTTATTTAAAAACAAACTATAAATGAAATGAAACTATCGATCAATTAATTTCTTCAGATGTCCAATTATTGAATTAAATCATTAAATTAATAAACCTTATAATGATCAATAATAAGAGAGTGTTTTTTAAGAATATTTTTAAAAACATTATCATCAAATTTTTTAACATTAATTATTAATTTTTTTTAATACTAATGTATTTTTGGAGAAAAATCTTTCATTTATACCAAAGAAGTGTTGTAGTGAATAGAGTTTGTTTATTTATTGGCTTTTATACACTCAAAAGATTTTAATTATTATTACAGTTTTCATAATATTTTTAATTTTTTATTATTATTTTTTTCAAGAAATATCCACATCCATTTATAATAAAACTAAAAATACCTATAACTATAAAATAAACGCTACTAAAATTCTTTGTACTCATAAGATTTCATTTTACTTTAATATATCTGGCTTATATAATTAAAATTTTTTTTTTTTAAACATTTCTATTATTATTAAGTAATTTTCAATTATAGGTGTAGTTTTAAATAAATTATAAAATAATACGTTTACAGATTTTTATGTACATTGTGTAAATAAAAAAAAAGAACATTACTTTTCGAAAACTTCTAATTATAAATAAGTAATCCGAGATTATAAAAATAATGATTATCATCTTAATATTTAAAATCATAAATAAATAAAGTAAATAAAATTATAAATTAAAAAATAAGTTTCGATAGCACCAGAAATACTATCGTACAATTTATTCAATCCTGTTTACGTAATATTCACAATAAACGCGAAAATAAGCTGAAAACATAATTAATGTTTGTTGATCTAATAAGAATGTTCTTTTTGTCGGTGGCATGGGTGTGACAGCAGATGATGGAGTCAAAGTACTGAGCATTGCGCTCTCCTATAGATTCAAAATCGGCATTTATACTTAAGAAGATCGAGACGATGGCCGGAAAATTCTCTGCTTGCAATATTTCCATTAGCACTTGGTTATTGGTTTTCACAGGTAAAATTTTCATTTCTTAAGATAATAAATCTTTTGTGCAATTATAAAATAATTTTAAGAAATATTAAAAAGTTGAACACGAGTAAAATTAAAATTATATAGAATTTATTTGTTAAATATCAAAGAAAAGAGTAAAAAATAATAGTAAATTATTATTTTAAAAAACTTAATCTGGTATATAATAATTCAATCAATCACGTATTAGAACAATTACAAATTATCCACTATGAGATTCATTTAATTTTTTAAGATTGATTAACACAATTATTTATTTTTCTTGACAATATTCTTTTAGATGATGTAATGATTAATATACTTAGACGATGCATTAAATAATAAATACTATTATTTTTGAGATAATTAAAATTAATATATTTTTTATAAAACAGGATAAAAATAGATTTAATGTAAATTCAATTTCTATCAATAAAAATATATGGACGACTATCATGTGACTCGTTTATATACATTCAAAATTTGAAGCATTCAAAACGAAATTTGAAAGTTAAAATATAAATTAAATAAATATAACAGTTTCATACAAATATTTTATAAATTACTATTTTGGTTATTAATAATAATTTAATATACAAATATAATAGTAATAATAAAGTTTCTATTTATATTTTTAAATCTCTTTGACTTTTTTAACTGCATAAAATGTGCATGATAAAATCAAAATTGCATTGTCAACTTTGGGACTATCATATTCGGATAAAATTACGTTCATCATGAAATAATATACTTTTCCTGGGGAGAATAAAACTTAACTAAATGTAACTAAACTATCTATGTGATTAAAATAATTAATAAAAAATGTTGAAATATGTATTAAAATACATGAAACTCGATCAGTTTTAAAAGTTTCTAACAAAAACCAACTTAAAAAAAAAAAAAAAAAAAAAAAATTAAAAGTAAAATTTGACGAAAGAAAAGAGTATTTGAATTTGTAGAATAGAATATTATAAAGTTTTTTCCCTAATAAATTTTAAATGTAGAAATACCTTTTTATTTACTTTAATATTTTATGTCAAATTATAAAATATAATATTCTATATATACTTCAATATCAGTTTTTTAGTAAATAGACTATTATTAATAAGTAAGCCAGGTAATTTAATATTTTAATAATTTAAGATAATAACTCATATTAATATTCTTATTTATATCAACTAAATTTATCATTTGTTAAAGAATATTTTTTAATTCATGAATTGTACTTATATTTTTTTAATGCAAGTTTAATCAACTTTTTTAATTTTAATTTATAAAGCAAAATGAATTTTTTTTTAATAAACTCAGAAAAAATAGACAATTTTACAAATTAATTTACATTAAACTTAAGTACTTAAAATAGGAAATTTTTCCTTAATTTTTTTATAATTTCATTAAACTTTAATTTTGTTAAAAAAAATTTTTTTTTAATATCAGTACGCATAATTCAAATTATAGCAATTTTTGGCATCATTGTAAATAAAAGTAGATTGCATCTGTTTAAAGTATATAATTTTCAATCCTAATATAATTAAATATTTAAAAAAAAAGAAAGTATTTTAGATTTAAAATACAAAAATTTTATTGTAGTTTTTTAATAACTCATTTATAAAATTTTCATATAAAATTAAGTGTATCGTTACTATATATTTATATAAAATTACAGCAAACAATAATAGTTTTTCACGTTCATAGTTTTTTTTGAATACTAATTGTTAATAATAAGAATCTAAACATTTGCCTCATCGAAATTCATATTTTGAAGCAAAACTGTATTTCATTTTTTTCGTGTTGAAGAATACGCGAGTCTTTCTAAAAAGCAAAATAGCTAATATTGATAAAATCAATTTTTCTCATCTCTCATGGAACTCAAAGTACGAGATTGTCTTTATAAATTCAGATTTTTCGGGTCGAAAGGAAGACACTCAGGGCCATTGAGGTCAGCAGCGCCTTTATCTAATCGTACCGGATAAAAGTCAGCCCTCTTCTCATGTTGTCGCTAGTTCCAGGCGCGCGTGAGAGAGGGAATGCAATGAAAACAGAGGAAAAGAGAGAAAAATATTCCTTAATCGTGTCTTTTGGAATTCTATTCCTCGTTATATGAATTGTTCGTTGACAGAAAAAACTTGAGATTCTTTTTTTTGTTCACAAGCCGAACTTGAGATACATAAAAATTTCTTACCCAGCGATTAATTATTTTCTCTTCACTAAAATGCGAAACACACTTGTATACATATCGAACCATGTATACCGAATAACGTATATCGATTTGATGTTGAATAAATAATACAGCTGATGATGAGAGTTAATTATATTAATAAAACAAATTTCAATAAAGCAAGATACAACAATAAGAATATTTTTTTAAAAATGATATCTATTTATATCAATTTCGATTTAAATACCACATATCGTACGAAATAGCATATTATAAAAAATTTTTTTTAGCAAACTATCGCGAAATATTTCTAATAGAATTTTAATGATTATATTTTAGATTTTTTTTTACATTTTAAATATATTTTTTATGTATTGTAAATAATTGAATAATATGATTTATTAAATATTTATAAAAATTCTTTGAAATGCGAATTCACAGATCAATAAGTTTGAAATATCAAAATAAAAATTACGACAATACTTTGTAAAATTATAAAATATAGTTAAACATTTTATTTTTAAACGAATTAATAATTAAACTTTTAATCACCTCTAAAAAAACAATAATATATTATTATTTTCAATTAAAAAATTTTATTCAAATTTCTGATATTACAGTCTATAATAAAGTTTAATTGCGTAGAGAATATGAAATTTTAGATTTTACTAATACATTGTTAATCGTTGAAGTTAATAAATAAAACTTTTTTTCTTTAAAGTTGTTATAGATATTATATATGATTTATTTTTTACAAAAATTAAATATTTATAATATGATTATAAAAAGAAAATATTTTATATTGTAGTAGTTTATATACAAATAAGGTGTAAATGAATATATAACGGCCAATTAAAAATTTATAATAATGATTTAATATATTGACATTATTTTTGTAGAATTAATAATGTAAATATATATAAGTTGTAATTTTATTTTTTTTTTTTTAAATTTTATATTTTTACTTCCATACTTACGTAGCAAAAAATAAACTAAATTTGATTTGACTGTAATACAAATGAACATGAAACTAATAATTTTAATGTATAACAATTATTACAAATTCGAGCCTGTTCGATATTGAATGCATAAGCTATTTAAAATTTATTTATATTTAACGCATTAAATGAAAACATTTTAAAAATCGAAAATAGAGTATTAAAATGATTACAAAGTTTCAATTTTTACTACTTCTACAACGATACGCAGTCAGACATTTTCGTAAACATCCGCTACTGCTGTCTTTTACTGATAATTTTACCATGAATATAGTTGAAGATGTGATAACGATTTTTCTTCGAAAAATCTACGAATATTCTCTTTCTCTATGTTTTTTCTCGATATATGAATGTCGTATTATAGAGTTAATATTAGTAATGTGCCATTTTTGAGACAAAAAATCCATTGTATATTCACGAAACAATGAATGAAAGCTATATTTGTGAATTTGTGAAAAAATTTTTTTTCTCACGATAATTTCATAAAATATGCAAATTATTTTTAATTTTTTTTCAATCTATTTTATTTTGTGTTTAGTAAAACAAGTTCAAATTCAATAAACGAATATAATATATGCTATTAAATTATCAGAAGATTTAATTTTAATAATATTAAATAATCTAATTGATCAAGCGACAGAGCACTTTTTAGGCCACAAAAAAGCAGTTAGTGATACATATCAAAATTCGTAAAAAAAATAAGATCTATTAATTTTTTTATGAATTTTGGTATGTATCACTAATTGCTTTTTTCATGACCTAAAAAATGCTCTATTGCTTGGTTTATAATAATAATAGTACTGATATTTTTTATATATTTTTCAAACAATTTAAATTCATGAAAAGTCCAATTTTATAAGACAGTCTATAAATAAATATTTATTCATAAGTATATATATTTTTAGAAAAAAAATCAATACTATTAATAATTTCTTTCCTCAATTCTTTTTCCTTTTTATTATAGCCACTTTCTGCTCTAGTGTAACAGCTCAAGATTATGGTAGAAATTTACAAAGAGGGTCACCACGAGGTAAGACACATGAAAGTTTCAGAAAATATTAAATCTTTTTATTAATATAACATTTTATTATAAAGATGAACTTAATAAAATTAAAAAATTGTTTTTTTTAGCCGTAAATCTTAGAGTATTTAACATTTAAAATATTGAATATGACGATAAATTTTTTCATGATTAGATTATTTTTGATAACTATATTTCAGGTGTTTGGGATCAATCAAAACCTAACTATCATGTACGTAATATGTCACATCTACCACCACGAGGTAAGATAATAAAGGAAAATCTATACATTATAAATATTTAATACTACTGTTATTTTTATAAAATATTTGATTTTACTTAATATTTTTATTATAATTTATTTATACTAATTAAATTATAATTATTAATTATTAGTCTTATATTTATAAAAATGTAAAATGAATTTATTTATTTTGAATTTAAAGTTATAAATGTCAATATTAAATATCATATTAAACTACGATATATGTTTTTTTTTAAAACAAATATTAACAAGAAAATGCTTAATTTTTTTAACAATAAAAGTTAAATTTATAATAAGAGTTAAATGTAAAAATTAAAAACTATTTATAACAGTACTTTATAATAATAATTTTGCTTCAAGAGATTTGCAATTTTAATGCAAGTTGAATATAGCTTTATAAGGTTATTAAGTGCCACGAGTGAGTTATAATTAACATGTAATTTCATATTTTATTCGTAATAGTAGTTTTTCTTCAAAAAACTCTTTACAATTACTTTTAAAGCTTTTACATAACATCTAAATAAATGATATGAATTTTAACCAGTGTGATTCTAAAAAATTCTAAAATAAAAGAGACACACAAATATATTTATGAATGATATATTCAAATATTTTGACCGATGTCTAACCTGAATTTTGATGTTTAAACGAGGAATTTTATAATAAAGAAAACAAAAAAAAAAGTGTAAATTCATTCAAAATTGAATATTGTAGAGAACATTCAGGGTTATGATATTATGGCTATTATTGTGTTGAACGTAAGGCTCGATTAGTCGTAATTGAACAATTATTAAAAGGTAATAGTTTCTTTTGTATTTTCAATCTAAAAAAAAGGGCGCGCAGAAAATATATTTTTAAAATAATTAATAAAATAATATTTATACGAAAACAATAATATGGTACAGCACCTACACCATAAAATTAATATTAACAAGAAGTATTGGACAAAGAAATTAGATTTTTTTATATTCTGTAATCGCATAGTCGATAACTGCACTATTTAATTTGTATTGGAAGTATGGGAAAATATATTTATTTAATATTTTAGTGTATACTGAATGATCATATATATTATGGTTTATAGTTCTTAATAGGCTTGTTACAATAATGAGTTTAATATTACTCTACTTTGCACATACTTTATTATTTATATATTATAAGAAAATTAATTAAATAATACTTGCTCTGAATTTTTTAATAGATTGCTAGAAAATTGAAAAAAAACATCAAAAAATAAATAAAAATAATATTAATAAAAAATCATAAATAAAAATGAGCTTTGTCTTAATTTTTTGGAGATTATTTTTATATAAATTATTTATTTACATGATTACTTTTTACAGGTGTTAATGTTTTTATAGGTGTGCATAGATTCTTGTTTGTGACAATAAAATACATGAATTATTATGTATAACTCTTGTTATACATAATAATTCTCATTTTTTTTTCATTGATATTGCAAACAAAAGATTTTGGGATTTCTAGCTAATATTCTAAAATAAAAATAACATTATTACAATCTGCGTGGAAAATACGTGCAAAAATTAAGAAAAGTAAAATAGATGTAAATATGGTTATTAGCATGTATTGATCAGGTGGGAGTTTTGATCATGACAGGTCCTCACGTGAAGAGGGTGCACCCTTGTGAACAAGGATCCTGTTACCCGGCGACGGGTAATTTGCTGATTGGTCGCAGCAAGCAACTCCACGCTTCCTCGATCTGTGGTCTCAATGGCCCCGAGAGGTACTGCATCGTTTCTCACCTCAAGGATAGAAAGAAGTGCTTCTTTTGTGATGCCGCTAACTCCAGGCAACAGCACAACATTGAGAACATCGTCAGTGGGTGAGAGACAACGCTATTAACACCCTATCTTTACCGTCTTTACCTATCATTTGCTGCTTGGCGTTTATTTATATTGTATCCTTTGAGAAGTTTGGTAGTATTTTTCATTTTTTCTTATGATTCCATTGTTTCTCAAACAACATAATGTTGCTGATCAAAGATTATTTATTTTTGAGAATAATAACACATATCTTTCGAAACTATTTTATTAAAAATAGTATACTGTACTTTTTGATTTTTAATATTATACATGATTTTTTTCAAATTTAAAACAGATTCAATAATCATACATGTAAATAGAGTTCGAAAATTATTCTACAATAATTTATCACCAGTAAATTTTCAAGTAGTCTAATATTTTTATAAAAACGATGTATAAATAATTATTGAAAGCAGTTAATTCAATACGACGTAATATTCACCATCATCTTAATAAATGTTGATTTGTGGTATAATGCTAACAAGTATTATATTGTTTCTCGTCTCAACAGAACACCCCATAGGACCTGGTGGCAGGCGGAGAATGGAATGGAAAACGTAACGATCACGTTTAACCTTGAGGCCGAGTTTCATTTCACCCATATCATCATCCATTTCCAAACATTTAGGCCTGCTGCAATGTTGATCGAACGCTCCTACGACTTTGGACATACCTGGCAAGTCTATCGGTACTTTGCTCATGATTGCGCGGGTTCCTTCCCCGGGGTTCCGACTCACCAACCTCAGAAACTTACGGACGTCATCTGCGACTCTCGATACTCCAACGTGGAGCCCTCCGCTGACGGCGAGATCATATTCAGGTGAGCGCTTTGACCTTCATATTATAACTCTCGGCTACTTTTGATGATATGAAAAAAGTTAATCTGCATTGTCAATTTCATTACGTTTGCACATTGAAAATCTATGTGCATTTATCCTGTACGTATTATTATGGAGAAGCTTGTGAGTAGACGAGAATTTTATGCCATTTTGATATTCTTATCACAAAAATGAGAATTCAAAGATGAACTAATCAATACATGGACTATTATAAATTAATTCTAGCTTAAAATATAAAGACTTATTTATTTAATTAGTATTCATCATAGAGTATTCATTATTAGTGGACGAATAAATCAATAATCCAAGTATATTATATCATTACGAGTTTGAATATTTTATGAACTAAAAATATATGTATTAATGTCCAAAACTGATATATATATATAATTATATTTAGCAAGATTTTAATTTTTTAATTAATGTGTCCAATAAATAAATATTTTTTTCCTCTTTTTTAATGTATCTTAATCGAAGTGAAAAAAACGTAAACTTGAATTATATTTATATTTAAGAAAAATCTTTTCTTTTGGTAGTTTAATCAATATGTTTCATAATTTATTTTTTGTTTTTAAATCTTTATTTTTTTTTTTAGTTAAAATAAAAAATTTGTTGTAAAATATTTGATATATAATATATTTTACATAGTTGAATAAACACACATTATTAAATTAATATTAAACTAAATCAATAAATAAATTATTAAACTTTGGATTTCTAATGGTATACCAATATCAAATATACTTTGCTTCACTCGTTTTTAACCTAAATTAATGAAATATTAGTATTACAAATGTATTGTTTGAATTTGTTATTTACAAGTTTTTAGTACTTTAAAGATAACTTGGATTATTGTTAGTTTGATTAATTTCGGGATTATATTTCAATACACTGTAAAGTATCCAATGAAGTACATAATAATCATGTTACTTTCGATATTGCTGTTGATATTCGTGTTTTCCTTTTTAGATTCATCAAGTTATTTCTGGGAGAATTTTGATTGATTATTAATATTATTACAATTCCGTATTATATTCTGTTTATTTTAAAAATTATCTTCTTGGTTTATGCTAACATTTTTTTGCATATAATAATATTTTGAGTTAAAAAAATTCAGTTAACAACAGCTGTCTCACTATGAATAAAATTTTTTATAATCGCAGAGTTTTGCCGAGTAATCTGCCAATCGAGAATCCTTACTCGAAGGAAGTACAGAATTTGTTAAAAATGACCAACTTCCGTATAAATTTTACACGTTTGCATACCTTGGGCGATGACTTATTGGACAATCGTCCAGAGATCCGAGAAAAATATTACTACGCCATTAAGGATATGGTAATCCGAGGTTCATGTTCGTGCTACGGCCATGCTTCACGTTGTCTACCACTGGACGGGGTTGACAACGAGGAAGACATGGTGCATGGACGCTGCGAGTGTACTCACAACACCAAAGGTCGCAACTGTGAGAAGTGCAAAGACTTTGACAACGACTTGCCATGGAAACCGGCGGTTGGCAAGCAGACCAACGCCTGTCGTAGTTGCAACTGCAACAACCACACTACCAGCTGTCACTTTGACGAGGCTGTTTATGAGAGGAGTGGCAGAGTCTCTGGGGGGGTTTGTGATGATTGCCAACACAACACCAGGGGTCAAAACTGCGAACTTTGCAAGCCTTTTTACTATCATGATCCCTCAAAAGATATCTCTGATCCTGAGGCATGTCAACGTGAGTAATTACATACATTTTCTTCAACATTTTTTGCAGAACAACGACTCTATCATCCGAGGAAGTTAGCACGGTTAAAATGATCCACCATTAAATAACCGAGCATGTTTTGAATGGTTTTTCTATTACGAGCAAATTATTTATAAATAAACTTCAATTTGCATACAAGGATGCACATGGTTATTACCAACTATATTCATCAAAACATTTTATAACATATTAACTATTTGTTATTTTTTTAAACCTTATGATAAAACAATTATTCTAAGCAAGAAGAACCATGTATTATATATAATTCGTACCAATGAAATATTCTCTAAATTTTGAAATTGATCTCAATTCGTTACCAAAAAAGCATGTTTCAAATTTGAAAGCGCTAGAATCCGTTTAACGAAAGTTACAGCACCTTTTATTTAATACGTATATTTATGGTAAGTGATGTGTTAAAGTGATTTATGAACATTACAGATAAAAAAAACTCTTTTGCCAATGAAAAAAACTTCGAATTTTTGTAGACTTTCAAAAAAATATCCAATAAATATTTTGTCAAAAAAATGAAAATTCTAGAAACCTTATTATACAAGATATTAAACAAACAGTAAAATAGTTATAATATTTTAACGCAAGAGTAACAAAAACGTGGCAACGTCGATTATAAATATGCACAAGTGTGTGTGTGTGTGTGTGTGTGTGCGCGCGCGTGTACATATATCAAACTACTAGTATATAAAAAACTGAATCAAATTATATTTTAATTATTTCAATGAATTATAATTAATGAAATAAGGTATAAATTTTACTGCCAAACAACATATTAATATTTAAAAAATAAAAATCAATAAAAAATAAAGTACTTTCAAATTGGGATAATTATGTTTATTTCAATTATTAATTACATAAAATTAATTAAATTTCTATAGCATAATTTTTTAATTTTATAACTTATATTAGTTTTTTAATTTATTTATAAATGTACAGGTTAAAGTAACAAAATCATTTTAGACATTTTACAATAAAACTTTTTGATGGAACCAAGTATAAATAAGGTAATTGATATTATCTATAAATATTAATAATAGTAAACAAAAAAGCAGTGCAGAATATCGTCGATAAACAAAGTATGACACGAGGTGTTATTTCGTGACATATTTTGAATTTAGTAATACCAATATCAGAAAATAAAAAGCAATGTTGCCATATTTTTCGAATAATTATTTCGTATGAAATTTAATAAATGAATAAAATAAACGAATTTTATGTTTTTGTAAAATTTATTTATATAAAATAATTTTGTTAATGTTTTTTGTTATCTTGTATTACAAGTCTGAATAATCACGTTAAAAAATTTATGCCAAGAAAATTATATAATGAAAATAATTATATTAAAACAAAAAATTTTAAAGTAAAAACTATTAAGAAACATATTTTATCTTAATATGTATAATTTTATCTTTTAATGTTATAAATTTTAATAAAAATTTTATTTTTACATAACTTTAATGAGAAGGTACTCATTGTACATTTTTAAGTGGGTATTTATATTGAATTTTTAGGTTCATATGGTTATGAAATATTTTTTTCTGATACTATAAAATATTGCACTTAAACATAAAATCATTTTTTTTTTTTTTTTAAATCTTTATACTTTTTATAATAAGAAAAGTGAAATAATTTAATTTGATTAATTAATTAATTAACTGCAGTGATTTTTTGTATTTATTATTTCAATAATAAGTGCTGTCAATATTACTTACACATAATAAATCTTTTTTTATGCATTTAATTATAATTATTATAATATAATTCATAAAATATCATTATTACAAATAAAAAAGTGTTGTATATGTAAAGTTTTATATTTAAATTAGTGTGAAATATACATGTATAAAAGTATATTTACACGTGTAAAATTTTCACTACCCTATATACACATTTTATATATTTTATACTTGAAGAATAATTAATATTCATGAATTTTGATCCAAAAAAATGTGAATGTTTTTAAATTGTAGCGTGTGATTGTGACCCACGAGGATCATTGGACGAAGGAATTTGCGACTCTCGCACCGACCAACTTAGCGGAGATGAATCTGGACGTTGTCATTGCAAAATGAATGTCGAAGGTAGACGATGTGATCATTGTAAAAATGGATTCTGGAATTTTACTGAATTCAATTCTGATGGATGCCAAGGTAATAATTGCTTTATACAATAAGTGTAAAGTTTAATTGTAGAAGTGATTCATACATTAAATTGAAAATCGTGAGAGATTCAATTTTCATTTGTTCTGTAATTAATAATTAATGAATATAAGTAGATATTAACATATATATTCTTTAATATTGATGGATATAATTAACAATCAATTTAAATATTTTCAATATATTTGTAGCTATTTGTAGTTATAAATATCTAAATTTTTATCAAAATAAGTAAATAAATTTAAGTGGAAATAAATATTTATTATCAGAATTTCATTCGCATTAGTTATCAAAAGTATTGAATTTTCAAAATGAGAAATTTATATTTTCACCCACGTAAAATCCAAGGATAATAATGATAAACCAACAAATTAACAGCATCGATAACAACAACAATAATAATAGTAACCTCTGTTTTTGGCCTTGTTATTCTGCTCTTTCCATTTAAAAAAAGTATTTGTATTTATCAGAATGTACCTGCAACACTCTTGGAACCATCAACAATCAAGGTTGCAATATGATCAGTGGGGAATGTACGTGCAAGCGCTATGTAATCGGACGAGACTGCAATCAGTGTTTGCCCGAATATTGGGGATTATCTGATGATCACGAGGGCTGCAAGCCTTGTGATTGTGACCTCGGAGGCTCTTATAATAACAGTTGCAATGTTGAGACAGGTCAATGCTACTGTAGACCTCACGTAAGCGGTCGCACGTGTAACCACCCAGAGCAAAATTATTACACTGGATCCATAGATTATTTAATTTACGAAGGAGAAAATTCCAAAGGAAATGATGTGAGTAGACAATCGATGCGAGATGGTACCATTTTTGATACTTAAAATTTCACAAAGTTGATCATAATTATATTTTTTTAAATTGTGTTTAAAGTTTTTAAAAAATAAGAAATCATATAATTTATGTCGCAAAATAAAAATGTCATCTGAAGTGACCACGTCAGTATTAAACATAATCTATAATATATCGTAACAAACATTTTTAATACCTTGTTATACTTTTATTGAATAATAATATAGTGCATGAAAATATATTTAATAAATAAAAATAACTGATATTTGAACATAAAAAACTAGTTTCATTAACACTTCACAGAGTCAATTATTTATTGTATTTACATGTAATATTAACGTATTATTATTTAAAAATTATATAAAAACTGTTAATAAATTCTAGTGGTTAAGAAAAATATCATATATCCAATAAAATTCATTATATCAAATTAAAAACCCTAAATTAGTTTATTGCAAAGGATTCTTTTTGAGTATGAATTACGAAAAAAATTTAAATGTCACGCCGTCGTTTCCTTGATCTTTTCAGGATTAAGTTTTGTTTGTTAAATTTCATTCCTGACTCCGTGACAATATAACGTATATTTAACGTACATGGTGTATTTGGAAACTAATACCAATTTATTATTTTTGAAATCACTATTTATTGTAGGAGCTTCAGAGAAGTCTGAAAATATGCGAGGGAGATTTTCTAATTGTCCTTTTTTCCCGATCATTAAAAAATCATTAAAATCATTAAAAGCGGCAAAATTTGTATTTAAGGGAAGGGCATTTTCAGTTTTGTAATGGGGTGCGATGAGCCCCCTAGTGGAATGGCGTTATACTATAGAATTTGGTATGCTATTTGAAAAATACTGTGAAAATTTTTTAATGTTACAAAAAGTTTTTAAGGGTAACTGTATGCATGTGTTGATAAATTCAGGATACTATCGATTATCCTGATCCTTTAATGATGGTTTGAACTCAAAATTTTCTTATACACGCTCGAAGTTAGAATCAATTAGGGCTATTTTTGGGCGCTGTTAACGGGGTTCATCAGTAACCTTCTTGAAAGCCTTATACATTTTTTTTATTTAGCATTTATATGAACTTTTATTCTTAAAAACTTTTTTAATAATTTTTATAAGTTTCTACAGCTTTTTATCAAGTCACGAACAAATTTTTAACGGGAAAATCAGTTATAATAGTCGCTTTATCGCGTCGTGTTACAAGCTTGAAAAATACGCTTTACGCGATGTAAAATGTTGCCGCTCCTTATGATAGGAAGGAAAATAAAAGTAATAAATAAAAACTCATCCGCACATTTTCTAAACTCTCCGAAATTGTAACAATAAATAGTGACTTCAAAAATAATAAATTGGCATTACTTTCCGTACACATCATGTGTATTTGGATTTATAGAACTAAGACCTTGACAAAGCCAAGGAAACATCACGTCGAAATATTTGGAGTAACATTTAAAAACCTGTTATCACTTACACTTAAAAAAGATCCTTTCCAATGGAATAATAATATAATTGAAGGTTTTTTTTTAAGAAAAGACATATTAATCCTAAAATTATAATTCCTTGATTTTTTCACAGAATTGTCAAGTCGTGATTCGAGAGCCTTATCGTGATGGTCGTAATAGTACCTGGACAGGTTTAGGTTTCATGCAGGGTATTGAAGGTTCAGTAATGAACTTCACAGTAAATGACGTTCATCGATCAATGTGGTATGATATAATCGTACGCTACGAGCCGAAGCAAGCGGGTAACTGGGATGATGCTGAAATTATCATAGAACGCAAAGGACCGGTAGAACCCGATGGACCTTGTGCCGATTGGCAACCAGAAAATGATCGACTTTGGGTCCAGCTACCAACCAGTCAACGCAGTTCTGTAGCAATGCCTCACGTTTGTCTCGAAGCAGGCAAAGTATACACGCTCTTGCTGGAATTAAAAAAGTTTTCAGGTTCGAATGATTCACCCACTGCTTCCATTCTTATTGATTCAGTAAGTGTTACCATTCTTAACTAATAATATTACTTCATCTTAAGGTCGTACAGTTGTAATGTTTACAACTTATAATTTTTTTTATTATAGATAGTTCTTAGTCCAAGATTGGATTCAATTCCATTTTTTACTGGTAGTCCTGGTGAAATTCGTCGACAAGAGTACGAAAGATTTCGGTGTCAAGATTACTATAACAACGTACATGATTATTATAGCACGTATGAAAATAGAAGCGCAATATGTAGCAAATACCAAAATAGCATAGGTCTTTACGTTTTTGACGGAGCACATTGTAAGAATAAATTGATTTTTATACTTTTTTAAAGAAAAATTTTCTCACTATAGAAAATATGCAAATCACAATCAAATATATTTTATATTATAATAAAATATTTTAAAACTTGTTAAATATTTAAATTAATTAAATAAATTATAATTAGTTATAAAATAATTAAGACTTCGCGAAAATAGTTTTACATTTTTATATAAAAAAAAAAAAATGAAAATTATGTAATTTTATTATAAATCTAAAAAAATATCTTTCTCGCAGCATGTGAATGTAATCCTACGGGATCACACAGTCTGATCTGTGAGAATTATGGAGGCAGCTGCATATGCAAACCAAATGTGGTTGGTCGTCGTTGTGATAGATGCGCTCCAGGAACCTACGGTTTTGGACCAGAGGGTTGTGTTCCTTGTGATTGTGATGGGGTAGGATCCTTGGATAACTTTTGTGACGTAGATACTGGAAGATGCAAGTGCAGGTCCAATACTTATGGACGAAGCTGCGGTCAGTGTGAACCAGGTTTTTGGAACTTCCCCCACTGTAGAAGGTGTGTATGTAATGGACATGCAGACAATTGTGACTCCGCTACTGGATCTTGCATTGATTGCAAAGATTCAACAACCGGACATAATTGTGACCGATGCATTAATGCCTTCTACGGAGATCCGAGGATTGGCGTCGACATACCTTGCAGACCTTGTCCATGTCCTGGTAGGAAACGATTTTCTTGATTCTTTGTATTACATCTAAATATAGTTTTTCAACTTTATTATGATTGACTATATGCTTCACAACTTTCATTTTCATTTACACTTCAAAAATTTTTGAAAAAATTTTTGAATTTATAAATTATAAATTAATAAATTTTATATAGAAATGTACGTGAAACTTAATTTATCAATTGTTTTTTTCCGCAAAAATTACAAATTGAAAAATTATATTCTTATAATAAATTGATAATTTAATTATAAGTTTTTTATTATAAGTAAAAGTTAACGTAAATTTACTAATTTTTAGGAACATTGGAAAGTGGCCATGCATATGCAGACAGTTGCTCTTTAGATCCAGTAACTCAGGATGTAATTTGTGAGTGTTACCAAGGCTATTCAGGACCCCGGTGTGAAAACTGTGCTGACAATTATTATGGTAATCCAGAAACATCAGGTGGCAAGTGTCAAGCTTGTGAGTGTAATAATAATACTGACCTAGAGAGAATAGGCAATTGTAATCCTCAGACTGGCAAATGTCTCCAGTGCCTTTTTAATACTGATGGATTTAATTGTCAAGTTTGTGCATCCGATTTTTACGGAGACGCGTTACAACAAAATTGTCAGGCTTGTCAATGTAACATTCTCGGAACTGACGGACGGGCTGGATCCTGTGATCACCGTACTGGACAATGTCCATGTTTGCCTCATGTGATTGGACTAGTCTGTGACACTTGTGAAGAAAATCATTGGAGGATTGCCAGCGGAGAAGGCTGTGATCCTTGTGAATGTGACGTCGTCGGCAGTGTATCTGACAGGTTAAAATACTTCATACACACACTTTATCTTTTACTTTATTAGATAGTAATTTTTTTTCAATTTACATGGAATTTTTTATAAATTAAAAATAATTTACTTATAACTAATAATCATATTGAATGAAATATAATGTAAAATTTTTTGTTGTACCTTTTTTTAAACCAATTTTCCTCTTTTTTGATAACTATTTACTACTCATATTTTTTATATTTATAAATTATTTATTCAAATAAGTTTTGATTACTTAAATAAAATTACTAAAATGATTATGAACTAATTAAATTTTTTATTCACATTTCAATAAATAATTGTTTGAAGTTTATTACAATTGTAAAACGTTATAGATGTAATCCATATGATGGAACGTGCGAGTGCAAGCCAGGTTTTGGTGGTCGACGGTGTAACGAATGCCAAGCAAACTACTGGGGTAATCCAAATGTACAGTGTTACCCGTGTGAGTGCGATGATATTGGATCATCCAGTCAGCAGTGCAATCGTGAAACAGGTGTATGTGTTTGCCACGAGGGAATCGGTGGTGAAAAATGTGACCAGTGTGATCGTAGTTACATTGGTGTAGCACCTAGCTGTTCGCCCTGCGGGGAATGTTTCGACGATTGGGATGCCATACTTGACGGTCTTAGAAACAAAACGTTGCTTGTTATCGATGATGCATCAAATATTCAGAAAATCGGTACCACGGGTATCTATAGCCAAGAGTTTGACGATATCGAAAATTCTATTGGTCAGGTAAAAATCTCAACTTTTGTAGTAAGTACGTAAATAAAAATAAGTGCAATTATATATAAAATATTAACTTTTATCATAGCAAATAAAATATAAAACAATTTTAAAAACTGAAAATATTTTAATATTTATTGTACGTACGTAAAAAATATATGCTTTTTTTCGATAGGTTAACGGAGTACTTGATAGTTCATCCGTAAAGAATCAGGATCTAGAAGATCTTAATGGCATGGCTAAAAATCTTGACAAAGATATAGATTCATACAACAACATCTTGGAAGAATTGGACAACCAATTGGAAAATGTGACGCAACGCGTTACCCTTGCAGATGCAGCTCTAAAAAGATTGAAAAACAGGACTGATATCCTTCACGAGGGTGCTTCTGACCTGCGAGAGAATGCTAATAGACTTCAGGAGGCAAATGTTCAAGGTGCTCTGAATGTTACCCAGCAAATGGCTGATCAATCGAGGCTTGCTGAAAAAATGGCTGCAGAGACAAATGGCGTTCTTTTGGATGCTGAACGGTACAAAAAGAATACAGAAAATTTACTAGCCAAAAGCAGCGCTAACGTGGAGGAAAATCGTCAAAAAAATAGAGAATTTCTTGGTCGACTCAATGTCAAGCTTCAAGCTCTTTCATCCCACATTCCTGAGCTCAATGAATTTATGTGTGGTAGAAACGTGACTGATTGCAGTGATGTATGTGGCGGCGCTGGATGTGGTTCCTGCGGTGGCCTTTCCTGTGATGCCGGTGCCATGACTAAGGCCAACCAAGCTCTCAACGTTGCCAAACAACAATCCTTGAAGATTAAAAACCACAAGGATGAAGCCGAACAACTGCTCCGCAATGTAAGTTTAGCTAGTTACTTGAAATCGATGATTTTTTTGTGTGTTATATTATATTAAAAGTCAACTTAAGATTAATGTCAAAAATGTATTAACGTTTTATATTATTTTTAGATGCTTCGTATGAAGGACAGCGCCTCCGAAGCTCATATTAATGCTCAAGAGGCCTTCGAAATCGCCTCAAAAGCGCGTAACCAATCAGACAAACTTGTAAAAGACTTGTCAGATGTAAATAAGAAGATCTGGGATCTAATGAAGACTGAACAACCTATACCAGCAGAAGTACGCGATTTAGCTAAAGAAGTTCTGAGCAAGAACATCACACATACACCGGAAGAGATAAAAAATCTTGCAAATCAAATTGCTACCATTGTAGGATCCCTTAATGATCCGGAAAAGATTCTTCATGAAACATTTTCTGACCTCCATCTTGCTAGAGATTTGAGGGAACAAGCTAATGAGTCCAATGCTGTAGCTATAGAAAAGGAATCTCTTGCTCTAAAAGTCCTTGACCTTCTAAATAATACAAGAACATCTCAAGAACTCGCGAAAGAAGCTATTAGTAAGGCTGAGGCTGATATTGAACTTTCTCAGCGTGATCTTGATGAGATATCGCAAATCACCAGGGAAGCGAAGAAGAAGGCTGAAGATACAACTAATTCCGTTAAAGATTTAGGTACTGTAGCTAATTTATTTTGTTATTTTTTTAATATGTTACTCAATAAAATTTTCTAAAGTATCATTAACATAAAAATGAAAATTATAAAATTATTATTATTAAATCATCATTATTTTTACCAGAAAAAAGGCTGCAACAGCTGCAAACGGAGTCAGTTAAAAATGATTTCATTATCAAGCAGGAAATTCAATTAAGAGCACATAATATATCCGATGAAGCAAAGAGAATTAAACTTAAGGCCGAAAAACTTGGTCAAGATTATAATCAAGTTGGCGAATCTCTAAATCAGCGGGTGAACAAAAGTAAAGATGATATCCTTAGAGCCAAAGGATTGCTTCAACGAGCCTCAGAGCTTACGGCCGATACACAAAGTAAGTTTAAGGATCTTGAGGGCATGGAGAGTGTTTATAAGGACAATGAACGAATGTTGCGAGACCTCATGGAAGAAGTGGATGGCTTGAATGACGAAATGGATAAGCAGCTGTCAGATTTTGAAAATAAAGCTCAATTGTACAGGCAATGTTCGTAAATTTTATGCCAATCAATTAAATGAGCACGTATTTCGTATTTAATTATCCAACATTAACTTATTTTTTAATTAACCTGATTGAAAGATATTCGTGATTTACAAGTTTCTTCTCTAGTAATAATATTTGATATCTGGTTTATTTTCAAAATATACATTTTTATATATTTGGTTCAGAATTCACTTTGATTGTATATGTCTATATAATCATATATGTATAAATTATGTAACTAAATTTACGAAAATTGTTTAATTAGTAAAATAAACTTTTTATTGAAATTAATATAGAAATAAAAATGAATACAGTTCTTCAGACTTATATTAATATTTCATGCTGAATTATAAAATCACATTTTGAATCAAAGTTTCATTTTTATAGCATTTCTGATAAATTATTGCTTTTCAATTTAAATTCATATTTTTTTTAAGAGTCACAGTTAACCATACAACTTTAAATTAAATTAATTTTAATGAAAACTTTTATAATAGTATCCGATATTTTTTTTTTACAAATAATTCGTAATATTTATTTATTTAATAAAGCAAAAATTTTAGTATAAACTTATAATTATACTTTATTACATTTTTTGAAATTTATTACGATTATATTTCTATGAGGTCGGTATATGTGACTTAAATCTACTTCAATTTTACTTCACCTACGTACTTTTACTGGTACTTAGCTTAAATACATGTCATTTTCTTTACTTAATAATATTACTAGAGGATATATATTCTTCGCGTTTTTAATTTACATTTAATTATTTTTACATACAAATATTAAATTTATCCTCTAATAATGTTTCGAATTTAAAAGTTCATTATATGAAATTCTTAGTAATTACTGAAATTTACTTCACATATTTTAATTATTTTATTTCACGTCTCAGCATCATCTATAAAAAATATCAGTAATGCATTTTTCATACTTTTATGTTTATTTATATATTTTTGTTACAAATTTTCACATTTATTTTACAAAGAAAAACAAAATATAAATATTATTAAATAAACAATTTTATTTTTGGCACGACTGTTATGGTTTAAATATCCAACCACATTCAAAATGTAAAAATTAGACGTTTTGAATCATGTTGTCTTCAAAAAATATCATTCAAAAAATTAATTTTTAATATTTTTAATAATTTTAATTTTTTGATTTTTAATATGCAAAAAGTTTTATATTTTAAATATGCTTATGGCAAACTCATTTTACATATCTAAATTATAAGTAAAGCACAATATATGTATGGTTTTTTCAATTATACATGAAAATTAACAGAATTTATGTATATGAAAATTAATTACTTTTGGTACATATTAGAATTGCAGAATCAAAGTATATAAAATATTTAATAAATTTAATTAAAAATGATGATGATAAATAAAAAAAAAGAATGTGTAATTAAAAATTTTGTGATACATAAATTTTATTACTATATATTTTCTTTTTTTTATAATTTATTTTTTTTAATATTAATAATAAGCTGTCATGTTTTAGTATTTGTTTAAAAAAATAATGAGTTCACCTATATTATTGCTACATATTGCAAAAGATAATAAAGGATTAAATAAGAAATGCCCAAAAAATTTTACGTAAGAAAAAGAGATTTACATCTAGATTAAACTTAAAATATTTGCGTAATCTATACTATTCTTATACAAATCAACATTTAATTGTATTATTAATTATATTTGTATATATAACACATCAAATTTTAAAGTTGTGAAAATAATCTAATAGAATAATAATGAAAATAAAACAATTGAATATTCGTTATGTTGATGATACTTTTTTGCAAATAACATAAGAAATTGAAAATAATTGATATAAAAAAGTTAAAAGCATAGGAAGCAGATAGTAAAAACAAAACAGTTTTTTATCATACGAGGCTGTAAATATATAATTAATAATAACAATCTTATGTTTTTCAATATTGTTGTTAAATACAATTTTTAGAGATAATCAATTAGAGTAAAATACAAGTTAAAGAAAGTTTTTAAGTAACAATTGAAAATGCATTTATACAATAGTTTTTTTATATAAAAAATTGTAATTGTAAAACAACTTAAAATAAAAAAAACGGTTCATAGTTATAATATAGACATATATTTTTACTTTTTTAGTTTCATAAATTCATTCGAAGATTAATTTAGAGATAATTTTTGTATTAGATTTTATAATTAAAAAACTATATATTGGCTATTATCATGACCAAAGTTTGTTTTAAACATATTAGTAAAGTATTTAAGTATCAGTAAGACTGCATAATAAAGCAAAAAACTTGTCTATTACAACCATTATAAATAAAAAATGCTTCGACCAAAAGTCTAAAATTTTTATATATTTAATATTTTGTTATATGGTTATATGCTTAATTAAAATATTATTGTGTAGTAAACTATAAAATAAAATAGTTGATAAAAAATTAAAAAAACAAAAATGATTGTTATTTTATTTTGTTAACCTTAATTTTTTATTATTTCTTTCTGATTAATTTTAATATAATATAGTTAATATTAATTTAATATCGATAGAGGTAAAAGAAACTATTTATAATTTCATGATACCTTCATAGATAATTAAAATTATCATACCAGACTCTTTTTGAAATATAATCAAATTGATTTTAATTTTACCACTTTTAAAATAATAACATAATATAATTATTAAGTGCAAATAAATGAATAATTTAAATTAATATCAGTTTTAATAAATTAGTTGGCTACTATTTAGCAAACTGAAATTGTGGTATCCAGTTTGATGAAGTGAATTCAATTGAAATTTTTCTATTAGAACATATTTATGTTTTTTTTAGATTTTTTATTATACATTTATAACAATTTATACATTTTAGATTTTTTTCGAAATTTGATCCAACATTTCAAAAACATTTCTGATATAGAATTCACAGTATTATTTTATTTTTCTTATAGACTTATGTAATAAATTCTTTATTAAGTTAACTAATTAAAAGAACTTATTTAAGAGAACAATTTTTATTAAATTGTCGTAGAAAATTTAAATTTGAATTTGATTTGAACATTTTTACTTCAAAATTATAATCTTTTCCGTTTAACCCAGTTCTATGTAATCTAGTCTAATTAATTTTTTTCGTTTTAACCAACATCGATAACATCATTTTGAGCATCATTTGATATTATTTTCCTATTGTGCAAATTTAATAATAGCACTAAATAGAGGGTAATGCTTTAAGAGCTAGGTAAAGTCGTGTGTCCCTATAATTACATGTGTATCAAGAGCAACGAGATGAAGATTTAAAATAAAAGAGTTGCTCAGCTCACATTTTCCATCTTCAAGCTTAGTTGATGAAATCATACAGCCGAACGTGAGATAAGAGCCACGGAATCACGCGCAAACTTGCAATATTCCGTTGTCTTATCAACATCGGACAACAGCCATTGGATACCCTCATCTTACCAGTTCGGAGAAGAAAAAGAAGCGCAGCGGCTTCGGCCATTCATTTTACACATATTTCAAGGGACTAAAAGAAATACAAAAAATACCACCAGTGGCTTTTTTCTTAAATTAAAATTAAAAGCAAAAAATTTTGCTGTTTAAATAGAGGGAAATACAGTTGGTTTGCAATTTAAAAGTTGTCGGTTGCAGGTGCTTGCCTCTAACCCTGTATCACGCTGTGCCTACTCATATCTATATATTCTATCTCTTAAAGCTAATGTACAAAAGGGTCTTTGTTCTTTTAACTGTAACAACTACCTTTACCGATGATGAATATTGGGCTTGTCTTTTTCATGGATACATCCACGGCTTGATAAAAAGACTGTATAAATGTTTAATTGATCTAATTCATCTAATTATCATTGTAAATATTGTTTAATTTTAATTGTAACCATGTCATTATTAATTCATCTAATACAAACAAAAAACAGGGTATAGCATTACAATGTATTAATTTAAAATTTTTAAATTTGAAAGAAAAATATAATATGCATTATAATGTTTTTTTAAACATTTGTCATGGATACAAGTGTATCACCAGCACCAAAAAATATAGTTACAAATATAAATGACAGTACTCATAAAAGCATAGACCTTAAAAAAATTTATTAAATGCAAATTTTACAAAATTTTTAACCCGATAAAACCCCAAAAAACACGAACTACAAGTTGCGATGTAACATTTGCCTACGATTTCCTTATAAAAAGGCAAATAGCGACTTCTCAAAAGATTATATTTCTTTCAGGAGTAAAGTCGAAAAAAAGTTCCATGAATTTACAAGCAATATTAATGGGATAAAAAGTGCAGCGGATTTCAAGATCTGAAAGACTACATTAAAAAATTGAAAGCTGCATGTATGCTTTATTTTACGAGAAGATCGGTTGCTGGTCTATACGTGAGAAGGACCTGTGCGAAATTTTTTTTAACCCCCCCCCCTGTACTCTGCGTCCTCCAAAAAATATTACGCCTTAGAATGCGACAGACGATTTTTTCTTTTTTCCATTTTCCTGATTGGATTAAATGCAGTGAAGGGATGTTTGAGGAAAAGGCAATTGAGAAATTTGAACCTGAAATACGTGCTGCGTGAATAAATGTCTGGATTTTTTAAGTGTTTGATTAAGGATCATCTGTATTTTAGCGAGAAATCATCATTTCCAAAAAGTTTTCATTGTCATTACAAGAAGTTGATTTGAAATATTTATTATAGAAATTTTGTGAAAACATAAATACCCTTCTTAATTTCTTCAATTATTCATAAAATACAAACTTCGTAAAAACCCGTATAGCATTTCACACCTTTCATGTCTAAATAATTTCAAAATATCTGTATTTATTGCACATAATATATAATTTTAAAAAATATATAATTAATATAATTATATAATAGTAATATATAATAATATATTATATAATAATTATAATTAATTATTAAAGTAATAAAATTATCATACGTGTTATTACTTTACTAATAACAAATATGTTTGTAGATATACGTTTGTAATAAGCCAATACCAATAAAAAAATTTTTTTTTAATCTTTTTATCTGCCTATAATTAAAATCATAAAAAAGAGTGCTGAATATTTAACAATTGAAACATATTTTGTACAATTTTTCATTGTGTAAAATAAGCCTCAACGACTGTTGATAAATGAAAATAGCCAGCGACAATCAAAGTGTATAATCAGGAAACATAAACGAAGCAATGAATTGTTGACGAGAAAACACAAATAGTGTGATAATCGATACCTGTTCGAACACAAGAAGAATTGAAAAGATGAAAAAATGACCAAGCTCTTTTTTCACTTCCAATGAAAAATTGGAAAAGACACAGTGGATCGGAAAACACCAATTGGACACCCAGGCAGCGGCTCCCGACAAAAGGAGGCTTGTTTCTCCGATACACAGAAGCCCACACACACATGACCACAATGAATCTCATTCATCGAATTAAAACAGTAAAGAGCAAAAATTACGGTTGAAGGATCGCTTTATTTATTTACTTTATGCTTTTTTCTATTCTCCGCACCCAATGATGGGAGTCACAGGGGCAGCGCGCACCGCACATAAACTCGCCCCTGTGACTCTGAAATAATGGATCTCAAAAAAAAACGCTTAAGAATGCTAATGGTTTAATTTAGAGTTGACTTACAAGTTCTAATTTTAGTGGACTGTCAACCAGTTGATAGTAGATTTACTGACCGTAGCGAGCTATAAATAGATATAACAGAGACTCGATATTTTGGGTCCGCAAATGAGATGCTAATATCGATTGTTCTGTGCACTGTCTATTTTACATATGAATTTGTAATTGCTCATGGACACATTGTTAAATGAAAAAACCTTTGTTTTTAAAAATTAATCAGAATTACTGCACAGCGGTTAATTTAGTCAGTAGATACGATGAGTACAAAATTTATGTTTTTTTCAGTATATAAATGAAGCTTTTAACCTGTACCCAAAAAATAAGACTAAGGCACTCGTACAGAAAATGTATGATTTTTAAAAATAAGAAAATTTTGTTGAACTTAAAATAATTACAAAAATATTTTATTTAATTTGGGATGTTTCCTAAATATTAATATTTATATTATATCAATCAGTTCATTATTAAACCTATATTAAATGCATTAATAAATCTATGTACTATTATTAAATTTATAATTTATCAAAATTATTATTGCTTTTAAAAATATATATTAATAATAATTGACAATTTACCACGATGTGATTTTATATTAAATTTTATATAATAAACTAATTTGCTGATTAATTAAAAATTGTCACAAATTATTCAAAAAGGTGTCCGATTAATTTCATTAGAAGAACAAGCAATAGAGCACTTTTTTGGTCATGAAAAAAAAGCAGTTAGTGATGCATATCAAAATTCGTAAAAAAAATCAGTAGATTCTTATTTTCTTAAATGCCACTCATGATATTCAGAGAATTTTTTTATTTACAATTTAACGAAAAAATATATTTTTTTTGCTTTTTTTATTAAAAAATGAAAAGTCATAATTTTAATTAATTTAAAATTTTTCCGATTTTTGAAAAGTTTCTCCGTTTCTAATTTTCTTATCGATTTATATAAAAATGAATTTACTTAACAATTTTATTAGCTGCAAATCGTCCTTTAACACTATAATGTTAAAATTACGACTGTTCATTTTATAACAACAAAATATAAAAAAATACTCCTGAATATCATGAGTGGCATTTTAGAAATTAAGAACCCACTAATTTTTTTATAAATTTTGATATACATCACTAGCTACTTTTTTTCATGACTTAAAAAGTGCTCTATTGCTTGGTCTGTAAGTAATTGTTTATTAACAAGGCGGAAATACTGCTAGTTTTTGGATACTGTGTACTCGATTAATTTTACAGTAAATTTAAATGAAAAAAATTATAAAAAAAAATATTTCTTATATCAGAATTTTTTTATTTCAGATAACAAAAATATTTTTAATTATTTATAATTGCATATATTATGACTATTATATATTTTGTATACGTTGGAATATATTTTGTATACGTTTAATTTACATTCAAATTTATTTTATTTCAAGTAAATGTATCAAAAAAAAAAAAAATAACCAGAGAACTGTTATTGTAAGAAATTTTTGTTTATATTTTTAGTATATATACATATCAGAGTACATATCATTTATTCTAACTTAGCCAAAGATTATGGAGTCAAAAACATTGCAATAGATTTCATAATGTTAATAAGAAATATTTATAATCACTGTGCAATGATGTAATTATATTATTGTATTTATTAAATAACAATTAGTACATTTTAGATAAACCACTTCTAGTAGGAAATCTATTTTTTATAAAAGCCAACATCATTAGATTAATGCAGATAAATTCTTTATTAATTTGATAAATTAAATTCTTTTATTAAACCGCAGAATGTAGATATTTACGTTATTCACGTTAAATGGCACCATAAATGTGTGTTATATGTGTAAATTATCATTGCAAGCATGGCACATTGTTATTTAAAAAAAAAGACGTAAATAAAACAACTCAAATTTTTTACGATACGTTATTTATATTCAATTGTATTAAACAAAACATATGCTTCAAATATTTAAAATTTTAATAAATTGTTCAATTGGTAAATAAAATTCTGGTGACTTTATTTCAATAAACGGTTCGATATTTTTAAAAGTAGAAAAAATATCCAAACCATTTTTCTAATAACATTTTATTATTTTTATAAAAAATTAAACATTAAATATTAAATTTTTTAGTCAAATTCATTTTGTCACAAAAAATACATGCTTCATAAAATTATATAAAAAAATATACATGTGTATTATTGTAATAGGATTGTTCTAGCTTTAATTAATATTTTTCATATAAATAGTCATAATTGCCAAATTAAATTCTTTAAATTTTTTATATTATATTAAAAAAGTATAAAATTAAGTTATTTATTTTAAAATATTATTCCAAAAATTCATAACAAAATTTTGAAAAATAAAAATTAATTTCAAATAATTAAATATGAAAAAATAATATGTTAATAAATTGTACAATTTTTATATCAACTTAATACCTCTAATATATTAAAATAATGTATCAATTTTTAATATTTTTTGCAATATAAATAAAAATCAAGTAAAAAATACTTAATAATGGCTTTAAATATTTTATTATTAAAAAAAAATATTACATCCATAAAGCATTTAAACTTTTGATACTGTAGTTTTGATAATCCATTCGGAGTTGTACATATGAAAAATTATGTATTTTATTATCAAATTCGATTGAATATATACAAAATATATACAATCCTCTAAATATTTATCATTTATATTAAAAATATTCAAATTTTAATATCTACAAAAGTAGTAATTTTCATCTCAACCACCTCACTTTTTTTCATAAAAATGATTCAGTTGACTAGGATTTGTAAAAAGATTTGTAGGTAATGGCTTTAGATTTTGGGCTTTTTACACAAAATAAAGATTGAACTCATACAATCAGTTATAGAAATCCTGATATGTATTTCTCATACGTATTAACAACTAACATTTTCGAATAGTTTCAATTATTTGATACTTCTAATGATTGATTGCTTCTCATATAGATTTATATTATTTGTAAAGAGACTTTCATAATTAGTGCTTTTTTTTGTTCAATGATAACTTTTTTTGTCTCTTATATTTACAAAAACTCATTAATACATTTCTGATTATTTTATGAAATTAAATTTTGTAGTTATTTCCAAAATATAAAATTTCATAAAGCGTATTCAATTTATGGATGAATACTTTGTACATGTAAGGGGATATTATGATTGTTTTGAATGATCATCAGAGATTTTTTTAATATTTTTGTCACTTGAGTTGTAGTATTTTTTTTAAATAATAAATACTTCCCTCGAATTGAAAGGCTGAATGGCTATTATAAAATCGAGTTTTTAAGTATTACAAAGAAATTACTTCATTGATAATCAAATTTATATGCATATATATAAATTGTCCATTGACTGGACATATTTTTTATCATCAATTTTAATTTTGCTTTTACTTTTTATTTTTATGTTATTTTAATTTGTATCGTTTTAAACTACTTGATAAATTGCATTTTATGTAAGGTATCTCATAATTACAATAGCTTAAATAAAGAAATCTAGAATTGAATTAATTTGAAGCACTAAAATTTTCGGAGAAAATTGTTATAATTTTGATATTGTTGGAATTTTTATTCAATATTAGTTTTCATAAAGATTATCTGACTTATATTCAAGTCATTTGACATAGTTTTATCGATAAATTTATCAAGACTAATTGTAACATTACAAAATTAAATAAATATATTTTTAGTTTAAATAATTTAAGAGTCTAAATTGAATATTGAAAAAAAATGCTGAATTTTTTCAGATCAAACAGCACGTTAATTTAGATCTCGATATTAATCTAAAGGAATATTTCTCCGCAAATGTATGTTTGACGTATATCACAGCTAAGGTATCTTTTGGTTTGTTAAGAATCGACTAAAAGCGAGAAAGCTGTATTAATTTGGATACAAAATCAAATATTGACTTGGGTTGTGAACAAGAAATAAGGGGATGTTACCGATGAATTTAAAAATTAATGGATTGATATTAGAGGCAATTATTCAGATGTGGGGGTCGTGTGATGAATTTCAAGTGGTTCCACTCGACAAGATTGAATAATAGGTCACAAAGTCAAGCAGGAGTGACGCGTTAAATGATCTTTTTTTATTATCGTCGTATATACATGTTGCATGTTCTGCTCTTGTTAATATCCGTGAAAAATTATTATTTATTTATAATGTAGAGGCTGATAGTAATTTTTCATTTTACCCGCCATTCGTCGAGTTTAAAGCGCAAACAACTATTTATTAATTTTCCTTTGGATTACTAATATCTTTTTATGAAACACAACATTTTTCTTGCTATGAGATGTAAATGCAGTGACCATGTTTTTTTACTTTCACTTTTGAGGAGGCAATTTTTTATTTTATTGAATTCGAAGGATCTATGTTGATAAATTTTTTTAATTTGAAATAGTCCTTTGCAAACAATTTTACTTTATAAAGAACTAATAAAATAAAATCGGTTAAATTTATTGTTGCGATTACTAAATATCAAAAGTGTGAAACTTGAAACTTTAAATCAAACATCGATTTTATTTTAACGTTTATCAAAGATTTATAGTTTTAACTTTCATTTCATAGACAATTGAGTATTTTATCAAAGAAAATTAATTTAATAAAGCTTTTAAAATAAAAATTTTTCAATTTTTTTATTATACTGTCAGTTAAAAAAAAATTGTTCGAACAAATATTCTTGTGTGACTCTTCAACTCTTTAAACACTTGATATGAATTTATTTTTTAAATATTAAGTGAATGTCTTTGCTTAAAAATAGTGCTCAGCTTTGAACAATGGGGTATCATAATGGATAACACTTTCCTAGTATATAAATGTGGCGATGGATTTATCTTACAGTTCCTAAAACCAAAATTGATTTGTAAAACACTCGATGAACATAACTCTACGTCTGTGGAATTTCACTATTTGTACTGTCAGCATTGAAGTATTTAATTTAACCATTTTTAAAATCACGTCTGGATGCAGGGCTGAGAAAATATTCAAGTCCTTCATAAAAGTGAAAGAATTATGAGATAGAAGATAGACATAATAGATTTCGAAACTAATGATGACTAAATTGAATACATAAAATTCGTCGATATAAAATTAGTGTATAATAGTAGTTATGAATGAAAAGTGTTATAAAGATGGATTTTGATTTTAATATAAATTTCAAAGGTAACAATAAAAATTCCAATATTTTTTTATATTTATAAAAGTATCTATACATATAATAATTTTTATAGATTTTTATCTTATGCCTAATAATGCTTTTAAAATTCATCTGTCAATGCATTAAAATTTTTAAATGCATTTAATAATTTATTGTAAATCATTTAAATATTATACATTCCGTATAATGTTCTTTAACAATTTAATTTTCACTTTTCTATCATTCATATTCATTTCTATAAAAATACTTGTATTGCTTATAATTGTCGCTCAGCTGATAAAATTTCAACAAAAAGTTATAATTTTTTCTTCGCTATAATATTTTCTTGAATTTTATTTTCTTACATTTTTTTACGTAAAAGAGATCTATTATAACCGATTCATATTTGGAATACAAAGTGTTTCAGTAAGACTTTTAAGGTAAAAAAGTGAAGATGACATACTTGAAAGAGTAATTGATTCATGTATAGAAACATGATAGAGAATATTAATCGCATTAAAATAGCATATATTTAAATATGCTATAAGTTTTTATGGATTCCTGCTAACCATCTTGAACAGTAATTCTATTAGTTTATCGTATAAATTTTTTATTAGCAATAATTATTTTGTTCTTTAAATATCTAATTTTTTTTAATGAAAAAAATTGATAGATTTAATATTTTTATTTAAAAACCTTTCTAAATTTTAAATAGCATTTTTAATGTTTACAATGACTTTATAGAATCAAAATAAATTTTATATAATTTATTGATTAAAAGATAATTTTTAAAAATTCATTGGTTAGTTTTGGTAATATATAAATTCAAAAAATTAAAATATGGAAATTTTATTCCTATTATGAATACAAAATCGATAAAATAGTCCCACTGAAAAAAAAATTATTACGAAATATTTGAATGTTTTGTCGAACATGTATATTTATTTCATGGTTTCTAGATTAAATGTTGACGAATAGTTTTAGTCAGTAATTTTAGTTTTTAAAAATTAGTGATCTCAATGAATAATATTTTGTTCCTCAACGATACAAGTCATAAGGAGCATTATTGATGAAACTTATGATCAATGCAACTCGCAAGATGCTCAATAAAAGGATCAGAATGAAATTGTGAATTGAACTCTTAGAAAATACAATGGAAGCCACAGACAACAGTCATAGAAATTTCATTAATTTGAATAAATCAATTCTAATAAAATTTATTTAAGTATTCAAATATTTAAACATCACTATACAGTATTAGGATTAAATGTATATATTATTAGATCAAAAAGTAGGATAATTTTTAGATAATTAGCAAAATACAGTAATTGAATGCATTAAAAATCGTAAAAACATCCTTAGTTTTTTATTTTCAAAAGGCCACTTGACATTTATCAGTTAATTTTTTATAATTAGTTTTAACGAAAAAATATATTTTTTAAACTTACAAATATTTTATAGAAACACTTTTATATATACATTTTTACATAAACCGATTGACAAAGTAGAAGTGAAAATTTTTTTAAATTAATTAAAAAAATTGTAACTTTGTCTTTTTCAATATTTAAAACTGTAGTTTTGAGAAATTAATGTGATTAATATGCACTTTATTTATACAAAATTTCAACTTTATCAGATTATTAGTTATAGAAAAATACTATTTTTAATTAAATTATGAGAAAATTTTATAAGTTAAAATTAGCTCAATTAACGTTGTTTGATTTTAGTTTTTTTTAACGGTTTTAGAAAATATAATTATAGTACAACAAATACTTTGTTTTAGATTTTGAAAAAATCTTTTAGATTATTTATAAAATGTTGATAAAGATGACCACAAATGTTCGATTGTCCAAAAATAGTAGGGTAATGGGGAGAACAAGGATCGAGGGATTACAATTTATAGTAATAAAAATAAGATACGCGTAAAACATTTCTTTATTTTTTATTCATATCTCCCTACTACTATTTTAGTTAAAAATCTCTTCACTTTTAATCGACTAATCGGTTTATATAAAAATGAATTTTCTTCATATTTTTATTACCTAAAATTCATCCATTGATGCAAGAGTTTTAAGAGTACGACTTTTCATTTTATAATAAAAATTTAAAAAAAAATTTTTTATACATAACTTTTGCGTATAAAAATTATCCGGTAAATATTTCGAGTTATGATGATTTTTAATGCATTTAGACAGCTCTATTTCGCTAACGATCTAAAAATTGCTCTATTACTTGATCTTTATTTGTTTTTTTTTGTACGCAAAAATTACACGTATATATGTTTGTATTTCCGTATAGAAATCGCTTGTACTTTAAATTGACGAAGCACAAAAATTTTGTATACTTAGTAAAGAAGAAAAAAAAAAGAAATAAGTCTTTGTTGATAAATCAAGATTACAACGAATACTTCCGTTTTCCTTTTTCATTGTCATGATCCAATGTTTCGTTCAAAATAACAAAATTAAGTTTCAGTTAGATTTATATGTTACCTCGGTATTTGTGTAAATTAAATATTAATCCTAAAATAATTTAGTTTAATAATTAAAATTACTGTGATTTATTGTTTTATAATATCTATATGCCTAGTTAAAATAATCTGCGCGTCATTAGATTAATTTTTCAAAATCATTAAAAAATGTGCTCGAATTTTTTTAAAACCAATTTTTGATAATAAAGTAGATGTAATACCTTTATTTGTGATCTCCTAGACAGAAGTATAAATGATTGTTCAGTTTTTCATTAGCCCTCTGGAATGTTTGAATTCAAGGGGGAGATCACGACTCTTTTGTTAACGTTAGCAAATTTCTAATTTTATTATACACTCGCTATTTTTATAATTTTTTATAAATTCTTAATAGTGATGTTCTTGTTAATAAATAATGTTTAAAAGGTGTATGTGCTCTCTCCCCATTCTTACTTTTCAAACATTCCAAAGCTAGCCTTTTTCGAAAAGCTTCTAACGACAGAAATTCCATACCCGTCGTGGTTCAGGAAACACAATCACTTATCGATCCGCTTAATCGTAAGTGTAGCGCGCGATAATAATTGCAACTATATCATTTCTTATTCATTTTATCTTGTAAAATTCATTTATATTATAACTTTGTAAATATATTAGTTTTTTGTTTAAAGAAAGAATTAATAACTGATATTTTTCTACACTATCCGTTTGCCACAAGAAGAGAAAAATATTCGCGAAAACTAAATTTCCAGTTTTTAAATTAAACAAACAATGATTATAATTGAATTTCTCAGTACAATTGATTAAATTTATTTTATAATTATGTAGAAATAAATATTTTTTATATTAATAATAAATGATATGTGTATATAAATAATTTTTGTAGTTGTTTTATTTAAATGAAATATAATAAATATTTCTGCATTGAAAATAATATCTCGATTAAAAGAAAAAAATTAAGGAAGAATTAAGATTATAGATGCATAAGTTAATTGGTTCTACACATTGAATAATTCAAATTTTCCGGAGGATAGTTTTATAATTTTTAAAAAAACCAAACATAGGCAGTTTGTCTATGATAGAAAGAAAGCGAGTAAAATAATAAATAATAAAATAAAGTAAAATAATAAACGATAAAATGTACAAAAGCAACATCATGTGTCTAATCAATCATGCATTCGATGGCATCTTTCTTTACTTCCGGTCTTCACATTTGGCACTCGATCGCTACACTCCCTCCATGCCGCCATTCACCCTTGTTCCAAGTCGACGGAAACTATGTCCAATGGTAAAAAAAAATTAAACAAGGAACAGTTGTCCTGCCTACTTTAGAAAGTAACATAACTGGGAGTAGTATACGCTTTCTAATTTCTCCAAAAAAAGATCAATCTTTTCTCTAAATTAACAATGGGGTGCGATGAATGTTTATTTCAACGAAGCTATTATAAATATGATTAAGTGGATATTTTTTAATGTCTCCTCTATAATATTGTTAATAAATGCTTCTAAAATTTATACATGCATACAAATTAAATATTTAAAATAATTACATGGTTCTTATTAGCATTTGATTTAATTAGACAAAATACAAATATAATTAATAATATAAAACTACTTTTAAGACAATAAACAGATTTAATAAATGTAAAAAAAAAAAAAAATTGGTATTTTAAACAAATATATTTGACATTATTTTTATAATTATTATTAATATAAATAATTATTATAAAAAAATTATTGTATTACTTAATAATTTTATCACGAATTTTCAACTCAAGAATAATGTGAAACGATCTGCGGGCTTTTACATCTGTACAGCCTCATTCTTCGTAATTTTTGATTAATATTGTATCTAAACATTTAATCTTAATTGTGCTGGAGTATATAATATAAAATTTTTATTTATATAACATTTCCACATAAATATAAATTAATTTTTATATTACGCTTATTTTATATTGCGGAACTACAAGAAATTGATAAAGTTTTATTTATGTCGCTGCTAAAATAAATAAAATAAAAATCAATTATCGTAGTTATGGTTAATTTTTCATAACCTTTAACTATTTTTATTTACGAAGTTATTAGTAAAGTTTCTATATGAATAATTTTAATCATTCTTTTTTTAAATGATTAAAACAAATGTCTTCGTAGCGTGCAATCCAATGGTTTTATTTTCAATGTATGTATGAGAACACTATAACTAAATATACGGAATTCTATTAGAAGTCAATTTTTATAAATAGTTTTTAAAAAAGACTACAATTATGATCATTGTGACAGAAAAATAATTGGATTTGAGCGTTATGTAATTTTTAGGAAATAAGTCTCGACGAATGAATTAACGGTAAAGAATAAAAGCATCACTCAAAAATAAATATGTTGGTTAACGATGATCTTGATTATAGGAATGGACAGAAACTACTTGATCGTAACGAAAAACTCCGTGCTCTTGAGGATAAAACTATTTGACTTCTAACTCATAGTGTCGAAAGCGGATTCGTGCACCAGTTGCTCCGACGATCACACATCTGTCCCCGTTGAGGAGTTCGAGAACATACATTCGGTTTGCGTCAGACTAAGTACGTGCGGAGCCTCGATTTCGAGGATTTGCCTTAATAGGATGCCAGCGACCTTCCGGATACCGATGAACTCGCCGTCGGATGTCTAGGGTCGTTACGAGTCTATAAATTAACAATGAGGTAGTTTGCTTTTATATTCTTAATGTGACCAATCGATTTCCAGGTATTGATGCACATCATCAATGACCTTTTAAATCCTATGGGAAAATAAGAAACGTTTTGTTAATAATATTAAAAGTATCGAATAATAATTAATAACTTAGAATATATAATAATAATAATAATAATTAACAGCAATTAACCAATCGATTTAATAATCATTTATTATTATTAATTTAAATTTATTAATTTATTTTTATTTTTTATTTGATTATTATTATCATTTTTTTGATAATTAAAGCTTAGCATTTTTACAGAAAATTTCTATTCAGTTTTAAATTAAAAATTAGATGGTAAATAGTAAGTACTTTGTAATTATGAGAGAAATGTATCTTTTAATTAATGTTGATTTTTGCACAGTAAAATTTCTGTAAAGAAAACTCCTATTGTTGAATTAAATTAAATAATTCATTAAGCATTGAAGCATAAATAAAAAAAATTTGTGGAGGAAGAATCTTTATAAATAGTATCTTAAATTAAGTATTAAATAAAAAACCAGTAATTCATAAAAATTTTTGTCATTTAACAATTATTCATAATTTTTAAAAAAATACGAATAAATATCGATAAATTTATATAAACATATTATCCATTTATTGCACATTATATAAAAACATTATATAAACGATAAATTATATGTTTAAATTATCCAAGTATAAATGCTAAATAATCTAAATAACTGATTTTTTTTAGTCTAAGTATTCATAAAATTCTCATTAAATAGCATCTGGATTCCCAAAGCTTATCAGCGGTGAGACCTGGTGATTTCCTCGGGGTTGGAACACACTCACCCTCATCCTCGACGGTGGCGCTGTTGACAATTTAAATTTTGAGGTTTCACGAGTAAATACGAGGAGCTACGGACCAGCATCGCGGCGCTCGAGACACCGACGCAACGTCAGTCGTCGCACGCGCTTCTGCGGTGCTGCACCGGGAGGTAATTGTTCTCTTGTCCCCGGAGATGCTGTTGGGGTTTAATTCGCGTAAGAGAAAACGTGACCTTGGTCATTATCTGGCTCTGGCTGAGAGTGTGGGCGAGGCTCGAATATGAATCGAGGAAAGTGAAGCCGTTCAAAGGAATCATTGTGACAGTTTTTTCTTTTCTTTTTATTACTATTTGTGACTGTTCTGTCGTGCAAGAGTCTGGTCAAGAAGTTCGATAAGATCTTTGTCGCTTGTTTAGGTAAGGTTTGCCGTTTTGAGTTTAAATCTGAAATTGTGATCATTGTCGATTTGAATTATATGAATTATGGCTTACATCTTATTCAAAATGCAAATGTTAATTACTATTGATTACTTACATATATATTCTTATTTAGAAGATTATTTATAGATTTTTATTTATAATTATAATAATTTTTTTATATGCATCAATACAAATGAATAAAATAAAATAATCAACATTTTGAGTAAATACATTATATAAAAATGTATATTCTCATTGTTTTATCGATATTTATATAATAATAAATTTTGATAATAAAAATTTTAAACAAAATTAATTTTAATTTTTTGAGTAAAATATAAATTCAAAATATTTGCTACTCTACACTATCATTTATAAATAAAAAATTTAATATTTTGTCTTATAAACAGTACAAGTGTGTTTTATGTAATTAAAATTTGAGAAAATTAAAAAAAATTTGCTTGGTAATATTTCTTCCACTTAATATATTAAACTAATCACGGATTTTTCATTATTATGAATAAAAATTCTTGATTAGAAAAGAATAATTTCTTGTCTTTGTATTTATTAAATTCAAATATACATTTAGTCAATCTTCATTTTCTCTCGAGATATTAAAATTGTACTCTTGACTATATACATGTTATGTAACAATAAAATATCGAAGTCTGAACGTAAGGTTTCGTTGCAAATTGACTATATCCGTTTTATATTTTCGAAAAAATGAATATATTTATAATTTTATAATTTATGACGAAGTGGATTTCACTTAGTGCCGTTTATCATTCATTGAAAAGGTTGGGCAGAATTTAAATAAAGATTTCTGATTCACGGAGCGATGCAATTTTGTCCATTTTTGTTGACCTACCGATCCCTTTAAACGATTTTTTTCAATCAGCCCAAGATAAATGAAAGAATGTATTTCCTTTTTTGACAATAAGGTAGCCAATACTTAATCGTTTATTATCATTTACAAATGATGAGTTATTTTTGCTTTATTTTCTCATTTATCAAATGCGTATCGGAGCGTTCGCAAAAAAATTTCGTTGTTTCGATGTCTCTTAAATACTAAATATATAAGACTTCATTTTATCATTATACATAAAGAAGTCCGATTTAATTATTAATGATTTCAAAGCTTTTTTAACAATTGGAATAAATGATTATAAAGTTTGTATTTATTGTGGGATTATTTCTTTATCGATTATAATAGTTCAATATATTTTATACTGTTTTATTAAATTTGTAATAATTTATGTTAAACTGATTTCTAATAAGCATCAGCTTAAGATAACTAGAGCAAAAGTTGTTGAACTATAATGAAAACAGATTTATACAAAAATCATACTACATAATGATCGAATAGTATTGATTTATGGATTTTAAAACATTTATCCTTTTAAGGGTATACAAATAATTTGTTTTTCATGCCATACTATTGTTTTATAATCTAACATAAATTGACATAACAATTAATTTCATCGATTTTTTGCTCTTATAATTAATATTCGTTTAACGCGATTAATAATATCGTTTTTAATAATCCACAGTTTGCCTTTATCATTAAAATTTTTTTATATTTTTAAATGAATCGTTACATATTAAATTTAGTAACTTTCAGATATTTAAACTATTTAATAAATAATATTATATTTCAATTTATATAACGAAATATTATTTGAATCTTATTATTAAAAATGTATGGATCAGTGTATAGTTTCATATATTTTTATATTACGATTTATATTTTTTAATAACAAAAAAAAAATTTTTTTATGTTATTTGTACAAAATATAATAATTTAAAAAAAAATAATATTCGAAACTCATTTTAATTAAATTATGTTTATACAAATAATTAAAAGATTTAATAAAATCTATGAATCATAAAAAAAAATTATGAATATGCCACGTAAAATAAATATTTACTTCTTATATGTGATAAATTAATATAAATTTCTGTATTTATAATGACAAAATTATTTGGATAAATATATTTACATATAGAAATAATTATATAATATTGATTAATAATTGTTTTTAAGTTTTTAAAAATTATATGAACACAAATGGATGTTCTATAATAATAAGATTTATCATAACTAATTATAAAATTAATCAAGATAATTTATCTGCGCAGATTATCCAGTATATATATAATAAATATTTGTAATATTTTAAAACTTTTAATGACAAATTATTTGGTTTAGATTCATATTGTGGTCAAAAATGTAAAAATCAAATTATTAGTAGCAATTTTTAAGCATTGTTTGTTATGTCAAATAAATTTCTAATTAGAAGAAATAGAAATAAATAAAGAATTATAAACTAAATAATTTTTTTCTATTTTTTATATATATTAATAATATAAATAAAATTAACACTTTTAAAAAAATATTAAAATTTCTATTTTCAGAATAATTTATATATGATTATTTGTATGATTATGTAAATTTATTTCTTTAAAAATTAATAATTATAAAAAATATATTTATATAAATTAATTATAAGAAAAATGGATTATCATTAACAAATATTATAAAAACAATAAAAGTTTTTTATAATTTTATATTTCAAAATTAAAATGTTGTAATTTTTGTAAAATTAACGAATATTGATTTTAATACAAATACTTAAATAATATTTAATAAAAAAACATTTTTTTAAGTGTTTAGAATAGTTTACCAACACTTTATCAAAGTTTATAATATTTTGAAACATTCGTTAAATTGTTGTATGGAATTCATACTTCAAATTGCTGATTCATAAAGAAATTTAATTATGAGAAATGTAATTAGAATAACAGGAAATGTCATGATTAAGATATATAGATTATTACATTTATTATATTTTTAATCTATTTACTACTAATAAATCTGATAAATTTTTCTAAATTAAAATTAAAATCATTTTTAATATTATTTAATATTATATTCTTATGTGTTATTAAAGGATTTTTAAATTTTAATAATAATGCATAGTTTTAATTCTTCACCATTTGTATAAGAAGTATTACCTACGATAGCAATAATATTTATTGTAGTGATGTATATGTTTACGTTAAATCGACAGCTAAATCCTTTACACATATTGTCAAAAACATACATAAAATATCAACAATTAATAATTATAGATGCATTAGAAGTTATGAAATATAGGGGTAATATACAAGATTACTTGAAATTCGAGAATCCTCTTATGAACAAATAGTGTTTATTCACGTTTCGATAATTCAAAAGAAAACTTAACATTTAATCATGTACTTGCTTTTAGTCGGACACAAAGATGTGTTTAAAAAAATATTGCTACTGTTGCTCAGTCACATTTTTCTGCCAACTAACATTCCTTTTATAAATTTTGTTTTAAACTTATATGCTAAATAAAACGAGAAACATTCTATTTATTGATACATCGCAACAGAAAATGCTTGAATTTACATGTAGTTGTGGTATACGTAAATTCTTTTTGTTTATGATTAAACGTACTTTTTCTTTAGATTTTTATTTATTTTAAAGACTAATGTATTTTACCCAAAATCAATCAAAATAAAATTTATTTCTTAAGCCATCTTACATCAACACCTTTCATCTTAAAACAAATGTTATACTTGAACACTCGACTGCAAAATTTTAATTCACGATAGAAACTTTAATATCTCTATATATGCACTTATAAAATTGCACCTTGCTAGATCAGATTACTTCTCTTGTGATATTCTTCTTATTCATCGCGTGTTGATTTTTTATTAATAAAATAATGATAAGCAAAGAAGTAATACCTACTAATCATATTACTGTCAGTTCGTATTACAAACGCATTTATTATACGATAGATAATGACAACATAAGAACTATAAGGTCTCACCATTGATGTTTTATAATTTAAATCTTATAGAAAATAAAATATATTCATTAGACATTTTTGCCTAGAGATGAATTGATTATAACAATGAAATGAAATATCTCTGAGTATAAAACAGGTTCTTCTTACGACGACGTACTTTTTAATCTTTCCTAACTAAGCAAAAATCTGTCAACCAGATGTAAGAAATATGATGAAAGAACACGAAATATCCCCACGTATCCTGAGTAATAGTCAACCGTAAACATTATTTGCGTTATATAAAAAGCTCATATTTGATTATGACACACAAAATTAAGGTTCACATGTTTGCAAATTTTTCCAAATTTTTCATGAAAATTGATTTTTTAATAAAATTTTTTATATTTTGACAAAGAAAAAATTATATTAACTGTAATTTTTGAGATAGGAAAAGATTTAATAAAATTTAATTAAAAAACTTCTTTTTTTATATTACCATCAATTATTAATTACGTTTTTAAATTTAAATTTTTTTTGTAGTCTTAGTTATTCACATTTTTTTAGTCGAGATACTTGGAAAAATTCAACTGAAGATTTGTTTATCTTTTACTACAAAGTGCTCAACCACAAAATTTCGTATTATCCATTTTTTTTCAGCAAAATTTTTAACTGATTAATCTATTGTTAATTAATTAATTGATTAACCATTTAGAGTACATATGAATAATTATTATAAAATTATATTCAATTTCTATGGCAGAAACAGATAATTTTACAAATAATTTTATTTTGAAATTTATGTTGAAAATTATAAATGTAAAATATGTTAATTTATTAGAAAATTTTATATCATTTATATATAAGTCTATATTAAACTTTATTTCAAATATTTTATACTTAAAAATTATGATTTCAGAATTTATTGTCTGTAAATAGTTATGTAAATGTAATATTTGACACAACAAAGAAGCAACATAAGAAAAAATTAAGAATAAATATTAGAGAGTACTTTAAAATTCAAATAATCGACATTTATATATAAAAAATATATAAAGCTAAATAAATATGTTCGAATATTATTTTATATTATCTTATATTCATTAAATAAATCTAAATTAAAAAAGTAAATAAATATTTTTTTTTGTATTATTTAGAACATAAAAAGTTATATTATTTAAATTTTTAAAGCAGTAATTAAATTTTTGAATAATATTTCATAATTAAAAATAAAATTATTTTATAATAGTTTTAATTTTTTTGTCTGAAGATATAAAGAAAAAGTTTAGTAAGATTCAATTCATCACTAGTTCATCTTCACACTTTCAATTTTTTTCAAGAAAAAATAAATTATATTGATAACAATACACAAAATATTTTTTAAACATAAAACAATAATACATACTAATCACTTCATAAATGTATTTATAAGTATTACTACTAATATATTAATATTTAAAAGTATATCACATTGTATTGTGTTTCTTAGGTTTTTTATTTAAATAGAGACATGTAGATGCGTACATAATATTAATCTGTTCTGTCAATAGTTTGTTTCTAAATAGTTTTGCAACTGAAAGCCAGAAATAAAACCTTGAAATGTGGCATTGAGAGATTAATTTAATAATAATTGAGAATACATTTAGGATAGTAATGATTATTAATGATTTTGAAAATCTTTATGAAACGCATCCAAAGAATTCAATTAACTAATCGAGTTAAAGAAATTTGGTAAATTTTTAGGTTTTTATTAATAATTCTTCTTTGTGTGTTTGTAAATAGAATAGTAAAAGTTAATGGTACTAAATCCATGTTTCGTTTTATTTCATTTACAAGGATTATACTCACATATGTTATTAAATTTCTAATTGCATCCATTCCAGCTGTACTTATATTATTTGCTAACTTTTATGTTTGTTGTAATTTTTAAGATTTCATGTTCAGTTTAAATCATTTAAAATTATTAACATTTACAGAAAAAAAAAATTATTGATGTTTAATAGAATTTAAAAATTATTAATATAATTAAAAAAAAAGTATTTAATTAAAAAGTTTTTAAATTTAATAAGCATCTACTGGCGTATATAATAACTTTTTTTTTTATTAGAAACCAAACATGCAAATCAAAGTATTACATATTTTATTTCTTTATGTTTTCACAATTAAATTGAAGTATGCAATACAAGTAAGACAAATAATGAAATAGAATAATGACAAGAAAAATCATTTGATTGCCATACTGGACTGCAATCGTACAATTTGACAAGTTAACTAGTTTTTCATTTATTTGTAGATCAAATGACAATGAGGTGATAAACGCTAACAAGAGCTCTGTAAAAGGATTGAGGAAGATCGAAACATCGAAGAATGGATGTTCATGTGGAAAATGGAACGATGCTAAGGATAATCCACCAGGTGGCAGAACAACCTATACAATTCCCGCGACCAGTCACCATTTTTGCTGCTACTTGTGCTATACTCTTCAGTATCATTGGTGTTCTCGGTAAAGAGTTTTAATTTTTATGGGTAATCGTGTTCTAGTGAGATTTTGTTGGGAAAAGTGGACCTTTCAATCAAATAATATTGATTAAAATTATGGAATGAACCCCAATGAATAAATGTTATTCTAAGCAGAAAATATCATTATTGAAATATTAATTTCCGTTTCTAGAATTTTACGATTTACCTAGTCTCAATTTTATGTTATTGTACCATTAATGTACATAATGTATCTTTAAAGTTTATGGGAGGCTAATTTTCTCCATATCCATCTTTTCATTTACTTTTCAACGTAATATTTATTTATAATTACTTACAAATTTACACAATATTACAACAAATACATAAATATAGTGAAATTTACATAGACTTATAAAATTTATAAAAATTTTATGATTTTTAAGTAAATCAATAATAATTTTTAAAGTCAATTATCATCATGTAATTTTTATATTTGAAAAGTATTATAGCCAACAATAATGGTTCTAAGACATGGTTTGAAAAATAATTGTTTGAAATATTTTACGATTGATACATAATAATTTTTATAATCCGATGAAATTGCATTATACAAAAGTAAATAAATGAACTTATTTGATATTTTTTAAATAAAATCATTAAAATAATTTTTAGAAGACTCCAAAAAAAATTATTTATTTTTATAATATTACTTCTTTAAATTAAATCACAATAATACTTGTAAATAAAATATAACTAAATAATTAATGCAGCATATTGCTAACTATTTTTATTAGTATTGTTATTATTAATAATCTCGTAATCAATTTATTCGATATTTATTGTTGATAAATTGAGTTTAAATTTATCAACAAGTATTATTTTTAGATTTGGTTTTGGTTTATTTTTTTTCCATTAAACCAATTTATCGGGTAACGATTATGCCTAAAAAAGAACATCTAAATGTAATTTCTTCATTTATGTGCATTTCTATCTGGTTGCAGACATCTGTATCATTGAATAAGATAATCAACTAGACCTTCGATTTTAATGCACGTTCATTTCACAAAGTATCTGGACAATTATTTTTTTTTTTTGTTGCATACATTGTGTATAGTTGAAAACGAAAGAACAAAGATACTTGGATACAACAAAAAACGTATTATTGTAAACTAAACTTCTATATCTTTTTAAAAAAATTAGAACTTGTAAGTTCAATAAATATATAAGGTTTGATAGTCAATAATACAAAAAAAGAAATATAAATAAATATTTTGGTGTATACTTTAGAATTAAATAGATTATTTTTATTTATCACTAAAAAATCAATTAAGAAATAAATAATTTTCTAAACAAAATTTAAGTCATAATATAAAAATTTACAATTTTTTTCAATGAGTTCTTTAATATAAATAATGTAATTATATCGACAAATCAAATAATCAATCTTGATTTACTAAGATTATTTTTAAAAATAATGTCAAAAAAATTGGAATAATCTTTTATTAAATATATACATCGTAGTAAATACATACATTCAATGACAATAACAAGATATAAAAGCTAAAATAATATCACAAAAACTAGCGAACACATGAAAATGCTTTTTTGTCTATGAATCACGTGCAAACCGAAATACCCTGTAGTTATTAAAATAAAAAAAAAGGAAAAACAACGAGGGAAGCGAGCAAGGAAAAAAAATTGATACCGCGATGAAGCCTTAATTGAACAAGAGATCAGAACATTAACATTAGGGATAAAGCGGCGTCTTTCCGACGAATCTACTTAAAACGAACTTAATGAGATTCCGTGACTAATAAAATGAAGAAAATGAAGAAAAATAAAAAAGAAAATGCCAACGCACTCGGATGGTGAGTCAACAAGGGAGGATGGAAGGGACGAGGTCGTGGTGACGCGTCTCAATGGTTTGGATGATCACAGAGTCAAAGGAAATTTAAACTCGGACAACGTCATCGCAAGTAACACTTTAAATGAAAATATTAAAAGGCTTTGATTGTTGATTTTTCATTCAGCGGAGAATACCTAATTCGCAACTGCTCGTCGATTGAAGTGGAACGAATTTTTCGGGACTTTCTTTTTAACTTTCTTTCCCTTCTAATAGAAAAATTATTTATGAATAATTGACTACTAATTAGAATAATTGCTAATTTCCGAGAATTATATTACAAGCAATTTCGCATCATACTTGATGAAATATCAGTTTACTTTGTAGTTACGTAACAAATTCTACTTTAAAACCATTATTGCTGAATATGCAAAAACTTTTATAGGCTAATCATATTTATTTATTTAATACTCAAGTATTCTATCCTATAAAAATGGGCGATTGAATAAAAGTATTTAAGAAATTTTAACCATGAATTTATTTGACAGTTATTCGATAAGATTGTAAAAATATTAAAATTCATGTAAAAATTTATTTTATTAAAAATTTATTTATCAACTCATTTATGATTGTTGGAATAAAATGTTTATTTATTAAATATTGCATCTATGATGTAATACAACATCATTGTAATTGATAACTTATTTAACATGCGTAATATTAAATAACTGCCTAGCAAATGGAAGGATTTATTTGACACTTTAACACAACTTGCAATATTAATTTAGTTTTTTATTATTATAACCACAAATTATTTAGTATCTTGCAAAATGAGATATTTTGTACAAGTAAATGAAAAGCAACAACATATAGAAAATAATCTGTGTTAATTTCAATATTTGTCCCAATTTCAAAAATAATTTTATTTTTAATGCTTTAATAAATAAATATTGAAATTAGAAATTGAATGTCGTGATTTAAATTAAATGTGTTTAACGTTATATTATATTCGACTGGATAAGGATTCATTCTACGTTATAAGTTTTTGCGACCTCAACTCAACGAGTACGTACATAATACTGTAAAATACAACTCGTGTATTTTTCTGCAAAATTCGTAGTAACCCCATCAAGATGTGACCTCACGACTATTCACACGCGCTCTCTTTCTCTCAAAATAGACGACACCCTCATAAATCCTTCATGCCATGGCCGAAATTAAAGCAAATCAAGCCAAATGATTCCTCGCTAATTCCCCTATATAAGTAACTTCGTAAATCTTCATTTTCTTGCTGAGTTGATAATTGGGAGAACTATTTTCTAGTCTATCAAGACTCATCTGCCCCTCTCCCTATATCTTTCGTTTTCTATCTACGTGGCCCTTCGTGCCTTTGTGTTTACTTACAATGAGCGAGTGCCGGGGGGAGGGGGGAGGGAGAGGTCCTCGAGGGTATCAAAGCTTTTCAGTTTTTCAATGATAACTTGGCGATAAAAACTAGCAGTGTTTGTGAATTTAATAGAGGTGTGCGTCTCTCCTCCGACATTGGATTGCATAAATATTTATTTTGTGAGTTCTGTTTCTTTTATGGGTACTCCTGCGTACACAGGATATTCGTTTCATACGAATGCTTCCATACCAAACCTAAGTTGACTATTTCCTAGACAGTCAGCAATTATAAAACATCATTATTAATGAAAAAATACCGTTGGCGTTAATTGAAACATTTACGTCAACGCATGACTAGGAATATCTCGCGTTTTAAACTAAAACTAGTTGAATTAACTGAAACATGCTTTCATTGGATCGATTTATCATTATTTCATTTTTAAAATAATTTCTACTCGATATTCGAATATTTTAAAATTTCTATGATTTTTTTATAGATGATACATTATATATATCTTAAGTAATTATTTATTAATAATATACAGTAAGATTACGGTAAATAATAAAATCAATATTATTTATATTATTAACTATTCATTACTCAATATAGTGATATAAACATTTCGAATTGCGTAATTCAATTATATCAATAATAATTTTAAATAATTACAAGATTAGTAACTGTATTAATTGCTAAATTAAAACAAATTAATGATTAATTAATTCTGAATTATGATTCATTCATGATTATAAACTTATAATATTTTTAATAACAGTAGGAAAGAAATAATTTTTATTAATATTTTTCATTGAAGATTACGCTTTTTCAAATGTATTAATCATAAATAAATCATTCGTTTTTTGAATAGCTTTTAAAAAACTCTATAACCTTATAAATTTAATATTTAAAAAATATTTTTCCAATTTTCAACTATAAATATTAATATTACACTAAAAATGCATTATTACGATATTTGTCTAAAAACTCGATTAATTATATACGTTATTTTGTGCAGTAAAACCCATTGATTGTACTTTTACTGTTAACAATTTTCTTTGAACAAATTAAAATTAAAAATACTTCTTTCTACCACTTATTAAAAGAATTGTACAATGTATCTCGAAGATTTTTCTGTATTCTATAATAATAATAATAAAATTAAGTGTTACTAAAAGTTTTTAAAAAATTCAGATAATTAAAATCAGTCAAAATAATATAAAAGTCATTGAGTTAAATGTAATTTCTTAGTCCTTTCCTTTAAATAGTTAAGTTTGTTTTCTTCAGTTTGCAATGTAAGTTTATTAGCACTACAAGAAACAATGCTGAGTTTCAAATTTTTAAATGAAGTTCTGCTTTTTCGTTTAATTATTCAAATTTAAACGTATATAATTTATTTTCGAAGCAATTGTTTGTAGATCGAAAGAAATAACGCGCGATCATTGCGTACGTCATCTATACAGAAGACGTGACAAATTAATTGTTGACGGCAAATCGCGTATGACGTAATATCATTGTTGACTCTTTAAAAGCTAAAATCTAACTGCAAAATTTAAATTACCGAATTTTCAAATTTACTGAATGTGCGCTTCTGTGCAGATTTTATGAGGGTAACAAATTTATACAAAACAATAAATTTACTCAAAATTCATTAATTCATAATGTTAAACTTGATTATTGAAGCTCAAATACTTTGTTAGAAAATATTAAATATTTTGAAAAATTTTGTGTACATACCTTTCCATTCTAGCTCCAATGTATATAATTATTGAAAGAATTATAAATTCATATATATTATAATACTTCAGTTTATGTGTACATACACGTCCACTGCTTTAGGAACATTAATCATTGTTATGAAAATACAGAGTTTGATGATTATTATTTCATTATTTTATATCCGTTAAACTTGTAAAAAAGTGCATTCCAATGCTTCGATAAATCTAAATTATACCTGATGCTATCAAAAATTATAAAAGCATTTATAAAACTTGCGCAATTAATCGATTCATTCGCAAAGTTATCTCAACACTGACATTATTATTTTTGTTTTTTTTTGATGATCGTAGGAAACCTAGTGACGGTGGTTGCCCTGCTGCGTTACGCGCGTCTGCGCCGACACGCAACGACCGCCTTCGTCATTAGCCTCAGTGTCTCGGACCTCATCTTCTCGGCGGTGAACCTCCCTTTGACGGCGAGTCGCTACCTGAACGAGGCCTGGCTCTTGGGCGAGACCCTCTGCCAACTTTTTCCACTTTTCTTCTACGGCAATGTCGCCGTCTCGCTCCTCAGTATGGTCGCTATTACTATCAACAGGTTTGTATGCTTCCTATTTACACCCGATTCGAATTTTTAATCTTTGGGCTGACAAATTTTAGAAAGGACTTCTCAAGCTCGTTGATTACGAAATTTTTTAGCGAGGCTTCTATTCTAAGTCTACTATAATCTCAAACTCGTAATACGTGTATCAAGTTTTTACGTACTTGTGACTTGAGCACTAACTGAACTTTTGACTATATCTTACTGAAATGACATTTTTCTTGTTCATTCAAAATCATAAATATAATTTTAATTAATTATAACTAGCTTCACGCACACTATTTATTTATTTAAAAAAAGCACAATACTTGTAAATAAAAATGTGTTTATATGAAAAAAATATAGAAGAAAAAAACAATATAAAAAAAATTTTAAAAACATGAAAAACTACTTTAAAAACAATCATAAAATTTTATTGCATAGTAAACCATTTTTCCTAACGTAAATGAAAGAAAAACATAATAAAACATAATCAAATAACAATTTAATATAAATATATATAGGTATACGATAACAAATATTTATTGCAATTAAATTTTAGTATTTCTTTACTCAATGCAAAAGTAGAATAAAAATATAAATGATTCATTGTGTAATTATCAATTAAAAAATATTTTCACATCATTCTAAAAAAAAATTCAATGACCTATTTTTTTAATAAAAATTTTTTTTATAGAAATTACCTTTTTAAATTTAATAAATAAAATTTTTGTGCTAACAAATTGAAAGAATAAATATTTAAAATAATCTTTTAAAGTAACTTTTATTTATAATATTTTTAATAAATTTTTTATTATTACTCTTAATAAATATATTTTATTAATTTTTGAAATCGTTTACACTTTTCATCTATATCATTTAGTATTTATTTTATCGGATTTTTATAGTTATCCTTTCTTTTAAAATGATTGTTTAATAAGAATACAAATTTTTCTTCCTATTTCAAAATAAAATATTAAATTGGTTAAGTCTGTGAGCTACAATTATTTATATAAGAATCAATCTAGTGATATTACCATAATATATGCTAATTATTGTAATTATATATGAAAACTTAAAAATAATAAAAATATTATTTTGGATTCATGATAAAAAGATAATTGAAACAAGATCAAATATTCTAATAACGGGTATTATACATTTAAATACTCAACCTAATGACTACTATATATTAAATATATATTTTTGATGTATAAAAATTAATTTGATTATTGTAAAGGTTACGTATAGATAGAGCTGTTTACTTTGTTTTATTATATTGAAAATTCTTTAATAAAATCTTATTCTATATTCAAATAAAATAATGAACTGGGTTTCAAATTTTAAATAATAAAAAAATTTATACCTGTGATAAAAACAAATTAAATTATTTATTCAAGCAGACACAAGAAGGAAACGATTGAAGTAAATCAAAGTCTTGCACTTGACTGTATTTTTCAGGGAATGAATGATCGCATTGATCAAACACAAAAAGATAAAATATTAAATTTTCATTCAGAATAAAAATTTAATAAATTGGTCCATGAATATATGAATAATAAATTTAATCCATTGACATAGTCGATATAAAAAATTGAACAGTCAACTTCAGCATTTTTTTCTATTCTTTTCTTTTCTTACAAGTATTACAATGTTGGTCTTTGATTTACGTTTAAACTTGGATTAAGTAAAGACATCAACTGCTTGAGTTATCGAAGATAACTAAAATTCTCTAGAGAAAAAAGCCAGACCTATGAGTTTCGCGGTGTCGGTTAAAAAAAAACTCGAGTGCATTTTTGAGATACGTACATGCGCACGCATACGTTCACGCATACATACGCATAGCCATATATTTTCGTGTTACTTGATTTAATGTAGCGTCGTAATTTCAGCAGCTTCGGTTCAATGATGCTTCAATATTCTTGAGAACTAATACTTAATGGGTTAGAGTGACTCATTCACAATTAATGTCAGTTTGTGTGTCGAGAAAAATTCATGAAAGAAATTCTTGTAATTTACTTTAATGTGCTATTGTCTTAATTTTTTTTCCTGCAATTCATTTTTTTTTTATTGGATTTTCATTCATTTTATAAATTACTTATTTAATTGAATAATGATTGGTTTAATATTCAAATAATTGCGAATTTCGCATATTTATATTATAATAAAACTTTTGGTATTTGAATATATCTATATTATAAGCAATTCTATAACTCCTATCGACGTAAAATGCAGATAAAAAAAGCTTTCAGTCATAAAGAGTTTAATATATTCTTAGATCATCTAAATAAACTTTATAATTAAATGTAATAAATATGTTCAATATGTATTGAATATTTTTTATATATACTTTTAAATTCAAACATACTTTTATCGAAATTACAATTTCTATTCAAATAATTCCGGATAAATCGATGAATTTAAAACAGTTATCAAAACTGCATGAAAATTTCAAATTTCTAAAATTATTATATATGCATGTGGTAACTATTGAAATATTTTATTTCTTTTATTTTTCATTAAAAATCGCTTTTTATTCTTATTAAAAAATATACGAATTTAATTTATTATACATAAATAAAATACTGTATCAAACTTGACAAATATGAATATCTTTGTTATTAAATTGTTAAAAAAAATAAATAGTATTGTAACGAGATGGCTCCGTTCGCCCTTCTCGAGTGAAAGGCAGATACGAGCTCTCGTAGAAGAAATAAAAAGATTTACGCCGGGATCAACGGCACCCGGTCTGTCCGGGATTTGGAACGTTGCTCACAGGTGTCGTAAATAAAAGAAATAAGTTTAAATAAATAAATGTCACCGGGGAGGTGTCGTTTAATGAATAATTCTTACAAATAAATACAAATTCAACGACATATCGAATAAATTTGATTAGAATAAATTTCTGAACAGAAAATGTAATAATATTTACAATATTTAACGTTTCGTTTACTGGTCTAGTGACTGGGCATGAGCCATGATCATAAACAATAATAACATTGACCCGGATACACAAAACCTCGCGGACTATCTGAAATCCGAGTAATTATTTTTAAATAATTATTTTACAAATTTCTAAACATCGCGCAGATATTTCGAATAGTGTCCTGATTTCGGTTTATCTTTTTCATTTAACAAATACAAGCAAATAAATAATAATACACGGCGGGGAACGGAAGGAACAGAAAGAATCGATATACGGCAACGGTACCCTATGGGTGGATAACGGAAAACCAAACCCCTAGTGCAAAAAGAGGAGACTCATCGGGAGCCAAGGTTGCGGACGGTGGCTACAAATAATAATTTTTCAGCGGACTCAAATTCACACATTTACCGCAGAATATCTCTGGTTACAGGAGGGATGATTTGACTGCAAACAGTAAACCCTTTAAGGATTTGAAAAAGCACGGAATCGTGGCAATTTCGGATGTTGTGTTGCCACATAATCGTGAACAACGGAGGCGGATACATGTTCAGAGTGTTGCCACGGAATTGTGTGCAACGGATAAAACGGAAGGGATGATGTGGTCGGGACCGAAGCCAGATGAATTCAGCCGTCGAAAATACGGAACAGCCGACGGTTTTTTACAATATTGCGAAACCGCAATATTTCTCTTAGGGCGCAGAAACCTAACTAGGCCAGAATGGGAGGGAAAGGGCTTTTTATGAACGAATGCGTCCTATCAATAAGGATTGAACCGATACGATAGCGTAACGATGGAGATTAGAAGAAGGTTACTGGCACGATATCGTGAACAGCGGGAACTTTCGAAGAGAGCCGAAAAGGTTCTGCTCCCGAGTCGAGCGGTCCGAGATGCGACATCACCTCGTTTGCTCGGCCCTTGATGTGCGCGTACGCTGCTGCGTAATCGATTGCGAGGGCTGATTCGTCGTGACGAAGCGGTCCACGCGGGGCCTAATCGCCGTAGGAACATCGAGAGGGGCAAGAGCATTCTCGAAGTTTCTAGCAACGAGCGGATCTCGTTGCAGTGTTAATTTTCGTCATTTATATATATATTTTTCTTATTACAAAATGATTAACCTTATATCAATAAGAAATAGATTGTTAAGTCACGTAAATAAAATATAAATCGTCAAATTAATAAAAAAAATGTATTATTTGGAAAATCTAATGAAAACATTTAAGCTAATTAAATTTTTAATAAAAAGAAAAAATAAAAATATTTGAAAACCAAATGTTAATTCATGTATAAATAAGTATATCAGAATATTAAATGTTTAATATTTGTTTGCTTTTCGAATCCAAAATTGCTCGCAATGTTAAAATGTAAGTGAGATTTTATTATTAACTAAATAATCCTCATTACAGGTATGTACTGATCTCTCGAGCAGAAATTTACTCACAAATCTACACAATGAAGGGCATCGCTTTGATGCTTGTAGCGATCTGGACCCTCAGCTTCTCACTGCTATTACCACCATTGCTTGGCGTTTGGGGCACTTTGGGTCTCGATCCTGCAACCTTTTCCTGCACAATTCTTAAGAAAAATGGTCGCAGCCCTAAAAAGCTATTATTCGTGGTGGGTTTTTTGGTACCATGTCTCGTCATAATCGTCTCGTACCTCTGCATCTATTGGCGCGTACGCAGCAGTCGAAAGAAGTTGGAGGCGCACGGAGCCGTTCCTGGAGTTCCACGACGGAAACGCAGCGGTTTCCAAAAGCGCGAGGACTCGCGCGTCACCAGACTCATGCTCACCATCTTCCTCTGTTTCCTTCTCTGCTTCCTGCCGCTGATGTTGGCGAATGTGATAGACGACAAGGTGAAGATGCCGGTGCTTCATGTGGTGGCTTCGATGCTTGCCTGGGCCTCCTCCGTGATAAACCCTTTCATTTACGCCGGTACAAACAAACTTTATCGAGAGGCTTACAGACAATTGCTTTGTCCCAGGCAGATTAAAGTCAAGGCAGGAACGCAGAAAATTGTTGATCCTAGGGTTATACACTCGCACTCGAGTAAAATGTCCTCGCAACCGACTTAAATTCAATCTCTTCAGGTTCTCGAGATCAATTTATCTTAAATTTTCTTTTTTTTATAAAATGAACATAAATTAGTATTCTCATTTTGTGAAAATTCACTGCGCCATTGAAAATCAATTAGCTCCACATTTTTTCTTTTCGGTATTCCAAAATATAATTATAAATTTCGCGGTACAAAATGCAAATTATTGAGTTCTTCCATTTATAAAGAGTGACTAATTTTAATTATAAGTTTCTTATAGCAAAATATATACATAAAACACAAATGAAATTAATTATATAAAATAATACTTTCAACAAATACTATTTAATTAATAATACATCATTTTTTACCGTTGAAAAATTGATACAATTTTTAGAAAAAAATACGTTAATTGAAAAGATTTTTTATAGTGATTTCGATGTTCTTAGAACGATATATATATAAATTAGTAATAAAACTTCAAGTAGAATGTAAATAATTTTTATTAATATTATAAAATTTCTATTTATGTACAATATTATACGTACACATATTTGACGCTTGCTTCGGTTAAAAATGATTGATACTTTAAGATTGTATTCAAGCTTTTAAATGAAAAATATTAAAAGTATTTCGTAGAATTTTTAATTTTTAAACGTAATTGAAATTAGCTAATTTTATAAATTTATTTTAAAAATAATAATTACATACCTTGTTCTTAAAAATATGTGTTTTAAAATATAAGAATTTTTTAGATTTTACAATTGTATATTTTATCTATATATTTTTCTATAAGACTCAGACAATAGCTAAAGTCACCCTATACACACCAAAGGAAGTTAATAATAATAAAGAAGAAAAAATGCTTGATGAAAATCAGGCATTATTTTTTTATAAACTATTGTATTTTAATTTGAATAAATAGAAAATATTTTCATGTAATAAATTATTTGTTTACATTAGAATTATTCTCGTTTTATAGAATTTTTACTTTTATAAATATACGTAAAAATATATTAATTTATAATTATTTGGTTACTTAAATTTCTATTTTATTTTGATAACAATCGACTTTTACTTGTTAATTTACGATAGTTATTATAATTTGTTGTAATTCAAAGCCAAAGACAAACACTGTTATAATTTTCTTTTGTTTATAAAATATACATTTTTATAAAAATAATTTATAATATTTTTGTTTCTTTCTATTTTATATATTTGAATCTTTTTGATATATATAAACCCACACTCACATAATAGGAAAACATATGTATATACTACAAAATTAATGAAACTAATCGATTAAAAATAGATATATTTGATAATTGATATTAATTAAATTTATTCATTCCTTTATCCCTATGATTATATAATTGTAAACAGATACAATTTTTTCTTAATTCTCTTTATTCTACATATTAAGTCTTAGCTATAACATGCTTTATATAAAATATATAATCATTAGATTTTTTTGTATAAAATTGTAGAAAAACGCCTATATTACATTTTATCTTTTGAAGTGCAAAGTAAAAACTTTAAAGTAAAAAATATCTTGATTTAAATGGAATATTAATTTTATGTGACACTAAAAAAATATTAATTAACAGTATATTAGAAACACTGTATCATTTGTTGAATGCAAACAAAATTAAAAGTGGATATCAATATTACACTTAAAATATAAAATCTGCCTTAATAAAATATTATAATGAAAGCAATATGCACCTACAATCCAGAAAAATGCATCAACAGAAAATATTCCTAGATCTATACTTAGTTTTGGTTCGATAAAACTTATTGATTAACAATACATTTTTCAAAATGTAAGTCAGTCTGTAAAAAAATTCTAATTTAATTATTATTAGATCTTACAAATAATATTATTGCAAACATATTACAACAATTTCAACATTATGTTACATATATAAAAATGGACGGAATTAATTTCATCAAAAGTTTTTTTTTTTCAAGAATACACTAAAAATTTCTAAATTAAAATTATTATTCTAAATATAAATATATTTATAAAATAATTAAAGATATATATACAATAACAACAAAAAACAATCTCTTTATGGTTACAACATTTAAGTCACTTAGTAACTCAGATAATGTTTTGTTGTTGTTAACATTATAATGAATACTTTAGAATTAATGAAATTATCGAATATATGGATGATTGACTCGAATTTTTAAGTACAATCGATATCATCTTCATTTATAATTACGTAATTTTTTACGTAGAATGAGATCAATCAGTTTAATTCAATTCCAATTCTGGTCTGTAAAGCTCAGTAATTGATGTGATTGGGCACATTGTCAAAGTATCCTGAAAATAATATACAAACATTTTTAATTATATTATTATAAAAAATATGTTAAAAAGAAGTTTGTTACTACATGTAGATTGAAAGATGCAAAAATAAACATTAAAAGTCAGTAAAAATAATTCTTCCATTCTCTTAACATGAAAAATATAGTCACCAGTCGAACAAGTTCATCAAATGTTGGCCTTTCTTCAGGATTTAAAAGCCAACACGAACTCATAACTTCGTATACTGGGTCAGTCATATCACTTAATTGATAAAGCCTATAGCCATCATTAATGGCTGTCTCAACATCACTATCCATCTCCATGTCTGAATATGGCGTTCCCCCCATACTGAACATCTCCCAGATTAAAACTCCAAATGCCCAAACAACCCCTGGCTGATGTTTTATTTGGTTACTGAAACATTCAATGGCTGTCCATCTTGCATATTTCACATCTTCTAATCCGTATTTAGATAAACCTGTAATAAATAGCAGACTTTTTAATATTCACATGTTGTATATAGCATTTATAAGTTATAGAATTAGATCGGTACTACGTTGGGTAGATTCGGTACTAAATGGTACTCAAGAAAAAAACAAGACAAATCGTCAGGGTATATAAATATATATATCTGTAGAATGAATCATCGTTTTAGGGATAAACTAAGCACTTTGAAAAATAATTGAGTGAGTGCAATCCTGAGTACGCGAAGACAGGCACTCCGTAATGACTTCCTGACTCCATCTCCCTCTTTTTTCTACTACTACTACAATTCTATACACTGTAGCATTTAACCACAAAAGAAACAGCCAAAACTCAGAAATATTATCTTACTAAAAAATTATTATATAAAATAAAAGAAAAAGAAAATGTCTTAAAGAGACAACTACAAATAATTACTTAGAAGGAATTAAAAGAACTAAGAATATTTCCAACACAAAATATACATAAAAAAATTTATGAAAATAAATTATTTATCTGATAGATAATATCTCAATGTAACTAAACATGAATAAAATTAACCTTATTAAAATTTTATGTTACCAAAACTCTTATTGATAATAATAAAAGCGCAAAATAATAAAACTAATTAGGAAACAATGGAGTGCTTTGAGTTATGATTTAATACGTTTATTCCTAGCTTAAAACATGCATTTACTATAAATTTTATTAAAAATAACATTTTGATAATTAGACATAAATTAAAATAAACGAAATAAGCACAAGATAGAAAGTTTTAATATTTAATAATTAGACTAAATTTAAATGTACAATAATATCATGCAAATTAAATGTTTTAAATTAAATAAATCATATATTGTTTATATTATTAGTACGTGTTTTCAAATTAAGTGAATTTAAATCTATCACGTGAATAATCCTTTGCTTTTAGAAATGTTAATTTCTATACATCTTCTCTAAATAACATTCGCACATCCTCATAGAATTATTGATTTCGAATATTGATACAATAAAAAGAGTTTTCTTGTATAAATGCTTTTTTTCTATTAGCATTTAATAATGAGTGACAAAGCAAGTGAAAAAGGGAAGTTCCAATTAATATTTCACAAAAAAGACATAGGTAATTATCTCTAAATTTCTACGTTATTTATTTATTTTTTTATTTCAATTTTTACGGCCGCAAAAATTGACTGTACCGTTCGACATTTTAATACGATGTTTAGGAAATCAAAATTTTTTTTTAAAATAAATTATGTCATTAATATTATCAGATTATTTTTTATTTTAAATTAAAAATTATAAAATTATTTTTTTATTTCAGTAATTTTATTTTTAATTTATCGATCTATCCCAAAATAATAACATAAGGATTTATAATTATAAATTAGAAAGATTTAATTTACCGTGACCCATGAGTTTGGGAGACCAATCGAGGCTCAGACCAACACTTCTCGCACAGACACAACTGTGGATTATCTTGAGACTTTCGAGGTGCCTGAGTCCATCCGCCACGCAAGCACCCATCCTCAAGATCTGATCACAAGGAAAGCGTTCACCAGAGCGTGCAGCTAAAAGACGTGTCTTTAAACTTTGCAGTGGCAACTCCAGGGTGACGAAAAGTGTGTCTGGAGTTTCGCAATTACCCACAAGGCTGGCGATATATTTTGACGTGCCAGCCTTTATACACACGTCTAATTCTCGCAGCATCTGCCTATAATAGTCATAGAACTTTTTCAGTACGAATCTAGTGGTCTACGAAAATTTAAGGAATTTTGCCAAAATTAATATTATTACTGTACATTAAGAAATTTAAATAATATAAGTTTAAAACTTACCTTATTAACAAACTAAAAAGTATCAATAATATATTACCTCTTTTCAGAACCTTTTAATTGAGTATCCGAAATTTTGTGAACAATTACATCAACTGAAATTGCATCTCTTTGAACTGATCCCATGTGAACAGATCCAAAACGTCCTCTACGTACAGGATTAAGATCAAAAGTCAAAAAATTCCTTGGAATACTCCAAACTTTACTTTTTAATTCTTGATAATGATTTGTTCTTTCAGGTACATCTTCTGGAATGTAAGCCATATTATCTACTTCATACATTGGTCCTTGAAACGTCAATTCTTGTTGCTCAGGTAACCTTTGCATTTGCACCTAAAGTAAAAAAATTTGAAATAATGAATAAATCATAATATTACAATATTTGATAATTATATTATTTAAATTTTTTAATCTTGATTAGATTATTAAAAATTGACATAATTTAACCGAATTGCAAGTCATTTAAAGTGTATATTTCAGTAAACTAATAAAATTTTCTCAATTTAAAATATTGATTTATATTTTTAATTAATCATAATTTTTTAAAATAATTTGTATTCATACCTGTTGAAATTTTTTTCGTAGTATTAAGAAAATTAATATCAAAGTCAATAATAAAACACCTAAAAGTACAATTAAAATCCAGAGTATAATATTAGCTACACTAATACTGGACTCTTTGTTTTCGTGAATCTGAATTTTTTGTATACTACTTGTTAAATCGGAATAACTATACTGAACCTCTCCTCGCACTCTGGATTCAAGTGCAATTCCAATCTACAACCAAATAATCAAGATTTATTATTTATGAAACTAAAAAAAAACTAATTTAAAGTCATATTAGTCTTGAATCCATTTAACATATTTATTATAAATATTTAAGAATGAAATATTCAATTCATACAAATTTAATTCTTACCTGTGGTTGTCCAATTTTTTTATCTAGTGGTGCATTGTAATATCCTCCAATTACTTTTCCATTACCTATTTCAAAAAGTTTATACTGCGGATAATCAGAAACATCAAACTTTGCTGCAATATAGTAACCCAAACCTTCTCTACTTGCTTTATCATAACTGTCATAGGCAATATTATTTGATGTTGGAGCTATTGTACCAGCCTGTACTACAACAACATGATAACAAGTCAAAGGGCCATTTTCACTACTACCAGCTAAAATCTCAATGGTTATTGTGCTTTGGCTCTTTTGCAAAATTTTTGGAGTGCTTGGTTTATTAGGTGGACCTATACGTGTCCAATCTGTTGCGTAAGTTTCATCACTCAATCCTTGATTATTTGATGCAAAAATAGTAATATTGTACTTGGTGCCTGGATGTAGGCTATACAGAGTCGTTGTGTTTGAATATTCACCTACCACTTCAACTTCTATAGGTGGCAATGGATAAGAGGCTGCAGTTTCTAAGACTTTAGCTTTCAAAGTATATGAAATTACTTTTCCATTTGGTACATCTGGAGGTTGCCAGGCTATTTCTAAAGAATCTTGTTTATACTTGGTTATTGTTAATCTTTGTGGAGGGCTTGGACCTTTTAAAATTACAATTTAAAATAAATAGTTTGAAAAATTCTTCATTTTAAGATACTAAATGTGTAAAACTAACTTGAAAATCTGTACTTGAAAAACTAATATAAAGTAATAATATGTACTGGTATTTATATTTACATTTACCTTTTTGACCAGTAGAATAAATATTAATTGATTTATCAGATCCACAAAAAAGAGTTGGATCATCCATACATTTGATGTTACAATCTTTTGATGGTCCATTTTTGCCATAACGACTACCACAATAACACTGATAACCATTCATTAATCCAGAAAACCTTTTTATAAATAGAATGTTCTTTTTTAATTTTTTAAAAATTTTTGAAAAATGATAGCTTTCAAAAATAAAAGAATAAAATATCACAAGTAATATAGTTTTATCACAAATAATATATTAATGAATATTTTACTAAATATTTTAATATAAAAAAATTAAATTTTTATTTAAGAATTCCATATTCAAAGTTTCTATGTAAATATCAATTTTTTAATATTTAATTTGTGATCATTAAGTTTTATTGTTATATTAAAATTCAATGTTAAAATTTATCAATAAACTCTTGAATATTTTACTAACAATGAATTGTGTAGGCTACAATTAGATATTAAATTTTTCTTTTATTCAATTTCAATAAAATATCAGTAAAGAACAATTTTGTTTGAATAAAATAACCCTGTTTTTAAGGATATTACTAAATTTGGATAATTTAAAAATATAATTCTTATATTAAATTACCAAATAAGAATTATCAATTTCAACTTCTGTTTAAAAAATTGACTGCATTATTAAATAACAATTTGATTACAATCATTAATCGTAATAACTGTTTAAGCTTTTGGAAAGATTTCTGCATCTGATTCACAGTAAAATTTGGATGAAAATTTATTTAGAAATATAATTTATTCAATAAACTGTTCATAATAAGAGAGAATTAAAGCAGATAAATTTTTTAAATGTCCAACTAAAAATACCTACATAAAATATCGTGCTTTACATTCTTTAATGCATTCGTTGAGTAAATTCACTCTCTGAGTTAACAATTGTGGCAAATCAGGATCCAGTGCCGAACTTTTAAAGCATCCGATACTTTCCTGTGCCAATACCAGAACTCCAGCAGGACTCACTAGGCTCAAAAGCCCAAAAATCCATATTGAAGGCATAATGACTGATTGTGTACATTCGCTAAAGCTCTCCACAAGCATTTTAAAGAAATTTTGAGGAACTCGACTCGACCGTCAGCCGAATAAAGACGTATCGGTATGTGAAGTGCCAGAATGAAATTTCTCTGAGTCAGCAGCGTGTTTTCGGATGACAACAAGGGAGGTTAGGTAAGGTTAGGGCGTTGATTTTCGATAGGCAGAAGCGTCCGTTACTCCTATCACTTCCCAGTGCTCGGCAACTCCTCGTATTACTTAGATCGTCAATTTCGTGTATTGGCGGGACCAAGCACCCGTGTCCGCGCAATCGGAGGTACTTTTTCCGGTCGAGCCGAGGAAGGATCGGAGCGCGGTTGCGCGCGACCGACGCCAACTGCACACGACGTGAGCAACGGCCATTCCCCGCCATTCGTCCCCGTCTCCGTCGCTCCGGTTGTCCTGCAGTTCGCCGGAGTGAACGGACGACTCGTACATTCGCGATTGTGCATTGTTGATGGTGCGGCGGTGAAAGGAAAAGGATCACATACGTCACGAAGATACCCATGAAGCCCACAATCCAGGGCATACTACACATGGAAACACGTGCCCATTCGTGTGACGCGTAACAGGATCGGGAGTTCGATGCTGTACACGGCTTCAAGCGAAAATTCGTGCCCCGCGAGAGCAGAAACTCGGCTGAAACCGAGACAAAGAGGCTGAAAAATCGGCACCGGAGGTTCTTCCCGCTCTAAGGAAGTTCCGAGGGAAAGCGTTCCCGGGGCATTTGCAATTGCAAATTCATGCATTTACTTCGAGCGATTTTATACGGCAACTTTGTATTTTATACGTTTCCACACGATTTTTTTTTTAATTGCAAACAAAACTTTATCGCGTAACGCTGTTCGAGTAGTCGTTCCATCGCACCGTGTCAAAAAACTGAAAAACACCCTTCGCGCGAAACAAAATCCTGCAGCGCCTGATTATCGAAAAACAAAACAAAAAAAAGGACAAATACGGAAAGAGTTTGTCGACATTTCAGACCTCTCCCGAATTTCTACGACGAATAGGAGCAAAATGAAAGAAAAACTCGATACTTCGTGGATGCACCATGTATAATAGTTAAAGATCAGGTGCACCCCATTATACTGAAACTACAAATTTTTCAAAACGATGAAGTTACATCTGTTATTAGATTCTATTATTGTAAAATAGAAAAGAGAACGAAATAAATAATGAAAAAAAAATAAAAATACAATTTCTGCCCGTTATTAATTAAAATAAAATCGTATCTTACGATAAAATATTTTAGAGTGGCTTTTCATTCTACTTATATGTCGTGATTTGATTTTAATTAAAATCATTACGAGTGAGTGCACCACTAAATATCGAATCTCGAAGAACTTTGGAACCTTTAAATTTATTCTATTTCCTGATAAAGAAATTCAATATTCACCAAGGTACGTGTGTGATAAGAAGATAAGATAAGAAATGGTAATTAGATATTATATATGTCTGAGGGACGTAACCGTGAAGTTTCTTATTTTTTTTCCATTATATGTATATTTTTTCTTTTAGTTACAGAAGCTAAAACTATAAGAGGTAAAAACAGTAATAAATGATTTAGCTAATTTTTTAACTTTACTCGGAAAAACAATTTCTCATCAGACATATAATTAAAATCAATGAGTTATTAATTCATTTAAAAACTAAAAATTGTTTTTTTCGTTTATTTCTTGAAGTTGATCTATTTTTCCATTTTTATATAAAAGTCAATTTTTTTTATTTCTACACTATAATTATACTATTTTTTTTATTACATTTCTTTTTTTAACGTACCTTTCTTAGAGAAAGAAAGTAATGAAGTCTAATTAAACTGCTTCATTTGGTAATTAGTTAATAAACGGTATAGTAACATGAATAATTATTCTTGATAAATATAAAAAATGTTAATTATGAAAAAAAGATATTTATAGTTTATGATGCATATCAAATTAATCATAAAAAATGTAAATTATACATCTATATTAAAATAAAAAATTTAAGATTAAATACAGAGAATAAATTAGAAATGGTATATATGTTGTATTAACTTCATATAAAACTTCTATGCATTTATATTTTTAATAATTCCATAAAAAACTGTTATGAATTGCTTAAAAAATTAGTTTTATTTATTAGAATTTAAAAATTTTCATAAAGGGATAAATAATAACACAATTATCAAATATCATTCTTTAATGTAAATTTTTATGAATTTTTAATATTTAATAAATGTACCGTTATTGTAATTTAAATTATGTCGCAATACGAGTTATACATTGGAAAAGAACATCTTCATTTTTTATTATCTTATATTTCTCCTTGTCTTTAAATTTGATGTGTTGATTGATATAATTTACGTTAGAATCATATAGTTATATATATCAATGATGAATGTTTCATAGTATTTGTGGATTATTGATAAATAAAAACCAAATATATTGTTAAATGAATATTTTACTTATTTTACGCTTAAAAATAGTTATTCGTAACATGCAATATATGAAAGAAAAACAAAGAATTTCAAAATGAATAACTACACTAGTAAATTTTTTCCATGTAATATAGAGCCAACGTTATTTGCGTGTTAAAATAAATCGAGATTCTCACACCTTAATCATTAAAATTAGTAAAACTATTTTTAAACTATTAAGGCACAAAAGAATAAATACAAAGTTATAATTATAATCCACCCTTTGATGTTGTATTTTTAAAATGCAGGATAATTTTTAAATTGTAATAATATTATTTAAAATTTGCTTATGATGAAAAACAAATTTATTTTTCATTTTGATTTAAAATTTATAATAATTTCAGTTGACTTCAGTATTTTCAATATTGATTTTAATAATTATTCTTGAGGTAAAAAAACAAAAGAGAAAACAAAGATGAAAATTCAAAACAATACTCAATATTTACTAAATTTAAATAAATTTTACTTAATAATTTTATAATAAAATTGAAAAATATAAAAACAAATAGTTGACAATTGTAATGATTTTTTTCTCAATATTTCAATAAAAATAATTTGTCGTCTTTTTTTTAATATTGGTTTAACGCAAGTTCTTGTGAGAGAATGCTATTAATTTCTATATTCAACGATTTTTTCCATAATTCCATGTTAAATATTGTACGAAATTTACATACGTGCATGACCAATATTTTTCAATTTACAACCTATAATATATCGTACTATATTGTACGATAATAAACTAGAAATCCACACGCAATCGTTTGTATTCGTTGAAAAATCTCGAAAAACCTGTGCCATTCGTACCTCGAGGTATCTCATAAAAATCAACCTTAGTATAATGCATTAAAAAAAATGTAAATCTTCAAACAGCGTAATACTTCATCATAAGGAAACAAAAGAATTCCATGTTATTGTCGGTAAATAATCGATCTTCGCAAAACGCAAAGAAAAAATAGCAAATCGAAGTGAAAATCTGCAATTAATGAAAGACGTTTGGAACATATGCATTTCCACATCATAAACTTAATATAATGTTAAAAGTCCACATGATATAATTTAAAAACGAATAAATTACCGGATTAATTTGAGGAATTCAAATGAACCAAAGGATTTATTTTCCCTTTTTTCAGATCGAATCAATGGCACTCTCTCCTGATTATTCTTGCCCTTCGACTTTAAAGTTCCTTTTTATGGATCGCCATCATCTATCTTTCTACAATAATTTGAGCATTCCCGTTGGCACCATACTTCCTCCGTCATCTCAATGTGCACCTTGCTTAGAGGTTTAAATAATTTAAAATTCCCGTTAATCCAAATTTCTTTTATTAAATCGTGACGGATCTTGGAACTGCGTGACTGTGCAGGATTCCATGGATTCATTACTGATGAATTATTTAAAAATGTCCACGAGTAACAAGAAAAGAAACACACAAAAGACAAGATCGGGAAAATCAGGCGGAGCGTAACCTGCCATTTTTATTTAAAAAAGCGAATGTGGATCCGGATTTTACAATCAAGTTTCGGATTTTTTCAGAGTCTATTATACTGGTGTAAACGTTCGAAAAGAAATTGACACAAGGTTAGTTCGTTATAATAGATAAATGGATTTGGTTAACTGCAAGACATAGGATTGCTAATTACTGATGGGCAACATATAAATGTTATGTATGTTCGTTACATTAAAATTCAATGCGTGATTGGCTGTATCTTTTTCACATATAATTTTTAAATAAATATTTCTGTACATTGGTAAATTAATATTTCAAAGAAACTCAGGCACTTAGAACTGTACATATAATTAAAAATAATTTAAACAAGTATTACCCTACACCTTAGGAAATTACTAATTACGAAAAATTAAATTATGTTTTATTGTTTGCAGTAGTATTAAATATTGCGATTGATCGAATAGACAAAAGTAAAATTAAAATTATGTTTATTTGATTGATCTTGCGACTCGATGGCTATTTTAAGGATGCATCTAGCCCACTTTTATGTCTGTTGCAAACGAATAGAGTGTAGTAGTTCGGTTTATCTGAGGCTTTCTAATCTGATATAAAGAAGCTTGATTTTGTTTCTCAATGAGAATCGATGTATTCATTGAAATAGGTCTTCAGATATTAATTCAATAGGGTTGACGGATAACGTAATATTCGGCCATTTCTCACATTCTATATTGGATTTATTAATAATCACGTCTTAAACAAAGAATTATTATGCATTAAATAATTGAGTATTATGAATATAATACAATATTTCTCTGTATTCGCGATGATACAATTTGACAACCGAAATATGCTACTGAATGCACGAGATAAGACGAAAGCCTTGCTTTGCTTATGTTACTCTAAACTAGTTACAAATTTATTTTACAAATTGCAGTAAAAATAGAAGTAATGCATTTGATTCACTTTGAGTCGCTTATGCTTCAGAAACATACACGTTTCAGCAAAAACTCTCCAATTCCCCAACAAAGCATCACGATAACCTGGCAGTCCGTTCCATTATCATGATTCTGGTTGTGAAAAACGAACTGATGACCGCATTTGATCTTTCGTTTCGAATGCTTTAGTCAATGGGAAAGCACGTGCGCATGTCTCCGAACTGCGCAGAGTTGCTAGGCTACGCAATAACTCGGCCAAAACTGTTTCGAGGCTCAACAATGGTCTGCTAGCACCAGAGGATCGGGGGAGACCGACACGTGGAGGACGATGGTGAATCGCAGTGAATTCTGGAGCGAAGTTCGGCGCAAGAGATGCGGAAAGGAGAAGCAAGGGCCTAGGGTAGTTCCAGCTTTCACTATCCAGGCTCTCCAGGTAAGTGAACGGCTCCACAAAGGTGTATTCGGAGACGGAGCTCCTTGAGGATGGCGAGAAGTTCGCTGGTGTCTTCCCTCGTCCGTGTCATTTAATTCCGTTTGAACTTTAATCCGAACGCGCTCTTCTGACACATTTGTTTATTAAACTTCTTGTGGCTTTGCCCTCTTTTTGACATTACTCTTTTTCATATTTTAACGGAGGGTTGCCGAATTTTTTTAGATTTAAATAAAAATTTGGATTTAAAGTAAAATTTGATTTTAAGGTTATAGGAATCCTTTTTTGTTTGGAAACTTTAAGACTTTACTTTGGGATTTCATTTGTGGAGCGTAAACATTAATATTTATTTGATATTAATTTATTTGATAATATTTTCCGATTTTTACATTACTTTCATACGCATTTTTCTTTGCAGTCACTATATATTTTCATTATAGAAAAATTTTATATTTTTCAGTTTTTTATAGTTAATACTTTTGTACAATATTGAAAAATACAAAAGCCATTAGAAATCCTTTTTAGGTTTGCAATTTTTATTCACAATAGTATTAAACAAAACTTATATAGTATGCTGAATGTTCCATCGTACACTAATGAAACCTAGCATTTATAACATATTTTTTATAGAAAATTCAACAGTTTTTATACAAAATATATTAATTTTAATTTTTTATTTATTTATTTACATAATATTAACAATATATAAATATAATTTATTTTTAGCCAGTGTCTGTTTCTCGATATTTTGACAGAAATATTTATAAAAATAATTTAAATTAAAGTAAAATATAATAAACAGTTATATTTTAACATTTTTTTATTTCATAATATGACTAAATAAACATTATAATTGTTTAAATATTGATATTAAAGTCATTTTAATTATTTCAAAAATTTCTTTTTATTTGTTTCACAATAGAATATTTTATATAAATATATTTTATGAGATACAGAATTTTACAAAAATTACAAACATTAATTTAATTTTTTTTATAAAAAATAATGTGTTTAGTTTGTTAAATATATTATAATATGATTTTTTAGAAAACACAATTGATCTAATATTTCGTTTCATATATACTAATTTCACAATTTTTGAGTTAACATGTAGCGTTATCAAAAAATGTTTATATCCTACTTCAAAAATTAATTCAATAAAAAACTTAGTAAGCTACTCTTTATCATTTAATGAAGTAGTCCTTGTCTTTATTAAGTCGAAAATTAGAACAATATTTACAAATTTATTTAATCGTAACAATTTTTAAAAAAATAATTTATTTTTACTTAAATTTTCTAAACTATAGATCACATGAAACTGATTACTTTAATAAATATAAAAAAAAATTTTTTGTATTTGTTTATGACTAAGTTGTAAAGACTAACTCCTTGTAAGAATAAGACAAAATAATGAAGTAAATTGAAAATTTTATTCAAATTACAATAAAAATCAATTGTATAGAATAAACAGATAAGTATAATAAAGACTGTAAGAACATTAAACTAAAAGCATAAAATAATTTTAATGTTTAAAAATTAATAAACTTGAAATACAGTAATTTTATGTTAATGTAAATGAAAATGTTTATTGCTCGTAATATGGTTAAGCCTTACAGGATAAAACTTTATTTTAATATTGTGTAGAATTTTGTTAGAAGCCAAGTAAAGGATTTCTATTGTACATATCTATGAATTTTTGTCAATTTTTTTTCATTAGTCAATATTAAACAAAATTTTTTGAAATAAATATCCATTTGCTAATGTACTTTACAGAAAGCATTAAGATTTAATGTTTTTTAATTCCAAATCCTTTGCAAAATGAAAAATCCCGATCGAAAAAATCCATAATTTTGTGTAGGATAATACTGTAGTAGCCTCGCCTCCACGAATAAGTCTTTACGATGAGAACCCAGCGAAGTCGTCCATGTTCCGGAAGTACTACGAGCGCGGGCTGTTACCGCTCATTCTGGAAATTGACGGGGGCGGTGGATATCGCATCACCTGGAAGCTCACCTCAGGGAAGCAGGGCTTAGAGCAGCTCGAGTACAAGTACTACCTACCGATCTTTTTCGACGGCCTCACAGAGTTTAAGCAACCTTATAGCTTCATCGTCGAGCAGGGCATCCTGGACATGCTCGAAGTCGGGGGTGTCAAGGTCTTGCCAGTCATACCGTACCTTATTAAGCCCGTCAAAAGTTAGTGATTGCTAAGTATATTCTTACATTCTTTTACCTTTGTTTTTTTATAATTTTTTGTATTACACCCGTTCGTCATTTAATGCAAAACTCATTACTTGCATTCATGCTTTGTTTTGCTTTAAGTTAGTGTTCGTGATGAATACTACGATGTTGAATCTTTTATACAATCTGTTCAATGCTGTTTTCCATTTTATCTTAGATTTTGAACCAAAATCAATTTCTTTATTCATTGAAGGTGCTTTTGTATTATGATAGTATAAAAAGTTAATATCTCTTTACCAATATTATAAACTCTTATATTAATTCTTATATATGTTCATATATATACTCATACAAGAATAGATTTGTCCTCAAATATTTATAAATTTAAAAATTATGTTTATTTTATAGTACACATTTTAACTTTTTGAATTTAAAATAATAAACATTTATTTATTCTAAATATTTATAAACATTTTTGTTAAGAGATACATTATTTTCAAATAATTATCAATAATTATAATTTGATTATTAAAAGATAAAATTTAGCACTTTATTCATCATTTCCTATTCTATTTTGATTTAATACTTATAATATTATTAAATAGTATGATATTTTTAACTACATAAAAACTAATATATTAAGTGAAATGTTTCGTAACAAATATACTGCAATATCCATAAATTTATGAAGTTCAAAATCTATGTGTCAAGTTTTTGAATATTAAAAAAAAATAAAAAATAATAATAAAATAAATTAATAATAAAGTTAAAAAACTGTTATCAGACAACTTATTTGAAATATTTAATTTATTTATACATAATTTAAATTCATACATAAATTTTATAATAATAATAATTAAAAAAATTTTAATAGTTTCGTTTCATTAATTATTTTATAGCCGTAAATATAAATACTTTATTAATGGTAACAAAAAATTGATTATCAGGATATAAACTTTTTAAATATTATACATGTAATCATCTTACCAGTCAAATATTTTGAATAAATAATATTTTTCAGATGCTCTTGATACGAAAATACCTGAAATTATTTGTAAAACGTGTAGAACATTGCAGCGCTTAGTCCGTTGTGGACATTGTGTTGGTGAAGCTTTAGTTCCGTATTTTCGACAAATTTTACCAATTTTCAATTTGTTTAAAGAACGAAAAGGTAAAAACAATAAATTGTTATTTGATATATCAAAAAATATTATTTCTTTTAAATTAATATCATAAATTTAATTCATGGTTAATAGTTAAATTAAATATTAAATAATTAAAAAAAATATGTGTCCTCTTAAGAGTGCATCATCAATATGTAATAAACATATACATTTTTAAATGTGTTTATTAATAATCCTGTAAAGTTTCAACATGCAAAAAAATAGTTTTTGTACATATTTAATTAAAATAAGCTTTAAGTAGTTTTTAATTTAAAGTGCCAGTTAAAAGAAAAAAATGTTAAAATCATATATTTTAATGCAGTATACATGTGTATTAGTCTACAATATTATATTATTCCTAAGTGACATTCAAGTGACCTATTATTCTAATTGTATATTAATAATCGGATTCGATTAATTAATCCTTTTTATTTACGTACAATATGACTTTGTCTAAATTACCAAATAAATATCAGAATATAAATATAAAAATTAGGTACGTGGTGCACTACATCATCTTTTTCCTGTGTATTCTAAAAGTCACTTTTTATTATTCAAATTAATCTATTAATTTTTAATTTTGTAAAGAAATCAATGTATTTTTTAGTAAATATCAATTTTTAATTTATATCTGCTTACAAAAATGTTAAATTAAAAAAATTATATTTATATTTATTTTCCAAATTACATTATATATGTAAATATTCAGCACGAAAATAAAATAATTATTTTAATATTAGTATTTTGTAAAAAAAGTACACCAATAGTACGAACAAATTAAATAATCATTTATCGTAAAATTTTGTATAAAAGTGTAATGTATAAATTATAAATTTCAATCGTTTATATTATAAATAATACGTTATTTAATTTTAGATTTCATAAATATATTTAAGGATCTACAATGAGTACCTTCTCATTAAAGTTATGTAAAAATAAAATTTTTATTAAAATTTATAACATTACAAGATAAAATTATACATATTAAGATAAAATATGTTTCTTAATAGTTTTTACTTTAAAATTTTTTGTTTTAATATAATTATTTTCATTATATAATTTTCTTGGCATAAATTTTTTAACGTGATTATTCAGACTTGTAATACAAGATAACAAAAAACATTAACAAAATTATTTTATATAAATAAATTTTACAAAAACATAAAATTCGTTTATTTTATTCATTTATTAAATTTCATACGAAATAATTATTCGAAAAATATGGCAACATTGCTTTTTATTTTCTGATATTGGTATTACTAAATTCAAAATATGTCACGAAATAACACCTCGTGTCATACTTTGTTTATCGACGATATTCTGCACTGCTTTTTTGTTTACTATTATTAATATTTATAGATAATATCAATTACCTTATTTATACTTGGTTCCATCAAAAAGTTTTATTGTAAAATGTTTAAAATGATTTTGTTACTTTAACCTGTACATTTATAAATAAATTAAAAAACTAATATAAGTTATAAAATTAAAAAATTATGCTATAGAAATTTAATTAATTTTATGTAATTAATAATTGAAATAAACATAATTATCCCAATTTGAAAGTACTTTATTTTTTATTGATTTTTATTTTTTAAATATTAATATGTTGTTTGGCAGTAAAATTTATACCTTATTTCATTAATTATAATTCATTGAAATAATTAAAATATAATTTGATTCAGTTTTTTATATACTAGTAGTTTGATATATGTACACGCGCGCGCACACACACACACACACACACACACTTGTGCATATTTATAATCGACGTTGCCACGTTTTTGTTACTCTTGCGTTAAAATATTATAACTATTTTACTGTTTGTTTAATATCTTGTATAATAAGGTTTCTAGAATTTTCATTTTTTTGACAAAATATTTATTGGATATTTTTTTGAAAGTCTACAAAAATTCGAAGTTTTTTTCATTGGCAAAAGAGTTTTTTTTATTTGTAATGTTCAAATTTCAAAATCAAAATCAATTAAAAAATTTAGAGAATATTTCATTGGTACGAATTATAAATAATACATCCTTAATAAGCTGTATTAATCAAAGTTATTTTTTGATTATTTTTTCGTACATATATTAATTATTCTATAGATTTTAAATTAAAAATATTACTTTAAATATGTAATTTTTATAAATGTTTATTTATCTTAAAATATAAATAATTAATAAATAATAAAAAAATATTTAAAAAATGAATTTGTGTTATATAATACATATAACTTCAAAAATAATTTAATTTAATCAAAATTCAGAAGATTTTAACTGTAATTATGTTCACCGTATTCATACGCATTTATATCAAAATTTATATAACTATGCGTTGTACATATATGTATTCTTTTTGTTTTTTTATAGACTTTTTATTAAAAAAAATTTGTTATTGTAGTAAATCTTGGGGAAGCTATAGATTATGCTCAACAACGTGGAGAAAACGTACCTGATTTGATTCAAGAAACATTAGAAGTTTTTGAACAATATGGCGGAGAAGATGCATTTATTAATATAAAGTATGTTGTACCTACTTATGAATCATGCATGAAAAATTAAATTGATATTTAAAATATATTGATAAAATATATAAAATTTTATGGAGGATTTTTATCAATATTGCATCACAGAAATTAAATGAATTTCTTTTTATTTACATAAATTATAAACATTTTAGAACATAAATAAAGCATAGTAACAAAAATTATATTTTTTTGTAATTTATTTCCTTGCAAATTATATAAATTAATATAAGTAATTTAAAGAATGAACTACCATTCGTTTAAAATATTAAAAAATAATGACAATTATTTAATAAGTGATATCAAAAAATTAATAATAAAAATTTGTTTCCTAATTCTGAATAAAAAGAAATATGTAGAGATAGCTTTTATACTAAATTAATAAAGGGGTGAAAACAATTCATTTTAACAATTTATAATTATATCTCGTTTATTTTCTAATGATTGAAATACAAGACGGAAGGATGGCTCGGCCAATACTGACGTTGCCGCCTAATCTCACAGACGTCCTTGTCTCCTTAGTCCTTGTCCCTATCATAAAAAACCTTTTCTCGGGGAAACTTTCTCTTTTCAGCATTGTTATTTTCCTTTGTACAAATAATTAATTACATTTTATAAATAATACTGAAAAACACGACACAATATTAACATTATAATATTATAACTATAAAATAAAGCAGTAATACAGAAATAAAAATACAGTCAATTTTAAATTAGAATAAATATAAGGAAATTATTTTTTAAAAAATTTAGCAAAAGTTTTAGAAAAAAATTTAATTAAAAATTAAATAAAAATATAATATTATAATTTAAAATAACATATTATATAATATATATATTTATTCATTTTATCAACCTTCAAATTTGCGACGACCGTACTAACTTCGGATAAACTTACCGTACGTCGAGTAGCTTCTCCACTTTGAGCCTACATTTTCGCGCAGTAGCTCTTGGCAGGAAAAATACGGTTGACGATCGCTCAAATTTATTTTAGGGAATCAGGATGAATGTATGCGTGCAATATACTTCTTAGCCATCACATACTATCGGAATTTAAAATAATTAGGAAAAAAATAAAAGGTTGAATGTTTGTATTAAAATTTTTCTTTAATGAGTCTTACTTGGTTTGTTGTTTGTTGATTGTTAAATGATATTAATTTTTTAATTTTATTTTTGTAAATTGTTTGTTACTTGTTAATTAATTTGTTATTTGTTTAAATAATTATTAATTAGAAAATATTTGCTAAAATTTGACTATTTATTAAAACTAATATTTGCTAGTTAATTTATTATTTATTAATAGTTAGTAGTGTGTTTATAAGTTTGTTGGTTAATTTGTTTAACAATTCATTATTAATTTATGGATTATTCATGAAATTATTGCTGAATAATAGTGTAATGATGTAAATTTATTATTAAAATTTAAATTACAATCACTACAAATAAAATATATAATTTTCATTACCTAATATAACAGAGAGGATTCCGCTAAAATATTAAATAAATAAATTTCAATGGTTACTTAGCTATTAAAAAAAACTATTAAAACATACAACTAACAAACACTACCATCAATTACTTTTATATTATAATATTAAATTTATAAAATTCAATTTCAATATAATATATTAATATAATATAAAATCTTACTTTTTATTAGTTGATTTTTTTTATATATAATATTTATATTATTAATTAGATAATTCTCTCTCTCTCTCTCTCTCTCTCTCTCTCTCTCTCTCTTTCTCAATCTGTCTAAATTGATTCCGACATATTATTATTATTATTTACTTACTTCTTTTAAATAATTTAGATAGAATAAAATTAGATTATCTTCAAAGTATTATTATAAATTATTAGATATACTAATATCAATCACTAAATATTTAAATTTATTTATATGTATTATATAAATAAATTTTAAGCACTACACTTTCAAAAATAAATTGATATATATATTAAATACATACATATCACAACACTAATTTCAAGAATATAACTTCAATATATATAATAAAGAAATTAAAATTAAATAAATTATATTCAATATTGATCAACAAAAATAATCTATATCTCACTACTATCAACGACAATTTTATAATGATCTGAGATTTTTCGATAACCGAAAAATCCCACTTTTTCACATCACTACTTTTTTATTTCACCAATTATAAATTTTCCTTTATAACTTTACGCCAAATAGAAAATTCATAATTGGTTAAGTAACACATATAGTCCTTCTTCCTTTCGACTTCAAAATCTCCTACTGTGATTAACTAATCAATCACATTATTAAATTAAAATCGAAAACAAGAAAACTATTTCTCTGCCGATAATTATATAATCTGTAATTATCGGCAATATCACGGCGGCACACTTCTGCAATTTTACACCACTCACACTACCTCATACATGCATTAATCATATAAACATATATACAATATATTTTCGCACCTATTGTTGTTTCTCTCTAGTTCATGAGTATCAGCACCTCCTATATCATCAAGCATCCGTTCATGTACAAGTGATATGGAGCCGGTGAACCTCATGTTGACAGTTTGTCAACAACAAGTTGCGAAAATGTAATTAATATTAATAACAATAAAACCATCATCACTATCACCTATAAGTTTTAAAATTGATTTTATTATAACAAATAACAATTATAAAATATATACATACACTAATAATATAATCACTAACACACATTTATTTATTTATTTTTTAGGTTAGTGCAATATTTATTTAATAATGAATATACATTCATTACAATAGTCATTAAAAATAGTTTTGTTTTAAGGTACGGAAGTAGTTGGATAATCAATTTTTATCAAAATCTTTACTAACATTGATACTAATGTTGATTTTTCATTAATGTTTTCTCGGTTTATAATAATTTTTTTGGTTCTTTTGACTGCATTTCCATTTTCATAGTTAATGTAATTTTTTGATGGGTATTTTTATTATTTCGAAACTGTTTTAATCCTAGCACCGATGTGTAATTGCGTTAACGACAGAAATTTCCATATTTTTTGGTGTTGACAGTTTTTCCTTCTCACCTCAACTTCTTATTAAATCGGTCACTTACGCTTGCAGCCGGCGCAGTTTTCTTCATCTTACTTCAGTTATTTTTTGTAGATTCAACGAGCCCGCTTTTCTCAAAGATAAAGATTTTCTTATGTACAAATTATTATGTATTTATTTATATTATATTCTTAATTCATTTTACATTTTATAAAAAAAGAAATCGGTTAGTGGCTCGTGCCATAACAGCTTTTAACTGCTTAAAAATAAGATTGTGAAAAATTACATGAATTATTCTTTTTTATTTTACTAATAATGAAAATTTATAGTTTTCAAATATTGTATCGATTTATTGAAATTGAAGTATTACAATAAAGTTTATATTATTTTTTTAAATAATATTTTTTTTATCAGTACGAGTTTAAATTTTTAGTATTTTATAATTTTTTATATTATAATTTTAGAAAAAACTCTCTCCTATCGTAAACTTTAATCGCGATAAAAATTAATGAAATCCAGAATAAATAACAAGATAGCTTTATTTTCTTGAAACACAATATTTAATGAATTTCAAATAAATACAATTTTACCAGGTCGTATCCGTGAGTAACCGACAACAGACAAGGTACAAGTGAGATCGTCAAATGGATTTCTTGGTCTACGTATACATTCAGCCATACAGCTTATTTATATTGGGGGTGTTACGTCTGTTGAATTAGATATTCAAATTAAACTAATGATGAACCTACGATTTCACGCATTAGCTCTAGTTTAATTTTATGACACATCCGTGAACACATATATTTTTTTCGCACGTGAAACTCAAACGAAAATACGCGATTAAAATCGTCTTACTAAATCTCAGAGTGGATTCGCTCGCGATAAAAAAATGGGCAAATGGCTCGTGACACAACGAAGGAAAACTACAGAGAGTCTGAATAACAACTAATCACAATCTTGTTTTTGGATCCGAACTTGGTCCCTTTTATAGACAATTATCAACTGATTTCTCAATGATGTTGCGTGCATTATCTATCTCTGATCTCATAAATTCCTCCAAAAGGGAAATTTTATATGTTTGCATTAGGACGTACTAAACGCGAGGAAAAATCTTTTCCTCGTAGACGATTATAAGTTTCTATGCTTACGAATGTTTTCGAAGGTAATTATTTGACATGCAATTTCCGTTGCGTGGAAATCTCCGTGGAATTTCATATTGTACATTATTTTTTTGGGTCGTTGAAAATATTATTTGATTTTCGGTCATGAGTCTCAGTCGTTTGTTCGAGATACTTTAACATTTTTACTTAAAATTTGATTGCGCTGTTTTAAATGCTTGAGATCTAATATATTTAGTTCGGCGTTGAATAAATTATCGATCGATCATTGTAACTTTTGATTTTTTTATATTTGTTTATAATTTATTTATAATTATTAATTCGTCAATTTAACTAATTTTATAAACACATAGTTTTGGTTGAATTATTGATCGAGAACAATTTAATCATTGAAATTTTTATATTTTGTAAATTTGTTTCTAATTCGTTTATAATTAATTCATTTGTTAGTTTAATAAATTTTCGCGGATTGAATTTCAGTTCACGTCGCTGATCAAGAAATTATGTAATTATTGAATTTTTATATCTTTGGCGACTTGTTTACAATTTGTTTTTCAATTATTAATTTATTAATTTAACAGATTTTATAAAAATTTAGTTCGGCTACAAGTTGGATTTCTATCTATGACTTATTATGAACAATCGTTCTATTTTTTTCAACGTCTAGCAGTTAAATTTCATTTCCTGAAGATTGTGTTTTATTCTTTTTATAAACACGAGATACGTTTTCTAATTGTTATTGCGCATCTTTTCGTCTGTACCTGTTCTCATTGTTTTTCTTATATCATGATATATACAAACAAAAGGGAACGACGATGGTCTCTAATTTAACCGATTCGTTTCGTGTCAATGTTGGGCTACTTTACAACTCACTTAGATGTCGAAAATTATCTTATCAGGAAGAACAAATTTTAGAGGAAAAAATTTGAGCGAGCAAGTGTATTCTAAATTCATTTACAGTATTTATAATATTTAAATATTAGTTAACGGCTCGGGCGGTAACAGGGGCAATAAATCGTTATTACATTTTTCAATATAATTATTACTGGTTTTCCCCAAAACTGTCTCAAATTGCAGGCATTACCCTTATATGATTTGAATTATTTTGAAGGTATTGGGCCTGGTGGAAGGAGCACTTTGAAAAACATTTAGTTTTTACATGATGTCGCAAACAATTTTAATAATAAGTAATAACAAAATATTTATAAATATATTATTCATCAATAATTTTATTAATAATGAATAATTGTCAAATAATAATTAGTAATAGTAATATATATAAATATTTTTTTTATAATGTTATTCTGTAAATTTTGTTAAGTGATTTCTTTATTTTAGATTAATTTTAATGTATAAAATTGAAATTCGTTTAATTAAACATCGATATAATTCCGATTAATAGTAAACTTTTTTTTTATAAAATGCAAATATATTTGTAAAATTATAAAAGTAAAATGAAAATGTACTTTTAAGCAATAAAAAAATGTATTTAATATTACTTATTCAATAATTTATTCAAAGGTAAGATTGTTAATTAAAAATATAATTTATACTATTGTAATTAATAAGTTTATTCATTTTAGCTATTCGAAAAACAGATGCACGCGCGCGCGCATGTATATATGATCTCCTTCATAAATAAAGAGACCACTTTCATTATTTGTAATTAAGAATACACAATATACTATAGTATAAATATCTTGCTGTTATATTCTAATATGATTTATTTAAATTATTCATATCATTAACGTATCTATGCATTCGTATATATGTAAATTTAAGAAATTTACTTTTAAAATATGTATATGCCGATGGTAAGCAAAAAATTGTATAATGAATTCGGATTAATTGTTATTGTGCACAATTTGTTGCATATTTAATGTTCTAGAATTAGTGTTAAAAAATAATAAATATTAACTTACCCCGTAAATATCATCACGTCGTAGTTCTTTCAATGTTTTAACCTATTTCTCATGCACTTTTTGAAGCTCAGATTAGATATTTCTGGGTACTTTGCTTTTGCACTTCCAGATAATTTTGTGCTCTTGATAAAGGCTTAATAATCTTGAAATTATTGGAAATCTTTTCCCGTGTGCTTTATCAACGATCACCCAATAATTTTTTTCCTCCATAATTCCTGAGAGAAAGATGCAAGGGCCAAGTAAAATTTGTTCTCTTCTCCTCCGCTTCCTCCTTCTTTTCCTCCTTAATCGATTTCCTTCGATCATTTTTAAAAATCTCGAGCTCAAGGAAAGTGACTGACTGAGTGCCCGTCACGTCCCAGGGAAGGGGTCGCACAGTTAAGTTAAGGTTAAGTCAGTAAGCAAATAATCATACTTGCACACGCACACAAGTACAAACACCGGGGAAAAGGAAAGGGAGCCGTCGCGGGCAGTCACGCGAGGTGGTGCGCGTGCGATACCGGTGAGCCCGAGGAAAGCCAGTCGGTGCCGGGCAGCCGCCGCCAAGTCACGATGACGAGAGTCAGGATGAAGGGACGCGGGAGCGGTCCTAAAGTCTGCGCACTCATGTTGGTGTTCGTGATCGGAGCCGTTTCCCAACGGGGCGGTACACGCCAAGGACCCACAGGTCCAGGCTCCACCCGAGACCTCCCCACCATCAGGTTGCCAAACCAAGGTTCAATCGTCGGTCGTGAGGTGCGTACGCTTAATTTCTACACTTAAAATATTTGGGTATGAGATTCTTTCTGGAGTAGATTTTGTTAGATCCGACGGTCAAAAATTGAGTGCCGTGCGATCAATGAAAATCATATATGAATCATCGTTGAATTGATCATTGGATACATGTCATCAAAGTTCGAGGAAAGATTTACAAGCATAATTACGTCAAAAGATTTGGATTGGATTATCTGCCCTCGAGTTTTTTGTTCCTTCTTTAAATATTAGCAAGAAATTTTAATTTGAAAATTCTATTTATAATTCACTTAACAAAATCAAATTTCGCTTTAAATTTTATTTTATAGTATTTTATTACAAAGCAAAATAGAAAAAAAGTTCTACAATTTTACATTCTTTCAAAATTTAATTATATTAAAGATTTCACTTAGGCGAAATTTTTAATATATTTACAATTTAATATAAATATGCAGGTCTAAGAATTGCTTCATGATATAAAAGCATTATTATTTTTTCACATTCTCTTTTCTAAACAAAACAATTTTTATCTTTCCTTTATAATAATTGATTAATATTTATGTTTAATTAAAATTGAAGATATTTTTGTAAAAGATTTTGTAATAAAAATACATTAACAAAAAAAATGAATTCCGTATCAAACAATAATTATGAGCGATCAATTATTTTCTCTAAAACTTATCTCACCGAACTATATTTTGCATTTAAAATTTATAGTGTAGCCTTTCACTTAAAGAAAACATTCTGATAGAAGCGAATTCAACCGCACTAACGGATTCAAACGTTAAAAATACTGTACAAAAACTCCGATTATAGCATTAATAAATGTAATATTAAAAATGTCATTAAACCTTATGGTAACCTATTAACATTTTGAATAATTTTCCGCATTACATATGCAACCGATAACAAATTTATAATATTAAAATATTAAAGAAATTTATCACGATTAATTAAAATAAATTTCATTAAAACAATTATATAATATATTTTTTAAATCCTTCATTAATAGTATATAAACTTTTTTTTATTTATGTTACATTTATATTAAAAATACAAAAATCTGACTATTCGACAATCTGAATTTTTTTCAATTTCAACAAAAAAAAATACTTTATATTATGAAAATTTCGTAAACTTTTTTCTTACTTATAATTTTGTCACTATGCAACAAAATTATTTTTAACAACAATTTTAAAATAGCTCATGTATAAAATTTATGTTTGTTAAGAAGTACTTATTTCCTGGAAACGAACAATTATTATTGAAAATAATAGGGCTTCTAATTCCTCTTCATTGATATTTATATTTGTAATAAATTAATTTTAACTACTTTCTTTTAAATTCAAATTAATTTGTTTTTAATTTTTAATGGAAATGTATTAATATTTCAAGAATATTTTAAAGCTACTAGAATATCAGATCAAATCAAAAATAAAAAAATTGTAATGTGAACAATATTCTATTAATATCATTTTTATTAATTCAGCGCTAATTTCATCTTTATTATTTTCATCTAAGCATTAATATCATTGATATCAAAATTATTTATTATAAGTTTTGCAATAATTTATTAATTATTTAATTATTGACGTAGAAATATTATATTACTAAATTAAATATTTGAGCCTTATTATATATGGTATAATTTAAACTATATATGACATTAATTTAAGTTGCTAGTTTAAATTCTATTTTTATATTTTTTCAATCATTGAAATAATGTAATAATTATATATAATATATAATGAATTATAGGATAATTAAAAAAAGTATTAAATAAAAATAAAAAAAGTAATTACAATTTTAATATTAAAAAAATTAAATATTTTTAAAACTAATGGTAAATACAAATACAAAATATAAATATTATAAAATAGAAGAAAATTTTACTGTAGTAGACAATCTATCTAATTAACTAGAAATCGATATTCGAAAACATTTTTATATTTAAAATAATTTACAAATAGGATTGTGGTATAAAACTGCAAATAACATGTTATATTAATGATTTTTCTTTATTATTGCTTATATTTTAAAGAAAAATTTAATGAAAATATTATTTTTATCCTATATTGTGAAAACAATGACTTTAACATCATTGTTACAATATATTTATAGATTTTAATTATTAATTTTAAATTAAGGAACAAAACATATCAAATATAATGTTAATAAGTACATGATACAAGTCATTGATAATACTGTCTCAATTCTTGCCATTATGAAAAATAATTTTTGAAATTGAATATAATTCAAAATACGTATTTTGAAAGAAGTTATTTATAAAACAGTTTTTAATTAAGTAATATCAATTATTATTTAAAGTACTATTAAACAATATTCATAATAGATATTTTAGTGATATTACATATAAATATTTATCTAATGTTAAGATTTTTTTTTTAGTTTATAAAATATATATACATTACTTCATTTTACTTCAATTTCAAAGTAATAAATGTTAACTAAAATATCTTATATTTTTTATAAGTCGTATTACTTATTCATCAAAAAATAATAAAGTATTTAATAAGATAAAACGAGATTCCTCGTAGGTGTACAAAAACAATAATTGGTTATTTAAGTTTAGGTGACATTTAAGCTAATTGGTTACTTGTTTCATTAGGCCACAGTATATTTTATGCAAATATTGAATCATAATAAATTGTATTGAGAGCTGATGAACGTAAGAAATCAACTTGTCGAAACGTCATTAACTTTTATATAACCAATTGTTATTGATTTTTGTACACTCACGAGGAGTCTCATTTCATTTTATTACATAAATGATAGGTATTTTTTTAAAGTTCTTAAACAAAGTATTTAAATTCAGTTAAATAATCATAAAATAATTATAAAGAATGAGTATATAATCTGTTACTATAAGAATATTGACAAAATACTTTAGTGAAAGCAAAAAATGTTTAATGGATAAAAATTTTTTGAAGTTATTAAAAATTATATGACTTTTGATAAGATCTATTATCAATATAATAACAATTGTTATATGCAATACATATGAAAAAAAAAAAATAAGATTTTTAAAGTAATGTAAAATTATCACTAAAAAAATATTCTATATGAATTATTACTTGGGTATCTTAAAGAAAAGTTGTATACTATAATTTTTTTTTTAGTTTTTTAGAGAAGTGTTATTTATGAAACGACCAACTTCTCTAATAAATAATTTATTTTTATTTAAACGTGAAGTAGGACAACTTGTTGTCGAAATATTTGCGATAAAATTTTTTTTATCATATTTATATTAATTTTTATTTAACACATCTGTTCAAAAATCCTTATCACATTCAAATTTATCCTAAAATTTAGAAATATTATTGATTACGTGTATTGTGAAATTATGAAATTGTGAACAATATTATAGGGAAAAAATAAAAATAAATTGTGATCCAGCAGGTATAAGTCTTTAGATTGTTCAGAAAAAATAAAACGTCGGGTTTCTAGTTTGACAACAATAAAAACCTGTTTTCGACGTAGATATACGATCGCATCGCTCGAATTTACGCGATTTTCTGGGTTGGAAAGTTTTTTCTAGACTGTGCAACTAATTTTCCAGATGACATGAAGATAGTTTTAAAGGTGCAAAGTGCAAAGTATAATTGGGAACCAGTAGTGGTACCGATTGCAATAACCATGAGTTTAATAAGTTGTTTAATGCATGAAAGTCAATTATGGTCGTTCACTGTCTCAAGTCTCAATAGCTGAACGACATGAGTTCCAACTCCATCTTAAACTTATTTTTACGCAATCTATATTCAAATGTCAAATTACTTCTCTATCAAATTATTACACTTTTACAAGTATTTAATTACATTATAAATACAAAATATCTTGACAATGATTTGAAATGAAACTTACAAGACTTTATATTAATATATCATATTCTTTAATATTTTTGATGACATTTAAAACATTTAAAATACTTTGTTTAAAAAAAAAAAAGATAGTTGTATTTCTACAATAATTTTTATTATCATCTTTTATGATTTTGATTTGTATCTTAATATTCTGATAGAAGTATATCAATGTGAACTTTAAATTAAAATATTCCATAAAATTTTAAATTTTTAATCTTTTTTTGAATACTCTTAAAATCATAATAATGTATTTGGAATAGTACATTAACTGTAACAATTGAATCCATTCAAATTTATATTTTTATTTTGTAAATTAAAAATGTTTTAGAAAGATATTTATATTTATAAATAATTCATTTAACTATTGTTAAAAGAAAGAAATAAAGAAATTTTTTATTAAATGATCATATTATTAAATTTAATTAAGCATAATTTCTATTCAGAGTAGAACAATAATAATTTTTTAGAATATGAAAATTTGTGTCTAATTCACTATATTTTATTCATTTTTAATTAAAGGTTTAGATGTAGTAAATAAAAAAAATTATATATTCATAACATATAATCAATATCCATAATAAATTTTTAAATTTTCAGAATAAGATTAAATTCATAATTAGAAAATTATATCTTTGCTTCCAACAATAGTTTTGAAAATTTATTTTTTATAGTTTTGTAGAAAACATTAACATTGTACGCATCAATGCATAATCGTATATGTAATTAAATTAAAAATACAACATTGATATTATTGGTATTAATTCATTGGAATATTAAATAAGTTTACAATTGAAATTAAATAAGATTTTATTTTTATTAATATTGAGGTCATTGGGACAGACGTTAAATATAAAATTCTCTAGATAAATTAATATTTTATTTTATTTATTATAGAAATAAAATTTTTCTAAATGAAAAAAAACAATAATTTAAAAAATATTAATTGAATTTGCATCGACACGTGTATTTATTGATCACAAAAATAATTTTTAAACAATAATTGACATTTAATTTTGTAAGAGGGATATGATTGATTCATAATATTTTATATTGGGCACAAATTGTGATAAATAATTCTTAAAAAAAAAAGAAGAAGAATAATTGTATCACACAAAGCGTAAAGAGTGTTATAAAAAGTCCATTAAACTCGAAACAAGTAATTTATTAGAATAATAGACTTCAATCTTTCATATTTAAATTAATTAAATTTACATCGATATTGCTCCAAATTTTCAAGTTGCTTTAATTTGAAATAAACGTTTTATTTCTATAATTATTAACCAATAATAAATAAAAGTAAAATTCCTTTAATTCTTAACCGAGTTTGAATAAATCTACAAGCAAGATTTAGGTTTTTAATGCAAAAAATACTTTACTTATATACAGAATAATTCATTTTGGAAATGGCAATTTAGAATAATATGTTTTTTAAAATTATCAGTCGAAAATGAATGAATATCGCTCGACTCTTTTTCAAGAAAGCAGAATGTAATGTATCTCATATATTTCCTACGGTTGGAGCAACAATATAGCAAATAGATCATCATGGTAAAAAACCTCTGCCGAAAACCACCCCATGAAACTCCGCTCCTGCACAAGTGTGTCGTGTAGAAAACTCGTGCGTGTCCATTCCCTTTAGCCTCTTAGCCACTATTGTCGAAGGTCAGCATCGCGTTCACTCTAATGGTGAAATTTATTAGCGACCTGGCGATTGTACAATGGGGATCAATACGAGTATGATAACGCCACTGAATTTTGTTCTTTATTAATATTTTCGTATCCAGCCCCCCCCTCCGTCTACCTTTTTGCTACGTATTGAAACATTCTTCAATTGTTGTACATAATTAAGGAAAATTGTATTACTATAAAAACAATTTACATATTTAATACCCTTATTTATATATATCTTTAGTTTTAAAAATTAAGATTTGTAAATTAAATTATACAATAATTAAATAAAAATAAAAATTAGTGAATATTTTAAATTAATTTTATGTCTATAATTAATAATTAATACACGTATTTACAAGTTCTTCAGTTATACTGTTTTTATTTAAAATTTTTTAAATTATTTTACATTGATATTGCGTGTCGATATGCGCATAACTTAAAAATATATTTATTAAAAAAGTGTATAAATATTATTAAAGAAAAAATAGAAAGAAAATTTTCTTTACTAATTTGTAATGAATTTAAAAAAAATAATTACGCCATTAATTTCTTATCACCAAATATTTAACCATTAATTTAAAAAAATAAAATAAAAGATATATGTTTCATGATTCCAGGCAACGATAATATTGAGTTTAGAGTTAAATTATTTAAACTTTGATCAATTTACCACCTTAAATTATTATTTATTATTATGTGCAATATTTTAATACAACTAGCAGAATGATTTTCTTATAAAACAGTGAAGCAACTAACGTTTCCGTTTTTCTAAATTTACTGTTTAATGCTGATTATACAGCTTTGTATATACCTAATTGCTTTGCAATGCTTTCCATTTAGTACACTTTAACAAATGCCATGAAGTTTCACAAAAGCATTGTTCCATGAAATACGAAACTTATTCGACAAATGTAAGAAAACTAAGAATGCGACTACGCGGGAATTGCGTAAGGCAACACAATGCAATTAGGAATTATTTATTTGGAATATTTTAAAATTTTTTAATATCAGAATTTTCACCTACTATCTTTTATGTATATTTTTTAATTTTATATAATTATGGGCTGCTCTTAACAAGCAGATTTAATTTGTAAGAGAAATTTTTTTGACAGAAATTATAATTTTTTAAATCTACTTGTAATAAAAGAAGAGAGTCTTTCATGTTTATATACGGAAAATTTCATTTACCATATTTATTATTTTATGTTAATTATATAGTTATACATTAAAATAAAATACGAGCAAGTATTTTAAAATTAGTTAAACATTATTTAAAGATTTTTATAATATAAATTTAATTTAAAATTATTTTTACATTGATTTTATAAATGTTTTACTATAAGTTAAGCTTATCAGGATATTTAAATACAAAAAATTTAAATTTAGAAAATATATTAAAATAATAAAATAGAGTAATCACAAAACAACACTTAATAAAACTTGCAGACTAATCTGTACATAGTCTTATTTTTTCGGATTTGAGTTAGAAACTGATTCTTATTTTTCAATCGGTTATCTGCTTGTTCTTTACCCTTAATTCTGTCTCGTCAAAGATAGAATGCATCCCCATAATCGACAGTTCATTAATGTCACAAGTTTTTAAGCAATTTTCGATGTTACATTATCGTGATTAAAAAATATTTATATAAAATGCTAAAAATTGAAATTTTATACTAATTATATTTAACATAAATGTATACATAAAAAAAAAATTTTGCACTAAGCAAAATATCTATATTTTAAAACTAATTGTCAAAAACAATAAATTTACATACGCTACGAAAAATCATTATCTTTGATTGCTGTTGGAGAAGGTAAGATTTAGAGGCCATAAGTAATGATTAGCATGATAAGAATTCACACCAGTAGCATTAGACGAAGCTAAACTTTAGATGGTCTAGTTTTGAATTTATTTATGTACGATGTAATTTAAGTACAGCAAATTTTGCTTAAAATAGAATGACTTACGATAAAAGAGTTATTGTATTTTTATAAAAATAAGGATAAAGATTACTTTGCACAACAATAGTATATACTTCTACCATAGAAAATTTGTTTAAACCTATATTATTTGCATACCAACACACTTATCTTTTTTTTTATTAAATAAGAATGTTTTTAAAATTTAATATTACATTAAATATGAAGGTAATCAATATTTTTAAATTATCTTATTTGCAGAATTAAATTAATATAAAAATTTTATAATAATTATTGTATTTTTAAGTTGTAACTGGAATTAGAGATAGGATTTGCATTTTTTTCCTACTCAATATAATTTTATATTCAATTGTATAATAATTTATTTTTTGATTCGGATAAAATATTCCCATTTTAAAAATCATTTCACTTCTACGGTTCATAAATGTTGATGTTTAATAAAAAATTATAATAAATTTTAATAAAAATATGACTTTATTGTAATATTTAAAACCAGCATTATCACCCATGTAAATTATCACCAATTATTTTTCGGACTTCAGGTTTTCCTGAGCAGAACGCAGAGAATAATCCAGTACCTGGGTATCCCCTACGCTCAACCCCCGATAAAGGAGTTACGTTTTGCTCCACCAGTAACGAAACCACTACCCTCGTGGTCAGGCATTCGAAATGCCTCGACTTTTGGACCTTCGTGTCCACAAAATGTTAATAGTCGGAAGTTGCACGAGAAACTGTACCAGAGGTTGCTGCCGTCCGACCTGATGAACCCCGGCCTCAACGAGGACTGTCTCTTTCTAAACATCTACGTCGCCGACAGTGAGATTGATTTTTCATAGCTTATCCTTCCTTTAATCATATTTGCTTATTCTTACCCAATATTTATGTTTTGAATAACAACGTAAAAGAAGATTATGAAGCACGCGCGTGGTAAAAATTTTCGACCAGTACTTTAATGCAGATTTTTATTTATATTCTGAAAAATATAATTTTTCAATTAATATCGTTGGTTAATTAATTAAAATTTCTAGATCTCATGAAACATAAAAATAAAAAATCTTTAATGAACAATAAAGTAAATAATAAACAGACTGACCTAAAAAAAATGTTCCTTTATCGTGTAGTTGCTTCATATGAATATAAGAAAAGCGGTGTTAATTACTATTTTTTATTTGTATAAATTATTCAAACAAAATTTCATAATTAACTATTTGAATACTTTAGTTCATAAATCATAGATAATAATATTTAGTTCATCCTTGGTATTGTTTCTATAACGGTCAGTTATTGAAGGTCATATACAGCAGTGTGTTTATGTTATGATATATACGAGAGGGATATTGAGTCGAATTATCGACACTAAACAAAGCAGAGCAGTTGAGTAGCCATCCGAGTTTCTACGGATAGACGTAATGAATGAAAATATATATCCATAAATCGCGTTTACTGTGTAAAAGAGTATTATATATTTGGCTACGACGATCTCATCTCATTTACCGATCAACAACCATCGCATCGGGTGAACACGAGAGCTGAGAAGAAAACTGAATGTCTTCCCGTAAGGAAGCCAAGCCTTTAGTGGACGGATCGTCCAGCGCAAGGAGAAACTTCTTCATCAACTTCAGCGTCGGTGCTATACTTATCTGATTGTCCATTTGTAGACATAAGACTAAACTATCGTTTCAAACGAATCTTAAATAAAGGCGTGAGTCGTTCATATGATTATAAACATACTCTCAATAATAAAACCGCATTTTAATAAATTGTAATATTGTCTACTACTGTTATTTATTTATTGGAATTTTATTGAATCCACTTCTAACATAACAAAATAAACGATTACAATTTCATTAACAATATGTAGTCTGTGTTATAAAGAGATACCATTACTTGAGTAAATAAAGCATTGAACGTTGGAAAATAAATGTGGAGACGATAGGTATCAATAATATAGGTTATATAAAATGGATAAATAATTTAATCTAATGAAAATAATCTAGATTACTACTTTAGAATTAATTATTTCTCATGGCAATAATACTTGCTTTCGAAAATTTGTAAAATACACGATAAGAATATGAGGGATAGTAAGATAATTATATTTTTCGCTAAAATTCATTTGCACTATTTAGAATAAGACCTAATTTTTAAAACATGACGTGATATATTGAGTTAAAATTTTTTTGTATTGTGATATAACATTTTAAACAAATCAACAGAGTACTTTAGGTTATGAAAAAAAGCAGATAATGATACATATCAAAATTTGTAAAAAAAATTAGTAGATTCTTATTTTCAATAATTCAACTCCTTATAATCAGGTTTTTCTTTGTTTATTAACAATTTTAATGAAAGATGGATTTTTTATTTATATTTATTATTACAAAATAAAAAATTATAATTTTAACACTATAGTTCCAATGGCTGAATCGTAGCTAATCAAATTGTGAAGAAAATTCATTTTTAAATAAACCGATCTGAACTTTACAAGCGGATAAATTTTTCCCAGACCGGATAATTTTTAAATTAATTACAAAATTTGTATCATAGTTATGTTTTAGTATTTTATTTTCACCTGTAGTATTGGGAAATTATAGTGATTAATACACAATTTATTTGTAGGAAATTTTAGCTTGATCGGATTATTAGTTTTCAAGTAATACTAATGTTAATTAAATTATTCAAAACTTTACAAAGCTATTTCCAGCTCAAGTTACCTTACGATTTTAGTTTTTTCATCGGTTTTAAAAAATGGAAAATGAAAAATTTATCCACTTTTAATTTCTTGATCGGTTTATCTAAAAATGAATTTTCTTTTTATTGGTTGCAAATTGTCCATTGACACTAAAGTGTTAAAATTACGACTTTTTATTTTATAACAAAAAAAGTAAAAAAAAATGCATTTCTTCATTAAAATTGCTAATAAAAAAACCCTGAATATCATGAGTCACATTTTAGAAAATAAGAATCTATTGATTTTTTTACGAATTTTGATATGTATCACTAGTTACTTTTTTCACGAGCTAAAAAGTGCTATATTGCTTAGTCTAATCTGTCTATTTTAAAATCATTATTTTTCTGAAATTCTTAATTACTTTATCAATAATAATTTTGTACTTTTCTTCAATATTATATGTAACTAAAAATTAAAATATTTAAAACATCGTTATTATAAAATCACAATTTTATAAAAGATTTATTTAAAAAAAAAAAATAAAATTTTGTTTAAAAATTCATTAACTAAATAAATAGTCTCATTGAAAATTAGGCATAAAAAGGTTTGTTTCTATAAAAGTCAATATTTTATTATCTTATAACGATACTAATTTAAGTGTATTTTTTTTAATATATTAACAAAAATATTGTATTATTGTTGTAACAACATTCAAAAAAAGGTTTTTTTATCAAATTTTATTACATTTTATTTTATATACACTTAATCAGGAATATTAGACTATAAATTAAAAATTTTATATTAATTTTATGGATGTGAGATTGTGATGATTTTATTTGTCGATTTTCGAATTTAGAAATTCCAATTTAACTGAATCCAATATGCAGTTATTAATTATCCAAAAGCTACACGATAAAGACGTATAGTTAAATGAAAACCTCCAAAAGAATGAGTCATTTAATTGTCATAGAATACAATTTATGTTATTTTATTTGAGTGTAGAGAATCATAAATTTTTTCCGTGTACATAAATTTATGAATGCAATTTTCTTCAAGACATGGAAAAAATAATTAATTTGAAATGGAACTGACCTTCTTTTTAATAATATATTTAAACACATTAGAAAAAAGTTATTAAATATTTTAATTTTTTAAATATTAATTTCAATAAATTTTAATATTTGTTAATATTTTAGCATTAATGATTGATTTGAAAATATATTAATTTATTACTGTATAACAAAAATTATTTATTCATTGCAATTTATATTTTACATGTTTTTTAAAAAAATTTATTACTATTTCATGTTGCAAATTTGTATGTAATTTAGATATATTAAGATAATTTATGTTAGTAAATTAGTTGATTATTTCAGTAAGTTATTACATATTTAATAAAAAAATTTTATAAAATAAAATAATTTTATAAAAAAATTAAATGTTACATCCTATTGCATTTTTCGTTATTCTATTAATTTATATATATTTTATTTATTCCTTTGTATCATTTAAACTTTTTTGGTTTTTTAGTACAAGGTATTGAATAGTGAATATTATAAAGAATCTTCTGGTTGTTTGTGTTAAATACTAAGTTAAGAACATAAGTAGCCTTAGATTTAAAAAAAGAAGATTTGTTCTGAATAATTCAAAGGAATACAATAAAATCTAAATTAAAATATATAAAATGAAGACAATAAAATTGAAGGAATTAAATTGAAAGTCTTTCAGTCCGTTTTATTACTACAAACCTCTTATTATAAATCTTAAAATAATCGTTAAAACTTCAATATTTGATATCGTTATAAAGATTCATTCATTAATCAATTGATTAACATACATTTAATACCCAACAATATCTATCACTGTTTGTTGAATTAAAATAATTTACCAAGAACGAAAAAAATATAGACCAAATGAAAATTGAGATATGCCTTCAGAAAAATAATATCAATCAATGACACCTAAATCCCTTTTATTCTATCTCTATTAAAGTGACATTCAATTCTTCATAATATAATGCGTAGCACTTAGTTCATGAACAATAAGGAGAAATAAAAAAATTTTTCTGCTAATGGCCCGTAGTCAATAGTCTCGTGACAATTCGCAGGACATGATTTTAGCGAGTAAAGTGACACGCAGTGCGCAATTGTAAAAAAAGCCATGCCACCAGGTCACTATACCATTGCCATGACTTACATACGTTAGTGATATCACTTGGCGGTGGTAATGTCAAGGTTTCACCTTTGGGTGGGAGTTGACGAAGGCCGCGCGTGCAATCTGTGATGATCTCCACTGGGATTTTCTCGCTTTTCTCTTGTCTGTTCGTTTCATTTCGCTTCATTTGGCCCTCAAAGTCTTGCACGCAATGTCAAAGCAATCGGCTTGGACGCGCCACTTCAAGTTCAATTTTAATATTCCCCAGGTATCATATGCAAGTTTTCGTCCTGTTCCTAGCGGAAATCATTCGTCATCCGAGGTTTTATTCGTCCAAGGAGACTCCTGGTGGTCCAAGCTAATTGTTACGATGATTTTCATCCATTTGTATCATCATGTAATAAATGTAATGTGTCTCTGACAATAAATTCCATCTAAATCATTTAAATTATCTGTAATTTACCAACGACCTGCAAAACTGATTTTACCCCATGAAGTTAAAGATTCACACGAAAAATGAAAATATCAAAGCATTGGAATAAAAAATTAAAAGTAATTACATTTCGAATCAAGGTTTGTTTTTTATTTTATTTTGGAATTACTTTAATTGTTAGTCTTTATTCTGAAATGCAATAATATTTGTGTAATGCTTTCATTGCCTATTCCCCCGCTACTTTAACATGTTAATGAAGAAATGGAAGATCTTTCTACTTGAACTTTATAATAAGAGTTGTAGAATATTTATGTCTTCAGTATGAATGAGGCTTGGTACAGGAGAATTTCACTCCCTATTGTAACATATTTTATTTCTTTTTAAGAAAATAAATAAACACACATTTCAAAATCAATAAGAACCTACATTTTAATTCACTTCTTATTCGGATTCTATTTTTTTTTGTCCTTTTTCTTATATAATTTAAAAATAATTAAATACAAATTATTTTTGTCATTTTTACCTTTTTATTTTTTTATGAAATTTATAAATCAACTACTGGATAAAATATTTTATATAATACAGTTCATTTGAACTTAACATATATTAAGTATGAACAATTACCAATAGATATAAGAACATATAATGTCTTATATTAAATAACAATTTATTTAAAAAATGATTTAAGTCATCAACTTAAATAATAGGAACATAAGTACATCCAATTTATATTTTTTCAAATTTAAGAAAAAATTCTATTAGGAATATAAATTTTCACCAATATTTTCAATTAATTTATTATAATTTCAAGATATTCTTGTATTAAGAAATATATTAAATATGTTTCTTAATTTTATTTTTATGTCTATAAACAATAAAAAAAAATTTCTTTTAAATTAAATATAAAAAATTAAACAATAATTTTATTAAATAAATAGTACTGTATTTTTTATATATTAATATAAATTTTAAAACTTGTGTTTCATTTCACATACAATTTCAATTTTTTCCAACAAAAATTTATTTTTTAATTTTGCAACGCGCATACACATTTACACTGCATTTACATACTAATTATAACACATACACTCGCATCCAAACAATAAATATAACATTTTTTATACCATCTACAACCGTAAAAACATCGAACAACATTTGTAAATACGCCGTTCGGGAATATTCGTGTACATTCGGCGGCGCATGCACAGTGCGCACCATCGCTTATACACGGGCCCTTATAGGCCGAAAATTGTATAAAAAGCGAAGCGAAGGAACATTAATTACCCTTTTCCTTCCGCATCCTTCCTCCCGTTCACATCCTGGCCAAGGCACCATGTACTGGACGTGGGTCTGAGCCGAATCTTTCTCTCTTTTCCTCTTTCGGCGTCGGTACTACGTATTGGACGTAGGTCGAAGCCGAACCACTATTTCTCAATCGCACTCATACCGTTTCGCACCTCACTCATTCTTTCTTATTCGCCCTCATATACCGTCCGCATACATTCACACTATCTCACTCGCACTCGTACGCTTTCAGAACCAATTGACGCTTATACTTTGTAGCTAAATTTATCGTAATTTAACCGCCTATTCTTTATTTATTTGTCATTTAAAATTTAACCGTTTATTTTTTCATAGACAACTAATATACACCTGTGTCTTTGCTTGTAAATTTCAAACTCAAACAATAAATGGTTTTGGTTTTTTTTTTTTATTTAATATAAAAATTTCTCGTTTTTTTATTTGTAAACCTTACTGCTCTAAAAGATCCATACATCCCGAACCCGGTCATTCGACTGTATGCTACCCACCACACATTCTTATTTAATAACATCTTTCTTTTTAATATTCAATTTACTTTTCAAAATTTATAAACGGGGGCTAAACGACTCGTTACAATTTAAATAATCAATAATCATGGAAATAAATATATGAAATAGTTTATAATAATAGATTTTTAATTAAATTTTACCTAACGTTTTAGTTATTGTCTTTAAAATAAAAAATTGTAATATTTTTAGAAATCGTGAATTGTCATTTTTATGAATAAGAACAAATATTTAGAAAAAACATCTATCTTAGGCTATATATTTTATTACAAAATAAATAATATGCAAAATAAATAAACTGAATATTATACTTTAATATAAATGCGAAACTGATATTATAATTTAATTATAATTTAATTTATTTAACAGTACCTGTTTCATAAAAATTTTTACATTTGAAGTATTGATGTAATTTCTTCATTATACGGGTTTATGATGATAAAATTATTTAATTCTCAGTTTTATTAATGAAAAACTATATCATTTTGAATTAAAATAAAACATAATTAATTTTTTTGATTTCAAGTGCATTTTATAAGATAAGTATCATAAGTTTCTAATATTAGACATTAAATAATATTTAAGAAAATATAACATAGTGTAACTTGGTAATTTACTGAATCTAATGTAAACTTCATAAAGTAAAATAATTTTGTGAAAATAAAAATTAAAACTGTAAAATCTCTCGAATACAAATTTTAAATTCAAATACAAATATTTTTGAACAATTATAAACATTACTTCTATATGATACATTCGACGTAATGCACATTTTGTAAGCTTAGCATATTGATTTACAAACTCATAGCTTTAAAATATTGTCTATTGTCAAAGAATTTAGAAACGTTGTTATTATAGAGCATTGACTCATAAAAGTTTTTCAAAAACATGAAAATCGTGCTGTGATTGAATGTTGATTACATGAAATTTACTTAGGAAAGTTATAGAAAAAGGAATTTTTAAACAATTAATTGACTAAAAAAACTCGACTATTACAAGCAGCAAATTATAGATTTATGAAATCATCAATTGAACTCGAGGAAATTCACGCGTATCGATTTGAATTTCGTTAAATATGCGGCGTGGTTTTATCATTAAAAAACAAAACTAGTAGAAAATATTAATTTTTTTTATTTTGATTGTTTCATTATTATAAAATTTAATTAGATTTAAAAATACAAATCGTATTATACCAATTACTTTTGATTATTAGTTCAATGGCAATTAAATTGTTATCCATTAATGCTTTCAAAAGAAAAATTAAATAAAATTTTTTATTTTTTTGTCTTCATTTTGTTTACAGTGTGAAATTTAAAAAACTTAATGAAATGTTGTTAAATAAAAGCGTATTAATATAAAGTAGTACACATAATAAAATGAGGTTTAAGATTGTTACTACATTAAATTCTTCTCAAATATATAAAAAAATATTTTATGGATTATATAAATATTATATTTAATAAATTATAATAAAACTTAATAACTAAATATTTATACAATATTTAATTAAAATAATGGATTTATTCAACCATAAATTATTTAATGTGATACACTTTTAAATATTATTTTTTATCATATGACACATAAAACGTAAATAAATTTTACATCCTAGATTTATACAAATAAAATATAACAAAAAAGTATAAATTATTTAATTGATCCCTGAAATTTAATTGGTAACCGCATATGAATAAAAACTTCATTACTCTAACTAAAAGTTAATAGCAATATTATTGAAATTATTGTAGTCATATGATAAATAACTTTATTTATTATTTTAGCTAATTTTTAATACATAAAACATATTGTTAATACGCTGAAATACATTACTTTTTTAAACAATGATTACATTTATTGAAACATTATTATTTTTAATTTGTTTGAACGAGGAAAAAATAATAATTATTTTATTTTGTTGATTTAATATTCTCGTAAATTATAAAATAATGAAATTGATTACATGTGTATAAAAAATGTTTTTTAATAATTTCAACCTTTATATAAAATACACATTATACTACGTCAAGAAATTAATTTCTGTACAATTAGAAAATTTAATAAATAACTATAAACATTAAATATATGTTATATTTTTTATATTAGACCAAAAAGATGAGTTTGACATTTTTTAAATGAATATTTAGAAAAACGGAGGATTTAAATATAAAATTTTCAATATTAGTATCAACGAGAATTTAAATAAAATATTTATTATAGTTTTGTATGAATTATTGACGATATAAAATGATTTAAATATACATTTAAACATGAAATTTCTCTCTCCACTTTGTCAGCGTATTTATTTCAATTCAATATATGATTATCGATTAAGTGCAACTTTTGCAATAGAAAACTTCCAAACATATATTACGAAATTTATCACTTCTTAGAATTTTGTAAAACAAAAATTTATAAATGAAAAATTATGTGAAATAATATATTATAAAAAACGACATTTTTCTCTCACAAGTGTAAGACAAAAGAAAATCTGATAAGAGAATTTAATAGAAAGTAAGACTTTCGTTGTGTGCGCCACACTTTTTGTGCTTAAGAAATGTTCTGTTTTACATGACTATGAAAAAAAAATAAACGCACCTTGTGCGAGGGCAGCACAATAGCTATTATTTTTATCGAACAAACTATTTAACTCAGTTGACTACTGTGATAGGACAGGTGAAATTATTTAAGCAGAATGCTGTATCATTTCTTGATTTTAATAAATATTTCAAAGCAAATATTAAAAGAATAATTTTTTTTTTTTTTTTTTATTTATTATAACTAACTTGTCTTTATATGTGGATATTGAATTATTTATATATAATATTATATATAATTATTGGGATTTATAATTTTTTATGGAATAAATATATAACAATGTTTAATTATTAACAAACTTATTAATTTTACCAACTAATAAATATTGACAATATATTTTTTCTAACCTATTATTTTAAAAAAATTTATTAAAAATCATAAACAAATGTTTTATGAACCTGTAAGCATTAATATCACTATAAGAATATCAAAGGTACATTTGATGAATTTTAACTACTTTTTTTTTTAACTTTTAAAAATAATTTATATACCAATTGTGTCAAATTTTATATTGATAAATGAAATAAATGAACTCAAATTCCTAATGTATTCATAATTCTATATACTATTATTTTTATTAATTATTGTAATTTTAAATTTAACTTTAAATATTATTATGTTTAAGATATTGACTAATTTTAATATGCGCAATAGATATCAAAATATACATTACATTATAAATATTATACTTAACGTAAGAGGTAATAATGTTGAAATGTTACGCATATGTAATTAGAATATTTTAAAAAATCTTCCCTTCAATCAGTTATTATAATTTTATAAATGAATCATTTTTAATATAAATTTTCAATTAAAATAAAGTTAAATTATTATTTTATTTTATTATTCCATTAATGATATAAAACTAAGAGTATATAGTTGCACTATATAAATTTCATTATTGTTGTATTGTAAAAAAATAAGCTACAATTACATAATAAATACGATATGTTTAAAATTTGATGTATATAAATTCTTAATATGCGTTGCATATAAATGATTATTTGTGAAAATTTTTTCGTAACATACTTACCAACAAACTGTGTGACAAAAGCATTTTTAGTTATTAATAGAAGCACATTTAATTATTAATAGAAATTTTTCCTTTGAAGCATATGTTCATATGCAATATGTAAGGTATAGTTCAATTATAGAAATCTGATATAATGACTATCACACTGATCAGTCATTTATCAAATTCCTTTCTACCTTCGTGTATGTGAATCAAACTAATAATGCAAATATCGGATTAGATATATAACATATTAAAAATAAATAGAAGAAAAGGGTCAGAAAGAGGGTTAGTCGGAGAAAATAAAGAGGTTCACCTCGCGAATGTATCTTATCGTTGGCCAGAATTAGTTCCTCTCATTTCAAGTAATAATAAAAAAGCGAGTACAAGTTCTAACAATAATCGGCTCCCCTCCGGGACTCGGTCACGTGACTCCGAGACTGGATTCGCATAGGCGTCGCGTGATGCACATCTGTACGTGCAAAGTTAGTGGTAAAGGGCAAGGGGCAAACGGCGTCCTGTACATGGTTACTCAGAACCACAACGAGTGTTTAGTGGATGTTTCTTGACTTCTAGCATGCGTATGTTCTCCTCCCATTTAAAGTTTTCTATGTATCAGGCTGCGCCAGACCATTATTAGTTGAGTCATTTTAACCAAAGAAAGAGCCAAAATAAAAGTTGCACGTGAGATTTTTTTTTTAGAATCAGTCAATAACCATGGCATACAAGAGAATATCGCTATGATATGTGAAAAAGTGTAGCGGAAATACACTATTAAGTTAATGAAAAATAAATTGATAATCGTCTGACATTTGGCATCAAATCGCATTAGTTAATTAATGTTATTTCATGTATATCTCAAAAAAGTGAAATATTTTTGTAAGTGGAGTTTATAAGTGAACTCAATTAGTTATTTACAAAGGATATTTATTTAATGCGTATTCTTAAGGAAATTGGTGGGTTAATGTGGTTTTTGAACAATGTAGATATAAAAAAAAAATATATAAGATAATAAAAGAGACTTGATTTTTTTGTACAATTCTGATAACAAATACGATAGATATGTATTTAAAAAATGAAGATTCTAGACTCTGTATTATAGAAGATGTGAACAAAATAGTAGACTGTCTCATGGTATTTTTGCTTCAAAGTTGTAAAACGCGGCATCCCCGATTATGAATATGGTAGAGATACACGCATTTTTCACCTTGTGTATATAAAAAATTGAATTAAATTTGAATTTGATTTAACTATTTTAATTCATGTTAACAAGTATAAAGTAATTAATTAGAAATTAAAAGAGATCCAAATAGGTGCAAGGTAAATAAAAACGAGTCTATTCTAATGCACCTTGCACCTATTTGGATCTCTTTTAATTTCTAATTAATAAATATGGAAGCTGCTTATAAAGTAAATTCACAAAAAATATTATAATATTTCAAAAATCAAAATTAATAAAAAAAATTTTTATCATAAGTATAAAATTTCATATTAATAATTAAAAGTAAGGTATGTTCACATTTTAATATATGTATTTAAACAATGTAATAATTATTTAATATTAGGTAAATGCCCATTATTTAATTTTTTAAACTTTCAAATATTTTATGTTATTTATATTAGTTTTTTAATTTTGAAGTGAAAGGTAAAGTTTAAGATAATATATTATCTTATAAGATAAGATAATAGTCTAAAATAATAAATATCAGTTTTTACATATAATATGCGTCGTAAGTAATAATTATAAATGGCGAGTCAGAAGACTGTATTTAGTATTGTCACAATTAAAATATTAAAAGCGACATTGCCAACTTTATTCCTTTTTCTCCAAATATTTATTTTGAAAAAAATTTAATAAAATACAAAAATACATAAATTTTCTTTTTTTTCATAACCTTTTTTTTATTATAAGATACTTAATTTTTTAACAAAATAACTCCAAAAAACTAATGATTTTTATTAAATTACATTGAAAGTCTGCTTATTCAAGTTAAAAAGTTTACAATAATAAATTCATAATAAGTAAAATAATTATGTTTAAAAAAACTCTAAATCAAAAATTATAAAAAAAATTATTTTAATTTAATACCTTATTTTTTAATTTTTTAAAATATTTAAAATACATGCTTTTATATTTACTTTTATACTTATATTTTAAACGAGCATGTATTCATGGTACGTTGTTGAGAGTGCACTTTTCAAAAAATTCCAAAGATACTTTTCAATTAATTATACAGAAATTAAAAAGTTGAACTTGTCTTATTAACGATTAAATCTTGAGTAAACAATTTGCCGCAATGATTTGGGATATACAAATTTATTTTCAGTATAAAAGCATAATAATAGATATATTAATATTTACTTGGTTTAAATAAAGTTTAAAAATAAAATCTCATTTTTGCAATGAAGAAATTGGAATTTATTTACAAATGAATCTATTATTTAGAAAATTTAATAACGAAACAAATGAGTTACAAATATTTCTTAGTCTGTTACTTAGTTTTCGAGATTGAAAGATAAAAAAAATAAAAGATTTTTTAATTAACACTCGCTTACACTAATTTCCTCACTTGTTCAGACGTATTTTAGCAATATTTATTTTCTATTCATCGTAATAAATTGATTTCAAAAAAATCTCGTGTAATTCACGCAAATTCGGTTTTCAACTAAAATGATTGGACTATATTGCAGATAAATAAAGATCAAGATCAAGGCTTACATATCTAAGACTAACGAATTTCAAGTTATCCTCAAGTCAATGTATGTGAACACTTTTTCATAGATCAATTATTGTTTTCACTTTAATCATTGAATGGACGAATCGAAAAGTGCATATCTTACTTGGAATTTTATGACCAAATTATTGTTTGATCTTATGTTATTAAACTTACACGTCAGTCTAATATACCAAGATTACCGATAATAGCTAAAATTTAAATCTAAATTTCTCTTCATAACATACACGTTTTAACATGAAATTTAAATAATAATAAATAAAAATGAAAAAATTAGTGAGAATGTAAAAATCTGAGATTTAAAACATCAGGGATTTAAGATATCGAGTTGGCAATGTATGGGTAGAGGAATTATTGCACTCATTTAAAATCTTAGTTACTATAAAAATATATAAGTTATCATGATAAAGCGTGTGATAACCTTAAGTCTATTCTTTAAACTTTTTCCCACATCGTCAAAATTAAAAAAAAAAAGTGGGTTATAAAAGTAATAAGATGCAGTGAAAGTGGTTCAATCGATAAGGGGAGGGGTGAGGAAAGAAAGAAAAGTGCCCAGAAAAGTTGATGATGTTTAATTTATGCGCAGGCAATCGACCGCCTGAAGGATGGCCGGTGATGGTCTGGTTTCATGGCGGAGACTTCAACACCGGCACGCCAGCCATTTGGGATGCTTCCATCTTTGTCACCAAACATAAGGTCAAGTTCATAACTTTTAATTGTGCGTGTGTGTGTGTGCGCGCGTACCTTGAGTCTGGAGTGAAATTTTAGGTGTAGCTGGTCACCTCACTCGTAATGGCCTGACACGTAGAGCCTCTAATCTAGTACGCCTTGTTTCGAAAGAAAATGAAGAAAGACAATGGAAAATTGTGATATACAGCGTGAGAATTAGGAAGTTCAGTCTAAAGCCGTTAACAAATTACTCATTAAATTACATCATTATATAACTCTTGCACTTACTCAAGTTCATTCATTTTACAAGTTGTGTACAACAATAATAACATTTGGCATTTGGAAAGTTTACTTTGCAGCATTATAACTTTAGGCTTATCTTTCTTCTTTCTCATTCAAATAAAAATACCATTACTAATTGAACATTAAAATTAAATCTGACTTCAAATGTTCGCATATTAATTTCAAGATAATTATGATTTAAGGTATTTCACAAAACTTAATTCATAGGGACATAACTTTAAGCAAGTACGATTTAAAACATTCTTCTATATAAAAGTTGTTTTTAGTACATAACTATTTTATAAATATTATTATACAATTATTATTTTAACAAGTATATTTATAACATTATTTACGTTATACAATTTTTCATTCAGAAAATTGATTAACATCTAATCCATATCCGTTCAATTTATTTCTTTTCAATATAAATTTCATTAAAATGGTGACGATAAATTTATACGCTATAAAATAAATTTATATCAAGTAATGATGATATAATAATTCATGAATAGTTATTAGAATGTTCTTCCAATAAACGTATTTATTAAAATACATTTTATAACACAAAATAATAGTATATAACATGCGATAAAATAAAGTTTTTTTGTGAAAACTGGGAATGGAAGTAATTGAATTATTAAAATATCATTAAATATAACCTATAATAATAAAATTAATTATTCAAGTTTCTTTTTTTATTCGAAATCAATAGAAAGCCTCTTTCTCATTTAAAAAGACTTTCACTAACAATTCAAACAACCGAGCTTTTCAAAAGATTTAAATTTGTTCGTCAAAGAATATCAGAATCTTTTAATACTTACAAAAAAATAATTATTTACATTTTTTTAAAATTAAATTTCAAATTGAACTTACATTACAGTCTATTAAAATTAATTTAATATCAATAATATAATTGTAAAATCTTTCATGCATAAAATATTTTGTATATATATTATTTATTAATTGCATTCAGGGTGAAAGTGTTTTAAACAAAACTTAACAATAATTATATGAATAAGATTTTTGAAAAGAATTAACATCTTTATATTTAATGTGTAATAAAAAAATATGTTATAATCTGGTTAGTTATTAACGTTTTTTGTGATTACATAATCATAGAAAGTATAAAAAATTTGAATTTCAATAAATTAATTTTAACTAAAACACTGATATTATTAGTTATCAAATAATGACTTCAATTAAACCTTGATAATAAGGTAAATTACGTTTTTAATATTGAAGAATTTCATATCCTCATTACATTGAAATGTAAAAACTCGAGCAGAAAATTACGATGATTGTATATATTATTTTTACTTTTTTTCATATCAAAATCCACTTATCATCTTTAGTCAAATAAATTATATAATTAAATAAGTAAAATTTTTGTTATTTTTTTTATCAGAATGAAATTAAGCTTTAATGTACGACACCAATCGTTGAACAACTTCCATTAAAACAATATTGCTTACAATCTAATGAAAGTTAATAACATTTTTTCCGACCAAAAGGAAAAAATATTTAAGCATTATAATTTTATTTACAATACTTTATGAAGTTTTATGTTTACTTATTATATTTTGATGTGCATTAATTTGATTCAACATTCATTGCAAACATAAGTTATCAATACAATCAATTTATACAGTTTGGTATATACATATATGAATTTTAATTCGAATGATCTCTGAATTATTCATTTAATTGGATTTTATTTATTAGATATTCAGATTGATTTAAATAATTTATTTTTTTTCAAAATAAAAATTTATAATGTTTTATATCTAAAAATAATAAATATTTATTGGGTCTAATACAAAACATTTTCAATAAAATATATTGCATCATTATCATAAAAATTTATCTAAAATATATTGTAATTATATTAAAGCTTATTTGTACCTTAATTATTGCTATTTGCTTTATATATTATTTTACTGTTATTGAATAATATACTTGGTATATAAAAAATAGCTTTCTTCAAATGAAATATTACGCATTCTGATCAGAAGATTAATTTGATAATTAATTTTTATATTTTCAATCATAATCACGTGTCACTACATTATTATTATTTATTCATAATTTTTTTTATTGAAATTAGAAGATTAAATATTGAAATTTGATTAAATCTGGATTTAACGTACTTACACGATCATTTTTTTACATGACTGATATAATTAAAGTAATTTATTGTTTTAAATTTAATAAATTTAAATTAGATGCATGCAAATGCGCAAGCAGCACATTTATGTACATATATATATCTATATATATATACTATATATATAATATATATATTAATTGAAATATTCGCCAAAATTCTTGATTTAATATTAAGTCATTAAATTATTTAATCTACAATTTTTAATAAAAAATTTATGAAATGATTTTAAATCAAATTCCATTTTAATTTGTTTTATTTTAATTGTCATAAATAAAATGAAACATATGCTAATAAAAGGAAAAGCATATTATAATTTTCTTATTCATAAATGTCCATCTGCAGATCTGTAATATTTAACGAAGTATTTAAGACATATATAATAAAGCAATTCTTTTTATTTTGCACAAATTATAAAACATTAAATGAAAAATAAAAAAATGATATTCGTGTAATATATTTAAATCAGTTTATATTGGAATAATATTTAACTTTATTTGGCTCAAAATAAACAGCTTTGTATACTGACATTAGGTCTTTATAATTTTTCAATATTGATATTTTTAATTAAACATTTGTAATCATGTAATTATGTTTAACGTTTACAAAATTTTAAAAAATTAATATTTTATAATCAATGTTAATTATATTGAAATAAAAATGTATCTATAAACATTGTAACTTACTTATAAAGTAACTTTCATGAAAGATGTTATTCTGATCTTTTTTTTTAAAAAAAAATTATTTAAGAAGCCGAATTTAAGTTGTAGCATATATCGAACGATTTCATATGTTGATATATATGTATGTTTTAAATATTGTGTATCGTTAAATTATATCATTTAAATGATGTTTATTACTTACAAAATTATTTAGACATTACTTAGGTATCTTTTATAATTATAATGAAATCTATTATCTATATTATATTACTTAATATTTTAATTTTATTTTTTTATAAAATTCTTGTGAATTGAACGTTATTTTGTTTGCTTATCCTTTTTAATATAAGAAAATAATTACTTCAGTGTCTAATCTGAATATATTATTAAATAATAAGTGTAATCAATCAATTTGTGCAAAAATATTCCGAAGCACAAGAAATACACGATCTATCTTCATATATTAAAATAAGCAATTTATAATTTATCATATTGATTTGAATCAAGTTTTGAAAACACTTAAAGATATATAATATTATATTCAAGAGTACACCGTTCAATTCAATGTAACGATTTAAAAAATTCTTTTTATAATTAAAACTGTAACGCAGTGGAAAACTTTGACTTTAAACAAAATTTTTTTTTTTTTAATGTATCTTTTAACGATGCATTATGAATTAATGCATCGTTAAACATTTTAAAATAATATATCAAATTTTATATTACGTTATAAATTATTATAATAGTTCTCAATATTCTATCGATTTTGGACAAAATCTAATAAATTTATTTATCTATTTTTTCATTATCAATAACAATAATATTGATCTATCGACAAACCCAAGTAAATACATTTTTAAATACATGGAAATATAATTATGTAAGCTTCTTTATTCGACGGGGTTTGGAATAAATTATAATCGGTGATAATTTATCCCCTCCTTCCTAGCTGATGACTAAGGGGATTGCACGTGTTAAGGGGTTAAGGCATCTGGTCCACAGACGGTCCCGGGGCCAACATAAGGACTCGAAATAAAGAATATGGATACGGGAACTGTTGTTGTAGCATAGTCTAATTCTAATGAAAATTTTCATATCAATACATCTCTCAATAAATCTGATAAATTTTGGTGCTTATTTAATTATGCTTCCCTTCAATTATTGTAAATTTTAATTATATCTTACACTTATATATTTTAAATGTTTATGATATTTATGTATTAAACACATTGTTTTAATGTACTCCTAATACATGTAATTAAAAACAAAAGTTTCCTGTTAAAAGTAGTCGCAAGTAAGTTAGACTGTTAAAATTTAAATAAACAACATGCATTCGTTTTCTGCGTACTTAATTCACAAGCCATAACCGCTAGCTTGCGCAATATACCTGCGTACTAAGTATTAAAAGTAAATCAAGATCTTTCTTATCCATAAGAATGCAATAGAATAATACAGTATAAGAAAATAGATTAGAACTTTTCATAGGGTGGTAGATCGTTACAAATTCAAGAATACACATCCTTCAATACACAGAATCGTATTTTTAGATTTCCGAGGCGTTGCAGGTCCTGTCGAACCGCGGTTCCCCTGAACTTTAACAGAAAACAGACCAGTTTAATTTATTTATGCGGCCTCTAACATCTAATCGCGTCTCAGGCGAAGGTTGCAAATTTGCATTCATCTTCGTGATCCTAGAATTTTGCACTGGCAAATTTAAAGTGGCATTAGTATTATGTATTTACTTCCTTTAACACTACCTCTCCAGCACCGTTGATTGCAGTCACTCGTTATGCCATAATTCCAGCTCAATCAGATGTCCTTGTTTCGCACTACCATGGCATTATTAAATTAGCCATCAACTGGAAGTGAAAAAAAGAAGACTCGATTCCGATTCAACATCACTTTAATTTCTCAGCTTCTAATTTTCAAATCGGTTTATAAAAATTGCATTTTATTTTCTAACAAAAATCGTAAAAATTGTTAATAAAAAAAACCCTAAATATTATAAGTGGCATCATTTTTAGAAAATAAGAATTTACTGATTTTTCACGAATTTTGAATTGCATCACCAGCTGCTTTTTTCATGACCTAAAAAGTTCTCTATTGCTTGGATTATCTCTTTTTTCTATAATGTCTCTTATCAATAAAAATACGATGATAAAGTAATGAGAATTTGATTATTAAAAAATTTAAAATAAAATATTCATGGTTATGAAATAATAATCCTTTTAATGTAATTGGAATATTTTTAATTTATTCTACAATGAGCAAAATGTTATAATTTTTTTCATACTAACATAATAAAAATATTATTCACCAATTTACACCCCACTTTTTCAATTGCAACATTTATTTTCACATAATAAAATTATATCAATTTAATGAGAAACAATGCGTTTAAAGATTATTAAATTCTTAGAGAATATAGCTACATGAATTGTAGTGAATGATATACCAATAGTACAACAATCTATTTTCATTCTAAAAATATTCACAAATATTTATAAATTGAAACATTTATAATTAAAAAAATTAATAAATTATATTCATTCACTGTATGATTACAGGTTCGAAATATGTAATTATACACTGTTTAAAATCGAGTTATATTCTCACGGTTTCAAAAGATCCAATTAAAAAACTCTTTAGCAATAAATGTCGTCAAATATAATTTTTTTTTTATAATAATAAAGAAACTGTATATTTTATTATATTGGTAAAAATTTATTTTGATCTATAATTCTTTGTTATTAATTGACCATAAGACATATTTATCAATGAATATATCTTGTGTTTAATAATTAATATAGTTTTATTTATTTTTTAACTAATCAATTACGCTAACTTTACATTATAATATTTTAATTTATGCATTTAAATAAAAAAAATTATCATTTTTTATGTATCTAAATGTAAAGTTGATACAATTTTATAATAATTGTATACCTTAATGTATACATTTACATGAAATTTTTTTGTAAACATTTTATTTTTACAATATATTTAGATAATTATTAAATTTTATTGATGTATTTGTGTATACCATATTTTATTGAAATATAAATTATAATATTTAATAAAAATAAATATTAAGCATAAATAATTCAATAATATTGAATAAAAAATATGCCTTCAAAATACGAACCTTATACAACAAAATTCATGTACAAAAACGTGTAATAGTTAATTTATAAATATAAAAATTATGAAATAATTATAAATTTAAATTTGGTAAATGAAACTAATTTGAAAAACATCGAGTGTTGAATCGCTTTTTTAATAAACGATTTTGATTGGCTAAATAGTTAACGGACTACGTTTAATTGAATAATTATAAATTGAAGATTAAAACTTTAACAATATTAACGAGGTCTTAAATCTGCAACAGGTGCTGGTAGTAACAGTCGCATACCGATTGAACATCCTTGGATTTTTCACGACTACGGATTCGGAGTCTCCGGGTAATTACGGGATGCTTGATCAGATCGCCGCATTGAATTGGGTGAGAGAACACATCGAGTTGTTCGACGGTTCGCCTTCGAACATCATCATCTATGGGCACAGTGCAGGGGCTATCAGTGTGGGCCTACACATGATGAGTCCTCTCAGTAAGGGCAAATTCGTTAAGGCCATCGCCATGAGTGGTGACCCGATCAACTCGGTCAGAACGCCTCAGGACGAATTCCCTATCGTTAAGCAGGTATAAAGTATTTCTAGAAATTCCTCGATAATGCACTTAAAAAAAAAAAAAATATGATACAACTTTTATTAAATAAAAGTTCAATCATAAAGAATGTTACCATTTTGTTTTGTTTTTTTTTTATTTATGTTGCAGCTTTTAAAAGTATACCAAGCAATAGAGCACTTTTTAGGCCATGAAAAAAGCAGCTAGTGATATACATGGTGCATCCACGAAATATCGAGTTTTTCTTTCATTTTGCTCCTATTCATCGTAGAAATTCGGGAGAGGTCTTAAAATGTCGACAAACTCTTTCCGCATTTGTCCTTTTTTTTGTTTTGTTTTTCGATAATTAGGCGTGGCAGGATTTAACTTCGCGCGAAGGGTGTTTTTCAAATTTTTGACACGGCGCGCTGAAGCGATTAGTGGAAAACCACTACGCGAGAATGTTTTGTTCAAAGATCATAAAAAAAAAAAATTCTTACCTTTCTTTTTTGAAAAATGATTTATTCGTGGACTTATAAACAGGGTAAAATAAAAATTTTTAATTCTTTAAAATAATTTCCTCCTGTATCAACATATTTTTGAAGGCGTGTTTTTCAAATTTCAAATGCATCTTCAAACTCTTTGGCTTTGTTGTTTTTCAAAAATTTCGATATTTATAAATTTTTTTTGTACTATATTGTATACTGTAGATCGTGTTAAATTCAGTTATTTCTGAATTGCTTAATCTGTTAATCTACAGTTCAAATTTTAAATTTCTAACACGCGCCGGGTATTCCTAACCATTCGAAAGTTTTTTGGGTGCCCAAATCGAGGCTTGTCGATGATTCTTTCTCGGCCCTCTTTAAAAGCTCTGTGCCATTTTTCACATTGCGATTTTAACATGCAATTATGTCCATATATTTCTTGCAACATTTTATACGTTTCTACACTGTTTTTTTTTGTAAACAAATTTTATCTAGTAACGCTGTTCGAGTAGTCGCTCCATCGCGCCTTGTCAAAAAACTGAAAAACACCCTTCGCGTGAAGTTAAATCCTGCCGCGCCTAATTATCGAAAAACAAAACAAAAAAAAGGACAAATACGGAAAGAGTTTGTCGATATTTTAGACCTCTCCCGAATTTCTACGCCGAATAGGCGAAAAATGAAAAAAAAAAAAAATCGATACTTCGTGGATGCACCATGTATATCAAAATTTATAATAGAATCAGTAGATTCTTATTTTTCAAAATGCCACTCATAATATTCAGGGGGGTTTTTTATTAACAATTTTATCGAAAAAATGAATTTTTTTAACTTTTTTGTGTTAGAAAATGAAAAAAGATAATTTTAAAACTATAGTATCATGGCCGAATTGTAGCTAATAAAATTTTGAAGAAAATTTACATTTAGATAAACTGATCAGAAATTTAGAAGTGGATAAATTTTCCAAATAATACAGGATTTGTTCTTCAATTATCTTTTGCAAAATCGTTGAAAAAACTGAAATCATCTGATAAAGTGAGCTGCAAATAACTTCGTAAGTTTTCACATAATTTAATCAACATTAGTATTACTCGAAAATTATTAATTCGATCAAGGAAAAATTTAGTTTGAATAAACTGTATAATAATCACTTAAATTTTGACAAACTACAGATCCAAATACTAAAAAATGACAAATACAAATTTTTTAATTAATTAAAAATTTTTCCTGTGTAAACTTCTAAATATTATGAGTAGCATTTTAAAAAATAAGAATCTATTGATTTTTTATACTTTAATTATTAACTTTTTAAAAAGTAAACCGAATATTGTCAGATATATAATTATAAATTGATGCGAATAAATTCGTAAATACTTTAGTTATTTACCAGAAATTTTTTTTTTAAATTTAGATCAAGTAAAAGTTTCATTTATTATAATGATTTGAATTAATTTTATATTATTCAAAAACACAACGATAAGCATGTAATTTTAATGAATTTTGACTTATATAGGATCATAAACTTAAATATTATTGTTTATAAATCTTTCAATTAAATAAACCTAACTTTTTAAAATATTTTATGGATGGCTGAAATAGATATACTTTAATCGATTTACATATTTTAGTTAAATGATAAATTAAGATTAATTATGATTAACTAGTTGTCCTTATTAAAATTGGAGTTTAAATTACTCATTTATTCTGAAAATTTCAAAGAATAAATAAAGTTATAATAATTTATCAAATGATGTGATCAACAGTAACACTTCATACTTTAAAAATCTTTTACAATAATTAATATATCAGTAAGCCATTTTATAAAAAATGTTATAAATACTAATAAGTTGTCTGATATCAAGTTTCAAGATAAATTGTAAAAATTTGATTTAGAATATTTATTGAATATTATTTAAATTAGGTTTTATTTAATCTAATTTGCACCACATTCAGGTGGCGGATAAATTTGGATGTTATCGGAAAACTTCAGATTTAATGCAATGCCTACGCAACGTTGATATTGATATAATGATCAAAGAAACTGCGGACATCGAAACCTGGGGTCCCATCGTTGACGCAGATACGAATAATTCCACCGATGGGCCATTTTTACCGAAGCATCCACGAGAATTCGACCTACAGGAGATTTACGCGGTACCTTTTATAACGGGGTATACGAACAATGAACAAGCCTTAGCCTACATTGATGATCTTGGCAGCCAGAACGTCGACGGTCGACTACCCATGAATCAATTCGAACAGCTAATCCGCGAGGAGATTACTAGTGGAGTTATGACACCTGAGGAGAATAACACCTGTGAGATCAGGCCTGATCTCGTGTCAGATGCTGTTCTGTTCTTCTACAGACCTCATCCCCCAGTACGCGATCAGAAACTTTTGAGAGACCGATACCTCCACCTGCAAACCGACAAGAATTACGCTGCGGGCCTCACACAGTTTGCAAACAAAATTGACGGGTAAATTACCGTATTGCTTGATTAGTTTGGAATCTATGGTTTTTTTATTAAAATAATAATAATAGTAATAATAATAATAATAATAATAATAATAATAATAATAATAATAATAATAATTGATGATGATGACGATGATGACGACAACGACGACGACGACGACGACGATGATCATGATATTGACGACGATGATAAAAATAAAAGTTCTTTAAAAAATTTTATATAAATGATTCAGCAAAATAACAAAATATTTCATTAATTTATTTTTAATTGAAGTTTTTTTAAATAAATGAAGAAAGGTAAATTTATAAATTTACATTATATTAGCATAAAAAATCGATGTTACTCAATTTTTGAGTATATTAATTACATATTTATACATTTTATTTATATATTTCATACATTAATTTTAAAAAAATGCTTTTAAATAAAATACATCTATTGTACATTTTTCTACTCATGTATATTTCTGAATTTCAATTTATTTCAATTTACAATTTTTTTTATGATGTTAATAATATTGAACTAAATATTAATATTAAAAATATGAGCGTAACATTGTAAGTATAAGTTTTATGTGTATTGAATGGTTGTAAATATTAAATATATTCAATAATTAGATTTGTATATCAGTTTCATAAGGATATTACTTAATTCATATACGTTTACTGATGAAAACATAAAATTATGCTTTAGTTAGGCGAGAGTAGAAATACTAAAGTGCATATTAATTCATTAAATAGTTATATATTGTATTTATTTAATTAAATGATAATACGCATGGTTTATAAAATTTCCGATCCCACTATCTGCTTAACAAATAATGTCTGGATGAATAACTAATTATTTCCTGCAGATAATACATATATTTAATTATTATTGCTTCTTTTTCAATTGTTTTTCCAATAATATTTATTTATTGTAGAATAAATTGGTTTTAAGACTATTATTATATTATTTAACCTATGTTTAATAGAATATAATAAAATACAATAATGCATAAAATAAAACGAGCGATAATTTAATAAAGTAATAGCCCAAGCAATAGAGTACTTTTTAAGTTATAAAAAAGCAGCTAATGATATATGTCAAAATTCATACAAAATCAGTAGATTCTTATTTTCTAAAATGCCACTTATGATTTTCAGGAATTTTTCTTTTTATCTAATGAAAAGTCGTAATTTTAACACTATAGTGTCAATGGACGATTTGTAACCAATAAAATTGTAAAGAAAATTCATTTTTAGATAAACCGATCGAGAAATTAAAAGCGGATAAATTTTCCAAAACCGGAAAATTTTTAAAATAATTAAAAAATTTGTATCAATGTCATGTTTTAGTATTTTATTTTCATCTATAGTATTTGGAAATTATAGTGATTAATACACAGTTTATTTGAAGGGAATTTAAGCTTGATCGGATTATCAGTTTTCAAGTAAAACTAATGTTAATTAAATTATGTAAAACATTACGAAGCTATTTCCAGTTTAAGTTATCTTACGATTTTAGTTTTTTCATCGGTTTTAAAAAATGTAATTGTTGCATAACAAATTTTGTATCTTACATTTTGTTTAAATAATTTGGATTTGTCAAAATATGAGGATAAATATTATCAAAAAATGCTGAGTCTGTTCAATTTGATGAGGAGCAGGGAAAATAATAGACGAGGGGTTTGTTAGCATAGAAAATTGTTGAAAAAAAAAACAAAATGATCCAGTAGAATGAGCTGAAAATAATTAAAATAAGTTCAAATTTTGTACAAATAAAGTGCATTTTTAATTAATTTAAAAATTTTCCGGTTTTGGAAAATTTATCCGCTACTAAATTTCCGATCGGTTTATCCAAAAATGAATTTTCTTTACAATTTTATTGATTGCAAATTGTCCATTGACACTATAGTGTTAAAATTACGACTTTTTATTTTATAACAAAAAAAGTAAAAAAAATACATTTTTTCGTTAAAAGTGTTAATAAATAAAAAAAAACCTGAATATCAGAAGTGACATTTTTGAAAATAAGTATGTACTGGTTTTGTTTAAAGAATTCACCTATAAAAAGGTCTGTTGCTTGGTCTACAGAAAGTGATTATAACTTCTAATAGAACATTTTTATGTGTATTTTATGCTTGCTAATTATAAAAAAAGGAAATAATTATAATTTTAAAAAAATTCCAATTTATACGAAGAAAATTAAATAAGAGGTTATTACTATTGATCAATGATTTTAAAAAAATTCCATCGGAATTAGTGGTAGTCATAACCAAGACTTTATAGTATGTATGATAATAAAAATTGCGACAAAATGAGAGTCTTTAAACATTCCCTGCGTTTATTAAAGTTGGGATTTGTGATAAAAAAAAAACTGAGTTTTGTATTTCAAGGCTAATAAAATATCATTCCAGGGGATATTAAGTTGTCGCCAAAGATCTTCCAACAGTCCAACACTAATCAAATTTTTATTTTGCTTTATAGCCACTCCTCCAATGTGCAGGCGTTTGTCTACAGGTTCGACTATCGCGCGCGCACTCAAGCCGTAACCAGAGATGTGCCAGAATGGGCGGGTGTTCCACATATGTTCGAGCTCCCCTTTGTATGGGGTTTGCCCTACTCGGTCGGTTCCAACATCCAATGGAACACCATGGACAAAAAAATGACCGACGTGATGATGGGGATGTTCGCGGCATTCGCGCGATCCGGCAACCCCTCGATCACGGGTGTTAAGTGGGAGCCGTTCACGGAACGCAACCCAGGCATCCTAATTATCGAGCGGAACCTGGACATGAGCAATACGGGGATCGTGGACTATAAGGCCCTCGCCTTTTGGAACGAGTACTACCCCACTCTTGTCGAGGCCGCCATCAGCAATTGCTGCAACGTCACGAGCTCTGCTGGAGTTCTGTCCAAATTTCAGGAACGACTTCTCATTGCCACCTCACTCGAACTTCTGCGGCTAATCATCGAACGCCGTCTAGTGTGAAATGTTAATGTCCAAAATATTTTTTGTTCGTACCCCAGTGCATTTTTTTGCTCGTGTGCTGCTATGCATAACGAGGGAGTAAACGACTTGTTACGTTCCACAACAGTGGCGAATGAAATCAATTGTATGCTTTCGTCCTCATGGATTCGAAGGCTTATGATAAGGAAGATGCTTTACGATGTGCCATGAATTTTTTGGATATATCGCAGCAACATAATGATATGATGTTTGTGTCATGCCATTAGTTAATCATGTAACGCTCTTGGCTAAAGTGGTTACACTCAGACTGTACGACTATTACTAGAATATGGCAAATTTATTTGGTAAAACGTATATATAGTCATTGCATATTTTATTACTATTTTAAAGACTTGCATGACTTTTAGTAGAGACTTTTAAAAAATAGATAATTGATATAATATTATGCACGTATAAAAGTGATAATGATCAATTTACGTATTTACTTACTCTATTCAAATGTTATACGTTTATTTTTGTGATATTTGCTTCTATTATTTAAGCCAAGAAGGCATCCAATTATTACACCTTTTAGATTTTCCAAGTTTTAAAGCAATATAGTTTATTTTTATAGATATTAACGATAAGAAAAAATTGATGTGCATTAAATTGTATTATGATGATCTGAAGTTCCTCATCGGTGTACAAAAAACAAATATTTATTACTTTTGTTTCGGCGACGATTCGTCAAGTTCATTTCTTGCCTTCACCAGGCCTTAGTACAATTTTGATTATTTTGACGCATGACTAAATTGTTACAGTATCGTGTGAAATTTAGATTAAATTATATATAATCTATAAGAATTAATTTTAATTTATACAATAATTTTTTTTCCCAAATAACACGCTACGTACAATAGTATAAACTAGATCATAGTAAAATATTAATATTTACTAATAATTAAATTTGAAAAAATATTTACCTAAAATTTTCTATATACTTACATTAGAATATTTTATTAAATTTTAATTATTTATTACCACAGTTTTTCGGTCAATATAAAGTTTGCATCAGAAATGTAGATTTTGGTTTAAAGTTTTTTTAAAAATCTATTTAAATCGCTCACATAAAGATTATATGCAAATATGCTATCAATATTATTAATAATATTTAGAAAAATTTTGTAGATGAAAAATCGTTTGATGATATTTATGTTCAATTTTATCACGCTTAGAGTATGTAACAAAACTTACATTTATAGTTTTTTATAAATTTAAACATTTTTATCAAATGTATTAAACAATATTAAATATATTTTTCAATTAATTATTACTAATCTAAAAATTTTAATCTATACTCTAATCAATCATATAAAACCAAAAAAATAATTTGTATTAATTGACACATAAATATGATTGTACAAACTTTTAAATATTTTAATTATAAATTGAAAAAAATAAGTATTTACAAAATTATTTTAATAAATCAAATATTTTTCAAAATTTTGTGATATTAAATGCATTGCTAGCATTTTTTATTCTGAATTATTTTGCTTGCCATTAATTCACAACTATATAAACTATATCGAAACATTTAAAAACTTACAAAGAGATTTTAAATTCTGTTTTACGTAAAATTAATATTTTTTATTTATGAATTATTGTTTTATCATATTCAAGAATTATATATTTACTGTCTAAAACATATATATATTATTAAATAATTTATAGCATATTGCAAGAAATTTCACATTTTATTATACAATAAGATATAATTTTATACGTAATTAAATAAATGAAAAAAAATTTAATTTAATTTATATTTTTCTATAATCCATATAAATTTAAATTGATTTCCGAATTTTTTTTTTTTGTAATTTATAACTATTTTTTTGAATTATATAATTAAGTTAAATTTAAATTCATAAAAATTCTTAACCATATTTTAATTAAATAATTCTGTATATATATATTTAAGATACTTATATTTTTAAGCCAAAGATTGTAACATTAATTTTAATTTGAAAAATGAATCGGAATAATTTTCATTAATGATTGTACAAAAGATGAATTAAAATAATAAATTATTAACAATAAATATATTTCAAAAACAAACAATTGAAGTAATCTACATATGCCTTAAATAAGAATTTGTAAAAAAATATTTTAATTATATTTACCAGAATTCATTAAAAATTACTTTCATTCTAAGAAATAAACAAAAAACATTTTTTTCGCATGATCTATCAATAGCTCTGATGATTATTTTAAAGTTTTTTTTTTTTATATCTATTACAAAAATATAGATATAGAATAAAAAGATAATAATATTTTTATATACATATTTAAAAATTCCTTAAATATAATTGCGAGATAAAAAAATCCAAAATATTATAAATAAGAATATAAAACTTTTTGGTTAATTTTGCTGTACTTAACAGCGACAAAAAAATGAAACAAATTCTCTTAAAAATATAACTTAAATAAGACTATTCTATCAAAATAAAAATAAAATAATTGATTTTTAGAATTTAATTTACTAGACTATAGAGAAAAATATTTTTGTTCCTTAATAAAAAATTTATTTTTAAATAGGATGCTAAATCGCATTTTTTCATTAATAGTGGTAGTTATATAATCACTTTTATGATAATTATTAATTTTTTTATGCTTAATAAAATTTTAATAAAACAACATTTGAATAATATGTAAATAATATTAAACTATATTCAATCTTAGACTTATAAAATTTTAAATTTTAATTATCACATGATTAAATACATATAAATGATTACAATTGAAAGTGGAATAATTTATTCAAAATTGCAGTTTAATTTTGTTAACATTATATGTTTGATATAAAATATTAATATTGTGTGTAAAATATAAATTTATTGTTTACAATGGTATATTTAAAATATTATAGATTGCTTAGAATATTATATATAGAAAATATTGTTATTTAAAAATAATAAAGAGATTTCTGAAAAATCTTCTTTAAAATTATTCAAATGGAATTCTTTAAAAAAAGAACGTTTAAAATATTATGCAAATAATTCTTTGTGATGATATCAAATAATATTTTGAAAAAAAGTTTCAAAAAGAAAACTATTTAATTCTTTACCTCTACTTTTGAGAAAATATAGAATTTTCTCTAATTTATAATTAAACTTATGTTTAGAGATCTTAAATTATTATATAAATGTAATTATTTTTTATTTAATTATAATCTCTTGTATTACTTTATTAAATATATGTAATATATGTTTTGAAAATTTCAATTTTTAAGAAGAATTAAAAGTTTATTTGATTTTTTAACAAATTTTAAATTGAATTAATATATTTAATAAAATTAAAAACACCACTATATTTAAATAAAAGTAGCTTTACCAGAATTTTCTAAAAAAATTTATTATACATAAGTGTATTAATCTATAAATATTAAATTATGAATTTTAATTAATTTTATTGTAAATAATTATTTTTATATAATTATCAAAGAATAGCTTGATGCAAAAAATCATAATATCTGGGTCAATTACAATTTTGATTCATAATTATAAAAAATTTAATTATCTAAAAGAATATATTTTGCAATGCAAAATTTTAATTCAATTAATACATAATATTCTATAATCCGTTTATACTTCGTTTTGAAATATTAAAAACGCATAGTAAAAATTTAAATATTTTAAGTATCTATTAAATTATTTTATGTATCTACAGAATATTTTTCTGTATTTTTACAAAAAATTGTTTCAATAGAGAAAATGTTTTCAAATTAATTAAATATTTAATGTAATACATAAGTCTTAGATCTACAATAAAGATATGTTTGTATTAAATTTAAGTTTGCAATGAAAAAAAACTTTTTTCGTGTTTATCAATCGACTTTTCATTAAATATTTGCTTATTTCTTATATTTGTAACTGTTGTATTTTATTCATATTTAATCAAATATCTGTCAAAATTCGAGAATAAGGTAAAATATATAAAATGTTTTAGTAAAATCTACAATAAAACTTCTGCATCTTCTGATATCAATTTTTATTGCGATGAATATCTGCTTTTTTTTTATTATAAATACATGTTTGTATGTGTTGTTGAGTCGAAAAAAATCATAGCCCGCAAATACGTTAATGTTTTAATGTATAATAATCGTAAAAATTATTTCCCGAATTAATACATTTATAATTTATTAATTCTTTAGATTTATTTGGAATTATTTTGCAGTTAATAATACATATTTGTAATATAAATTTAATAAGTATGCAAATTTTAATATAACTTTATTAAAGTATTTGATGCAGAGGTTTGCCGTAGTTATTTTATACAGTTTCGAAATAATGAATATACCGAATTACATTTACAACTATGTACTGCAAAGACAAATATTATATTTTTGGAAGAGCATTTAATGTTAATAAATGAGTTTGTCAAATATGTGTAGTAGATTTGAATTTTTTTTTCATTTATTATAAAAATATTTATTGTCTAGTATTTAAATTTTATTTATATTGATGTTATGATAATTTTTTGGCTACACGAAATTATCAATTGAGAAGTTAATAATCATATTAATAGTGATATATGTTTTAATGATCAATATGAAAATAGTTATGACAAATAAGAAAGGATAATTATTTAAGGTGATACAAAAGTTTGTTATTAAAAAGCAGCACTTTGATAAAACATTACTTTTATTATTTTTACAAGTTATTATACTAGTTTTAAATTATTGCAAGATCACTTTACATATGTTTTTAACAATTAACATATATGGTAATAATTGATTATTTTAATTATTTTACGTAAAATATTGTTTTAAAACCATTAAAATAATCATTTTATAATTATAAATACAACTATAAATAATATGATTTGTAATCAATATCGTATAATTTAAAACTTGCATCAGAACTTGTTAAAAACTAAAATTTCTATTCTTATTATTTTATATGTTCGACATTATCTGTTGAATCAAAATAATAACAATTTGTATATTTTAAAATTATGTTATTATAATTATCATATGTTTCGAATCTGCAAATTTATTCATAAATTGATTATATTTAAAAAATGAAAAAAGCATATATTTATAAAATACTTGTAAATTGAAAGTTTAAAAATTTTTATCATACTTTTACCGCTCTCTGGTATCAAAAATGAGAAGCTGCATTCAAAGCATTTTTTCAATGAGATCAATCTCTTGATTTTAATGTCATAAAACAATTTTTTTTTATTAGAATTTATTCAGCAGCAGATTCATGAAGGTAGTTTCTACATTTTAAAAGAAATAGTTACATTTTTCTGTGAAACAGCTTCATAATGGATCAATACAGATTTTTATTGTTAGTTAATTAATTATTTTCCAAAATTATTTTTAGGTAAAAAAGAAGATGTACAAATTATATGTATGGCATTTCAGTTTTTTTTGTAATCAATGTAATATGAAAATTTATATGTGATGAATTTCTTACGTAATACACATATTTTGTGATAATTTATTTTAATTTGATGTAAAATTTATTACGCAACTCGATGTTTCGTGAATAAAACCAATATTTCGAAAATGATATATATTTTATTAATCGATAGACTGATTGTATCAATGTCAATTCTGAGATTTTTAAAAAAAAATTTTTTTCAATATAAAGAACTTACTATTATGCGAATTAATAATAATGTAGCGCTTAGAATTATTTTGATGCGTAAAGATACGAAACAATAAAATGTTACAAAAATATACAAACATCGTTACTAATAAATTTAGTCATAATGTGATTAATAATGCACACTCTAGCCGTACTTAGGGTTGTATAAATTCTTTTTGCTCAGATTTTTTTTTACACTCATTATGTAAAATTGAAATGTCATGGAATACATTTTTTTTTCAAATTTCAATATTACGGAAAACATCAAAATTCATCTACGCAGTAATTTGAAGATTATTGTTAAAATTTTTTATTTTATCCACAATATCGATGATTTTTATTCTTATATTATTATATTTTGTCAAAATTTAAGTAAGGACCGTGACATATCTCACTATTTATTGAACATAAAATTTAAAGATGAAATAATAGTTCAGTACTTAAGAAAACTTAGTATTGTAGCTTTATCTTGAGCAAAATAGCCTGTTTGGCTGTATTAATAATTCCACTCGATTTTTCTTAAATAAAAAAATTAAAAGAAAACCATTTAAATTTATTTAAATTCTATATACTTATCAATATAATTTGAAAAGAATTCTGTTTAAAAACTCTATCCATTACGTAACTATTAAAGTATTAAAAAAGATTTTACGCAAAAATCTTAGTTTATTATTTTCTTCTTTTTTCTTTAAAAAAAAGGCACTTAAACAAGTATATGACTTAAGATTCGCCAGACGAAAGCCTTCATTGAGGGGTCCGTGTTTACTTCGAAGGTTTTGGGCAGGTTTCAGGGAACGACACCGAGTGCGATACAATTCAATTTTTATTTTTTTTTTTTTTTTTCAACACTTAATGAATTTTCATTGCGCTTTTAATAAGAGATATAGAAAAACATGTATTGATTAGGAAACAAACGGTCGATAACTTATGAATATTTTGATGCTTTAATAAGAATAATAATCATTTTTTTTCTTGTTATGTATCGTCTATGTATAATTATTATATTATATAAGAGAGATACGTGCGATGCTCATAGTTAAGGGTGAGACTGTTTGATGACCAGGTTCTACTCACGCGCACTTTCGAACATAATTTTTTTGGTTTTTCTTTTTCATTTACTGTACCCCGTTTTTTTTGTCAACTCACTCTTTCTTCCATACATTTTCTTTGTCTATCCTCATTCTCTTCTAACGCTTTTTCTTTACATCCTTACACTTTTTTCTCCGCCATTTGCTGTTTCAAATTTATTATCATTACCAGTAAAACCTTTATCTTATTCTTGAAATACACTGTATTCATGCTGCTATAAACTTCAGTTACATTGTATGAAAAAATTAAAAAAAAAAGAAAGGTCAAAGAAAAGAAAATTATATTCTCTTCCTTTAGTAGTAGTAGTAGTAGTAGTATAATAATAATGATGATAAAAAAAATTGAATAAAAAGAATAGTTTTGAAGAAAAGATAAGTAGAAATCCGCAAATGGCCGTGAAGCATGAAAAAAATGTTCTCTTTTCCGTTATGGATTTGGCTTCTTTTCCATTCTTAAATCGTCCTCCTCACATTGTGCGCCACCGCGGGACCGAAGTGTGTATATACAAGTATTCATAAAACTTTTCAAGCGTGCCGTTTTCTTCATCAGGCTTTATTTTTGGCGGCATAGCCTCGATTTCCTCATTGTTTTTCCGTGGTCTTTTATCATTACATTACTTCCTTTTATCGCGTCGTCGTCGTGTTCAACCCTCTCCCGTCTCGTTTGAGCCCTCGCAACCCTCTCAACCATCTCTCTGCCTTGTGTAGTTCGTCGTCAACTAGTGTTTGTCTATACTCCATTTTCTCTTTCATATTTTCCTTTGTTTTCTCCCTCCCTCCCCCCATATTTTTCTTTCTCTTACTCTTCCCCCCTCTTCCTTTCTTGTATGATTCATGAACCTGCAAGCAACACACTGGTATCCTCGGCCTTGTATTATTAACTTTTTTGTAATTTTATAACTTTTTTGCTTGCTCTTTACATATTAACTTCTTCCTTACACGCGAGAACACACAGCACAGACCCCATTTTGATACTTTACAGTACTATGCACAGCGACTTCTTTTTCTGTTTCATCTTCTTCTCGGGTGACTTTTTGTTGATTTGCCGCACCAAATCGTAGAAAATCTAAAAATTTAATTAATTTGATCAATTAAATCAATTCCATTTAATTATTGCTAGCGCTTCAAAAACTCACAAATTTTTAATATTTTTATTTAAAAATTTCTTTGCTTAGTGTCTTAGAATTTCAATCATTATCCTCAAAATTATTTTCATTCAAGATAAGTAAATAATAATAATAATAATAATAATAATAATAATAATAATAATGATAACAACAACAGCAACAATAACAAAAATATAAATATTAATAAAATAATAATATAATTGTATGATTATACATTAAATATTTTTTTTTATAACAATATTAGTCACAAATATTATGAAAGTATATTTATAAATGATTCTTTTGATTATTAAATGTGTCTTTTATAGGGTTTATCAAAGATTTTTCAATTTTGTTATACAACAATTATTTATCGTAAGATATTGCAATATTATATGCAATAATTTTGGAGTGAATGTAAAATAAGTTTTGTATGTAAAATTTTAATTCACATTGTAACTATAATTCATAAAATAATGTTTTAATAATGCTTGCCTTTCTTAAAATAGAATATGTTAGTTTAATTGTAAGGATTCTAGAACGTGTAGTAGACTTTATTAAAGAACAACGTACAATTAACAGTATAAATCATAATTTATGCGAATTAAAACTGTTGATTAATTAGAACGGAGGAGCCGAAATTTATACTCACATCGCTAACATTAATTTTTGCTTTGGCAGAGGTTTCCATGAATGCACAGTTGTATTGCCGGGCAAGATTGATGCCCTGGTCCTTGCCGACGACCCTCTCATCCTCCAAGTCGCATTTGTTACCAACGAGGACCATCGGCACATCGTCAGTATCTTTTACCCGGAGTATCTGCTCTCTGAGATCGTGGAGGTCGTTGAATGTAGACTGGGCCGTTATCGAGTAAACGAGTACGAAACCCTGGCCATTTTTCATGTACAAGTCTCTCATGGCCGTGAATTGCTCCTAAAAGATTAATGAAAAAAAAAGTAAGGAAACATCATCGAGTATCGTGCATAACATAAAATATGCAACTTATCGCCGCGATTTGAACTAGTCGCAGTTTTAACAAACTCGATCCACTTTATCCAGTACATAGTTTTTGTGCACTTAGGCAAACAATTACCCGCTTAAGTGATTCTGTTTTCAATGTTTTACTCGAGATTTTAACTTTGTATTTTGCCCCAATTTTAAACATAAATTTAAATAAAGATCATTCGGGAAAATATCTTGAATTTAGTAATTTAATTTAATTTAACTCTTCAGGGTCCGCTTCAATATTTGAACTAAATTACTGAAAATATGTACAAAACTATTATTATATTATTATATTAGACGGAGCACTCAAACAGAATTAAATTCATCAGCAGAATAAAATACATGCAAATCTTGAAAGTTCACTGGAATAATTATATAAGAACTGTTATTATTTATTACGATTTGTACTTTAAAAAATTAACTACTTATTAGATTTTCATGTAAATTGTCAAATTGTCAAGATAAGTTTGCATAATTGAAGAATAGACGAATAATAAATTAAATAATAATAAAATTAAAATGAAAAAAGTTTTTTTAATAAAGTATACACTTGAAAATTTATTGATTATTAATAGAGTTTTTTTTCTACGAATCACATTATGTTAATTCAATGCTGGTTTTCAAAATTAATTTTATGCGTGTGCTCCTAATATCCAGTTTAAAATATTCAATACCTAAATCTCTTTTTAAAATTTTAGTAAAAACCAATTTTAAATGAATTTTGAACCCGTAAAGATGGTTTTTTAAGTTTTTCTGGATGATTAGTCTTTACAGGACAAGAACAACATAATACTTAAATATATTGCAAAACACTTCTTTTAAAATATTTATATAATATCTACTGTCGGAAAAAATTCTACATTTATTTTTGTCCAAAATTCTAGTTTTAGTTTTATTATTCTTTCATATTTGTAAATATATAAAAATATTCCCTGGATTCTAATAATAAAAATATTTATATTTATATCGTATTAAAAGTTGTATATTTTTCAATGAATTTTCGAGTCATATTTAATTAATTAAAATATGTTTTAATTTTTAAATTGAAAATAAAATAAAATAAAAAATTAAAAATAAAATCAATTAATATCGAAATTTGTATTCAGTTTTACGAATTTACTAATTTAATAGATTAAAATCTTTGTTATACGATAAAATAATAATATAAAATTTTGTTATTCTTGAATAAGAATAATTTCAGTTAAATATTATTGAAAACATTTATTAAATAATTTCATATTTTCCCTTAAATTGGTTTACGCGTATAATATTAATCATATTTCGATTTAAATAATTTTTAATAAAGAAATGACCATCTACTTTTTAAAATATATTTTAATTGAGATATTATAATTATTTAAAAATATATTTTACGTATTTACTTCATATCATTGCATATTAATATAACTAAATTATGTGTATAGTACAAACGTTGAAAACTTATTTTTGAACTAATAATCCAATGTCGCATATAAAATGTAATATATGGAATTTTATTATTAACTTAATAAGTACTTCATCTTAAATTCAATTATTACTTAAAAAATAATAGTACCTCGTATTGATTGTATAAAAATAACTTTTTTTAAGTTACATAAAGAGGATAGTATTAAAGTTCAAGCTGCTAGGAATGATTTTAATGGTTGTTTTCATAATATTTTTATACTGAAGTTCTTTTGATAGCTGCCACATATATTTCTGCATGCATGCGTTATAAATTGGATTTTATAGAGGAAAAAAAAATTCTTTAAATGATGATTTTTTAAAGGTCTATAGAATTGTCGGTAAAACAGAATATATATCCTAGATAGCCGCCAAGTATTGATCGTTTGTTACCGTCCCCGCCGTGTCCAGTATTTCTAGCATGCATTGTTGGCCGTCGACCTCAACTTGCTTCCGGTAGCTGTCCTCGATAGTCGGGTCGTACTTCTCGACGAATATACCCTGGACAAACTGGACAGTCAGGGCAGATTTACCGACACCACCGCTCCCCAGCACTACAATTTTATATTCACGCATTTCCGCGTCCTGAGTTTTTCAATTCAAGCCTTTCTCTTTCTACTTCGAACTGTCCAGAGGTCACCAAATCCACTACGTTGTGCCTGTCTTTCCAGTCAGCGAAACGACTCTAAAACAAAAAAAAAACACACAAGAAATAAAATTGATGAATTCATTTCATGTACCTAATGTTGCAATTATTTTTCTGTAATGCTTTTAATATTTATGGAGTTTGTAGAATGATGTATTATTTATTAACTTTATTACTCCCGCGTATTTCACATATTAAAATTATATTTGTTGAATAATAACTGCTAGAAAAATAACAGTTATATTTTTAAATGATTTTTTAAATAGATTTTATAAAAATTTAAGAAAAAATTTTTAAAAAAGTAGATAAAGGGTACTTAAATATATTTAAAAAATTTCTAAAGATTTACTTAATTCGTATTTTTTTACAATCCCTGAAAAATGACGTCTTGAGTGCGTCAGATAGGTAAGCCCTTTAAACCGATTTTTTTTTCATATGTAATTCCTTTGATAAAGAATTAAAATTTTCATGACCTAAATCAATTGATACCTTATTCTTCAAACTCCTAAGCTAATTGCATAAGTTTTATGCCAATAGTTTCTCAAGATACTATCAACATATCGACTTGAGACTGGTATGTAGTAAATTAATGTACATCTGTGAAGTCAAACAAATTTCCCCTTGATCAATTTAATTTCATTTTATGAAATATTTTTATTATAATTAATTAGACACCAAACAATTTTAAAGATAAAATAGAAAAAATTTAAATACCAAATTATTCAAAATCTATGATTATATTGTAATATGCAATAGAGCTTTAAGAATATTTTTTATTTTCATTATATTTTAATGAACTTGGAGTAATTTCAAAGCGGTTGCAAGACTATATAATAAAATAGGTTTTAAACCTTTGTATCTCTTTGAAGCTCAAAGATGTCAGAATTAGCTTGTTTAATTTATCTTGTGATGTTTGACATCATTTACGAACTTTTAATTACAATTTAAAAGCTCAAATAAAGCATTTATTAAAATTTAAGAAACATTCAATAAACATGGTAAGCAAATTAACTTATGGACAGAACCAAGAAGAAAAATGGATGTTTAAAAAATTCAGAGAAATTTAAATTCGGAATACAATTCATTGATTATATTTTTTCGTCGATTCGTTAGCAAAAATTTATGCACGCAATTTATGCTGATAATTAATTTGTATATTTGTACATTTAACAATACAATTTTGGCTATTGTTTATAATCTAATATATTTACTATAATAAATTATTGGAAATTGTATTTCTGATTTTCTCAGAATAGAATTTTCAAACTTTAAGATTTTTCTTTCTTATTTAATGCAATCAATTAAATTATGTATATTATAAAATATACTTTTTAATATTATGGTATTTATATTTTATTTAAATTATGCTCTTTAATTTATATTATTTAGTTTAAATTATAGAATTTTATTAAGTAATTGCGAGCGCTGTAAGAAATTAAGTAATAGAATAATAAATTAAATGATACAATAAATACAAAGGTAGGTACAAATAGTCATTAAATTATACTGCTATTTTGTAAACTATCAATTTTCCTTTACAAAGCATATATTCATTCTTGTTTCTTATGCGCGTCTTCTATGTATTTATCTATAATATATAGAAGATTACTGACAAAAAAGTAGAGTGTAATATTTCTGATTACTCTAGGATCATAATCATAAAATTATCTATTAAATATTAGTTTCACTTTATTACTTGTATTATGTATATTTAGAAAAATATTTTTCTATTTTAGTATTATAATGTAACTATCTTTTCATTAATTTTATATTACGATTAATCAATAATTTAATCGTTATAGTAATCTTATAAATTTTAATTTAAGAAAATTTATAAAATTTTGTGCAGCTCCAAGTTCACTGTAAAATATATAATAAATGTACAAGGATTTCTATAGATTTCTTACGATACATCGAAAAAAAAATTAAAAGAATAAATAAATTAAAAATAATATATATATATATATATTATTTAAATATTATTAAATATTAAATTATTAATTAACATTATTAAATTATTCTTGGCATATATTTACTCATAAATTTTGCTATTAATTTTTTTTAATTTAATGTTTTTAACTAACAACAATAAAATTTTACCCGTAAAAAATATGTTACTACATTGTTTTTATTCGTTTTAATTTATAAATCCATTAATTCAGTATTTTGATCCCTATGTACAATATATATATATAATACATATATCAACTAATTATATAAATATTATTATTACGGAATTTATACTAAAATAATTATTAATTTTTTAATTACTTAATTTATCTGTAGATAAAATTAAATAAACCTTTTATAAAGATTTCGGAAACTATAATCTCGCGTATAATTATCCTTTTTTATAAAAATTTGCGAAACAACTAAAAATAATATAATCTTTTGATAATAATGCGCATTATATGCGTTATTATTTTCTTGAAAAAAATTTGAGGATTTTACATAAATAAATTAAGTAAATTTAAAAAGGACAGTTATATGTATCCTTAGTAAATATGTAACCTATCTATATATGTGCAAAAATTGATGCAATTGCTTAAAGAACATAAATAACAATTACAATATTTGAATAATCATTATCCTACAGTATATTTAAGAATATTGTAACAACAGATTGTGATTATATTTAATTAATCGATGAATTAATGAATGAAATTTGTTTATATTGAACATTATAAAATGATAAGGACCTAAACAAAAAACAATTAGCTTTAAAAATAAAAGCTTTGAATACTACAAATATACAATGACATTGAATGGAAAGAATTTCTTTAATATTCCAACATTATATTTTATTTTACGTTAAACATAAACATAATTCTATAGATAAATACGATTATTAATTAAAAAAATTAAAAATTATTTATAGATATTTTATTATTTCTTATATATTTGTTTGGTTTATTCAGCTTACAAATACATTCGATCAAACTCATATACACGTGTATATAAAAATATATATACGTATTTTGTACTAACTTATTTAGGTTTTTATTATTCATAATATATATATATATATCATTCATGATATAATTGTATCATTCTCATCCCAATGCCCATTATCAGCAGATTGTACTTTTTATTTTCACATAATCTTGAACATTGAATTTTACATTATGAAAAGATTATTTTTTTCTTTTTCAAGAAAATAATTAAAACTAAAATAAAAATTGAAATAAAATATTATAAATTTTTTTTAATTAAAATAAAAAATATGAAAAAACAAAGTGCAAATATAACAATTTTCTAGGTATCTAGTGAAAGAGGTAAATGAACTACCGATATATTGGACAAAAATTTACGTATGTTAGTAAATAAATCGATAAGTTCGTTTGTTACACATAAAGTTACTTCAATTTTTTTCATAACTTCATTTTTATATTAAAAATAATGTAGTTTGCATTTCATAGAGGATTAAGCTCATACATAGCGTGTGAATCATATATATCTATAACCTAGCGTCAATATTTTGTAAATACTTATTTATATTAAGTAAATAATTGAAATTGTTAAACAATGTTAAAAACAGTGAGAAACAATAAAAATTAGTGTAAAAAACTAGAACTTAAAAATTATTTTATTTTTAGATAATTCTATAGTATCTTGTATTTTACAAAAATTTACAAATTAGTTTTTTGAATATCTTGTTACTATCGTAGTTTGCATCAAAAGGAAATTAAAACTAATCGATAAAGGGGTACAATTTTTGAAATAGTAATGTTATTAAAATGTTCAGATAGTAACCAACTGCAAGTAACTATATCGATTTCATTTTGAATTTATTTATACTTTTTTTGTACAATGTATGTTATATGTAAAAGGTGTATTAATTTTTCCAGTGCATTTATATAGAAATTAGGTCGGTGCATTAATTACTGCCAGATGAATATATACCAAGAAAAGTAAAATAATCTGTTAAAATTTAATTTAATACGAAGTTAATTTTCGCTTATATGTCATGTGTTCTAGTACTTTATATTTTCCTAGTTTTATTTTTTCTTTAAAATAATTAAAAAATAAAAGAATTAAAGATTTTTTCTTTTCAGGAAGTTAAAGCTAAGGTCATAACATATTATTAAATTAATCTTATTGCTTATTTTATCAAGATAATTTCTTAGTTATAATTTTAATTGCGTTAAGGATTATACATATTTTTTTTTCTTAAATTCAAAATAAGGAAATAGAATAATAAATGAAATAATAAATATTTACAAAGCAGTACTCACAAAATGTTAAGAAAAAAAATTTATTCTCTTTTATATAATAAATTTATATTTCATAATATGTTTGTTTTTTTATTTCATAACAAATATTATACAGTACTTTTTTAATGAATATAACATTGTGAATAAGTATATTAAAATATTTCAACTTTTATACATAATAAAAAACTGGAACTAATAAGAAACAAATGACTTAACCGGGTAAATGTAGTTAAAAGAAAACTAAGTAGTTAATATTTTGTCTGAAAAATATAACGTGGAGAAAGAAATATAAGCGAAAAAATTGTGTACTTTAAAAAAAACACGTGTATGTATCACACTTAAATCTTCTACTATTTAAAATAGAATATATATTACAATGAATCATCAGGCTACATATAATTCTTTCTTAAAAAGAGCTTTGCTAATGTTCTGTCGACTTAAATTTGTCAGGAGAAAACATCTTGAAAAAATGTATACATAGCCGAGCGACGACAGGATCAGTTAAGACATGAAAAAGATTGAATTTATCAACATTCCAATTTCCAAAAATTGTACAAAATCGCTTAATTAGCAACAAGTGCAAATAGGGTTTGATCGACTTTTGACGGTAAATTAAGGGTATTTTTGGTATCGATGTACATGTAGGTCGAGTGCAGTTCTGGCTTTTTCTCATCCTAAGAATGTCATTCATAGTCGCTTCCTGATGAAATTTTTCCAGTTTATTTTCCGCTCAAAGATCAATTGTTATATTCAGTAAGAACAAAATAAAAATGAAAAAATCGTTGATACTAGAACAAAAGCTCTAGTTTTCGAATTTTCTCCTGTTATTAAGATTCATTGGAACTGTTCTTGTAATTCATTTGCGAGCTCGAGGATTATAAACTAGAAATGATGATTAATATATTTGAGCTAATTTCGCTTGCACAATCAACAGCGAAATGAATAAATCGGAACCTCTATCTAGAGTTTACTTCAGAGAGATGATCGATATAGTGTATACGTCTTGTTGGTAGCATAAGGATAAATGATATTGCGCGGATCAAATGTAAACACTACATTAATAGAACAGAAAATAGCAATTTCCCAAATGTGTAATATCACATATATATATTGTTGAAAATACAAAGTTATGCAATTAACTGGTAGTACATATATCAATACTAGAAGACCTATGATAACCAACATGTAATTATCGCAAGATGGTTCTAGTACGTTCTATATGTACTAATACACAGGATAGAGTATCCTTATAATATATATGCAAGATATATATCTGGCTACGAAGGCAATGTTAATTTTTAGAGCCCTGTACTTATAACCTCTAATAGTTTTTTCTCATTAAGATGGCATACGCCCTCTAGTGGTCAAGATGTATATCGTTGTCATTATTCAATTTCATAATTTATATATATATATATCATCTTAAAAGGTTTTTTAAAACTACATTATTAAATTTTCGTTATCAAATTAATATCGATAAAGATACCATATGTCAGAAGACTTAATATAAACGAAGTATTTTTTATTATATCAATTAAATGACATCTTTAATGAGAATCTTAAAATAAATATTTCGAGAGATCTTAATACAACTTACATGTAAGTAGTGACAATACAAGTCATATCTAATTATTGATTTGAATGGAAAGATATGTTGTTGGTATGACTTTATGTACTAATATACAAAACAAATAAATCAAAATCTATAGGGACCGATTTTTACATAGTTAAGATCCTATAGTCTTCGCATTGACTTGGAAAATCGAGCTAATTATTCTTATAATGCAACGAGAAACTCATTACCAAGATTTAATCCTTGGAATTCGAATTGTTTTGAAACTATCATGTGGACAAATATAAGTAATTAAATAACAAGAAGAGGGGTAAAGAGAAAATAAAGAATGTCACCACGAATGCGTAAAGAGATGCGAAGATATATATTGTAAAAAATCTGATAAATATTGAATCAGGATTATTGTGACTATTGAAAGGATGTGATGAAAGTCCATTATAGTTTATTGGGTCTAGAAAAAACCTTCGGATAAGATAATATAATAAAATAATACAAGAAAAGAGAAAATGGAATCTGCGACAATATATTCTCCATCATTGTTTAACATGTTTCTTTAGACTAAAAAACAAAGAATAATATCACAATTAATTTTTTCGAAAAAACTGATTCATTTTTTAAATGAAAAAAAAAAATTATTTTTGATATAATGCATAAAAAAAAAAAAAAAAATAACGACAAATATAAATACAATATAAAAAGAATTGATGAAATTAATTATATAAAAATAAAATATATAAAATATATAAAAATAAATCGATATTAATAATAACTTTAAAGACAATAACACTTATAAATACTACATGAACACTTTCTTCCAAGTAATTTAAAATTACACAACAAAAAGTTATTACTATCTAATACTTAACATTCTCCATAGAGATATTCATAAGGAATGTTTAATTATTAGCAATTTAGACTCGTAAAAATATTGTTTAATTAAGAATAGTTTTTATGATAGATATTTCAATATACATTCCATTATCTCTTAATAGAAAATTTATTTATAACACAATTGTAAGATAATAAACTTCTATGAATACAAAAATTATTTTATTTCATCTGATTTTCATTTTTTCAGTTCTATGAAAAAAAGTATACATAACTTTTTAGTTATTTATGAAAATAAATATGTTCACTTTTTTTTACAAGAAGTAAATTTTTATAACCATTTTTATAATTTCATTAACATAATTTATGAAAAAAAGTATATATAAAATACGTATTACTCCATAATTTATTAAAAATAAAAATTAATTATTTGAAGTTTAATAAATTTTTTTTCGTAAGCATAAAAATTTAAATTAATTTAAATTAACTCAGTACTTTTAGAAATATAAAGTAATTATAAAATATAAACATATTTAATAATTTCCAATATTTATTTTATATTTTATCATCTTATAAAAATGTAATTTAATTTTTAATGAGAAAAATTTTATTTAATAAAAAATTTCATATTACTGATTTTTGATCAAACATTAAATATCAAAAAAAAATTTTATAATAATAATTAAATAAAAAGAATGTATAAATGTAGGAGAAAAATATTAGACATAGATTTATATAAATAAATATTGAATACAGAAATATAATTATTCCTAATTTGTTTTTATGATTAACATTAGTTAAATAAAAAAATAAATAAAAAAGAATGAATTATGGATAGTTTAAGTTCGCGGTAATTATTAAAAACATTAATACAAAAAATAGGTTAATTTTCTTAAATAAAAAAAATATAATATATAATTACGAAAATGATAAAGCTTAAATATTTTGAATAATATTATATATAATTTTATTTCGCTTTAATTTATAATTTTTTTTTTCTTATATAGTTAGAAATTTTAAATTAATTATTTGAAAAATTTATTTTTTTATTATATACAAATAAAATTTACATTATATTATTACAATTATTTTTCTTTTTTTAATTTTTTCATAAAAAATTAATCGATTTTAAACCAATTTTTTATATCATACGATTGCTAACTGCGCGTAATACGTATTTTCTGTGTCAGTATTGTAGTAGCAAACTAATTATATATATTGTTATATAGATATATATATATATATATATATATATATATATATATATATTTACTGAGTTTATAAACAATTTTACATAAACATGTTATTCCATTAAACAATACATTATCTATGTAGAGCTTTAATTATCTTTTTCCTACTCAAATATAATTAATGACGTTGAAACGCAAACTCATCCAAAGATATTGCCAATAGTAGATAGGAAGAATTAAAAAATATATATTTTTTGATATTTTATAAGTTAAAAATACTTTTGATTTAAGAACAGCATTTAAATTAAAATAACTCTGTCTAAAAATTGAATAAATCTATTATTTATATATTGCGTAAATTATTGAAACAGAAATTATAAAAATATTTATGATCGAATTTATATGTAGTATTTTATGTATAATATTAAATATGTTGAATGAATAACTCTAAATATTAGAGGAGTATTGATTTAATACGTTTTAAATTCTCATCGATTCATATGTTTACGGTATTTCAATAAGGATAAAAAAAATTATAATTGCAGCGCAAGTAACGTATTATCAGTGCTTGTTCTTTTACACGCTAGATGTCGCATTATTGTAGATGTTTGAAGCTTTTCTTACCATATGAGTGGACTTTATGAAAATCGATGATTAAAGTTCACGAATAAAATGTTTAAAATCTAATCAGTTACTCTGCAGAATATCGTCAACGTATTATTAAAAAAAAAACATTAGTAACACCCTCATTCTAAAACCTTTGAGATGCATCACATACCTTTAACTTTAATGTCTCTGTTTAAATCAATAATTTAAAAAAAAGTCTGGATCAGCCGATTCAAAAGTTTAATAGAATAAATAAAAGAAATAGTAGAGCGTATGAATCCATCAATACTAAAAATTATATATATTCATGTAGATAAAAGTGACACAACACTTTGAGAGGTAAACGTATTAATTACTTGATAGGATGTTGCCACACTTGATTCCACCGACAGTTACACATCAGCGCTACTTCTTACCACACGTACATGCGAGATATGTCACGTTGTCATCGTGTACTACGTTTCAAACTTGAACTGTTGTCCTAAATATCTTCTAATAGAGAGTGACCGATACCATTGTTCTATCTTAAATCTGTGTGAGACATGGGGAGGTCAACTGGAAGATATAATTCTCTTCTCGAAATTTTGAACGGGAAATAACTTTTGTCTTTTCTCAGCTTCACTCTTTCTCCAAAACTTCTCTCCACTTTTTAATTTCTTTCTTTTTCATTATATATGTACGCACTTTCCTTTAAATAAATCAGCCAAATTCCAAATGTGATGAGATCTTTGTTAAAAACGATCCTTGCTAAAAAGTCGAAAAATTTTTTTCATCGTTCAATTCAACAAAACATCCGATTAAATTACTGTACATACTGTTTGAGTTTCAGTATCTATTACTAATCGGTTTAGCGCAAATATGAAACAAGATATAATAACAAAAATAATTATGGTTCCTCATAGTAATGACGAGCAATGCTGATGAATAGTAGTGGGCGTTTATAAGGTCTTTTACTTAAGCTAAATGTTTCGACACTTTTTTCAGAAATAATATTTTTTACATCAGTAGATCATGTCATAAAGAAATCGTGTTTGCTCAATTTACATGAGGTATTATTGATACGATGCATCGCTTAAGACATCCGCAGTGCCTCAATAAATCATCTTCAATGCAGCAGCAAAATAAACATGTTCGACACAGCATCGCATGAATAGACCAGCAAGCAATCGTGAAATTTTAAAAATGATCAATTGCAATTGCTATAAAAAATTCACTGTGTTTTTGTGGTTAATTTGAAAAGATTGCCGTTTTAATTTCATCTTACAACAAAATATTACGAGATAATCTTCATTTTCACACTCCTATCTATACCCCTCTCTCCAATTTACAGTAACATCTCATACGGATTTCGATGTATGTACTGATTGCAATTCATATGGTGGAAATTGGTCTTGAAAGCTAACTGTATGATATAAAGTAAAAAAAAATTAATTTACATTATCTTGTCAATAAAATTATGTTTCATTAGAAAAAATTATGACCATTAAAAAATTAAATTTTTAAACTTTAGGAAATTTAAATTTAGTGTTAAATTTGGTTCAGAATTAAAATTCACGTTTTCAAAGCTTTACACCACATTAGTGATAAACTATTTTTTTCAAAAAACACAACTTTACCACGTCATGTTACATTAAAAAATAAAATTAACTAAAAGCTCGATTAACTGAAATGATAAAAAACATTTTAATTTCTTTGCAGATGCCACCACCTGTTATGGTTTCACAATTCATTAAATTTTAAATTATTCCAACGCTGTTTTATCTTATCAAACGCGGGGCTGATACAAAGAGAGAAGTCATTGTTTACAAAATCTTTTGGATTTGACGTTTCTCAATTAAACCAACACATTTTCAATTCTCTTCAAGGCCGCGCAGCGACAAATTGGGAAAACGAAAGAATGCAAAACTCTAAATGAAAAGTAATTAAAATCTATTCAGAGGAAAGATTATAATAATGTTGAAGGTGCGGCTATAAATACAACTGAAAAAAGAAAAAGGAATATGTTGCGGTTTTAACATTCCGGATTCAAGTCATTCAAAAGAATTATAAAGCCATGACAACATCTTTTTTACGGAACAGTAATTTGTAAATAAAAAACGGCTATCCACTCTGCAGCACTAAATCTACTGGAATGCACAGATATATATTCGTGATAACTAACAGTGCAACCAATTGGTATTATTTATGAGCACATATTTAAAAATGTATTTAACTTTTTTAAGATAATAAATTAATCTCTACTAACAAAATATTGATGTTCAATTATCTGGAAACATAATCTATGTAACTTGTACAAGACTGTCAATTTATATAGCTAAAAATTAAATTTCGAATAGATTTGGAATAGGGACATTTTTTTTTATTCAATCGACATTAAATTATAAAAAATGAATTAAGTCACGATTTACGATGTATTTATATTTTAATTTTTTAGCGTTAAATATTTATTAACCACTATGATATATTTACATTTTCATATACTTTCAATTCATATGAATAAAAATCTTTGTACATCACCAAATAGCAAAATTAATACTAACCAATTTGCTGATTCTCTTATAATAATAAATAAATAAACTATAAAAAAATAATAAATAAAAATTCAAAATTATATAAATAAATAATTAACCTTACTTAGAATATTGCATTTAAAAAAATATTATTAAAAGTATATTCATTTAAATAATTATTATAATTTTTAATGATCGGGAGTAAAAATTCGCTTATTACAATGTTTAGAGTGATTGATGCGTGGATTGATGAGTGGTCAGCGCGATCTTTAATATTTATATTATTTATATTTTCAAAACACGTACTCTTTTTTAATGTAACAATTTAAATGTTTAAATATCTACAGTCATATAAAAGGTTTCGGTTAAGATTAAATCTGTATGAGTCTGAAATTTGTAACGTTACGAGTGTCATAAAAAATTGAGCTTTCATAAAAATAAAAATTTTTCGAAAAAAACAGCATAATCCATATCACATATGGATAAAATAATCAAATAAATTAAAAAAAATTTATTTATTCACCCTTAAAATCTACTCCTCTTAGGTAGTAAAATTTCAGGAAAAATTTCCAATTGTTAAAAACCTAAAAAAATAAAAAAAATTATACTTAAAATTATATTACAGACAATATAATAGATAAAAAAAGTTTATATTAAAACAAATTCAATATTTCAACATATTTGTTGTTAAAAAACATGTACTACTAATTCATCGATTCATAATTCAAGTAAGTCATCGATTAATTGAATATAACAAAATATTTTACAATTATACCACAGAAAATTACATAACAGATTTCAGCATTAAATTTCGAAAAAGATGACTATTTACAATTCATAATTTTTTTGACTAAATAACATTGTTATTAACAATTTAAGTATATAAGCGTATACGTAAAAGTCTAAGAATCTGAAAACATTCTCCTTCCCTCCAGCGATTAAAAATTCGTATTCTACATTAAATTGCGAAGAAAATGACTATACGTACGTCACTTTTTGCGTATCAGAAAAACTTTATTATTAACAAAGATTTAAAGTTGATTTTTTTAAAAAATTTATATAAAAAATAATTCATCCCTCTTTACTCTTTTGAAATGGGAGAACAATATCAACTGAACCTTAATTTAACAATTTAACAATATACATATTTAGCACTAATGAATAGTAAGTTAAGTTATTTATTGAAGCAATGAACATCACATGTATAGGAATAATTAATTGGCTTTGAATCTAAATGAATAAATGCTTTTCAACTAATAATAATAATAATAATATAGTAATAAAAAATACGTGGAAATATTTGGGACTACCTTTATTTTTACAAAGACAAGTAACAAATTGAGAAGTTAAATGATAAAGATTAATAAACCAATAAATACTAGGGGAAAGTCCAAAATTTTAGAATGAAAAAAATCTGCCTTCTACTAACTTTTCTACGTTTTGAATTATTAATAATGGGCTCTAAAGTTCATGGCGCCACGGTTAAAATCTATGTCCAATGTGGCCTTCGTCAAGACTTAATTCAAATTGAATTTCTCGAGAAATGCCATCGAATTCTATGAAGATCCTACGATCCAAATTAGACAAAGAGAAAAAGTGAGAGAGAAAGAGAGAGAAGGAAAAACTTCATTGATTTTGCATCAACCATTCTTTTTCTCCCTTTTACTTTTCAAATTTTTAAAATACTCGCCTTTATGGTAAAATTTATATTTTAAGTCACAGTTTAGGAGCCCAACTGTCTTTTAGATTTTTAGATGCATCTGCCCCCTATTATTGTGCACCAGGCAGAAAGCGATATAATCTTCATGCAAATGTATATGTAAATAATACATTATTAAATTTGTGAGGAAGAATCGATGATTTCTCATTCCAGTTTATGGAAAATATCATCTTCAAACTTAGTACAAATTAACACAACGGTTGATGTTGTATTGAGTCAGTTAAGCAGTAGGACTGTTGAGTCGTGGGTCCTTTTTCATTTTTTTATTAGATCACTGCACAGCAGTCCATTTTGTAAATAAACCCCAGGTGTGCACACTCGAGTGAGTTTCGTGTGAATCGAACAATTGAATTTTATTATTAATAATTATACTGTATTTTTGAATAAGTGCATTATTACAAAAATATATGTGGATAATTTTGTTATAAATAATTATATGCAAAATTTTTTAAATTTCTTTAACGTAAAATTGAGTTTAAAGATTAATTTTATTGGTAAAATTTATAGTAACTTAAAATACTGATACCAGCTGAAATAGATTTATAAAAAAAAATGTAACTATATTTGTGTAATTTATTATTGACTTATCATTCATTTGTACCATTGTGTTGAAATTATAATTTTATAAATGGTAACGTCAAAACGTGCATTTTTAAAATAAAATTTCTTATAAAAAAATTAGTTATTAAATACTATAAATTAATTTAGAAAATAAAAAACTACAAATTTTTTTTACAATTTTTTATATACTAAGTTTGCTGTATTTCATTGACGATCATAAAACTGCTCTAGTGGTTGGTTTATATTGTTAATTTTGCTTTTTCAAAATTTTCATATTATTTGTAAACAACTAAGGTTATAAAATATGATCATATTTTAAATTATTAGCTTAAATGTCTCATTAATACGAAAAAAATTTTATTTAAAAAAAAAATTTATATCGAAAATATATAACTTTGCATTACACATTTCTTAATACATCATAACTTAGTAAAAATTTATTACATTCAAATTTGATTGATTATTTAACTAAAAATTTCTTTTTAAACTGTATAATTCATTATTCAATTATTACAATATGCTTTTAAATTCAAGATAACAAACATTTTTTTCTATTATTAAACAACATGATATAATAAGTAATATCAAAAAGTTTGTGCAGTTCAATCACATTCAAATAAATCTTTTTATCATACACAAGGTATTTATCAATCATCATTTTTAATATTAATAAGAAATTTAACTTGTTTCTATTTATTAAAATTACACAATCCATTAATAGTTATCGAGTAATTAAAAAACCCATTTTATATGAGTCTGAAAAGTATTAATAAAGGAATTTGTGAGTCATCCCATTAATACCATAAGAATTTCTTCAATGAGCATCTAATTAACGACTAATTAAAATTTTTATCGTCCCTTCTTTTTTAATGTTCAACTTAATCATGATGCAAGCGAGAAAGATACATCAGTTACTAATTATTAACAAGTGACTACCGTTAATGCTACATAATACATAAATAAAGTATATTCTTTTCTCATCTTCCAGCTTCTCGTACAGTATGCACATGTGTATGTAGAGTAATACATTTTGGTATGGGAAATTGAGCACATAAAATATAAATACATTGTGTGTTATAAGAGTATCCACGCTGATTTTTTTGACGCAATTATTTGTCGCTGCGATTTCAATTAAGCTGAAAAATATGGATGAGAGTTTTGCTATTTCGTCCCTTTTTTGTGATCAGTAGAAATGTCTAAAATATGTCTTCGCGCTAAACGCCTTTTCAATCTTGAAACAAGGCACGACTAGAAAGTTGTGGAACAGCGCTATGCGGTCAAATTTTATGTTCGACTTGGGAAAAATACTATGAAGACTTTTGTGTTTCATAGATGAAATAACGATCTATCTCCTTATCTTTACGATTTTTACCTATTCTCAACCTATCACTGATTTATTCACAAGTGAGTTTAATATCGAGATTGTACTGTAAAATAAAAGACTCGTTATTTCTTCTGTCTTGTCATTTTTCTTTCTCGATGTATTTTTTAAATGCTCGAACCTAAAAAACGCATATAGTACACAATTACTTATATCAACTACACATACACATGTAAAAATATATGATTATATTAAAGGACAGGTAGATAAAAGCTTACCAAAATTTATTTATTTGGCATATCACCGAAGTAATTTCAATTAGTCTATCAAATAAGTTACCATATGAAAAATAAATTGGTTTCACCTTCAAGAACCTCAATATACTACAACGAATTAATCACTATTTTTAAGATTATGTGAATTGATCTCAAATTATAAATTTTTTAATACACAACATTTATTTAATCATATGTAATTTATTAACATTTAAAGTATAAATATAAATATTATTAATTTTATATTTTTACATTTTAATAACATTTTTAACAATTAAATTTATTTTGACAATTTAATTTCTGCATTTATTTTATGAAAAATATTCGATTACCTTAATGAAATGATTTACTATTAAATTTGAAAGAAATATTTAAAAAAAAAGCTTCACTTGATAATTCTATAATTATTATGTGACTATGTATAGTTAATCTTATTTAATATTTTTTATATTAAAAATTTATAAAAGCAAAAATTCTTATTTAATTTGTACGTGGTGTTTTTGTTACAAAAATCATATAATAAATCAAATAACATAATTTCAGTTAAAATGGGTTCTCCCCTCTCTTGGCACTGTAATGAAATTTATTTTCATAATAAATATTACTGTTTCTGAGGTAGAACACTGAATTGTATGGATTAAGTTTGTGAAAACGTAATGATCAGGAGGCAGACCAAAAAATTATGTAAAATGATAAATTTAAGTAATTTAGACAACTAATTGTAGAATGTGAATATGCGAATTACAGATTATGAAAATTGATGATAGGGATGCTCGACATTGGTCATTTTATTTTGTCGTACGTAACCTTTATATTCTTTATGGGTAAAGTTAATTGGTTGGATCAGTAAATGTGCGATGCGGGAGATGAGTAACAAGAGCTGTCTGAACGCGTTAATTAGGCTCTCATATTTTCATCCGGAATGAGGCATATTCTTTTCGTTTTAATCTTGATAACTAAAAAGGCCTTGCGATACATCGGTTCTGATATTTCGATGTTGGACTCAAAAGGGAAATTCGAATTTAAATATTCACACGATTTACTTCCATATAAAAAATTTCGCGTTTTTTAGATGGATGAATTAACTGTTTTAGACAGGGTATTATTCTTTTTAAAATTTCATATCCAATGCTGCTTTATATAAAAAACACCATTAGATTATGAGATTAACTGCAATTGTGTCAGTTGTGAGTAGAATCTGTATTATTTCTATCAATTATTTTCAACTCATCCGAGTTATGAATTTAAATTATTTTACAAATTCAGCATTTCCGTATAAATTAGTTATTGCATTAATAATAAGCGCTATTGCATGTCATTACTACTAAAATTCATTCATTATTCATTATTAAAAATACATCACACTATATTTAAATATATTTTTCCTTATACAAGTGTGGAGAATTTCATTTTATCAGTTCCTAGGTAATTGTAGAAGAATATCACAAATTTATGTTATCAAACAATGTACATAAGCTAATTTACAAAAAAAAACGCACAATACACAAAATTGGAATACCATAACAGTATAATAAAGTTAATGTAACGTTATTTTTTATGTTACCGAGAATTTTACATACCATCTTTTGTAAATGCAAGATTATTAAAGACATTAGAGATATTCTAACAGTGGTAGCAAGATAAAAATAAATGCTTACGCGTATTTAAATTATTGTAGCTGTTTTCTGTTTATTAAAAATTAAATTCTGTTCATTTAATTAAATATTATTTTCGTTTCAATATTCAATTGCAAAAAGAGGCAAGATAACTTCATAATACAGTTCCACGAAAATAAATTTTAAATTTAATAATTTATTGATTTTATGATAATTAGACGTATCTTCTCAAGCTTTTTAAATTGAATCAATAACAATCAAGATTTATATTAAAATTAAAATTTAATTACAGTATTTTATATTATTCATATCATTACTAAATTGAGAATAATTATTTAACACTTAAAAGAATATTATATAATAATGTTTCGTTATTTATGTTTCTTATTGAGTTAGGCTTCCATGTATCTAAAATAATACAAAAAATCAAAAGAGCAAATGAATTATGCATTTAAGAAACTAAAGAGGAAAAGAGAAAATATACTACATTGGAAAATACGATTTCAGCGTATAAAATAAAGGAAAAGCATGTCACTCCATTATTTAATTTGTAATTTTTTTTTATATCACGCTAAGGTAAAATAGTAAAAATAAAAGAAGTTTAATTGGAAAATTGGGTTAATACGATGCCAGTGGTCAGTACTCATTTAGCTCAAACAATCACTATTCACTCGAGTTTTTCATTTTGTTTCTACTCAAAAAGACTACATTACTCGTACTAAATTGTTTGGTGTCTCGTTCACTTTGATGCACAATATTTAATGATGTAAATTTTTTAAGCCAGCAGACAGAAATCATAATTTTTTCTTGTAGATTCTTATTTCTTATGAAATGAAAGAAAAACTACTTATTATTATTATATAGTTATATCACATACTCTAGAGTTAAAAACAATGCAATGATGCAAGGGTGTTATTTTTTTTCTCGTATCAACATGAAAATGAATACGGAATGCTTCATTTGTTGATTTTTGAAAATAAAATTATTTTACTTTACTTGCAGGTACATATTTACTTATTTTACAAATAGTATTATACTTTTTAGGGGTGGAAAATTAATCTACTTATAATATTAAATTTAATCTGCTTATTTAAATACTATTAAAATAGTAATCATTTACGATTCTGTATAATATTCGAAAAACAAAAACATATAAAAACAAACAAAGTGATCTCTTTTACTGAATTTATTCAGTGATTTATTTTCGGCGATGAATTTAACAGATACTCGATTCCATCAGATAATTTAAATGATTGTTGAAACTAGTTTTTTTAATAAATTCATTTTTTATTATTATTTATTTTGTTATTTATTGTTATTCTTATTGGAAATCTATTTGATTTTTAATACATATTAGAAAATTATATTATGCATAATTTATAAATTCAAATCAATTTTCTTAATCTATATATCATTAAAATTCTAAAATGAAAAACATCAACAATTTCTAAGTGCCAAAGCTCATTGATTTGTGGATAATTTATGTGTACTTGAAATACTCAACTCTCAATTTTAATTAACAAACTTGTTCTTTAAAATCTTAAGAAATTAAAAAATGAATAGCGGTTTTATTTATTTTTATTTCATCGTAACACTAGTAAAAAAAATAAATATATTAAAATAGTTTACTTTTTTTTTTTAAACTTTATTTCTGCGTCTGACACATTCTTTAAAACTAATCATTAATTTTTTTTAGATTTTCAATCAGAACGCATATAACTGAATATAATATTATATCAACAGTTGTACTTTAATAACATTAAAATGCACGAAAAAAAAAAAAAAAAAAAAAAAAAATAAGATAATAAATCAAATTTGCTTATAAATTTACGCTACTAGTTCATTATGTAATAAGTAAACTTGCATGAAAAAAATGATAATAATGGCTGGTTGACGATGTAATATGAAATATGGCATTTTATCGATAGTAAGCATCCTAAAAACGCCGTGCCTCTCATAGAAATCGAGAAAACCAAGCCAGTGGCGATGAGCCCCGGTTGACGAATCTCTGGCACTTGAAAACTTCTGAGAACCGGAGAGGCGAAAAAATAGTGTCGGCGACGACGATGGCGAGAATGATGGCGAGAACGATGATGGCAATGATGGCGACGAGTTTTGTACCATGTCAGCGAGTTACACACGTTAGCACGCACATAGTGTCCCGATGACAAGGTTTTTCCATCCGAGATGTAAAAATGTCCACAGCGCATCCGTCCTACTCGTTCTCATCATCATGACTATTTCTCATCCATGAGTTTCTGAGCTCGGTGCTTGGCTGCGCACGGTATATTTAATTTGAACATTTGATATTAAGAATTTCGTGATTATTCACCCAAGACTCCAAGTTTTATAGATACCCTCAATGGAGGACTGGAGCTGAAGTTAAATTTTTTTTATTGACTTTTTTCTTCTTCTGACAACTTTTCGTTTTTTATTTTTAAACTTGTAGAAATTGAAGAGCTCACAATTTAAAAAAAAAAAACTGATACGCATAACAATAATTTTTTACTTTTTATAAAAGGATGTGCCCTTTTGTCGAATTCTAACTAGATATTTAAGATTAATCATAGTAAGCAATCCAAATTTTATTTTTACTATAATTAATTCTCTATCTAAATTACAAATTCAATTATTAACTTATTACAATATAATACACAATCACAATACACGAAATGCAAAATGAAATGAATTAATTCATCAATATAGTACTTTGATATTTTAAAGCAACTTCTGACATTCCCACCATCGTTCCGATTATTTTCATTAAGTACATTATCTGTATTCTGACAAATAACGGAATAAGCATACATTCAAATATTCATGGACGGATATAAAAATTTAAATTCTACAGTTTATACGTAAACATGCAATTATTCATTTTCGACTATTTTTCGTTTTGTTTTTTAAACTTAATTTCATGACATTTACTTTTCCGATCAATCAGTGCAATTTATTCATTGACAGCTCAAAATCAATCATAGATGATATTTCTGGGTCGTCATTGGTTTTATTTCAATGTGATTTGGCATTTTATTTTATGTAGAAACCTAAGTAAAATCGATTATTGATTAAAACTGAATTATGTAAGGAAAATTTATGAAAATAATAATTATTTAACACTGACACATTTTTTAAATACTTATTAATAGCAACATTTTAATGACTCCTATTAAATGTTTTTCATTTCAATTATATCTTACTGCAATTATTCAATCTTAAAATGGAAAAGTTTTATTAAAAAAAATTCTTAAAAATTAAAAATATAAATTATTGTGAAGATTTAATACGATTTATTGCTTCTGAAAATATTTCATTATCACTTAAGAGAATTATTTTTTACATTTGTATTTTAATGATAAATGTACAGCTTAAAAATATTATTACTGACTTAAACTTAAACGTATAAAAGTTTTAGCAAGTTTTAAGCATCAAATTATTTATTTAATTGTATGTTTGTAAAATAATATCATAAGCGATTACATTTCCATTAATTAAATCAATTTTATTTTCAAATTGTATGGAAATAAAAATATATTTCTACAGGTACACTGAATTGCTGAAAGTAACACACATAATTATGTAAAATTTAAAAAAAATAATAAATAATTAATAAAATCTATATTATTAATTTCTTTTAAACTCAGAATTAAAAATTCTGATAAGATTAAGCCAAAAATTTTTACATGTTTACTATTGAACTTTAAGAATTATTGAAACATAATATTTTTTACTTCTCAAGAATTTTCGAAGAGTATTAAAAAAAAAAAAAAAAGACTCTTTATAATCCATAAAATTAATGCTCTGAAAAGTATAGAAAATATATACATAGTATGCAAAATTTCTACTATGAATAAAATTACGAAAAAATTAAAATAAAAATACGTATGTAAAGATATTATATTTAGATAATTATTAATGGAATATATTAAAATATAATTTTATTTTATTTAATTATTTAAATGAAAACTTTTTGGATTCTCATATCGGGTGGTTTGAGAAAGTAAAGGACAACATAAGGGAATTATGGTCATACAAAGGAAAGGGGAAGAGAGGTGAAACTGACCGGAAATGGCGTAAGTCCGCGTGTTTCCGCATTTAATCGGTATGCATAAAAGGCGTCGCGTGTTAGGTATACCTTGCGTTCAATAGTGAAAATCGTCGTCCATCATCTGATTAAACTCGGTGACAATAATGACCGTCTTTTCTCTGAAAGACGATCCTTCACACGAATTAAAATTTAAGAATCATTGGGTTGAGAATCAATATCAGTTTAAGTATACGGTTAAAAATTTTAATAGGTGGTAAATTTATCAATTTATGCCATCTTTTAATATATATTGTTTTATTATCTGCAGATATGGTATATTTAAGCTGCAATTTATATTATTAAACTTTACAATAGGATTTTGGTTTGGCTTTAGAAAATATATACTATGAAAATTAGAAAATGAGATCGGAAGCAAAAATGTACTGTTTTTCTTAGAATATCAACACAAAATTAATTACTGATATTATAAGTTTAACAAATTATAATGATTATATTTGAGAATAATAATTGTGATTGATTTACAAAGTGCAAAGTCATCAATATTAATTAATTTAATGCAATGTGACATTGAGAAAGATTTTACTATTCTCAAATTAAAATTTGTAATAGTATAAACATAACTGGTCAAACATTGTTACTGTACTGACGGAATCCTTGATAAATTTCATAATATACAATTTTTTTTTATCTATTATTTAAAATTATTATATATCTGTTTACATTAAATAATAAATAACCAATTACACACAATTCGATTGGAAAGTTTATAAAAAATAAGAAATCGAGCTGCATACAAAAATACATATATTTATATAACATTCTTTTTTTGGTGTAATATTAAGCATTTTATGATCCAAAAAAAAAAATCTTTAAATCTACATTGATTTTCGACAGAAAATTTTGAATATAATTGTTTAAATTTAAAAAACTATCGTAATTTAGTGATCTATTCTGTTTTCATAAATATTTGTAATCCATTTGAAGATTATAAAGAAAAGAGAGATTGCTTACTGTGAAGTTCACTCCGATAGCCTGGATAAAATGCCTATAACGTATATTTGTTTTAAAATTTTTTGAATTTTAATTACCCGCACTTGGCTACGAACCTTGTAGTCAAATAATGTGCATGAACTTGAGGCCGTGCTAGGATTTTCTCACACGACACTATCTAAACTATTTTCACGTTGTAATCCTTCTGTGTATGGGTACATAAATGTACATGTATTTTTACATCGATGAATTTTCGTGTTTATATAGCACTTTCTTTTTAGATTAAATTTTTTTTAGAAACTTTTGATTTATTATTAATAATAAATATTTTAATTTTGTCATCAACATAAAAGATTAATGTAATTCTCGCAGTCAAATTTCTGTAAAACTTTCAATAAATTTTTGCGTGAATTAATTTTTCTACGTGAATAATAGTGCAGAAAATGTTCATCTTATTTCCTAATTTGAAATTAAACGAAGAATTCTTTGAGTGCAAGAAACATTTGACTTATTGTAATAGCTTATTATTAAAAAAAAATTATTCTGATAATAAATATTTGGAAAATATATTTGACAATATATATATATTATATTTAAAGAAAAGATTTTAGAAACTTACAAATTTGTTGAAATTAAGAGGTAAAAATGTGGTTGTTCCGATGTTCGCTTTGCTTACCTACGTATAAAAGAAATTAATTATAGACTGTAAATAACGGCAATAATATAATTAATTTTAAAATTAAAACAATACAATGAAATAACATAAGAAATTCTTAAATTGCTTTTTTATGTATAAGTGAATGTAAATTGTTACATTCACAGGTGAATTTTTTATAAATACACGGATTTCATTATATAGAATTAAATTTATTTTTGTAGATCATACGTGTAGCGTATAAATATTTTTAATTATATCTATACAAGCTTTTGAACTAAAGAACAAAAACATTGCATACTATATTAATGAATAATTGATAATTAAAAAATTATTTTTATAAATTACGGATATTATGAATTATCTATAAATTTAAAAATAATTAAATAATCTTTATTGATAATATGATAAAAATTTTATTAACATTTTTACCAACCATTCATTTATTTCCATAATATTTTTATGTAAATAAGTAAATCATATTTCACAATTTTTTCGTGTATATAGGTATAATAATTTTATTCAATTTTCATACCAGACGTTGAAATTTACTTATATATTTTATAGATGATTAATCTGTATACGACTAATAATCTGTTTGTGAAATAATTATTGTATAAACATTTTTGATAAAATAAAGATATAAAACATTTTATTAATATCTCTACAGCATAGTTCAAAAGTATGAGAAAAATTATGGAATTAAAAAACAAACTTTGAATAATTATTGAATGCAACTTTTGAGTAATATATATTAAAACTTCATTTTTTTCATTAAATTACATTTTTTAATGAGTCTGAAGTTTGCAACGCTTAAGTTTGATAAAAAATTGAACTTTTTTAAAAATAAAAATTTTTAATAAAATTAGCGTAATTTTAAAACATGCGGGGGATTTTTTTTTATCATTAGAAAGGGCAAGATTTTTCTTCGTGTAAAGGATGTTTTTCAGTTTTATAACAGGGCGTCATGGAGCGACTGTTGGAACAGTTTTATACGTTAAAAATTTGTTGCTTGGTTTACAGATTATTAAATGTGAAAAAAGTCTTTAAGAATAAAATTCCACGTAAATCATAATTAAAAAAAAACTTATAATGCTTTCAAGAAAATCACATGTGAACCCTAGTCTCAGCATTCCAAAATAGACCGAATCAATTTTAACCCCAAAAGTGTGAACAAAGTTGAGTTCAAACCATCATTTAAGTGATCAGGGTAATCGATGACACCCAGATTTTATTCACCACATGCATACAGTCACCATTAAAAACTCGTTTTAGCATTTAACCAGTTCTAAAAATGTGTTTTTTCTTAATTCCACGGCAAATTTTATCGTAAACGCCATTTCACCAGGCGCTCTATGACACCGCCTTACAAAACTGAATACATGCTTTGTTTCAAGGCAAAATCTGCCGCTTTTATTAATAAAAAAAAAAGAAGGTAAAAATAGAAAAAAACTCCCCTGCACATTTTCTGACCTCTCCCAAGTTACTATACTAAATAGTGTCTTTAAAAATAATTAATTGGTATTACTTTCCGATCGCACCATGTGTACTCTATAATTGTAATTCATTTTTATTATTAACTCACTTATATATTTTGAACATTTAAAATTAAAGTTTTTCTTCAAATTTATAAATTTTTTATTAATAGTAACTTATGATATAAAAAAATTATTTTACCCATTCTATTACATTGATTAAATATAATTTTATAATAAAAGAAATAGTTTCTAATTTGAGTAATGAATCCACTACTAAGTTTAAAGCTAAAGTTAAAAAATATCCCTTAATAATACAATAAACAAACCTCATAGAATTAATTATTAGAGCAATTAATTAGATTAATTAATTACTCAATATTATTATAATTATTGTGTCGTGAATTAATTGGCAATCACGAACCGTTTTTTTTTTATGATTAGAGTTTCAAGATGATATGATTTTTATTGATTAGATAGGTGTTTAAAGGAAAAAAAAAGCAAAGATTTAATTTTAATTAAGTTTAATCAATTTCTTTTCAATGAAATAGACAAAAAAAATTTTACAAGTGTTTCGTTCAACGTTTGTTTCGTTTCTGCCCCTTTTTCCCTTGACATTCGCAATACCGCTGGCAGGGAGAAGGTGGACGGGGAGGGGGTTTAGTGCGTAAAGTACCTAACACATGGAAAATCCACCAATATAAACCCCACTAATCTGCCGAATTTACCGTAATTAAATTTATTGCAGACAATTTCAAACGCTTACCCCGATCCAGACCAAGAATTATATTTACGTAGCAACAATAATATAATTAAGTATTATTATTATTATTATTATTGTTTATTAATTAAATTAAAAATTTACTCAATCAAAACAAAACTAAAAATAAATTCAGTTCAACTTGAAATAAATATCATTTTAATATAGGACAAAAATTGTTTAAAAATGCCTCAAAGTACGCGACAAACATTATAATTTTTGCTCAACAAGTACTGTCTATAAGTCACGAATTTCAAGTGAAATACAATAAAGATGCAATTATTAACTCTGCAATTGACTGGAATTTCTTGGTACAAACATTAAGCGTTACCCATGATCTCAACGTTATCCTATGTTACAACACATTGCCGATATTACAAACTTCAAGGAATCTTTTGGGCTCCCTCGGTTTAATGATTTTATTCTCGGTTAGCAGGACATACTACTGCGTCTTTCAGGTTCCGTGTGCTGTAATTTAATCGCAAGAGACCATCGATTAGAATCGCGATATGATTATCACTGTTACGAACAAAACACGGGTGGATGCACCGCCAACGGGACTCGGGAAAACTGGGTTCACGGAGATGACGTGCGGCGCAAACCCTGAGCAGATGCAGATCGGCGTTCGTTTTGGTTGATAAGAATTCCATGCAGAATGATGCGGTAGATTAGGGTAAGGGAGGAAGATAGTGGCGAAGAAAATAGAAAAATATTGGATGCGAATATGTCTCACGATAAATAGGACGTAGTAATTAAGATATAATAATAACATTAGTATGTTGGAACTATTAGGGCCAAGTTTTCCCACCGCACCAAGGACAAGAAACCTGGGAGACGCCCACGGAAGGAGTGGGGCAAAAAAAGGGTTTTCCGCCGGGATAACCCGGAAGCGAGACACAAGTCCTCCCTCGGATGCCCAAGCATCAAGTGACGCTCCGGGATAAACACTGACACTCACGGCAGGCCTCGCAAAAACACATTTTCGTTGCATCTCTTTTGCATCCGCCCAATATTTCTCTCCTCACCGCATCCAGCCCAAAGAACTATACTTTTGTTGTGCAAAAAATAAAGTTTTTGCAAAGAAAGTTAATAGCCAATGTTTATTTATATGATCTTACAAAGTATCAGCAAATTCGTGATCAGAAATTTATCCGTATTAAGAACCATCTTGCGATAACCACGTGTTATTATCATCGGTCTGTAGCATCAATATATATATATATATAATTAAGCAGTGTTTTTTAAATCAAACATGGTAGACTTGAATAATACAAATGAAGCTTAAAGTCATTTTCTCTATATTTGCAAGTATCGACAACTTTATAAGTCACTATCTTTTTATATGACAACACGTAGAGGTGACGCCCTATGACTCTTTGAAGATTAAATAATGTTTTTTTTTTAGGGTAAATTTGAATTTAGCTTTTACATGTTTTAGTCAGTTCAAAGTGGGACTACGGGATTTACAATATGTTGAAGGTCCGGTCGTCGTTTTGATGTACAGCATTAAATCATTAGTTGTTAATTTAGTCTTTATATTATTTAAGTGTTTATTAGATGTATCGACAAGAGGGTTATATAGTTCTGATTATAATTTTTTTCATTTAAACAAACCGATGATTTATGAACTTATAACTATACGCTTATAGACTTAAATTGTTAATAACAATGTCATTTAGACACAAAATTGTGAATTGTGAATGGTCATCTTTTTCGAAATTTAATCCTGAAATCTGTTATGTAATTTGCTGTGGTATAATTGTAAAATATTTTATGTTATATTCAATTAATGGATGACTAACGCGTATGCTTAGTAGTACATGTTTTTTAACAACAAATATGTTGAAATATTGAATTTTTCTTAATATAAACTTTTTTTTATCCATTATATTATCTTTAATATAATTTTAACTATAATTTTTTTATTTTTTTAGGTTTTTAAAAGATGGAAATTTCACCACCTTGGAAAGGGTTAGATTTTAAGGGTGAAATGGATTTTTTTTAATTTATTTGATTATTTTATCCATATATGATATGGACTACGCTGTTTTTTTCGAAAAATTTTTATTTTTATAAAAGTTCAATTTTTTATGACACATGTAACTTTACAAACTGCAGAATTATATAAAATTGTTGAAAAGGATAAACAGATGGGCAAATAAATCGCAGGAGGTCATGAGAGCTTAAATTTAGGTTCTTATTAGTTAAAACCATTATATAATTATTCAATCAAATACAAAATTATTGAGAGTTCATTTTCTTTGACTTTTAATCAATAAATAATAAATATGTAATGATATGATATTCTTATATTTTAATGACAGAAAATGGTTTTTTTTTCAACTGTCATGAGTGAAGTGTCTAGTATTTTAATCATCTAACATAAATTAAATTTTAATTATAATTTGAAGCTTATAACAAATTTTAAGTATAGCTACAAAATACAAAATTTTAAAAATATTTTAATTACGTGTATATAAATGATTAGTTATATATTTATAAAACAAATTCTAACGCAAATTTTTTATAAGCGCTGTCGGAAGCTTACAGCTTAGGTCACTGCATGCTATCCGAATCAATTAGTCACGCTCTCCCTGGTGTCATGGACGATATGCATCGATCGATATCGATCAATCTGCGCATTGTTCATGTCGTCGATATTCTAACTGCACATCGAGTCATCGAGTGACGCAGACAGTATGCGAGCCATATTGTGAAAAATCATAAAAGCTTTAAGGGTTTTAAAGTTTTTCATGAGTTTTTACTGTGTATATAAAGCTGAAATAAAAGTTGATGCATAAAAAAAAAAAAAAAAAAAAAAAAAAAAAACAGAGCTATAAAGTAGAAAACAAAAATCAGGTACGGAACAACACCTTACAATCTACTAGCACCTGAGAGTAAGATGACCACTTTATTTAAATTCCAAAAATCACTAAATAAAAAATATTTACATACTTGATATGAAAATTAACAGTAATCAAAAACTATTATTTTTAAGTCAAATTTATTTAACTTCTTAAAATTGAAAATCAGACTGAACTGAAACTTAAATTTATACAAATATTTTTTATTCGATATTCTAAATGAGAAAAAAGCTGTAAAATAATTTTTAATAAAATATGCTTAATATTTATATTAATATTTACATCGATAAATTTCAAAACAAATATTTAATTTATATTTGAATAAATTAATTATCAACAATAAAATTTAATTAATAACATATTAAAATTACATAGGAATTATCAATCTAATTCACTATTACAGATTTTCTAAACTTTAATTTATTTAGTTTTTAAGTTAAATCTAGAACATCAACAAATACAAAAAATACAAATTTTAATTAAAAATATAATTATAATAAAATAACCACTGTGACATTCAAGAGAAAAATTTCTAAAATATTTATTATATTTAAAATAAAATATATTTGTTGATAATTAAATTTTTCATAGATAATAACAACTTTTTTTTTTACTTATAAAGTCTTATCTTGAGCTTCATTTTGATTTTAATTTTGTTACATTTTTACAAATGATAAATTTGTTTATAATAAGATTTTTTTTATTTGCTATAAATTTAATTCAATGTAAATTTTCTGTAAAATATTTTAAAAGTATTTTTTACAGCAAATGTAGTTTTACGGAATCCTCTTGAATTATTTAAATAAAAAATAAAACTATACTTTTTTTAATGAAAATATCAATTATAAAACAATATAAAATTTAAAAACTGTAAGAAAAACAATGAAAATAAATAAAAATAATGGAAATAAATTCAATTGTTCTTATTTATTTTCATTATTCTTATTCGTTTAATTCCAACTATTCAGACTTCAATAAAAAAAACCATTTCGATAACAAATATATGCTGTCAATAAGTTATACAAACTTTTAAATATTGATACTAAAAAAAATTTTGAATGAATTAAATTGTATGTGAAATAAAATATGTGAAACTGAAAAGAAATCTTATTTCCAGTAGAATTTTATGAAACGATGTTGTCATGTAGTGATGAAAGCTTTTGGTTAATTTTTTATGAAAAGGCATTTTTAATCTACTTTGAATTTTGGGATTTTGGTAATTTTTATTATTACCTAAAGAAAATTCCTTCTATTATTATAGAAATTAAAAAAAAAATTGATACATTTCTGAATTAATCCCTTTAAAATTGGCTCTTAAGAAAATCAGTCATCAACTGCTGGCAATGATAGATCATGCAGAATTTTACAAAGATTTTTTTAATTAATCATTTGGATTTTCTGAAAAGTAGAGTTAGTGTAAGGTCAATAATGATAAAAGTTTCTGAATGTTTGTGCCAGAACTCATAAAAACGTTAACCTTGTTCTCTTTCCTGAATGGAGCGAGGTTCCTTTGAAGTTCCTGGTAACCAGAGTATGTCGTCTCACTGGGGAAAGCAACAAGAGTTCTAAATTTGCTTGACCTTCCAGTATTGATCCACCGACGATAATAACATTAGTTGGAGAGCTTGAAACTTGTTTGGAGGTGCACACACCACCGCCTTAGTTGAACAGTGATACAGGTCAATTTTAATAATGTATCACAGTTGATACAACTGAGATATGACGTTTCACTCATCGAGCTATGCTCTCACGCGAATCCCATCCGTGAAATAGTAATGAAGAATCGTCACAGTTATTGAAATTCGCGTATCAAATAATGTCTTCTTAAATTAAATCGAACCGTGAAAATTAATCTGAGTTTAGGATACTGAATTTTGTGAAAATAATTAGAAAGCAATTAATCTGATTAAAGGATGCATAAGATTTAATTCAACTCATCGGGAGGATTACATACTCGATCGTGTAACTTAATATTTATACATACGGTTATGGTAAAAATTTATTTGCCTTTCATACACAGAAGTAATCGTTCAACCAAATATTAATTGGATTTTTTAATTTCAATCAGTTGACGCTCATACATCTAAATATACTTTTAACATACTTATCATCAAACTTAAATAAGGCTTTATAATTTTTAAGATTAAAATTAAAAATTCCTTGACAGTTATATTGTTCAAACCTTCTTCAATTGCAGCCAAGATGAACTCCAAATCTAATGCGTCTTTTCTTTAAATTAAATGAGATCTTGAAAGCATGATATTCCATGAGTAAAATTAATGTAATAACGTAATAAAACAAGAAAATTTGTTACCAAATAACTTTCTTGTTAGATTTCAAAGCAATTGTTTTTTTGATTTTTTTATTAACTTCAATAATAAAAATCAATGAAAAACTAAATACTTTCAAAAAATACTGCTAAATAAAATATTATTTATTTACATGTTAATGCGTCAGATTGATTTTTTTTTTTTTTTCTTGAAGAACAAAGATAATATCTGCTATTAATAAGGGCCTTTTATTTGGACTCAAACAATTAATTTATTCGTTAACCTGATTTAGTATTATAATGGAATAATTATTATTGTGAAAAACAGTGCTAGCAATATTTCAATGAAAATAAATTTTCACAAGACTTTAATTGGATAAAAGATAGTGCAAGACTGAAATGCTGTGTACAGTCATTTTAAAAGCATGGAACATTGTTTTATAATTAACTTAATTAAATTTATTTTGTTTCTGGAATAAAAAAAAATAAAAATGAAATTGTTTTGGTACAAAAACTATAGTGTAGGTTGTCTTGATCTTCAGAGAATATCCTTCATAATAGATCAATGGCGCTCGATTATTTTCGTATTAGCTGAAAAAGCAGGAAATTGTAACGCACCTTTTCTGTATCCGTACAATGCTAAATCAGCCAACTTCCAACCAATCCTACATCACGTCTTTGGAAATATAAGTGATAATGATATTATAAGTCAGTCATCAAGTGGAGTCTCGGCGAAATGCCTCATTATCCGTTACATATTTATATAAATTTTCCAGCGTCATTTTTTTCTTCCTTGCTTTTATAACAATAACCGAGGCAGTCGTTTCGAAGCTCTATTTCGGAACGAGTAGCGGATCTCACCAACACTGAATCAAGATTATTGCGACCGTTCATTGTCTTTACAAAACCATTGTTGCCTTTACGAGCGACTGCGCTTTCAGTTCAAAATAAAAAAGGGTCCCACGTATTAGTAATTATTTTCTTCGACAAGTGAAAATTCATTATGACGGTTCGCCTATTTGAGTCCTGGATTAAGCGACATGTGTCGGTGCTAACGTAGATGCGTAGTTTTTTCGCTTGTTAGAAAAACAAATTATCTTTATCACCTCTTATCTAGTCTTTTGTATCTGACTACTCATGCGCAGAACATAAAATGCAGGGCTCGCGGTTGGATATACACATGTTTACATCGATTTTTCTTTCGTATTATTTTTCATTCTCTGGATTATGATTTAAAAGGTTCATGCTTTTCAAAAGATTAAAAAAAAAATAAAATTTACAAAAGAGAATTTGTCCTACATAAAACTAATAGCAATTTTATAAACATTCTGATATTATTTAAATGCTCTAGGATTTTTGTTTTTATTACTTATATATATTGTTCAACGCATTCTCTCGAAAAGACGAGAGTGACCGCGCGAAGCCCAATACAGCGGGCGGCCCAAAATTTTATTGCGGTCCGGGTTTGCGGAAGAAAATGCATTTTCCGAGTTCGAGACAACTTTCACTCTCGATCGAGGCTTCTCCTCGCGCGCTCCCGTCTTTGTGAATTGTTACTGTTTTATATAGCTTCACGTTAATATTGTTTTCTCCTGCATCGTGCTCGATAAAGGTGATCTGCGAATCACCACGACGGCGAATTTATCGTGTGTGCACGCGTGTGTGTTAAGTGTGTGTGTGTAAGCGTACGGAGGATGTTTGCGATATGGCGCAAAGTTTCTCCAACACGGGCACACGCCTGGAGGATCACCCTCGCCCAGAGGCTGAATCACCAGGTGATTCCTTGGCAGCCGAGCGGCATCGACCACAGGGAGGACGCCGTCGAGAGAGGCGATTACACGCGACTACTCCACCGCGGTCTCTCGGAGTCGGAGGACGCCAGCCAAGGCGGCAGCAGCGAGCGTCAACTCCGCCCAGCGCAAAATAATGATAAGTACTAGCGCGGCTTTTTCCCCTCCTGCATGAGGGGTTTTTTATGCCTTTGTAAGCGGAGCCAAAAAATCTCTTGTGTGTGGCTTAATTATTTTGTTTTATTTCATTAAATAATTTGCTTGTTTCCCCGCATTCTGAATTCCCGAAAGAACTAATTAAATTATAAACATATATATTTAATAAAACTTAAATGATTAATACTTTACAGTAATTATAAAACTGCACTGTTGTAATTTTGAACATTTTCTATCTTTTTTATAATTCCTATATAATATTACTAATTCTTTGTATTTGTAATAAGAATGTAAAAAGCAGCACTTGTACCGAAATTGTTAAATGGTTAATAATTGGAAAATATTGAGGGTTGATACTGTCAAATATTGGATTATATATACTGAACACAAATTTTTTTTACAAACTTAATTTTAAGCTAATTGCTGAATTATTATTCAAAACGCATAATTTTCATGCCAGTCAATATGAAATTTTTTTTATGATATCGTTTTTACTGTGAATTTTTTAACGATAAATATGTATATTTTTAGATGTACACACGTACTGGACTTTCATGACTAAAGATAATACATGGTGTCTGCGCAAAGATTGTAAATTAAATGAGAAAGGAAGAGGAAAAAATATAAAAAGAATTATTTTTGCTATGTACTAGATCAATGATCATTTTGATTCTATCAATCTAGAAAAGTAAGACAATTTTTTATAAAATCGAAAATTTAATTATATTTAGTATAGTAAACCGATCAGTGCGCATTATGTATTTGCAATTGCTTAGATAACCAGATATACATTTTTACATGCATCAATTATATTTTTAGTTATGAATTATTAGATGTGCTTTTTTTAGTAAATTATTTGCACATATATTTGTAATGAATCATGTTTCGAGTTAAAAACATGATTCTATTACTTTCCTTCAGTTTAAATCGCATTTTACTGTACAACGAAATTTTATTCATTTAATTAAGAGATAAAATTAAAATTCTTGAAGTTAAAGGTAATTTTACTTAAAACTAATGAAAACAGTATTATTCAGTTAACTCAGGAATAAATAATAATCTAATAGCTATAAAGAACGATTGTAGTTAAAATATTCTATTCAGAAACTCGTACTTCTTCTTATTGAAAAACCAACGATTTATTTAAGAACAAATTTTTTTCATAAAATTTCTTAAATAATAACGGTAATTCAATAATGTAGACGACAATAAATTTTAAGTAATTATATTTTTTTATCTCCACATATAATACAAACGAATAATTTGAAAACTTTGCAATCAAAATATATTATTTGTCCTGGGTAACTTGCATTTAAAATATTAAAACGTTAATACTGAGATTCTACTTAGAGCAAATAAATTAAAACTCACAAGGCTCATTCAAAATATACCACTTTTTCATAATACAATTAACATCTTTTTGTTTATTCCAATTTTTGTGAATATTGGATATGCACAACGTTTTTAACCTTTTAATTAATATTAGTATCCAATTGATATTAATTATGACAAAATTATTCAATTTATATAAGAATAGACAATGAACAACATTAAAAATGTAAAATATTAATAATAACAATAGGAATACGCAATTTTAAGAAATCATTTCTTTACTATGTATGTGAATTAAATATGAATTCAAAATATTTTATTAAAAATTTAATTTTTTTTTCCATAGTATTAGTTTATAATTAATTATTCTACATAAATAATTTGAAGTTAATTAATTTATGTAAATAATAAATATTTATTTTGAATATGATAATTTAAGTTTGAAAAATTTTTATAATCCCGACAAATGCATCGGTTATATGATTTAATTACTTTCAGTGATAAATGTATTTCTGTTCCAAAAAAATAAATATTAAGATATATTTATTCATCAAATATGTTTTTAAATCTAGCATGCTTAAAAATCATTTCACAGATACATCATCATCGCTTATTTATAGACAACTTATATAAAGTATTTTTTAATTTTTTTCGGTTACACACTGACATATCTTATCATCGATTACATGTAATAAATTCTCTTTATTTATTTAAAAATATTTACTATCGCAAACGGCAATACTTGCTTGCAATTCGAAGAGGTGGTAGAATTCTGTGGAAAATTTTCGCCATTGATTTTTGCATGGCACACTATCAACGAATTAAACTTCCACAGAAATTCAGATAGGTCAATAAGCATTTTCAATACATGGATTTCTCTTAATGATTGTAAATAATCTGTTGGAAAAATTCAATGGCCTCTACAATAATATTTTGTATTTACAATATTCGTTTACCGATTCTGTACAATGTTATATATATAATTTGATAAATTTTTAGGTACATTAAGAATGATATCAAATCGACGTCATTAATTATCGTATTAACCTATACTACTGTTATTGGATAAATTAAAATAATGATAAGGCAAATTTTTAGCATATGAATTTAAAAATAGATTGTAACACGAAACTTGATAAAAAAAACAAAAATTATCAATTGTTTTTTACGAGATCAACGACAGCTGAAAATTTTTTTAATGTTAGGTGATAGTTTTGCATTTTAATTGAGAAATTGAGTACATGTCTCTCTCTGTATATATTTATGTTAGCTAAAAATCGCAAAGGTATACATAAGACTGTTTACTATCGTATTTAAAGTTAATTAAATCATAAAAGGAAATACTTTTGTGTTTTCTCCGCTAACAAAGACAAGCGTAAATAGTTATCTGATAAAATAAAATTTTTTAATTATATACATTCCTAAAAATTAATTAAAAATTATTACATACCTATGAACTTATTTATTTAAAAAAATAATTCTAATAACTAATAATAAACCAATTAAATACAATAATTCATTTATTAATTATTAATTTATCAATAATTATTTTATTTAATTTACAATTACTTCACAGTTTTCGCTGGTAAATACTCATATACATATTAAAACATAATTTCTTTAAAATCAGCAAAGTTCTTTAACTAATAGACACCACAGATGATCAAAAGTTACCTATTAAACAGTATACATTTTTTAGTACTCTATTTACCAAAACATTTATTGTCAAAAAGTAAAAAACTTAATGTTGCCAACTAAGTAAATTTAATATAAATTGGTGGATACTCCATTTATTAATTAAGACCAGTCAATTTCAATATGTTATTTTATTCCTTGCAATATATTTATTGTAAATATGGTGGGGACGCAAACGTAAATGCCATGTATAACCTACTGGAGAATGATGCAATATCGTACAAAGGAACTTCGGCTAAATCATTTTAATCTCTCAAAATGTAATCATCATTATCCTATTTAACGTAAAATATTTGGATTTATTTTTCATAATACAATAATGTAATCGTTTTATGTCATTTCCATAATTCCATATAATAAAGGCATTAATTTAAAAAATGTTGCATAAGTACGACCTCAAAAATCACATCAGGATATTATTCCCAATAGAAGATAAAATGAATGAAATATTTTGAACAATGATATATGCATTAATTATTATATGTAATGATATACTACAAATGCTAATTATAAAATTCAATAAAATTAATGCAGCAGCAATACTTGATCATTTTTAACTTATTAAATATTTTAATTATATATTAAATATTGTTTTTTATGTTTAATTAATTTGGATAAATTTTTCAAAATTCTGAATAAGTATATCCATTAGAGGTTTATAATTTAATTCTATTATTACAAAAATATATTTTTATTAAATTAAAAATTAAAATGAATATTTTATATTTCAATTTAAAATGTTTATGATCAAAATTTTTTTATAAAATCCTTTTAAAACATTTGTACAACATAACATTTTATGATCTTCTTTTAATTTTAATGGTATCAAAAAATATATATTAAATAAAATAATATTTTTTTTGTACGAATCAATAATGTTAGTCTTACATTAATAGTATACAATGTATAATATTTACCTTTGTATTAAGTTATTAAAAGAAAAAAATTATTCATACAAAAATATGTAATTTTTTTTATGTAATTAAATACAAATATATGATGATATATCATATTTTTAAAATAATATTTAATATAATTTTTTTTTGCTAATATCCGAAGATGAGTATATATAAAAGATGAATAAAATATTTTTGAAAAAAAAAAGTATTGAAATAATATGTCATCCCAATTGACGTATAGCACTAAAATGTACATACGATTCGATGAACAACAATACAATACTTTTTAACCGAATTAACGAGCAGAATTTAACTATATATTTTATATTTCAATAATTATCAAGATCTAGATTAAATATGTTTAACATCTTAAAATATCTTAAAAGTAATCCCAAAATTGATATCTATTAATACATCATTTATTTATTATTGATATTGATGGTAGCTAACATATTTTCAAGGTAATTTTTTAATTACATTTTTTTTATGATAATATACTTAATTTTAGTAAATTTCCAATTTTAGTAAATTATTAATATTATAATATTATTATTCATAATATAATATTAAATTCCTGATAAATTTAATAACTATTCTGTTATTTAAGACAAATAGTTCCACACCAGTATCTAATTTTGATTTTTTTCAGATTAACATTTACACAAATAATATCCAAAATAAAAACATTGATATTGTGCTTTGTGTAGCAAAATTATAATAATAAAAAGTTTTTTATTAAAACATAAAAAAATTTAGCGTATTTCCCATACTTTTATTACATAAAAATTGTTGACATTTCTACAGAAAATCTTGCATATTTTGTATTACCACTATAAACTGTATAGACTTTATTAATACATCATAATTGATCAAACCGGTGACACTTTTAACTTGTTTTAATCACCGTAACATCCTTTTAGATAGTTACCAATTTATTTTTCGAAAATTTGAGTAGAGAATACCCTCTTCACATTGCAGTTACTTAAATGGAGAGTTTGCGAATTTCTTATAAATAACAGTATTTAAAAGAAAAGTTATGCTTCTCGATGATTACACAAACTTTTCTCGTCATTTTCTTTTTTTTCTCCTGCTTTCGTCTGCTAATATTTCTCATGTTGAATTTCTTTTGTATAAATAGAAAAGCGTTTCCGTTATTTTTTCTCCTACATCTGCATATTTTTTATAATGGACATTATAGCTCGTAGAAACACATGTAACATGTTGGTAAACCCTTGCTCCTGGCACGCGACATTCCAATCTCCCCACCAAAATCATCGACAAGTTGAAAAAAGTTTTTCATCGCTAGACAAGATGTTGGAAAATACATCTGTACAATTTGCGTGAGTCGATATTATGTTTGAATCGATAAATACCATTTGATCATTCACCGGCTGTGATATCACAGTTACTTTTTTTTATTATAATGCAGTGAAATTAGTAATTTCGTTTCTTGAGGAAATTATTGCTTTACATTTTTTCGGATTTTTGGCGTAGATGAAAATTGGATTGAAATATAAAGTGAGAATTTATAATAAAAAAGAAAAAAAAATTGATAAGCAGCATCAGCAATCAAATCATGAATCTTTAAAAACGAAAACATAACTTGCGTACAATTTTTAATTGGCAAAAACCTGTTTCTATAATAAATGTAAAAGTAAAATAAATATGAAAAATATTTTTGATTTTTTGTACAAATTCTAATAAATATAATAGTGATAATGTCGAAATTCCTTGCAAAATGAAAATGAATATAAATTAACAGAAAAAAGTTAAAATAAAATCAGAAAAAATTCCAATGTGAAACGAATGAAACTAAAGACAGCAGAATTTTTTATGTAAAGCTTTTACTTGTGAACACAGTTTCAAACCTAAAGCTTTTGTTTTATTAAACAAAAATGTTTTTAATTCCTTTACATTGCAGAATAAAAATTGAAAATAAAACTTGAATACACCTACAAATATTTCTTGATATCTTTATTTAAAGTACTTGTTAATAACAATTGATTTTTCAAATGTTTATTTAATATCAAAAATAACATATAACATTTTTTTCAATACTAATGTGATTAAATATTAAATATCGAACCAGATATTTAAATCAATCTATTAGTTACATAAAAGCAAAGCTAGAAGGGAAGGTTTTGCTTGAAATGGATCAACGATGTCCATAAAAAATTTGTCAAACAAAGTAATACTGAAATAAACTTGTTAAAGTTGCAAATATTAAAAAATGTATGACTACAAATTTCATAAAAGATGTTATTCTGATTTGAAAAATTCTCTTCAAAATTAATATTACATATTGCTTTAAAATCTCTAATATCTTGTCACGATGTTAAAGTAGAGGGTTCTGCAATTTTTTTAAGTTTAGGTACATTATGTAATCATTCTCGACATTTATGGGTCGATGATGCCAATGATAAAAATCGCCCAGTATCACGCGAGTTTATTACTTTACGATGCAAACATCAACTGGAAAAATTTAACTTTTAAATTCTGTTAAATGAGAGATAATTTGGTGTATAAATATTATACGTTCTGGTGTTCCTCGAGTAATATGTCATCGTTAAAAATTGAATGAATGGATAGATCCAGGCCATTGAAAAAAAGATCAGTATAAATAATTTAGACTGAAAAAGGAGTAAAAACTACATGTACATATCTGGGAAGTAATATCTGAGACTGGCTGTATATGCAAAATCAAATCTCAAGAAGTCAAGAGCCTCAATTAAAAAACCATATGCATTTGGATAATAGATCGTGATTAGGGTAATGTTTTCGAAAATAGGTATTATCCTTATTTAAAAAACGTCATTAAATAACAAAATCATTCAGAATAAAAAGTAGTATGTTGTAATCGTAAAATTCTAATATAAATGATAATTAGCACACTGATGAGGAAAGGCGACAGGAGTGGAAAGGAAACAAATAAATAATGTGAAGAAGGAAAAAGAAAACCGGAAGTGCAAGATGAATGCGCAAATGAATACGAGCAACTGTTATTGCATACGCTCTTACAATTGATTTGGATGCCAAAACGCATCCACATCTTATGTATCTGCAGGTTCAATTCAAAACATCTTCATTAAAATTAAAAAAAGAGTCGAAGCGGAGAGTAATGGCAAGGTACTGCGCAGGAGATGATGTGCAACTTTTCTCGGCAACGACTCAGAGCCGCTTTAATCAAACACCTGGAATTGATTACCCTGACAACGCCAGAAAAATCCGTTAGTAGGCCAGGAACGGCATTCGACTATGGCTTTCTTGATGACTAGCACTCTGCACTGCGCATTAACCAGGGCGCATAGCATTGCACGCATGCGTCTTATTTCTGCCGATAAAGAGGTTATGTCACCTACTTTCAGCGCTCCTTTCCGTGTCCCCTAGGTATTTTATTATTTTTTACCATAACTCTCATTGTCTCTTATTCTGCAAAAACTCCGCAATTATTGGCTAAACGGATTTTGAATTAGAGCACAATTTACTTGATGCCTATTAACTAATAGAAAAATTCGTGATAATGGCTGATGAATCACAATTCTTTTACTTCATGAGATAAAATTAAGTCCAAGTTTCATTTTGAATACTCAAATTTGTTTTATTTTTTGTGAATAAAATAAAACTTATACAGCACTAGCATATGATAATGAATTTAAAACTTATAATTCTCTAAAAGGTTCTGTAAAATTGATCAATATAAACTCAATAGTAATTTAAAACTTACGCATTGAAGGTTTACCAATTCAAAATGCAGTAATGATTACCTATAACAAAAAACAAAAATATTTTTTAATAAAATGTTTAATTATAAAATAATAGTATCAATTTTTATTGTTTTTTTTTTATTTAATTAGTAAATTACATTTAAACTTTTGACTGACATAATATAACAAAAATTTTAGTTTAAAACTTAAATAAAACTCATAGTTAAATATATATTTTTATTGAAATAATGAAAATATTATAATTGTTTTTACTTTATTGCGATAAAAAAATATAATTAATATGATATCAAAATCTGAATAAACAATTTTTTTTAAATTCCATGTATTATTTATTCATATTCTTCTCTAATATTATATATTATAGCAAAAAATGAATATATCAGTAAATTTATTTTGAAATTATATTATATGTCAAAAAATTTCTCAATTACATTAAAAAAGTCTTCCTAAGTCACCATAATAACAGGTGAAAAATAAAGTTTCAAATAACTGAATATACCTAAAAGCATTGTGGATGATGTAGTAACATCGCAATAGATTATAAATCGAAAAATACATTGGAGGCGAAAAATTTTGGTATGACGATATCCGCTTGTTAAGCATTAGAGCATGTTTACTACAAGAAGTGAAATACCATAAGTAACGAGACTTCCGCCTTTGTCTTTTTCCTATAGGTTGGCAGTGCTTATTTAAGTTTTATTATGTTTAGATTGGATTTTGGCTCGCCAGGATAGATTCTCACCGGCGTCCAGGTTCGCGGTTTTCTCGGGGTGTAGGATAGAATTAATAAAATTGCAGTATTTTATTTAAATTGGGCTTTTAATGGTATCATAACCGCACTTTAACAAGATGCAGCTGTTTCAAGGACTTCGCGCTCGTGAACGATCTCCTTCCCCATCAGCAAGACTCGCGAGTCGAATTTTCGACAATGGTCCTCCGCACACCCGCTCAACGCTGGAGAACGTTTCGACCAATGAGCGTCGAGAAGAACATGTTACCCCGGCAAAAATCCAACCAATAGGAACGCAGGACTAAATTTTCAACGGCGGGGCGACTAAGGAATAAGAGATAAATATTCCAAGGTCAGGAGGGTTTATGCACACCTCTTTCTGACAGTTACATTGGTACGGATAGACAAAAAAATTGTAAAACACTAAGGAAAAACAATGAAAAGAGAAACCTAAGCTGAGGCGGCCCACTAGATATCGGCGCCTGCAAGCCTCTTGACGAATCATCGCAACCGACGTGTTCGTGTAGCCGGAACCCCTCCGCATGGATATCAAAGGGTACACAATGTCTGTGTGGGTATCCAGGGGAATTCCTCGAGTCATAATGATGGAGACGGTGGCGATTGCTCTCGTCACCAATTTCACCTACGACCACTCTAGCGGACGCTGCTACCCTGTCTGTTGCAGAACCATTGCAAGACGACGCCACGCAAGCTGACACCATGACACAGAAATTGCCACCACTGTCTCGTTGTATATCCCGGCAAAACTTGTAGCTCCATTGAGGCTAACCCTCCATGTAGGGCCCTGGGATGGGAGTGGGCGGATGGATTAAAATGGACACGGCTAACCGTCGGCGATACTCTGGTACAAGCCCACGACGGAAACACGTATCACTATCTAACACCAATGAACCGTGTTCTGATCCAGTGGGGAAGTATCCCTAGTGGATTAATATCGTTCCCATCTTCAGCGAGGAGGAAGTGTGACGGTAATACCGTCACTAAAAATAATCCCTGCGCCCCGTCACCAATTTACCGACACCATCGGTGCGCAGCCTAAAGGAACCAATTGCTCAACGTGCAACTTAGCGACGCCCCTCTCGCATCCTAAGTTCGGCACTCGACGGAGTCGCCGTCTCTCTCTACCCCTTAAAGGAAGATGCCCCCCCCCGAAACGGAATCGATACATTCCATCGGCTCCGGTTTGTCATCTGGTGTCTTGTAACAGATTAAAGATCCTAGAGATTGGCTTGAGTGAGGAACCTGGTTACTCGTTCCCTAGACCCGGCGTTCTCCTTGGATTACTGTATCGATGTTGTCGACAGGTAACTTAGTGTCTTGGAACGTCTCGCACCCCGTTTCACCATAGAAAGGCTCGGCTCCATTCCGCCGGTAGCCAACCCAAATTACTTGACGGAATTCTGGACTCACGGCTGTCATGAGATCTCGGTGAAAGCACGACCAGCCGCAAGGAACGTCGTCGGTCGACTACCTCACGTGCAGCTCACGGCGAGAATATCGTCAGGTGGTAAAAATTCATATTCGCGAAAATTATTCACCATATTTATTATTTATAAAATCATTAATATTGTAATATAAAAACATCACCACGTATTTCAAATTGTACCTCGCTTCTCTAGAATAATTATTATAAATTATACTGAGTCTGACTGCGAAATTATCATTAATGAATTTTCTGCTGCGTAATATTTCTAAATAGTGTTTTTTTTATCACATAATTATAATTAATCCCGATGCATCCTTTTCTGTGTAATGTTTATAGATTATATTATCTCTTACCGACTAATTCTCAAGTATTTATGTCTGTATGTTTGTTAACCGGTTTCGACGATGTCGATCTCCGAAATAAGCAATGTTGAGCAAAGCGCGGTTATGATACCATTAAAAACCTAATTTCAAAATAATATTGCAATTGTATTAATTCCCTTCCATCCCCCGAGAAAATCGCAAACCCAAATATCGGTGAGAATCCCAGAGAGCCAAAATCCAAACTAAACGCAACAAGTTTAATTTTGAATTTTTTTTAACAGCTACTATACATAATATTATCTCTCTCTCTCTCATTCTTTCTCTCTCTATAGTAAGTACCACCAAATTTACATCTTAATCGTGTTTATAAGTATTCCGTTTCTGCTGTATTTTGTCTGCGAGCGTTTTTGTTGCAGGTTAGTTGCATGCAAAAATTCAACCTTCTGTATCTGAAGTTAAAGACTGCATGATCTTTTTCTTTCTCTATGCATCTTTAAAAACAAACAGCTTTATAACCTCAATTTTTTTTCTTCACCTGTCTTGCTGTCTGAAGTCAGTAATTACTTTTATTTTTTACAACCACATCTATCGATGTACATAAACATCAAATTCATCACCTCTCAAGTTACCATAATACACTGTTAATACCGACTAATAGTAACATCAGAATGAGACCAAAAAATTTAAAAAACGTAAAATCAAAAATTAAACTTAGTGGAAATGAAAACATCGATCTCTCTACTCTTGGGCCCCTCTATTAGCGTCGCTTTTACCTCCAGATCCAGGCCTCATTCAACGTCTCAATCCTCCACTACTTTTACTAAGGACCTATGCTCTCACGTCAATATTTTGCCCTCACAATCATCAGCACAGGCAAAATCATATATGGTTTGTCCACGAATAATCAAGATTTTGCCTTTCATTTTACAGCTATTGGTCGTACAAATTTGAAAGGGGTCTTAAAATGTCGACAAAACCTTTTGCTATTAGTCCCTTTCTTTTGTTTTTTTTTTCAATAATTAGGTGCATCAGGATTTAACTTCGCGTGAAGGGAACTTTTCGAATTTTTGACACGCAGCACTGAAACGATTAGTGGAAAAACGCTGCAGCAGAATGCTTCGTTTAAAAATTATGAAAAAAAACAATAAACTTACCTTTTTTATAAAAGATCATTTGTTGGTGGACTTATAAAGAAAAATTTAAAGAAAATAAAGAAAAATTCTGATGAAAAATTTAAAATCTTCAAAACAATTTCCTCCTGCATCGATGCATTTACGAGGGCAGGTTTTCCAGCCTTTTTGGGGGCCCACGTTGAGGCTCGTCAATGATCTTTTCCCGGCCCTCTTTAAAAGCTTTATATCATTTTGCACATTGTGATTTTCATATACAACTATGTTCATACACTTCTTTTAATATTCTAAATATTTCCGCACCGTTTTTTTTAATTACAAACAAAATTTTATCGCATAACGCTGTTCGAGTAGTCTCTCCATCACGACGTGTCAACAAACTGAAAAGTACCCTTCGCGCAAAGTAAAAATCTGTTGCTTCAAATTATCGAAAAAAAAAACAAAAAAAAGGGACTAATAGGAAAAAGTTTTGTCAACATTTTAAAACCCCTTCCAAATTTTAACGACCAATAGCCGCAAAATGAAAGGCAAAATCTCGATTCTTGGTGAACAAACCATGTATCTAGATAGGTTCCTGAACACCTTGAAGAAAAGACTGAACACCATCAATAGCAGACAGTCAAAAATTGAGGAACAGGTACAAACGATCATTACAGCTAACAATCTACGAGTACAAAAATCAGAGGCGTTAGATGTGAGGATCACGCCAATCGAGGCTAAGCTTTCTGTACTAGATAATATGCCTGAGCGCATGACTGGTGTAGAAGGTGAAGTCTCTGATCTTAAGAAGCGTTTTAAGGACCTGGAGGTTAAGATAAAAAAGATTGCAGTGTTGGACGCCACTTGCGCCACTGCTCCTACAGAAATCGTTTTCTTGAGAGGAGAAATCAAGGAGGTGAAGAAAAAGCAGAATGAGAAAAGTGACACACTTATAAAATTGGAATTACATTACGATAGTAGCACCAACCTTAGGATCTGCATCTTTGCTGTACAATATGACCTAAATCCTACCATCTCGCGTCGGCACATCGTTGTATCAAGGTCGTTGAGATCTAAGCCCCTAACAACAGTTATGATGTACAGTGTGGACATAGAGTCTTCCTTCTGGTAATGCTCTTCTCCAGGTTTCTAACATGCTCTCTCATTAAAGCCAAAATAGCAAAGTGCAAGCTTCGCTCTAATACAATTTGTGGGCAGAAGCCAAAGAACCCTACTCCTATAATCACAAACTATTTAACTGTAACAAGTATCTTCCTAAAGAACTCTAAAATCTGCGAATCTCAGCACGACAAGCAACCAAGGACAGAAACTCTACTGCTTCGTACGAGCTGGTAAAGTCTTCGTCAGAGAAATAAAGAAAACAAGGACACTCATCATCTTTTCTCAAGCAGAGCTAGATGCTTTTTTAATTAAGACAAAGATACTATCATAGAGGTCTTCAACCCTACTTCCACTACTGCTACAATACCCCTGATGCCTCTTATGCCTCTTAAATCTCTTAAATCTCTCGACCTTAGCTCTCCTTATCATTTCTCTTGCACGAACTATAAACTCCAGTATAGCCCCCTAATCTTCCATATCTTCAGTATCTTTAGGGCCCTATGATTTTGCCTTTTCAATGTTAACTCTCTCATGGCTCATGTTGAGATAGCAGATAGTATGTAATCGCTGTCCCTGAAACCTGAACATTAATGTTACTAATAGTATCATACAAATGGACAACTACAAATTCTTTAGTAAATGACAGAAACAAAAACAATGGAGAACTCTATATACTCAATTGGCTCAAGGTTAGTCATTGATTTCTCTGAAGGCACATGGACCGGAAAACCAGGTAAACCTGAATATTTATTGATGATGAGATCCCTGCTGCTAGCATCATCCGCGTTTTCGTTGCCGTCATCTATCGCTCGTTATACTCGCCTTTTTTGCTAAGTTTGAATTTCATACACCATCTCATCCTTTATGAATAATTACTCTTCCAAGCTAATATTGGATAACTTCAATACGGACTTGCTCTCCAATAGTAAGGATGGAAAATTTATTAGCACACTCATTGAGGAGCATTGGCTCTATTCAATCCCCTATGGTGCGACACATCACAGGGATAATACCAATGTATGTCTGGACCTATGCTTAACAGACGGAAACAATACTTTACTGGACTATTGGAAAACTGATGCCCCCTGTATGAACTGTCATGACCTCATAATAGCTACACTAGACGTACTGATGCTGACTTACATGCCAAACACTATCACTTACCATGATTATCATGACGCCATTGATACTGATGACCTAATTAACTTTCTCATAACAAAAGACATATCATCTCTATCTACAGCAGTTATGGATGCCTGCATCATAATACTATCATTACATCTCAGAGAAGCCATTCATAAATTTGCTCCACTAAAGGTAAAAACTCCCGGACGTAGACAATACCATTAGGTTACTACAGACTTACATAAGCCACTGAAAGAATGTGACAGACTCTACAGACGTTTTCGCCGATCTCGCCTACCTTTTGACCTACACTTTATTCAGCTGCATGCAATGTTGCATTCACGAAGATCGAGGAGGCAAAACAAAAATACTATTCACTCGCCTATCATCCCTTACAGACCCCAACGCTATTTGGAAGAAGCTACGAAATCTCGGCTTTGCATCATCAAAAAGTAATAAATCTCTACTTTTTAATGCAGACGAATTCAATAAGCACTTTAGTAGTGTTTCTCATGACCCAGACATCTATACAGCTGCTTAAACTAAATTAACATTAATTTACTTGTTGGAACGCCCCCCCCCCCTCATCACATTAAACTAGCCAGGAATTATAAGAAAACCATGCGTAAATTTTGAAGCAGTTGATTCTTTTTGAAAATCATACGAATCTACAAATATGATTGATGAGTGTGAACAGAAGCCCTTCGGATATCCGGTAAAATATAATTTACCACCACCAGATTGATAAATAACACAAGTGGATCTATAATTCATAGTTGTATCGCCAAAGCTACTTGGCACTGACTGCTACTGGCACTCGAAATTTCATGAAAGAATCAAATACGAATTCAAGCAAAGTGTTGAGTTGATGAAATCTTTCTTTTTATATAACTATTATATATAAATCAAGTTTATGCTTCATATTATCAAAGTGATCATTAAAGTAAATTTTTATTACAATAAAAAGAGCATCGACAGAAAGTAATTATTTTCTGTAGAATTTTACAGGGCCCATATGATGAAAGCAAATCTTTTGCTATAACTAATCTTAATCTCACATATTTAACGTTATTCCTTGATTTTTGCTTTTACTGTTATATAAAGTAAATTTAGTTTTATTTTTTCTTTTACATAAATTGAATTGAATTTTGCAAGTACGCTTATTTATTTTAAAACGCTTATAATCAAATTTTATTACATTAATTTTACTATATAGTGTTTATAAACTAGAACACAAAGAGTTAAAATATTGTAATATTTAAATTTGGTTTTAGATTTACATATCAGTTGCTTTTCCCAAGTTATTGATACAAATATAAGTATTAAAACTAAAGTTATGAGCTATAAATATCTAAAAAGAATAAATTAAAAAAAATGAAACAACTTAAAACTAATTTTAAGAAATGTAGAATGAAAACAATATAAAAAATTCCAGGATTGCAAATTTTGTTTAAAAAAATTTGTTAGAAATATAAATAAATAAAATTATTTCATCTTAAGGATATTTAAAATGCAAAAATCGCATTAAATTTCTGCGAACAAATACGTAATAATGAGTGAATTGAATGATAGTAACGAATTTGCTTTATCAAAACAAACAAAATCTTTTAAAACTTATATTAAAAAAGCCTACCATTGCAGAATTCTATGAATTATAATATATACAAGAAAAATTTTTTTTTCTTGTTTAATTAGATAACGTTGTAAATGCTGTAAACTAGAATTTTCTTAGAATATTTAAAATTGATAAAATTACAGGGTTCCGAAATTTTTTTTTAAATTACAAATCAATCAGATGGTTTATCCTTAAACTAGAGTAGCAGCAATTTTTGAAAACATAATTTCAGGAATAGTACAGCTAAAGTTTTGACAAATGATTTTTATATTATAAAAATTAAAATATGTTGCGTTGTTATTTTATAAATATTTATAATCAAACTCTAATATTTTTTCTATATTATTGTTAAATAGTATGTTATAACGAAATAAAAAAAAAATGACTTTTGAAAATGCCAAAGTAGGTAAATTACTTAACGAGTTTTAACGATAACTGAAAATCACAATTATAAAAATCGAGAACGACAAAAAAAAGAGGGACTCTTGAAGTCAGAATGTAATTGATCCTTAGAAAGAGGAAATATATACGCAATTTAACACCAAATTCAACAATGTAATTAGCTAAGCGAAAATTGTAACAATTTTTATTATATTCAATTAATCGATGATTATATAATGTAAACTTATATGATTTCGGGTTCATGTTTGTTAATGACAAATATCTTGAAATATTTGATTTTTTTTATAGAAATTTTTTTTATGCATTTGATTGTCTCTAGTATAATTTGATTCATAACTACTTTCATTTTTTATATTTTTATTAATTGTTAAATTTTTTTGATATTTCACTCCCTGTTAAAGGTGGTTTTTAAGGGTAAAATCAAATTTTTTAAAATTATTTGATTATTTTATCGTTGTGTAATGTGCATTATGCTATTTTAGTCGAAAAATTTTTATTTTTTAAAAAGTTCAATTTTTGATGACACTCATAACGTTAAAAACTTATAAAAAAAACTAATAAAAAACTTTATTACTGACTGCCAAATATCAATTTATTATCGAAAATGAGGACTGGATTCTACATAAGGACAATGACTGAAAACGCCACAACCGCTTCTGCATCGACTGAAAATGTGAGAAAAACATCGTCGTATGAGATTGCACTAATCAATCATTCGTCTGATGCTAATTCCATAAAAAACTCTTGGGTTTATATCAAACAGAACCTTCAGAAGAAGAGTCACATATATTTTAAAAAAGATTTTCTGGAAAACTTGACGTATTTATAAAGCGCTTTCCGTCGACTATACCGAAAATTTAGTAGAAAATAAAGCCACGGAAATGTTGAGCAATTATTCACTGTGTTGTAATTGAACATCTTATTCATATGATTGCGTCATATTTCGGAATATGTATACAAATGTATATAAAGAAACATTTTCTTAAATAAATTTTAGAATTAATTATGCCGTACACTCTTACTTAACAGACTATACACACACATATATACGCGATTTTAAATTGTACAAATGACGAATATTTTTTATTATATCATATTGATATTTTAAAATATATTTTGACTAATCGAAGGCAAAATTTTTACTCTAATTTTCGAAATTTTTATTCTATAACATCGTTACCGTGTATCAGTATACAATATAAACAGAAATCTCACCTGATAGGTGCGTATAAACTTTTTATATAATTAGTTCATACAGTTGAATATTTAAATAAGAATATTTCAAGTACAATATTGTTTTATTAAATACACAAAGCATTGATTCAAACTTCAACTTCCCAACTAATGCTTCCAGAAATTGTAATCAAAATTGTAAGACTGACCGCAATTACTTGTAAGGGTATAAATCGGTAGACGACGTAAGTAATTCTTACGGTGCCGAATTTTATGCATTTATTAAGAATTCATGTATTTACTAATATTAACAATTTTACTATTTTATATGCGATTTATGCGTTTCTATGAATTAATATAATGTTCTAACCATCTTTTCCGATTGGTCGTCCAAATTCTTAAATTTTTAACAAAACAATATGATTGGAGCGCTGTAACTTAAACAAATGCATGAATATGCACCTCTGAAGAGTTTTTACATTACTTACTTTTTTTTTTACTTTCTGAAAACATATATATTTCACCTGTAAACTTATTATACATTGAATATAAAGAATATATTTCTATAATCCAATAATAGTTTTACAAATAATTTTTTTTTTAATTGATCGCAACAGCATTCATAGGACAACTTACCACCGTTGTGTCGAAGCTTCTTAACCACACCTAATAATTTCTACAAACAGAAATTAGATTTCAATTTCATCTACTACCAAATCGTGTATTTTTTATTAAAATGAATTCCTTTACTCAACAAATTTAGCTATATTACAAGAACTAAATTCACCGTTCGTATGCATGGTCCATCTGAAAAGTAGGAAAAATTAGTTGTTTTTGAAGCCGCTAGTTGTAGTATTAATTTCGAGGAAATCAGAAAATGTGCGAGGGAGTTTTTTGTATTTTACCCTTTTTTCCGATCATTTTAATCAGCAGGATTTTACTTTGCGGAAGGTTTTTCCAGTTTTGTAACACGGTACGATAGACCGTCTTGTAGAATGGCGTTATATGATAAAATTTGATGTCCGATTTGGAAAAAATTATTGTGAAAATTTTAAAAAAAGGTTAAATGTTAAAAAAAGGTTTTTAAGGATAACTGTATACAATTTTTGATGAAATCAAGGTGTTATTGATTACCTTATAATGATTTGAAATCAAAATTTTGTGCACACTTTGGGGGTTCCAATCGAATCGGGTTATTATTGAGTTTTGAGAATGGGGCTGAGTGATAACCTTCTTGAAAGTCTAATACGATTTTTTTAATTACAATTCACGTGGAATTTTATTCTTAAAGATTTTTTTTAAAATTTAAAAGTTCCCACAGTATTTTAAGCTACAAACAAATTTTTACCGTGTAAATCTGTTTACATTTTCAAAACCGAAAAACAGTCTTCGTCCAAAGTAAAATCCTGCCGGTTATAATGATCGGGAAAAAAGGGTAAAATAGAAAAAACTCCTCCCCCTCCAACATATTTTTTGACCTCCCTTAAATCAATACGACAAATAGCGACTTGAAAAACAACTAAACCTCCCTACTTTTCAGATGGACCATGTTTCTATCTAACTTCTTACCTAACATTTTTACCATTTCACCTCGCTTATTTGCTTTTTTAATTTTTATTTCTTTCTTTTCTTTCCTTGCTGTTACCACAGTATGGTACATAAGTAAGAAAAATGTTTTCTATTTTTAAATTTTTTTACAATTGATTTCATATATTTAAATAAAATTTAAACAAGAACTATACATTTACTGAAAAAAATTACAAGATTGTATGTTTGACTAGTATTTTCTTAAAAAAAACTTTTTATCCGACACTTTCAAATCTATTGGTCTGATAAATTAGATGTGTTACATTTATCATAATCTTTGTTTCGGAATGATACATTTAGATGAAAATTTTGTAAAGTATATATTCAAAATTTTGAAACATTTGCCTTGTCACATCTCAAGAAATGTTGTATGTCCAAAAAACTAAGTAAGTTACATAAAAAACAATTGAACTATAAATATTTTATATTTATAATTTAATTCTTAATAAACAAAAAAGGAAAACTTATGTTCTCATTAATGTTTTTATCAATAATGATAGAGACAAATTTATCCTTACTAAAAATACAATTAAGTGCACTGTTATCTATTAATAGTTATAACATATATATATATATATATATATATTAATCTATCAAATTATTAACACATACTTTTACATTTTAAATAAATAATCTTAAAAATAAATTTTAACATAATTCAACTACACATAAATCTCTTTCAGGAATTATAATAAAAATAAAAAAAAGTATTTAAAAATTTTAATAAAAATATAAATGGTGTTATAAAATAATAAATGATCACATTGAAATTATTATAAGCTGTAAAAATTAATCAATAAACTAGCTTAAAAAAAGTTCCAAAAATAAACGTAACTGGTCAATAGCTATTAAACTAAACTGTGAGAAATTATATGACAAATAAAAAAAGTAGTAAAAATTTCGAGGTGGCGATGATGTGTAATGGCAAAAAAATAATGAAGTCGATAAAATCAACAACTGCGGAATAAATGATATAGTGTTCTGTCTTTTTTCTACATTTTATTTCCTGTGCTACCAAAAAAGTATGAGTCACGTTGAAGTCACAAACCAACATGAATTATAACGTGCTACTTCAAATTCTTTTTATATACTTTTTCATTTTGTTAGTGAAATATTAATTGGAAGGATTTTTTTTTAAATTATTATCATCAAATAACCACTATGTGTTCATGAAATAATATTTATTTTTATAAAGAAAAACGTACTCTTTTTTAATTAAAAAAAACTTCTAAAAGTATATTAATGGATTTTCTTCTCAGATGCTTAGTTTTACTATAATTATATTTTTATTTATTATAATTAATGCAATAAACTTACTCACATAAAAAATAAAAATTCATTAAAGCTATCATTAAATTATTTGAATACAGTTAATAATTTTTTACATAAATATATTTTTAAAAATAATTAAAATTTACATATTTTGAGGCAAATCCTATTGTCTATTTCTTTGCATTATGAAAATGAAAAATCTCGGAAATCGGTAATCAATACTTAAAATGATTTTACTTAAAAGAAGAAACATTTATATTCACTAATGTTGTTATCTTGTAAATATATTTACAAAATAACTCTCAGCAAAAAAAATGAAAACCATGATTTAATTTGTAGAATAGATATGCTACGAGCACACTACAGTATATTGCATCAAAATTAAAAGAAAAACTATTATTTCTAAAATAGAAAGTATTCATTTAAAATACCAAAAGAGTTCTTTATCATGTAACTGTTTTAACTACTTTATTGAGAAGTGAAAACCAGATTCAACTTTTCTAATGCACTAACAATAAAAGCTGTAATTGAGTTAAAAAAACAGTGAGTAAATAATAAATAGAATATTACAGCTATAATTTTTGAAGAATAATTGGATTTTCAATTGTTACAGATTTTTCTAGATGTTTAGCTGTATTAAAATCTTTAATATATTTTAAAATATATAAAAAATATTATATAGATGTATATAAAGAAGTTTTATTTTATTGATATTTATAATACAAGTATTAAGATTAGTGCTTGATTTATTTCAGAATTTTATTTAAAAAATAAATCCCGGGCCTCCACAAACTCTAATTTAAATTCTAATAGGGACATGCAATACAAAAGTGATGCGTAATACGGCAAGAATAAAATCTTATATATTGTTATCATCCCACCTAAGCACTTCAATTAAATGATTAAAGTTGTTCTTCTGAACCTCGAGGAAGTTCCGATGTTGTTCCGGTGGTCATCTTGGATCATCCCCCGCATTGAAATTACCATAGGACCCATGTATCTTGCAGAGATCAGTGATTCCCTCTTCGGCTTAGGGAATTAAAGGGTGACAATGGGATGATATTGACGACATTCAACCGCTCATGCAAATTTATTTTTCCGAGGGAAAAAAAAAATATTTCTACTCAGTTAGCGACAAAAATAAGTTTTAATAATACACATACTTTTTAAAAAATAAGATACCAATAAAGTTGAGAATATTATTTTTAGTTTTAAAAATTAAATAAAAAAATATCTAAAAAATTGTAAGATATTTTTGATATTACTAGTTAAATTATTTAAATTTTAAATTAATAAAGTCTGTAGGTTAACATTATGTTTTACTTTTCAATATTGTGATTTAAAATAATTTTATAATAAGAAAAATACTTGAAACTTTCAGCATAAATACAAAATTTTAGAAAAAATATAAATGTATGGTTTTAATATAACTTTTGTAATGAAAATACAATTATAAATTTGTATCATTATTTCTACATCGTAGATAATTTTATAAAAAATATTATAATTATTTTCAGAAAATAAATTTAAAAACTTAATGGTGTGATATTAGATTACTCTGTTTAAAATAAATTTGTATTTTGAAATTGGATAAATCTTGAAAATAATGAAAATATTAAAAAACTACGATTGCTAACTTTCCGTAAAAAAAAAAATAAAATTTATCAATCCATAATTATTCTCAAACAAATTTATTATTTAAACATTTTAAAATATTAATTACATAGAATTCGGAAATAAATAAAAATTATTTTTGCAACTTAATTAAGGTAATTGCGATCAAGAAGAATTAATTATCTAGGATATGTGACGCGTAAAATATCTTAAAACTTAGAGATAAAGCTTTAGGTTTTTCTAAATGTCCCGGTATCGTAATAAGCAGAAGATATATCTAAAGACCATTTTTGCAATAATTAAATAAAGCAAAAAATGAAGAATTAAAGAAAACTATAGTAAATGAATGTTTACATAGATTGAATCTTTTATTATGTATCAGTTATTAATTATTTTCAATTACAATTTTCTGAATCAATCTGTAAATCTTATTCTCAGCTTGCATCTCATTTTCAGTCAATATCTTTGTTATAAAGTATTTATGTTATTTTGAAAAATCATTGATAAAATTTCATATCCTAAACGATATAAAAATTTATTATTTTTTATTAAATATTAAAGAAAATAATCAAATTACTTTGTTACTTATTTTTTGTTTAACTTACTTCAAAATGTTTTACCGAATACAACCTCAAAACACAAAAATAAAATTAAAATACTAAAATATAATTAAAAATGTTTTTGATTACTTATAATAATGCTTTTACCATAAAAATATATATATTAAAATATTTTATACAAAGAAAAATATTTTTATAAGCAAAATTAGTTACTTATTGTTGTTCAAATAATTTCATAATAATCTATTTAATATCAGGAAAGAAATACGTTTTTAGAAATTTTAAATACATCTTCAAAAGAAAAGATTTTGAAAAGCTCAAAACTTCTCATTATTAGCAAGTAAATTTCTACCATAGAATTTATAGCACTAATTATTGTAATAAAACAAAAACAAAATAAAAACAAACTTAAATAAATATGATGGGACCACTAAAGCAGTATATAATAATATTTAAAAAAAAAACTTACATTTATACAGAGGTAAAATATTTCAAAATATTACACGAAGAAGAATATATATTACTTTCAATAATTTTTAAATATCTTATATTTGATTTTAATAATTTATTAGAAAACAATAATAGTAATCATAGGAAGTATAAATAATCCAATAGCCTATATTTATAATATTTTCAAATAATTTAAAAATACAATTATTTTATTTACAAAAAATATCAAGCCTCATATATAAAAAAAAATTTTAATCTTGTTTTTTCGTGTTATTGTCACATATATGTTAAGTATGATCAGCGAGAGGAGTATGAATAGTTTTCAAATATATTACTCACACTATGACTAATCAGTATTTCAATCGAAACAAGTGAATTTATTAAAAGGAAATTATTGTTTTTAATTAGCTTAAAAAATTATTATGTTTTATGAAAAATTATACATATTATATATATATATATGATCTGTATATTATATATTATATAACAATAGTTATGTAAATGAAAACATATATGAACTGATTTAATAGCTTCATTTTTCGTACGTTAATTATGAATATATTACTTTTTTATAACATCTTATATTATTTCACAAAATGTAAGTGCTAATTATATTTAATAAAAACTATTAAGAAATCTTGGGATTTTCACAAATAAATATAAATCCTACTTTAATAAAACTAAATATTATAATACATGAATTCCTTCAAAATATTTCAATAAGATGAACTTATCATTAATTTATTGTATTTAGAGTTAACACAGTAAGCTGAGTAATCATTAACCACTTTAAAAATTTGAATAGTATACAATTCAGTTGTTTATAAAAAAACATCTAAGACTAACTTTTTTAAACGGAAATAAGGTATTTACAGGGGAAAAAATCTCAAATCATGAAAAAAAACAATGTTCAAGTCTTGAGAAAGACTTGAAACTCAGTTTATAAATTGTTAATAACATACGAATGTAGAAAACATTCAAGCCTGTTGGCGAATGTTTCTTCAAAAGTTGTTATTAACAATTAATGGAAATCCCCGTATAGAATAATAAGGACATAATGATTAAACAATCACAAAAAAAATATGTTTAGGTCTCGAGAAATACTTAAAACTCGGTTTATAAATTGATAATAAAATACAAAAGCAGAAAACATTGAAACCTGTTAGCGAATATTTTTATAAACTATTGTTTATAAGATAATATTATTTTTTATTCATGGACTTTGAAGACATAGTATATTCTTTAATCGTGTAATACTGTTATTTATACTGAATTTATTTGAATGAAACTTGGCATTTTTGTTTATTGCTTTCTAAAAAACAATATTGTCATTGTTTAATTATTGCATTTGTAATAATTTTTTTCTTAAAGAATTGGATTGCAGGCAAGTGCTACTTTAATGATTGTAAATCTTGCTTGATCAATAATTTATTTATTGTTTTTAACAATCAAAAATTTATTTTAAATATCATAAATGAACACTAAATAGATTATGTTGAATAAATAATTTTTAAAGAAAATACAGTAAAATAATTATTTTACAATTTTAAAATTTAAAAAATTTTTTCTTTTATTTAAGAGTAAGGTTTTAAGAGTAAAAATAAATGTTTATTAATCAATATAATCGTAATTATTGATGACTTATAAGTTTCTGTCGTTAAAAAAAAAATTTTTTTTTTTAAAAATTTCATTTTTTTTACACTTGTAACGGTACAAACTTCAGACACATAAGTAACATTTCTTTAATAAATAAAAAGTAAAAAGGAAGTTTTAAAAAGTACTTTGATAATATTAAAAAGAATACATTTGGGCTAAATTCTTTTTTAACGGAATGTATATTATATTTATCTCGCATTGACTGTTTTATATCAATGAAAAATAATAAAACCTGAACATTATGAAGTTAAAAGAATGTTTCAACGGATGTTTTTACCACGAATACTTATTATATTGCAAAAAATAAATAATTCTTAATTTATTATATAATATTAAAAATTAATTTTTCATATTTATTAATGATTATGTAGATTATGTAATTTTCTTTAATTTTATTGGAATTTTTACTAATTAGAAATTTAGAGAAAATAATATAAAATTAAATCGATAAATAAAGTTTTGACACTTGCATCACAACTATTCCATAATTTTTGTAAAGTCTTAAAAATATTGTAGGCTTTCTATTGAACTAGATGTTGCATTTATAATACATCAATACAAAAGTACTATTATCTTAATTGTAGTAACCCCTTGTTCAGTTATTTAAATGACAGATGCAGGGATTACAAAAAGTTAAAAAACAAAATTAACGCAAATTGATAAAAATTATGAATAAATAAATTATAGCAAGCCCTCCTCGAAATCAACTTCATCTACGCCTTCGCTTCTCCATGAGATTTAATTTCAGTCACAACTACTGCCTTTTTTGGAAGAACTTGGAAAAATACAGGGGTAACAAACAAAAATAAGCCTTGCCTTGTTCTTTTGATCTCTAAAATTAAATGCTCTCTCTTTATATGGCCTACCTTTGTCTATGCTGAGGTAAGGATTCTTCGTCAATTCCTTATTTTCGTCAGTTGTCACGTTTTAATAATTTGCTCTACCTCTCGTTTTATCTCCGGACTTCAGTCACTAGTCTCGCTTTTCGCCGCCGCTTTTGGCTACGCTGTCACTCCAGTTTCAACATCACCATTAGCTCAAAAGAATGAGGAAATGGACCGTTGGAAGCCTATACATCAAAACATAGATATTTATCTTGTTATTAGTTGTTTTTTTTGTCACTTATTTCGAAAATTTTTTAAATTATGGAATGAAGAAAAATGAAAAATGTTAATGACATTTTATTTTCAATATTAAATTTTATTTGATAACAAAGACGATGTTGTGTCTAATTATTTAATTTTATTAAATTTTTAAATTAGTTAATTTATTTCAAGAGCAATGGTTCAGATGACATAATTATCGAAGTAACTAGATTTTATTTTAAATATATATAGATATTTTTTTATTTTAAATGTACATTAAAAATACACCATTGAATATTATCGTGACAAAAACAAAATTGAAACAAAAATACGAGCGAGAATTCAAAATTGAATTACACTTGCACTTACATCCATTCATTGAAAGTCATACCGAGAATATTACTAGGGATATGTGTAATATAATAATATATATTACGTGTATCCTGCTCAAACCATACATTTCACACACGTAGATAATACAATTATATGAATGGGGCATAGATTTATCTCTTTTTTCATTTTTGTTTTTTAACACGTGAACACTTATTTATAAATTTTTGTACTTTTTGCTTTTCTATGCACTTTTATTTTATATTCAACAGAATCACAATTTTAATTACGTGTAGCTGAGTAAATATATAAATATATAATGAAATGAGTAAATAGTATATCTATTTTAAATGTTTCATTATCTTAAAATAATTTTTTTATATTCTTAAAAGACGTTTTATATTTTTAAAATGTATTCAAACTTACTTCAAAAAGTATCGAGTAATACTACAGAACTATTGTTACTTTTATCATACTAATTATTAAATTTATTATAAAAATTATTCTAAGACAGAAATGGCGAAATTATAAATATTGAAAAATATTCAATCGACTATGTAAAGATTTCTATATGTTTTTAAAAAATTGTTAGAAGCATCAGTTTAATTTTAGTAAAAAAAGAACAACATTAATACTCATGTTATATTACATTGCATAGCATGATATTTGATAATTCAACCATTTTTTTTTTTTTTAATTTACAATCAAATAATTTTTTATTTTAATAAATTGATAAATAAAAACCAAAATAATAACAAATATGAAATTATATATAAAACTTTAGAATGAAGAAAAATGATTGTTTCGCAAATTTTTTTTTTAAAACCTATTTTTTTATAAGGAAATAAACTTTCTAACAAGGATTAATATGATTCTAATAAGGATAATAATAATTAAAAAAACATGTTAGTGTGGGTCAAAAATAGTTGTATTTATAATATTTAATTAAAAAATTTCATTGGATAAAATACTCTATTAATTGATTTTGTTTTTAATTATTGTTCCATTACTTAATAATAAAATTTATTAAACTAAATAAAAATTAATGTACTCATTATGAAAAAGACATTAACGTTAAACACTAAAAATTATAAAACGAAATATTTTTTCTCGTAGTACAAAAGAAAAAAAATCCAACAGCATGTGATAAAAGTTATAACCACAGAAAAAGTAGTGTTCTACAAGTCAGTTTTTGATTGGGGTTTCTTTACAAGGCACACATTTACGCACTCAAACATTCAAAAAAAGAAAACAATTTGGATGTTTATAAGTTATCGATCTCATATTGTATTGTATTGTTCATATTATTGTAGACATGAATTTATGAAATATGAATATAAAAACAGATAATGAAATAATAAACATTGTGCTAATAATAATATTTGTGTAATAAGTATTAATAATGGATCAATCACTTGACCACGACCATTACTTAAAGAGAGTAAATTTTAGATTGTTTTTAACATATAATCATTGTACAACTTTTTAGTTTCGTATTACAAGATATAATCCCTGTAATGGTTAATAAATCAGCCTTTATATAGTTTTGTATTATTAAAAAAAACGGAAAAAAAACACTTCAATTAATTGATCAAATTATTGCACGTATTCATTATGTGCATAATAAATTGTCTGCTAAAATTTTTCAATTTTGAAAGTGTCACTAATTTTTTAATTTTTTTTTTTTTTTATTATTTATAAAAGTAAAGAGTACCCAATGAATCTAACCTTCAAGTGTTTATAATGGTAAATAATAATATGACTACCAATAGTCCATTTCACCGTATGATAATAAAACAACCGGTAGGATATACGAGTACCGCACAGTAAGTAACCTAGTTGGTCGCGCACGCGCTATTGTGTACAAGACTTTATAATAAACACTGCGGATGCTGACGAGACTCTCCTACTTCGTCACTCCTCTCGGTTGTTACAGCCATCGTTACAGTAAATATTTTTGTGTGTGGACTAGTATTAATGTATTACAGGAATAATATCGATCAATTGAGTCATAAAACTTAGAAAAATCACTTTCTAATTTGCTTTACTGCTTAGTATTGCATTTACACAAGCATTTATTGGTTGTACTATTTAACTTTTTATGGAGATGTATAATAGTTAATGTTGAGTTAAAAGATATAAATAATGTATGTGTCCTTTTAAATTAAAATGACTGATAATTTTGACATTAGCGAGTTAAAAATACACACACCCTGTAAAATATTTAATAAGATGTCTCATATCAAGAACCACTTAAATATAACTATTATCAAAATCAGAAAGATATTCATACTTTTCAAATGTATTGACCGAGTATCTAATTTTTTTAATATAATATATCAGAAGAAATGAATATTGAAAAGTTTACTCCAACTTTTTTTATTTTAAACCATGAGATATATTTTAAATATATTATGATACTATGATAAACGATCTATATGGTCTATCCAAAAAAGCATTAAGTTTTTACATATTTTGAAAACATTATTTGTCGTAGCGATTTCAGGGAAGTAGGAAAATATGTGGGAGAATTTTCCTATTCGTTTTTTCTTTCTTTTCGATCATTAGAAACAACACGATTTTACTTTATGTGAAACATATTTTTCTATATTGTAGCATATTGCAATGGAGCGACTTAATATATTTACACTATTAAAGTTTGTTTGTGGCTTAATAAAATACTGTAAAGACTTTTAAACGGTAAAATTACGTTTAAATTGCAATTAGAAAAATTATATAAGGCTTTTATAAGGTCACTGATTATTCCCGTTCTTATCACTCCAAAACAGCCCGAATTAATTGTAACGCCCAAAGTGTGTAAAAAATCTTGAGTTCAAATCATCATTTAAGAATCAGAGTAATCGATGACACCCTGAATTTTTCAAGGCATGCATCGTTACCCTTAAAAAAAAATTTTTTTAAATCTTAACAGTGTTTTTTTCCAAATCGTACACCAAATTTTATCGCATAACGCCATTCCACCAGGCGGTCTATCACGCTGTGTTACAAAATTGAAAAACACCCTTCGCACACGTGCAAATCCTGCCGCTTCTAATGATTGGAATGAAAAAAAACTCCCCCGTACATTTTCTGATTTCTTCGAAATCGGTATGACATATAGTGGCTTCAAAAAATAAAAAAAAATAAAATGCATTACTTTCTGCACACACCATGTACTTATAAAATCAAATGCACTGACTAATGAATATAAGTTTGTAAAATAAAAAATGTAAATTGATTACACGAATTAATGAACGCAGAGAAGATACAAACAATAAATCAATTATAGCAGTACATCCATAAAAAAGCAATCATAACATCATAATATTCAATAATTCAAATTATAAAAAAAGATATAGTCGAAATGTACATCGATATCAATACAATAAATCAAAAATCAATACATCGATACAATAAATCTAAATGCAGACAAACAAACTCTAAATTCCGAATACTTCTTAGAATTTTAATTAACGCTGTTATTAACATATATAATTTAAATTATATCGTTTATGCTAACCTTTATGAATTAAAATAACTCAACTAGTGCTAGGAATTTAATTTTATTCTTAATTTTAATTACTTTAATTAATTATTAAAAAAATTTGTTTATACATATTAAAATGATATAAAGACTTTTAATAAATCTAATATTATTTCAATAAATAAAACCATAAGAAGAAGAATAAGGAAGCTCTCTATTAAAATATCGACGAAATCGTACAATTATTAAATTGTATTTTATTCAACGTACACCCTCCTAATTAGATCACATACACTTTTATACATTGAAAAAATGCATGTTGTCTTTTATCACATTTATAACTACAAATGAAAATCATTAAAAAATAATAAGAATAGATTTATTATCAAATTATTGACGCACCTATTATTTTTTATTTTATCATTTCCTCCGTTTTTGTGTGCATAAAAACTGATTCTGACATACATGTAGAAATGTGTTTCGGGTATTAGGGAAAAAAATTTGAGAAAAAAACCAAATGCTTTAGCAAAATAACCGATTATTTTTCGCGACTTTTTTTACTCATTTTGGTGAATTTCATGTGCATTCAAACCATTACTCGTTTAATTTAATATCTCAGTTCAGATTTAATCATCAAAACTTTTTTATAAATTTTAGGCGTATCATCATTGTAAAAAAAATTACACTGAGCCATCAAATAAAAATGTAAAGACAATAATATTGTTATGTGTTTTACTTGATAAGATTACAATAATTATTTAATATTTATAAAATACATTATTAATCATATATATGTAATGAAATAAATTTAAACTCATCAATTTAAATAAAATTTATAAAAAAAAGTTACATATAAATACATATATATAAATCACACAAATTTACGATTCAGAGATTTTTTTTAAAAAATTAAAAAGAAATTTGGTAAAAAATTTTTTACTTGTTGATTGAACCTATGTTTCAATATTGATATTAAATAGAATTATTCAATATAAATAACTTGTCTCAACATGAAATGCAATTTTTAATTATTAATATACATAAAATTAAAAAAACATCTAATGTATTAATCTTAATTAATGAATATTCTTCAACGGATTTTTTCTTCTTCATTAATTCTTTTGCATGTTATCTTTTGTTAATGATAAATTACTTAAAAAAATTTTTTATGTCAGTCATTTATTTTTAATAATTTCTGACTTATAGAATTTATTTAAAAATAATAATTTCTAATACAGAATTTCTGATTTACTTTAAAAATTCGATTTCCTATTAAATTAGAAATATAATTTTAAGAAACAAAAGTTTAAATATAAACTCAATGTAGTTTAAAACAAATTAATCTTTAAAAATAAGAAATAATATATGCATAAAATAATAAAAAATTTTAATCGTTCAATTGTATTTTAAAAAATAAATTTGTTATACAGAACGTTACATTTCATGAGAAAAGAACAGTTAAATATACAACAGAAATAAAAATAAAATATGAATTAAGAGGTTACAAAATTTAATATTAAACATTTTTAGAACATTTAATTTTAATTTTATGCCCCGATGAATGTTGTGATTCACATATAAAAAATCATAATTATGTTATATTTATAAAACCATACCTATCATAATATTATAAAACTTCATTTTACATGACTAATTGAAAAAACATTTTATAACTTATTTTTAATAAAGTTTTTTAATTATTTTTTAAAAGAAAATTAAATTATTTTTGCTGTAACTTATTTTATTTAATTTTGTTACTTAATATTTTCTTAATACTAATACTATGAATTTTTTTTAAAAAAAATATTTCAATGTATCATGTTTTCGTAGTGCAACTTTAATTGTACATCAGTACATGTTTTTTTTTTATGTATAGAATGATTTTAATATTAAAATCCAATAGCAAAAATTGTTCGAAACACATTTTTGGTTTTTACACATTAAAAAAAAAAAAAAATTTACTCTATAAACTTATATTTATACTGATACAATAAAAAATATTTAAATATCAAAATTGATATATAAAATTTGTATTAATTAAAAAAATTTGTTTAATTTATTTTTTTAAATATTCTAACGATTCACAATTTAGTAGCATAAATTTTTTTACATTATCCATAAAAGTATCTAAACCATTTAAACTAAAATAATCTTCAATAAAAATTGATGATACCAAATTTTTTAAAATTATATTTTTGATAAAGAATTTTTAATTTAAATGGTTTAAAAAAATATATTAATGCAATGTATTTCAAAAAATTTTTAACAGCAAGATATAAAAATATGATTTTGATAATACATAAAGCCATATTATCTACTCAGTATTACTAAATTTTGAGCACAGAGTTCTGAACTAGGATTTTGTTATTAAATTTAAAATAATGTTTAATGATCTTAGATGGAATGATCTAATTTCTATTAAAAATATATCTTAAAAACTAAAATTTCGAATATACTAATTTTTTTATTATTGTATGATTAATGAATTTACGTACTAAAATATATCTATATTTCTTAAATAAAATAATAATAATAATAATAATAATAATAATAATATACAGAAATTAATATTTATTTTAGTTATTTATTATATTTTTAATCATTGAGTATTTCGTTTTCTCATTTTTTGAAACATATAGATATAAATAATAAATCATGTCTTTATATATATTTTTGTTTGTATTCTCAATCAATTCTATTTTGATGTAGTAAACATCTACTAAGAGCATTAAATACTAATTAATATAATTTTTTTATACAAACCTCTTTATCATTAAAAATAGATACTTTATTTAACATACTTTTCATACATTACATATTAAAGCTTCATATTAATATATAAAAATGCAATATTGCTAATATGTTTTTGTTTATTTTTGTAATCAATATAGTAAATAATGAATTAAATAATGATTGCTGATACATGTTTATTTCTAGGGTACTATTTACTACACTTATTTTTACAAATAGTGAAAATATTAGAATTGACAATCGTTTAAAATACTAAATAATTATTTTCAGTGTATTGTCTGTGTGTGTGTGTGTGTGTGTTAGCGGGCGCCTATAAATTTATATTGATATAGTTAAAAACCATTTATTATTTAATAAAATATTATTTACTATTTTGTTTATGAATCATTTTTTATAAGGGCCAATTTAAATGATAATACAAACTTATGTTATAAGTGCACAAGAATATAATTTTTTAATTTAAGCAAAGTTATATTTTTATAACATATATAAATAATATTTGGTGAAATAAAAATAATTTTCAATTATTAATAAATCTAAATTATTCTACTGCTAAATGTAAAACTTTTTTTAACCATACATTCTCTAAATACAAAATCTATAAATAATGCATAGTTTGTATAAAAAAGTTATTTTAAAAATATCACTTTATTGAATATATTAAAGGAAAACAATATTTATCATTGCATAATGCAGAGAAATTGATCATAATCACTGCCATTTCACTTACATCTCTCATTAAATTTTATTAAACAAATAATTTATTACTGATAAATAATAAATTAATTTAAAATAAATTATAGGTAAATTATATTTTATATTTGATAGAAAAAAATATAAATTAAATTTACATATAATAATTAGTTTTTGATTGATATAAAATTTACAGTGTAATTAAAAAGGTTAAATAACTACATGCAGTTCAGTTTAATTCAAAATAAATACTTGTATTTTTGTGCATGTATACACCAATAAATGAATGTTCATATAAATCATCAACATTATTTGTAAACTTGTAACACTGACTAGAATGAAATAAAATATATTGACGATCATCTTTTTACGAGAATGTATGAAATTTTCATAAAATAGCAAGTTATATTACCGAAAGTGAATGAATCATGCATACTGAATAAGAACACGAAGGTAATTTTAGAAATTAAAAACAAAATTGAATCCTACCGATAAAATGGATGAAAAATTCAGATATACAAAATGAAAAAGCAAACATCTTAGCAAACATTCCTTTTTATGCAAATACCCATACACCATCACAAGGAGAGAAAGAGTACAAAATTTGCAAACAAAACATCTCTACAACTCGCATTTTTTAAAGTTGGACTGGGGTAAAAAAGAATTATTTCTAACGAGATCAAGTGCAATAACCGAAAGACCTCTAGGGTACGTCGTTGAAGCGTTAAAAATATCGACGAGACGAGTGGAAATCAGGAAAACCAAACCGAGTCTTTCGGTCCCTCGTGCACCCCTGCAGTGACACTACACACGTATAGCCGAGCGGGAGCAAGCGAGAGAAAAGGCTGCAGAGGTCGGAAGGAGTGAGAGGGGAAAAGAAAACGCATTGCTCGGGCGTTGTTCGCGGCTGTTCTCAAGACTCGCCACCAAGTTAGGCGCTCTGCTCCGAGCCAGAAGCAGACTGAGAGAGACGGAAGTGTTGCGGAATGTCAGGGCGGGGTAAGGAAACAAGACACCCGGAGAGCACTTCCCGAACAGCTCGTGATTTTAGGAAAAGCTGGTGCTGCTTTTAAAGTGCGCGTGTGCGTGCACGACCGAGAGCGAGAGCGAGAGGAGATGGAAAGAGCGCGCGATGAAATTCTCACGCTTCTCCGGCGAACGGAAGGACGCGAACGAGAAGGAAGGCACGATGTCGAGTCGAGATAATCGGGACGGACGGACGGACGAACTTGTTTTTTTCGAGTTGCCGCGGCTGTGGCGGCCTGGCCTCCTCGAGCCCGACCTAGCCGCCACCGCCGAGATGAAGAGAGAGGAGGTGGCGACGCGAGCGCGGAGGGGCACGGAACAGCCAGCGAGAGGAGAAAAACGACGGGCGTGCTTTTTACGTTTTTTACCGTTATTGCTGGGGCGATGCCTCTTATTCCTTCGGTCCTCACGGTTTTCCTACCTCTGCACGCACACACGCGTGCACCGCGATGTATGTTTACGTAGCTTTATGGATCGACTGTTAAATTGTATGTGTGTGGCCACTCTGTGGGCCGTGCTCTCTCACCCTCGCTCGGATGCGTCGTCGTCGGCGAGTATCAGCGTCTCCTAGTGATGCACATGTGAATACTCGTAGCCGCTCCGGCGGTAGTGACACTCTTTTTCCTTCTCTCTCGGGCTATCACGACAGCACATGCACGCACACACGCACCGTCACTCTTGGGTGCACTAGTGTTTGGTCATGCTCTGCTGTACTATTCCACACATGTATGTGCACACCCGCGTATCGGTGGCGACGTTGCACTGGCGACGAGACCGACTGGCTCGACGGAGATGACGACGACCGAGTCACGCACACGCGTTCACACCGCGGCGACCGAACTCTGGGTGCGCGCGCGCGCGCGAGTCCAAATGTTAGTTCGGGCTCGTGCTCGGTTACACACTACATGTAAACACGCATCCGCGCAGGAACAATTCGTGGCTTTACGTAAGAATGTGCGTAGGCGCGCGCGTGTGCATGCGTATACACTTAGGATACTCAGTCATGCATACATCGAGTGTCCATACATACACACGCCCACACATCCACGGGTGCATGTATGCGCGCGTACGTGTTTGTGTGCGTTGTAGGAATTTAGGTATAGGTGCGTTGAGATCAGGATTTCGGCTGTTACGTGCACACGCGCAGGCACACGTTTTATGTGAATATGTGAACGGCGAGTCCCGTACGCCACGAGAGCTCCAGCACAGCGCACGCTGTGGACGACGACACGCACTCACTCCGGCGGCAGCTCGAGTCGGCTATTCGAAACACTCCTCGAACACCGAGCTACGAAAATAATAGATGTCGAGTCCCGACGTGCAACACCTCTGGTGGTGATACATCGCACTCGCATCAATATGACAGAGTGCGCGCTACACTGGAGATAAGCAACTCGGAACGCATTTGGAATTGAGACAGACATTCGGCTCTTTCTACAATACTGTGTCGCTTCTGTGCTCGCATATCACTTATTCGATGGAAAAAAACAGATATGAATCAACAGATCAATTCATTATTTATTGCGTCAATGGGATGCAATTCATACTGATTGATTTTATAACAATCATAAATTAAATGTGCTTTTATCCATACCTTCTATAATTACTACTTTTTCGTTAAACGTAAAAATTTAATGCAATTACAACAAATGAAATTATCAATTTTTAATATTAGTCTTTTCTTTTATATTAAATGTGAGCACTTCTTCTAACAATAAAATAAAGAATTTAACATTATAATTTTTTTTGTGCTATTACGTGTCAAATTCCTTTAGATTTCATTGATTGTACTTTGTTATATATATATTTATCTTGTAGATAAATAAAATTGTTTTGATATGACTGAAAAAATGTGTCATCTTTTTGGATATTATCAATTTTTCATAATATACTTGTAAAACGTGGATACGAACCATTAATACATCCTAAAATATTAATAAAATTATAAATTGCAAAAAAAAAAAAAAAATGAAAAGTTTGATTTATATTGTTTATTTAATTTTAAGCAATTACAATGTAAATAAATAGAAAGTTTTAAAAAAATTTTAAACTATTATAGCGTGAATTTTAATACACAATATAATGTAAATGTGCGTGTGTGTGTGTGTGTGTGTGCGTTCGGTAATATGTATTTAATAATTTATTTTTATATTATAAATCTAAATTTATTAATATAGATGTATGTTTAATTTTTTTTATACAAAGATTACATAAGAAATTATTTATTATTATTTCAGTATTTATTTAAAACAAAGTCCAACTAATACATTTATTACATATATTTAATAAGCCAACATTATTATTTAGTAAATGTTACTAGGAATTTTTCTTTTAATTCGTAATCAATTACTCAGAAAAACTAAAAAATTTCCATGTATATTAATATTAAAAATACATATTGATATTAAATATTCGTTATTAATGGAGTAACTTATTTTATTGGAAGATATTTTTTAATTATAATTCAATTCAATTCATTAATAATTCACAAATATATGTTTCATACATAATACTAATTTGTATGTTAAAAATAAAAAATAAATTTTTATCAAATTAACTATTACCTTAAGCATAAGGGCATGTATTTTTTTGCTAAATATAGTTTTGAAGTCCCTCGTTTAATAATCACGATAAAAAAGATAAAAGAACGTATTAATTCCAATTTCCAGACAATCAAAGTCAAATAATTTTTATACAATGATTTAATTCAACAAATATCACAGAGTAATATTTTAGAAATTAATAGTTTCTCTTTAAGTAAGTCTCTAAAATTTGTTGATAATCATTAATATAATGCAGACATGTTTATTCGATTCACAAAAATGTATGTCTGTTGATGCTTTTCAACATTTTTTTTCAACGTTTTCGCTAATACAAGACTTATAATTATAAACTTAGCACTAGCTACAAAATATATTTTAAATTATGCAAATTAGAAATGTAATACGGGTAATTAAAATACAAGACTAAATGGTTTGTAAGTCAATTGGTGTAGGACATTTTTATTTGTCTTTTACCATTCTTTTACAATCCATCTAGATAATAGATTATACCTGCTTGTTGTTGCCAGTCGGCGGCCTTTCTAATAGCTGAAAGACGTACATTAGTAGTTGAACGATTATTGAATCAAGTAAATTTTGATAAAAGTAGTCATACGACTTTTGTAAAATTCATTGGAAGTAAGTTTTTTAATTATTTGTAAATGCAAAAACAGAAATAACATATTTCATCTCTAAAATATTAGTTTTAAAGATTTAATTGATTATGACGGTTACAATATTTAATCAAATTAACTCTTCGACATTCCTTTCTTTATTTTTTTTTACTCACAGATACTAGAAATATTACAATTGAAATTATAAAAAGGTTAAAACAATAATTTTTTATATTGTGATGGATATTATATCATAATATTATTTATAATGATTTAAATTTAATTTAAATAAAAGTTCTTAAAATTCATATCATTTACTTGTTTTACTGTTTTAAAAAAATATTTTTTATTCAAAATTTATTTTAAATAAAAAGTGCTCATAAAATAATTGTTTTTTGCTATATCCCTCTAAAAAGAAATTTCAAAAAAATTATATAAAATACAAAAGTTAAATAAAGTTATGAAATACCATTAATTATTTATAAATTTAATAGGTTTATCTAAGATAACATATTTAATGTAATTATAATTTGTATGAAATTCAAAAAATTATGATTTCAAATATAAATAGTTTTATAAATAAATAAATTAATTAACTTTAATATGATTCTAAATATGATGCTAATAAATAAATATAATATTGTAACTATGAGTTTAAATATTGACTTAAATTATGATTAAAATTTTTAAATATTTGTGTATTACAATTATAATTAATTTAACTATTTGTTATTAATTCATTTACATATTGTAGTATAAGTATTTATGTTTTCTTAGGAAAATGCCAAGTTACAAATTAACCTACTTTCCAGTTAAAGCTCTTGCTGAGCCTATTAGATTTTTATTTAGTTATGGAAATATTGACTTTGTTGATGATCGGTTTGATCGTGAAAACTGGCCAGATATAAAACCTAGTGAGTAGTAAATGTATGCTTATATTCTTTTTAACTATCTATTTAATACATATTTTCAATCTATTTTTAATATTTTAGCTACTCCATTTGGTCAAGTTCCAGTTCTTGAAGTAGATGGTAAAAAAATTTGTCAATCAAATGCCATATGTCGTTATTTAGCCAAACAAGTTGGTCTTACTGGAAAAAATGATTGGGAAGATCTAGAAATTGATTCCACTGTTGATACAATTCATGATTTACGATCAAGTAAATGAATACCCTCATTAAAATTTTATTTCTTTAATATTTCATAATTTAAAAAAAAAAAATAATGAATATTAGTAAATTATTATAAATTTTTTTGTCAATATTTTTTTTTGATACAAAAATGCTTAATGTAATACAATGTTTTTATTTTATCTATAATTAATATAAAAATTCATATTGGTATTTAAATATTTAATATAAAACATTGGATTAGAAATTGCTCTTTATAATACAGTAATTTATTTTAGTTTACATGAAAATAATTATTTTATCGTTTATAGAGATTGCTGCTCATCATTATGAAAATGATCCCAGAATAAAAGCTGAGAAATTGAAGATTGCAAAGGAAGTTGTACCCATGTACATTACACGACTTGATGAACAAGCTAAAAAGAATAATGGTCACTTAGTTGGTGGGAGACTAACTTGGGCTGATTTTGTCTTGGTAGCGCTCCTTGACTACTTAAATTTTATGGCCACATATGATATTCTTGAAAACGCTGAGAATCTGAAGGTGATTCGAGACAAGGTATTATCCGAACCTCGAATTAAAGCTTGGATAGAAAAACGTCCAAAGTCTGACTTATAAGTTTTTATTTAAAAAAAAAATAATAATAATTTTATTTTATTTTTTCGAAAATTAACATGTTAAACTACTATTCAAAGAAGCTACATTATTCTAAGATTTTTAATAATAAAACCAAGTTTTATTTAAAAAAATATTTTTATATATAAAAATTTTTGTAAATAAAATAATTTACAAACAGGCTATTAATTTTTTATTGAATTTTATTATATTTAATATATTTATTTTATTTATTATTATATCAACAAATAATTTAGTCAAGTATAAGAACACATTATATTAAAATATTTCAAAATTATGTTACGTTTAAATGTATTTTAAACTAAATAGAAATTGTTAATCAAGTGTAAATCCATATAAAAACAACGTTTGATTGCAAATACATTTATTTTAAACAATTGAAATACGTAGAAAAGAATATATTCATTCTTTGAATATACATTAAATAGTTTTTAATTTATTGTATTTTTCAAAGAATTTACGAATTCACCAATTTAGTTAATAAGTCATTCATTTCTTAATAATAACTTCTTAAGAAATTATTAACTATATTTTTCGTTTTATTCAACATATAAATGTTTTATATTTACATGGAATTTATCAAATTTAAAACTTTATTTATGTTTCTTTTAAAATTAGAAAATTCGCTTGGAGTTCTGGACTTTATTACAGAGCTGGTCAAGATGACCACAGGCTATTAAATAAACTCTTCAGTTTTTTTTAGATGCAAGTGCTTTTTCACTTTTAATTGTGCTTCAACTTACAATACTGTAATGCCATAAAGCGGTTCAGCTTTCTAAACTCTAAGATAATCACAAAACACGATCAAAAACTTAAAATGTGCTTTTGTACCAACGTGCGATTTTGAACAAAGGCCGACTTGTGGCCCACGTGACGCGAAATTCACTTAGATTTTCATCGTCTATGACACTTAAGAGAGACAGACATGGTTTGTAATTAGCTAACATAGAATCAACTAATCTGCAAGTTTCCAACATTCCCTTTCTTAGGTGACTGTATGCTTTTTAAAAGAGATATTTTGATCATTATTTTATTTTTTGAGAAATTTTTAACTTTGTCTATAAAAGAAAATCATATAGTTATGTTATTGCTTGCGATTAAACGATACTTACTTCTGCGTGAATACTTATCCTAATGAAGTTTTATATAATACGAAATTAATATAATGAATTTAAGAAATGAAGTTTTCTCAAAAAACATAGTTTTTATTATTTAAATAATTACAAGTTTCGATGAAATCAGCGTACAACTTTACAATGATTTTTATGATATAATTGATCCAAACGATAAGAATAATTACCTCTGCACTGAACAGATGGTTTTTATCGAAAATCACTCCGATAAAAAAGATTACGAATTAAAATTTGATGTATTGAATAAATATTTTATTAAATGATATAAAATATAATTTTATGAGAGCCCATGTGCTCTTAATAACATTCGAAATGAGACTAATGCTTCTCTTTTATATCTTGGAATCGACGGGGTCGTTTTTACAATATTGGCTTTTGGTCGAATACAAAAAATTATAAACAGTTGATTGGTGTTTTCTTCATGAACTTAATATTCGAGAACTTGTGCGTCGAAATTGTACAAGGAGACTTGTAACTTATTGCAATACCGCGGTAAATCAAAAGGGGCGGACGCCAACTCTAGTCGATAAAAAATTGATAAAATTGTTTATACTTATTTCATATTCAAGCACGCGCGTTCAACCTGCCTCTTCTCGAACTTTTATTTACTTTGAAGTTATCTAAGTTTTATTCATCGGATATTAATTTTCATTTATTTTATCTTCGCTCATTATTCGATACTCTGATCGGTACCTTACATTAGCTTTTGCAGAAGACTCATAACTAACTTCGAATTTGATATGCATTATTAAAACAATCTGGCCCATTTTTTCCCTCTAAGATTAATCTTTCTTTTTAGAAATATATTTCTGGTAGTATACTTTCTTTATTCAATGGTTTATTTTCTTTAAATTGTAATATAATAATCCACTTGGATTTTTCATAAGTTCCTTGCAAAATGATGACTTTTTGTTATAGATTGGCAATGATTGATCATCTAGTTTCATTTACAATAATCTATTAAAATTTTATTTATTTCCAAAGTAAAAGCACAATATTTCTAATTTCTCCAGCTGTCATAATATATGAAGTACAATAATCTCGTGGATTTCAGAATTTTGTTTAGAATAAAGTTTCCCTTACCATCAATTCTCATATCAATAAATTTATTGTTACTTGCACTCTAAATATTGTAGGTAAATTTCCTGAAATTTTCTAAAAGGATGGATTTTTGCACAATATACAATGTGGAATTTGAATTCACTATGAGTTTTATGACATTTACCATTATTTAGAACCTACGTTTTTATAACTAAAATGTATCAAGTTCAGAATGGCTTCGGCTTTTGTTATAACTTGACATTTTTTCCCCAATTTTAATTAACAGGACAGAAACATCATCGATTAATAATCAATACTGCAATGCCATGCCGTTATTCCAAACGACACCACGCTTCTGCAATCATATCGTGCTGTTGCCATTGTTGTTTTGTACTTTTTGCTATAAGTAAACATCGCTTGCATATATTGACCTATTATCAACCTATTATCGCGTATATTATATTATTTTTTATACTGATTTGATATAATACTCGTGGGCTGTTTTGGTGATTAAATTATGTGATAGTTTGGAAATTCCCAACACTTGCACTGTTATTAATTTTTTTTTTTTTGAATACTCGACACGTTAGAAAATATAAAGCTTACATTTTAAGTAATAATGTATGTAATTTATTTGGAAATTTTTTTTTAATAAAATCATGAACAAATGTTTAAGATTTAATATACATTTATTCGCAATATTTACAACAAAATTATCGGTGAAAGGATTTTTGCGTGACTGATTCTTTCTATAAATCCAAAAACTAATTTTTCTCTTTTTCATTTTCTGTAATTGTACAGGTATTCAATAACGAGCCAGGTAGTTCGTCATTTCATTAGAGGACATGGTCAAAACACATTACGGCTTAATTCAAAATTTACATTAATGATTTGCTTTACTATAAACTATTAGTTACTATAGGTTCCATTTTTTGTGAAATTTTTAGAATTTCCATAATGCTTTTCCTCAATTTTATGAATATTTTATGTCATAAATAAACCTATATGATTCTACGAAACAACTGTATTAACGAATCATCATTCTTAGCTTGAGAAATTGTTTTATTTAGTTCAGCATGTTGCATCGGCTTATTGTTTCTTTTCTTTTCACGCTTTATGTCTATTCACTTCATTGCATTAATCTTCAGATTTTTAGACTCTTCTTGGTTTTAAATTTTTTAGTTGCTATGGGATTTACTCTTTAGTCATGTGAGCTATTGCTGGTGTAGCCGATTACAATCATGTCCCTTACGGCTTTGGATTGCATAACAATGGTAGCAATACCACTTGCTACTCACGATTAAAGAAATTTGCTATGCCAAGTGATCAGTACCGCTGACATTTTCCTATTTTTGATATACTTGTATAAACCATGCTTGCCTAAATGGACTCAAACTGATGTAGGGTAGATGATTTTACCTCATTTCTCTCTATATCGATCGCCAGGATAAATGTCTTCATCTTCTCATAACTGAAATTACGATTATAGAACTTCTTAGCATAATTTATATAGCCACAGACCTCAAAGATGATAGTCTTACCAATATTGTAGAATCTAAATTTTCTATAGTAGTTTTAACTTCAAATCCCTTCAGTGAACGTTAAAAATCAAGGACTCACGATGTAAAGTCTCATCTTTGCTTTTCATTCGGTACATCTCTTAAAAAATTCTCGCTCACACCGGCTAAGGAAGCCATTTTTTTGTCAAAGCTTGAATGTTTCTCTTAACTTCTTAGATAATTTGATATTACTGTTGACATTAGTAAGACTACTTGAGACAGGTCTTCTGTGTTCTCAGTGAAATTATCAAGGTAAAAAAGGGAAAAAGAAATATAAATATAGTACCTTTTTCTTTAGTCACTTTCCCAAATATTCTATTCATGTTTCAATTCAATTCTCACTATAACCTGCAACTACAAAAAAATACCTACGTCTACGTTAATATAAATCTTACTCCTTTCTTTATAAAATTATTAGGGAAGAAGTTAGCCTCATTTTACTAAAATATTTTCAATTCAAAGGTAGTCTAGACATTAAATATTGTGATTCATCTTCGTTTTGTTGAAATTGCACTAATGTATACATCTGTACATTACAAAAAACGGTTGTACGTTACCGAGGTGCATAATCAAGCATCTCACTAATTCAGTTTGTAGTCGAGGCAGGTGTTTTCCAACCAACATTTTTATTTATTGAGAGATATATTTCTTTTCCAATTTTAATTTCTTTTTATGGCTTCAACATTGGTTTCGAATTTGCCCGGTGGAACGACATAGAAGCTCAACAAAATTCCCGCGTATTTGTGTACGAATTCGGGCTGTAAGTGCCGAAGATCAAAGATTAGTTTATACAGCTTTTTATATTTTGAGCAGAGCTATTTTTATACCAAGTCTAGTGAGGAAGTTCTAGTTAGTAAGTTTGAGTTTCATATAATTGTAAAGCATTCTGATGGGGTACCTGGGCCATCAAACTAGCGGCGATTCACACCTGATTTTTGCTAATTGTTTCCGTAAGAACATATACTCCCTGAGCTCTTGTAAATTTTGTAAAACTATTTAAATTAATGGAATTGACCAGCATCAAATAAAAGTGTTTCTTTACTCGACCCAATCCCAACTGATACCGACATGGAGTGAATCTCATCAATTATAATTGAGGCCGAATAATAGTATTTTTTAATTATTAGATTGGTGTTGGATTGGTAAATTTGGAAAACGAAAATTTTTATTAGTTTAAACAAAACTTTATATATTTGCATTAATTAATTTAAAGATGCCTTATTTATAAAAACAATAATCTAGTAAATTAATAGAAATTATTTAAAAAAATATAAATTTTTTACTTAAATTATTATAATGTTAGTATTATTTATAGTTTCATAATTCAATATATCTTAAGACGAATAATGTTTCTGAATATACACAAGGGAATAACTAAGAATACATACTACATTTTAATTGTTAATTGGAAATTTAAAAGTAAAAATAATTGTGTCGATTATTTTTTAAAAGATATGAATATTTAAAAATTTATAAAATTATTAGCGTAAATCTAACATTAAAAAATTTTTATAAACGCAAAGTGTATGCAAAAGATAAAAAACGCATACGTGATAAATGCAATGTCATATAAAAAAAGGAAACAAAGTTTTCCATATAGATTATCTTTTTATCTTATATTTTAAACAATATTCTATTAAAATAAAATATCAAAATTTACCAAAAATATGTTGGCACTGTAAATAAATTCTTGTTTGAAATGGTACAAGTACAAAAAATAATATTAAAAATACAAATAAATTATTAATCTATTTACTATTATAATCATAAAAAGCGATAATACAAAATATAATTTTAATTTTCTGCTTGTATTCAAATTATAAAATTTATTATTACAAATAATTCATCTCAGATATTTAAAATTAATAATATACATACTTCGAAAATCAATAATTAAATCAAAATATACTTGTAACAAGAAAAAAAGAATCAATTTGTTATTTTATCAGCTGAAACATATAAATTAATTATAAATTAATAATCAATTGATCAATAGAATCAATATACTAATAATAAATCAAAATTCTACATTCAAACTTATTATATTATATATAAAAATTTTACATTCGTAACTATTTATATAATGATGTTATATACATACACTATAATACATGATTTTTGAAAAAGGAATTCAAAATTTTTGTACAGTACTGAAATATAATTCAAAAGTTACTTTATTATTAAAGTATATTTTTTTTTAGTAAAAATGTAATTGTAAAGCTAGATTAGCATTATTTATCTCAATTATAAATTTTATTTCTTGTAAAAAAGAAACTTGTAAAATAGTTGTACCCTTAAGCACTATAGAATATCTGTAAAAGAAAAACAAAATATTTGACGTTAAATTACGGAATCATGCATAAAATTATCTAGGAAAATTTTAAAACATTGAAAATTTAAAAAATGGAATTGTTTTAAATAAAAAATTTAATTTTGTACTAAAATTTCGTATGCACAATTTACATTTCCTAAACATAAAAAAACCATAGTTTATGATATGCAAAAAAAGGTTTTGAATATTTTTTCAAAATTTTATATCGATTAGATAATTTTCCTCAAACCAGAAATTTTTTTCATTTTTTAAATATAATTTCCAAAAAAACGTACTTAAAGTATTAATTAATGATCTTTATATTATAAAATTATTAAATTTAAGCTTATAGTTTCTTTGTTGTTTAAAGACTATATAATAGATATTTTTCTTCCTTAAGCTGTAGCTATTTATAATTGTCCAAAGCTCCTTGAATCCTTTTAAAACTATCTATAAATGCGACGTGTACAGCTTCTCGATATAATCCATAGCACATTAACTGATATTGATGTCTATTTTATTCATAAACAAAGGACTAAATTTTTTTGATTATTATAAATCCTCATAGTTTAAAAATGAAACTATTGAATAGTGTTTAAACTGTTAGGAAGATGTTCATGAGCAAAGTATCATAGTAACTTGTTACATTTTTCATTATTATTTACACTATTATTGTCTTTGTATCTAGTTAACTATTTTAAACTATTTAGATCATTAAATCCTGTTAAATCATACTTAGAACTTATAAAACAGTTGAAATTCCCGGATGATAATCGTGATTAAGGTTGTTTATATCAAAGCCTTTAGTTTCCGCTCAGCCATACTCGAATCGAGTGGTGGATTTAATGTGAATTTTCATGAGTTCAAATATTCTTATAAATTTCAGTTACATTATCCTGATTTATTATAATGACGAAATTATAATTAATTAATATTATCAAGTATTAACTTTATATACTAAAGTATATAATTTAAGAAATTAATTTTAGCGTGTTTTTGTTTTTTTCTTTCAAACTTTTACGCATTCCTTTTTTCTTTTTTTTATTCCTACATTACGTTTTTCTTCTTTTTTATAATATGCTAGTAATTTTCCAATTTTTTATCAGGAATATAATAAAGAATCAAATTTCAAATATTTTTAAAATTTGTATTGATGCCACCATCAACACAACGCGTATACTTAACATTTCAATTTTCAAGTGACCAAGTGAAAAGTTTATTTTTACACTGCCTATTTTTATTTTCGTACTCAATATTTTGTAGCTAGCTTGTAAATTGTAATGACTTTTGAGTCATTCTTCATAAACTTCTAAATTTTCTATTTGTGTTTTGATGTACCTCTTTATAAATTGTTAAATCAATAGTGGAACCTTCTTTTTCAAGCGCTTTTTCTTTTAATTAGTTTAAACTATTTTTATGCAAAAATTATACATTATTAATGAAATATTGTTAAAATACTCTTCAGAAATTTTTAAGTATAAATTTTGTATTATGCCCATTAATCTACTACGTCTTTGATTATCAATGTCTAAATTCTCATTACCAATACCATATAATCATTTTTTTATTAATTTTGCAGACCTTTCCAATTCTAAGAGAAGATTAAATGTAAGTAACGTGGCACTGATACATCAAAGCTATTTTAAAACTCTAATCAGTTGGACTTGATTTATTCAATTTTATATTTGATTTGCAATTCATGCAAAATTGTGCAGTACTATGTACAATAAAAACATTATAAAAGTAAAAAGTACAGTAGTTTATTTTTTGTATATAATTATATATTCGTATCAGTCATATACCAAATTTCTAGAAGTTAATATTGTATAGTCCAAGTATTTCTTCAGTTTGTCTCTATTTCTGATGAAATTCTTCCTTTTACTTTTTGATTTTTCCACAAAACTTGATTGCAATCTGTTCTATTAAAATTTTTCTGATTTTCGCATAAAATGATATCATTTTCAAACGATGCACAATAAAAACTGCTTAAACCGAACTAAAACAACTGTTTCGTTTGCACATAATAAAAATAATTTATCTACTTGTACGTTTCATAGTTGCATCTACAGTTTTATTACTTATTCATAGAAATATCTATTATATGTTCACAATTCGTATTCAGTTGATGATGTTATTTGAATAAAGCTATATACAACCAGCCAACACAACAATGAGTTACAAATCTACTTTGGTTTATTACTTTTAATAAACCAAAGTAGATTTAATAAATATTTATAATACGGTTTTAATATTTGAAATATTACTTTTTTAAATAGTATTATAAGGCTTCGTTAATATACAAATTGAACCTATTAACTAATATTATCTTATGGGGATAACGTATACTAGATGTACAGCCACATATACAAGAGTCTTGTCTCACATAAAAATAAAAACTTTCACACTAGAATTTCCATACCATAAAATACCCATCTATTTATTTCTGATCTAGTTGATAACCTTAAACTTTTGGTTAATCAACTTATGACAAATAGCATTCAACAAACACCGAAGCCTTAGAAGTTGTATTCTTAATTTAAATAAAGATCAATAGATACTATCGAAATTTGTAAAAAAAATTGATTTTTTTGAAAATCAGCAATTAGATAACTACATTAAGCCATGTATATTATTACGGAAATGTTAATCTTAGATATAAATATTAAAAATGAAAAAGGTAAAGTATCCCAACCATTCACATTCTACTCATTATGAGGTTCATAAGGTCGTCGTCACCAAGATGTCGTATAATAGTCTCGGTGCAAGGGTCAGGTAAACCTAGTCCCGCCAATACTTCTAAAGAGGCCTTAACTGACTGCATCAGCTTTCTTCTAGTCAAACCTCGCCTGTATTGCAGTTTGAGCAGACAACAAAGCTTCGGAAATTCTTGATAAAAATCGCTCGCAGTGAGTATATCCTCGATAGTTCTCTGTTTGAGCATGGAGGTAGCAATCTCATCAGCCCCTTCGTAGAGCACTTCTCTCAGAGTGGTTTCCCTACTGACTTTGACATCCTCCATTTTGTCGAGTTCAATCGCATAGCTAAGTTGGAGCTGTTTGTCATTGAAAACATGACGCGATCGCGCCTTCGTGTAACACTGCTTGTTCTCCTCGCTCACCTGGAGCCCAATAACGATAAGCTTATGTACGTGACCTAGAAAAGTGTAGAACATCTGGTTGCATTGATAATTTCGCATGTCGTACTTCTCAAGACAGTATGTGAATGGGCTTTTGGTCTGAAGATCAGCTACATTTACGTCTGCACCGCACATAAGTAGACCAGCAATAGCCTCCACGTTGCTGTATTCCACAGCCACGTGTAGAGCCGTTCTGCCTTTGGAATCTTGTTCGTTCAATTCACGATCGTCGCTTTCATCCAGATACCTTTCGATTATTCTGATGTAGTCTTTTGACGTACAATCCGGCTGGTGGCTTGCCACCATGTTGTGTAGTACGAGGTTGGAATCCCGGTTATCACCCTCGCCGTAGAGGTCAAAGTCACATTTATAGCTCATTTTATCTTTTATACCATTGCCTGTGTTCCTTCCAAGAATGTTTAGAGCTCTCTAAGCCATAATCAACTTCGTGTATTGCTTTCTGTACAACATAGAAAGGATTTGCAATGAGAATTTTTCATACCTGCATAGTTTTCCTCTTCAACTTTAATATTTATTTTCAAAATGAATGCTTTTTTATTTATTTATTTGTAAAAAAAAAGTGTCCATGTATTTAAAGTAATATTTTATATGTATATGTACCTATATATGTAAAATATGTAGAACATATGTGTGGGCGCGAGATACAAAATAATGGCTCGGAGTTGCGCGTGTAGCGGCACATAATAGTGTGTGTATTCGTATATAGAAAGCGCGAAAACTTGAAGCCTAAGGTAAGTTAACCAGAACATCGGAAGAGCAACATGTGCTCTTAATTTACATAATTGTTAATTAATAAAGTTAATTGTATAAAACAAAGATTAATAGTGAAATAATTTATTACTATTCAACATCCGACTAATTCTTATACTTTATAAAGCATATTTAAAAATAAATTTAGATTTAATAAAATTTTAAATTAATATTTAGAGTGATGAAAGAAGAGTCAATAATACGTAGGACCGTGGGACACGTCGGACTAGAACTTACTCAATTGTTGATATAAATTTATTCTTTTAACGACAATTTAGCTGTAGAGATATACATTAGTTTTTCCTCGTAAGAATAAGAAATAAAGAAAATATTGTTGATATAATTTTGTACTGTACATTTATTTAATTATTTGACTCTGCAATTCAATAAAATATATTACAATACTAATATTAAGCTTTTATCATATTTCTTGTTAATTTATTTTCTCTATTCTAATTGTTTCTGTAATTATATAAAAATAATATTTTTGAAAATACAAATAATCAAATATAACTTATATTAAAAAAAAAAAACTTATTTTGTTGACTATCACAATAATATAAAAAAAATTATACTCAAGATATTGTTGATAAAAGTTTTAATAACTAATAATATTCTTTGGATTCAAATTTATCTTAGAAATTACTTAAAGAAACCATTTTCATTAAAGAATAAACATCAGATAAAGAAACGCTTAATCATATGAGTTGTCTGTTTGCTAAATAAAAATAATCGGCAAATATTATGATAAGGGATTAGAAAATTCAAATAAATTTCAAAAAGCACAAATGATAGTATCCTGAAAGGAGAAAAGAGGAATGGCAGGTCTTACTTAAGATTTATATTCTTCGTTAAATTTATATTCAATAATATAAATTTAACAAAGTGTATACAAATGATTATAAAAATTTATTAAATTTTATTATATAAAAACTAATTTATTTCAAAAGTTTTTGAAACATTTGTCAAGAAGTATATTATAAAAATTATATTAAAAAATGCTTATTTATAGAGTGAAACATAATGTTGAAAAATATTTTATTGACTTTTATGAAGATCAATATAAAAAATATACCTTTTAAAGGACTTATAATAAATTGTTAATATCTTTACATTTATGACTAATTGATAATTTAAAAATAAAAAATCAATAGTCATCCATAATAATTATTTATAACACATCTAGAACACAAGATATACTTGAAACTTTATAAATATTGCACCATCTTATACTATTCAAATATAAAGAATATCTTTAAAAAAAGAAATATTGAATCTTTTATCCTTAATTGCATCTGATATTAATATACTACTTTCCACCTGAATACTTTATTAAAAAATTAATTTAATTAAAATTCTTTATAATTTTTATGCGTTGTGAGGGGTAAATGTTCGTATCAACATTGGAAGTTAGACCATCAGTGGAATTTGGTGATTTTGAATTATGGAGTCCACTATACTATCCTGGTTTATCAATATTAAACACATCATTGTGTAAGCACCAAAAAGATAAGGAATACCTGTAATGGCTTTTGCGAACTTATAGCCTAGTCGTGTAAAATGTTATGCATAAAAATCACCTACACTACTACAATAAGTTTTAACACGAAAACCTGTTCATTAAAACGATTAGTTGAAACGGGTGAAGTTAAAAAAAATTTATAAAGTTTAAAAGTTAAACGGAAAAGAAGCCATTCATTAAATAAACAAAAGATTTCGGTAATTTGTTAAAACGGAGAAAATTTGATCGTTGACGTATTATAAAATTTAGATGATTACTAAAGCGAGAGAAAACGACATGTTAAGATATTTAAAAAAATCGTTGATTGACGGATCAGATCTGGCATTCTCTTGTATTAAAAAGGGGGAAAAGGTGATTCCCATGACATCAGTAATTTTAAATTTGTGAAGTAAAATAAGGACATATAATTGCATAGAGTGCTGGACGTGAAATTAAAGTTCTACATATATATATATGATTTTAAACTTTGACTGTAGGTGCTAGATCTTTGAACATAATTAATCTAAGACTATATGGAGTTCTTTTTATAAATTTTTTTCTCCATTTAATTGAAAGAGATTTTTTTTTTGCTACGTCGTAAATAAATAGTCATTTTTTGTAGGTCAAACCATGTCTTTTATTTGTATATTAGTTCACTTGAAATCAACTGACCTTTCTTTTTCTTTGAACTGACAAAATTATTAATAAGTTTGTATAAGTTGTAAAAGGTTATAGCAATTATTTACATCAATTGAATCAATAAAAAAAATATTCTTTAACACTGTCAAAGGACAAAAATTCTAATATTACATTTACAATGATCTTTTACCAAATTTCTTCAAACCAAGAATTGCATACCTATGTGTAATATTTTATTTTAATAAGATATATTTCATACATAGAGCTAACATAATTTATTTTGAAAAAAATAATTTTTAAAATATATTAAAAAATATAAAATATTAAAGTAGATAATCAATTACTTTTTTATAATTCATGATTCATAATTTAATTTTATACATTTTATATGATATCATAATTTATTATATTATGTGAGTATTAGGTTAGAAAAATATTTGTTCAAATCTTAAATTCAATACTAATTTCTTAAATAACATTAATAAAATAGTATCATGCACATACATTTTTCAATTTCTTTAAATTAAAGTTTTGCAAGTAAAAATTTTTTTCATTTAATAATACATAAATTATTTCACTTATATTTCATTATTATTGTTTAAGCAGTGATTTTTTCCTAATTATAAGAATTTATACAAATGTGCTTGATTAAAATAAATAATTGATACAAATAATTTTTATGCCACTAAATATTATTTTTAAAATATTTTAATTAAAAAATATCAAAAGTAAAAAAGAAAATAATTTTTAAACGTACTCAAAACATGTATTATTTTTTATATGTAGATTTAATCATGACTTAAGACCTTATCTTACATATAATATAAATATTTTGAACATGTTTTGAAAAACTATTAAAGTTAATTTACTTCTGTAATATTTACTACAATAAAATAAAATAAAATAAAATAAAAATCTAGTGTTTATTAAATTTTTTTAAAATTTAAGTGACAGCAAATTTTGTTTAAACAGTTGTTTATACATTATTATTGTTATTTTTAAATACTATACAAATCAAAAAAGATTTTTTATCTAGGTTTTAAAGTTATATAGTTATAATTGTGTGGGTTAATATTGAAAAATAAAAATTTTTTATATAATATTGTAACAACTTTGATATGTAGTATAGATATTAGATTTATATTGTCTATTATTTAAAATAGACAATAGTCGCATAAAAATTTAAATATAGATTTATTTCTTTTGTCTAAAGTAATTGTTAAAAATTTGTGCTGAATTATTTGACTAATACCTTGTCATTGTATTTCTGAAATTAGTAAAATTTTTCACATTTTAAAAATGATTAAAATTTTGTAATAATAAACTACAAGATTTTACTAATTTCACTGATGAACATACAGATAAATTTTTTACAAAAATTTATTATAGTATTTTAGATGTTTTTTAATGTTTTATTTATAATGATATTTGGAATTTCATAAGTTTATATAAAAATTATGTTAACATCTTCATTCTTTTTTAATTATACATTGTAATTGGGTTTAAAATATAAAAATGTATTAAATTGATTCTTTAATTATTTTTTTTTTAAATTCATTTTTTTAATACCACTTATTGTAACTCTTTGATACACACTATTCAAAATGTTTATAAATACACATTTAGGTTCTGTTAAATATTTAAATAATGCAGAAGATATTCCTTCAATATTATGCATTGAAGAAATTAAGATTGATTTAACTTTTTTTAATACTATACACATTTAGTGAATTTTTTTCTCCTTTTTTATTATTATTTAAATACGATTCATTAACCTAACTACTTTAAGTATATTTATTTAATTTATGATAAAAACTACTAATTGATGATTATAGAATTTAAAAATATTAATAAAAAGATATAAATTATGAAATTACGTACATTATGATACCATAGACTTTAGAAAAACTGAAGCTAGATCGCTTATAAGCACTTGTATATACATGAGGAACTGCAATAATTTTGAAATATACGGATACTTGAGTATTATTATTATTATTATTATTATTATTATTATTATTATTATTATTATTATTATTATTATTATTATTATTATTATCACCGATGCTTCTTGAAAAATTCACTAATTATTATGCCGATCTTGATCATATGTTTCAAGAAATATAATTGCACATGCGCAAGCTGTGGGGATTGAGAAAATTAGTCAGTAGTGTGCGTTTTTTGCCGGTAATTGGACGGTTATTCTTTAGTACAGACTTTTACGTAAGTATTAAAAAATTAATTTTAATTAGATTAAAAAAAAAAACTGTTATCGGTACAGTTGATAATAAGATTAAAACTAAAATATGCTTACAATTCGTGCTAAATGTGCCTTCACAATGATGATTCGTAGGTAAAACACAACATAACCTCTACTCAAGTAAAAGCGTCTGTTTACTCAATTTCGACAAGGAAATAAGATTATACACTACTTGTATGAAGATATTTGTTTGACAATGGGTGATTTTAAATTAATATAATTTTATTAAATATTTCGGTGGTGATACTGCATAAGTAAAAAAATAACATTCAAATGATGCTATCTAGTTTTCTTTAACAAACATTGGAAAGTATTAGTTGTTTGTTTTATAACTACGTGGAAGAAGAAAGCACGATATCTATACAATTAATTTTATATGAATCCACCTAACTCGTATAAATGACATGTTTGGATATATTAACAGTTATGTATATAATTATAGTGCAAATTACATTGCTGTAATTTACTTGTTCAAATATTCATTATGTAAATTAACTCTTATTGAAAATTACGAAATTATTTAAATTAACAAAATATGCCGGTTTAGTAAAATATAAACGTTATTTTTGTTTTTGTTTCAAATACATTACCGTCCTTGACGGTCACTGACTTAAATAAGAAAAAAATATTCGATACTTCGGTAATCAACTTTTTTTTTAATTAAAATTACTAAGTATAATTTTTTTTATTTAAACAAATTTAATTTTTAAATATTTATAATTTAATAGTAATAGTAACAAACAACGTTAAAGTAGTAACTAGATTCATTTTTAATTAAGGAAATAAAGCTTATTCGCTTAGTTTAAACGTACAATTTTCATAGTAGTACATTAGTTGTTATTGAAATATTATTAAAAATAAACACTACAACATAGTAGAAGAAATATTTAGAATGACAAACCAAATAGTAAAAAGTGTATATAATACTACAAAATAAAAATTCTATTTACATTTTTATAATTTATAAATTTTGAATTACATATATCGAGTACATAAATTTTTTTATCTAGAACATTAAAAAAAAAAAAAATTAAACTAATATACAGGGTTTATATAATATTTTTATGTATAAATGATAAAATTGATAAATTAACAAAGTAATATAAATTTTGTTCAAAAATTTTTTAGATAATTATTATTACTTATAGTACCTCAATTTAAATTACATTAATTTAAATGAAAATATTTTTAAATAATAACAAAAAAATTTTAAACAATATTTATATTATTTTATTAATTTATTGTATTAATGATTTATATAAGTTTCATTTTTTTTCTTTCAAATGTTGCAGATACAAATATTTTAGAATATGCAAATAAATGACCAAAGTAATACATGTATAAGTATTGTTTAAAATTTCTAAAAACTTTGAAATTCGTAGAATTATCCACTTCAAACACATTGAAGTTACGTGTTGAAAAATACGTAATCAAAATAACATAAAATTTCTTTATATTCAAAGTGAAAGAGAATCATTTAAACATTTGTGTGACGACTTTTCGTAAAAGATAAAATATTCACTTTTTTTTTAATTTATACTGAAATAATTAATTTCATTTTCATTTTAAACTGTAAGTAGTCGGTATACAAATTTACAATTTATTGTTTTCAGTAACATATATATCAACGGTTTTTTTTTAAATTATATGGAGCTTCTAGTTGATGACAATTCATAAAATAAAAAGTTATATAATAATATTAATGTTTCTATTTGAAATAATGTCTATGATATTGTTTAGTGTATACTTATTATAAAATTGTTATTTTAAACGAATTAAAATTTATATATTTTGAAATTTAAATTGAGATTCATATTAAATTAAGTAAGGAATTATTGTGTTAGATAAATAAAATTTATATCTATGAAAATAGTTATGATTTATGATTTATGAACTTATACGTATACGCTTATAGACTTTAATTGTTAAATACAATGTCGTTAAAACACAAAATCATAAATTGTGAATAGTCATTTTTTCGCAATTAAATGCTGAAATCAGTTACGCAATTTGCTGTGGTATAATTGTAAAATATTTTTGTTATATTCAATTAATCGATAATTAATGTATATGGTTAGTAGTACATGTTTGTTAACAACAAATATGTCGAAATATTAGATTTTTTTTTCATATAAATTTTTTTTTTATGCTTTATATTGTCTGTAATATAATTTTAAGTATATTTTTTTTAATTTTTTAGGTTTTTAATGGTTGGAATTTTTTCTGAAATTTCACCCCCTGAAGGGTGGTTTTTAAGGATGAAATAGATTTTTTTAAATTTAATTGATTATTTTATCTATATGTGATATGCACTACGTTGTTTTTTTCGAAAAAATTTTATTTTTAAAAAACTTTAATTTTTGATGACATTTGTAACGTTACAAACTTCAGACTCATCTTGCTATATATAAAATATTGGTATTTATATTTCATTTATTTTCACGCTTTAAATTAATTACCATTTTTCTGAATTTATATTATAAATATATGTATAATATGGTAATATTTAGTTACGCTTTGAAAATATGTTTACAAATGAAAATTTTAATTGTTAATGAACTTATATTAGATTTCTATTACTTTATGTGTATATGTTAAAGTTAAGAAATAATATTTTACCCACATTTTTTTGTTTTGGATTATCATTAAAACTGATGAAGGATAATATTAAAACTATTTGTATTAACTTGAATAGCGTATTGGATAACTAATTTTTTAGATAAACTTATTATATAAAATGTATAAAACCCGTATTATACTCATTTGAAATGTAAATTAAAAATTAGAATTAAAAAAAATACGAATAACTATTACAATTTTACAATATGGAAATAACTTCAATGTATAATCTATACGATAAATATGTTTTGCTATTAATATATACACGTAGAATCTCAATAAAATAGAATTATGTATATTGTACGATTTCTAAAAAACTTTAAGAAATGCTGATATTTATAAATAATTAAATTTAAATTAAAATTAGTATAAAAAGATTTATAAAATATGATTAATCTTTTAGAGACATGCATTGTTCTAATACATATCAACATGTATCAATGATGTATGTTTATTAAATATTAAATAAATAAAATTTTTAAATTACTTATAGCTTAGTTTTAGTTTTAATCAATATTTAAATTATATATGAATTTTTAAAAACATGTTTTTAAATAAAAATATTTTTTTTTTTGCGTGCTTAATGTCATAAAAATCTATTAAAATATATTTAGAAATGTTATACGGAATTATAACAATATTAAAGTAAATTATTATAGTAAATAAATAAAATAGATGTACGTGCGAAAATAAAAATTATATTTATGATTTTGTCTAGAATAAATTTATGGAATTCAATTATAATACAATTGGATTTCTAAGATTTCTAATTTTTTAATTTTATAATTTTAATAATTTCTTGTTGTTTAAAATAGAGTTTTATAATTTGTTAAATAGCTTTAAAAAAATATGTTGTATAAAATATTACAAAGTAACTTAAACAAATTTAAGTAGGAGGATATTTTTGTAATATTAAACATCAAAATTCGATGCATTAACAAAAAATTATTTCTTTATATATATCATTTTCGAAATTTCACAATTAAATTTTGAATTTCGATGTATGAATTTTACTACTTAAAAATTTATGAAATATTTTTAATTTTTAACGAAACTTTTCTTCATAATTTAGATTCAAGCTATCTCCAGTAAGTGAAAAAGACTTTATCCTAAAGTCGAAAAGTGTGTAGAATGGAAATGAGTTTAGACGACATAATTAAACAAAATAAAGCAAGAAGACCACGAGGAAGTCCAAGACGAAGAGGAGGTTCCAAACCAGGAATAGCTAGATCAGTCAGCAGATCCAATAGTATGCCCAGACGTTCCGGACCTTTACGTGGTAGTCGTAGAAATGCTAATGGAGTGATGCGTGGGCGGAATCGTGGAGGCATCTCCAGGACTGTTCCGAACTTCGAACGGAGGAGGTCGAGTTTAAGACGTGATACTTTTCTTGGCAATAGCATTAGTGGTGGATCCATGCGAAAATACGGCTCGAGCTCAGATACAACTAAGCTCATCGTCTCGAACTTAGATTTTGGTGTCACAGACTCTGATATCCTTGAACTCTTCAGCGAATTCGGGCCCCTTAAATCTGCAGGTGTACACTACGATAGGTCCGGCCGATCACTTGGATCAGCCGACCTCATCTTTGAGAGGCGAGCGGACGCAATAAAGGTAAACCTACAGTTGTTTCAAATTTTACGTTGTGTTTTATCAATAAAGATGAATTTTAAAGTAAAAAAACAATTAGCAATTTATAAATGATTATGTAAGATTTTCATATATAAATTTACAATTTAACTTCATTGATACATTTGTTCTAATCAATTTTATAATTTTGTATTCGTATATTTAAGGTTTTTTTTTTTAATTCAGTATTTAATCATTAATACAACAAAAATGTTTATTTTAAAAAATAAATATATTAGTGCTTAATTGTAAGTAAGCAATGATGAATAACAAAAAATATATAATTCTAAAAAAAAAAATTTGCATTCACAGGCAATGACTCAATACAACGGGGTTCCTTTGGATGGTCGCGAAATGAACATTCAATTGGCGACATCAGAAATCCCTGTTATAAAACCGATTCGTGGAGGTCGTGTTTTCAAATTTGGCGGAAATTTTAAATCACGGGATCCGATAAATCGTAACCGTAATCTGCGAGGTGGACCATCAAATCGGTCCCGGGGACCGGGTGGACGCGGCAGTGCCAGAACTGGAGGTCGTCGTCCAATTAGGAAGCAACCAACCGCCGAGGAACTTGATGCTGAACTTGAAGAGTACGCTAAGAGCAAGATTGCTAACTCCGATGGCGCTTAATTTGTAAAGATTGATGAGGAGCCAATTGTAAATATTATTCTGGCAATTTATAAAAACTCGGATATCCTCATCTATTCACAATTGCAAAAGCGATAATAATAACTAGAAAATGTAAAATGTGAATTGAAGCCAAACAATGTAAGTGTCAAACTTTCGTGATTAAGGACAGTATTTCTGAATTGTATTTGATGTGCTCTACCTTGATCAAGAATCTTGGGAGAGTTCCCTATTGGTACTAATTCTCGTTACGATATATTGTAAAATGTTTTCTAATCTCGTGACTTTCTTAACATAGGTATTTTTAATATATAGACTATTGCATAGGCCTTTCTTTATAAAAAAATTGAAGAACCTTTTAAAATACAAAAAAAACAATCATTAGTTCATTTTCTTACAATTAAGACAAAATAAATTATCTTATATGGAAATTCATAAATAAGCATCTAAGTATAAAATTTTTATTTAATTCAAATCACTAATGTCTATTGTATTTCTACGTATATGATTCAATAGTTTACATCATCCTTGCTATGTAATTTTATAATAAATATTTAAGAAAAATATAAAATTGCTCTTGTCTACAATAATATCGCAGATTTACAAATATCAATTATTAAAAAAATAATTGACTCAAATAATATATTTATTATTAATTTGATTCAAATTTTATGATTTGAATAATAAATTTTATTATTTAATAAAAATTTTTTGTCTTTGTTTATAATTTAGTATAATATACTTTTAATATAATATACTAGATATAAGATTTGTTTTTAGATCAAAATTGTATCACATTGTTCATTTCATTCACATGAAAAGTTCATTTTCAATATGTACATTATTTAACAGAAATATGATTTAAATAAGTTTAATATATATTTTTATTGATTATTATTAAAAATAATTTAAGTAATTAGTGAAAATAGATATAATTTATTTTATTTTTTTAGTTTACTTTTTATTTTTGGATCTCTAAAATGGTTTCGCAACTACTTTTTCGAAGAATGGGAGTACTTTCTTACAGTTTATTAACATTTTATATTAATAAGACGCTATAAGAAACATTTTCTTAATAATTATTAAACATATACAACAATGAACTATTATAATCTTTGAATAATAACTATAAAAAAAGAGATTTGTATATTTTACAATAAACTAAAATAAAAGATTAATTTTAACGCAATGAGTCTGAAATTTGTAACGTTACAAGTGTCATAAAAAATTGAGCTTATTTAAAAATAAACATTTTTCGACTAAAATAGTATAATACGCATCACACGACGATAAAATGATCAAATAATTTTAAAAAATCTGATTTTACCCTTACAAACTACTCCTAACAGTTGATAAAATATCAACAAAAATTTACAATTAATAAAAACAAAAAACATGAAACCAATTATGAATTAAATTATACTAAAGATAATAAAATGATTTTAAAAAATCAAATACTTCAACATATTTGTTATTAACATAATCCACAAATCATATACGTTTAAGTTATATAATCATCGATTAATTGATTATAATAAAAAATCTTTTACTATTATCACATAACAAATTGCATTCTTGAATTTTGTATTAAATTGCGAAAAAATGTCTATACACACGAAATTGTTGATGTTCTGGTCATTTCCTTCATATTTCAATGAAGAATTCAAATTTGCAATTATTAGAGGAAGAATGTCAACTCATTTTTTTTATTAAAGCAAAACCGATATTTTTATGACATTTCAATATGCATATGGAGACTTAATTTGTTAATAACAAAGTAATTTAGACACGAAATTGTTGACATATGTTTAGTAATTTTTTTTCGCAATTTAATGCACAATTCAACTGTGTAATTTGCTAAGAGATAATTGTAAAAGATTTTTTATTATATTCAATTAATCGATGATTATATAACGTAAACGTATATGGTTAGTAATTTACGTTTTTAATAAAAAATATGTTGAAATATTTGTTTTTTTTATAGAAATTTTTATATTATACTTATTATAAATATTATTACTATATATATATTATTTATTATATTCTTTAATTTATAAGCTATATAAAGTAATAATAGCATTCTTAATTCTCTTTAAAAATAGTATTTTTAATTTTTACAATCAATTATATTAAGTAAATTAAATGATTAAAATTTAAAAAATAATATAAATCAAATTTTTGATAGATGTATTCAATGAAAATTTCAAGTCACTTTTAATTTTTATATGTCGTTAAACTAATAGCGGAACGAGCCTAAAATATTAGATTATAGTACCGACACAGCTTTTTAATAACCTTCTGCAGAGAGAAACCTAATATATATCTCATTGAACAAAGTGTAAGACTTTAGCAGTATTCACAATTATATTCTTTTAATTTTGGGTTATATTATTATCAAGTATTATTTGTTTAAACTATCATGTTAGAATTTCTTTATGTTTTTAAATAATTTATTTTTCAAATAAACTTGTTTGTGTACCACTAACATTATTCTATAAAAACTGAAATCATTATTTAAGATGCGTAATACATCACAGTACTATTTTAAACTCAATGTGACAATTTTAATAATGATATATATTTAAATTATTGGCTATACATCAGTATTTATTACATGAAAAAGTTGTATATTTTACCCCATTTATTATTTTATTATATGAAGCTGGTCAATTTTTTTTTTATAAGCTTCATATTTACATATTCAATAAAAATTCTGCTTAAATATAGGATTTCTGTATACTTTTGTTATAACATTAAAACTGTATACTATCAAATATCTAAAAAATTTAATTTTTATTCAAAAATAATGTAAATAAAAAATTCAAATTTAATAAATATTTAAAAAATTAATTGAAAACCTGTCTTTATGTCTTGAAATCTATTTTTTTTATGTATATTAAAAATTTATATTTCATTTACTTGATAATTTTTTCAATTGGCTCTATCGTATAAATATTGATTTTTTCATCTTTTGTAAAATATCTTTTTATAATGAGATTGCAACTATTATTAATTAAACTGATAATTGATGTCAAACAAACTCCTTTATTATAGCACTCATTTACCATGCATTGAAATGGTTTAATATTATTTTGCAAGTTTGTGATGAATTAAAAATCTAAGAAAATTTCCATAAAACAATATATTATTATTTAAACTAAATAATATAAATATTTACCTCACTCTGTGACTCTCAGTATAATTAATATTTATAAATCTTTAAAGTAAAGCATCAATAAAAAAAGCTTCACTATTTGAAGCTAAATTCATTAATTCATTATTAATTACATAATTTGATTTTAAAAAGACGTATATTTATTTAGACAAGCTAATACTATTAAATATTTACTTTTTTTAAAAAAAAAAAAAAAAAAATTAAATGTAAGAAATGCATAATATTATTACACCAATGGATTTATTAATCTTTTTAATTTCAGATTTAATTTTTTTAACATTGCTAAATTCATGTTGTTATTTTACGAGACATTGATCTACTTCTTTTTTTTCAAGTATAAAATGGATTTAGAACATGATATCAATCTATTTGTCTTTTTTGTCGAAAAGCGCATCTTTGTACCTAAGTAAACATACTAATTTGCCCGAGAAACTCCTCACCTCCAAATAAAGCGGGCTAGTTGAATTCATGGCAAACAGCGTAAGTAAAATTAAGAAACCTGCGTTACCTGCAAGTGTGGATCGCCGATTTGATAAGGAGCGGAAACGAGAGAGAAAAACTTTCAATGTACAAAAATGTAAAAATCTTCTGGATAACACAATTAAAAATCCGTTCTGGAATAAAGATGAATTTTGAAATTCTCTAAATATCCAACGGAACGACAAACTAAACATGAAACGGATACACCCAATGCGAATATAAACGCCGTACCGAAAATTATTGTAAACTAGGAAACTATATTAAGAATACCAATATTATGAAACAATGTTAATTGAAATTTTGATAAAAATTGATTATTCAACGAATTTTATAGCTCGAAATAAAACTATTTTCAATGACTATTATTAAGCAATAACTTCATGAATAATCCATGAATAAATAAATAAAGTAAGAAACTCATAAATAAAAAAAATATCGAACTAATTAATTAACAAACTAAAATATAATATTTTTTAAAAAATAATAAATTTTTAATCAACAAATAATAAACAATGAACAAAAAAAAATTTATAACTAAAAAATTAATAAATCATGAAACGATCGACAAAATTGAATAAATAAATAACTAGTAAATCATAAATTATTATAGTTTAGGTAATAGTTTAACAATAATCAATTTTTATTCAAATTAAACACCTCGATTGAATAAGTTGAGGACAACTAAGAAACGATAGAGAAGGAAGGATAGCACTTTTGATATACCTTAAGTAACGAAAACTGATAAGATACCCTCTCCTTTAGTATAATCTAACATACGCGAAATAGTATAAAAAGGGATAGATTTCGAATAAACATTAGCATTTTTAACAGAGTAGTTTTCGTGCTCGAATTTCATATTATTTCATTCATTGTGAGCCAATTAATGTTTCCATGAGTCTATCCAACACCCTTTTCTCTCTCTCTTTCTCGTCCTCCTGCGAAAAATTAAGAGTGATCAACGATTGTGCAACAGAGAGTCAAATAAGATCATTAAGTACCCATTTTGAATATGAATATGCAAACTTTTATTTTCCAATCCTCAATATTTAGAAAACAAGGAACCTATTGCTCACGTTCATTCATCCTCACTTCATAAGATAATTTCACGATCGTCAACCGTATTCTCCAGCCCAAAAACAACTGCGCGAAAGCGTAGGCTCAAAGTGGAGAAAATGTTCGGACGTATGGTAATTTAATCCAAAGTTAGTACGATCGTCGCAAACTTGAGGGTTGATAAAATGAATAAATATCCATTCCTCCTCCGAATCTTTCGAAAACTCCTGTGTTTTAACGCGAGTTTAATTACGAAAGACAAAAATGCTATTTATGGATGTAAAAATATATTTTATTTATTATTCTTATTATACTAAGCCAAAAACTGCAAATAAAATTTTTTTATTTGTAAGATAATAAAATATTTAATTATATATATGTGCACTACACTTTTTCCTCTTACATTCTACTTAATATAAAATATACTAGATGGAATATTTGCATGCAATACTTGCTCAAATTAGAACTAAACAGTAATAAAAATAAGTGTACAAATTTTTGATAGAACAAATTGCATGAGATTTTTTTCATTAACTAGTTCTTTAGATTTAAATGTTTTAGTAATCACTCGAGTCTGACACATTTTTCTAAGTTTTTTATACTAAAAAAATCAAAAACATATTTTCTTTCTGTACAATATGTTTCAGGAATGTACTTTTTTTTATCATATTTCTTTCTTAAAATGTTTAGTTTATTAATTTATAAAATAAATTTGGTATTTAGAATTTTATTAGCAAAGTTTTTCTTTATTCATTCATTTTCAATTGGCTTGAAATATTTAATAGTTGATTTAAAAGTAATTCTTGTCGTTAGATAATCCAGTATTACATCCGTAAACAATTTATTTATCAGATCTATTATCGAGTATACGTTTAATACGCACGATCACTTAATAAAATTATCGCCAATTTAGGTCCCATTTAATTTCTTTAATTCGAGCCTATACTTACATGTATTAGCTCTTGCAAAGGAGAACACATAATAATATTCGGGAAATAATTTTACAATATGAGTGTGAACGTATGGGAATGAACGCAAACATATAATTCACTTAAAACAGGGGATAGGGAAAACAGATAACCAATAAAAAAAAATATAATAACATTCGCGATATATAAATGAACATATTATTAAAACTAGATGAGCTTAAAAAAAAATGCTGTCGCATATCTAAATCTTGTTTATTTTATAATATTTTACAATTACGAGTACAATGAGAGAAGAGGGGATTTTATCAGTTTTCCGAAGCTTAATATGTATTGCTTTATTTATTTGAATTTAAATAATAATGTTGAATTAATTTAATATATTTTTATGCATTCTTCTTGTATACATTTTTATATTTATTTCCTGTTACTCGCATCTACTCAACCAAGTTTATTAGCATTATTTTTAATAAAAATTGATTATTGATAATTTATTGTGCCAAGTAATAATATTATACTCTATTATTTTATCAATTATTAATTTATTATTTATTAATTTGCTAATAATTTGTTAAATAATTTATTATTCAATAATTTGTTAATTAGTTGTTAATTTTTAAATATTTTGTTTATTATCAATGTTCAAATTATATTTGTTTAATTAACTTTCCATTGGTATTAATATATTTGTTGTAAAGAGTTGAATATTCAATTTTTGTTAAAATCTTGTTTAAACGTAATTAATATTTATTGTTTCTTAATATCTGTTTTTCTTGTTTTCCCGATTTACAACAATCTTCCATGTGATTGTTATATTTACACAGCACGTATTTGTTGCGTGATTAATTCATCATTTCAAAGAATATTTAGAAGACTAATAATCTGTCGTAATTCTTATACAGATTTTCTTACTATCTATGTTATCGAGAAGATTTAAAAAATCTCGTAATTATGAGTTCTTTTCTCTCTCGTCTCTGCTCTTTATAAAATGTTACTATCCATAAATTTCTGTAAGAGACGCAGGTTTCTTAATTCTATTTGCACAATTCATTGCGGAGCTAGATACCAACTTCCCATAAAAGGTGTGAGTTTTCTTGGTCTATTTGTAAATAAAAACAAGCTATGTAGTATTTATTATAAATTCATTATTTGGAGCGCGTTATTTATTTTGTAAAATAGTTCACGGCTTGGACCGTAACACCAGTTATTTCTAAACACTTCACCCTACGACATTGTTTAAAAGTTCTAATTTATTTTTAATATTTAGCAAAGAGGTGGTTATAATTGAACACTAAAAAATACACACAGACAATTCACGAGAACACTGGGAATTTATTTTATTTGGATTATAAAGATGTACAAGAATTTATAGAATTTAGGGAGTTCGCCCTGTCCGCACACTATCGCGGCTAAATTATGATTGAATTAAATTTTCGTTGAAAGCAGCACGGTGAGCCCTTCAACTGTCCTTTTAAGACAAGTTGACTCCTGTTTTAAAATTCTGGAAAATATAACGCATAGAACATTACAAATCGGTAAATTTATACACGCAAATCGGTCAACCACGCCCATGTCTAAGATGTACTCCAAACCCAACTAAATACCTATTAACGATCAAAGCGACAAAATTCTATATATTTCTCAAACAGACATAATAGTTTTACTTTCAAAGAATTTGATGCAGCAATATTTAGTGTTCTATCTAATTTTTAATTTAAATTTAAGAAATTAGAATTTAAAGAAAATTTATAATTTAATTTAATATAGTCTAGAGCTAGATATTTATGATTTACCAATCTTTTTAGTTTTATTTCCTTTTTTTTATTTTTTATAACAAATTTTTAAAATGAATTATTTAAAATAAAAATAAAATACACTAGACGTACATTTAGAATTTTCTAAAAAGTAGCATCTTTAGTATTTTTATTTTCATATGTCAATACATATTCCAATCTAATATTTATTTTGTAACGTCTCTGTATTTTAAAAAACATTTCCTCATCTAATTTCGATTATTTTCCAAAATAAATAAATAAATAAATAAATAAATAATTTTTATACAAAAAATATAACGTCAATTAATATTCATTTATAAGAATCATTATTAGACACAAATGTTTATTGCAATTATATGTAGTAACTTTAATTTTTGACACAATATAATTTAATGATATATAAGAGTAAATCTATAAAAATTTTTTAAACTATGAAAACATTTTTTTAAAATGAATTTGGTGTAATACAAAAAACAGTGTGAAAATAATGGAATATTAATTTTCTAGTATTTAAAAATAATATACAAGACACATATTCGAATTTCCAAAATTTATTTGAATTACTTGAATAATATTATATTTTAAATTAAATTTTTTGAAAACTTACATGTAACAAAATACGAATAAAATTATTTAAATTCTATTTTCAATTTGTTAATATAAAGAAATATTCTTCAAATATTTTCAAACATATTGTCAAATGTAGATTTTAAAAAATATTAATTAAAATATAATAATTATGTTCATTTATTATTTTCAGATATTTAAATGAAAAATGAGAATCAAAATATGTTGTCTGTTTATTTTTTAAATTTATATTTTTTCTTATATAAAATCAAATGTGAAAGTGTTGATTACCTTTTCCAATTTAACAATTATAAAAACAGTACACGTAATTTTAATAATTTACAGTATTAATATTATAATTAATAAACATTGTTATTAAACTGTCAAATGTGAATATTGAATATATTGCGATACTAATTTTGAAATAAATATTAATTGTACATATTTAATATAAAATATAATTTGAAATTAATTATATTACAATTAAATATATTGTTATAATATTTTATTATATAAAAATTAGAGATTTTAAAACATTAAAATAAAATAATTTTAAAAAAATTCGATATTAATAGTTTTTTTTTGTTTTAGTTATTCTTTGTTTACGAAAGTCAAAATTATCTGTTTAATTAGTGATTGGAAATCAACATTAAAAAATACAAATATGTGTGAAACAAAATCATCTACTTTAATTTTAATGAGTTTAAAACAATCTACGTACGTTTTTATTTATTATTATAGAAATTTAACATAAATATAAAACTACTTTAATTTTAAAATAAGTAATTAATATTAATATAACCAATAAAATAAAAAAGAGAAATAAAATCACAATTTTTATTTAATATATTTATTTCTATTAATGCTAATTATTCAATTAAATTTTTAGTTAAATTAAAAACTCATTAGTTTTTAATTTAACTAAAAATGTTATATTATCAATCAAATGTTGCATTTGTTATAATTGTGTTAATTTTATCATATTTCGTATCACACCATAATTTAAAATTGAAAGGAAGTTAATGTTAAAGGTATTATTAAAATTATTCATATTAAATGTAACATTTTGGTTATTGAAATCTTAAATAGATGTTTCATTCCTTTCAAAAAAAAAAAAAAAACAAAAAAGAAAAGAAAAAATATTTCAAAATTTTATTTATCATGACTGTATCTTGTAATGAATCTATTTAAAGAAAATATATAAAAAATAATGACAAATTTCAAACAAATAGTAAAACTATTAATGCAATAAATAAAAGGATTGTTGCATTAAAAATTATATAAAATAATTTATCAGACATTTTAATCATTATTTTTATTGTTGATTTTCCTTTTTAATTTTATTATTAATTTTGTGTAAATTATTTTCATCTAATAAAAATAAAATATAATAAAGAATAAATGACAATTGTAACACTTGGTCAAAACTATGTTGTTTTTTTTTATTTTTATAACAAATAATTGTTATAATATAATTTTTAACTTTTAAGTTTGGAATTATGTAAAATATTTTGATGAGAGACCTTTATAAATTAAAGCAAAATGAAATTCATCAGGTTTAATGGAGTGTAGAAATAAAAAACTTAGGTATTCTTCATAAAATAATTTATATAAATTGTGTGAAGGTAAAAATTCGAAAAGTAAATAAAATCATTTGTTGAATCTAATAAATTGCCTATCTAACTGTTCATCTTATGATGGATCTCCTACAATATTATCTTGTGTTAGATTTCGTTAATGCCCCTTTAAAATGATATATTAAAACGAGAAATTCCATTCTAGGTATTTGGATAATTTGAAAAAGTCGGTTTCCGGGCTGAAAGGAATGATACCAAATTTTGGATTACCAAAATGGAAGCACCTACCCCTGGAATCAAAAATTCCAATGGTTCCTGGACTACAAAGCAATGTTTACGCATTTGCGCGCAGAAAACTCGGGGAACCTCTTCGTATTCGTTTACGATGTGCTAAACACCAACCCTTTGACACAACTGATCCCTATAACGTCGACGTTCAATTGCCCTACGAGGGTATGCACGACAAGCATCTCACTCGGTACTTTGAGAACCCTAATGTTAAAAATTTCATGCTTAAGGTAATTATCTGCTCGTTATTCCCGAATATTTTCCGTTGCATAATTCTTCACTATGAAATTAAAATTTTTTTAGTTATATATAAATTAATATATGAATTGTTTCAAAGTATAAATATTTTATAAAACTTTTATTTTTTTTTTTTAATAATGAGTGTATAATTACTGCAGTCCTTTTACTATATACTTGGCATTTCTCTTCGATATCCCCTTTTAACTCTGCTTGTATCTTCTACAATTTTTTCAAACTTTTATTCGAAATATTATCATATTTTAATCATACTGATGATGTTATCTGTCTTTTATATTATTTTTATTTTTTCATTTTCATTAGCAGACAACACTTCATACATTTTGTATTAAACGCTTCTTTATTTTGATTTTTTTTTAACAGAGCCTCTAAACCTCATAATTATTTGTTAAAAATGAAATAAAATATCATTCATTATTTACAAGTTTTAATACTGATAAAACTATTTTCTTCAAGTTTCGTACAAGTAAGCTAATGTCTATTATTAAGATCAATAGAAGATTTAATAACATTCCTATAAATAATCAGGTTGTGTAAACGAACGGTGATTTTCTTGTTTACCCGTAAGTGTTTGTTTATACCGTCAATCTCCTACAGATTCATATTTTTAAATCTAATAATTTCATATTCCAAATATGATTTTTAATATAAACCCATAAAAACGAATTTTAATTTTACATTTCGCTTACTTATTTCACTTATACCCTATTTACCCCCTAATTTATACCGATAAATAACAATATGTATTTATTTTGATCATCCTACATGCTTTTAAAATAAAAAAAAACAATAGTACTAGGGTTACTATTATTATATAGCAACTAATAATCATGGTAGTTATAAAAGTTAATAAGAGATAAAGTAGATACAGTCCATTTAGAAGGCAAATATGAAATAATCAAATGATTTAATAATTTATTAGGTATTTATACATATTTATATAATTAAAATTGAATCTAATTAAATTTAAATTTTGAAACTATAAAATTTTAAATAAAAAAATACTACGTATAAACTTTTCATTAAGGCTGGTTTGATAACATCACAAATGGATGTCAAATGTTCTTTAAAAGAATACAATAATTATAGAAATTATTTACGGGTTATGAATGGAAAAATGATGTCAGACGAGTTGGATCAAAGGGATGAAATTCACAGGGAAAAAATATTATTAAGTATTGCTGACAATCAAACATTAAAGAAAATTGAAAGGTAATAATTATTGGTATTCTATAAAAGTAAGATTTGAAAAAACTGAATGATAAATTTAAAAATTAAAAAAAAATTTTGTTATTTAATATTTTGTGACAATTTTAAATATATATATAAATTTGAAGTAAATGTTTTCTAAATCTAAAATGGATTACCCTTTTTAATATAAATCACCATAATTCATAATTAAAAGAGAATTTAAGAAATACTATATTCTGAAAATACATTGTCCAATATGTATTTTTTAATTAAGTAAATAGTTTATAAATTAAATTTATTACATTTTAAATATAAAAAATACATATAAAGAAATGCTAAAAGAAAAAAAATAAGTTTAAATTCCATTTGATAGTATTTAAATTTAATTTTCCTCCAAAACCAAAATTTATTATAAAATATTTCTTATCGTTTGTAAACGTTCGTAAATCTTATCTAATTTAAAAGTATTTAAAATCTGGTCTCTGGGTTCCTCCAAGATCAACCGAGTTTCATTAAAAAAAAAAAGTCTCGTGTGTTCCTGCTAACTTTCATATCGAGCACTTAATTCATGCAGCTACTTTCCCAAAAGTACAAGCTGCAACTACTTTTCTGAAAGTATTTTTATAGATCACAGTAAACTAATGAGCAGTAATCGACGATGAAGCTAAATGTTTATGTAGTGGAAAATTGGTGCTCTTTCAAAAGTATTTAGTCTGCACATTAGCGTATTGGTGCACTATCAGATGTACTTAATTTGTTTTCTCCAAGTCAATTTAAAATCTAACATAACACCCAAGGTTCGCATAGAAACTCATAGCAGGATATGGCATCACTAATGACTATAAAATTGTTAGGGTTATTTGAATGATTATTAATATAATTGTGGTGAACCAGAGAGATAGAGAGAGAGAGAGGGTAAAATTTGGAATTTTGCTAATAGCCAATATTGAAATGCCATGTGTGCAATATGCAGTTACATGATTGTTTATAATTGGAATTTTAGCAAGGAATATATTGAAAAAGGTTGTAGCAAGATTGGAATGTTAAAAAACTCCAGAAAGAAGAGATCTAGAAAATGAAATAAAATTTCGTACTTTCACGAAAATAAAAACATTTATGTGATAGGACTCAATGGTTGAAATAAAATAGAGGGAAACTAAGATTAAGTATCTTTTATAATGAATTCATCGTCTCAATCTTTATCAAAGGGTTTTATCAAATAAAATAAGAACTGAGAAAAAAATTCTGTTAGTCTGCTATATTTTCTGTGCTGCGCAAAAAAAGCTGACGTTAAATACTGTGATTTTTGCGAAAAACAAACTGAAAATAATTTTCTGTAAACGAATAAATACTAATATTCAATAAAGAATAATAGATTATATAATTAGAAATAATAGTGGACTAATAAGTTTCTAGCTGCAATATTTGTTAAATTGTTTCATTTTATGAAGCATTTAAGTAATTCTTCTAAAAAATGGGTATTCGCCTCCTGATTAAGTTGCAGATGTTGGTATACGTAGCAAATATTTATGCTCGAACTCATACCCTACATTTATTTGGGGATATATAACAAATTTCAAAAAAAATTAATTTCACTTTATCAATTAAATTTAAATTACAAAAAAAGTTTAGAAATAAATAAATATTAAATAAAAATATTTTTCTATAATTATTAATATATTTTAATATCAAACTATTTAAAAAGTCTAATATTTATAAATATGTATCCGTTATTAAAAGCATTAAATACGTTTTTATGAAAAATGTTGAATTTACTATAAAAGATAATTGACTCTTAAAAGGCACAAAAATGAATATTTTCAATAGAAGATACAAACCTTGAATACAATTAAATATAAATTGTATTATTATCTAACATAATATTAAAATTTAAAAAAAAAAAATTAAAATTTATTTTTAAAATTTTTTATTAAAAATTCTTTGTTTTCCATTAAAAAGATTAAAAAAAGATGATGTAAGGGACAATTTGTATAAAAAAATACAAGAAAAAAAAGAACAAAAATTACAAGAAATTTTAATTAAAGATAAAGAAAAAGATAAAAAGGTGGAAATTATGAAAGAATTGAAAAATCAAAGGATTCAAAATAAAAAAATTGAGTTACAAAGCAAATTGAATAATATTAAACAAAAACGTGTCATTATGGCGAAAAAAGATGAACAAAAATTATTAAATGCTCTCAACAAAATGTATGAACGAGATACTTTATTACGAAAAACCAGAGAAAAAAATTTAATAAAAAAACATAGCGATAAAATAACATCATCTTTAAATAGGTAATTTTTTGTAATGTTTTATAAAGTAAAATTCTTTTTTATTAATTAAAAATTTTTTTTAGATTTGAACAAAGAAAATCTATACAAGAAAAACAGATAGAGAAAGAAATATTAGCCAAACAATATGCTGAAACATTGAAACAAACATTTTTAGAAATATATAAAAAAAGAATAGATGAAAATCAAAGGAAATTCCAAGGTGTTTATAATTTATTTAAACTTAATTTTATACTTTCAAAAATTTATAAAATAAAAAACGTGCTCTTTTTACATACAAAACTATATTAATAAATAATATAATTTTATAGATTTACTGAATTTCAAGAAAGAAGCACTTAATAAATCTTTACAAATAAAACACAAAAAAAAGAATAATGAAATAAATATTTGTCATTGCAAAAGAAAAAGCATTAAATAACGCCAGTCACATGACTAAAATTGTTATATTTTAAGCTTTAATTTTAATTATAAGTATTTAATATTACTGTTGCAATATACTGATTTTATCGTAAAAAATATTAAATAAGTGTACATTTATTCAAGTATAAATTTACATAAATTTTAATTGAATAGATTGATATTATCCGAATTATTATTTAAATAATCATTAAAAGAGCTTCTCATCCTTAAACCTTTTTCAAATTGTTCAAAATTATTTTTTAATTATTTTAAAACTATTTTATTCATAGTTATTTGACCAAAAATTAAATGAATAAAATATGAAGTCGATATAAAAAATAAATTTCATGTAAAATAACATTAATTTTAGATAAAATTCGTAACCAAATTCCAAAATTAAATAATAGTGCAAATAAAATTAATATGACCTCCATATTATTGTATATTTATGAGCAATTTTTTTTAAAAATTTTATTAATTATTTGAAAAGAAAATTTGCAGTGTTATTTTAATTTATATATATTTAAATAAAATTGTAGAACATATAATTCATATAATTCAATTTATACTATTATTAAATAATAGTACTGAGAAAGACAACATAAAAGTCATTCAACTGTCTGTGGTTTTTTAATTAAACTTTATTTATTATCTCATTGTATTAATAAATGGATCTTATTTTAATTTTTCTATAAAATTCTTATTTATAAAATATATAGTATTTTGTTTATTACGTATATTAGTATAGTAGTATTTTATTATTATAATAGTAATTAGTACAACAGCTGAATAAAGTAAATATTTTGTTATTATTTATTTTTTAATGATATAAACAGTATTTTAAATACAAAATTGATTTTTATAATTAAAAAAATAAAAAAATTTTTTAAATATAATTATAGGAATATAATTTAAAAAATTACATCTTTTAAATACTATAATAACAACAGCAATAATAATAATAATATAATAATAATAATAATAATAATAATAATAATAATAATAATAATAATAATAATAATAATAATAAAAATGGTAATGATTTTTAAGGTATAATATTAATTCAGCATTCCAAGTAGAATTTTTCTCTTCAATGAAAAAATTAAAATGATGTTAAACCTGTTTTGATCTTTTACTTCTTTTATTACTATGCAGACACTCAGTGGTAAGTATATAAGCAAAACGCAAACCAAATTCCGTTCCCTTTTTAACGAATAAGTGTAATATTTAGTGCTTATTTCAAAGTAAATTGTGAGTAAAAAATTTTCGAACATGATAAAAAGATTGTTTAAATGTGTTATTTTGTTAAATGTATTAGATATGTGTGTAAAAGCACTTATAATTGGTCAAACGAATAAGAAAGGTAAATGTTTATTTATATATAATTTTTTAACCTTTTACTACTAATTTTTGTAAAAATTAGTAGTAATTATACTATTGTTAAATTAAAAATAAAAAACATAAACATTCAAATTACATATATTTAAAATACAATTATGTTTAAGCAACAATAATTATTTTCAAATATTTGAATAAATTAAACTTTTTTAAAATCTCTATATATATTATTTTATTTATGTAAATTGTTAATTATATAGATGTACGAGTTCATGGCCTACTTATTTTTTAAACATCCTATTATAAATATATTATAAATAAATTATAGAATATCGTTTTATTGATCATTTTATAGTATTTAGTAATATCAGCGAACTGTGAAATTTTTGTGTGATTATGAATTATCGTTGTGGTTAACATAAACTCATTTACCTTTTAAATCAATCAAATATTTAAAAAATAAATTTACTCGTTGCAGAGTTATGAATTACAGCATCCATTTATATATTTTAAATCTACCAGAGAAATTTTAATGTTTTTTTTTTAACAAATTATGGAAAATATTAATGATTTTTAATTGTAAATAAAAAATTATCAATGTGATTTAATTAGTAATCGACTGAATTATTATTTCAAAGTTTTAGACACTTTTTTCTTTATGTCGCTCAGTTATTGTAGATGAAATCAATAATTTGGAACCACAATTGTACTATGTCAAGGAAGACCTAGGTCTTGTGCAGGTAGCAAGTTTTGAGCCTCCGGTTGCAATCCAATTACAACATGGAGAATGTGCAACAGCCGTCGACTACCACTATCCCAAGAAACTTCTCTTTTGGACGACAATGAATGGAAGGATATATTCTTGTCATCTGAAACAATCTAGCAAAATTAAGCTCGTCCACGAAGAAGGAAAATGGTTGCCCATAGCTCTAGCTGTGGACTACCTCAATGACCGTCTTTATATAATCGATGGAAGGACCAATACCCTACGTCTCCTTGATGTTGATGCCAAGTACTCGGTTGTCTTATCCGTGGGTCTAAGGAATTATCGACCTACGCACGTTGAAGTGGACCCATGCGAGGGATATGTATTTTTACTAGATGAACAAAGTCGAAATGGACATGTAAATTAAAAAATTTACTTTTAAAAGAATTTATGAACCCTAAAATTTACAAAAAAAAAAAAAAAATAACATTTATAAAGTTTTATTTGCATTGGTAATTTTGTTTGTTAAAAAATAATCTCTTCTTGCTATAATAATATTCACAAAATTTTTATAATAAACATTTCTATTAAAAATTTAATGTTTTATAAATTTTTTTTTATAATTGTTTATATCATTAAACAAAATTTTACTAAAGTAAATAGTACAAAGTTGAAATCCTTTTCACAAATATTCTTTGTAATTTAGAGAATTTTTAAAACTTAATTATAATTTATATTTTAGATACTGCGTATGAGTATGGACGGATCGAATTCTAAAATAATTGATCCACCTTCATTTAGAGTAGAGAATCAAACCGGTAAAATAACATTGGATCGGATTCACAAAAGAATTCTCGTATCCTCTCGAATTCTGAAGAATATCTTTAGTATGGATTATGATGGAAATATATTGAATACAGTATTAGAACCACAAACCGGTGCATTGAGCATGAGTGTAACTAAAGAAGAGCTTTTCTGGGTGAATGCAAATTTTTGTGAGTTTCGATACATATAATTTATTATATATTTAAATTAGTGAAAAAATTGAATATTTTGTGAAAACATTTTTTATAGACACAACGTAAAGAGAAATATTTATTTTTATCAAGTAACGGATTTTTTAGTTTAATATGCAAATAATAAATATTTTTTATAAATTTTAAATGAAAATTTTACTAAATATTTTATTTTATGACATTAAAAATATTTTTATTGAAATAGAATTATTCTGCTATGCGAGTAAACTCTGAAATACATTGTGAACCGTGTGTAAAATAAAGTGTAAGTGTGTAAGAGAAAAGTGATTATTTAAAATTCATTAAATATCTAAAGAGGGTAAAATGTTCACACAATACACATATCATAGTACAATTTTGGCACTTTATCATACGAGCTGCCTTATCGAAAGTATAAACTACGCTTACATTGAGTAGCTAAGCTTCATTTGCATTTGCGCTCAACGTCTATGTCGTAGATATGGCACAAATTGAAAATATTTTTTGTCTAGAGAAAAGTTGAGTCAGGTAGATCGTGACCATATTTTTTCTCTGTAGCGCAGGTGGTATTATATGAATGAACGTCTTTCACGGGTAAACTTTTAACTTTGAGATTTTGCAAGATTTTCTCGTCAATGAAACTGCTAAATATTGCGTAATATTACGATGAGTTTTTTGTTCTTCAAAAATTGGTAGGTGAAGAATTTTGTCAAACATTTTTGCGATATTTTTAAAAATCTACTTAAACGTTAAACGATAAATTTGAATTTAATCTTTCCTATTAATAGTGCTTCTAAAACCAAAGAAGTTGACTGACATTTTCCCTCGTACCATGGACCGTTAGTTTTTATTATTAATGTTCGTAGGGAATAATTTGTACAATATGTACATTGTCGTTTTTAATTAAAAATCATTCAAAAAATTTTACTATAATTAATTTTTAAATGTCATCAAATGAATTTCATGCAATAAATAATTAAAAAAATGAATAACCATTGATGTTAAATATTTGCACTAAAGTGAAAATATTAATAAGTTAAAGACAGAGTCAGGCAGTATCAAACACATTCTACACCCTTTAAAAAATGAGAAAAAAATAATTTATATTGCCTTAAAAGTATTTGCTTACTTTAAACCGTATGTTTGGTTCATTATTTTAAATAGATACAATTAAAATTATAAAATATTTTTTATTAAATATTAAGAGCTGTATATTAATTTGGAATATTTTAACATATTTAATATCTTTAAAGTAAATTTTTATGATTATACGCATTTTTATATTTTAATCATGAGTTTTTGATTTTTTTTTTTAATCTAATATACAAATTTTTATATTATGTATTTTATAAAAAAAGTTAGGTATCACAAAAAATTTAAAATATGAACAGTTTAGCCAGTTAAAATTAAAAACTCATGCAAAACAAAGTTTTGTACAAATGTTTAATGAAATATAAATAAAAAATTAAACTTTCATGAAGATCAGAATGAACTTTCATTTTAATAATAAATAAATTAATCATATGAATGTATATTTCAAGATATTGCTCGATTTATTCCTTCTGTCCAAATTTTTAAAACAGCTATCATTATTGTAATATAAAATTATTGTAAAATAACTATCATCATTGCAAAGATAGTTCCGGCACAACCTTCGTAGATGGAAGTGTGTACAAATGCAAGTACGAAAAAATTAAAGGTTGCCACAACAATTCACTTTCATTACTGTACGACAGCTTCCCCGGAAATCGTGTGTTGGCTGTAAAAGTTATAGATCCTGAAAGTCAAAATCGGGAAAGTGTGAATAACTTGAATAGTGATACTAGTGGTTGCGAGCAGCTTCGAGTGGGTAGTCATTGTGCCTGTGAAACTGGATGGCGATTAGAAAATGATTTAAAGAGCTGTGTTCGCATAGATGAATTCATAATCTATGAAAATAACGGTATCATTCGTAGTGCTTGTCTTGAAGAGGATAAGATTGGAAATTGTCAGGCAATTGAACCATTCCAAGTGAAGTTACAATTGAGTAATAGAGAGCGAACTGGATTTGTCTACGATTCAACAACTAGGTAGTAATTATATTAAAATAAAATTTTTAATAAATGAAAAAAACAAATGAATTACATTTTAAATTAATAACTCTAAATGTTGGCAAATATTCACGTGATATGATAAAACAATCGGCTAAGATTTTTAAAATTTCTATTGTTTTGTTTTATTCATTTTTTAGAAAACTATATTACGGTGGTTTTGAATCTATACATCGTGTGGACATTGATACTGGGATAAGAACACAATTACTTTATCAGAGGAGGGTTTTTTTTGGTCCTATGGCACTCGATTGGATTGCAAAAAATCTTTACTATACTGAGATTGAGTGGCGAGGTAATGTAACTTTTTACATTCTTAAAGCAATGTCGATACGGACAGACGATCCTAATTGTGTACAACAGTCGACGACCTTATTATGGGAATTTAGTAAAATTCATTCAATGGCAGTTCACCCAGAACAAGGTTATTTATTCATATCAGCCATTGACAATAAAATAAAGAAATATTGTTTAGTTAGACTCAATGCAGATACAAGGAATTTTACGGTGAGTTTATATAATATTTAGATATTAAAAAAATTAAGCTTTAACATTCGTACACATAATAAACTGTCACCATGATAAACGTATATGTGGCGTGGAATTAAAATAAATAATATTTGTTAATACAGGTTTTAAGAGCGTCTGGGGAAGCAAAATTTTTATCGATTGATTATTTGGAAGATAGACTCTACATATTAACTGCGAATGACTCATCAATCTCGAGTTGCAATTTTTATGGAAACGAAATAATCAAAATTAACAATGGTAGCAGTATCCAGAATATCACTGGTTTTCTTGTGAAAGACAAATTCATATACATAAAGAATAATACTAGCGTGCATCGTTTTAATAAGTCTAGTGGCGAATATCTTGGCAAATTCGATATTTCTCCCTATGATCTTAACATGTCTACGAACATTAGACTCCATAGCTCTAAAATTTTTAAAACTGCTAGCAATCGCAATCCCTGCTCTAAGAACAATGGTGGTTGTGAAAACTTTTGTTTTGGAGTTCCTCAAGTAAAAGAAAATATCACTGCACTTGAAAAAAGTTGCAAATGCTATGATGGAGTCAAATGTAAACTTAATCCTTGAATAACGCATTAAATACTGAAAATTTTTATTTTAGTTTTTTTTTAAACTTAAAAATTTATTGTAACATTTAATGATAATACTATTTTCAATTATAAATATAGTCTTCAAATGAATAATTTTATTTCCATGTATTATAATACTGTGTTTTATTGTACTATTTTAATGTTGACCATATAATTTTATCTACACACATTTTTATAAATTCCTGTTAAGCAAGAAAATTATGTAAAGAATGTTATAGTGAATAAAAATGGGGAATTTAAAATAAATATAAAATGTAAGAAATAATAAATCATAATTTATTGAATAATAACAGGGTTTTATCTCCATATTACTATATTACTGTTGATGTAATTTATAAGGCTTTGATAACATCGAAATAAAAAATGAATTTTTATTATTATGTTTCGAAAATTAAATTGAATAAAAAGTTTTACGAATTAATCGTTAAAATTAAAATTTAATTAACAGTTTGATTACAGAAGAAGCTTAAATTTGAAGAGTCGAAATAAAAGTTATCAAAAGTTAAATTTCAAGCCAATTTTTTAAAATTAGTAGTACATATAATATAATTAGACTGTTAAAACCGCAAAATTCTAATAATAAATTTCACAAATTTTGTTTGTAAAACAAATGCAATTTCAGAAATGTGGTATTTATAATTTACGGTGTAAATAAATTATTGAGAATTGTAAAATATAAATGAAATTTTGCGAGTTTTGAATTTGACCACCGAACCTCATCACTGGCGCTGTCATCAGTCTGTCCCTTGATGCTGTCAACTGTTAGCCAGGGAGTCGAGAAAAAATAACATTGAATAACTGACCAACCAACGGTATCCTAAGAGTGAAAAAAGGGATGAACTAGAAGTCCAGCCCATAGGAGGATGCTGGAACTTTTCGCCCCTCTGAAGGAGCTGTTGTGTGTTGAGCCACTCCGCATCGACAACCTGGGCTTCCGGTTGCATTCCCGACTCACAGTGCTCCTGCTGACCATCTGCGCAATCCTGGTCACAGCCGAGCAGCTCGTCGGCGTACCAATTTCCTGTATTACAGATGAACACGGTGTTGGTGAGATGCCGAACAATCTACCGTATGACCATTACGATTAGACCCTTCAATGAATTGTCGACTTAGGGATTTGTCATTAAATAACCTTAGGTTTTGGCTCTCGTTGTTTTAATTTTTTCCGATATCATATTTTTATCAAATTCTTGATTTTTTTGTCCAAAATATGCACGAATCACTTGTAGGTCAAAATGCAAGTATTCTCATATCTCTAACCTATAGGTATTTTTGAGCCAGTTTTGAAATATTGAGCTAATGATATTTTTTAAATAGAAAATTGCAAGTTTCATTAGAAAAGGAAGATTTCATTTTTGCATGAGGTAATCATTGCATAAAACTGACAAATGTGGTTACAAATGTAAAAAAATAAGGTTAATATTAAATTAGTTCTTATTTATTCGAATATTTTAAAAATATTTTTAGCATTTTTACACAATTTGTAGAAATATTAAACGTTGAGTTATTGTAAATAAACTTCATTCGTGTTCATTAAACTAAAGTAATCGACATAATTTATACTCATGCACTTGTTGATGAGCCTACACAATCTTACATTTGAAATTTACTTCTGATAAATCATGATAATTCTACTAAAATAATTATAATAAATTTCAATCTCATGAATTTTATATTGTTAATATGATAAAATATGATGCAAAACTATACAAGATAAACAACTCCCTTATTAATAATTTAATTTAAAAAATTTTCAAGTGTACACTATCTTTATTAAATTACTAAAATTAATTAAAAAATTAACAGAGTCTGAAGCATTAAATGCATATTGCTGGATATATAGTACCTTCACCGTAAAAAGACATCTTCGTGGAATTCCTGGCCGTGAAGTAGCAGCTCCGGGAGTTGGGCAAGCATCACAAAAAGATGAAACTATCCACCATCGGTATTATCAATGGGTTCGTTTTCGTATAGTTTTGCGAGTTTTAATATTGGCCTAAATATGAAATCATGGACAATTTCTATTTCAGTTAAACCCTCGAAATATCTGATAAATACGTTAGATTTGAGCCTGCCAACACATTTATTATTACTTTAAATTATAGTTGCTATTATACTCGAAACAATTGATTTTAAATTAGCTATTGCTTAAATTAATAGTAAAAAATATTTTCAGTTAATGAATGCTTAACTTATTGAAAATATTTTGATTCAAATACAAATAAAATATAATGTTAACTTTATTAAATCAAGATTCGATGATTGCCAAAGTATAATAATTAAATTTAAAATTGCAATAACAACATTTAAATCTATAGAATAATTAAATTAAGCTGTAAAAATAAATTCATGCAGGTGTGCATCGTGTTAGTACTGCAAGCAACGATGTTTTATGCACCTCGAGCTCTGTGGCAAATGTGGGAGGGTGGCCTTGTTGGTTTCCTGGCGCAGGATCTTGTCTCGCCATTTTCTCAGGAAAACTGGACGAATGAGCACCGGAAGCGGATTTTGAGCTACTTTACTGAAAATCTTTCACGAGGACATAACATCTACGCCCTTAGGTTTTTTGCTTGCGAGATTCTTAATTTTTTCAACACGGTGAGGACATTATTTTATTGCACTTTCTATTATTTAAGTGTTCGATTCAAATATAAATATTTAAAGCCTAACTCTTAAAAATACATACAATTAAAATAACATTGTAAAACGAGCTTCAAATTTTATGTAAAGACATTTATTACACAATAATAGTTTTCTCTTTTGGTACAAGAAAGGATTAAATAAATTTTTATTGGGTCTTCGTAATACAACAACAATTTTAAAAGAATTTAAAGCTTTACTACGGGCAAAATTTTTTATGATTTTTTGTTCGAGTTCAAAGATTGAACGTGGATAGAAGATTGCAATTTTGTTACAAAGGCAAACATTGTTTTGTCTTTTATTGTTTCTTGGTTTTCGTATTGGTAAAAATTTTCCTGATCGCAGCTGAATTTAACACAAAACAATATTGAGTACATCGACGACGAATTCATAATAACATGAAATAACATCTTGGTTTCAACAGTTGAGTCAAATGTACTTTTTAAATCTACTATTGGACGGTCAATTCGCCCAGTATGGACCCGCAGTTATCGGCCTCACCTCCGAGGCAAATCCGTTCGAGCGTGTCGACCCGATGGCTCGAATTTTCCCTAAGCTCACTAAGTGTACGATCCACAAATTCGGGGCCAGTGGATCCATCCAGACCCACGATGCCCTTTGCGTCCTACCACTGAACGTCGTCAACGAGAAGATCTTTGTGCTCCTCTGGTTCTGGCTCGTCTTCCTTGCTGGAGTCGGCGGCCTCGCTCTTGCCTATAGGTATCTACAGAACACCGAGCTGTGAGTACGAGTTGAGATGATAGACTTCATTTTGGCAAACACATTTTTCGACATACCTTTGTGGATTTGTTTTCAAATTGTGGATAAAGGGAGGGTTTGACGCTCGCGATAAATGTGTTTGTCAATGAAAAAATGAAAGAAACCAAGTGGCTCGTAGTCCTGAGTGTTGATGATCCTAGAAAGGCGAAAAGAGAGAAATAAAAATTTTTTTACAGAGTGACGGTTCTCTCGCAGCCCTGGGCTCGTATAATTCTGCTGCGCGCCAGTGTTCCCGGGTTGTCTCGGTTGACGGCACTGAGACTCGTGCGCAACCTGACCTTCGGCGACTGGTTCCTGATACGTCAACTTACCAAAAATATCAACCCTTTGATCCTTCGACAGCTCATTAACGATATCACCGGCGAGTACCCTAAGATAAATATTTGAACCTGGAAAGAATATATGGGGTGAGCGAATATCTCTTCCTTTCAGACTTAATATCATAAGAGAAACAACTATCCTCACATCCAAAAAGGTTGGCATTTGCAATAATAAAAACAGTTATTTTTAGTTTTACTTTCAACAGTAAACGTCAATGCTCATAACGACCGTATTTCTCATATTAGATATAATCAGCTCGATCATGATTTGTAGCCTAATTTGTCACATGAACATGACCTGCGGCTTATGAATAGTACCAACAAATTTTTTCCTGAAAGTAGATTTAGTTTAATAATTGGAATCATTAAATTGCATTTAAAAATTTACATTTAAGTATAAAAAAATGTATTTTATAACTGAATAATAATTGTTATTTATTATGACTGTACATTTTATTATTATTAGTCACGATGCACAATAATATTTTTTAATTTCAAGAAGTAAATAATATATTAAATTAAATGAACAAATAATTTCGTTTTAATATATTGATATTAATTTTTTTTCTTGTATTAATCATATAATATATAATGAATTCGAAGAATTGTAATAATTTGTATATAGTTCTAGATTTTTTAAAATAAAACTTTATCAGTATATACATACATGTATATATTTTATAATTGAAATCATTTTACTATTTGCTTTATTAATAAAATAATATATTAATGTTGCTGCTGTTTTCGTTATCATAATTATTACAGATGAAATTTATATTATTAAATTAATTTTATAACTTTTATAATAATTGTTTGTTTAAAAATATTTATGTAGGTATTATTTTTATATAATCTTGATGAGAATCTTTAAAAATGTTCTTTCACATTAAACAATGAAAATATATGAATATATTAAATATGAAAATATAATAAATAATATAAATAATTTGAAAAATAATTTATAAATTCAATATTTGTTCTTTATTAATTTTTTTCAATGATATTTTTTTTTTATTATTAAATTTCTATATCTGGATATTCAACCGTCTAATATTTTGCAATTATAATTTAAACTATACAAAAATATTCAGAAATATAAATAATAATAATAAAATAAATATATTATTCGTAAAAAATTTTATCATCAATAGTCAAAATAAGTAACTTTTTGTTATAAATTTTCAAATAAAATATATTCAAAACAATTTTTCTCAGTTCACATTAACATATACTATGAAATAAAAAAACAATCAAATAAATAATCAATTTTAAAAAGAGTCATAATCGAAAGAATAGTATCTAAAAATAAGTATTTATTAACTATAAAATCAATAGAAAAAATCTATTGTTTCATATTATGAAAAATCCCAATAAGAAAATAAAATTATTTAATACATTTAAATTTTATTTTATAAAGCCTACTCATTATTTTTTATATTAATAAAATATTTTAACAAATAAACTGTTTTATGAAGACCGTTAATATACTATTCTAAGGAAAAGGTAAGTAGAACAAAAAAGTAACTTTTTTCAGTAACAAAAATCAGTCTTTAATTAAATGATTTATACCAAATATTAATACAATTCCACTAAATTTATACATGTTAATTATGAAATATAGAGAATACATAATTACTATAAAAAAAATATTCACTTTATATAATAGACAAATATATCAATATTAAAAAATAATACTTAATTTTCAAGCATTTACATATGCAATGGATGAGATAAATAATTATAACATAATGTGTTTCTATATAATACTACAATAATAAAATGTTTATTCATTACAAAATACTTGAATAATATTTATATTGATATTACACAAAGAAAAATATGTAAGATTTATGCAATTGTTAAAATTAAGTATAATCTTAAATTACTCGGATAAAATTAATCATTTCGATATTTTTAAATAAATCCCTACTATTATTTAGTTATTTATATTACCATATTTTGTATCAAACATGAAATTAATTTTTTTTTCATTTTATTTAATTACATTGATATTTGAAATTAAAATAATTGTATATACTATTAATGCACTATATTAGTTACTTGCTTACGCAAAAATGAGTTTTGTTTCAAAAATTAATATATATCAAACAATTTTCAACGACTGTTATAAAAACTCAAATATTACAATGTGTTTTTATTTTAATACACAAAGTATAAAATATTGTTTATTTTATTACATTATACTCTTATAAACCTACATTATCACCAAAAAACGGTTTTGAATTTGAGTGCTTAAATACATGATTACAATGTTTATACATAAAATACTAATAAAAAGCATTAAGAAGAAAGTTATTTTTTTATAATATTTTACATATCTAATGGTATATATAAAGGCACTCTATATTACTTTATTTCCGTTTATGATTTGATCCCAATATATTTTGTCTAATTTTTAGTGTATGGTCTTATAATATCTCATTTTTATCAATACAACTATTTTATTTTAAAAATGTAATAAATATTATAATATTAAATTTAATTTATTGTAATTAAATGCTTATAAATTTTTGACAGTAATAAAATAGAATACAGATTATATTGAAATAATTAAAAAAAGTTTGCTAAATTAATTTATAAACAAAAGATTAGTAAAATTATTAAAATATATACAATTGTTTATTTTAAAGAATACTTATTTTTAATCATAAAAAATGTATGCGTAAAACTTATATACTTTTTTAAAATTTATTAAAGTTCTTCTGTGATATATTGATGATAAGTAATTTTATCTTATAAAAATAGAAAAACATTTTTTAATCTTCTAAAAATAGAATTATTTTCTGAGTCACCTGTACGTACCCTATTTTACATTATTTATCACAAAAATTTATTCAATTGTACATTTACCATGTAACATACATAAAATAATGATTGACGTTTTATATACATAGGTAGAATATATATGCAAATTTATATTTTCTTATTTAACAGTATTTCTTAAAACTTCAATAATTATTAATGTACATATTACGCATGTAAATTTATAAATATCTTGTTCAATTATAATATATGAATAAATATTTTATTTTGTACCTAAGCGATAATTAAGTTAGCAATAATGATCCATAGATATCATATTTTCGGCATCAATAATGTAGTGTATATTTTTCCAATGTTTTAGAATTTAAAAAGATGCATGTATTTTTAATTATTTTAATGAATCATAAAGAAATTAAAGTTAACTACTTATGAATTATAAATAAAATCATTTAACAGGATATACTAGAAATAGAAATGAAAAAACACTCTCTCAACACAAAATTTGAACTCAAGTAAAGTAAAATATTATCAATATCTAGTTAAATAATAAAAATGTGCTGTACATATTTTTATATATCTCATAAATATATCGACGATTATGCTGTATAGAAATATGTAAAAAATAGATCTACCTAAAATTGAGTAGAGATTACATATTATATGTAAAGAGCTCAGAGATTCTCTATAATATGAATCATGTCGTACTTGCACATCCTCGAGAGTATTTTGAGTGCGACATGTTATTGCTAGTAAATGGAACCTTGGTCTATTAGATTTTCACAAACTCTCTTCAAGTAGTAACTTAAGAAAATGAACAACTTTTTATATCGCATTAAAAAATAATCAATTTATTGCCTCTATTAAAAATAGCAAGAAAACTGTAAAACTGCACTAATATTTTAAAAAGTAGTAAACAAATACTACTGATAAGAAAAAAATACAAATAAAATTTATAAAAAATAAATAATTAATCTTTTAAAAGTTAAGTCGTAATTATGTCTTAAAAATGGTGAATTACATAAAGATTTTAGATTTAATGACTTTAGATATTTGATATAATATGTTAAATTTTATATGTAAATACTGCACTAAATAATAAAATAAAACGTCATTCAATAGAAAAAAATAATTTGATGCACTGAAATAAGCTAAACAGAGTGCATTTGTACGTGTAATTAGTTGAAGTTGTAAATAGTCAGTAAAATGATTTGATCCAACCCTATTCATGACTGCTCATAGTAACTATTTATAACAATGTATTGAATGTAAAATATGTATTAAATATAATAATAATAAACCACATATTTTATTCGTTACTTTAAATTTTTAAGTAATCATAAAAGATAAAAATAATGTAAAAGAATAATTTAGAAAAAAATAATAATGCTAAAACTTATTTGAATAAAACAAAATAAGTAGAATATAGTTATTAATAAATTGTTATATAAAAAAATTTATTAAAATGGATAATATTATTTAAAGAAATCATTATTGTAAATAAAACAAAGATAGTACCTTTGTATTAATTAGTGAACCCTGTCTATAATTATTTTTCTTGTTTGATTATATCCAAGAAAAAAGCTTATTGAAAATATTGTTTTAGGTGAGGAAAATCTTTTGCCTCCTTGTATAAACAAAATAAAATAAATAAGTATATATATTATTGATAATGATAAATGTAATATTCCTCATAATATTTTTCAATGAAAATTTTTTAGCCTATAAAAACTAAAATACACTCTTTGCTTATATATTACTCACATTTCTTAGCTATAATAATAATCAAAAAAAAAAAAAAAAAAAAAAAATAACAATTGCCTACGAAATAAAATCGTAATATTTCATATATTTTTGTACAACTTATATATATATTATACTCTAAGCAGTATTGACATTTTCGATTTTATAATCAAATCGATATTGTTAAATTATTTAAAAAATTATAAAATACTACGAATAAATCTAATTTTTAATTAGGATGGCTATTTAATAATATATAAAAACTTTTCTTAGTTTATTTTAAATTTTTTCACGTAAAAATTAATTTATCTTTAATAAAAAGTCTATTTTAGTAAATTATTTACTATTTAGTAAAAGAAAAAGTTATTATTTCTTGGTTAAAATTTAGTAATTAAAATTACTCATCGATTATTATTAGAATAAATCAAAAATTTACATCAAGTAATAAAATCTTTTAATAGTTAATAAATAATTAAAAAAATTTTAAATAAATACATAACTTTGAGGTAGTAGATAATGCTTAAAAACTTGTTTAAAAAAACAGTCCTAAAAAATAAAATGGGCTAATGTAATATCAAAAAGGCTCACGTTAATGTTTTGATTTTATGGATTTATGTTTAAATTAATTAATAGTTTTTTATGTATATAAACAATGATACAAAAATTTTATTTATATTTATATTAGAATATGGAATAACATTTACTGTTATAATTATTATTGCAGATGTTGTTGGTGTACATATGTATATGTGTGTGTGTGTGCGTATGTGTGTGTATATAACAATTTGTAAAAGGTTTATTGGATACACACAACTGACATTCACAATATATTTTATCCTGCCTCTTATATGTGAAAACTTGATTCAAATTAATTAATTATATAAAATTTTGTTTGCCCAGTTATTTATACTTGGAGAATCTTTACTTAAAAACTACTGTCTACTTATATTCTACAAATATCGATCGAATAATAAATTAAATGAACAAACTTTTGCTTAAACTAGGCAAAGTAAAAAATTATTATAGAACTCAAAGATATGTGTTAGTAACATAAAAATTTCACTCATTTAATTGCATTTATTTATAATAATTATGTAATGTCAAATAATATGAAGGTAATTTTAATAAAACTGGTATAGCTAAATCTGTATACAAATGATAAATTAAATCCATCAAAAGCCAATCAATCAAAAAGTAATTAAATTATTGTAGATTGATCTAATAGCAAATAAAATTTATTTATAATTCTAATATATCTTAAAAAATTATTATATTAATTTTTTAATTATTATTAAAAATTTCATTTTTATAAATTCATCTCTAACAATTAATAATATATCGATATTACGCATTTTTTGTGAGCATTATAAAAGTTGAAGCGTGTATCGCAGATATATTTTATTTATTTAAAAATTTTTTAAAAATTAATTCAACTGTTTGGTATATTAAACTCTATAATATTAAATAAGATGCTTTTAATTGACATATTTTTATATTTATTTTTGAAAAAAATCTTTTTTGTGAAACTTTTAAATTATTTTTTTGAGTAAAAATATTTTTTTATGTTTAAAATTTATCGACTAATATATTTATTCTCTCTTAAAATATATATATCAATAATTGGTGACTTTTTCATTTATATCCATGATAACTTAGATTTAAATAAAACCGTTTCATATTTAGTGTAAGAAATAGTAAATTGACAAAAAACAAGTATGAAATCATCTTTTTATGTTCAATAACTAGTATGTTGAGAATTTTTAAAATATTGAAAGATTATTAGTGCCTTAAGAAAGTATTAATTACATTTAATTGAAAAACATTGGTACTTTATGTTTTGTTTACAAACTATTTAATATAAATTAATAATTATATATATATTAAAATTATATAAACTACATTAATATAAATTAAGATGATTTATGTATTTTTTTTAATATTTAAAATATTGGTAAAGCTTAAAAACAGTAAAAATAATTGGTAATGAAAATGAGACAAATTAAGTAAATACATAATATTAATTTATAATTTTCATGTTCTCGTGTAAAAATAAAAGAAGATATTCATAAATAATAAAACAATATTTTTTTTTTCAAATGGTTATAGTTTTCAATTCTTAAATTAATGTTTAAAGTATTACATTAAAATACACAAAATTATCTTAAATATATAAGTATAAGGCTTAAAATTTTCATTAAGAGTAAATTTAATACTTTATTTGATATAGCTTTGGTTTTATTTCAATAATTATTTGATTGATAAAAAAAGGACCAACCAATAAAAATGTTTTTTTTTAAATGACTTGTTCTTATCATCTATATCTTTTCATTTTCAAGATATAATAAGTAATATAAATAATATGAGTAATATAAAAAATAAATTATAAAATATTTATAAAATGCACTCTATAAACTTAGCACGTCATTTATATATTATATATTTTTAAATGTTCTTTGAAAAATTATATGATATTATATTATTTAGAGTAATACACCTTCATAATATTTATATTTTTTACTTAAAATGATGTTATTGGTTTATTAATACATACAAATTCTATTCATAATTAATTGATATGAATAAATTACTTGAAATTATGATATTTCATTTTTATAAAAAGAATTCAAAATTATCTACTATAATGGCTATAAAAATTCCTGTTTTTTTATTATTCTAAATGTTATAATTTAAAATATATTTATTGGTGAATAAAAAAACTTTTTTTTATTATTTCAATTATTGATCACCCTGGATATATTTAATCATATATAACCGATTAAAAAAAAAAAATTTGAATCTTCTTTGATCTTTTAATTTATAATATATATTATGAACAAAGATAATTTGATAAGTTTAGTATATTATATAAATGGTACTTTTTTCTTTATTCTGTTAATTATTTAAAAACATTTATGAATTTCCGGTGCATCAATAACCAATATTTACTAATAATATAATTATTTATCAATAAATATTAAAAAAAGATTTATCATTTCTAAGTATCGATTTAAATATGATGGATTCTAATTATATTTTTTTCCTGAGCAATATTAACACGACAATTGCTTATTGTAAAAATAAGAATAAATATTTCACCGGTTAATATTCATTTGATTTCTATTTATATTTTCTTTATATAATAAAGTATTGGTTTAATCAATTCTTACTTTGGAAAACTTAATTATTTTGTATTAATAGAAAGAAAATAATTCTTCTTAACCTTAAAATAAATAATTTAGCTTAAGTCGGTACAGCAAAATATACAAGTTCCAATTTAAATGCGAATGGCTGCAAAGCAATATTACAAAAATTATTATTATTAATATATATATATATATATATATATATACACATATATATATATATATCTATATATATATATAAATGTACAGAGTGCACACAAGTTAACTAATTGAATTTTTAAAGCGCCTCTAAATATGCTCAAATCGAGATCAATGAATAAAGGTTAAATTTCCAAAATCAAACAAGTTTCAATGATTAACAATAAAAGACGCAAAATCCGACAAGATTCATGATTTACAGAGTACTTTCCAAGCATCAAATTTCTTTATTAGATTCTTGATGCTTACGGTAGTATCTGCTTGTACAATGTGGCAGGATCAACGAGGTTGAAGCAGTTTACGGGAATGAGTGAGCTCAGACGCAGTGAAAAGTGATGCATGCGGGAGTCCAGGTGTCCAGTCTTCTCGTCCAGCCAACCACACTCAACCGTAACCCTTTTGAACGCGTAAACGATGCCGATGGTGCGCGAGTCTTCACCAATGAACATCTTTTCGCAAGGACTCTGGAACTGCTTGAAACTGGAACGCTCAATATGAGCACCTCGAATCGTTGGTGTTTCCTTACTGTCGGACTTTTTTAAATCCCAAGTTACCTCGTACCCAACGAACGAACCACCTTCTTTACCTAAAAATTAATAAAATAATTTGTTTTATATATGATACAATATTGACAAATAAACGTCATGTGCAAATATAAAACTAAATAAGTTACTAGACTATAAATTTAAAATTAAACTATTGATGCTTGTCATATTTTAATGAAAAAAAAAAATGTTTGTATCGGTATCATTAATTATCATTAGAGATTTACCAGCATAAACATCTTATTTATTATTAACATAAAATATTAGTTAATTGATAAAGAAAAATTAAACTACATTAATACTTTTGCAACAATTACATAACAAAACTTGATAGATTTTAATCAGTATTATATTGAAAAAATACTACTATCAGAATATTGTAAACAAATTAAAAAATTATAATAAAAATAGAGCAATTAATATTGTTTAATCATAAAATAAAATCGAGTCTAATTGTAGCTTTATAAGTTTTAGCCCAATAAAGTATTTATTTGTCATTAGACTTAGCAATCGTGCACTTTATAATAGCATGAAAAAAATAATTTTAATTATTTAAACATAAAATTTGCTTGTCTATTTTAATAAATATTTTAAAATAATTATTTCAACTTTATTTACGGTGATATTTGTACTCATAAACAATTAAAACATGATATAAGACACTCACAAATTGAATTTCCCGATTATTTATTTTTAATTTTGATAAATTAACCAAATTTATATGCAATGTATATGGTGATTTCTTATAAAACTCCCTTCAAATTAAAATTTTAATTATTTACCAAGGTATAATGTATTGTTATACGAAGCCAGGCACTTGACACCACAGAACTCACTCGAATCAAACGTGTGATTTACCCTAATCCACAAATTCGAACTTGGATTGAACATGTAAATATCCGAAACACAAAGCGCAACGATGCCGTTGATGACACAGGCCGGAGGTACATCGGTGAACGTCTCCGGAATATTGGGTGCATTGATCCAGAGGCCGGTATTCAAGTTGAGCATCTCCACGGATGAAAGCTTCAGCCGGTAGCGACCGACGCCACCAATAAGTATTAACTTGTCATCAACCAAAGCCACAGCCATGTGTCTTCGAGCTTTTCGCAGCCTGTAAACACACGTTATTATTTTATTTATTTATATAGAGAAACAATTGTCATTTTTAATGCAAAGCAAGTTGTGAGTTTTCCGTTACCTTGCGAGGTAGTACCACTTCTTTGAGATCAAACAGTACCGCCAAACGTTCATATTGAATTTACACGAACCGAGACGTATTTCGCCGCCAATTTTGTAAATGCTAAAACCTAAATTTGATGATTCGTTTTGTTTTACATTTCGATAAGTAATTCGAAATTCAATATATATATGTTCAATATATTGATAATAAATAATTTAAACATGTGCTTATCTGTACAGGAACGTATCATGAACTTCATAAATACATAACAAATAAATAAATGAATAAATAAATAAATAAAATAAAGACATGTAAATAAATGTACGTCGCTTAAATAAATTATTCTTTCCAGAGCTTTTAAAGTAAATTCAAACAGGCATTACCACGTCCAATAACTGCCATCCCAGCAAGATCTTTTCCGGGCTCCTCCATTCTCCAAAGTTCAATGAGCTCGCCAAACTGTGCGGGAACTTTCTTTTGAAATGCATAAACCACACGTGTATTGCAATCTTCACCATTTTCTAATTTGACGGTTTCAGCGAAAAAGCAGTGCATGAGCGATGGCTTCCTTTCGGGACTATTTAACGTCTCCAGAACTTTGATTAGCTGTAAATTTGTTTGTGGATTATCCTCGACGCAGGGCGCTTCCTTTTTCAATCTTTCATTTAATGTGTACGTTAAGTAATCAATGGAAGATTTTATATTAACATTGCGCACTAATAATAAAAAATCATTGTTTGAAAGATTTAGTAATTCGTCGATTGGTATTTCCATAAATCTTTCAAGGCTTGCAGAATATGTTACATCTATAAGTGCACTCAGACTTAATTCTCTTGATAATTTCCAGATGTCTAAAAGCAGCTCGGGTTTCAACCAGTGCTGAATGATTATATCGCTCAACTCAAGACTAAGTTCTTCAACCGTATAAATTATACTGAGCTCGAGCAATTGCTTCAGATAGTCGAAACTATCTGAAAGAAATTTTTGTAGTGATATTTTGATTTGATGAGATTCATTGGGGCGAACGCGAGGAGGATCTTCCTCAATCCAATCACAAAAATCCTAAAATAAATATATTATTAATGAAATAATATAATTAAATAATATATTAAATGCATAATATAATATTTTTATACAATTAATTTTATCACATTAATCCTTTTGACTTTATATTATGCATTTATTTTACATAATGTTTAGTTATTTATGCATTTAAGAGGTTATATAATAATAATTTTCATAATATAAAAATGTTTATCTGTTGTAATTGGTACGATTGCTAAATAAATATTTTTATTAAAAAATTAATAGAAATTAAATGTATTGTTTTGTTGTGCATCATATATAATATTAATATAATAAAACCAATATTAATACATTATTGATATATATTTACACAGAATTATAAAATAAAAAAAAAACCTTTAACACAAAACACATACATTATTAAATTTTCTATTTTATTACGTGTTTTTATGTATAAAAAAAAATATAATTTATATAAGCGATAAGGTTAATTATTTTATACTTAATAGAAAAAATAAAAACAGTAATTTTGGTATATTATAAATAAAATAATTCTTATTACACTGTAAGAAATATAAATGTAAATTAAGTATATGTATTAAGATGTAACAAACTTTATTATAATAGCTTTTAGATAATATAACATAAGCCTAGCCAATATAATTATAGATACATAATACATTATAACAATTACCATTACAACTATTGTTTAATAATATTAAATAATATCTAATAACCATTCTACTGATATCCTGACAAATATTTTTTAAGGAAATTTAAACTAAAATGAACTAAAGGAAGATTATCGAGCAATATAATCAATTCTATATTATATTATTTTTTTCTTTTGTTATGTAAAAAGTTTAAAATAAAGTATTTTAAGATCAACTAGATGCTTATTAATATATATTTTTATGTATCTTAAATCATGAAAATATCAATTTTTTTATATGTGTTCTCATCTATTGTGAAGAAAATGAGAATTTTATTACATTAAATGTTAAATTAGTGTTAGATGTAAAAGAAGTAATATTCAAAATAATAATGAAAGTTATAACAGCATGCTGTAGTACTTTGTCCATAAATATATTGACAGTAGTTTAAAAAAGCGGTAAAATTGGCCAAATTTTTTCTTGATCATTTTTAATGATGGTATAAAATCATTTTTGTACATTTTCAAAATTATAGAACCAAAAGTAAGTAACTGTGGCTTATATTGAGAAACACGATATAGGATTTCCACATCACAGCGAGAAAACAACAATACATCAAAAGATACTTGAACTACCCGAAAAAAAAGAAACTATACCTGAAAAACAATACTTTTTTGAGAAAGAAAAAGGTACACTATAGGAAACTGGAATAGCAGATTAAATTTAAGTATATAAAATTCTATTTTCTACCATAAATATTGACAGCCACACCATCACAATATCGCGAAAGATTTAAAACGGATATACACGCGTTCTGCGATGCAAGCGATACTGTCTACACCACCTTAGCGTACTTAATAATCAAATAGGAAGATAGGATGACTCACATGTCATTAGTTATGTCGAAGAATAAACTCGTGTCTCTGAAACACATTATCATCCTACGAATGGAATTGTAAGCGACGGTTTTAGGAGTAAAATTAACCAATTTTGTTGAATACGAGATAAAATTGAATATCAAAGGACAAGTATTATGGACAGACTCAATGATCGTATTATAGTGGATTTATACGGAATCATGATCTCGAAATATATTTATAGCGAACAGATTGTGAGTCACAATACAACTGATGCGTTTCATCTAAGAAAAACGCGGCGGACTACATTTCGCAGTGTAAAAACTATGCGTTATGCAACGAAGCAATGTGGTTTGGCAGCTCCAGTTTTTTACGTCGAAATGAAGACGAATGGCCTGTAAAAAGACCACGAAAGATCACAAGAGGGGAGAAAGAGTCAATTGATAGAACAGAAACACGACGGACGAACATATATTACATGTCAGAGTGACATACACAACTCAGTCTCCCACTCAGATTACTAGGAAGGATCGGTTGATAGATAATGGCGCGTCGCATCCCAAAAGCAGAAATTAAAAATCCCCGAATGCTTCGCTCAAAATTTAAAAAGGGACATGAATTATTACATCTCTTAGAACACGTGCTTTAGCCAAGATATACAGGATTTAATGAAAGAGGAAGATTTATCAAAAAACAGTAAAATATGAAGTCTAAACCCTTTCATAGATAATGACGAACTGAAATATGACGGGCATCAATGAGGAAAATTTTAACAACACACTAACAATATCAAACTATCACGTACAATACAATCACGGAAGTTGTGTGAACTGTTGTGAATAAATTGCAGCAAAAGTAATGAATTATAGGCTTGCGAAACGCGTTAAAATTTCTGTCAAATAAATGTTTGAGATGTGAAATTCATTGTGGAAAGCTAAAAAATCCGATAATTGCCGCCATACCACCTGGTCTCACGGCGTATAGATTGCAATCCTTTAGTCAGTGTAGAATCTCATATTTCAGTTCGATGTTTGTAAAAGTAGACAAGAGGTGAGCGAAACGATGGGGAGTACTATTTACATGTATGAGGATTCGTGCGAATTACTTAGAGATAACTAATTCACTTACACGGATTCCATTGTATTAGCGATCAACGGCTAACCGTGAGACGCGGAACTCCCCTTGTTATGTACAGTGACAACGACAAAAATTTTAAAGGAGCTAGTAAAGAATTAAGATTAGCAATAATGAATTTAATAAATCAAGAAATACAATCGCGCGTTCAGATAAAGGACATAGATTGGAGCTTTAATCCACCATATAGTCCCCACCCGGACGTGGAAGCGAACGATACCGTCAGTAAAGGTAGCCTCAAAATTGATTTTAATTGATCAAACAAGAACTGAAAAAATCTTGTATATGATATTCACCCAGATTGAATACTAGGTGAACTCACGACCACTCATTCACGTGTCAACTGACCGGCAAGACGAGGAAGCCATAATGCTCAACCATTTTCTGATAAAAACTTCCGTCGGCATGGTAACTCTAGAAAGGTACAATACATACACGTATGGACGCGAAAGCAATGGAGAACAGCACAAAGTTCTGCCGATGCGTTCTGGCATCGTTGACTCAGAAAGTACCTGTCCAATTTAATATCGTGTAGTAAATGGCAAACTAAATCAGAACGATTAAAGTCGGGTGACGTTGTCAACAGAACAACATCATACTAAGCATAATTGTAAACAGTATAATTGTAAGGAATAATTATAAGTTCTATGTTATATATACCCAATTTGAGTTTACATGTATTCATCGGGATAGTGAGCGGTCGGTTATTGACAGATTGCCCATCATTGTAAGTGTTTTGGTTCCACACCACAGAACACCAACTATCTGCATCCCCAGGAAGCATTGGAAAAGTGACGGGTGGTATCTAGAAAACAATAGCAGCACCCCCAGAATAGCCAAAAGCTACATCGGAGGGAAAAACGTTGGGGAAATAGTTAAGAGGCTAAGATTACGAAAAAGGACATATTTTTCGGTCGGATAGCAAGCACTGAGAGGTTATCTGCTGAAACCAAGGCATAGCGTCGGATGTACTATTAAAAACTATCGTGCAGATATTGATCTAAAATAATTTAAAACGAACAACATTTACTTCTTTCATTTACACCAACTCATCCATCAACAACTACTTAATTAAATAGTTTGAATAATTTATTTATAAATATATAAGTATTATAGACTAAATATAAAATATAATTTTTAAAAAACCACTATTAACTAGAAAATTTTTTTATAATAAAAATGAATGGAAGCATGATTGATTTTAACTTTTTTTTTCCTCATAAAAATAAATATAAAAATATTTATAAGATGGATTTATATTATATTACAATAATTATAGAAAATAATAATTTAAAATATTTCAATAGGACTCTCCAAATTAATGACATAAATTTATATGTGATCCATCCTAGGGTATTCAAGGAAAATAATATGAGAGTTGTTGACATAACCTATCTTTTAAGTGCGTTAAAAATATATAAAATTTTCTACAATATTTCTTCAATAATATTTATCATAAAAAGTGCATTCTAATATTAACATGAATTAAATTAAATATTAAAATTAATATGAAAGCATGTTGTCTAATCATTTCTGATACATGGGTAATTAATTATATGTGATTTTATTGATGTTATCAGAAAGCAATATCTATGTGGGGTAGCTCAGAGATCCGTCATTTAAAAATAATTAGAATTTGTTTTTGAGCAAATAACTGAATTTTACATTTTCATCCATAATAAGCTTAAAAAATTTTTTTTTTAAACTTCAAAACATATGTAAAAACATGCAACAAATTTAATGCACGTGTATTATGAAGCTAGACGTTTATATTTAAAAAAAAATAAAATAAAATCAGTAATTTTATGTTTAATTTTTATTTAAACTTTAAATTACTTTAATACTTTCGATTTCAATGCACGATATAATTTTCTATAATTATAAAAATAAAAAGATAAACCTTATAAAATTAAAAATCGTAAGGAATCTAAATTTAGAATTAAAAAAATTTTTTTCACATAAAAAAAAATTTAAATAGTTTTAGTTGTATTGTACGCATAAATAATGAAAAACCTATGGGGAAAAAAACAAAGAAGGTGGAAATACAAGTAAAGATTTTTTAAAAAATAAAACTATGATTAATAGATTGGAAGGAGTAAAATTAGACGTGTTTTAAATTAGGAAGAATTTTTATTGTAAATAATAATATCTCAAAAAATAAATAAAATTATAGTACAGAATTTCATGAAATGAGGCAAGCTTTAATAAGGTAACGACAATTATAATGGAATCATCAATTGTCGCACAAAATAATTAAGCAATGCTATTGTGTAGTAATGCAGAAAGATCAGCTATTCTGTAACAACGCAACTTTTTAACAGAGTTGTTATTATTATACGTTATTATTATCCAGTAAAAGATTTAACAGTAAAATTTCACGTGTGTATAAACGTAGTTATAAAAATGAAAAGTTGATGAACAATCGTAAACGGATCGTAAGGATTGAGAATTCATGTGTGCCAGAGGAATTTTTAATCACCTGTAAAACCGAGGGCGCGACTTTGTAATTTACTGTCTGCTCATTGTCCTTGGAGTCGCTGAAATTGTGGCTGAACAGCGACTCGAAATAACGACTCCTCTCGATGATCCTCTTCTTATCGACGTGGAAACGAATATCTCCTAGGACTAGTGCTATTCTCGCCCTTTCCGTCATCTTTCCTCCCTTGTGCCTTTGCCGTTCCTCACTCTCGCTCGCGTCTCTTTCTTTACTTTGTCGGATAATTATTGTATTTTCCCCGAGGCCGCTTTCCTCACATTTTTCTTGTTTGTCTCGCAATTTTTATGCATTTGCTTGTGTAGAAGTGGCTCGTAAGGACTGCCAAGCGATGACAATACACTTTATTAAAATAGCGACGGCTTAATGTGAATGTGCATTTATAAACAAAAATATACCGCTTCTCTGCAAGAAACTGATGCTGCCTTCGGCTCCGGTTTTGCCTGCGTCTGCGCGTAGTTAAGGTTAGGTTAGATGACAATTTGAATTACACAAGAAAAAGTGGGGAAGTTGAACTTCCTTTACAGAATTTCATTTTTACTATTTAAAACCTTATTTTATTTTATTTTATTTTATTTTGAAATGAGCATGAATAATTTTCTTTCAACCATTTGTTTAAATCCATCAAATTCTTACATGCTTCTTCTCTGTTTCTGAATCTGGTGATAATTATTCATTATAATTTATATATATATATATGTGTGTGTGTGTGTGTGTGCATATTAAGAATGCGGTACTTGATCATCCAAATTATTATACAAACGTGGCTGTGTGTGCGTGCTCAGGCTGTAAACTCACACAATTATAAAGAAATGGGTATACATATGTATTATACAGTATTCTAAAAAATCTAGCTTTTAATTGTTAAATTTATTTATATATTATAATATTAATGAAATGTATATCAAATTTTAATGTGTTTTTATTAAAAAGAATTTTATATACTTACAGCATATTTAATGAAAATTATTACAAATTTATCATTTTAAAAAATAATATAAAAATAAAATTAATGTAAATAATAATTTTGTTATGTTTGTTATAAATAAACAGAAATCATATATGATAAAAAAAGATGTTTTAATATTATTAATTATTTGAATTACAAAGTAAGATAAGATTAATTTATTTATTGGGAATCGCTTGATGAACTGCTTGAAGAATCTGTTGACATTACTTCTACATCTTCAGATTCTTGCTTATGAGTATTAATAGGTACAGTTCCTTGACCAGCAACAGACATATGAATTTCACCTGAAGGGTGCCATGCAAAATGAGTAGCATGAGGAGCAAGTGGCTCAGTTGTAGGTCCACTTCTATGCAAATCGGAAGATATATTAGAATGGGTTCCAATCATTTGACCATTTAAAGGAAGATCACTTAAACGACCTAAACATCCTAATCTCATTTCAATATCTGTAGGATAAGGCCTTCTAGGGTCACCTTGTTGCCATGTAAGTGGAGCACATATGGCATTTGATGCACTTATCCTATGGGCAAACTTAATAAGTTCTTCAGAAGAGACAGGTCTCTTATTTGCTCTTGCTATAGACTGAAGCTTTTGCTTGGCTTGATAAATTGCTGTAGCTAGAATTTGTTCAGCTTCTTTAAGCTGTCGTTGTAATTGTTGAATGTCTTGATCATGACGATCTACTTCGGTTTTTAGAGCTTCCATTTTTAAATTTATTTTGGCTTGTTCATCTGCCTTAACCAAAATTGTTTTTAATTCATTATCTTTACCTACAAGAAGTTCAATGAGATGTGTATGTTCAGAAGTAGAAAGTTTTAAATGTTTTTGGGCAATTATATTTTCAATTAGTTCTTTAGCTATTATTTCAATATCGTCAATAACAGATAGTAAAACATCACAAGTACTTCTGTTTATGGACATTTTATAATTTTTTATTTTACAATAAAAACTTAATTTATATTCAAATTACAATTTCTGTTTCCTAAAAATGACATAATAATTCATATTATAATTTATCTAATAAAATCTGAAAATAATTAATAAATTTTTTTATTCAGAAAAACTTTTGAAATTCTTAAAAACATAATATTATTTACGTGTCTATATTAAATCTGTATTTTGAAAAAGAAAAAAATGACTTATTACCTTTCACTATAAGAAGAATTTGAACAATACTAGGCATGTAGATAAATTTGTATAATAACTGTAAACAAACTAATCAAGACAAAGAGTAAGAATTAAAACTAACCTTGTCTGACAGTTTACTTACGAAATTGCCAAAATTTATACAATGAAAAAAACAGAAAAATGAGAAGCACAAGAGAGAATATTTGACTTCAGTGTTGACTATGTGCGTTTATCATGTGTTTATGTGAATTTGCGTGTGTGCGTTTGTGTTTGTGTTTGTGTGTGTTTCATAGCGTCGCACAATTCTGAAAAAATCGACTTGAAAGTGACGAACCTCAGGATTAAAAGATAAATGCGATTATGGATCGCGAACTCATTGAAAAATTCATTGAAGTCACAGGTAAGTTTTTTTAATTCACATATTGTTGGAAATTGTGTTGTATAAAAATTGAAGATTTGTATTAGGTTATGTTTACGATTTATTTTGTAGAAAAATTTAATTAAACCTCTTTCCAAATTTATGAATATTTCTGTTTACAAGTAATATTTATTTAATATTCTAAAATCAAAAATATTTTGTTATTTCAATATTTTTAGATGAAGATAATATGTCTTTTTTTCTTTTAAAATTATAATACTTATAACTAATATATTTTATATATGTAAATATTTAAAAAAAAAATTTGTACTTTTTCACCAATGATGATTCTTTACTGCAATACTAAACATTTTAATTCTTTAATTCTCAGAACAAATTTAGAATAGTAATTCAATGATCTCAAATTTAGATTAATTTTTAATTATTTATTGTACAATTAATAACTTTTATAATCACAAAATATTTTTAATTAATATTTATTATTATTAAATATTAATTTTCAAAATTAAAAGAATTTTTAAATTAACAGGTGAAGGTGAAGCAACAGCTGCACAGTACTTAGCTCTTGCAGATGGTAATTTAGAATCAGCTATAAGTCTTTTATTTGAAGCTGGAAGTTCTACACCAAGTGTAGAACAAAGACCAAGTGTGAATGTTGAAGATGAACCTGAAGTTCGGGCGCCTATTCTCCCGACTCAAGAAGTCTTGGTCCCACCTGATGTCACATGTTCTTTTCCAAGGGCTTCTAATAGCATATTTGACAGATTCAGAGATTTTGCAGTTGAAACAAGTAAAATTATGCTTTTATTAAATTATATAATTTTTAAAGTAAAAAAATCAATATTTTTATCAAAAGGCTTATGTTAAAATGGGTATAATTATTAAATGATATATCAAATTTAGATTCATAGTATATAAATAATTAATAATATTTTGTATTCAAAGATATCAGATGTTTTTTATAATGTTGAAAATATTGATATAAAATATAATCATTTTTCTATCAATTTATTTGTTTTATAAAATACTTAGATTTACAACTTTATTGTAGTGTTTGATATTTTTAATTACTGGAAAAAAAAATTTTAAAAACTTGATTATCATGTTCAATTTAACACGTATTTTGTAATAAGAAAATGAATTATATTTACTTTTGAAAATATTTATATTAAAAAAATTAAAAAAATATATTATATTTGTTAATTGTTATAAAAAGGTATAATAATTATTTTAATATAATAAATTAAATATATATTCAGTTACTCACTACTTAGATTTTAAATAAATCAAGAGTTATGAGAGATTTTTTTGATATTTTGTAAATGTATGATCAAATTTACAATTTATTATTTATATTTTTACAAAGCTTTTGTAAGATAAATTTATATTAATTATAAAAAGGTGCAACACATATATACATGTATAACTGAAATAAATTTATTTAAATCAATAATGAAAAAACTAAATAAATCTAATAAAATATTTTTATTTGATATACATTTTATAAAAATATTCATTTTAAATACAAGTTAAAAATGAATTAAATTCAATTATAACTTTTTGTTTTTTTAAATATCTTTCTTTTACTTAAAGGAAGACAAGAAGAAGAAATGACACAAAGGGCATCTGGTGCTAGAAAATCTTCTCATCGTAAATCAAAGCGTTTGGAGGATTTGTTTAGACCCCCCTGTGATATATTATTTCTAGGTACATTTAATGAAGCTAGAGAACATGCTAAAAATATTAATAGATGGCTTCTTGTTAATGTACAAAATCAACAAGAATTTGCTTGTCAAATATTAAATCGAGATATTTGGCCAAATCAACAAATACGAGAAATCATAAATGATCATTTTGTTTTATGGCAGGTTAGATATATTATATATAATTTATATTAAAATTGTAAAATAAATTTTAATTTAATATTAGTAATCAATAAAATATTTTTTACATAGGTTTTATCAAATTCAGTTGATGGAAAGCGTTATATTGACTTTTATAATGTTTCCAGTTATCCATATTTAGCTATTATTGATCCTAGAACTGGGGAATGTATGAGATCTTATAATCATATAACAGTTGATACTTTGGTCTTTGGATTGAATGATATGCTTAGTACACATGCATCTCCTGAAAATGTTGAATCTGTACCAACTAAGAAAAAATCTACACAGTCATCCTTCTCAGAGAATCTTCAAAGTGATACTATTTCTAATTCGGTAATATTAAATAAAATAAATTAAATTTACTTTTAACAGTTATTGATTCACAAAAAAGTTATTAATTTTTTTTTTTATTAAATTCGCTATCATAGTATTAACTTATATTTCCAAATATTCAATTAATAATATTATTTTGTATAAAGATTTTAAATTAATGAGATGTTTATTTAAATATTTATAAATTTTATTTATTTTACAAACTAACTTAATTATTAAACAAATGTCTTAAGATCCTTTTTTTAACAAATTTAATTATTAATTTTATTATACTGTTTTAGACTTTGTATCCATATGTAATAATATTTATATAAAATATAAATTGAATTTTTTTTTTAATCTGCAGAATATTCCTTCAAACACAAAAAGATCACGAGTATTGGATAAAAATGCTTGTCCTAGTGGTTCAAATTCAGGTAATTCAATAAATATTATTTTTAATTTTAAGTAATAACAAATTTTAATTTTTAATTATTTAATTTTCAAAGATTACAGAGACATGAAACCTAGTACAAGTGTTATAAGTACAACAAATGTTACAACTAATTTTATCAGTAAAAGATCTAGAATAGATGAAATGGGCTCTAAAGAACAGCAAATGCAAAACACCACCAGTGAAGCTATATCTCTAGTAAATGTAGATGCACCAACAATAAAACTTTGTCTTCGTTTACCAAATGGTAGTAAAGAAACTATATCTCTAATGGCAAATCATACAGTGGCGGTAAGATTATTAAGTAAAAATTTATATTTTATCTAAATATAATTACTAAAATATTAGTTTTTTTATTCATAGACTTCTCAATAAATGTTTTAAAATTCTTTGAATTATTTATTGTAAAAACAAAATATTTGCGACCTTCATAGAATATTTTTAATTTAAACAATTATGTAAAAAATTTCACTTAAATTACAAATTAATAATTTATGTTATTTAATTAATTATTAATGAAGTTTATTAATTCAAAGGCTTTTTCAACAAGTTTTTATAATTTAACTAATAAATAGCTAAAATATATAAATTAGTATTTGAGTTTACACTGTAGAATTTATTTTATAGTAAATTTGTAATTTTAAATAAAATAATATGATTTGAATTAATATATGTAAAAAAATGAATATATTTGTAGTAAAACGTACAATGTAAATTTTATAACAATATTATTTTGTAATTTGAATTTAAGTAAATTTAAATATTTTTTCTCTTATTACAGGATTTTATTAAAAAAATGGAAGATTTGGGATATCATTCATCTGATTATACATATCTTATACCATTTCCAAAAACGAATATTGGCGAACTTTCAATGAATTTACGATTATCAGAGACTATTTTATATCCTTCCAATACAGTATTTATAACAAAAATTTAGTCGTTTTTATTTAAGTTCAATATAATAAAAATAATAAAAATTGACTAAATAAAAACTTTGAGGTGTATTAAATTGTAGTGTGAACTGAATTTGTGTTTAATTCTAATTAATATTTACAAAATTCAATAGGAATTAATACATTTAAAAAAACAAATTGGGAAATAAAAATCATTCCGAAATTAAATAAATCTCTTTATTGTATACAGAGATGTATTAAAAAAAATAAATTATTTTAATTCTATTTATTTTTAAATATTTAATATCACATGTCTAATAAATATGTATTAAAAAAGAATGTTAAAAACTAATAGTTCAATTTCTGAATGATTTTTCTATGTCTATTTCACCAAGTAGTTAAAAAAATAATAACCATTGTACATAAATTAATTTTTGATTTTTTTCTTTTATTTTCTAAAACACTATCAAATTCAAAAGTAATTCAACATTTCTTTTCTTCCTATAAACATAATAAGTATTGAAAAGCTTTACTATTAATAGGTTATTTATTCTATTCAATTGTGATTTAGATAAAAAAATTTATGAACAAAGAATTGATAAATTATAATAATCCAGATTATTATGCATGAAAATACTTACAACAAATTATTTATTAATGAATGGTCATTGCACAACATAGTCAGCAATAATTGTATTTTAAGTTATTGTAACAAATTTTTTCTTTTAGGATAACAAAATAATTTTTAGAAGGAATTTTATTAATGGTTGGATTAATTTCAAGAAATGAAAATAAATAAACTATGAACAACATTAAGAAAATTATATTGATGTTTTTGTCAATCATTTTGTATATAAAAAACATGTTTTTCTAAAATACTTGTATCTTCATCATCTATCTTTTAAAAAATTATATTTTAATGCATTTAAAACCTTACTTCATATTTCAATTTTGTAAACAAATAATACAAGTAAAAAAAAATCTAAATTTTTAATAAATCATTTGAAAACAAATTTCTTGATTTGATAGAATATATATAATTATATACTAAAACAATTAATATTTTAGCTGTTGCCTTTGTAAAGAATCATATATCTTTGAAAAAAATTTAATTGACTATTACTGTAATGAAACATTGCAATTTATTAATCTTATTTGTTATTCCTGGATATCTGGCAGCAAAATAGATACGTCATTCTTTCACTTCTTAAACATTTGATTCCTTTGACATAGGTTACTGAATTTTATGAACAGGAGAGATTTGTAAGCGCAATGCCATACCAGATATGTTCTCTATAAAGGCATAAAATAGCCAAAACAGGAAATAAATTTAATTAGAGCAAAAGTAAGAATATATTTTTTATAAAGAATAATTATAATTTATAGTTTTCAACCAATATTATTCTGACAAAAATAATTATTTATTAACAGTAATAATATTTTTGTCAAATATGAAGAAACCATCTTAATGATACTACAAGATAAATAAGTAAATGTAGTTCACTCATAAAAATTAAAGAAATTTTAGTCATTAGTAATATGACAGTTTTATAATTTAAATATTACTAAATTTGATTAAAAATGTAAATATTTATAAATGTTCCACTTATTCTAAACTAATAAATAATAATAAAAATTATATTAATATAATTGTAAAACTACAATTTTATATAAAAAAAATCTCACATTAAAGTAGTTTAACAAATATTATATTTTTTAATACAATATTTTTACATAATTTTAAAAAATATTAAAATATTAAATTAAAATTTTTATTTAATATAATACATACAATTATTAATACTATAAATGTTTTGTATAAATATCTTACAATATTTTAATTATACTTTAAAGAATTTTTAAATAAGTTCAAATTAAACTACATTATCACCTGAAATTATTAGTTCTTATACATTATATGTACATGCAATATAAAAATAGCTGAATTTACAATTTAATATACATTTATAACAATAAATTAAAAGTAAAGTGATCTACGTAACATCAGTTAATCAAAATATTGTTTGTTAATTCTTATTTCTTTGTACGTGAATTTAAAATATATAAATTAAGAGTAAATATAAAGCAGTTCCCTTTAATCAAAAATATCTGACTCCATACCAAGTTGCTCCAAAAAATAACCCATTGGACTTCGCTTTAAACCAGCTCCTTCGATTTTGTTGATGAATTTGTTCTTTAAATTTCTTAATCTCAAAGATGCATGTATAAATATTACTTAATAAAATAAAAATATAAATTTTTTTTTAAATATACAAATCTCTTTGTTACAGCACAAAAACTTCTAAAAAATTTATTTACCTGAAAATGGCAATAAAATGCCCACCAAAAAGACTAATAAAGAACCTAGTGTATATGTTAAAAAGCAGCTTGCAAATAGCATAATTAAAATTCCAGCACTAGGATGCTGTTTTTTAAAATTATGTACTGATCTTCCTTCAGTGGATATATATGTAAAAACCATCAAAATGATACATGTTGTTAACATACCAACAACCATTTTACCAGGATGAATCAACCTATACAATAATAGTTGTTAGATATTTATTTTTTATTATATTTATTGATATAAAAAAATTGATTCTTTACTTTTTAAAAATACATATTGTATATTTTATAATAAAAAATTGATTTAAAATTTATTTATATTTTATTGTAAAAGGCTTCAAATAAAAATATATATTATTAAGTATTGGCTAATATTTTCGAAAGTTATAAAAAATTTGAATAATGTACAAATTAAAAGTAAAATATTTATAAAAATGTTAGAAAAACCACTTACGTGATCAACTGTACTAAATTTGTTACAAAATCATATATGCTTATATATGATACATTTTTTGATAAATAATATTTTGAATGTATAAAAATATTAACTTGTGACTCACCCAACGGAAATGAAAATGATAATAGCGGTGCAGAAATAGTTAGTCTGATAGTAAAGTAAATTATTAAACACGCGATTGCCCCACTTATCCAAGTCCTTGACATTTGGTATCTGAAAACGAGCCGAATCCAAAATAAAATCGTTTAGACTTCTTAACGGGGGTAATTCTAACGCTGCGATGATTTCCTTTTCGTTGGAGAAATAAGCCATTTTTCTTAGGTCACCAAAAAATAAAATGGATCACCTCTTGACTCTACACCCCCGCCCGGGTGGCACATCTGTCTTTCTCGTTCACTGATTTATATATGCGGTAGCAATATCAATTTGCAAATACGAAGATATTTGTATGAGTGTAGAGCAACGACGTTATGATTTCAATACGTAACCTAAAGTAATATAGAGGAGGGAAATTAGATTTTGGCATCTGCTAATTGCAGTGCATAAATTGATGACAACAAATTTATATTTCATATTTATAAAAGAACTTGACAAATATTTTAATTAAAAATTAATTTATTGATATAAAAACCATAAACACAATGTTTTAAAGTAAGTTGATAGGTTGAATTTTTATGGTATTATAATAAAATAGAAATTTTACAAATTTTTTTTCATACATTAACTAGAATCATGCATAAAAATTGTATGTATATAAATTTTGTTTACAAAATATACACCAATAATAATAAAATTGATTTTATAATAGACAGTTTATTCTATGGTATAAAGCATACTTTGCACGAAAAAAGTCAAAGGAAAATTATAAAGTCAAATAAATTTAAAATAAAGATTATTTAAAAATAGGAAAATATTTATAAAATATTAAATAATATTATTGATAAATGTAAAAATAATTCAGCTTGAATCAAGGCTACTGGGTAAATTATATTTGTATGAATGTACATTCTGGTAAAATTTGGTATAAGGGTTTTTGCTCCACGTAATATACGTGTAATTAATCAGTTTTTTACACGTCTCAGTTGATAAGTAAGAAAATATTTTTATTTCTTGCATCTAGAAAAGACACGCATTTTCCTGAAATAATCAGTTTCTAATTAGTCGTGCAAATTTTTTAAATAAATTTAAGAATTGGCGCCAGCATAAAATAATTTAAGAATTAGCAAGTGATGCATGAGGTATGCAATTTTATATTATATTAATATTTAAAAGTAATGATCAGTTACGTGAAAGACTCTAAACTTATATGTTGTGTTGCTTTTTGTCAGCTGGTCTCAACACGTTGACTTTGTTGTCGTCCATCTCGTGTCCACATTCGTTGCGTCTTTTATTTTTATTTTTTATTTATCTGTAACAAATGACGATTGATATTATTCAACAATGCAAAAAATTTCTTAGTACATATTGTTTTTAAAATCGTAAAAAGAACCATCGAATATTTCCAGAACGAAAAGGTGACAATCATAAAATGTTAGAAAATATAAAGAAGCTATATTTGAATTAGTAACTGCGTATAACATCATCGCTTTAGATTATTCTTTTCTTAAAATGTAGAATTTCACACAACTACCCTTTAAATCATTACAAAAAAATTCTTTCTTTTTATTAACTTTACATTTTATAAGTATAACGATTTATTTGTAAGCACTTGATCAAATAAAGCAATGTTTTCTTTATTAATAATTAATTGATTTTGTTGTATAACATATTTTAAAAAATTTATGTTAATTGAAATAAATTAAAATATTAACTTATATTGCATGTTGATCATATAAAATAAGAAATATATTTGTAACAATATGTATATCTATATATCATAGACTGATTATATAAGCTAAATGCTATGGATATATATATATATCGTTTGTGTTTCATTATCAAAAAAAATTTCTTTTTTTTAAGTATACACCTTCAATGCACACGGCAGAATTAATCAATTTGGATTTTTTCTTTTTTATGGATCAATTATACATTAAAGTGTAAGTATGTTAATAAAATTTCTTTTTATTATAAGTAAATATATTTTGTTATGAATGAATTATAAATTTTTATAGAAATAAAACAGTTTTAAAGTAAATTTAATTTCTTTTTTTCATTACACTGGATAAATTTTAAACATTAATATTTATGGTTTAAATTTTAAAAAATCATTTTAAAAAATTTATGAATATTGTATAGATAATAATATAATATTATTATGCATTACAATATAATGAAATATATAAAATTCAAATTTAAACTTTTTTATAAGATTTATAAAATATGTAGGTACCGACAAACTTCATTTAATTAGTTTTAAATAAAATATATAATATAAAATATATAATATTGAGATGATTAAACTAAATTTACAAATTACTATTTTACTCAGTAACTTTAATAATTTAACAATTAATTATGATTTATATTATGTTATTATTATGTATCATGTTATTACTTTTATTTAAACTCACCAAACTTATGTGTAAAGTAATATGTAATCATAGTAATATATATAATATATAACTAAATATTAAATAATTTTAATTATACATTTTATAGATATTAAAGAAAGTATTTAAAAGTAATTATATAAAGAATTTCACTATTAACTAATAATAATGAAAAATCATTACAAATTAATTTTTATTAAAATTATATTAGAAAATTCATATTTATTTGTAAAGATACATAAATATTTAAAAATATTTTTTTTTATTTATTTTTTTAATTTGTCTATTATTTATACTATAGTTTCATTTTATCCATTTATACTCATAATCTTTTTATTTATCAGAATAATAGTATATTATTATAATATATAATTTTATATATAATATCATGTAATTCATTTATAATAATATTAAATGAATGAATAACAATTTATAATTTATTTGGATGTTTAGAATTAAAAAAAAACTACTATATTTGTCATTATAAAATCAATGAATTTTCATCAATGCATATATTTCTGATTCAATTAACTAATACCTGAGTTTTATTGTTACTAGAATTCATAGTTATTTGTTCTTAAAATTCTCATTTATTTTTCAACATTTTAGTATAAGTAGATATTATTTTATGATTTAAACAGAAAAATGTCTTTATATACAAAGTACTAGAAAAGGTTTAATGTATTCTTGGATATACCTATAATTTTAATACTACTTCCAAGAAAGATTACAAATGAATAGTCATAAAAGAAAAATACTCCTAAAAGTACAGTTACATTATATTTATGAACTGTATTGCATTTAGGAATCTTGGACCCAAATTTAGTCATTTTGGTATTTCCATTTCTACAGTTATAGTCCTGCACTTCTAGCTTCACAATAAGAGGTATTTATAAAATAATATGTACTAAAAATTCTTTAATTATAAATAACATTTATAGTTTTATGAATATTTTTGAATTATTTTCATTTTTAAAGACATTTTATTTATTTGAATGAAAATAATTCTACCTGATTTATTAAAATAGATCAATATTATTTTAAGCTAATAAAGTTTTGCATATTATTATTTATAAAAATCATTAAAAAATAATGTTCACTAAACTGTTTAAAATTAATTTTATAAAAACTCCTATATATTTAGTGCTGTGAAAATATTACTTTAATAAAATCTTTGAATAATAAAAGTATTCGATTAATTTATAACATTTTTATATGTTATGTTTTAGAAAAGTGATACTTAAAATTGAATTAAAGTTAATTAACATCATGGCATCCGATAATGAATGGGTTCCATTACCACAAAAGAAAAATGGCTCAAATAAGAAGATCAGAGAAAATCAAAGTAAGATAATTCGTCAACTAAAAGAAATGTTTGGTTCAACTTTTGAATCGGATATAATTGTCTCTGTTGCTCAAAATTGTAATTGGAAATGTAAGTATAGTTTTTTAGCTAAAAAATAAAAAATATTACCTTTCAATGTTTATAAAAATTATTTATTAACATTGATGAAATTAATTTATAAAAAATAAAACAATATTGGATAGCATACAGAAAATCAAATTTTTATTTAAATTTATATCATTAATTAGTTATAGAAGTTTTTTTATAGTTGTTTTTTTAGAAATTTTAGTTTTTATTTATTTGTTTATTTATTACAAAAAAGAAAAAAATATTTCAGTGTAGATTTATGAATAAAAAAACACTAAAATGCTCTATCAGGTTTCAATATAACTATTTTTGCGACTTTTTTTGAATCTATTATTATAAATCGTAAAACTATTTGCAATCATTCTATAAAAGTGTTAATAAAATAAAATATAAAAAAATGTAATTAATTTTTTTACACTTTTACTGTAAAAGTAAATCGATATCTAAGTTATTGGAAATACATATATCGCTGACGATACATGGCTATTTCAATGCTAATTTAGCTATCTTGAGTTCATGTTCATATTTCAACATTATGCATGTATTGTTTTATTTCTAATTTGACTATGTAAAATATAATTTCATCAATATCAATATCGATACATAAGTATGAAGGAAAAAAATCGTTTTGATAACAATCATACAAAATGTATGATAAATATTTCTCTATAAAAAATTAATTTACTAAATATATTTTTAGTGGAGTTATCGATTGACACACTTATAACTCTATCATCTAATGTTCAAACTCCGATGGAACTAAGTAACACATTCATTGGAGAAATACAAAATTCTGAACATAATTCAGGGCCAATTGAAGATTTTTCAAACACCTTTATTCAAGCTAATTCATTGCAAATCAATGAAGGCAATTTTTTAAATATGAATCAAAATGAGCTTCTCCAACAACAACGAGAATTACAAAAATTTGAGAACACCAGGTGTACCAACAGAAGTACTAATTTTGAAATCTCCACCAATGAGTTCAATCAGAAGGTGGGTATCGCATCATTGTGTGGATTAAAAGTACAATATCGTTTGAAAGGTACAGAGAATTCAGATGATGACGCTGACGTTGTTATTGAGGAGGAATCGAGTGATTACAGAATTGAAACTCCTGAGCCAGAACGTGTCAACGTTTGCCAGTTCCTATCTACACCAACTCAGTGTTCACCAAGAACCACATTCCCAAAGGTTTTTAATTTTGCCTTATTTATTGTTACAATATTTTTCTTTGAGATAATGACAGTATTAAAAGTTGATTAATTATTTTTGCTATATTTGTTATAGCACATAATTTGAAGATATAAAAGTAAAAAATTATAATAATAAATAGATGTTTGTGTATTTTATAAAATGTAATTCATACATATATCTTTAATTTTTATTTATTGATTTGATTAAAATCAATTTATTTATAGAATATTTTATATTTTAATATTGTCATTTTATATTATAAACAATTATTTAATAAATAAATCAAGTTAATTTATAATGGTACATAGATGGCTATTCAAGAAAATGAGACAAATTATAATATATTATATTATATTATAATATAATTATAATAATATAATATATAATAGAAGTATATTATAATAATATATTTATTCTATAAAAATATTAAACAATTATTAAACAATTTAAATGTATTAGTTTTGTTAAACAAGAAATAAGGACAAATTACCTACCAGAGGAGAATGTTTCATGAGATAAATTAATAATAAAATATGTTTTTTTTTTTAATATAAAAATTTTTATTCGTTAAAGCAGGATTAATTTAGAAGTATTAAGTTTTTATATATTTGTAAAATAATTAATGTTCTCATTTTCAATTTTTACGAATCATTAATACAATAGAAATAAAAATAAAATTAACCTTAATTTTAATATAAAAAAAGGAACAATCTGCACAGGTAAATTGCATAAATACACCATCATCTCTGCATACATCACAAAGTTTACCACCCGTGGTTCTTTCAACGGTTTCTAGTCGTCTGGAGGATGATATCAATAAGGGTTTCAAAATTTTAATTCTTATGAGAGGTGCTCCAGGCAGTGGGAAGTCTTATCTTGCACGAAACATCGTATCTCGAACAGTAAAGAATAATTTTGAGAGACATATCTTCAGTACCGATGATTATTTTATGAAGACGAAGCGGGGAGTATACTTATATAATTCTGCCAGAATTCAGGAAGCCCATACCTTTAATTACAACCGAGTACTCAGCGCAATGAGACAGGGTACAAGTCCTATTATTGTTGACAATACAAATACCAAGGCTTGGGAAATGCAAAATTATGCAGTTATTGCGGTAAGGTATATGTTTTTTTTTTCTTCAAATACTTACCATGATTGAAATTTATACATTTTTATAAATTTGTATTATAATTTTATTGCTGTTGTAAATAATTAAATGTAAACGTTTTGTAATATTATAAACATAGTATTGAAAATTTGTATAAGATAGTGAATATAATTGATTGGAATATTTGTAAGATATATTATTTCTTATTAACCTTTTTTATTAATAACTTATGAAATTGAATTCTTACATGATAAAATAATAAAGTAATAATTAATCTTGAATAATAAATTAATAAAAAAATTTTAGTATAAATATTTTTGTATAAATTTGTTTTTACAATTAATTATAATTTTACTTTTAATTCATAAATATTAATGGAGACTAAAGGAGTAGTATTATAAATAAATAATTATAAATTAAGTAAATTAATTTACACAATTTTGTTTGTTGTTTCATTATTTTTCAATGATAACAAATTACAATGCATAAAAAACTCATTGAGAACAATTATATTTTGATACATGTTAATAATTAATAATTCTAGAAAATTTAGAACTTTTCAAAGAGTTTGTTCTATAATATTAATTTCAGTAGACTTAAAGTATTTGCAAATAAAATTTATTTTAATTTCAAAAGATGATTTTTAACAAATAATAAAATATTTGTCTTTTTTATTATTATAAATCATTACTAAAAACTAATTTAGAAATAGTGTAGTTCTATTAAATGAATTGTCAATATTTAAAATTGTGTTTTTAATTTTTTGTATACACCTTATAATTTATTAAAAAATCTATTTTGTTTTTTAGGTGGAACATGGTTATATAATTGAAACATTGGAACCAGACACACCATGGTTTAGAAACTTACATGAGTTGGATATACGTAATACGCATAATGTACCAAAAGTTAGAATTCGTGCAATGCTTGAACGCTACGAACCGAATATAACTGGTGATCGTCTCTTAAAGATGTTCTCACTTAACTATGCTCCAAATAATAAACCACCCCAAATCCGCCAGGTACCACATTACTTTCCACAGCAATCAATTGACATAATTAACAATATACCTATGGTTTCTTACCAATTCACCAAATCATCGGACGAAAAACCAGATGTAAGATATGAATTTAATATTTGAATATGTTGTTCTTAATTATTTAAATATTTATATTATTAAGAAAATGTGATCATTAAATAAATTATAATTTATTAAAATAACAATTACATTAAGATGAAAATGTATTAAATTGAATAAATAAATCAATTCTTGTAATTTTTATTAATTTTTAAACTTAAAATAAAATTAAATTTTTGATTATTTTAAAAATTAATTTAAAGTCTACTATAAAATTTTTATTAAAAAAGAATGAATAATTAATTGTTAACGCGTATAAGCAATGATAATGGTGAAGATATATTTGTAAATAATGAAATTACAAATTTTATTGCAGTATTAATTATTTACATTATTAAATATATAGAGACTGATCGACAACGAAGCTTTAAACACAATAGCTAAAGAATATGCCAAGCTAGAACCTAGCATGGATAATAACAACAGTAATATCGTAAAAGTATTCAATGAATCTTGGACAGAGGGAAGTTCTTACAAAGAGGACAGTTTTTTACTGGAAATGGCGCAACTTGGAGCGATTGGATCGGAGAGAAAAGTGACGCAGAGCGTTAACCATTTCGACTCTAATGACATAAATAAGCTTGTTCAAGAGAATACGAAGTCAGAGGATATTTTAACAATATCCGAGTTGACTGATGTTCAAGTGAAGAATGAAACACAAGGTACAGATAATAACGAAAGCAATAACGAAATAGAATCCAAGATTATAAAAGTACACTCAATTTCAAATTGCTGGGATTTTACGTTGTTCTTGAATGGAACGCAGATACACAGCAAAATCGAAGAACCCGATAATGTAAGAAATTATTATATAATATTATTGCATTATCATGAATGATGTTAATGTATAATGTGTATTATTAAAAATTTATATTATTCCAAAAAAAGAATAAACATTCGCATATGCATTTTAATAATAAATACAAACAAGTATATTATTAAAAAAATGTTTATAATCTGTTTATATTTTTTAAATTCATTTGAGGATTACTTGTATATTTGTCTTTAAAATACGTTAATACTTTCTACAATTTTCTTGTATTTATTCTATTTTAAGCATTAATTTATTTTATTAAATTTATTTTTTATTTTATATTTAGTTTTTTTTAAGCAATTATAATAGTTACATTTGCCGATAATTTTTAGGTAAAAATTAATGAAATTTACACGTAAAAATAAATGTAGAATAAAACTCTTATTGTATTGATACATTTGAAAAAAATTAATTTGAGTAAAGTAATTGATTTTAAAGAACTAGTAAGAATAGGAAAATGTAAACAAACCAAAAACCGGTTTCGTTCTAGTTCAAAACCCAACAACTTTCACAAGTTTCTAATATTTTTTTATAATAATTTTTTTAAGATTTCAAATGTGAAAGATAAATAAAATATGCAAGTTACTTTATATAACAGAGGAATCATAGCTTGATAACATTGTAAGTACTAAAAATCTATTAAAAAAAGTTATTGATCTGAAATTGAAATGAGTATGAATTTAATAATAATATAAAAAATATTTATTTTTAAGTTACAGAATTATTTTTTTTTCATTTAAATATTTTAATTAAATTAATAGAAAAATATACTTGCATAATCAAACGTAATTTAAATATAAGTCAAAACTTGATTAAAATAAAAATCTTTATTTAAAATAAAAAATTTTGTTTCAATCTTATCAATCTATTTTATTATAAGAATTTTTATATTTTATAGAATTTATTTTGTTTGACATTGTCATGTTAGTTTTCGGTATATTAATTTTAAATTTAAAAAATTTATAAATAATATATTATAAAATTAACATGTGCTTATATTAATCAATACAGAATATTTAAAGCATGTGAAAATTTTTTTCTCTAAATTTATCAACAAAGCAAAAAAAAATTATGGCAATGCATTATTAAATATTATATGCTCATTATTAATGAATATTAATGATTAATTTAATACATTATTTTTAGAATGAGTTAGCTACAGCATCCAACCAAATTATTGAGCTACCCAGTTTAAAATGCGCTGATGAAGATACTGAAGTATCATGTATTTTAGCTTCAACATTTAACAAAAATTTGGCTATTGATATATCAACTGAAGCTGCAATAATTAACTTATCTCAGCTAACTTTAGCTGATGTTTGTCTTCAACCAACACCTGATATTCTCGAGGAAATTTCAACTCCAAGCAATAAATCAAGAAGCAACAGTGACAGCAGTTTAGAGCGAGTTTCGGATGTTGACATATCACAATTTGAAATGTGCAATCCTGAAATTATAGATGACGTAACAATAACAAGTGACAAACCTATTTTCGAAGATTTGAATGTTGAAAAGCAATCATCTAGCAGTTTAGGATTATTATTTAGCTTTATTAAGAATTCCTTCATTGGTAATGATAAAGAGAAGTCGTTCAAACAGACTGAGTATGAAAACACAAATGCACCAGAGGTATCTATTTTAAATTTTCTCCATATTGTATGTTTTAATCTTTAAACTGTAATTTTTTATTTAACTTTAAAGTTATTTTGTTAAATAATGATTATTATTTATTATTTACTAGTAAAAAAAACATTTTATCTAGTTGAAAGAAAAAAATTATTGTTTGTATCAGTACATATGACTTAATATCTTTTCTATATTATTTAAATATATACATATGATTTCTTATCTATATGGTTTATTAATTTTGTATAAATTTTTTTTATTGTATTTTTTTTTTTTTTTTTAACATTTTAATATTTTGTAATATTTAAAATATTGATTAAATTTTTATAATTATTTTAGGTGTGTGCTTCTATAAATAATTAAAATTTTGAAAAGCTTATATTTTTTAACAATATTTTTATAATTTTAAGATAATCAAATAAAAATTTATAAAGTCATGTAAGAAATAATACGATTTTTTAAATTTGAATAATCTGTTAAATGAAATGATCAGAATGATATAAGAAACTAATAAAACTCGTGTGATTATAGGTTTATGGTAGTTGTGCCAATGAATTAGATAAGCTTCTATATGAGAATTTACCAGTTACTAAATCATTTCTGCCAATAACCAAAGGAGATAAATTTCTAGAAATTAACAACGATAATCAGAGCCATAACGACTTTTCATCCTTAAAAAATATTAATACTAAAAATAATTTATCAGTGAAGAGTAATCTAAATGATAAAAGGAACGAGTTATTTGAATCAGCCGAATTTCCACAAAAGGAGAGCGTGATGAATGTTGTTGAAGAACTTTTAGAAGCTAGTTCTGACGTTGAAAAAGTAGATCAATTTGACTTTTCCGAAAGGAATACTGCAACAAAGAGTAAGGAGCTAGAAAAGAATTTCAGCGAGCGAATGGAGGTAATCTCAACAAACATTTCTTTTATCTTTTTCTTTTTTTGATTTCTTATATAAATTAAATATATATAGTTTTTAAAAAATTACAAGCATTATTGTAATTTTATAATTTTAAATAGTTGTTTATATGTTTATATATTGTTTATATGCATTTTTTATCTTATCAATAAAATTGTATTTTTAAAAATAATAAAATTGTATGTCTTTATGTTTAGAATTTACATATTCGAGCAAAATCAGAAGAAGACGAAAACAAAGTATTAAAAGAACCAATACATTTAGCCTTCAGTGGCAAAAATATATTTCCTGAAAAATTACAGGTGAGCCTATGTGATTCATAAATTTTTTTTAGAATATTTTAAAAAAGTTTCGTTTTCCTCATTAATTAAATAACAAATAAAATTGCTGAAGTTTACTTAAGATAACTTCTATTATTGTGTAAGTAATACTATGAATTTTCTTAAAAATGATAATTAATGAAGTTAAATTAAATAAGTTTATTTCGTTATTTTATAATATTTATATTTTTTATGTGACAATATTAAGAAATTGAAATTATACAAATTATAAAGACAGTTCTTCAAATTTCTCAGTCAATTTAAAAAATGTAAAAATTATAAAATAAATAAAAAATAATATTATGATTAGTTTTATAAGCATATAAACTTAATATTTGGAAAGAATTTTTTAAAAATATTTTTTATTTAGGCGCAAACGAACGATAATCCAAAGTCTTCTAAGGGCATCAGTGATAACAGTACTAACAGTGGTGGTGTTAATAAAGGAGGAGGCGGAGAAGCCTTTGATACTACTAACATTAACGGAAGTGTGAACAACGTATACCTGATAAACTGGCGTGAATCACCCTTTCCATTGGACTTGGAGCCGTTAAGCATAACAACGGATCCTCAGGAAATAGAAACGAAGCCGGAAACTTGTGAACGCGAAACTTACACGGATCCTTATGATTTTAATGCTCTCTATGTAGGTGGCACTGATGAATACAAGATCATTGAGGCTACTAACAGAAAAATCAACGAAACAAGTCGACTTTTATCAATCGGTAATTAATTCGTTTTGTTTTTACAAATATGTCACATAATTGTGATTTCATGATCAGATATATATTTTTAAAATATTAAAAAGGTAAAAAAAAAAAAAAATTAAAATAAAAAACTTGGATGAAACTTTTCTTTATCGATCAATTTTTTTTTATTTGTTTGCATAGTAGATTATCGAATATTAAAAATAGCACAAGTTCAAATAGTGTAAAATTTAACGCATATTGTATAAGCACAAATTTTATTTTTCATTATTTCTAATTTAAAAAAAAAAATAGTTTTCAACGTTATTTATTTTAAAACATTATACATTTATAGATATTTTAGTATTATATGTTATTAAATTAAAAATAATCAAAAAATGATCAATCAGTTTAATGATCAATTATACTATTTATATAAATAATAATTAATATTTTTATAAATAAGTTGTGAAAAATAATTCATTATTTATAGTTAAATTAATAAAAATTTTGCTTTTGCACTTTTCCTTTATTAATTATTTTTACCGATATTATATATATTGTTAATTTATGTATAATATTTAGTTATATAATATAGATTAATATAAATTTTTTAAATCAAATTTAATTAAAGGTTGCAATTTTACACGCTTCAAAGCTGATTTATATTTTTTAATAAATTTAACTAAGAATTAAGGAAAAAGTATATAAAATTGTGAAAGATATTAATAGCTACGCTTATTCAGTTTTGTTACAAGATAAACATTATTTGATGTAATCAGGAAGACCAATTAATTTTATGTAAATAGACAATTGCAATGAAAAGAATGAAAAAAATTTGGAAATTATCATAGATTTAGAAGAACCTCCAATGCGTAAATTGATGCTGCACAAAGGTACAATGACACATACAACTATCCTATTCAGAGGTCCAGTTTTCGATATTGATAGTAATTTTATTAACGAAGACCACAGTGAAGACTTAATTGCACGATTTTCGCATCTACCACGTGCCTGCGTTATCGATGTCTATGAAAATCTGTGTAGGAGGGATTACAACTGGACTCTAGATTATCTCATTAACATACAATCTGATAACGTAATGATCTACGAACAACCTGCCACTGCGGAGAAAGGTATTACAAGAAAGTTTATTACTAAATATGAATAAATATTGATTGATATTAACTATCTTTTTCTACGTATAAAGTACGTTGATACATTTTTTTATTATACACGTTAAATGCTCAAGTATTCTTGTAAAGGAACTAACTAATTTCTGTACAGCATCTACGGTAACAGCAATTACTGAGACGATCCAACAACTGAGCGCCTCGGTTACACCTTCTGAGGAGATGTGCGAATCATTCCGACAATCAAATCAACAACAGGTACATTCTCGAAGCAAGCGTGAAAGGTACAGGGCTTCAGGAGATTTACTCGCTTTAAAGCAGCAGCTGGAAGGTAAATTTGTCATGAGCGAAGAAAGTTATGCACCCCATACTTTACGAGTGAAGCGTTGGAAAAGGGGCGAGTTCGATAATCCCAAACCGGAAATTGGATCTGGCGACTTAATGACTTTTGATGAACAGCCTCCGGCACTCATGGTTAGTCATCTTACTTTATTTTAACTTTAGTTTTTTTACTATAGTGTATTAATTTTAGATTATATTGAAACAAGAATACGTCAAGGTAGACACGTTAATTCTGCTTCTGATCGATAAATTGATCAATTCCACTATTTATCATTATACTTTTTAATGTATTTCAATCAACCACATTCTAAATTTGTATACTTAAATTTTTAGACTAATACAGTTAAAGTGAAAAAATCTAACTTCTCAATTTTCAATATTATGTTTTTATTAGTAATTTACAAACATATCTATCGTTTTTTATTATCCACTAATCTATTTCTGAAGTCCTTACAGGTTGAGCCTTCCAAAATGTTAAAGTCAAAAAAATTGTCACGACTCGATCATCCAGCCATGGAAGAAGAAGAACAAGAACAACCTACAGAAGACGAGGATAATCTAGAAGATGAAACAGTTGAGGAAGAGATGATGGAGTTGCGTCTCGGTTATGAATTCATACGCGTACTAGAATCTCAATTTGGTAGTGCTAATTTTCAAGCTCCAGATGGTCTCTTCCCCGTCATTCAAATTCGTAAATCTATGGCTCAAGAGTTGCATGCACTCTGGATTGAAAGCGTACAACAACAGCTTTGGGTCATGCAAGAACAATTAGACTGTTTAATTGCAAAGGGTATGTTAAATTCTATGACGAGAGAATATAATGTAAACATATGCATATCTTTTCATTTTTCTATTTTAATTATTTGTAAATCTAGAAATATTGTTTGAATTAAATTAAAGTTAAATAAAAAAAAAGTTTTTGATATTTTTCATAGCATTACTAAAATGTTATCCACTATCAAATATACACATTTGTTTTAAATGCAAAATGTAAAATAAAAATTTATATTATAAATTAAATTTAAATAATATTTTGAATAATATAAAAAAGTATATGAATATTTTATGTATTTATTATATTTTATATTTATATCTGTCTTATACTATAATATGATATTTAGAATTTTATAGATAATGCTATTTTACAAATGAAATATATTTTATGAAATCAATTTAATATAATACAATGTTATGCTAAAATTTCAGATGCTGAATATGCGAGATCTGTGGAAGTAGAAGAGGCGAGAGCAGTTCCAGATTCAAATGTTCCAAATCTAAAAGAAATCATGGATATGGAAATGGCTCTTGCCACATATAGTAATGATCGTGTAAGTAAATTAATTCTGTATTCGAATATAAAGTTATTTGTTTTTTATTTAATTATTTATTTTTAAATTCTTACTTCTGATTAAAAAATAATTTTATCATTCTATAAATATTTTTATATTAAATAATTTTATCAAATGATGAATGATTAAATAATAATTTAATCATTCATCATTTTTTTAATACAGCATATTTATATAATTTATTTGAGAAAAAAATTTTACATATTAAATTACACTATCCTTCTTAATGGTCCTTCTATCTGTATATATTTATAATTCTACATAAACTATGAATTTTTTTTGTTTACATATTCTTTTTCAACAGGTTAAACATAAGTACCTGAAAAAAACATATAATGATTTGGCTTCTCATGTAACGCAACAAACTTTACATGAAATGTTTCCTACATATGATCCTGCAATGTTATATGAGATTTATGAGGCTCACGACCGAAATTTTGACGAAACTGTAAAGGTGATAGAGGAAAATGGTGCTAGTAAATCAACTATAACAATGGCAGATGTGCTTAAAAAACGTAAAATTTTAATAGACGAGTTACAAAAACAGAGTAGTTATCAAACTTCAAGAAACAATCAATTGGTAATAAATTTTTCTATTGTAGACTTGAATAAATAATAACACCAGTACCCTATGAAATATTAAATAAATAAGTTTTTTGATGATTGATTTTTCTGCATGAATAAGAAATATAATTTTATTACAATATTAGAATTTAAAATCTAATTGAATCTTTTTTATAAATCAAAGAAAGTTCAATATATTATTTATTTTAAATGAAATTGGGTTTAGAATATTTATATATTTATTATTAATAATTACAAAATGTACTAGTCATTTGAATTAAACTTTAATAATACATATTTTTTTTATATCAAAGGAAAATTTAGAAAATCATGATGTAGTATCCAAAGGTGATTATGAGAATTATGAAAACTTACAAACTTATGAAGATGCAGTTGAAGTTGCACATTATTCACGTGCGGAAGCTCGACGTCAACTCGCTCTTAGAAATGAAAATTATCAGAAGGCAGCAGAAGCTTGTCGTAAGAAAAATCCAGAAGTTGCTGCATATTACTCCGATGTGGTATGAATTATATATTATATTATTAAATTTACTTACATGATTCAACAATCAGTATCTTCAATAACATGATTTTTTTGAATATATAATTATGATTATTAAAATATTACAATGTAATAAAATAAAACAATCTTTTAAATAAAAAAATTATTTAATTAAAATATCATCATTTTATTTATAATTTATTAGATTTTAATTAAATATTTTTAATATCCATATAGATTCTGAAATATATAATTTAAAATGCATTAATGTTTAATATTAAAAAAATAGTTATAAATTTAATATAAATATTTCAAATTTTTGCACGAAATGATGCAAATTAAATAAAATCATTTTTAGTATTTTTTCAAAATATTTTTTATTAAGAATTTAAAATCTATATCATACAGGCAAAATTGCATATAAGAAATATGGAAGCCGCTAATGTAATGGCAGCAACTGCGTTCCTTGCTGCTCAAACTCACATACTTGAGGCTGATGACACGCTGGACTTGCACTTTCTACGTGTGCCCGAAGCAATACAAGCTCTTGATATTTTTCTTGAACACCAGTTAAATAAATTGACGAAAGGTTCTCGCAAATACATTTTTATTATTACAGGCCGAGGTGCACGAAGCACTAATGGGCAAAGTAAAATTAAGCCTGTTGTTGAAAGAAAACTCAATAGCAGAAATATCAGGTGAGAATATTTGATTGTTATTGGTTAAAAAATTAATTTATTTATTGAAATTTAAAATTTAATTGGTATAATAAAAATTAATTTAGAGTAATATTTTTATCAATCTTAATTTTTTTTATCTTTTTAAATTGTGTGCATTCGATTGTAAATAAAATTAATTATTCAAAAAATTAAAAATAGTAAAAGTAATATAAATATAATAATAATAAATATAAAATTTATTTATTAAATAATTTATATAAAAAAATGTTTATTTTCAGATTCTCAGAAGCTAATCCAGGAATGTTGAAAGCACTTTTACGAAAAAAATAATTACCACTAATATACAAAGTTATTTCAAAGTAGAAGTAAAGAATAAAAACGGATTCATTTTTTCAGGTTTATGACTTTTTTGTATCAAAAATAATTTTAATTCAATATTTAAAAATATTTCATTATATTTTTATTATTAAGAATTAATTATAAAGAAAATCCATGGAAGGGAGAACTTTTTCTCAAATAATAAAAATTTATTTGTTATAGATTGACAATTTGAAATACGTAGATTTTAAATAAATTTAAAATGAAGTTTTAGATATTCTTTTTGTATTAAAAGATGCAGAGTATTTTTATAAGCACTTTTTAAAAATTCTGCATTATGTACAACAGGAACAACATATAAATATTAATAACTACGTATATAGATAAATATAATTATATATTTAGACCAAAGTTTTATATTTGCTATATAATTTCACAAATATAAATGAATTCAAATTTTTTATTCGTTTGCAAACGTTAGAAAAATTAAAAATTAATTGTTTTTGGTAAATATTATTTAAAAATAAAAAATGTTGAAAAATATATAATATAAAATTTAACTGTATTGATAAAAATGTAATAGATGTATTTTAATTTTTTGTCTAGACATATTGATTTAATTTTACACTTATATTCTTATTTAAATTATGATTTTTATTTAGTTTATGACTCAAATGCAATATTTTAATTTTATTAAAAAAACCTTAAATTTATTCAATTATTGTTAAGTAATCTGTGTTTATAAAATTTTATCTTAAGATTCTTTTCTAAGTATCTCTTTAAAATAGAAAAGAATAAAATACAAAAACTTCAAGCAAATATATTTATATCTCATTTATGAATAAAAATTTGAATTTATAATTTTTATTATAATATAATTATATACAAAATTATAATTTCTGTTTCTTAATTCTATAATAAATTTATTTCCATGGATTTCCTTTTTAAAATGTAATATTAATAAATAAAAACTTTGATAATAGCCATTGCACAAATGTACTGGTTATAATTAGTTAATTGAATATTATAATTAGTACAATAAAAGTGCCAATAATTAGATAAATTTTAATATTTTATGTGTTAATACAAGTGAAATAATTTGTAAACAAGAGAAACATACTATTCAAAAAAACTGCCATGAAAATTAAAAAAATGTTGTCTTATTGTATAATAATAATTAATATACTAATTTTAAATTATATTAGTTCTAAATGTTGCTTCATTATTAAAATGATATTATTATTATTATTATTATTATTATTATTATTATTATTATTATTATTATTATAACCTCATATTTTAAATTAATTTTATGTCGATGTAGTGTTTTTAACAATGAACTTTAATAATTTTATCTAACGATACGATGAATTTATCAATTTTAGTATATTTAGTAAAAATGTCAATATTCCCGAAAATAAGTCTTGTAATCTGCTCTTTATATATAAAAAAAAAATTATCTACATGTACATGCTTAAAAAAATGTTTATATTCATGCAATAATAAATTTCTAAGAAAATAAAATTGGCTGATATTTCAGTTTATATATTTGAATTTCTGCTCATAAGACTTTCGTATTGCGAGATGAATCAAAAGAACTTCAACGAAGTTGATAGTCATTCATTTCATGTTTTATTATTTTTGTCATGGAAGACCTGATGCTTGTTAACGTTTTTTTTTATCGATAAACCTTCGAAACACGCAAAATAATACTTTATATATATTAGGAAATTAGAAATTTAATATATATATATAGTAAATAGAAGTTTTCGCATAACTTTGTATACAAAATATTTATAAATTTTTTGAATTATTTCAATGTTATATAAGTTTATTTTAATTAGTTTTAAGGTATATGACTGTGTCTGCGTATGCGTTTACAGAAATATCTCATAAAAGTAAAGAATAAAAAAAAAGTATAAATAAATATAAATGTATTATTAATGAAGCAATAAAAAAATATTACGTAAAATGAATTTTTTTTTTATAGATATAAAAAATACCATTTTTATCAATAATATTAATACCAAAGAAAAAACTGTTTTAATTAAAAAATGTATTTCAAAACAATAATTTGCAATTGTTTTATTACCTTGAAATGGATATTCCAGATTTTTTGTCATCCACCCATTAAACGGATTGTGTAGAAAGTATAGTGACGGATTATAGTGATAAGTCGCATATCTGTTACGTTTGGCATAAATCGATGGAAGTTTACCAGGCCTTACAACAAAAAGAACATTAATAATTAATCTCTTTTGATGTATAATCTATAAATATACGTACAAATTTCTTATTCTTTTAGAATTATACCGATAAATAATACAAGTAATTTGAACTATTTAAATGAATCCAAAAATTATTTTTAATTTGACCGATCAGTTATTTTAAATAAAATGGTTTTCAAATATGAGTAATATTAAAATTAAAATTATAATCAATAATTAATCGTACTCATTAAAATGATTTTCTCCTTTATATTTTTGCGCATTTAATTCTTTATTTGAGAAAAAACTTGAGAGACTATGTTCAAGTCGTTTCGAAGTTGACAACTGTATATCGTTACTTGTTTTATGTTGATTTTTTTTATCCGAATACTTTAAGCTCATCCTCTTTGAATTAGGATGAAATAATTTTTTTGATTGCAAACTCATAGTCTAAAAATACATATTTTTTTCTTGAATTATTGTTCTATGAACTTTAAACCTCTTTGGTACATCAACATTAGTTTAAAAATATTTTATCGATTTTAATAAAGAATTATTAGAATTACTTTGAACAATTATATATTATTATGCAGTACGTAAAAATAAAATATATTAATGGCACAGTCATGTGTACTCAAATGGTATTAAAAAGCATTAAAAAAGAATATTCATATACAAATTGCAGTTCAAAAAAATGAATTATAAATTTATTTCTTTATTTTTTAAATTAAATTATAAGTTATTTCGTTATAGTGTAGATATGAGTAAATTGAAAGAGAAATAAAAAAATTAATTTATTAAAAAAAAAACTAAAAAACTTATTTCCTTATAATATTTGATGCTGCTTACATGATCCTGGGTACTTTGACGATTCTCGAGGAGGTATCTACTGATTTTCACCCGCCTGAGGTGATCTAGTCCTGCAAATTGAGGTATTTTTGACTCCTCGTATTTAAATTGTTTGACAATGGGTTTGATTATGGCTGTCGCCCTGCCATTACAGGATATTGACTTCAAGTTCCTTGAAGTTTTCGAATTCGCGCAGTGTAATTGCGATTGACATGCGTTCACCATTTGCTATTAATCCAAATTAATTTTCCATGCAAATTTTTATAATTTTTGAATTGCATTTTAAAATGGACAAATAGAAGAGACACATTATATTTTTTTAATTAAACAATCATTGTAAATAAATGTAAATTTTAGTTGCTTTTGCTATTGCTTTTATCGACAATTTTCAATTTCGTTTTATAAATCTCTAATTCATATGTAATTTGTTTGAAATTAAGAGAAAATATAAGCTTCAGTATAATTTGTAAATTGAAAAATTTTTTTTAAAAAAATCTTATATAGTATCTTTGAAAGGTTAAAAAAGTTAAATTAAGCTTGCTATTTATTCAAAATATATTATTTTTCTATCGATAAATTTTATTTCAGATAATAGAAAATTTTAATGATGAAAGTTTATACAATTGGATTGAAATTTCCAAAAGATACAATTGTAGTTTATATACGCTGATAGAATAATTTTTATTAATACATCAACAAGTATTCGTACATATTTCAAGGCTAATCGATGAAATATGATTTATAAAACGAATAATAAGAATTAAATTTATAATATAATAATTAATAATAATGGTAATTAACAATACTGGATATTTGATGTGGCTGTCTGCTGTTCCGATGTAATTGATAAATAAAGGATTTTTCCAACGTTCTGAATCGCTAGATAAATTATTTGATAATAATGTACTTCTGAATTGTCTTATCGTTTCTTTGTCCCTAATTTGAATATAAATTTTGTATTTTAATTGATGCAATATATTTAATTTTTTTTTTAATGTATAAATTGCATAGAATATGAAAAGTTAATTTAGCAGACATTATTATAGATACATATTTAATTTCTAGTACTTAATTTCAATTTAAAACAACATTATTATTCATAAAAAATTCCGTTCATAAAAAATTTTTATATTATTTAAATCAATGAATTCTTGTCATAAAAACAATAATACTTTACTTAATGTCCGTAAAGTACCGATGTTCTAGAAGCTTCTTGGCAGTGGGTCGATTCTCAGGATCGTAGATAAGCATCATCTTCAGGGCATCAAGACCAGGAATCGAAAACTGAGGCAAAAGACTCGCAATTCCTCGGCCTGATTTTGTCGGGAAGTAAAATTCTCCATTCCGTGTCTTACTGCTTCTCTGGCACGAATTTAGTGAAATGCGATGTTAAAAGGATGATCGGAAAAGAAATTTTGGCCCCGACCCTTAGTTGTTTAATCGAAGGTATGACAAATCATTGGTTATAATGAATGGAAATATATGAATTTTGCATTGTTGGTAATGCGTCTAAGAGCAATTTTCTTCGTAGCTTTAGTGCTTTTGTGCATATTTATTTGAAATTTATTATTTGAATATTTAAAATTTATACTTTATAAACCGTATTAATATATTATAATGAAGTATGTATTAATATATACACATGTATATGTTATAGCAGTACTCTTTGTACTAAGAAAAATACATGTATTACTTTTAATAACGGCACAAAAATTTCATTATCTTAAAAAACTATTAAATTTTTGGATAGATACGTGTTTTTAATGCTCATAATATTTATTTTATCTCGATACTTATTATTTTATAATAATTTAAGTGAATGCTTATATTTATTATAGTGTAATTTAATGCAATTTCTTTATTATTCTTTATACGATTTGAAATTTATTTATTTATTTATTTATTATTATTTAGCTAAATTATAAATGTTATTTTGGTTATTTCTATAATTATATGTAAAAACATATTTTTAAATAAATAATCAGAGATTTATATATCAATAACACTTGTAATAAGTAGTTAAGAAACAACAAAAGATAAATTGTTTAAATTTCTATTAAAAATGTTATTATATTTTAAAAAATGCTATTAAAATATTAAATTGTTTTTGTATATAATAATATATTAAATTAATGTTATAAACACCATTATTCTGTTATAAATAAAGTACAAAGCAGAAGTAATTTTAATGCTGTTTTGTAAACTCGTAGTATTTTTTTTTTTTTCATTAAAGCCAATCATTCATTATTCCATTGATAAAACAAGTATGATATTAACTCCTTCAATTTAATAAGTATATTTAACTTTCATTACTTTCTTAAATTTTTATGGTAAGTTTGTGAATGGTATAATTTAAAATTAAACTATTAAGGATCGTAGTTGATCAGTGAAATTGATCTTTAAAAATAATTTTATTTAAAAAAAAAAATGCAATTCTATCGTGCAATCTTTGAAATTGTGTGTGAATGGTTACGATCAATAATACGTTATTATTATATTATTAAACGATTTTTGTTTTAGAGTGCCAATGGAAAATTAAAATAAAAATTAAATCAAATTAATTGCTTTGTTAATCGAGGGCAGCACTTATCATCAAAAGGAAAATCAATTATTATACAAAATAAATATGTTTGTCAACGTATTAGGAGAAACAACAATAAACGTCAAGTGACATGTGGGAGAAACAGATAAATTTGTGTACTGCAATAAAGATAGTGTTTTGATGGTACTAATAGATTGTTATCTTTCTTAGTAGAATATTATGTAAATTAAATATTAAAATGTTGACCAAATGGGTATGAATAGGTATTGTGTAAATAACGTTTTTCAGAAATTTTTAAAGATTCGAAAAATTTAACGGTAAGTAGACCTCTATACTTTTGTAATGTCTACATAAACTGTTTAGCCTATTATTATTACAACGATTTCAACCTTTTAATATATTCAAACAATATTTTGGGTCAATTTATTTTAAATTCAGTTTATCGGCATATGATTCCAACTGTTAAAATTGTTTCATTACGTATTTAAAATATCACTAATTCAGCGTTATTGAAGTCATTTATTTCTCTTTGTTAGGCAATCAAAAAATATTATAAATACAATTTTTCAGGATTTCAGAGATCACACAATATTGGTTCAATTCTGTTTCATAAATTAAAAAGATAAAAAAAATTAATCCGTTCATTTCAGAAGCCATTATAAAATTAAAATTTCGAGGAAAATATTATTAATAAATTATCACAAAGATCAACAATAAATTTTATAGTAATATTTGTAAATATCTTGAATCGAAAGAATTCCTTGAAAGTTGTGCGAAATATAGTAACACGAAATACAAATAAAATTGATATTGATTGATACAAATAAAAGTGATAGGCTAGAGAGTTATTTTATTTATACAAGATATAATGTAAAATCAATAATAATAATTATGATAATGCCTAATGAATAATAATGATGATGATGATGATGATCATCATCATCATCAATCAACAAATTTAATTTTTAATTTAATCAATTTTTAAAACCATTTAGAAAAATATCTCCAGTTGTTTATTATAAACAATAGAAATTTAAAATTCATCGCGTCATAGATTCGCAAAATCAAATCGCGCATTTCCGTCAAAGCCGATTAATCAAAAAGTATAAATTAGTTTTTTTTTTCTTTTACAGAGGTTCGATTAAAAAATGCATCGTCCATCCTGTATACGTCGTGCTCTGTTGGATAATGTTCACATGCCTTATCCAGACTTTGAACCACCACTCTGCACAGTTTTGGCGACCGCTGTGAGATTGTCCTCGAATGGAGGATACTACTGTGCACCATATATCTCACAAGAAAATCTCAATGTACACACTCAACATATGATTAACTGGATTGAAGAAATGGAGGCGACACTCCCACTAAATGGCGAATTATCTCGTTCTGAAATCGAGCAGGAACACGAAGCTCAAATACAATTCAAACTAGCAATGGCTTGGCGGGAGATTAAAACAAAGGTGGTATTGACAGTTGAAGATGGTACAACATCGACCACCACAACACCGTCAGCTGTTGTGACAACGCCAACTATCGGATGTATGATATCTTCTGTTATAATAAAAAAAGAGGACGAGAATGAAATAAAATTGAAAAATGTAAGGGGAAGTGAAACTGAGAGGCCGGGGACATCTCATGAGCATCATCGCAACTGTATGTATTACTTGCGGCATTGATAACCTACCCCAATTGATATTTTGTAATTAAATAATCAAGAATGTTTCAATATTTCCGCAGTGGAATCTATGCAGCGGGACAAGAATAAAAGATATTCAAAAAGTAGGCACAAGAATAAAAAATCAAAATCAAACAAAAAAAAGTAAATTGATATGAAAAAGAACGTTAAACAAGGAATGATCACTTTTATTGTGTGTCTCGTGTACTATTTATGCACTTATATGGACTTGATTTTATCTCGCATATTTTTTTTTAAATAATTCTACTACTCTAATAGAACGTATATCTATTTAGTGGTCTACATTTTATGAATGGTATCATAAGTAGTCAACATTTCTTTATACAAGGAAGAAATATGTAAAAATCTTGAAATCCCTTATTCTGTGATAAATATTTTTTTTTTTAGATATAATAATAGTCCAAGCAATAGAGAACTTTTTAGGTCAAAAAAGCAGCTAATAATTCATATCAAAATTCGTGAATAAATCAATAAATTCTTATTTTCAAAAATGCCACTCATGATATTCAGGGTTTTATTTATTAACAAGTTTAAGGAATTTTTTTTTTACTTTTTCTGTTATAAAATGAAAAGTCTTAATTTTAACACTAGTATCTATAGGTAATTTATATAGTAATATAGCTAATAAAACTGCGAATAAAATTCATATTTTCATAAACCGACCGAAAAATTAGAAGCTGAGAAATTTTCCAAAAATCGGAAAATTTTTAAATTAGTTAAAAAATTTGTAATTTTTTTATGTTTTAATATTTAGATCTCTATTCTTAGTTAATTAAAGTAATTAAAATGCACTTATTTGTACCTTTTAATTTGAGAAGATTATTAGTTTTCGAATAATACTAATATTAATTAAATTATGCAAAAATTTACGATATTATTTCCAGCTCAACTTACCTTACGATTTTTGTTTTTTTATCGGTTTTAAAAAACATAATCGTGGCACAACAAATCCTGTATCTTATATTTCGTTTCAATATTTCGAATTGTATAAAAAAATGAGGATAAATATGACAAAAAATGGTCTAATGCACGAGGAGTGGGTGAGAGTAAAAGCCGGGAAATTTGAATATATAATAATAGAAGCGGGATCCGCGCAAATTAACCATTATCTCTTTTTCTCCCCACTCCTCATCGAATTGTGCGCGCTCGGCATTTTTTGATCATGTTTATCCGTATTTTTTAAATAATTAATCAATTTTTACAAAATGTAAGATACGAGATTAGTTCTGCAACAATTATGTTTTTTCAAACTGCCGAAAAATCAAAATTCGTTCGGAGAATTGAGCTGGAAATAACTTTGTAAATTTTCATATAACTTATTTAACATTAGTATTACTCAAAAACTAATAATCCGATCAAGAAAAATTTTTATACTAATAAAGTATATTTTAACTACTTTAATTTCCGAAAACAACAATTCCAAATATTAAAAATGACAAAGTTATAAATTTTTTAAATAATTTAAAAAATTTTTCGATTTTTGGAAAATTCTCCGCTTTTAATTTTCCAATAGGATTATATAAAAATAAATTTTTTTCACAATTTTATTAGCTCCAATTTAACACTGTAGAGTCCAATTTAACCTTATAGTGTTAAAATTTCAATTTGTCATTTTATAACAAAAAAAGTGATCAAAAATGAATTTTTTCGTTAAAATTGGTAATAAAACATCCCCGAATTGAGTAAATAGTATTTGAGAAAAAAAAATCTATTAATTTGTTTACGATTTTTTATATATGTGGTTTTCTGCATTTTTTTCATGACTTAGTGGTCTATTGCTTGGTATAATGATATTTTATGTTCAAACTGTCTATGTTTACAACTATTTAATATTTATGAATTAATATCGAAGATATTTTAGATGTAATTTAATAAAAAAGAATTTTAAAATAGAATGGAAAATAAAAATAAAATATTGTGAAAGTTATAATAAAGTACCAATTAACAAATGCTTCTAATTGTAGTCACAGCTTAAAATATGTAAATATAAAATGCATTAAGAAATCTAATTGATTGTTATTACATTCGTCGAAATTTAGCAACCAATCTGGCATGTGGCGTGCCCAAAATGTTATGAATTTTTGAAACTTGGTCAACCTCATTTTCTCCAGGAAAAAGCGGCTCTAATCTAAATTAAAATAATAATTTTTATGATTATATGCTGCTATTGTGTTTAAAAGTATAAACATAGATAAAGTATAAACCAATTTACGTAAATTAGAATGTAAAATCGGAAATGTAGAATTAGAGGCGATTGTTGTGTGTATTAAAATTTTTTTTAATGAACACACATGTATATATTAATAAAAATAATCAAAATAAATATAATAAAATTTAAAAAATTTTATTTTATAATTTAAAAATGAAATTTGTAAATAGTTTGGATATAAATAATGAGGAATTAATAATATAATTATAATGTGTATATACGCGTGTATATATATATTTAATTTTATGACCTTTAAAACATTTTTTTAGCGAAATATTTTTTAAAACAACGGTATACACGATTATTTTAGTATATATTTCCTGTATTAGCATAAAATTTAAAAATACCAGGTTTAATCTAATGATCAAAATTGATAAGTGTTTATTTGATATTATTCATAGTATAAAATAAAATATTCTTTGGTAAAGTACAATTTGCTTGTATTTATTTTATTTGTTTAAGATTTCATGCTATTAATTAAAATAACAACGAATCGTATTATTAATTAAGGAAGATATCGTTATGCAATAATTAACCACCAACAAAGGACGTTTATAAAAGCTTCGTTAATTCAATCGATCTTTTATTGCCTTCCATTTTCTTATTTATTTCACAAAAAGGTACAGAAATTAATTTAAAAAATTAATTTCCTAAAACAATTAAAATAAATATGCTCGTTTGGCACAAGTCATTTTAGCAGGTGGAAAACTCGTTAAAAACGGCTAAAAATAAAAAATAGACTAACGCGAGGAGCTCGAAGAAGACGCATCCGAGGGCCCAGACATCCATCTTCGGCCCGTAAAAACCACTGGTGAGGAGACACTCCGGTGATCGGTACCACCTCGTCGATATGTATTCGGTGTAGGGAGGTCTGCTGTATATGGCGCGGATCGAGCCTAGGTCGCCAATTTTCACAAGCCCGGACTGTCGATTGTCCACCGGCGCGTGCGTTTTTTAATTTTATTTTAATTTTATTATTTTACATAGATAAAAAAATTTTTTAAATAAAAATCAATGCTAGCACACATTTGTAAATATAAAAGTATTGATCCTGTTGATTGATAAGAGCGAATTTATATTATTTTAATTAAATTTATTAGATACGTTTTTGGTCAATATATTATTACAGGGGTTCGTGATTAATTCTCAGCGTATTTTTTTAGATCACCAATAACCATTTGTATTCCTTCATTTAAACATTTATATAGATTGATGTAAATTTTTCATTAATATATTTATACTTTCAAAGGCTTAAAAATAAATATCAGCATATGTTATCTATTTGAATTTCAAGTCTAAACCACATTAAGCAGCATTTATACATTATTATCACATTATTAATACTGTATTGAATTATAAATTTTTTATCAGTTACATACAATTAAATTAAGTTTAATATTTAATTGATGAAAGTAACTACATTGTCTCTATCGTATAAAATTTGAAATTATAAGAATATTAAGATAAAAATTAGTAATATTTATATTGTGTATAGTGGAGAACCTTCAATAGAATATTTTCTGGCTTTATGTCCCGATGAAAAATACCGTATTTATGAAGATGATCAAGGCCTTTGAGAAGTTGATAAATGTAATTTTTTACACGATTCTCTATTAACATGCGTCTAAAAAAAAAATTGCATTATTTTTCTGTTTATAATTATCATTATTTTACTCTTTATAATACATGTTAATAGCACAAATAAATTTATTACCCTTTTCTTCTTTTTATTAGGTCATATAAACTCATATCCATCAGCTCAAATATTAAAATTACTCTACCAGGCAGCGGATCACTAGGAAATAATGATTTTTCATTTTTTTTATAATTTCATACTTTAAAAATTTTTAAGTATAGAATAATGAATTTAATGAAATATTTTTTATGAATTTATGATAAAAATGTTCTGTATTAAGTATGTTTCTTTTAATTGTATTTTTTATATTTATAAAAAATAAGTTTAAAAGCAATAACGTAAACAATGCAAATAAAAAATTTAAATTAAATTGATTTTTTATGATATCAATCAACATAATTTTGTTTTTTTTGTTAAAAAAATATTTAAAATTAAGTTAAAAAAATGTATCATTGTATATCGATCTATTATTTTAAATACAACTCACTAATGAGATTCAAATATGTATAATATATTTGGATGATAAGGGATTTTTCGCATCGCCGACACTTCTGAGCTCTCCAAAATCTCATTAAGACTAAAATTTAGAAGAATATTTCTTTAAGAATATTTCAATCTTTCTTTATTAATAATTTTCAATTACACATTTTTTTTAATTAAAAAATTAATATAATAAGGTGCATAAGGTACTTTAATAGAAAACTATAAATAATTAAAAATTGTATGTAAAAAATCTACATAATGTACATATTTATAATTAACTTTATCTTTCTTTTAAGTAGTTGAAATAATTTTATTGTAAATTGCAAAAAATATTTATTTGATTTTCCATTTGTAAAGTTTATTTTTAAGATTAATTTTCAAATTCATTTTCATAAATATATTCACAAACATTAGATTATTATTTTTGAAATATAAACGTAATTATGAATACGTACATTACTTGAAATTTATTCAAAATAAAAATATGTACTACATCATGCATTATTCATATAAAATAATTTATATAAACAATACTTTATTTTAAATAATTTATATTTGATTAGTCAAATTGTTTATTTAACATAGACTTTACATTGTAAATCACATGAAGCTATACGTAATTTGAGATTTATAGTATACGTTTAAATATTGTAGCTAACTTTTGGTAGATTTTCTTAAGACGTTTTGCAGCATAAAGAACCCCGGTGTTCCGATTTTGGCATTTCAAAACCTCCGAGAATGATCCTTCGCCGATCTTATCCAACACTTTATACTCTAGAAAATAGCATTTGTTTTCATTTTCAATTTTATATAATTTCTAAAATACATATCTGTAGAAATACATTTTACTGTTACATATTTTTTTGATATTACAGTTTATATACAAACATTGAAAATAATCATGTAAAATTTCATTCTTTTAAACAGAAAAATTGAATCTGTTTGATATCAACAAAAGCTTAAATTTCAAGATTCGAACAAAAAAAATTTATGTTGTTAAAAGTATTAAATTTTTCATTAAAAATAATTATTTATATAGTAAGAAGTTTACAATTTCTTAAATCGATGTATTTAAAAAAAAATTATCTTTATTAAAATTATAAATTTATAAGTTTTAGTATTAAAAAAAGCAATATATTTAGCTTTTTTTTAATATTAAAATGATTAAAAAAATATATATATATACATGTATAACCTTATTAAAACTTAGATCTTTAAAATGATTTAAAAAATTGCTTGCGTAACTATTAGAGTTCATTCAATTGAATAACCAAAAACCATTCAATCATTTCAATTTCAATAATATTTTTTAATCTCCAATATTTCTGTCTTATATTCCGTTACCCATTGTTATAGCTAATTATAATTAACGAATTTATTGATAATATCTGTACGAAGATTGCTCACTAATAAAAATTTAACTATGAATGAGAAGATTTATGATTATTGAAAATACTTAATAATTTTTTTGATATAAGAGTTATCATTATTGAAATTACTAATTAAAAGTTTTGAAATTATGCAGTAAGTCTTATAATATATCTTTTCATTAGTTTATGGTCATTCACGTATTCATTTATCCACGAAGTATAAATAGGAATTTAATGTTTCCCAACATTTAGATGAATAACTGAATGAGAGCTGTTGAAATTTTCCTCTTTACTATTAACCCAATTAATTTTTTACTTTTGCAGATTAATAGCCTAGTTTTAATTATTCACTTTTAGAATAATAAGTATATAATGTTAACTTAATGCCTATTTTATACTAAAATTTATATTATTATTTTTTTATATTTGATGAATGTTAAAATGACAACGTCGATTTATATAAAATACGTATAAATTAATATAGAAATACATTTTTTTTAAATTTTTTTATAAACCGAAGATAATTTATTTAAAAAAAATAAAACAATTGAATTATTAAATACGGATTATTTTTTTATTTAAAAGAACAAGATTATTTTTTGAATTATAAAAGTGGAAAAGGACTTTGATACACTTTAATAAATGATTTTTCACAATGCTATATTATTAATTAAACCAATAAAAATTAAATTTATTTGACTTAATATAGCAGAATTTATATTAAACTTTCTGAATAAAATAAAAATTATGTCACATATGCTTATTACAAATATCGGGAAATATATAAATATTATGCATTAATTAATTAAATATGTTGTGATTAGTATGCAATATTAAATATAATATCATGAAAATAAAATTTTTAGAATATTTTTTTCAGTATTTGAATAATACATACAATATTATTTATATTTATTTTTTAAATTTAATAAACAGTTAAATCCATTTCATGTACATATTAAATGCATTTCACTTTTTACAAAAGTTATAGGTTAGAGTCATTAAAACTCTAAAATTTAAATACTATATTCAGTTTTAATATTAATATGCTTAATTTTAATATTAATAATTATATCAGAAAACTAAGATCTATTAGTTATATCAATACCTTTCAATATGTAAGAAATTTACATCTATGAATCAAAATTTTTAAGACTTAAAAAATATTTGCTAAGTTTTAAAAATATTTTCAACAATTTCAAGTGCAAATAAAAAACTGAAATATATCATTAGACCAAGCAATAGAACACTTTTTAGGTCGTTAGCAAAAAGCAGATAACCATATATATATGTATGAAAAATCGTAAACAAATCAATAGATTCTTATTTTATAATATGACAATAAATAAATTAACGTTTTCTTTTTTGTTAATAATTTTAACGAAAAAATGAATTTTTTTTTTCTTTTTTTGTTATAAAATATAAATTTGTTATTTTAACACTATTGTACCAATGGATGAACTTTAGTTAATAAAATTATTAAAAAAAGTTATTTTTATATACACCGATTGGTAAATTAAAAACGGAACTATTTTCAAAAAACCAAAAAATTTTCAAATTAATTAAAACGTTTTTAACTTTATTATTTTCCAATATTTTGAATTTTAATTTTTGGAAATTAAAATGATTTATATGAACTTTATTTGTACAAAATTTTAAGTCTATCAGATTATTAGATTTAGTAAAATACTACTTTCAAATAAATTATGCGAACATTTTCTAAACTAAAATCAATTTAATGGGTTGTTTCACGTATATAATATTATTATTAATGATCATGTCAACAATCGCATACGTGGCGAATTTCGAAAAGAAAGAAAAATAGTACATACATCGGCAAAGAAAGAGAAAGAGTTAGGAAATTGATGATCAAGAAATCGAACACAGTGGCGAGTAATATAAAAGCCGCTAGTAATAAGAAGTTGTGAATCCGTCTTTTCGTTAAAATTCCGCACTGGAGCCGAAAACGACTGCTTGAGAGATAAATCGAAAAACAATAGCAGAGGCAGCTAACGGGGCGATAATCAAGATTCTGGAAGGCACTACGGACGCTAGAGGGAGAATTCGCAGATTTGCAATTCTCCATTCAGCGCAAGTAATGAATAAAATCGAAAAAATTGTATGGGCACTTCGATTCCGAATGTTGAATGGATTAACATCTTGAGTATATAACAGGACCTCCTTTAGAAAGAATCATGAACAATAGAATCAGAACTTCTATATTTCGTTAATACGATGAAAAAATGGTTACTTTATACGCGATCGCGTTTAGAATCATGGCATAATCAATCGATTATATTACACTTAAAATTTGACTCTTTCTTTTGTTATTTGTTGATTAGAATACACAATATTCTATCTCCCTAACTATCGTTATTACATTTATTTTATTACGGAACCTTATAAAGGTCAAAGCGCATTTACTGCATTGGATTAGGCAAAATTGAACCTGGCATAAGTTATGTGGTCGCGGATTACTAATTGGACTATAATTATATACTCATCGCGATAATTTAACTACGTAACAGTTGTATGATTTTAATTTTTTCAACGGCTTTAAAAAATATAAATACAGTACAACAAGTGTATCTTACATTTTGTATAAATATAAAATTAAACTTCATCGAGTTTAATTTTAAATGTAATTTAAATTTAATTTAAATCTAAATATTTAAAAGTTCTATTTAAAACGTTTTATTCGAATGATATTCCCAAAATTTTACCTGCTTAACGGCCCGTTCAAACTTTTTTTAATTGACAAATTTTAAGAAAATCTTGCGCCTTTTAATTTATTTTACTACACTAAAATTTTTACATAATTTATTTAAAAATAGTATTTTGTTAAAACTAATAATCTAATCGAGCTGAACTTTCAAATAAATAAAGTGCATATTAATTCCTTTAACTTCCCAAAATTACAGAGTTCAAAATATTGAAAAATGAAAAAGTTACAAATTTTTTAATTAATTTAAAAATATTTCTATTTCTTAAAAACTTTCCTTGCTTCTAATTTACAAATCAATTTATATAAAAATTACTTTTTCTTATTATTTTTATTATTAACTAAAATTCGTCCATCACCTACGTAGTGTTAAAATTACAATTTTTTATTTTATAAAAAAAACAGTAAAAAAATAGGCTGCATATTTTTAATGGCATTTTAGAAAATAAGAATCTATTGATTTTTTTTACGATTTTCCATATATGTGACTATTTGCTTTTTTCTAATGATCTAAAAAGTACTATATTCTTTGTTCTATAAGTAAAACTTCATTCCATAGTTACTCTAACTGTAAACAGAAATTCAAAATACTTATTACAAAATTATTGATTTGATACTGAATGATATTAATTAATTAATAATTATATTAAATATATCATTAAATATGTATCTTACGATGCATTTTATTTATATGTGTTTTCATGCCTTAGATTGTACTGATTGTTGAATTAAATGAATTTCAACTTTAATAAATTTATATGTTTACAAATAAGTTTGTTCTCTTATTTCATCTTCTATGCATTTGTAATCAAATAAATTAAAATTAATTTCAAGATAAACAATGTGATCTTGGCAAACTAGGTTTTGTTAGATCTTTCTGATGCAGATAGAGCCAACGAATACCGTTGAAGTCTAAGTAATAACGATATGAAAGTTGTATTTGTAATTTTCTTTTTATTGTATTAATTTAAAAGCAATGTTCAAATGTACATTCTATTTCTTATAAAATTATATTTAGATTGATTTTCATCACTGTAAAATTGTATTAATATATGTTGATTTTTTAATATTGTCTATATGTGGTTTGTACTAAACTGAATTGAACTAACGCCAAAAAGATTTTCGATAAAATAGTAAATTTATCAATAAAAACATTTAGCTGTATTTTGAAACAATGCTCATACTACTATATATGCATTGATAAAATAACTTAATTTATCAATATAAAACATTTAAATAATTTTTTCAAACTATTTTTAATATTTTCATTTGTTAAATTTTTAAATTTTACAATATTTATAAGAAATATTAAAAAAAACGTTTTAATCGATGAATAGAATTGAGATACGTAACTGAAACTGAAAAGTTTACATATTTCCAAAACTTAATGGAGTTAAAACATTGCATTCAACAACTAAATATTACAGTGAGAACTATCACCGAGAACTATTATAGATGCATGTTTATATTTTTAAATTATGAATGTAAATAAAATATGCAATCAATACAATTCAAAAGAGAAATTTTACTTTCTTCTATTATTAAAACATTAAATTTAGATATTTTAATAATTGATATTTTAATATTATTACTATTTTGATATCAATACAATAAATATGAATTTATGAATAGAATAACTATCAATTAGTTTAAATATTAATCGAAACACTTTAAATTGAAGTGTACGTTTCTTTTTAAATTATTATAATTAAACTTACACAGGTATTAAAAAAATCAAAAATTTTAAAAAGGAGGTTAAAGATTTAAAACTAACTGGCCTGAAAGGAAGTGCACATCGTCAAGGATCAGTCGAGTTGTTTATGAATTGTGGAAAATATTTTGCTCTTTCATGGTTTCATTACGCTAAAAAATGATGTCCTATATTATCTGTATTAGCTACGAATACGATTGTATATATTTCTTATATGTGTCATACATGAAAAAAAAAAAAATGAAAAACAACAGAATACCTAGATTTAATTCTTTTACTGGAAGTGGAATCATTTTTTTTATATGTGCATCGAATGACTAAATAAGCCATCTAATAACTTTTATTCACGGAAAATTAAATTGGATTTGAAATCTCATTTATATCATGACAAATCTTGATGTTAATTATAAAAATTTATGACCAGAATGTAATAATAAAGTATCATACAAAATTGAATTTTTGGATTTTAAGAGCTGTTGTCCTTTTTGTGAGGTTTTTGATTTAAATAAATTGTTTAAAACAAAGTATCAGCATACAAATAATCAAATAGTTTTCATAAAACGAATATGTATCTTATATTTGACTTTAAATTTGAGTAGAAAAGAGTAGAGTTATAATTCATATTATTTAAATAAATTATACGACATTTTTATTAATTCGTTAAATTAAGATTTAATATTAATGTACCTATAAATTTTTACCTTCATGTATATACACTGTGCATATCTTAATACATTTATTGCATATTATACTTTTTTCATTTGGAATACTATTTTCAATAATAGAACAATTTCATTCGAAAATTTTATTCGAAAATTTCATTTCTGATTTTCGGCTTGAAATGCATTAAGAATTATTCAATACTTGAATTAATTTTGGTTTAATTGTAAGAATTTTTCAAAAGTTCTTCTATAAAAAATTAAGTTTATTCAATATAATTTTCAAATTTGATATAGAAATTACGCTTTATTTCTTAAATTTATAAATAATTTTTTTTTTTTTTATGAAAATGTTTATGTATTGATCGTTTAAATAAATATTTATAAAAAAGAAAAAATTTTCAAAAAAAATAAAAATAATAAAGAAAGGAAAAAACTCGGTCGAATACATTATGCTTTTTCATCCTGTTGTTCTTACTTCGATACTTGGAGTTTTCCTTCATCTAGTTCCTGAAAAGAAAAAAAAAAAGAGAGAAAGATTGAAGGTAATCGACACAGTTTCCTGTTTCAAGTCCAAGTGATCCGGACTGTCATGCTCTTTCTCTCTCTTTCACGAGAGGATCCGGTTATAATGCAACTTAAAAGAAATTATTTGCTAATAAAGCTTTTCCCCTTTTCATATATTTATAAATTTCTATGTATATTTTTAGTATTGCATTTCTTTATTTTGAATTATTTTCCTGTGATTGTAACCGTGTTTGAATATATAAATAATTTATACTACAGGCACATTTCTTTTTAAGAATTATACAGTAGTACCGTTCATTTATAATTTTTATTACATAAATGTTTGTTTATTTGTCTAGAATACAGCTTACCACACCGTCAGGTTCTTAGCATTAAATAAACTAATTCTTATATCATTTTCATCCACCCTCACACACTTATAGCAATTCTGACCCAGCAATAAACAACAATGGTCAACGGTTCTTTCATTAAAAAATAATTCACAAAATAATAGAAAAAATTGTTTTTTATAAATATAAATAAGAATCAATAAATTTATTAAAAATTAGTTTAAATTTTTTTAAAATAAAAAATATACATAATAGCAAGACTATTAATTTAATGCCCATATACTATATTATAATTACAATCAAATATACCTCAAAGAAAATGTTTATTAATAAATTTCTGGTCTTTGTCAGTACTTAATTAAGTAAAAAATATTTACTTTATGCAGTTTTATTATATAACTAATGATTGACTGTATTTATTTATTTTGTAATTTTTTCTGTACATATAGTATAATTTATTATTATTTTAATAATTAAATGTATTCATTTTCTCTATACAGTTATATATACATACATAAATCTGTAGAAAATTGTTCTACATGTATATGTAATTTAAAAAATTTTAATTTTAGGTAAGTTATACTTATAGAATCAGAAATACATATTAATGAATTTTATATGCGCATTAGAGAAATTTTTTTTAGCTAATACTTAGTTTAGCAAAAAATTTATCAAAAGTAATAATCTTTTATTAAGCTGTCATTTTTAAATGTAATTAAACTACTTTTATTATTATTTTTCATTAATATATCAAAAATTAAAAAGATAAAATTTAATTATTTTTTAACTTATGTTATTATGGAAAGTAATATATTCTAATATAAAAATAGTTAATAAAACGTTAATTAATAATTCCTTCTTTTAAATAAAAAAGCTGTATATTTTATATATTTATATGTTTATTTATACGTTTAACTATATAAATTTATATGTTTATAATATAAATGTATATTTTTAACTGATACAAAAAATAAATAAATTATAGCAATTGTATTGAGTAATAGAGCATTATAATATATTTATAAGATCACAAATGTAATATTAATATAATTGATTTTTGATTTTGAAATAAAATTTATATGTAACTACTGTGTTAAAAAATAATTTTTTTTTTAGATTTTCTTAGACTTCCTGATCAAATTCAATGAAGGAAAGAATATGTTGTGTGATTTATGAATTCAATATATACAACCATATGCGATAATTCATCTGAATCACAACTTAATTTTATTTAGGGATTAATACAAAAAATTTATTTCTGGAATATATTTAAATATAAAAATCTATTAATCCATATTAAAAATGTAAGGAATTTCAGTCATAACATTCCTTCTCGTTTTTCGTTGCCAAGTATAGGCAAAATTAACTCTAATTTGTTTACGTTTATTTAGTATAAGATTCGGAATTTTAAAAAAAGTAAAAAATACGGTAATTATTTTAACCTGTAATTAATCTGTAAGAAATATATTTAAAATTAAAAAAAAAAAAATTTCTAAAGTTTATATTTTGTCATCGAGATATTTTAATGAATTTTTTTAAAGTTTATGTCCAAAATTTTATTACACAGAATTAATATTTAAGTATTAATATTGAATATCCTAATAAACTAAAGAATCTCTGAATACCATTGTAACACACATTTTAAAACATTCCTTATTTAAGATTGATCATTCAAAATACTTTAGTAAAGGGAAAATTCTCTTTTAGAAGGTTAAACTAAATAATTGTTCTTGTTTCTATTTTTTGTTTTAAATCCGTTCTTAAAATATTTAAGAATATGCATTCAAATTTATAAAGTATTCACAATATTTTTGAAAATATTGTGTCGGCTTCAAATCGTTTCATGAAACTTTCAAAATCCAAATTCCAAAAAAAATCAATTCAAAAGGAAACGAGTTTATATAGATTGCAATTCAAACAGTAGTAAGAAAAAAATTATCCATTGTAAATACTGCAAATATAATGGTATCTAGCTCACTGATATCGAATAATTTATTACAATTTTTAATTCCCAGATTTTGTAATAAAAAAGGCGTTTGCAAGGAGCATGAATTAAGGATAAGCTATCAAAATTGTTGCCATTTAGTTTAAGATCATTAATAAATACTTATAAAAAAAATGGACAAATTATATTTGTTAAGAGGCTTGTTGTTATTAGATGATTAGGCATCAGTGTCTTATGAATTTGAGGATATGACAAAGTTTAATGAAATCAACCTTTGCGATCAAAATTGAGGGTACCTTTATTTCGTTAATGAGAAACATTGCGAGGTGACCTAAAAATGTACATCAAAATGAGCTACATGTAAAGATTATTTATTAAAAAATTTTTTTATTCCAAAAAAATCCCCCTCCCTTAAACAGTTCTTTAGGTCTTTTAAACTAAGATTTATCCTTCACTTGAATATATATAATTTATTACAATTTAATTTTTATTTTTTTATTTCTGTAACTGCAATGATTACATTTTTTAAATCATATCTAAGTTATTGCAATAAGATAGCACAGAGTATCTTTTATTCAAAGAAAAAAAAGTAAAATGATACTTTAATATATCAATTCATTGTGTATTTCGGTTATCATCAACTAAAAAATTATTTTTTTTTTCAATTAATATTATATCAGTAATTCTCAATTATTATAAAATAAAAGAAAAAATAATAAATCTGTAATAACGTGACAAATATTTTTTACATTTTTTAGCATTATGAAGTTTGCATCAGTTTTCTGGATGAACGCTTCGCAACAGTATACACTTTTGAAATCGAAAAAAATTCGATTCATTTAAACTGACTTATTGAATATTGTACAATATCTTATTACTTTACGTTCATTTTATTTTATTTTTTTTTGCCATTTTATATTATTTACTCATATAATTAATTATACAATCTGCAGTGACACAATAAATTTCTATTATACTATTACTCAATAACAATTTTTTTAAATCGATCACTTTAACGTATAAAACATTATTTATCATATCAGTACAATTTTTTACTTTCTTCTTATGTTAGATTATTTATTTTTCCCCGCAATAATAAAAAAGAATAGATTCATTAGTTCGATACTACTTTTCATTTTTGTATAACTTTAATTAAAAAATCCCAATTTTTCCAAATTTTCCTTTGTTTCATATTCTAATTTAAAAATTCGAATGCATCTTAAACCTTAATAATTAAGCTACTAATCAAAATCAAAAGGACGATGTCACGCAACACTCTGTCAATTTTTGTTTTGACGTTAAATTTATTCTTCTTGTAATTCAGAATAATTGCAGTTTATGAATTACAAATTATAAAATAATTATTATGTTTTATATAGAGATCCGCATCTCTTGAAATATTCAGAAACAGACATATGTTTTTCATTTAAATTTAATAATTTTAGAAAATTTCAGCATTATTGAATTAAAAAATAATTAACCATACAAAAATCATTTGTGTAAAGTTTTAACTTCACATAAAATAAATATGCTTAATATAAATCGCGCCTTTAACATATAATTATTTAAAACGTGTTATTTATTAAAATCTATATTTTCTTAACAATTTTTAAAAATCTAAAAAATGTCTTTTTTCTAAATGTCTATCTCTGATTAAACAAAAGATGAATCTCTTACAAGAAATGACTTCCGAGATTTCAAATTCAGAAGCGAAAATGGTTGGGTCATTATCATGTACACAAAATCAGATTTTAAAGACCACATAAAATGTAAAACAATTCATGTGATTTAAAAATCTTTTAAGCCACAAATATTCCTCTAAAGAAAATATAATCTACACAAAATATAACTAAAATTTTCAAATTTTTGTTCCTCTTTAAATGTAAACATTTACACGTAAAACTTCAAACTTATTGTAAAGTACTGGTCATTTATTAATTTTATTAAGAACTATAACAATTTAGCATTTTTTTATGAATTTTATTTTAAATCTTGTATTCATTTCTATATTACAGCATATTGAATTAAGTATTTCTTTAACACAAATTAAAATGTTAAGGTATGCATAACATTGAATTTTTTCGCGAATAGCCGTGTCATAAAATTTATAATACTAGTGACTAATATACAGATAATTTTCATTTATTATTTAAAAATTAAAATCTCTAAAAATTAACTTGAAAAATAATTCAGTTTATACTGATTAGAAAAAAATATTTTTATTACCGCTAACATTACTTAAAATGTTATAATTCTTAAAATAAAATTCAAACCTATTCATCAACAATATAACAATACAGTATATGTCAGACTTGTTCTAACTTACAAAATTGAATGTATCATATAATTATTTATTTAAAAAATTTATTTTCTGGATGCTTTGAACAGTTTATACGATACTCATTGAAAATTTGCTTTCTATGAATAAATTCATTACGTACGATTAGAAATACGCGACTATTTATACTTAAAAACTACTGATTTATACTTTACTAAGATATAGTTCTGTGTTGACATTAATTATAACATATGATGAGTTGTACCTTAACATTTTTTTTCAAATAACGCGTAAAAATTTCAATCTGATTATTTATTCACTTACATTAAAAACTTAAATAGTGTATTTGTGATTTTGTTGTATCATTACAACAAACAAACAAAAATCGTAATTTATACATTATAACCAGTGAAGTATTAAAATGATAATTATTTTGAAATAGTACATTAATTTTATTCAAAATGTTAATCGTCTTAAACATGATTACAATTTTTACATATAGTAGTAAATTGTAAAATAATCTATCATGTCCAAAATAATTAATAATTAATCAAGGATAATGATCCAATTTAAATATTACAAGTTTAGCAAATATTACCAGAGTAAATTATTATTTATTTTTATTTTACAGTCGCGAATTCACAATATCTAGATTGTTAACAAGAAATGCACATATCGTTTTGTAAAAAGTATCAAAACGACGAATAAACATGTATCACACATCTTCTTTTCATCATTCATACATCTTTTTTTTCGGAGTCCACGGATAATCAGAGTGGTGCGAGACATGGTGTCCTTCTCCCTTTTCTTTTATAAGTATTGTCACTCGAAATATATGAATAACAACACCAGTATCGCAAATTTTATGAATGTGAATGTGTAAAACAGTACCTTGCACTTGTCACTCAGTTTGAGCCCAAGCGCGAGTCCTCCATCGCTGCGCCATGAGATAATAAGAACGTTGCGGTGCGTGAACACAGGATGCGTATGAAGTAAATTGTATATTTCATATCTCACTTTTTTCTAGTATTAATGTGAGAAGTATTATATTTGTTAATGAACTTAAATAAACAAATGAATAGAATTATGTAAAAAAAAAAAAAAAAATTATTAATTCTATCAAATAAACATCTATTATAATAGTATTCAACGCATATTTACCTAATGTCAATAAATATTTGCTTTAATATAGAAATATTTAAGAAAATTGAAATATGTATTACTTTTAAAAATAAAATTCAAATATCATTTTGATTCAATGAAAAAAAATGTTCAATGATAGATAATTTATAATTGTTGAATAAACAAATGATTTTCAAAAAAGCTGAAAGTTCGTTTAAAAGAAAATAACTTAATTATATATATAAAAAAAAACATAATATATTTCTAACAATGGGTCAAGTAGTTTGAATAGTAGGAATGAGAACGTCAGAAAAATTCAATTTTAAAGTAATATATGTACAAAATATTTATTATTTCATTTTGATTGATCAACCCGTGGAATTATAAAAATCTATATACATTATCAATAAATAAGCCTTTCAAAATTACGTCGACTAACACATAATACCCGACGTGCTATTTTCTTTTTTCAAAGAATTTTTAAAACAACAATAATTAAAAAAATAAGAAAAACAATGAAAAAAAACATAAAATTAATAGGTCTAACGAAAGATCGAGGATATCTTTAAAGCATTAGACTAGTCGTTCTCCTCTATAGTTCTCTCATCCTATAAAATATTTTATATAATGTATGTATATATATGTATCTATCTATCTATCTATCTATCTATCTATCTATATATCTATATATATATATATATATTATATATATATATATATACACACACACATATATTTATATATTTTGCGCACGTTTGGACATTAGGTCCTGTGTTCACTATCACAGCAGTGTCGTTTGCTTCAAGCAGCGGATTTAGCAGCTAACAGTTTAAGAAGGAACTCTCGACTTGCATTTATATTTTCCCTTTAGAAACATTCACTCATACATACTTACGGAAGAAATTTTTTTTATCAAGTATTGATTCTTAAAGCAGTTCTGTTTGAAAAAATACATCAGTTCTACAACGAAAAATACATTCGTTTGTAATTTTCATTTTCATGAAGTATTTAAATTTCTAGGAAATAAAAAACGATTTACGATGCTTAAAAAATTTGAATTTAATTAAACATTGTTGATGAAATAATCAAATTTTTATTAACACGAAAATTGGAATTTATGATTGTAAATGATATTTAAATAAATGGAAAACAAAAAAAAAAAAAAAATAGTTATCGATAAAATGATTAAAACATAGACAATATGGTTAGTTCAGTTCTTTCAACAAACGTTTTTATCAATTTTTTCAAGTGTGATTTTTTGTAAGTTATGTTAAACATGTTTAAATGTAATTTTAGATATTCTCATAAATCATAAAATGTTAAAAAATAATATCACGTTAATGCAATCAAAGTCACAATCAAAACACCCTCTCCTGTCTTAGAAAATGAAATAAACAAATTTTTTTCATTTATCTTTGGACTTGGCGCTTCATTCAAAGTGATGGAAAAAAAACAAATAGGAAAAAATTTGTTCAAAATAATATTCAATAACATAATAATTTTCTCCACGACTCTCAAGAAAAACGTGATCAATAGAATCAGAAAAAAATGAGGAAGAACCCGAGTTCCTCTCACCACTCCGAGTTTTGCTTATCTTCACACTTTTATTCATTCTTTCACACTCTTCCTGAATATGTCGCGCAGAAAATGAAGATAAGGGCTTCGATCGACTTTCGTTAATAATTATTATATGCATAATAAACATAAGTTCTCGCCCTATGAGAAATGACATATTGATATGTCCCTAATGTACACACGGTCAAAGGGTCTTTTAAGCACTCACGTCACTTTCTCTTTTTTTCTCTTTCTCGCTTCCTCTAATTCTCTTATAATACACAGTTTATCAAATTGCCGCAATTGTCATAATATATTACGACTCGGTAGTCTCGCCCACTGGCTGCTGCTGCTGCTCCAGTTCCTGCTCTTGCACTGGTGATGACGACATTGGTACCGACTCTTGCTTCATAGGGGATTCTTTAGTTTGTTGTTGGCACTGCGACTCTTGATGGTTAGGCTCGAATACTTTTTCCTGGGCTTCGTCTCGATTGTAACTTTTCAGGTTTTGGGCTTCCTCATTGTAGTGCTGTTGAATGTGCGCCGGTTCTGGCTCGAAATGCTCTTGGGGAACTGATTCAAAGTGTTCCTGAGATGTAGGTTCAAAATGCTCATGAGCTGGAGGCTCGCACTGTTCTTGAGAAGGAGCTTCAAAGTATTCACGGACAGAAGGCTCAAAGTGTTCTTGAGGTGAGTTCTTGAAATCCTTATGAGAAGGAGTCCCAAAATGTTGCCTTGATTGTGGGTCCTCATTTTGGACTACAGATGTGAATTGCTCCTGGGACGACTGCTGTTCACTGACCTCATCATAACGAGTTTTGCGATCTTCCTGACCCTCGAAGATGTCCTGTGACTGTGGGTTTTTTTTTAAACTATAGTGTTTTATAGGAATACGTTCTAAGCGAGGGGATATGTAAAATAAATTATAAGAAATAATGACACCTAAATAATAATAAATATTGTTTTTCAAAAGTAAAGATATGTTGATGGACGTTTTTAAGGTAAATAACCGACATTAACATTTAATAATTAACTATATCTGAAAAAAAACTTTTAAGGTATGCAAAGTAAGTTTTTGTTAAATTTTTTGTCATTATAACTTATAATATTCAAATTATATACTAAAACGCATGTGAAAAATAAAAAGTAGCTCAATATTATGCCAATGAACATTTTTTTTCAATCATTTAAATACTTGATTAAAAGTTTCAAAAATATTAACAATGTATACATGAAGTAAATCTGCTGTTAAAATTTCATTTTATACTTCATTAATAATATATTGATTAGATCTTTAAAATATTGAATTCAAAATAATTAAATTACAAAATTTATACTATACATTAAATGAATAATAAAAAATATATAATAGTAAAATAAAGAAATATTACTTATAACTGTTTAAAAAATTTACGTATTAATTTTGAATAAAGTATATTATAAATGTATGATTTGAGTATAGTATATTAGAATTTTCTAGAATAGTTGCAGTACAGTCTTCTACGTCAGTTATTCTTTCAGCAAATTTTCAATAAATAAATATTTATTAAAAATTATTTGTCTAAAATTTTTAAAAGTTTTTCAGTACAGTTTTTAAGTATTTAACTACTGTAAAAATTATTTGAGATTAAAATTTTTTCATTTTTTAAATTTATTTCTTTAATTCAGCATTTTCGTAAGGTTAGTTTACCTTGCAAATGTTAAAAGTTTTTATATAATTTATAATTAGTTGAATATTTTATGAAACAATAATGTAAATTTTTTATTATAAATATGATTAAATTATATTTTATATTGCTTATTATTAAAAATTAATTATTATTCCTAATAATGATATCTGTCGAAGAAAAGTTACAGGGTATGTATGATATATATATATAATTTATTTGTAAAAAATAACTTCTCTAAATTTTAGAATTATCAAAAAAAGTTAATTATTCGATAGAAAGATTATATCAAAAACGTTTCATTTCAATTTATATTTACAGAGCGTTGTGACTTCTACTAACTTATGTATCTTATTGTAAGTATATTAGTAAAAATGCATGGTCATAAATAAAAATATTACTTTTTATAAAATAATATACGAAATACAAATAATAATAATAATAATTATATTTACTGCAATAATAAATGTTATAAATATTTTTTTTTAATACATTTATTTACGCAAGTACAATGTTGTAATAGAAATCTGGATTTAATTATACAGTAATATACGAAATAATCGACACAATTATTTATTATACTTCGAATTCTATTACATATTATTAATTATTATTTTATTAATTTTTATCACATACTTATCATTAAAAATTAAAAAGGTTTATTATAAAAAATTAACCAGTGGAAAAATTATGTTAATTTTTAAAATCAGATCTTATTTACTAAATATAATATTTTTATAAATATAAATTTTAATGAAACATAAAAATAATTGATGTAATACCAACTTAAAACCATTAACTTTAATTTAATAGGATATAAAAATGTTATTGGATTCCTTTATTTTATTACGAGAATACTAAATTTTAATATTTAATAACAAACTTCAAAAACGAACTTTCATATATTATTTTATATATTATTATTATAAAATTAAAGATAAAAACATTCGTTACAGAGAATATATAAATTTCAATTTTCCAATAAAACGGAAAATTTTGTGCAATTTAATATTCAAAATAAAATTTATAAGATATCTCATTAAAACTATTATTTATCACTTGAAAACAATTTAATAATAATAAATAAATACGTGATATAACACTTTATGTAATATACTATTAAATTAATTTTAAAAAATCAATGGGACTTTCCTTTAATATATTTTTTCTGATATTTAATAATATCAATTATAATTCCATAAAGAATAATGTTATTAAGATATTGAATAAAAAGACATCTTTTTAATTTCATAGTTATTAAATATACTAATTATGTGATTATGAAAAATTTATATCAATTGGTTTTAAAATGATATTCAATTTTATTAGAGCCAATGAAAGACAAGTTTTATTTTGGCTTGAAAATTTACCAATTGTAATATCATTGTGAAATTAATTACATTAACAAATTATTTTTACTTTAAAATATTTTTAAATAAATAAGAAAAATGTTTAATTAAATTATATATAAAGGCATATTAATAATTTTTTACAATTATAAAAATTGTTGTCAATTTATTTATACATGAAAACATAGAATAAAAATATATTTATTTTACACGCTAATTATTTGAAATATAAATTTTAAAAATGTAAACTTTTACATATTTTTGTAGATATGTTTAAAGGCATTGATAATGAGCAATTAAATATACATGGTCTATCCCTGAAGTAACGAGTCTTTTTTTTATTTTGTGACTATTGGTCATAGCGACATAGGGAGGGGTTTTAAAATGACAAGAAAGCCTTTTTCCATTTGTCCTATTTTTTTTTTTTTTTTTTTTTTTTTTTGTTTTTTTCGATAATTAGATTCGGTACAATTTTACTTTGCGTGAAGGGTGTTTCGATTTTTGGACACAGTGCGCAGAAGAGATTAGTGGAACAGTGTTACGCGATAAAATTTTGTTTGCAACTTAAAAAAACAGCGTACAAACATTTAAAATGTTAAAAGAAGCTTATCAAGATAATTTTATGTCAAAATTGTAATGTGGAAAATGGCACAGAGCTTTTAAAGAGACCCGGAATAGATCATCGACGAGTTTCGATCTGAACGCCCAAAAAGCTCTCGAATCGCTACGAACACCCGCCGTGTGCTAAAAATTTTAAATTCAGACAGTCGATTAACGATTATTTTGAACAATTTAAAATTTTTATTTCAAACTGTTTATAAGTTCAATAATAGATAATATTTCATCAAAAAATGTATTTTCTTTTTTTTAGAAACTTTAAACGAAACATTCTCGCGTAGCTATTTTCCACTATCGCTTCAGCGCACCATGTCCAAAAAATCGAAAAACGCCCTTTGTGCGAAATAAAATTTTGCCCCTTCAAATCGTCGAAAAAATAAAAAAAAAAGGACAAATGGAAAAAGTTTTTCTCGTCATTTTAAGAGCACTCCTAAGTCGCTACGACCAATAGTCGCAAAAAAAAAAAAACTCGTTACTTCGGGGACAGACCATGTATATATAATGAAATGATTTAGCTATATATTTTAACCAGAACAAATTTAAATGACAAATGTCCTAAACAAAATATATCATTTAGTACCTTAACATTAAGAGCAATAAAATTACTTAAAATAATGTATAAATAAATTAATTAAATTCATTTAAGTATAGTAAAGATGGACCCAAAAGTACCTGTTCTACAGACGATGAAATAGATCGCGAAATTCCCTTGGGGTTCTCAGACTCTGTATGCTCTATGATATCCTTAGGTACGTTTGGAATAGATTCCTCAGCCATCTGGGATTCAGTCCACATGTCCGGAACTGGGGGATGGTCAATAATATCGCCTCCATCTGAGCCAACGTCCGCGTTTATTGATTTGTCCTTCGATTCCATGTTTGTTGTTTCTCTACTTTCTACAATCACTGTTGGCTCCTGTACTTGTGCTTGGGCCTCGTCCAGTTGCTCAGTTGATGGACTTGCGTTGCCCCATCTGAAGGATTTTGAAAAAGATACAAACATTTAATTTATTAATTCAATGAAATAAAACAAAGTTATCTATGCAAGGCATTTATGAATACTTAATGAAAAGATAAACTCAGTTATAATGTAAAATTTAAATAAAATAAAATGTAAAATTTAAATAAAATAAAATGTAAAATAAAATTAATTAAATTTTTTGTTTCATTATAATGTTATAAATAAATAAGCTAAATAGAATAATTAAATTTTTTTTTCGTTATTTCAAATAAGATTATACATTACGAAGTAGTCAATTATTTAATTTTATTGTTGATATTTTAAGGAATTAGAGAGTTCTATCAGATATAAAATACGATTTAAATTAATTTTTAATTTTAAAATAAATAAATATTCAAAAATAAAAATACATAAATGTGTTCAGAGAAATAAAAAATTTTTTAAGATACTCTTAAAATTTACTTAATTAAGAGTAGAAAAAAAAATTATCACATGAACTTTTAAAAAATTAAAAGATCTCATGTATCTTTTGTATAATAGATAATGAAAAAAAGGTCACCTCTAAATTGAAAATTAGTATGAATTACTTTGCCGTGGGAAAAAAATAGTAAGATTAATGTTAAAGAATACTGAATAACTTGTAATTAAAAAACGATTGCTTTCCCATTATTCTGAAAATTGAGTTAGAAAATTTTAAATGTAGTAAGCCAATAGTATTGAAAATTTTATATTAATAATATAATTAATAAGATATATTATTATTAGTAAAATATATTTATATTGTACTGAGATTAAAAATGATTGAAAATTAATCGAAATAATCTCTGTGAACATCATAAATTATTTTTTAATTTTCTCTTAATTAATTTTTTATTTCCATATTGATTTAGATAAAATGAATCTAATAAAAGTAGTTCTACAATAAATAATTTAATTCAGTAAAATAATAAAATACTATATATGATAATATACAACAAAGTTAATAATAATAATAATAATAATAATAATAATAATAATAATAATAATATGGTTTATAGTAGCTAGAGTCTAAAAATAAACAATTTTGATATTTGCAAATGTTTCATAGGCGCAAATAAAAAATTTTATAGGACGGACATATCATTGTGATTATTCTGTGATGTAAATAATTCGTTTACTTCTTATAAATCTTGCTTAGAAAGGAATCTCATCTAGTTATCAATAATGATAATTACTCTTAATTGTACTTATTAATATTCCATTTACAATTACTGCTTTTAATCAAATATTATCATATTAAATTAAATATAAATAATAATTATAATAGTGAGTCAATATTATTTTAAAAAACTCATGTATTCAATTGATGATTATTATTTTTTATCATGAAATCCCTACGAGTTTAATTATAATTATAGAATATTCAACTTATAAATATATTTTTAAGATGCTAATTATATGACATTTTGAACATTTTGCTAAATTTCAATATAATATTAAGATTTTAAAGATAATCAATACAAATACACAATCAAACTAATAAAATTTTATAATATACGATTACTTGTAAAATAAAAATATGTTGTATTGATGCTCATTGAACACTTATTTAAATTAAATTAATGTATATTTAATTATATTATATTAAAATAAAGTATCTAACCTATTCTAATAAAATTTTAAAAGAGTGTATTATATAAATTAATAAAATTAAAATAAAATAAATATTTAAAAGAAAGAAAAATGCTACAATATTTAGATTATACATATTTATATATCATATATTAATAAATTAAAAATTATTAGAATCGTTTGGCAGATAATTGTAATTACTATTAAAAGTTATAAATTGTAAATTAAGTAGCCGAGTGAATTTTAGCATCATTCGAGTGTCGAGTGTGAGGTTACAATAAAATTTTCAGAATAGTCTACTCACCTGGACTTCCTGTTTTCTCTTCTTCTATCTTTGTCAGAGTTAGAGGACCTCTTATGCTTATCCCTGGCTCCACCAGTTTCTTCGCTGTCTGCTCCTTCTAATTTTGAACTATGCTGGGATTGTTGCTGCTGCTGGGGAAGTGGTGGTGGTGGTGGTGGAGGCGGACCGTTGTCATTTCTCCAGAGTCCGTCGCTGGACAAACTACCCATGAGAGGGGGTGGGTGCGGACTTGAATGAGCTCCTAGTAATCCATGACCGAATGGTGATATTCCTGGACGTCCCATAGGTGGTGGTCCGCCACGACCGTCGTCGTACCCGCCAGATCGAAAGAACGGTGAATCAGATCCATCTCGAGGATCAAAAAGACCTCCTCTAGGACCAACAGGTCCGAAGGGTGGCCTCATCCCCGGAGGACGCATACCTCGTGGGCCCATTCCACGAGGGTGAAATATTGGAGGACCTGTGAAAAGATATGTTTTTCTCCATTTATTTTTCACTTAATAAAAAGATAATTTGTAAATCCTAGGTTAAAATTGTATAATCAAATCACAAAAAAAATTAAATATCTTAAGCTTTATAATACGTCTATAATTTACATGAACAAATTCAATTTCTTGCGACTCGAAACTTTTTTGTAATTTTAATCACGAAGAGATTACAGATACAAGAATTATAATACTCTAATAAAATAAATTTTTTTTCTGAGATTATATTGAATTATTATTACTTATGTAAAATACTTTTTACGATATTTTTTTTATTTATAAAACCAATGATTAAATCTAGACGTAATAATAATTTAATAAATCGAAATATTATTATATGTAAAAATTTACGGTTGAGATTCATAGTAAATAGTAAGTTAAATTATACCAAACCAAAGAACCAGTACTTTTTATTTCATTGACTTAAAATTATAAACAGTTTTACTATTTCGAACATATTCAAAATAAATTAACTCCTTATGGTTTATTAAAGAGATGATTTATAAATTTTCACATAATTTAATTAACATTAGTGTTACTTCAAAACTAATAATACGATCCAGTTCAATTTTTTTACTAATAAAGTGCATACTAATCACCTTAATTACCCAAAACTAGAGTTCTAAATATACCAAATAAAAAAGTTACATATCTTTTAATTAATATAAAAATTTTCCAGTTTTTGGAAAATTTCTCCACTTTTTATTTTCTGATCGATATGGGGAAGAATTCTAGCATTAAAAAACGAAATTTCTGTCGAATTTTCTTTTATTTGGTTAATTAAAAGATTACTCCGACAAATTATCGACATTCTCAACAATAATTTAGATTTAAATGATTCATTTGCTAAACAATTAATAAATTATTCGAATTGTATACATTGTTTTGTATTCAAGTGTTTTCATTTTAATCTCAGAAATTATAATTCTGCGTGTGATAAATTTTTTCTTTTCATCGAAATAGTCAAAACTGTACAAGAAGGAAAATATATTGTTTTTTATTTTATAAATTATCATCTTTTTTTATTTTCATGTTCAATTTAAAATATGTATTATATTTGATTGATACACAAAATCAGAATTATTATAATATAAAAATGCATTTTTTTTATTTAATATATTGAATTTGCTTGACCACAATGATGTATAACATAGATTCATGTGGCTCAAAAATTCAATTTTTAATATTGCAAGACGATTTCAGTTAGATGTACTTATTAACAAAAAACCACATCAACTTGCCCCTGAAATGTTACTATTCAATCTTTAGTCAATACATATTTTATAAAATTTATGCCAAATACATTTTTTAAACAAATTATTAAAAAAAAAAGAAAAAAAAGAATAAATCATTTAAAATAACAAATCCAGTACTACTTTTTTTTTAATTTAATAAGATAATATATAAATCCTCGTTTACTTTAGTAACTATTTATGTAAATAAATTTTTACAACAAAACTTACTTAACTAAATTGTTTATAAATTGAAACTCTTTACGAATTATTTACGAATTTTATTGATTCTTCTTATCAGAAATTCATAAAATTTATCTAATATTCAAATACTTGTTATACCGAAAATGAGTGAGAGTAAAAAAGTTTTTAAGATTACATATTAATATTCAAAAAAAATATGTATAAATATCAAAAGTAACCCAATCATTAAAAGTAAATATTACTTTTTAAATTAAATAAACTAAAATTAGAGTAATATAAATTTTATACATCAATATATAATGTTGAGTTTCAACATAAAGATTTCTAAATAATTGATTCTTTACGTAAAAATAATAAAATGGTTATTAACGATAATTATTAAATTTAAATTCATTCATCAAATAATAATTTTACTATGTAGTAATAAAAATTATAATTTTTTCTAAACGATTCGAATAAGAATTTGCTTTGTAAAATTTATATGAGTCGGGTGTGTTCAATTTGTAAAAATACTAAAAGGAAACTTCTAAAATAAGAATTATGATATTTTACATCAAATTTTTTTGTAAATTTATAAAAATATTATTTTTAAATGATATAATTGCATTAAAACTAATTTTTTTCAGTTATAATTAAATAATTTTGACTTAATAATTCAATAATCTTTACCGTGACCGCGTCCACCTCGTGGGCCAAAACCGTCAGGACCTCCCATCATAGATGGATGAGGTCCTCTGGGTCCTCTTGGACCCATCATTGCGGGATGTCCAAACTTAGGTTCCATAAAGAAGTCTCTCCTTGCTCTCATATCATAATCCGGATGTTCTCTCATGTCAAAATCATCAGGTATACCGCGAGAATGGTCAAAGGGCCCATCGTTCGAATTTCTTTGTCTCATATCGAAATCAAACCGCTGCTGACGGTCAAAATCATCAAGCCTGCTAGGACCACTACCTGGTACACCACGGACTTCGGATCTTACTGAATCAAATTCGGTATCTCGAGAAGTGGATGGTGGTGGCGGTGGCGGAGGTCCATGTCGCATATCGAAGTCGACCTCAGATCGAGGTGGCCCACTTCCTATACGTGCATCGAAGTCATCTGGAGGAACGAATCTACGCTCTAAGAGGCTTCGCGGGGGTTCTTGGAAATCATCTAGGGGTCCACCACGGGTATGAGGTCCACCAACACGGACAAATGGTCGATTATCACGATCACTGAGACCTACAAATCAACCAATTATTTTCTCGAGTTACTAAGTCACTATTGATTGTAGAAATTTAAGACAAGTTTTAATATTTAGGGGGGAAGTTTTTTCTATTTGTCCTTTTTTTTTTGTTATTTTCGATAATTTGAAGCATCAGAATTTTGTTTTGCGTGAATGATGTTTTTCGATTTTTTGACACAGATGATGGATCGACTAGTGGAAAAAGCTGTGGGTAAAATTTTGCTTACGGCTTGGTAAAAACATTGTAGAGACTTTTTTAATCTTAAAAAGTGTTTTTTAAAGGTAATTGTATGCATATGTTAATAAATTATAGGTGTCATCGATTACACTGATCCTTAAATGATGGTTTGAACTCACAATTTTGTGCAAACAATGAGCACCAGAATCAATTCGGGTTGTTTTTGGATACTAAGAACAGGAATAATCGGTAATCTTCTTGAGAACCTTATGTGATTCTTCTAAATGTAATTTACACGTAATTTTATCCTTAAAAATTTTTTTTTAACAATTAAAAGTCTTTGCACTATTATATTAAGACAAAATCAAAATTTATCGTTTAAATATTTTCCAACAATCATTCCGTCGTGATATGTCACAAAACTGAAAAACATTCTTTGCGCCATGCAAAATTCTGCCACTTCTAATTAACGAAAAAACAAAAAAAAGGACAAAAAGAACCCCCCCTCCCCATATTTTAAAACCACTCCCAAATCGCTACGACTAATAGTGGCTATAAAAAAAAAAAAAAAAACTCAGTGCTTCGTGAACAAACCATGTGTAAAGATTGTAGTAAAACTAGCACTATTAAAATTTATATTTTAAAGTTTATTTTATTAATATGATTTTGTTGTTAACTTTTGGAGATGATTTTATCGTGATTTTAATCTAAGACAATGAAAATCATTGATAAAAATAGTCATTTGTATATTAAATAAAGTCCTTAAAAGTGTAAAAATTATTCACATATATTATTTTTTTTTTAAATAATGATTTGAAATAAAGGAATATTAAATATAATAAAATTACTTTTAATAATTTGATTTTAGAATTACTAAACACAGTTTAGTGACTCAACTTGTTGTTGTTATTGTTCATTCTACACATAATTTGTTATTAGATTATATTCCATTCTGTTATGTTTGGTACACCAATTTCATATCCTAATAAATTATTAATTATTTTAAAAATTATACTTTTATTACCATTATAACTAATTTACTTTTCAATTTACTTTAATTTTAAAAACTAATAAAAATTATAAACTTTTTGGTGTTAAAGTATTCATTATTTATATCAAATAATTTTCAATTAATTAATAACGTAAATATAGTTAAAAGTAATTAAATTTCATTATTTAAAATTTTGAAAATTTGCTATTAAAATGTTTAATAAAAAAGAATATTGAATTACTTTAAAAATCAATAATTATTTAAAACATTCAAACATTATTTTATATATACAAAATTTTAAAGACTTCAAATTGCAGTTCATTAAATTTTTTAGACATACATGATATAAGTTGTATATATATATGAAGTGTTGCCATGTTAACTATTTATACACGTAAAAATTAAAAAATATTAATCTTTCATTAAAATCGTTTATAACAACTACTTAGAGCCTTAATTTTTTTTTTTTAACATATGACTGAAATCTTTTTTGAAAACTATACAAAAAATCAAGTTTATTCACTTTTTGATAAACGTTTTTCAGACTTACAAAAACACTTTAAAACATCAATTTACATAAAAATGCACACGAAACAAAAATTACTACTATGACTTTTTTAAAAATATATGAATCGATTTGAAATTTTGTATATGATTTTCTATCAAATACTGTTATTGATAGTTATTTTAATAATTATTTAATAACATAATTAATGAATTTATTCGTTGTTATTAATTTAACAAATTTACTTTCTAATGAAGATAATAATAAAATTTACCGGATATACGACTAAAGTCTCTCAGGTCACGACCTTCAACTCGTCCAAAGTCCCGTGGACCACCAAAGTCTGATCTATCAGGTGCACCAGGAAATTTAGCTGGAAGGTCCAGAAGAGATGGTGGTCCTTCACCTGACCGCCTTCCACTAGACATTAAAGTTGGAGGTGCTGACTGTTGTTGTTGAGGTGGCGGTGGTGGTGGTCCATCCATTTGAGATCGTCTTGTTGGTGGATCATCATATTTTCGGTCGAGTCTCTCACCTGAACGTTCACTTCTACTGCGCATATCCCTATCCATGCGGTCATCCATCAAGGGCAAAGTACCATCTGCTAATTGACGCAGTCGATCTGCTAGAGACGGTTTCGAGCCCATGTCTTTTTTTGAGAGGAGCGGGTCGTTATCCTGATTTATATCTTGTCTCATTGGCGAATGTCTGCAAATAAAAACGCATTTCAATTTTAAGATCTGTTTTTTAAATACTTCAAATATTTATAAAAGCTGTGAATACATGTTTACTTTTTAAAGTAATTTTTAAGCAATAATAACAATTAAATAATAAATTTATATAATCTATTAATATTTGTCCGAATTTATGAATTTTTTTACTGTAAAGATATTTCGAGTTTTGTTTTTTAAAATTCGTTAACTGAAATTAAAAAAAAATAAGGAAAAAAATTACCTCATATCTCGACTATCACGGTCTCGGTCATTTCTTCTGTCATCTCTGTCTCTATTGTCTCTGCTGTCACGTCTACCTCTGTCTCTACCTCCACGATCTCTAACACGTCCTCTGTCTCTATTCCTTGAATCATTACTATCACCCCTATCGTTTCTATCTCGATCACCAAGACCACCATCCCTTCTATCTCCAAAACCATCTCTTCTATCTCCCAAACCACCATCTCTTCGATCTCCTAAACCACCATCTCTTCGATCACCGAGACCACCATCCCTTCTATCACCGAGTCCACTGGTTCGATCAGATCTGTCCCTCCGGTCACGATCGCGTTCGCGCTCACGCTCACGCTCCCGCAAAGTATCTCGTTCATTATCTGCACGGTCAGTGCTACTATTCCCGCTACTACTATTTTTCATTGCTGCGAGTAATTGATCACTAAGACTCGGAGTCTTGTTTAAGCCATTGCTAGACTCTTTAGTAGGAGGTATAACCATTGCATCTTCCATCTCCACGTCCATGTCGTCTGGATGTTGTTGGTGTGGTAATGGGGGCTGCTGCGGACGCTGCTGATGTTGGTGAGAAGGTGGTTGAGGTGGCATTTGTTGTAGTGGGATGGGTGGGCCCACATTATAAGGCTGCCTCATCATCGGAAGACTGGGTATTCCTTGTTCTGAATTTGGTGGTGGTACACCTAGAGGTGGCACATTGTGTGGCATACCTAAATAAAAAACCATTAATTTATTGAATAAATATGAAATTAATTTCTATTATATGTATATATTATGTTTAATGACACAAAATATCGTCTAGATGACCTTATGATTCCAAAAAACACGTACTTAATACATTTATAATACAACAATCAATTTTAATATTTTAACATGGATTATATAAATTTTTTAATAATTAATTACTGAGTAAAAGCAAATAATGCGCACCAGTGGAATTGGGTTTATCTGAAGGAGCGGCTGGTGCAGGCATAGGTATTTGTGTAATAAGCCCAACACCCACACCAGCACCGAAGGGCGAATTTACTGGTGGTTGCATCATTGTTTGCATCATGCCAGGAGGTCCAATCAAACCTTGCATGTTTGGCGGGGGTACACCAATAGGTACGTTTTGCATAAGGCCTGGTGGCATCGATAATCCCATTGGTCCGAGCATACCAGCTAATTAATTAACAATAAAAACAAAATTTTGTTAACCAATTTCAATTTTTAGAATCATACAGTATTTACCTTATAAAATATACTTACGGGGCATTGAAAATCCTGGTGGCATCATTTGCAATTGATTTGGTGGCGGCAGAAGGGGCGTCTGCGTAGGTGGTCTGATTGGTGGTGGTTGACTAGTGTCCACTAACGGAGGCACCGGTGCCGTATTCGTAGTTGCTTGCATAAGATTATCTGCAACTGTTGATATCGTCGATCCTTGATTTACTGCAGTTGACTGCGTTGGTTCTGGGTCTGATATACGCTTTCTTTTTCCTAAAATAATATATTAATTTTTATTATTCTTTTTCTTTTTGAATTAATTATATAAATTCATTATTTTTTTAAATCAGACAAAAATTATACGTTAGTAGATAGAAATCTGACTTGAAATTATAATTTTACTCTTCAAAATTTAAAAAAATTTTGAATGAAAATGATATTTAATAATATACACGTTAATTTAGTTTTTTTTACTCATTAATTACTAGGAAAGCAGTAAATTAACTTACAATTTTTTTGTTAAAATTGTTTTCCTTACCTTTCAATCTAGGAGGCATTGAATCCTCATCAATCATTCCTCCTTCTTCAAGCAGCTCAAGTTCTTGGTCTGTGATATTGTTCAATTTATTCCAAGGAATATAACTCACACCAAGTTCAACTTCCCAATAATCTTTCCATTCTTTACCTTTAACACCTTTACCAGGAGCCCATGCTAACTACAATTTGAATATTTTAAAATAGTAATTATTTTTTATATGAAATATGAACAGGAAATATATTACTTACCGTTATTGCTTTTCCTTGCATTTTATGGTTTTTTAACTTTGTCAAAGCTTTGTAAGCGTCTTGACGTCTATTCATACAAATAAAAGCACATCCTCTAGGAGAAATTAAATCAATACTAACAATATCTCCGATTTCTCCGAAAGTATCAGATAATTCCTCTTGATGAACCAATTTTGATAAATGACCTACCCATAATGTGGTACTACACACTAGAAATATTAAATACTCCATTTTTTAATTCAATCGTTTATAAAATAATAAATATATATAATAAAAATAAATTAGTTTTTGTATAAACTATTTCTGATTTCAGATATTTTGCAGTATTGTATTTAGTGTAAGCAACAAAAAATGATAGTAAATTTACATAATCTTAAAATTTTCTTTTACATACAAAAATAGTAGGTAATTAAGTAAAATAATATCAATTATTTATTTAATTAAGAATTGTTTATAAAATAATATTAATGATATAATAATTTTGAATAATATAAAACATACCACTTAGCTTATCTCTAATTAGTGGAGGAAGACCTCGTTTTTTACGTTCTCGTTCTTTTTCTCTTTCTTCATCGTTATATCTGTCTCTACTATCATCTCGTTTTCTATCACTTCTATCTCTTGAACGAGATCTTAAACATTATTAAAAAAATATTTGTAAATAATTATATTATTAAATTAAAATTAAATAATTTTTATAATTCATGTAATTATCTTGAACCGCTTGACATTGTCAAAAAACTCTACATTTGACAAAGTTGAAAAGCTCAAGTTTACTTTAGCAAATTGGTTCAAGTTGAATACTGAAATCTATAGACAACTAGATTAATTTGCCAAAATAATACGATAACTTCTTTTAAATAATTTTTAATTCTTATCATTTAATCAATCAAGAGCATCATTACAAAGAGTTATTTAAAAAAATGTATGTATTAAATTTATATTTATTTTTTGTTACTTAATCATATATATGTTAATACACCGATTTATTTTCATTATGAAAAAGTAAAAAATCTTTTAAATAATCATAAATTTGATCAATTATTAAGCAATGTTTAAAATATATAATAAACGAAACTATATAGATATTTAATCAAAAATTGCTAATTTGAATCACCTTCGACGTCTAGATCTCGATCTTGATCTAGATTTTCTATCTGATCGATCTCTGTCTCTGCCTCTATCCCTATCACGGTGTCGAGGTGATCTAGACCTACTATGTCTTCTAAATCGATCGGGTGATCTGCTTTGTGATCGTGGTGGTTCACAATTCACAATTTCAACGCTATTTTCTCGACGTGGTGCACTAAAAAAAAAAAATTATATTAAAATCGTCCAGTGTTGTCCTTATGTCTTATGCTGTATTCATCTAATGCAGTATTCTGTATGACAATAAAAGTAAATTTTAGAATTACAACATAATTTAAATATTATTCATTAGCATTATATATGCTTACATTCAAAAATATTTTGCTTATTTATAGTATTTGAACTTATAAATATTTTGAATAAAAATATTTAAAGCGTATGTATAATCGTAATATTATCGTAACGTTATAAATCAATTTGCACAAATTCTACCGACACGTCGTAGAACACCGGCGTACTCCTGCCTATATTTCTGTATTTAAGTTTAAACAAGAACAAGTGATAGGATTGTCGAAACGTTGACGCAAATGATCAGAATAAGATTTTTGTATTTTATTCGCCCTACACCTTTTTGGATCCTTTTTAATATTCAACATTTAACAATGGAAGGTGCTATACATCTAACTTTAAATTTATAAATAAATTTTTGATACCCCAATGCGCTCACCAATATCTCCTATATTTGCTAACATAGTGATGGATGACTTGAGTCTGAATGCCTAAATTTATTTAAGAATAAATATAATTGCATTCTATCATTTTATTATAGATATGTAGATGAAACAATTTGTTGTATTCATAAAGATCATCTAGAAGTGGTATTGAATACTTTTAATATATATAATAGTTCTCTAAAATTTACATATGAAATGGAAAATAATAACTTTAATAACTTTCTTCGCCATTCTATTGTAAAGACTCAAAATAATAGAATTCTTTCAAATTATCATCGGAAATCTACACGGTCAAATAGGAACTAAATTTCAAATCCAATCACACACTATCGCAAAAGAGAAATATTGTTTATAATTTAATAGATTGAGCCTTATTATTATCCAACCAATGTTTTCATAAAAATAATCTGGAGTTCGTCAAATCTATCCTTATAAAAAATGACTACCCTGATTATTTTATTAAAAAACATATGAAAAAATGCATAAGAGCACAAAAATATAAAATAACTATAATAATAATAGTATTGAAAAATTCCATACTTGCATATCTTTACCATATTTCGAAAAATTTGTATGCACTAATGTTTAAAAAGTATGGAATAAATTTAATTCCAAATATAATTAATAAACTAGACTCAGTTATTATAAAAGGCAAGGATAAAACTGAAAAATGGGAAAAAACGAATGTTCTATACAAAATTAAATGTAAAGACTGTTCATAGGTATACACTGATGAGACAAAACGATCCTTAAAAATAAGGATAAATGAGCACAAAAAAATAATAGCAATACATCTATGCTGTGGGCATACCATTAAGAGTGCAACCACGATATCGATTGGGATAATGTTGTATTCTCAATAGGGAGATTAATTTAAAAAAAATATTTAATTTCTGAAATGATTTATATTGAAATTAACAATAATACGATAAACCGACAAAAGGACACTCAAATGCTAAATTTAAAATATCATATAATCCTCAACAACATCATGACGTAGTTTATGACGTCGTTGAATCATATAAATTGAAGTAATTTAAAATAATATTTACATTAAAAGCTGCGACGTTACGATTAATACGTTGTATAATACGTACTTATTTTTGTAACGTAAAATTAGGTAATTACATTTATAATAAATTTATTTGTATCCATTAAATATACGTACGTACTAATTGTAAAATTTTTTTTTAATAAATTAGCCTCGACAAGGACAAGGGATAGCTTGTCGAAACGTCGGCGAAAAAATAATTGCATAAGTTAATTTTATTTACGTCGCATCTAACCTAGATCTGAAATTCATTTAAATAAACAAGATGGAAGGTGCTTTAAATCTAATTTCACAAAAATATTTAAATATTAAAAATATATTCAATAGTTAATAGTAAATTTTTTGGATAAAAATAAAGATTGTAAACATTAATTTAAAGCTAATATATTTTTATTAGCCTTTTTAAATAAAAACAAAAAAAAAAATCTTTATAAATAATTTCATACAAATGAAAACTAATTTTTGTTGCGTACTTGTCATCATGACGTGGACTCTGATGAGGTACGACAATAGGAGCTATTTGTGTTGGCCTGAGCAATGGTGGTGGCTGTGAAACAAAAGGCATTGCTGGTGGATGATATCCTGGTGGTGGCTGGCTCATATCCTGTTGCATCACTACAGGGTTCATTACGACACCACCGTAAGCAACTGGCGGTGGTGGCGGCGGGGGCGGTGGCGCTGGCTTCATTATATCCGTTGGCTTCAGTTCACATTCCGATGCAAATGGCAGAGACTAAAAGAATTATTAATTTTTATAATTTAAACGGTACATTATTTTAAAACAACTGCAATATAAATGATTGGCACATTGTAACATAAGTAGATTTGAAAAGTTATACTAACTTAGTATAAAAATCAAATCATTAAATTATAGATTTATTTACTAAAAAAAAGAAATCGTGCACCTTTTTGAAATTAGTAAAAAAAATTTTGTTTTATTTGATATATATAATTACGGAAATATAAATCGAATATTCATTTTTATATAAAATTTATATATAATTATAAATCAATGTGTAATGAACTGGTATTTAATCATAAAACTTATTCTTTAAATTAATTAAAATATAATATTATTAATTCATAATTGTATTTAATACATTAGTTACGTATTTTACCCACCATTGAAAAATTTATGGTATTATATTATATAACAAATAAAATTATAAATAAATATATTGAAATGATATCAAACATAAATCTTACTTTTAATATTATTATTTCAAATATTTTTTTTAAATTAAAAAAAATAAAAAATTCATTACAAATATATAATTGATAGAAATTGATAGTTCATAATTTCTTTGATTATTTATGTATTATATAATAAATTAAGTATTAAATGAAATTTTTTTTTTTGTTATGCAGTTAAATATGACATTTATGTAGTATTATTTTATTTACATTTTGACTTGACACAATGACTGAATTATTATACTTTTAAAATATATTTACCGGTACAGTTTGTGCAAGATGTTTATCAAATTCCTCTTCTTGTTGTTTCATTTGTTGTAATTTACGCATTTTTTCCTCCATCTCATGTTGTATTGTGTTTGTACTATTTTGCATAGTTTGTTGTAGTGTCTGCAATTGACGTAAGACCTGAAAAAAAATAAATATATGAGAAAATGTTTTTATATTTCTTCAAAAACAGTGAATTCCTTGAAAATATTGATTGAGAAATACAATTTTCTAATGTAATAGAGTTACTAAAAAACACTTGAATATGTGTTTTCATATTTAATATATTTTTTTGGTCATTTGATAAAAATATACTTATAAATAAGTCAAATTTAATCCAATAAACATGAATATTTCAGTAATTAATTAAATATTTAAAAACTTTGTTGTCATTTAGATTTTTTATTAACGTGTGGTAAATAATGATATTATATTATTAATTATTATTTTATAATTGAATATAATAAAAACAATTTGATTATATATATTTTTTACATATTAAAGTTGTTAAATTATAAGAATCGTATATTACGGAAATAATGAATAAATAAAAAGTTTTATGACTTTGTATAAAAACACATACATTTATTAAATTTCACAATAAGTAATATCAAATGAATAAAATTAAAAAAATAGGTAAATAATGAAATATAGCTTCATTATTTTACTAAATATAAAGTTATTTATAAAAATTATTAAAACAAAGTTATTTATTTTGTTTTTTAAATTTATGAATAACTTAAAAAAACAAATAGAAACATCTGTATATGTATCACTAACATTAATATATTATAAAATAGATTTATTAATTAATTGTTTTAAATTTAATTTTTCAAATTATACAAGCTCAAATTATATTTTTAAGAAGTTAAATTTTAACACTCAAAATTATCTTTATAATTATTTGTTTAAATACTTTTTTTCATCAACATAAAATAAATGTTGTTTAATGTCACATTATAATTTTAAGAACTGATAAGTGAACTGACTCTTATGTTGTACAACAGAAGTATTAGATAAATGAGTACAATGAATAATGAACATGTTAAATCTCATCAAATGCGAATTGTTATTTTCTTCATTATTGATTACCAAGACAAAAATTACAATTGATAATAGGATTGCAAAAAAATAAATTTATTTAAATTTTTTGGTGCGTTCATGAAGCGTATTTCGGAGATTGTAGCCTATGATATACGGGCCGAAGTTAGACACACTGAAAATCTTTATCAAACATTGATATACGCTTAAATATAAGCCAAGAAGCACGGGAAAATATAAAAGAAAAACTGGTAAGAAAAATAGAGCAGTATCTACGAGAATGTACAAAGAAAATACAATAAATTCGTCAATGTATCATATTAATTGTTGTTATAAATAAATAATAATTCGTACACATGAAACCCGCTTCTATGTGTTAATTAAAAAAATAGTATACAACTTTAGAATTATAACTAGCACGTAAAAGGCTTTTTCATCTGTAAACCGTAGGAGGTTTTTTATATCAGGATTTAGGAAAATTGAGAAAATTAATATGTTACCGACTTCCTTTAAAAGACGCGGTATATTAATAATTCAACATTTCATGTTAAATTGACAAATATGAGGCGAAAAGGAGATTTTTATGGAACTTGTAAAAATGATGATCAAAAGTCTAAAAGGCACTTCTTTTCTTGCACTAAATGAACTTCTCGCTTTAGCATCTAAATCTTTAATTTATATTTAGACAAAAATATATAAAATTTAAAGATGAAATAATTCTTATGCAATCACTCAAACCTTAAAACTAACGATAATAATGGATAATCAATTCTATTTGTGCAAAAATGGATGTTAATCATTTTAAGTACTAACAAAACATGATTTACCTTAACCTTGAAATTAATTAAAAAAATTATCAATATTTTACCTGTACTATAGATATTTTTTAAAATAACTAATAATCTAAACTAAATGAGTAATCTTTAATTTAAAACATTTTTTACGTACAAAGTAATAAATATTTGTTGTATCATTATTTATTTAAAACTATTTAAAAATTTATTTATTATTTAAAAATTATTCTAATACTGCACATATTATATAGTTTATAATAAAATTAAATTTATAACTCATATCATTAGGTAAAATAATGTATTTAATATTATTTAATAGAAAATGATATTTTAATTAAATAAAAAACATTTGAGACAAGTCATGTTGATATATGGTAGTTTGATAGAACTTGGATAACGTAGAATCCATATATTACAAATTAAATAAATTACCTCTGGATTCGTGAGCAATAATCCTAGACTCTCAAGGTTATTAGTAGTAGTAGTAACAACATTGTGTTGACTCATAATTGCCTGGTTCATCTTTGGTGATGTCGCAATCTGCACATCATCGTCTTCCTCCTCGCCGTAGTCAAAATCTAGAAGCTTTTTGTCAAACTTGACGGAACTCTGAGTCGCTTCGTTTGCCGCCTCCTGCTTTTTCAACAGCAACTGCTGCAAATGCTGCAATTGATCAAGGAATGAAACGTCCATTTGATTCGTACCGACCTGACCCTAGTAGACAAAAGGTATATTTTGATACATGATTAAGAATTTAAGTTTTCCGATATGTTTGTCTTTAGATTATTTCAGGGTGAATAGTATAACAATGACACGTAGGAGCAAGGTCTAAATTAACAAATAAAATAGCAAACGAGCAAAGAAAAAATATGTAGAATTTAAAAATCATCGATGTTTGTCCGTTTTTACAATTTCATTTCTAAATTCATCAATCAATTTCAAGCTGGAATAAAATATAACATATTTTATTTCAGATTATATTTTTATTTATAATTATTTATAAAAAATTAATTATACGATTAGCTCTATGTATTAATTGACTTGAAAACAATTATAAAAATATTCATATCAAATATATAAAATAATTAAGCCAAAGAAACCTAAAATTTTTAACATTTTATTATGTTTCAACTAATTTAAATTATGAATATACATGTATCAAGAATACTGAAAACAATAATTATATATTTTAAATTATTATGAAAATCTAGTAAAGTAAAAAAGATTATTCGTTTTTATAATATATTTTACATATTTCAATTGAATTTTATATTTTGAATCATTTTTATGTAATTAATATTCTCTTGATTAAAAACATATAAAAAAAAAATTATTTGATCAAAATGCTATCTTTTTATTTTTTGATAAATGGATAAATAGTTACTTTTTAGTAGTTTCTCAGTTTGTAGAATAGAGATAAAAATAAAAAACTCCATTTTAAATACAAACAAATTTTTCAATTATCATTTAAAATTTGTCTAAATTAAGAACTATATAATAAAAACTGTTTTAAATAAAGCAAAAAATTTAATGAAAAAGCTTATGGAATAAAAAGTACTGATGATTCGACATGCCCAGAAAACATTCACTTAGAACACCTTACCAACAACTTGTTGGCATTTACAATATTTGCTGTTTCCATCTTTGTTTGTGCCAACCATGCTGGATCTATAGGTTTAGCAGTTGTAAACAGTTTCTGGTCCTTTGGTGTATTTTTAGTAGTAGATGGTGATGTTTTTGATATAGTACTCAAATTAACAAGGTTATTACCTACAGAAGCATTTAAAACTCCTAAAAATAAAATTGATTTAAATTAAAGTATTGTAAGTTCTATTATGAATAACCATCAAATAGTTTAAGATTGATTTAATATCTAATCAATAATTTACTTTTCTTAAAATTTTTTTTATTTAATATATTGTAAAGGTGAATTTAAGAGTACTGCCTACTGTTTCTATTTTGTTTAACAACATTAATTATATTATTATGTTAGAAAATATTTTTTAGTTTTTTATATTTAATAAATTAAGAAATATTTATAATTTCATATTTATATTACAAAGAAATATATTATGAATTGTAACAATAATTTTGTGTAACGATTAATTATTAAAATCAATATTAAAAAATTATAAAATTAAAAATTATACTAATACTAATATTGAAGTATGGTATACATCATTTCTGAGTGTTAAACAAACAGATCTAACAATCAAAATTATTTTTGGATATATTTAATATATCTTAACTTTTAATTTTAACAATTATAAAATTTAAATAAGTCAATTTTACCATTTGACTGTTCCTTATGTATAGGGTGATTAGGATCAACTAAATCAAATAACGGTTGAATAACTTCAGGTGGAAAAACGGCATTCTTTTGCCAGAGATTTAATACTCTGATGACCTTGCTTTTATCCTCTGGTGGACATTTTAATAGATTTAGAAATGTGTTTTGCATATTTTTCGCAAATCTGGGAGCAAACACGTCTTTTTCTGTGCCAAATTGATGTCTTGACTGTCTGACAATTGAATCTATGACGTATAATCCAGGAACTTTGTATTCTGGTTTGCACTATATATATATATATATATATATATTAGATACATAATTAGAATTTATAAATAATTAAAATTAAAAAATTTGAATAAAACATATAATCAAAAATAATTTACAATAGATAATATAAAAAAAAGTTTGGTAATTAATCAAAACATTTTTACACATAATTTAGTTACAATGTATAATTAAACAAATCTTCACTAATTCAATAAACATAAATTTTTTAAATAAATAAAAATATCATATTATAAAAAATATGTAGTCTATATTGTTTTAATTAAATTCAATTTCTTTAATTAAATATTAATATGTGAACTTTTAAAAAATTTTGAATTACTATATGAATATATTTTAAGTTTTCCAGTTGAAAATTGCAACATTACCATCATAAAACTAATTGTTATAAGTAAAAATTGTTCATTGTAATAAAAATATTAAAAATCATTAAGAACACAGATCATGCTATTTAAATTTGTTTCAAAACATATTTTATAAAATTATTCCTTTATATATAATTATTGCACTGAAACCATTATAAAATGAACTAACTTTTTGGATAAATTTTTCCACACTCTGGACAACATGCTTGTAGAACTTGATGGCTTTGATGGCTCCTCGAGTGAGTGAATTCATCTTGGCCTTTGAAATTGGAGGCTTCACATCGTAAAGGCCAGAAAGCTGAAAAACAAAATTGAAAATCAGTAACGAATAGGAATAAATGCTGTATGCTCATAAATATTACGTAGTGATCAAAGAATAATGATCAACTTTAAGTCTGAAAATTATCTGTGATGCAAATATATTTGTTTCATACTAGTTTTTTGTCATTTATTCTTCATTTTACCTTATAAATGATTATTTAGTCGATATTCTCTGCAAGTTTGAATTGGTAAGGGTCATAATTTTGAGTGAAGCAAAATAGGGAAAAACTAATGACAATGATGATGGGAGGTTAAAAAATAGTTGAACAAGAAGAACGGTTTACCTCGGCGTTGAAGGCTTTGACGGCGTCCATGATTTGTTGCTTGGGTGGTCGTAGTCGCGCGGGTGCGCGCGGCGAGCATCGGGTGACGCTTGATTTTGTCTCTGAGCAGGTATATTATGCGTCAGTTCTATCGGGAACTGGGGTTCCCTCGACACTCGCCGGGATGTCAGTCTTCATGCACGAGATCGGAATCGACAGTTAACACCAGGATGTGTCGCCGCGGGACGGGCTCGCACCTCGGCAGGACTGCTTAGAAAGGTAAGAGCTCAGTGCACTTGGTTACCAACCCCGTGCGTAGCTCGAATTTTCCCTTAGAAATTGGCGCGGCTCATCTCGTCTCTCGGGCCGTATTATCGTGCGAATTTTCACAATCGAGACACGCAACACACGGCGTAGAGCTGAGCGAGAGAGAGATCGAGGAGGCCATGCCATCCAAGATGGCGCCGGCTCTGTCGTGTGTGTGCATGAGAGAGTGGACTTTGAGCGGAATTGCCGATCTTCCCGGCATGCAATGCACCGCGCGCGCCATCGCGGCTGCGCGCCACCGATGTGACGAGTGCGACCCGGCCCGGGTCACGGCGTCACAAAGGCGTCACGCCGGTAATCGATAAGAAGGGAAAGCCGACGGTGGTTAAGGCAGCGCGAGCCCCGGTGCCTCTATTTACGCTCGATGCTTTTTTGAGCGCTTTTGCTCGGCTCGGGGATTGTTTACTCGTGCCTGGGCCTCGGAAGTCAACTCCGGACTAGTTGCTATTTCCATTTCCGAAGCCTTTGATAAGGGATCGTGCAATGACGACAATGGATTTTGCATGCTGAATACATCTCGGCAGGCTTTAGTTCGGAATGTTCTCTCTGACAAAGTTGCATCCCGCGAGTCTTGTAACACGGCCTCTGTATCTCGTATCTAATTTGCTTTTTATTCATCGACTGATTAGGTTTGCTTAGATAAAGATAAAGTTTTTGATTAGTGTGCAGCCCAAGGTCCAGAATGACGGAAGAAAACACGGTATTCTAGGACTGAGTCGCATATCTCCAACGCATTTAGAGGTTTCTTTATCGACCGAATCCCACACGTCTAACAATATCTTTTTCGCAGCTAAATAAGAGTAGAAAATATGACAATCATTATTATTATTATTATCATTATTATTATTATTATTATTATTATTATTGTTATTATTATTATCATCACTATCCCTATCACTATTACTATTATTTTTAAAACACCATTTATGATATTAAAAGTTTGGATAATTTGGATTTTCATACAATAACGAGTTTTTAATGAAAATGCACGAACTTAATTTAAATAAATAACTAAATGAATGCGAGGGTTTATTCAGCGTTTATTTCAACAAGCCCATTCGCGCTCGCCGTTACATCTCGACACATCTCGATGTTTTACTCTATACAAATTAAATATTACATTTATTGTATTTGATGAAACAATTAAATTCATGCAATTTCAATACATTTTATCAGATATAAATTTTTATATATTAAAAGAGTTTTTTTAAAAGCCATTATAATTATTTATTCTTATATTTTCAAATAATGGAAAACAATGCAATCTAACTCTAACCTTCCTTTTAAACATCCTTAAAACATAAGTAATTATAATCATTTTTCATTTGTTACATAAAATATGCACTTGGAAACAGATTTTTAAAGGATAAGTTTATCAATAAACTTCTTTTATGCATCATTCATAAATTATCTATTATAATCAATTATTATTTATTATATTTACTATAAATACGAGCAAGTAAAGGGGAACTTTTCAAACATACAAGAATATTCAATTTACTTTTATTAAATATCTATGCTGAATATATGCTATCAAAAACTACACTAATCGAAATGCTTTATATATAAATATTGGTTAATTCGAATAGGAGACTTAAAAAACCTATTTAATGTTATTTATTAGTTTATCAATAACAACATTTTAATAAAATATGAATAAAAAAATAAATTTTATTTTCATGACATTTAAAATAACCTCATTATTTTTATATTAAACATTATATATTTTTTTTTTTTACTACAAACAATTATTATAAATATTTTACAATTAAGAAACTTTGGTTCTTAAAAAATCGTAACGACGTGAATTTTTTATTTAAATTTAGAGTAAAATTGCAACGATCCATTGGCTCATGTTAAATGATGTAGGTTGCAATCGTTTTTCTTTAGAAAATTGTGAAATACATTATAAATTATGAATCAATTGTTTTGTACATTACTCGATAAAGATATTTCTTTTACTTATAAAAGAAAAACTTTTAAAATATCTTTAACTCAATTTTATTTATAATATTTATCATTTTAAACTAATTTCTTTGAAATTAAAAACATTTTTAATTGAAATTCAATATAAATAAAGTGTTAAAACAAAGCTTTATCTAATAATAAAATATTTATTTTAAGCATACAAATATGTATTTTAAATTGTTTATTTATAGTTAATATAAAAATGAAAATTGAGGATTCATATTTTTTTAAACGATACACAAGTAATTTTTGTCTAAAATAAAATCATATATTCAAAAGGTAAAATACTTAATAAAATATAGCTTGCAAGATATACTTTTATATTTTTATTTTCATGCTGCTATTTAAAAAAAATACCTTAATACCAGTTTAAATGAAAATACGTTATTTTATGAAAATTTTTTGATTAAATCAATTGTTAATTTACTAATTTTTTTGAAAATAAGATATATTAATTCATGATGAGATTCATCTGATTTAATACTTTAATTTTGAGATTAATAAAAAGTATAAATGTTTACATAATATTTGATATTGTAATTCTTTCTGCTCATTATATGAAACTAAAAAAAAGCTCAAAATTATAATTTGAAATCGTTTTCTCATATCTTGGCCTTACAAAAAGCGTAGTGTGAATAAAATAATTAAATTAAAAATTCAACTATTGAAATAATGATTAAAAACTTATTAATATCTTAAAAAAATTCCATTTCAAATATTGAATTTGGATTAATATTTATTCTAATTGTTAGTATGTTTTAATATTAAGATTAATAGTAAAAATTTTATGCAAATGTTAATGATAATAAGATTTCAGCTCTCCAACTCAATTAATGATAAATTAAATAATTAAATTTATAAAAAATTATAATTGAAATCCATGAGAATTTCCATTTAAATTATTTACGCGAATTCAATATAATGAATAAATCTATTAACGCAATAAAGAGATCTACGATTAAGATCAACAAAAATTTAACAAAAAATAAGTTTTTTTAGTATATTCTTCTCAATTGATAGAAAAGATATCTATATTATTCAATCAGAGGTTGGATAATTTAATTTTTCATATATAATTGAGATTCATTTGTAATATATTTTGATTATGATTATACTTTATTACACTGGAATAATATCTTCAGTTGTACAAATCGATTTTTAGTACAATGTACATAATAAAATGGTAATTAATAATATTGAGCTATTGTATACATATATTTAAAAATAATACATGTAATAGATCATTAAAACATCTTTTTCACTTAAATTTAGCTATTAAATTTAGCTACATGCATTATTTTATAAGCATTACATTTCATTATTTTGTTTAATAAACAAATAATATTTATAGAATAAAATACACGATTAATTTGAGAAAAAGATAGAAATAAACTTAAATAGAAAACTAATTGTCAATATTTCATTAATAATTTAAATAGTTTAAAAATCCTAAAATTCCACTACAAATAGAAATATGTTATCAAATGTGAAAATTTAAGTTTTACCATGCCATTTTATTTGTAATATTTATTTACTAAATAAATAATATATTCAAGAATTTTAGAAATTTCTTAAATTATAATATGTAACTTATAAATTTCAATAATTTGTCCAAAAAAATTTAGTTAACTTCGTCGATTTCTGTATTTTGGAATTCGTAATTAAAATTTAATATAATGTTAAAATAGAATATCTGTGCAAATTCCAAGCAAGTAATATAGATTTAACTTGAATCGCAGATAATTTAAGACCATTTTTTGATATCTTTTACGTTTAGCGTATGATATTTGCAATAAAAATTGAATTTTTAAATATAGGTAAATTGAAATATTAAAGTTTCATTCGAAATAATATTCATTAATGCTTTAATTACTTATTTATATTACTTTAAAAATTTTTAATATTACAAAATATTTAAAAAATCTTTAATAAGATATTTGGTATAAAATTTTTGGGAAAATATGAAGTCTTGAAAAAGTATACGATATTTAAATTACATAATTATACATAAATGATAATATAGTATAATAATATAATATAATCTTAGATTCTATAAATATTATTTTATAATATTTACAAATACTTTTATAACCGTATTTATTGGATAAACAAAAAATTAATAATTATATTTCTGATATCATCAAACGAATAGTTTTGTAAAAAAAACCTATAAATATTATTAAATTCTTTCTTTTTTATACGTAAAATAACAATAAATTTCCAAATAAAATATTATTCATATTTTTATTTTTAAAAATATGCTTATAAAAATAAAAATTTTCTGATATATATATTTACAATTATGAAAGAATTATATTTAAATTTCTTATTATAGTACTATTTTATTTATAGAAAGGATATAGGTAAGGAGAACTTACTAAAGTAATTTTATGAGATACAAATATTCATGGGTTTTTATTAGTTAAATAAGAAAATACAAAAGAAATGGAAAAATCTTTCAAAAGTATAATAGAATTCATTTTTTTCGTATTAAGAGAACAAAATTATTATTTAATAAAATAATTTATTAAGCTAAAACTAATATATATTTTTATGGATTTCAGATATTTTTCATGATCAAATAAATATTTTATTTAATTTAATATGACCTATTTAAAAAAAAATCGACTACTTTAAACTTTTTTTCATACATCACACGAATTCGAAAATTCAAATATTGCATATTTGTAGTCACACATATGTTTATTTTCTTTTTTTTTTCAACAATTTTATACAAAGATCAATGCGAAGTTCACTGTAGGAGATTAAGAACTGAAATATTTTTATTTATTTTTCTATGTAACTTTAATAATAATGAAAAATTATTATTACGTATATAATGTAAAAAATATGATATATGTAAATTATTTTAAAAATTTATAAATTTAAATAAATATTTAATTTTAATATAATATTGGTAAAATCTTTATTTTTATCATTTAAGTAAAAAAATTATGTATTTCACAAAGTAATTTTTTATCATATCATTAATATGATTATAAAGACTATGAAACAATGAATATATATAATAAAAGCATCAGTAGGACAAGTTTACATTTAAAAAATATCAAAAAATTCTTTGTTTTATAATAAATTATCAAATAAGGAAGATAAAAAATAAAAAATAATAATAAATAATAATAAACTATCAAAATTTTTACAAAACTTCAATTCTCTTTAAATTTAATAGTATTATGTGTATTTAAAATTAATTCTTATAATATTGATGCTAAAAACTATACTTAAAATTGTCAGAGAGTACATGATTAATTGAAATTTAATTAAATATATTCAAGATAATACAAATCTTAGCGTGTCACTTTATTTTTATTTTTAAATTATTATAAATTGTAATATAGTCAATAAGTGGTAATATAATAGTTATTAATAATACAGTAATAATATACAATAAAAAAACGTAAAGAATTACTGGTCTAAAAGGCAATACTAGAATGTGTAATTATATATAATAGCAAATATGAATTTTATAAAAGTATTAGAATAAAAAATATAGTGTATGAAAATATAACAATAATAATGTCATGAAAAATATATACGTGTATATTAAAGCAAAAAATAATAAATAATGATAATTCGTTTGTACAGATGAAATGCTTAAATTCATTATTGATGTATAATCGTAAAAAGTTAATGCACACAGGTATATCGCGACTCTTAAAACACTAAGTTGTTAAAAAGACTAGGTGAAAGGTCTACTAAAAAAGTTTAGTAGCTAATAACAAAATATTTGCTCATTAGTTAACCAGTTATTACTCGAACAATTATTGTTTTCTGTTTCTTAGAATTTTATTTTGATGAATGACGTGCATTTAACAACATAAATTATTCTTTATTTTACCTGCAATGGAAAAAGTAAAAAAAATAGAAAATTACTCCCAGCAATATCATGAAATATAATACCAACTTCCTTAATATTGAATTTTATCCTTTATTATTTAATAATAGTTAATGAAGAAAATTTATAAATAGCTATATTTTAATTTATTATTTTCAATTTAATTGCCATTAATGAAATCTGTTCTAAAGATGCCTCATTAATGCTAATTTTGTAATTATAACTTAATTTTAATTATTTATGCTTAATTAACGAGTTTATAAATACGGCTCACCGAATGGCATTATGTATCAGTGGTAAAATTGTGCAGTTTACAGTACGTCTTCAAAAAACTTGATGCAATCAATAATTAATATCTAATAGTAATAGTTCCTCGATTAGTTGTAGAATTTATAGAAGTTATTTAATTGATATTTGTTTTCAATTTAAGTAAAATATTTTTCATTGTACATAAAAAAAAAAATTTTGTTTGAACAATTGTTGAATAAACTACTGATATAAATAATCAATATATTACCAATATACACGCATTGAAATCAATGACTATTGGTTTTTCATTTAGCACTACTTTACAAATATTGAGAAAATTGAATGAATTGATAACTAAAAATAAATATCTGCGTTATCTTTTTTAACTATAAAATAACAGTGAGGAAAAAATTGTAAACAAAAACACAAATTTAGATTTAAAAAATTGATTAATAAATATGCTTATAATTAGCAATGTTAAAAAAAAATAATTTTAATTATTGTTAAAAATATTTTACTTGAAAATATTCCTTGCAACCTGGAGCGAATGAAAAATATTCGTAAAAACTCATTTGACTTCATACGACAGAAAGTTGAAATAAAAAACCATGTAGCTATTTGATATGGTTATAGGAAAATATTTACGAGCTTAGTTTCTAAAAATGAAACTCAAGAAAGTTATCATTTGCATAGAAAAAATTTCTTATTGGGAATTTTTGCAGTAATATTTCTATCGTTAAATTGTGCTTAAGACACGAAAATCACATTATTGATTTTTACATCACTTTTTATGCTCTCTCATTAAATTTAGGCTTAAATTTGTACGTTTTCAAATTCATAATTTGTTGTCGAGAATTATTATTTACAGATATTCATAGACAAGAGAATAAATTTAACGAGGACTGTTCGGCTTTTTCACCGTTTAATTTCCTAATTTATCATAATTTACTATTAACATTCATTATTATGGTCACTAGCTCACAATTAATATTCATTACGCCGGCATCAAGCACACTATTATTATAGTTAACAAACCCTATACCATCTTGATGATAACAGTAATTAAGGGTAAGCAATAGCGCGTGCGCCTAGCATCACGGCAGTCTGTCGGGGTAACATTTTAAGGGATGGTTACGCATGCGCCTCTCACACACATCACCAAGGTGCGCACGCGAGGGAGAATCCGGTGGAGTGTCAGTCGCAGATCGCAAGCCAGGTAAGAAAACTCTCCTCTGGAGATCCACTGAGAACGAGAGCTGAGCCGTCAATCATGCCAGGATCTTAAAGACTTACGAGGAGAAAAAAGGGTAGCATGGTAGCGCTGCACCTGACCTGAGCACCCCCACCATCACTGTCCAGACGCTCTCTTCGCGGCTTTTTCATTCCCCACCTTTTGCCACCCTGAAAAAAATAGTTCGTCTGTCAGAGGAGACTTTGATAACCCATCAGACTGGATAGACTCGATTTGGACGATGAAAGGGTTTGACCTTTGTTTACATTTCACGTGAATCAGACTAACTGTTTGGCAGGGTAATGTGCTACGGAGCTATCGATTTCATGCTGCACCTGGTCTATTTGTATAAGTGAGTACCGCAGAAGCTGATACGGTGCTCTATTTATTATCTGCTGTTTCCGCGTTTGCACTATATGACGTGGGGTTTTTTTTTTAAATCCTTGAGCTCCCTGTGATTATTCCAACCCTGGAAAAGAAACTCGAAAAAAATAACAAACAGAGCACATCTGATTCATCATTGACATCGGTACATCATTGAAAGCAGTATGTTCTTCGGAAACCTTAAGACAGCAATCTCTCTCAAGAAGTGCATATACTTATTTATAGTGTTGATATTGTCAACATTGATAGCGGCGGTAGTTATCATAAAACTATCACCCCTGGAAGCTGTGATATGCGAGCCGCAACCAGTGACACCGGCCCTCGAATGGAGCACCCTGGGTAACCATCCGCTCAAGTCGCTTTTTACAACGCCGGAGAATACTCGGTGAGGGTCAAACATATTTTTTATCTTTGAGTGCTACTGTAAAGTTAAGCAAATTCTCTTTATAAGGGTGAACAAAAATGTTTATTGGTATCATGTTACAACTATGAGCATTGTTTACCGTATTAATTAATCGATAAGTATTGAATAATCATAATAAATTTTAATGAATAATCAAGCACAATTTAACTACGTATTTACATTTAAAGATTAAAATATATTGTACAAAAACTGTACTCAACGACATGAAATAAATAGATTCATCACGAAAACAAAATTAATTATGAAAAGTTTAAACTAAAAAAACATATCAATGCTCTAGAAAATGCTTCACTTTTTCTACTATTAAAAGGGTTTGTTTTTTAACTTTTCTGTTTTTTTTTCATTTTTGCAGTGAAAGTAAAAAACAGAAAAATGAAAAGCTCAAGCGAGAAGGACAAAAAAAATTTACGGAACAAAAAATGGCAAAGATGTCCAGGCAAATGCAGAACAAAGTTTTACCGCTTTTGAGCAGCATCCTAACGGTCAAACCAAATTACAACGTCCACATCTTCTACTACGCTTGGTATCGGTCCATGGAATACGATGGTATTTGGAAGCATTGGAATCACAATATCCTTCCTCACTGGAAGAAGACCGACAAAAGGGTATATCCGGGTGGTGGTCACAAGCCTCCAGCCGATATTGGTGCAAACTATTATCCAAATTTGGGTTGTTACAGTTCAATGGATTCTCAGGTCATTGATCTACACATGCGGCAGATGAAAGAGGCTGGCATTGGTTAGTATTAATTTAAATTCCTGATTCATTGTTTTACCAACACAATGTTCTCACCAAGATAATTTGTATTATAATAGGAGTGATCGTAGTTTCGTGGACTCCTCCAACTAGAGACGAGGATAGCGATTCTCTGATGCTGGATCTCTTGGATTCAGCTCACAAATATCAACTAAAAATCGCTCCACAGATCGAACCCTATGAAGGAAGAAATCCGATCAATTTAATGGACCACATACGATATCTACTGAGTCAGTATGGCTCACATCCAGCACTTTTTAGAATGAGGAGACAAATTGAGTGAGTATATGTTAGTTTTTCTGTACCGGAATACAGTAAAATTAGCGATTTTTACGTATGATCTATTAGGGTAGAAACTTGGCCAAAAGCCTAAAAATTATAGATAAATTATTAACCATTTCGCATTTATTCTATTCTTTGCAGTTTTGCTATCCTGCCAGTTATCTACATATACGACTCCTACGTGTTTCCATCAAGTGCCTGGTGGGAATTGCTATCTGAACATGGAAATTTGACACTTAGAGGAACTGAGTTAGACGCCATTTACATTGGACTCCTCGTTGATGCTCAGCACAAGAATCACATCAAGAAATCCCACTTCGACGGGTTCTACACATATTTCGGTATAAATGGTTTTAGTTACGGCAGTTCTTGGAAAAATTGGAAAGACTTGAATAAGTTTGCAAATCAAAATGGACTGCTATTCGTACCCAGTGTTGGACCTGGATACATTGATACTCAGGTAAGATTTTGAATAAATTTTCATTTGGTCCTCAATTTTTATAATTTTATCGATTTTCTTCTCTTTTTTTTTTTTTTTGTTGAAAAAAATTTAAAAATTCGGATCTCTAAGTTAATTCCCTATATATTTGAAAAGAACTTTCAAATAATGAATTGTTTTTTAACTTTATTTGATCAATATATTTCAGTATTTTTCTATGCATATGAATTAAAATTAAAGAGTAATAACTAAGAGAAAATTATTTTTTAAAAAATACTTAATTTTGAATTTTTTTATAAATGTTTTCATGTTTTCATTTTAATTAAAACCTTGATTCTTATATGCTAATTATGCATATTTATAAATTTGTTAATGTTTAGTATGCGAGTAAAATATTTTGAGTATTTCTTTGATGTTTAATAATTCGAAAAACTCAAAAATTTGTAATTAGTTAATTTATAATTTATTGGAATAAAAAGTTATCGCATATCAATTGTGAAATTTAATTGTTTGTATTAAATATTCATAATAGTAGTAATATCATATAAAAATATTTATGGAATAAGTTTATCTAGTAAAAAACATTAAAATCAATTATTTTATTATTCGAAATAATATTTGTACTTTATTTATAATTTTTTAAAATATGTTTGTGTTATGATAATTATTGATTCTATCAATTTCTGGAGAATCTCATAACTTGACTATGTAAATATATATTTATTTATTTTAGTAAAAATAAAAGTTTAATTACTCTTATTACATAATCTCATGTCAAAAATTAAAATTGTTACTTAAAATACTTCAATCTTTTAAACTATTAAAATTTACTTAAAAAAATTAAGATAAACATATGCCGGAAAAACTGAAATAATTTAATAAAAAAATGAGGGTTTAATTATCGCTTAGATATTTATTTTAATATATATAAATACTGAAAATTCAATTAGACTTTTTAAATAGGTACAATATCCCTTTAAAATTCGTCTAATAAAACAAATGTGTTATTTACAGCGAAAAAAAGGATAAATAAATATAAAGAACTAATGTTGATTTAAACTTAATTCAAATTTAAACAAAACAAATTTTATTTATTTTTATAAAAGAAAACGTACAAATAAGTTTTGGATAATTCAGTCAACATTTGTTGAAATAATTCGTATTACTCAAGTATTAAAATACAGATTTACTTGGAGATAAAATTATTTATTTTAACGTTAATACATTATTAAATATTAAAAGTAATAAAATGTAGTTTTCATAATTTAAATATTAGTTTATATAATCCAAATTATTAAAAATTAATTTTATTTTTGAAAGAAGTATTGAAATTTTTTATTAAATTTCAAATAAAAATTTTTATTACTTTTAAGGTTCTAAATTTTAAGAGACTCGTATTCTATGAAATATTCTTCTTTAAACTCTATTTGATTTAAAAAAATTCTAAGATCATATAAATTATCACTCTTTTGTGTCCAAACTGAAGAGATAAGTTATATTTTGACCGAATCTTTATTTTTAAAAAGATAAAGGATTAAATAATTAACTTAAAATTAGCTTTGGAAGCTTTTGTAAACTATTATGTATTAAAAATTAAATTGAAATTGTTCAATAGCTTTTATAATGAATTTTAAATGTGTTGGATTTTTAAAGATAAATTACAATTTGATCATAGTTTTCCAAAAATAAAAAGTAAAAAAATATAATACTTACATTTTTAATTAAAATAGTACTTTGTACATGCCCTTATAATTTCCAGTGAAACTTATTTCTTTTTCTTAATACAATTGTGAAATTAAAATGCAAGCATGAATTTATTCTCAAGTAATTAAAAAAATAATAACTGCAAGTTAGACTAATATTATTATTTGGTGGTTACAGTGAATTATTTTTTCTAATCATTTTAACTCAAGAACCTAACTTTTATCGATTGTGATAAACTTTTTTTTTAAAAATTAACTTTTAAAAATAACAAATTTTTTTCAAACTCATTTTTCGTAATTGATATTTTATTAAAATTAATATTTTATTCAAGAGTATTTAAATAAAAAAAAAAAAAATTTTTTTAGAATACTTCACTCAACATAGCACTATACATGAAGATTAAAAAAAATTTATTTAAAAATAATGCAAGGCATATTTTTTATTTTCAATGATAGATATTTTAAAAAAATACTATAATGATTTATTTAAAATGAATCTATTAACGTAATTTTACATTGCTAAAGATACATTGTTTTTTATGTAAAACATATTGCACATTTAAATTTTTGAAATGTGTATAATTAATTTTTTTATTGCAATAAAAAAAATTAAGATAATTAAGTAAAAAATGATGATAATTATGCGTTTTACTAAATTTTATTTTCGCAGTGAAATAAAATATATTTTTGTGTTATATTTCATTGTATAGTAGACATAATGTTGTTAATAATCTGATCTTTCCGAGTTACGTGACGTTATTCTATGTCAATAGATATCGCAGAAAGCGAATGACTGAGAGAGAGAGAGAGAGAGAGAGAGAGAGAGAGAGAGAAGAGAGAAGAGAAACGGAGATACACAGAATTGTCTGCGTCAAAATGGATCAGAAATGGCTGTGTGCGCGCGCGTGTGTGTATACATAGAGTGACAGAGAGTGAGGGGGGGGTAATTAATTGCAATATAAAGAGTTTTCTATATTTGGTTGCTTCGCAACATGCATTTGAGTAGCTATATCAAATAATTATGAAAAGGACGATATTTACTGTTGAGACTTTATTGTAAACCTGAGATACACTTTATCTATAACTCGAGCTAATTCAGAGCAATCGAAGTATTTATGAAACAAAAATACATATTACTGAAAAAATTCTGAGTGTACCAGCACGTCTTTGTTTGACATATATCGATATAATGAACACATGCGTGGATCGAAATTCACCATCGTGTATCAATTTAAACGTGAATAATACCGAGGAGAGCAAGTGTCGCATTGCGTTGCGCGGAGTCGCCCCACGTCGTTCATTTTTATTTCCCTCTATTTTTCAGAGAATAATTTCATCTCTTTCTTTTTCAAAAGGAAAATTTTCCGATATTTGCTGAAATTAAAAAGAAAGCCCTAATTACTTTCCTCCTGGAGCATTGCAATTTTTATGTTTCATTTTGTTAAAAAAGATGATTAAACTTTTATATTTCTCGAAGCAACATTACCACCATTTGAAGCATAGGAGAAAATTCTTTCTAAGACACTACACATGTATGCCTATATTTTTACTACATGTATACGAATGTAAAAAAAAATAGTGTAGAGAGTAAATGTGCTTAAAAACAACAACCCCGTGTGGTACTACTATTTTCTCGAACCATTGTTCTACAAAAAATAAAAATGTTTAAATTTAACAACAACAAATTTTAATTTCCCGATTTTTCCAACAAGAAGCTTGTCGCTAATTTACAAAAACTATCACATTATTAATCAACTTATTTGCAATGTTTCGTGTGTAATCCGAGTCCAATAATCCGAGGGTATAGCCGACACTTTGTAAAGCTCCTGACAGATTTCTAATAGGAGATTGAACAAATGCAAAAAAGTAAAAATAAAAAAAAAGCTCGCGCAACACAGCGACAGCAAAACCCGTATATTTTATCATCTTTGTATCATTTTATTTTTCGCAAATACAAATATTTCCACTCAATGTTACGCACCAGAGATCAGAAAATAAAAAGTTTGAAAGTTCTTTACTGGTGCAGCGACCCTACGTGATTGTATTAACTTGCAGTACAAACACGATGCTGCATTATCGTCTATCGTCACTGTGATGGACACTAGCTGCTCTACGTACACACAGACTAACTCTAACTTTACCCCAACCCCAAACCCCTTCCATCCCCTGTAGTGTTCTTATCCTTATCGCATTGCGGGGGTGGCGGAGGAATACCCGAAGGCCCTTTCGTGTCCCTCAGTTCTTTCGTAACGTTGGAGCATATCTCGTCTTTAAGCTAGGTTTCAAATGATTGGCAGTGCTATTTTAACGAGCACTAGGACTGCCAGGACGAGAGATGCGCTGATATAAAATGGAATTAAAAATACGAACTCAAGGATAAGTGAAGTGAATCGACGAACATAATAAAATAAATGATTTCTTTGAGAATTATGTGCTGGAAAATTGTCTATTTATCAATTAAATTTAATTTGGAACTCGATTCTACTCGACGGATTTATTGCTCGAATTATTCCATCCATCCTCGTTGTCGTCGCCAAGTAACTGAGCGAAAAATTTATTTATCTCTTTTTTACATTAAGCCATAATTTAAAAGAATTGGATAAAATTTTTGTTTGCATTAAGCATGGTGCTTTTCTGTTTTTTTTGGTAACAGAGTGACTTTTCACTTCCCTCGATTTATAGTGTATGCGCTAAAAAAAAATTTCAGTATAAATTCAATTTTCTGATCGCTAGCCAGTCTTCGACTTATCTCGCTTTTCGAATGCAAAAAAGTTTGATGAACTTTCGAAGGGCCTTAGAGTTTAAAAATTTAATATTTTTTAAAACCGAGGCAAAAACTTTATATGAAAGGGTGGTGAAAAATGTAAAAAATCAGTGAATATGAAACAAGCTGTTCACTTTCACGAAAATAAAACTGCGAAGGAATGCGTTGAGGTGGGGTAAAGACATTAAGGAAGGAGAACAAGATTAAGCGACTGGAAAACAAATGAATGGAAATGAATGAGATGAAAAAGATGAGAATGAGAAATAACGGAGTAGTTGAATGGCGAATCATCGGCGCAAGAGGGAGAAGTACAAAAAGATTTATGAGGAAATGACGGAGAGGGAGGAATGTACGGCCAAAAGTGAAGGATCAGAATAGTTTAAAATGTTAATTCTCGGAATATAGAAAATTTTAGGGGCGAATAAATTTTAGTAACTGCTCCCAGACTTTTATTATCCTTCCATATTGACACATTTATATGAAATTTCTATTAAATTATCGAAAGTTATGTTACGATGTATGCAAACGTTGGGCAATAAATTTCATAGTCTTGTACAGGTATTTCAAACGTTCATTCTCGTTCATATTATTAAATTAAGATAGAATTCGTATCTTGTTTTATTTAATTCCATAAGTCTTGGTTAAAAAAACAATTAATTCAATGCTCTTTTCTTTTATTCCTAACACATTATTTCTATCATTTTAACTTTTACACATGAATACGATTAATTTTTTTTCAGTTTTCAATCAAAAACAAATTTGAATTAGTTTTTCTTGTACATTATATGATATTATACACGTAAAATGATTACTTATAATTTAAGTAATTTACAATTTTATGGTGTAAACAATAATAAATCAGTTATTAAACATCTTACCCGCAATAAACGTAAATCGTTTCAATCACATAAGTTTTTTCATTACTTAATATAAAAAATAGATATTGTCATTTATCAAGTTCGATCATCATTTTCCTAGATAGTAAATCTTTTGATCCTAGGCGATGGAATGAATACGTCATTAACATTTTTCTATAGTTCGTAACTATGTTTTGTCAAATGTAGCGAACCATAACAAAACTTTCCGTAACACTGGATACCACCAGTGCATTTACATGTATGTATGTATGGCGTAAGTACATTCTTGCTCGGGTGTATAGTATTGAACTTAAGGGTTGGGGTAAAGAGAAACATCGTTTCTACAATACGCATACGCTTTAATTATAACGCTGAGTACATAAAACAATAAAACAATAAATGAGTGAAGAATATTATGGTACATTAAATTGAAATTAAACGCGCGAAAAATGAAACTAATATCATCAGCCTTTAAATTTAATTTAAAATAAAAATTGCTTCTTTAGTAACACTTCTTCATTATGGCTAGAGCAGCTACTTATTCTTTAAATTCATCTCAGATCCTTGTCTTTTTTCTGAACTTCCAACGGTCATTTTACTGCCAAATTAATTTAGATTTTAATGTAATTTTAATGGTATTGTAATTTAATTAAATGCGTCGTGCCTTTAATTATGAAAATATGTCGTATTCCCTTTACTTTTTTTCTACTAAAATTTGGTATGATTTAATTAAAGTAATTCGTAGAAAAACGAAAACTCGGGATTCTTAAAAGTTGTATTAAGTTATTTCGTGCATTTCAGTAATTAGAATAAAAATGGCTTCTCATTAATTTGCAAAACATTTGTACTTTCAGGTATGTTTCCAGAAGATTGTGTAAGCCGAATCCTGAAGCATTAACAAAAATCATTTTTTATTTTTAATTAATATGAGTAAACTGATAAAAAATAAAAGTTATTACAAAAATAATTAGAATATTTTCGATTTAACAGGAGGGAATATAAACGATAATAGTTTGAAGTAATAAGCCAATATTGATTTCAATAGGATTTTTCATTGTTCTAATTTAAATATTTGCAGTCTTACTTTTAAGGCAAAAAACTCGTTAGCTTCGGAGTAAATAATAATAGTCCAGGAGAACATTTTTATTCTCAGTATCCGACGAACATTTGGGACACCAGATGGGAAGCAATATATCTCGTTGAAAGAAAAAAATGAGTCCTGAGTCTGTGTTAAAAAGGCCGAGCTCGTCGTCGGGCTCACCCTCTTTCGTATTCTAGCCAAGTATATCCATAAACAATCGCGATAATAAATCGATGAAAAGCAAAGGAGAGCGCGGAGGTCTAAAGACTTGTGGTGACTTGGAATTGAAGTCATGCGCCGGTTCGTGCACTGCACGTGAAACAGTCATAAATATAAAATAAAAGCCCCTAAACGCTCAATGTGGGGGCGCTGGCATTTGAAACCCTCGGCGAAGAGATCCTGGCGCGTGGCGTCGGCTGTGGTTGCGTTACAAGACGGAAAATGAAGACCTGCGTCACCCCGACCTCTGTGCACCCTTACCCACCTGCAATTAAATCTTTTGTCCATTGTGTGTCTCTAGATCCGACCATGGAATGCGGAGAATATAAGGCACCGGCGCCACGGCCAGTACTATGAGTTCGCATGGCGCAGTGCAGTGAACAGCGGCGCCTCCATCATCTCCGTGACATCCTTCAACGAGTGGCACGAAGGCACGCAAATCGAGCCCGCGAAACCCCTCAGCACCCGGGAGTTCATCTATCTCGACTACGAGCCCGAAGGTACCGACTTTTATCTTAATCTGACCAGGTGGTGGGTGCAGCAATTCACGGACAAGATCGGGGTCGCTAACTCGGCTCTTAGCTAATTCCACATCCCGGGTGAGTTTTACCGGGTGGTAACTATGCTTCTAATGCTCGGCCAAGTCTCACAGGGTTGATCGTTTTGCGCCTGGGGAAAAATGAAGGTGGGGGCCTCATGAGTACAGGGCTTACATAGGTTTTCCGCCACTCTCAGCCTCGGCGAGAACTTTGAGAGGGATGCACGATGCTGATGTTAGGAGCCCACGTACATGATGGAGCTTCTTTCGGAAATCGGTTCCACGCGCTCATTTCCTATACTCTTTGCATTTGTATCGACGTTTTTTATACCCAATTTTTAATGCGACCACGAAGTGATTCGTCTTTAACTTTAGAGTTTTCGTCCTACGTTGTGTCGTGAAAAGAAATCAAATATGTTCTTTTAAGCCTCTAACGTTCTACTGTCCATTACTAATTGTAGTCCTAGAGATAAATAACTTTGTGGCCGTTGCAAAAATTGTTATGTACAAGCAAAATTCATTTTTAAAATTATTTTCTCGTGTAAAAAAAAAATGAATCTTCGGTTTTTATCTAATTATCATAATATGAATAGATATATCGTCAAATTAAGTCTATTCAATAGAAAAAACTTTCTAGTTTAATATATCAAGATAATTAAATTACTTTCAAGTATTTACTTTTTAATTTTTCAAAAATCGACCATTGCAGCTGTCAGCCACATTCCGTTTTAAAACAATACAAACTTGCTAACCTATTTTTTGAAACTTACGAATACCACCAAGTCATTTTACATAAGGTTTGCAAATTCAATTTTTAAATTATATATTTAATGAGTTTTTACCTTATTGTTTTATTAAATATAAAATGTTTAATTCAACTCTAAATACGAAGAGATGCGCATCTAGCATATTCTGCCTTATTATAATGTAATCTCGAAATTTATTTTAGTATTCATACATGGATAATTTTCATAAAACCAAGTGTGTATTTTGTAACCCGGCAATACAGTAAGTAAATAATGAGATTTATTAAAAATTCTTTTGTCTTAACAATAATTTATGCTTACAAATAATTATTTTAAATAATCTTACATTTATTATTTGTTAATTAAAATTTTTAAAGTAATTTTCATATATTTCAATAATTAAGTTTAGAAAATTCGAAATAAAATAAAAATTAAGCGATTGAATGGTTTTTAATAATGATAATTATTAATGCATATCTAATGATATCAAATCATCTTTAAAACATCACATCATTAATGAATTTTATAAAATTAGTTTTTCATAATTTTAATAATGCTCTAAATTTATTATTTTTTTAATACAAACTTTTATTTACTTGTTATGATACTTAAAGAAAGCAAAATATTTTTGGATTTATGATTCATCTACTTATCATTGTATTTTTTAATAAGCTGTAAAAGTATGTATAAAAAATTAAAACTTCTTTATAAAAAAATTCACTGTTATAGTGTTCAAAATTTTAAATTTCTATTCTATTCTTCTACCTACTAGCAAAGTATTATAATCTATAAAGTAATTTATAAAGTTTTATAAATAATAATAACAGTTTTTTATGATTAAAGAGGAAAACTGATTTTTCAATTAAACGGTTCGTATTAAGAGTTAAGAGAATGAATTAATAGTCGACTAAACTATTTTTTATCTTAATTATTATTTTTTATTATAATTGAAACTGCGAAAGCATAAACATTTTCTTTAGAATTCATAATTTTAATGAACTTTATAAATAGATTATAATAAATATAATAAAAGTAATTTTTTTCTTAATTAAGCGGGTAACTGCATTGGTCAATGTCTTTTTTTCAATCGATGTGAAATTATGAAGTTTAATTTCAAATAATGTATCATAGCATTAATGTCAGCGTAAATTTTTTTTTATTTTGTATTTGGTGGTCTTTACGAGAAAAAAATTAATTATTTTTGTTTTTTGAAATTATTATTATGATATTCATATCACTAGGAATTCTATTTTTTTTTTTTAATAAAATAATTGCAATTCTACTATAATTATTAAATAAAAACTTCAAATGATAGACTAAAACTTTCAAAAACGATGTATGAAAAATGTAATTGTAATTATTTAGTGATTGGAAAATATGACAATATTCAAATAAATATAATAGGTAATATTAAATCATTATAAATGGATAAATAAAAATCTTTAAATTCATAAAAAGTTCTGTATTAGTACATTTAGATAGCTTTTTTAATGTAATAAAATTTAATCGTGTATACTAATAAGAACAAATAAATTTGATGATGGATACATAATCAAAATATTGCTATAAAAATAAATGAGTTGGGAAAATATTTAAAACTTTGTATTAGAAATTTGGATTTTTACATTATTTCCTTGTTAAATTATTATTTAATTATTATGAGGCTTGTGTATGAGTTAATAATTAATTTTTTTTTAATTTAAAATTTTTTACAATTATAAGGGTTACATTTTTTTAAATTAAATTTCCTCATATAAATTTTGTGTTCGACCAATGCATCTAATAGATGAAATTAGACCAACAAAATAATAAAAACGTAAAAAAAAAAAAAAAAAAAGAAAGAAAGAAACGTTTCTTTCGACCAAAGCAAAAACAATAATAGCGTTATATTAATGACTTTTCAAATATGTATGAACAGACAAAAGAAAGAATAAAATAATAAATGGAGTGCCATTTCAACTGGTTGTACATTTTGTACTGCAAGTTATACCAAAAAATCCGATTATTAATTACAGGTCTTATTCATCATTAAATTAATAAAAACAATATAATTATATTAATTTTATATTACGTTTTTTATATAATAAGTACATTTAATTGAAATTGATAATGTATGTAATTGATTTGTATTTTAAAAGTTAAGTAAAATAAAATTTAAAGTTACCAATGGTTTATTTTCATATTCTACGATCAATATATTAATTTATAATAACAAATTCAGCTTTACTTTCTAAATTTTTCTATATTAAACTTTCAATTTTAATATTAATGTTAGACTTTAAAAATATTGTCTTGCATAAAAAATACATGTATTTTTATTTTTATTACGTACATAAGATCACGTAATTTTAAAACCCATATTAATTATTACATTTTAGATTCTTTTTATCAGAGAAAAACAATATATTTTATAACGTGTCATGAGAATTAGTTTAGGATAAATTTTATACATATAAATCATAAGTCAAACAGAAGAACGATAGTACTGAAACAATTTTAGAAGACCTATTTTTACGTAAGACTTAAGAATACCAAATCAATATTTATAAAAAGTGATATTGAAAACATATACTAAGCTGAAGAAATATATTATGTTACGCTATAAAAAACTTAAAAAAAACGAATGTTGGATAGAAAGTAAAAAATTATGAGCACCATGATTTATCTCCATTTTGTTCATATAAATAATTGTGAATGATTAATTGACATAAATAAACGAAAAACTACAGTAATTATAAATTTTAAACTAAAATATGTAGTGTTTTATAAAAATTCATATATAGTAATTCATAAATTTTTATTTGATGTGAAAATAAAGTATTTGTTTAATTACAATCGTATATAATAATTAAAAATATTAATTAAAAATTATTTTACAGAATAAAAATATGTTCCCAATACCATTTTCATAATAATAATAATAATAATAATAATAATAATAATATATTTATATCAACTTTATGTCAAGCACTTTTTTCACTAACTTTATTGATTGTAGTCTGAAGTATTTTAAAAATACCTGTATAATGTTTTGGTGTAACTTGCTCAAATTAAATGTGTATTATGTATAGACAATAACCATCCCTGTTCCATTTTTAACAGGGTAACCTTCCTGTATAAACATCGAGTTCGGAAAAAAATAAAAGATATTTTTGTTAAATCGAATTAACTCTTAGCTATAATAATAAGTGTAAAATATATACGTGAATATATCACTGCCCTTAATATATATTAATTCGATTTAACAAATAAACCTCACTTCGGTGCATCGTTGATGCCCTAAAAGGAAAGAATAAATTAAATTTTGCCATTGAGTCATTGCAATTTTTTAATATATCGAATAACTGATCAAAATTGAATTTAAAATTTCAATAAATTGATCTGTTATTCCTTGATATTATTAATATATGAATATGAAAAATGAAATTATTTTTATTAGTAAAGTTAAGAGAGTCTAAATTTTATAGACTGATAAATGAAAGCTTGCAAAAATTGTCTAAAAAATTGTAGTTAAAATAATGATAATTTGATTTAAAACTTTAATATTAAGAAAAAACAGAGTGATTAGAAAAAATTCGAAACTCGTTTTACGTAAATGGGTATTTAGACATAATGAAAAAAATGTGTAATCACGTTGAATCTGCCCAGCCACAGATGTATAATTTGACTTCACTTTTTTTTACCTCAGTTGTAAATAAAACATACGAATTTGTTAAGATAGATTCATACCGTACTCTTAAAAGATAAATTTTCTACATAATACATGAAAATGATAATGTATAATTTTATTCTATATTCTACTCATCTATCATTATTTTAGAGTCACTTTATGGTTATTAAAAACGTTTTTTCCAATAACGAAGTATATTTGCAAGATGGTACGTTACAAATGAATGAAAGTAATGAGACACTTGTGATTTTTTGGTATAATTCTATATTATAACAGAGAGGAAAAAACAGAGAGATAAATAGATAAATAGATAGATAGATAGATAAATAGGTAGATAGATAAATAAATAAAGAGAGAGAGAGAGAGAGAAAATAAATAGAACAAGTATACATAAAACTTTTAAAAAAATATAAAGAAATTAATCGACATATCGACTCTTTGAAAAACAATTTCAAGTCATTGATCAAGTAATATGATTAAAGAATCATTTACTCTAAAACCATTATATACATTGTAATATGTATTATTAACGAATTTGATACAAATACAACTAAGAAAAGAAGTTGATAACATAATGTGATAAAGGGTTTACAGAAAATAGAGAAATTTGTATAATTTTAATGATTGGTGAGTGTAAATTAATGAAAAAGAAAGCCATTTTTCTTTTGACATATCATCAAAAATTTGTAATACAAATTTATTTATAAACTATAATTTGTTACTTTTTCTTGTGGATTGCCTTGAAACGTTGAGATTGAAGATCGAAATAATATTGACCACTTAGTAAAAAGCTAGATTTTTGTCATTTACAATTAAAATTTGTATAATACTCTTTAAAACTCTAGTCTGTCTTTGAAATGAAATATTTCTCATTAACAAGGATACATATCGTTTTTCAAAAATAATTATGAAAAAATAGCCAAAGAATATAAAGAGAATTTTTTCATATGTACAAGCACGCAAGTGTAAGTGATAACAAACGGAAACGAATACGACAGTGCAACACATATTTTTCTTTTCTTTTCCACCTTTCAAAGGTTCCTAAATGCTCGTATATCACCATTCACTTCGGAGATTCAAGTTTTCCTATCTTTTTGTTGGAAATTTAACGCTGATATAACGAAATTCCTTTTCATCGTTTCATTTTTATAATAGTATTTCACATATTGATTACTCAAATATGTCGGAAATCAAAACGACTAGTACATAATTATTATCGTCAATCAAAATAAATTAGCAGAATAGAGAAAAGATAATGGTGGTCACTTAAATTTTAATTTTAATAATTAAATTACCGTTTAAAATTTATATATACCTTTTAATTTTAAATATTCCTACATATATACATGTAAACTCGTATATACGAGAAATTGTACACAGAAAATAAAAAGAAGTTAGAAGAGACAAAGAAAAATATGGCGTTTAATTCTCGGCATTTATTTAATCGATTAATCGAAAAAGAATATAAGTTAACAAAAATGTACAATGATATCATGCATACGTTATGTAAGCAAAATGAAACTGCTATATTAAAAATAAAATAAAAGAATTATTCAAAGAATTTAATACTATTGATTATTTTAATTATATTTTTATAATGTATATTAAAATTTTTTTAACAATTTCACAGCCGATTTATAATTTTAAATAATATTCGATTTTAATATCACAAATATAATTATTTGCGAATAACTTACTAGATGCTTATTTGTCCTTTCAGCTTTTTAATGGATTTTGCTAAACAACATCTTAAACAGAAAACACAAACAGGTGAGAATCATCGCATTAGAATTAATTTTTATTAGAATTAAAATTAGAAATAATTTTTATTAGATCCAATTAAAGTGCGTTAAATTGCGAATAGTTACCAATATAAAATGCATTGCTTGGGAAAAGTTTATTGTTCTATTATTATAGTATAGAGGTATCGATAAGGCTCGACGACATTGATTTTAACTTTATACGCCTCTCCTTCAGTCTGAAAACAGAAAATGACGTCGAACACGAATGCGCAGTGAAAAATGAGGTTCCTGCTTGAAACTTTGAAGCAGGTTCTGATAATTTTCAAAATTTACTAATCTCATTTATTAATTCTTGCTTAACTTGACAGCACCTACATTTAACAGTCTTATCAGCTCGTTTCTTCAGAATTAGTCAACCGTGCTTCGAGTTTAGGAATACCAGATACAGGTGCGTATATTCTCTCAATGACTATGTAACATTCAAACTTTTTATTTGAAAAGCTTACTTTTATTTAAAAAAAAGTATTATTATACATTACAATTAAAATTATGAAATACTTTTCAGGTTTCGAGAAAAAATTTTGCTCTAATTATTTTTAATGCTAAGAATTGAAACTTTTAAGAAGTACGAATACAAATGAGAAAGTTTAAAGTTTTATAACAAATATAAAAAGAAGAAAAGTAATTCGCTTTTTTTTCTATATAATTTATGAAAAAATTCATTTTTTATAAAAGTTTGAATTTTATCAAATTTTATTTTTCAAAGTGCAATAATTTTTAATTCCCTTAGTATTTATTTGAAATATTTAATTAAGATCCATCAATATTAAATAAATTTTCATTTTATTGTTATAAAAGATAGAGCGTGAGTATTTCAATTGCAAATGGTTAAATGAAATTACGTATTTAATACCAAGTAAGAGTTGGAAAGTCGATGATAACTGCCGATGCTGACTTTGATGTGACAGTGGAATTTAGTGCTAAAAGCTTTAGTAGCTCGAGTTCTCAACTCCAAATTTCATTTGACTGACAGAATTTTTTATAAAGTATATGTCACCTGTTTTTAAGTTAAATGCTTAACTTGACTGAACTATATCAAAAGTTGTTGTAGGTTAAAATTTTAATTGATTATGATAGCATTTATATCTCTATTTAATAAAACGCATAATCAGATAATATATGAATTTAAAAACAGAAGATGAATCTTTAAAAAATATTGCAAATAATATTCTGTTATAATTTAATAATGTACTAATATTTTTATATGTATTATCAACGTATACTAGAATAATTTAATTTAATAATATAGTAACATATATCATTAAAAATAATAATTTATGTATGTCATCCTCATATTTTTTTAAAATTTATACAATTTATATTAAAGCTAAGTAAATTATTTTACCTTCTTTTATTTTTGTATTTTTGTATGTATCTTTTACAGATAAAATTGTAATTTCTTAGTGTATTTAAATTTTTTTTTTTTATAAAATTTAATAACTTTGTCCACTTTTAGTTCATATAAAGTTATTAAAAAAAACAATTAAATTAAAGACCATTTAATATATTATAAACATATTTTTTTAACTAGTTATTCGATTCTTTAATTTTGAAAAGGAGTGTTTAAAACTCGGAAGAATGTTTATTATTCGTTATTTCTCCCTTGTATCAGAGCGCTAAATTAATTGCACTTCTGATTATTTTTTGTTTACTTGAATGGATCAGGGAATGATTTAAGTGACAACTAAAGTTAGTGAATGCCGGTTAAATTATATAAATATATTATATACAAGAAAATACACATAAAGTTAACACTTGTTTGACAAGGTAATTACAAAAATTGTATGCTTGATTTGAAAATGAATGTGTTTCACGTGTTTCTGTATGTCTGAGTTTCTTTTTTTGACTAAATTGAAAATTAAGTGTTCTATTTATACCTTTACATATCAGGTATGTTAAATGGATTTTAGCCTGCAAAGTGGGGGGAAATGTACATCATATTTAAGATGTGGAAAAACCCGATGAGCAAGTGTACCGGTCAAAATACTCCCCCACAAGCCCTTGGAAATTCCTAATCCTTTCCGGTTTGGACTTGCCAAAGGCTTGTGTCGTACGACCAAACAAGGGGTATTGATATTAAATTACTAATGATTTCTTCTTTCCGACTTTTAGTGTATGTATATTTTAATATTTTTTAAAAATATATTTAATTAATTATCATTTTTATATTACACTAAAGTATTAAAGTTAAAACATTACTAGTCTCGTAATATTATCAAGTAAAAATAATTGTAAATTGATCTTATTTATAATAGTTAATATCTACGAGCACAATATTTAACGATCAATATTACGCAAAAAAATTAATTAAAAATGAACCAGCAGTAATTTAAATTTGACTGACCGTATAATATTGAATGCTTATTTTGTTATATTATGATTAACGATTGAAATAATACCAAGAATGATTGTAATTTATTATTAAACTCTATGTTTAGACATCAATATTTATAAAATTCAACTTTTAATTCAATTTCTCCTATTGAACAAACAAGCATTCTTTTTTTCATTAATATTACGGGATAAACGTGTAAAGTCTTAAGAAAAAAGCGTGTACGCGAGCATGTACATGTGTGCGTTTATGTAATATCTAGCAAAACCGGGTCATGATCATAAGTACGTACACCAGGTCAGAGTCCATAAACCACAACCAATAGTTCGCTTACGTTCATAGAACATTCAAATCGCTACATATTCTTTAAATACTTTTAATAAAAAATTGAATATACTGCAACCATAGAATACCTGCAGGATATTCGATTCAATCGAATCTATTACCGGTGTTAAAAATTAAAGAATAAGAATTAAGGATTTAAAAGAACCAATTTGATAAAACGTATTTTTCGAAGCCAATTCCAGTCAACATTCAAACTCGCTTAATATAAACTCCTGGGCTACCCCAATATTTTTTAAATACATATTTTTTATTTGGATGCCGACAATTTTAAACTGAATGGTGTACAATAATGTGATTGATCATTTCACATGTAGTTTTTAAAATTTCGTCAGCGTGCTTTCGAAATTGTTATTGAATACTACCATTGGATATTATCAAAAGATTGGTAATATCATTTACTACAAAGAAATGAGAAGTAAATGAATATTTTGAAATTGTTATACATGTAAAATCAACTTGTAAAAGACTGCGTAGTTGCAAAGATTTTTGTCATATGAGAGATACTCAAAGTCGATTATCCAAATTCTTGAATAACTCATTGGTCGAAATTAAGATATTTATGAAAATATTGATCTGCTTGTGTTATATTATATTATAGACGTATAAATACTCGATAACTTAATATCACCCACAAGTACTATTCTCATTCAAATGTCTAAAGAAATAGATCGATGTTAATCAATCGTATGCACAAATATAAGGTGCAGGATGAAAATAATTTAAAATGCGTTGAACAATGTGTAAAACTAATATTATTACATATACGTAATCTGTAGTTTTCCTTTTCTGTTTCTTCCAAGTATTCGCCAATTTACTAATGATGCTCTACTTTAACTTCGTTCTATGAATGGCCATATTCAGAAATTAAATAAATACATTATAAAAAAAAAATTAATCCTTGCGCTATATTTTCATTTTTTATTTTATATTACTTCATAAAATAAAATTATAAAATAATTTATGACGTAAAATTAAAAAAAAGAAAATTAAGAATTAAAAAATGTGTTACTAATAAACAATTTAAAAACATTTGAAATGTGATATTTTTTTAATAATTTAAAAATTAAAAATATTAGAAATGATTACCAAGATTTATTTAGATGTAAATAAAATTATTTATTTGGATTTATAGGAACTGTACTCTCAGTTAAAAATGTATATTGATAAAAATAAGTCAAAAAACTAAATTGAAAAAATTAAATTAAAATTAAGGATTCACAAAAAAATTAAAAATACAGAGTAGTTAAACAGGAAAAAATATTGGCTTACAAAAAACTATGATAATACCATTCGATGTTACGTACTACTTAATGAAAATTAAAATTACATTAAAAACAATAATTTTTTGAAATTTCATAATGATACTTCTTAATTTCTTATTTTTTCTTTAACTTAATTTTTATTTTCATTATTACTACAAGTAACTGGAAAAAACTGTAAAATAAAACAAATATGATTTTAATAAAAATTAAGGAGTATAAACATTTTCAATCCACAAAAATTATGTACAATAACCTTGAAATTTTTGAGATTGCGTATTAGCTAGAAAGTTTTGAAAGAGCACTTTTTTCCTTTTTCTCAATAAAATTTTACATCTTCGCACAAATTATGAATGTCAAATAACTATAGTACTTATTCATTCTAATGAAAAATTATTATTTAATATTTCTTGGTTTTATTCACAGAATTATTTTTAAAATAATTATCTCAATTTTAAATTAATTAAGAACACATTTATTAGATTTTTTAAAAATATAATAAATAAGAATTGTAACGTTATTATATATGAAAGATAATTTTTTTAAACTCTCAGTATTGTTATCGATTAAACATCAAAGTATCATGATAAATGATTGAGATAATTATTTTATAAATAAGGATTTAGTATTTGTATGAAAATTTGTATAAAGCTTTTCAAACTTGAAAGGCTGTTTTTCGGAAAATTTTGACTAAATCGGTGGAAAGCTCAAAATTAAGCTCGCAAATAATTATTCCCTTTAAGAGCGTATCTATAATAAGATGCTCCAAAGGAAATCAAAAATTTATTTTTTATTCGTATATTTTTTTTTTCACCAATCTTTACATTTCAATACAAATTATTTTTTTAAATAAATACTTTTTAAAATTTAATTGTTAAATGGATGAGCTTGAAAGAAAAATAAATACGCAGCCTCAATAAGCATAAAGTAGTAATATAAATATCATAACAATAATGATAATAATTTTCATAATGGTGATAATGATATTGATGATGATGATGATGCGCATGATGATGGTAATGACAATGATAATGCTTCATTCATCTCTTTAAATATTTTACAAAATATGTCTAACGTTACTAAAAACATCACACTAATACAAGCTGAATTGCTTCTTTTTCTAGATAACGCGTAAAGAGTTTATGCGAAACGAAATGCAACCATTTTGCTTTAAAATGTATACAGATTTTCTTTTTATTTAAAAGTTTAAATACATAAAAAATCAATTGTCATAGAATTAAATTCAGTTTTAATTTTTGTGAACTCAGTAGCTGTTATGTGTGTGTGTGTGTGTATGTGTTAATATATATACATATATATTTATTTAATCTTTCATTTATTTATTTCATCTGCGCACTGAAATTTGTTAAAATAATTTAAAATATTAAATTATAAGCCAAAGATTATTGTAACATTAATATAATTAGTTTATAAAATTACATACATATTTTTTACATGTATAAAAAAAAATCAAAATAGATATTTATAATTCTTATCAATATAATTCAATTTAATAATATTAGATTTGAAAAGTCAAAAAATAAAAAATTATTTTATTAAAAGAAAAAAAATCGATTAATCAATAAAAATTAATCTATTGTATAATTATTTTACTATTTATACTAATATTTAACCTTCAAAAACTTTAACCAATTTTCAAATAGCTTTGGATAATATTTTTAATAAAAAAATAATCGAACAAACTATAGACCCATTTGTTTTCGAAAATTCCTAATATTTAAAATATAATGTCAGACAATTTTACTTTCTCTTTAATATTTGGTCACTCAATTTTGCAATATTAATATGAAAAGCTTATTTAGTATAAAACACAATGTTTGAGTATTTTTAAAAAATAATTATTATTTTTATTTTTCTCTCAAAAAACTGAAAAACACCCTTCGTACGAAGTTAAATCGTGCCGCTCCTAATTATCGAAAAACAAAAAAAAAAAGGACAAATACGGAAAGAGTTTGTCGACATTTTAAGATCTCTCCCGAATTTCTACGATGAAAAGGCGCAAAATGAGAAAAAAAAACTCCATACTTCGTGGATGCACCATGTATGTAGCATAGCCTTATAGCCATAAAAAGATGATAATCAAGATCAGTTTCTCTCGCATTATCCTTAATAGTCACAGGTTTGACTAGTCGATATATAAAAGCATCTCGCGTGCTTTTATATATAATATTTCTTTTACATTTAATATTTCTTATTTTATAAGTACACAGCTTAAATTCAGTATAGAAAATAAAAAATTATTTCCATAAATCAACAATTACATAAACTAGGAAGTGAATTCATCAAATAAAGATAAGCAAGTTTTTATCTTTTCAGTTTTAGTTAATAAAATAAATTCATCTTGATTTGCAATTAATATTTAAAAATCAGTCTTAGTACCGATAATTTGCTTAAAATAAAATTTTAATCAAATCATTGATAAAATCATATTATTATTGTTATATTTTATATTATCCTTGAAAATTAAAATGTCATGAACGAAAAATTATAGATTTAAGTAAACATAAATTATAAAAAATATTATGGAATTAAAATGTGAAAAAAATGTTTAAATTGCATGTTAAAAAAAAAATGTAATATATAAAAATCATTATTCAAATATATAAATAACTATTTCAATAAATATGCTCTTAAAAAATTACTTTTCGCAATAAAACAGAAACAATTTGCAAACTTATAGGTATGTATATAATTTTAAATAAATAATTTTTAATTAAATTAGATCAATTATTTAGTATTTAATTAATTATAAGTATGTAATAAAATTCCATTAATAATAATTTTTTATACAATTGTGCTAAATATTTAATAAGTACAATCTACTTTACTATAATTCTAAAAAGTATTAAAATTACACAATAACATTACAATTAGGATTACTTATTTTATATGAATTATAATTACATTTTTAATAAATTGTTTAAAATATCAATTTAATCTTTTAAAAATATTAAAAATTTAAGTAGATTGAATAGTGTTTTTTTACAAAATATAATGTAAATATGGCAACAAAAAAATGGTTGGGAAATTCTATAACTAGATAATATGTTATTAAAATGCAAAAACAAAAACAAAATAAATAAATAAGTTTATTTATTTTTTATGATATATTGTACTTTCTTCTCAAAATTCATTAAATTTAAAACTTGTTCTTCATAATATTTATGAAAATACAAATATTCATAAAATTTTCTTTTTGAATTCTTCTAATGTTATATAAATAATGCAGTAACCGATATAAAATATTTCTTTCCTTTAATCATCTTTTAACATTATGTTTACTTGGTTAACTTTGATTTTATAAGGTTTTATTGTTTTCTTTAAATCTAACTGAATATTATATTGTATGAACTATTTTAATATTTTCCATAACAACTTACAAGAGACACATATAATATTTATGATACTGTCATGCTAACTGTTCCTAGCGTAGCAATGAATAGATGGTATAATTTGATATTTGTACTTATTTAAAGAATGCTATGCTATTTATAACGTTAAATTATTTCATCTAAAAGACAAAACAGACAAAATAGTAGTTTTTGTGGACGTCATGTAATTCGTAGGCACAGACGAGTGTGCACTTATCATCAAACATAATCTATACCAAAAGATTATATTCAGTTTCAGCATTAATAAAGCTAAAACTCAAATTCGATCCAGTAAAGTCTAATATGGGATAAGGTACCTAGATAAGTTATGTGTATAATCAATTACTTGAACAAGAAAAAATTTAATAGTCTTTGAGGCTGGAACGAGTATTGCGAGGGAGAATATTTTGCTAAAGAACATACGTTTTCATCTTCGCAATAGAAATACAACAAGAAACGTGTTGGAGTAAAAAAAATAAAAAGAGCAATAATAGTAATGGGCCAGCAAAAATTTTTAAAGGGAAGGAAAATTAATAATTGAGTATAACTAAATACAAATATTAACTCAATATTTATATATACATGAGACCAATAATGTTGATCTTAATTACAAGTAACCCATATACACCCGAGATGGATATATACCAAGAAGAAATCTCCTATGATATGTTGATGTGCTATGATTGACCTGTCAATAGATATTAATGGATCCTTGATCATATACACATTTGCTTTTCATTTAATTCTGATAAATAAAAAAATGGTTCTAATATATAACATTAAAAAAATTCAACCTAGTCTATTTTATTTATAACGACTAAGAAAAGTGCATGAGTGGAAATCAAAATACTACGGTGGCTAAACAACTGTCATTGGTCAATAATTTTTTAAGATTAATGGAAATTTTGTAGGCTAATCAACAACTCGAAATGTTATATTCAAGATGGCCGGAACATATGATCCATCCACCGATTGAGATTATGATATGATATACACTCGAGACCCACTGTTTAATTTCTAAAATAAGCTGGTTACTAGTATTGTTACCGACTGGAGCTGAAAGTTCTTGTACATATAAATATTTCAATGTGGGTTACAAGGCTTCATTAGCTATCGATCATTGTACAATATTTTTGATGAGAATATTCAATGCTCATATCGACTGAATAAAATATTATCTGTGAAGCTACCAATACTCAAATAGAATACAAATTTGATCAGCAATTTGCGCCTATATGTTATTACTGTTTAGCATATTATGTCATAATTATTTTTTAAATGATTTTGGTCATAAAACAGGACTATAACATCTGTTATCAGTTTGTTTGTTAAACCATTTGAATTAAAAACCGAGTTATGTGCTTCAATTATTATCATAACTGCTGGTTTAAAAACAGTCAAAAAACATGAATTCAAATAATGAATAGTTATTTACAGATTAATCATTTAAAGGTCGTATGCATACTTTTCAAACCTCTAATATATAATCTGGTTCTTCGCTATCAAACAAATCCAACTATTTTCTATATGTCTATAAATTTCTATTTTTGACACTTGTATTGAATACCAAATAATCATTGTAATTTAAAAACTAATTACATTTTGAATTTTCAAATAAAAACTTTTTTTTATGTTGAAACACTATCATTTTTACTTTAACCTGATGTCTTTCGTTGTCCTTACTTTATTGATAAGAATTTCTTCATTTATAGTTGATTACTAACATAATAAAAAATTGGGAGATATTCAATATTTATATTTTAAAATCTATAATCGATCTAAATAATATCAATATTATTATGTAATAACCATTTAGAAAAACATGTATGAAATAATAATATAATTGCGGTATAAATCAAAATATGAATTTTAATTAGATATTTAGAATATATATATATTAACGTTCTTACTTTTTTTTACATTAGTTAATACTATAAAAAATAAACTATTTTGTTATTAAATATTTAGATTTCAGGAAGTTAAAAATTACAAATATCAATTATAATTTCTTGAATCATTGTATATCTTTTATAATACAAATATTAAATAGCTATATTTTCTTAACTAGTCCAAGCAATAGAGCACTTTCTAGGTTATGAAAAAAAGCTTATTATATGTATAAAAATTCGTAAAAAAATCGGTAGATTCTAATTTTTTTGAATACCACTCATGATATACAGGGACTTTTTTTATTATCAATTTTATCGAAAAAATGCATTTATTTAAAACTTTTTTTGTTATAAAATGAAAAGTCTTAATTTTAACACTATAGTATCAATGGACGATTTATAGTTAATAAAATTGTGAATAAAATTTGTTTTTATTGTCACGTATGTAATATTGCAATCGCATACGCGACGAATAAGTTGTACTCGCGTTAGTAAACGTAGACAAAACATTAGGAAATTGACAATGAGGGAATCGAAATGAGTCGTGAGTAACGTGAAATCTGCGAGTAATAAGAACTTCTGAATTCGCCAAATTGTGAAAATTCAAGATCGGAGGCGACGAAGAATACGCAGAGGTCAATCGAAAGACAACACCGGAGAGAGCTGACCGAACGATAATCAAGCAGAAACACTCGGAGAGAGAATTTGCAGATTTTGCAATTCTCCATAAAGCGCAGGTAATGAGCTAAATCGAAAGAAACGCATGGGGCATTCATTCTCAATTCGTACTTCGGCTCGGAGATCGACTTCTAATCGGACTCTTACAACTGCATTATAGAATTTTTTTGGTTATTTATTTTACGTCGGAGATAGTATTGAATAATTAATTATTAGGTAATGTTTAAAGGATTTAAATTAGTTGCCCGTAGTAAATCATACGAACGCGATCTTAAGCCACGTTTAGTGTCGCCCAATTTAACAGCGTCCGGGGAGTGGAATTCCACGAACGAAAAAGAGATAACGTTGGAATTCGCTCATTATCTTCTCGTCGACATAGAAACTCCGGAAGAACAGCTCCGAGTTTGCGGAGATAATATTCAAAAATTGAAATCAGTGGGAACCGAATAAATAAATAAGTGTGATTCAAGGAAGGTGAGTTCAAAAATGGTGGACGAACAAAACATTATCGATCTAGGAGGATGGCTGAGCGTAGACACCGTATCACCGGATACCAATATCGACGAAAAGGATCGTCGTCTTGAAGAGATGATGGCCGAAATAAAAGCACTGAGAGGAGAAATCGATCGACTCCAAAGAGAAAAGATAGATCGCCGTGTGAACCTCAGATAGCGTCCGTTGATACACCCAGAGCGTGTGCAGCCGCGCCAGCCGTCATACCTCGAACGACACCTCCACGACAGCGCGAATCTTTTAGCCCCTCGAAGCCACCCGATAATTCAAATATGCACCCGAATTTTCCATGAGATCAAGTATGTCCGTATACAAAGTAGCAGATCAGATGCCGAAATATTCAGGAGAACCAGACGAAATACTAAATTTAATAAACTGGATACACAAAACCCTAGACGACAAAGGGTCTCAAGTAGAACGGTTCATCCTGCGGGCTTTAAGTAATAAAATGATCGGGAAGGCAAAGAGATTTATGGAATCCAAATTAAGCAATTACAATTCGATTAACCAATTTATTGCCAATTTGGGAGCCGTTTTCGGGGCTCTCAGGTACATAGTAGGACTTTTCGACACCATTTCTATTCGAGTAGACGCGAGAATACCTGGGACCCTCGAAAAAGCTATTAATCTCGCAGTCAGATTTGATAAAGAACTTTACGAAATCCGAGAAAGAGAGCGAGCGCGATAAAAACGGGCGTGGTCCGCGCTACGATAAGCCTTACTAATAGCCGATGTGGTGCAAGTATTGGGACAGGAAAGGTCATAACACTGCTGACTGCCGAATTCTGTTAAGAGAGGCGGATCACGAAGCGCAAAACCCGAACGAGACATACAAATGGCCCAGTATGCGGAAACGCCCGTTAGGAAAAATGCCGACGCGCCCTACCCCACTAATCTAAATGACGTTAACACAGAACCGGCCAATTATAATTATAATCGCAGAGGTAATTATAACAATTAGCCGCACAGCAATAATAGAGGCAGGAATAATTATCAAGGAAGACCAAACGATCGTCGGAGTTACTACAACGACAATAATGAATATTATAATCAAAGCTACGGGTATAAGACCACGAATTACCGAGACCGGGGAAGATATAAGAACAATATGGATCATAGGATGGATTATGCCAACACCGGTCCTAGGAATAACCATAGTTAACCAAATGACCGATTCCATCATGAGGTACCCTCGATAAATAAAGTGCCACTATACTCGCAAAATGCGAGAGTGAATATGATTCAGGATCACCCGGGGGACAGTTCCGTCCCCATAAATAATGACGACAGACATTTAAACTAGAAGCTTGTTCAACAAAACCCCTGGTTGTTGAGCAAGAAAATCTGGAAATAAAAGAAAAGCACTTCCTCGATATAAACCTAGCACGAATTAATTATATGGAAGAGGGAAGAAAATTGCCTATTATAGAAATCCATGGTATAGAATTTACAAAAAATAAAGCTTTTTTTTACGTGGATTTGGGAGCAAAGGTATCAATAATTAAAGAAAAAAGGTTAAAATGAGGAAGTTAAACGGCAAAAACATCATGATAATGGTACACGGCTTCGCCTCGGGACAATGCCTGATGGTGGGAAGTCTGCCGATAGCGATTCACGACGTTAAGTGTGAATTCCATGTAGTCCCCGAGGATCTACTGATTGACGTAGACGGGATCCTTGGGTAGGACATAATAGGGAAATATAAGGGCACAATTAATGCCGAACACAAATATTTAAAATTGGGGGACATATTAATACCCTTCGCTCGCAATAATAATATTGAGATACCTGTGAAAACAAGAAAAAGAGTTTGCGCACGCGTAAAAGGAAATACAAAAATTGGCTGGGTGCCACCTCAAAACTTAGCACCGGGAATTCTGTTTGGTAATTTTCTGTCCATTACAAATAAAGGCGTAATATTCGTGGAATTTACAAACATCATCGAAGTGTCAGTTTCCATATCAATACCGGAAATTGAATTATTGCCATGCTACACGATGGATGATAAAGGGGAAATAGATATAGGAGCGAGACATGATAAGAGGGATGGTGAAATAGATCAGCTAAGAATTAACAATTTATTCACCGATAAATCAAATTATGACAATTATAAAAAAGAGGATTTCGTGGCGCCAATTGCCAGCGTCAGAAAATTCAATGTTTATTTGATTAACAATCCGGAACAATGAGAAGAAAGACTCAAGATAATTATGTCCCTCGTGGATCTTGAGGAGAGAAACACCGAAGATATAAGATTACTTCGGGACCTATTACAGAAATACACGGGAAGCTTCGGTTTCGATGACAAACTGCTAGTCGCGACTTGCCTATTAACATACAAAATAGAATTAACATCCGACAAGCCGCTAAAACAAAGTAATACAGGTATTCACTCGTTTTGAAGGAAGTATTGCAACAGGAAATCAATAAATTAGGTAAAAAAGGCATCATCGAACCATGGATGTTTCCGTATTGCTCACCAACTTGGATTGTTCCGAAGCAACCGGTCGCGCAAGGTAACAAAAGATGGAGGTTGGTGACTGATTTCCGAAAAGTAAACGAGATCACTTTGGGGGACTGTTATCCCGTACCGTTCGCAAACAAGCTCATTGATAAACTCGCGGGGTCAAATTATATATCCATCATGAACCTCAAAATGGGTTTTTTTCAAATAAAAATGGATTCAACCTCGGCACCACTAACAGCATCATCAGAGTCGAAAGGGAGCTTTCAATATAACCGAATGGCTATGGGTCTGAAGTGAGCCCCCACCACCTTTATGCGCGCAACGGAATTAGCTTTAGTAGGACTATCGAGGGAAGAGATAGATGTATATTTCGATAACATTGTGATCTTTTGAGATACCCTCGACGAACACCTAATTCGATTAGAAAGGGTCCTATGCAAACTAGAAGCCGCTAATTTAACAATCGAACCCAAAAAATGTTAATTTTTGAAAAATGAAGCCAAAGTCCTGGGGCACATAACCAGATCGGGAAAAATACGCATGAATCCAAGCAAAATAGTGTCGGTTAAAGATTATCCTGTACCCACAACAGCGAGGCAAATAAAACAATTTCTCGGATTTGCCGGATATTACAGAAAATTTATTCAAAATTACGCGAAAATAATACTACCATTATTAGAAGTTATTAAAAGTGAAAAATCATTTTATTGGGGAAAGAGCCAACAAGAAGTATTTGATAAAATCAAAGAGATACTGTGCAGTGAGTCATTCTTACAGGCACCTGACTTGACAAGGCCGTTTATTGTGACGACGGACGCGTCATATTACGCGCTCAAAGTCATCTTGAGCCAAGACGAATTAGGGAAAGATCGACTATGCGCCTACGCGACATGGTGTTTGAGTGGCCTAGAACTAAGGTATTCGACATATGACAAAGAACTATTACCAGTAGTTTTATGAAAGAACAATTTCGGCATTATTTATACGGAACAAAATTCACTATCATAACAGATCATGAACCTCTAAAACACTTTCGTGCCACTAAACACTTTGGCACCCATTTGAATAGGATAAAAGCATCACTACAAGGTTACGAATTCGAGATAATATATAGACTGAGGTTAAAGAACGCAAATGCGGACGCGTTATCAAGAAATCCAATACTTCAGGAGGGCGAAGTAAATCCCGAATTGCCCAGAAACAAGCTGTATGCGTTAGCGGATCTACAAAAATAAGAACAAGAGAGGAACCCCAAAGACGGATACATCGGTATGATGGAGAAACGGAAACGAATGAATGACTCCGAAAGCGAAACGTAATCGGATGGGAAATCGACGCGTCTCACAAGCGAAAGCGAGGGTTGGAAACCATATGAAAAGCGGGATTCTTGGAAGGGGAGAAAGAAAAAATAACGAAAACGAGCCCTTCGCAAGCGGAATAAGTTGTACGATTCAACAATATTGGATCATGAAGTCGCGACAACCAGCGATATTAATGCACAAGCCCAATCAACGCGAGAACAAAGAAATTTGGAAAAAGTCGGGAATGTAACAGCAAGCACCCCTCTCGAAAAATCGGGTTTAATAAATGCGAAGCACAAAATTAGTTTCCATGGCTCTAGTAACGATGAAGACAGCTCCCTCGAACAATTAGAGGTAATAGAGAATAGGGAAAGTAACAAGATCACGGTAACAGTAATAAGTAGAGATAAAGATCACGAGTATGACCAAGAAGAACCGAAGGAAATAAAAGTCGAGTCGAAAAAGTATACTGTGGAAATAATAACGAGAGATCCAAAAGATCATGAAGGATCGGACGTCAAAATTCGAAGAAAAACGTCAGAACTTGTAGAGATTCGCGAAGAACGGGTGAATGAAAATCATGGGGCGAAACGACTATCAGACTTTGTGTTGGATGAAATAATAACATCACCAAAAGCCAGTCCAAATGATAAACCGATTGAAATTCCTAATAATATCGATCAAATAACAAATAAAACCTTTAAAGATATGAGCCTGGAGGAAGAACACAATAAGGATGCATATTTACCATTATACAATCAGGGCTTGCAATTCATTGAACCAAATATAAATATTGCACGCGAAGTAATACCAACAGAACTACCGACTGTCTTTTCCAGAGTCTCAAGACCGGCACGAATTTATCGATATTAGCAACGGAATTACAAGAAAAATTATTAAACTCGAAATTTTTAAACGATTGACAGGAGCCGAAAGAAGCTGTAAAAAATTTATCATCTCAGAATGAATGGGGAAACGACGACTGAGTATATATATTTTATCAAGAATTCAATTTTAATATATGCATACATTTTTTAATTACAAAAAATAAATGAATATATTGTCATTTCATAGATAAAATCCGTAATCCCATCATATATTTGCATTTAGAAAATAACCATTATACACCATATGTAAAAGCAAACAGACGTCAGATAACATGCGAATCCACAGAATTCGAATCGGGATCAAATAAAGACGATAGTGTAAACAGCGATAACAACGATCACGAGGTCAGCAACGCGGTAATAGAATCATCTGGAACTGAGACCGAAATAAGAGATACGGCCTTGACCGAGAGCGAAAATGATCAAATAACGCAAGGCTCACGCTGAAACGACATAGAGTGACGCGACTACACCTCCCACCACTAAAACCACCGTGGATAGAGGACCCCGACGCGAAATTTACGAGAGTTAAGCTAATAAATGAACATCTCTTTAAATACCGCGAAAATCTGGTATTTCTACTGACTGCTGACGCCAGTTTTAACACCGAAGTTTTGGAAACTTGAATCGAGAGAGAATATATACTTCTCGACTGCTGGATAAACAGGGAGTATACCATCGGTGAAATAAATCTAAAAAGAATTCAGGACATATTTATTATGGGTATAACCATAAAAGGACATGTAAACGAAATGGTAATGCGAACTGGAATAAATAAAAGCGTTAAAAATTTGAAAATCATGTGTCGTAATAACAGCGTTAAAAGCATTGCTATAAAAAAGATTTACATTTGATGAAAGATACAGAATGCAATTTTTTCATCGAAAGTTGCAACAAGTTATTTGATAATGAAAACATCGGGATTGTTTTATTCAAGGATAATCTACCCATACCAAAGTACAAGATAGGAACACGATAATTCGAGAATATCATGAATCACCTATGGGAGGTCACCGTGGAATAAACAAAACATACAAAAAAATTGCAGCTAATTATTATTGGAAAACCATGCGACCCAAAGTAGAACAGCTTGTAAAAGCATGTACGAAATGTCACACGAATAAATTAGTGAGAAAGAAAACGAAGATGCCAATGATCACTGATATACCCTCTCACGCATTTGAAAAAATATCATTAGATTTTTATGGCCCCTTAGCAAAGACAAAAAACGGCAATGTGTACATTTTTACGATAGAAGATTTACTGAGGAAATACTGCATACTGACCCCAGTAAAGCGAGCTCCTGCAATCGAAGTCGCGAAAACAATGATCGGCAAAATGATATGCTATTTCGGACTACCTACAACAATATTAATAGATCAGGGTATGCACTTCATCAATAGAACCCTAGAAGAATTCGTTAAAATATTCGGAATCGAAAAATTCAATATAAACTGCATATCATCCTCAATCGAACGGGAGTATAGAACGAATGCATCATAAAGTGACCGAATATCTTAAAAGTTACGTCGAAATGTAAAAAGAATGGGACGAATGGGCTTGTCTGTGTCAACACGCTTATAATTGTACAGAGCATGATGCTACAGGATATACTCCGCACGAGTTAATTTTCGGCCAAAAAGCGCACATACCATCAAGTTTTAAAATATCAAACGATTGCCCGACATACGATGATTTCCATCAAGAAGTAGTCGAAGCGCTTAGTCAATTGCAGACATTGGCAGCAATGAATTTAATTCAATCAAAATACCGGTCTAAATACTACTATGACAGAGGGATAAATACTCAAAATTTCAGAGAAGGTGAGATGGTATATAGGCTAAAAGAACCACAATTAGGAAAAATGGCAAAACAATACGTGGGTCCCTTCGATAATTGTCGGCATAAATTATAAAATACACAATGTCACATTAAAATATCGAAAAGATACAAGAATAGTAAACATGGACAAATTAAAGCGATCAAATGAATTGAAACGCGAAAAATCGTAAGATATCAACTAATAGATAAGCATAAAAAAAAATTTAAACAAAAAAAAACTCAATCGATATTTTTCAATTAATAATCATAAAATATTTTTTTTTCTTAGTAACATTCATGTATTATTCTTACTAATAATGATATACATATATTAATCTCGATATTAATGGTTATCTAATAATTTCATACTATAATCATATATATGATCCCATATAGATATAATAAATAGTTGTAAGTGCTATAATATAAATCTAATTACTAATTATTACGAATGAGTAACAGAAAAAAACCACGCCCGAAAATTATCGAAACGCCATTAATACAGTACTCAGTACATATAGGTAGAACACCTCCCACATAAAAAATGAAACGAATATAATTAGCGAAAAATAATAAACAAAGAGGGACCTCCCTTCCATTTACATCTTACCCGAGCAACCAAAATACGAGTAAATACAGTAAAAAACTCAAACTTCACAATCCACTAAATTCAAAGAAAACACACATCAAACTAGATATTTTCGGGAATAAAATCGTTAGATGAAGTATAGAATTCCTTGTTTTTTCTTAAAAATTTATTTTCTTATTAATTCACATAAAGTTCTCTTTCGTAAAACCATAAAATTAAAATTTTCATCAATTTTAATGATATTAAGTCTTAAATTTCAACAACAAAAAAGGATTTCTTTTTCTCTCCAATTATTGTTTTAATAATATTAATTAATAAAAGAATTCATTAATTATGAACGGAAAAGACAATGATGACAGAAAAAAAAATTTTTGAAATACCGGGATTCGAACTCGTGCGGCCGGGGCAACAGGCAGCAGCCTTGGCGTATCACCATATCATCATATGGTCCAAAATAATTTTAGGATTATAAAATCAATACAGAAAAAGACAATGTATTATTCAAATCAAACGAAGACACTAGACACGACAGACAAAAAATATTTGTAAATAAATAAATAAATTAACAAACAAATGAAATAATTAAAATCAAATAATATATAAAATCACTAGAAAAATACGATTAACATATATTACTTGCCTAAATAAAATAAAAAAAAAAAGAGGGAAAGAAAAATGAATTTCTTCATCATAATAAATAAATAAACAAACAAACCTCTAGGAGTCAGTGACAAGAGGCACGACTCGTAAATCAAAGGGCATGAAAGTGCAGTACACATGACATCACACTGACCAGTAGGTTTTTATACAGCCAAAGCTGTGTTGAAATATATATGTAATATGAAAAAATGTACAATATATGAAGGAAAAACTTTCCTCCTTACCTAATCTTATTATCCCCAATCCTTTTGTTAATCGTATGAAAAAAATATATGAATGAAAAAATAAAATATGTAAATATTACAGGACGATGAACGAGACGCAAACAGACGACTTTATAATGCCTATAGAAAGTAATCCCGGGATATTTATGAAAGGAGTGGCGATATTGCATGAATCGAGGAGCACTTGGAAAATAATTCAATACTTAGAAACTAATGATAACCTCCTACATAGCAAACATCTGATCGATGCAATAGACAAACTGTCTAATAAATGTCGAAATGAAATAAAAATAAAAACTTGTAAAAAACGATTCAATAGTCTGAAACATCTCGAGAAAGAGGAATTAATAAACATACGAGAGGTAACTAAAATACTAGAAAGAACCAGAGAAAAGAGGGAGTGTTGCCGTTCATAGGTTCATAAAATCAGCAAATTTTTATTTGGGACACTTGACGAAACCACAGAAACAAAAATAAAAAACATAATTGACAACATTAAGGTGAAAACAAGCGAATTAAGCAAACTTTTAGCCAATTAGACAGAGATAATAGAAAATAGATTGTAATATAATGACAAAAACGAAACTATTACGCGACAAAATAAATAAAATAACGAGTGATGTCTCAAAAATCCAGAAAAAACTGAAATGGGACAAACTAATAAGACTATTAGAAGATTACACTAACATTCAAATTCGAAGCACGCAATTAATACTACATATAACGCAGCTGGCAGCCAAAAGCAAAATCACCTGAAATTACTCAACGAAAAAATGATAACGGAAACAGCAAGAAAAATTAATGAAAAATTAAGCACAGAAACTGTCATCTTAATCTTCAATATCAAAAAAAAAATTTCCGACCTCGACGGATATCCTGGTCACGGCACCAATGTTACGTATTTAAATATCGTCAATATATATATTATTATGTATTATTTATTTTACCGCCGGTTTACTATTCCGCCATAGCTGAGTCGGTCAAAACGTCTCAGCCATTGCGAGGATCAGGTTACTTCAATAAATGATACGATGATTAATATTCACGACTTTACGTTTATTTCATATAATCGGAAGAAAGAGTTTGTTATGTGTGTGTGGCTCGTGATACGTCAGTTGTACCTTAATTGCGACCGTTTATTAAATTATTGTTACACTTCTCGTCTTTCGTTAATTATGCGTTACTTCTTACTCGACTTAGACTGGGAACCTCTTGTGTGATCTTGAGTGAGTTTTTACAATCTCTCTATTGCAAGTTTTCGAATTCTCCCACTACCTGTTTAACCCACTTGTCTTAAGTATTTGTTAATTATTTCCACACCTCTTGTAAATCTGGATCAACTTTATACCGATCAACTATTTCATAATTCCAATCGTTACCGACTTTATGCTATAATTTGCAACTTTTGAATTGTAGGTTACTAAATTATGTCGAATTTCGTTACGTACGTAACACGGGCCTGCAATTTCGACGTCTTCGTCGAATATTAGATTTTTCCATCATTATCCAAGTTCTCTTCCAGCTTCTCCTTGTTTTTATTTATTTTTCTCTATATTGTTGTTTTTACAAAGTTACATCTGTAACCTATCCGGGCCTGCAATTTTGACGTCCTCGTCGAATCTTAATATTTATATTGTTTGTGTGAGTGTGAATGTTCGTGTTTTGTGATTTTATTACCCTTGCAGGGTGATACATTTGTTCTTGTACTCTTTTTCTTCCATATAATATTAATAATCTATATACATAATTAACATACATCTTTATTTATACATATTATTATTATTTTTCATCTTGATGTTGATGTTGGTTCCTCGCGCTGGTTTGTCTTGGTATCTTTTTTCATTAAAAAATTTTTATCACACAATAGTTATAACCCTTATAATTTTTCTGAAACAGATTATCTTATTAATGTATTTTTTCAATTAATTATTTATTCAATCATATAAAAAGGATTTGTGACATATTATAAATGGTTATATGCAATTATTTATTATTATTCTATCAATTAATTATTTATTTCATTAATTAATTACCCTATGACTTTTGTGCTATTCTAGGTTGTTGTACCGTTAATTTTGCCATTATTATTTCGTCTAGTTCATATCCTTCTACAGAAATTCAAATCTCTCAAAAAATATTATGGTACATGAGAATAATATTACAGTGATATTGTTAGTTAGGAATGGATAGAGCAGAGACGAGAGAAAAAATAAATTGTTATTACTTTACTCGAGGAATCTATTAATATACTACAAATACAGCAATATTATAATATATAATTGTATATTATTTTCCTTATTGCCGCTAAAAGATTTTGCAAGTCGGTATCATGTCTGCACTATCGTGCCCTAAAAGGTATTCCTTTATTTTCGGGTCGTGCCTCCCACTAACATATGCAATTCTTATTTATTATGATTCCTCAATGATGGGTGTTAAAGGGATTGAATTAATGGTTTGATATTTGTTTATTTTCAATTACATAATTATTTTATATCATAATTGTAATTTTATTTACTCTGTATTGATATGCACTATATATTTCCGAGTTGTACACCTTACCATAATGAGCTTATTGGCTCATCAGTAAAAGGATCAGTACTCGATAAGCATTCGTGAGCGTCGGCCGCATTTCGCTTTCGCTTCGCAGCAATTCTGAGAATTTTACTGCCGCTTATTAACATAGCACACATTCGATATAAATCATTTCGCTACAATATTTTGCATTCATTCTTACTTCCCACACACCTCAATTCCTCTCCCGCTTCATCCCTCCTACCCTCTCACCTTCCAAAAACCACCCCATTAACTCCCATCCCCTCCCCACTGCAAAAATGCTCTCACGAAAACAAAATATAAATCAACTAAGCAAATACTACGCCGCTTAAGTGTTAGTGCAATAATCTTTATACACACCGCACAACAATCCGTCACTCTACCATCATGGAGCACTCGCACTCCGCCAATAACATGGATATTGAATCCATCGAGGCCTTCAAAAGAAAAGCCAGCGAGGCTCTCAACAACAGCAATATGCCTCTTCCATCGCTAGACACCTTCAAATTAGCGACTTCACAAAACAATAAAAAAGGGAAATTAAACCCCTGCCCTAACTTGAGTGCACGCAGATCATCGACATACAATGCAGCCATCTCAATTGACATCAACGAAAAGAGCCCTAACATCATCTCGCCTAACAAATTTGAAGTTCTACGCTAACTGAACGACACAACCTCCAATGCCATTACTCAAGATCTCGCCCATCTTCAAGCATCATCCAGTAAACACTCCTTCAGCAAAATCAACAATCAATCAACTTCTGACGAACATCTTTCTCAGCACCTCAATAATTCGACTAACCGTGTAAGTGTAAACAAATCGGACAAACCTCCCCCCATAAACATATACTACACAGAACTTAAAAAAATCATAAGCATATTAATAAATAAATTCCACTCCAAAAACTTCTTTATTAAAAGAATAAACAATATTAAGCACGCCCTTCAATTAAATAATCTAAAAGACTTTTTAGGAGCAAAAATCACCTTAAAAAACAACAATATCCCTTTTTTTACCTTCACCCCTAAGTCTCAAAAAAACATCATAATTGACAACAAAAACCAAAAAATCGAAAAAATCTACAAACATTACTCCTCTCATCTTTCCTACGCAAACGCACTCCTACCAAACCGTCCTCCTCCCACTCCACACAACATTCCCTCGTACCCCTCCCTACATCAACCTCCTCCTCCTCCCGTAACTCTAATTCCCTCCCCGACAATAACTTTATTACCATCTCCTCCATCCAATCCCTCTTTATCAACTTCTAGTCAAATCTTTTCAATTATCTTCAAAACCAGCTCTCTCAAATACAAGCAAACATCAGTAGTAACTAAAAACGGATCAACATTCTAGCTGATTCATTAGCTGATCTTGTTCATCCATAATGACCCCCTTCTTCTCCAATACCACCTCACCCTCTACCCTCCACCCCCTTTCACTAAAAATCATATCCCTAAACATCAACTCCATTGTCCTAACCAAAAAAAGATTCGACCTACTCCTCACCCTCGAACAATTAAATCCCGACATAGCCCTCCTATCCGAAACCAAATTCAAATCCAACCACAAAATTTCATTCAACAACTACACCACCATCCGCACCGACAGGCCAAACTCCAAACAAGGCGGGGGAGTAGCTATACTCATTAAAAAACACATCCATTTCACCCACATCACCTCTCCCACACTAACAAACTTTCATTCCCTCGAACTAACAATCATCAAAATCGACCTCAACAACAACAATAACCTCTTCATAATCGCTTCATACGCATCTCAGAAACGAAACGCCAACTCATTTAAACACGAATTCCACGAACTTTTCAAGTCGCTCAACCTCTCCAATCCACACAACTACTACATCATAGTAGGCGATCTCAACGCCAAGCATAAAAATTGGAATAATCCCATCAACAACTATCGCGGATCCTTCATAAAAAACTGGTTTTTCTCCAACTCACTCCACTTCAGAACATTCTTATACCACTCACTCTCACCCTCCTTTCCCCGCAGTAACTCGTTCATAGATCTTATTATCTCCGACAATCGCATAAATATAACAAATAGCACCCCCGAAAACCAAATCCCCACATTCTCATTCCCCAGTGACCACCTCGGTCTATCATTCACATGTATCATCCCCAACTCTTCACTCCCATCTCACCCCACCCACACTCACTCATCATCCCTCTCCAACTACAATTGCACCAAAACCAACTGGAAAAAAATTTAAACACATCATGCAGCAACAATATCACCCCGAAATTAACCCCCATCACCCCCTATCAAACCTCGAAATAGATAATCAAATCGCCTCTCTGAAATCCACCATTTACGACGCCATTCATAAATCGACTCCTCCCCCTTCACCCCCACGCTCCTATCGTAAATACCTCAACTCTACAATCATCAAAATGTTAAACGATCGTAAAGTCATCACACATACCATCAAACAATCAAAAGAACATCGTACTCATCACCCCGTCATACCCTTTCACCTCCTTACTCTCACTCGCAATCGCATCAATTCAGCCCTCTCACATCAATTCAACATCTCCGTTAAAACATATTGACATAACAAAATCGCCTCTCTCTCTCATACCAACCTCTTCCCCAAACTAAAAAAACAATTCAACCTCAACTCGAAATTCTCCACCCCCATTATTCATATCCCACAACCTACACTCCCACTTCTTCTTGCCAGAAACATCACTCTTTCATCTCCCACCTCCCCCATTTCAGCAGATAACCATTACATCTTCACCAACCCCATAGACATCGTCAACCTCAAAGGTGCATACCTCCACTCAACCTACAACATCCCACCCCCTACCCATCCTAACCAATTTTACTCTCTAGTAAAATCCAAAATTGATAACTTCCTAAACTCACATCTCACTAACACTCTCACCCCCTTTTCATTAAACAATTCCGCATTAAATCCCTCTCAACCCTTCAACCTCCCAAACTTTTTTATCAACACCCATAGCTTGATCAAAATCATCAACTCCCTAAAAAATAAAAAATCACCAGAAGTTGATAAAATACCTAACTTAGCCATCAAAAACCTCCCCCCAAAAATCATCTCCACCATCATCATCATACTTAACAACACTCTTTATAATAATCATTTTCCAGCACATTGGAAAATAGCAAAAATTATCACTATCCCAAAAAAAGAAAAAAAATTCCGCTTCTCTCGAAAATCACTGCCCCATGAGTCTCCTCCCTTCACTAAATAAACTCTACGAAATCATCATCAATCATGCCATCATTTACATTTGTCATTCCAAAAACATCTTCCCTCCTCAACAATTCGGCTTCACTAATCATCACTCTACCATCTACGCCATCTCTAAATTTCACTCCGACATCTGCTGGTCCCTCAACTCCAACAACTCCCTTGGTGCCCATCTACTGGATCTAAAAAAAGTCTTTGATTCAGTCTGGCACCAAGGCCTCATTTTCAAACTAATTAAAAAGAATTCCCTCTATTTCTCATCAAACTCATTCTCTACCTCATAATCAATCGTCATTTCTTCACAACTAACAAACATTACCTCTTCTCCCAATCTTTCCCTACATCCAACGGCTTCCCTCAAGGAGCCATCAATTCACTCATTTTATTTAACATCTATATCAACGATATCCTTCATCTTTTCAATTTGAACAAAAACTTAAACGCACAAGCGCTCGCATTCGCCGACGACATTATCATCTATTCATCCAATCATAACATCGACCTCATCAATCAAAATCTCTCTTCAACTTTATCCAAAATCATCACTTTCCTAAAAAACTGGAGGCTGGAACTCAACCCAAAAAATGCGAAGCCATACTCTTTCATCCTCCCACAAAGCTACTCTCCCCCACCAATCTCAAAGCAATAAACAATTTCACAATCAAACCTCATAATTGTAATTTCAGCATCAACAAAAAATCGTCTATTAAATATTTAGGCATTATCATAGACCGTCACTTAACTTTCAACACACACTTCAATTGATAACTACACAAGGTTCAACAAACTTTCTACTCCCTAAAAAACATATTTTTCTCCAAAATCATTTCCCCCTCCATTAAAGTTCTTTGCTACACCATACTCATCCGTTCTATCCTCACTTATGGCGCCCCCATATGGTTCTCCATCCATCCCCTCCTAATGGAAAAGCTCAGAATATTCGAACGTAAATGCTTGAGAAGCTGCACTAATCTCCACTACGTCAATCCAGCCAACTACAAACTTTCCACAAACACAATATTATATAATAAAGCCCAAATCAATAGAATTGACTGCCACGTCCTCAAATTATGCAGAAGGCATTTCGCCCAAAGCACTTCCATCAAAAATACTCTTATCTCCGGCAAAATTTTCCCCAACCCCATGTATTTTAACAAATGTCTAAAATCCGGCCTCATCCCCCCAGAAGCATTCATTTACTTAGACCATTGAAGCTTACTTCAAAACTCCCATAACATCCCCATTTTTTATCACAGCAATAGATCCTTAAAAAACCGAACAATCTCACTCCCCCCCTCTCACAATACATCTACATCTCTCCTCAGATTCTACTTCAACATTCCCACAAAAGATAAACTCGATCGTCATCGCCACAACACAAAAAAATACTGGTAGCTAGCGTAACTCTCCCGCCCCAATATTATCCGTTTATCATTGTAATTATATGTATATAGCTCTATCTTTATGTCCCCACTCCCCTGTAAATAATTATATCCCCTTTACTCTAAATTAATTAGTCATATATCTCGCCTTCAGGCTTATAGCCTTTTTCCTGGTTTGCAAATATATTGCATCTTGTAAATTTACCTTTTCAATGTAAATATCCATTATAAAATTTTTTTATATACTTTTGTAAACAAAATCACGAAACCGAATATATATTTGTAAAGAACCATCTGTGTCCTCGGATGTCACCAATGTAAATATTCTTCAGCGCTTATTCTGAATTCATTGTATATTATTAATTTGGCTAAATAAACTACTTTTTTATAGAAAAAAATCGGTAAAAGAACTACACCCAACTTTACGGTCTCTGGTTCGAATCCCGGAGACTCCGATTTTTTTATTTGTAAGAAATTATAACTTTTAGCTACTCAAGTATGCAAGGCACGCGATAATGCCCGCAAAATAGCACCAATTAGCTTTAATATGTTTGTGAGGCAAAAGCCTCACTACGCGCTTGGTTCCAGGAACCAAGCGCGTTTGCCGTGAGAGAGAGAGAGACAAGAGATTTTGCCCTCTCTCCACGGCGACTAGGCCCATCCGCATCGCGCGCCCGCGGCCGCCAACAAGCGGGGACTCGGTCCGCCAGCACCGCGCGCCCGCAGCCGCCACCGAGCGAAGCTGCGGCGGACCCGAGTCGGCGCAGAGCCGAATTCGCCCGAGTGGGGACTTCGTTCTCTCTCGGGCGCGCAGCAGCGCGCTAGTGCGCTCCGTCACTCGCACGGACAAGGACGGAGGATAGCCGCTGCTCCGTCACTCCCATACGCTGCCCGATCAGGCGCTCCCATGTTAATTAAACGGGAGTTGCCGCCGACTCGCGGACAGCATATAAAAGGGGGTCGCGGAGCAAGCTAGAGACGACTTGAACGGCGGTCCGCCTGACGGACCAGACCTAGTAAAGCGCCGGGAAAACTAATGATAGTTTCACCCCTTTTTCAGGAGTGAAACTTATCTAAAAATCACTTCTTCTCCCTTTTTCAGGAAGAAGCTGTGACCACCTCCCGCCATGGATGACACCATCACCGCTACTTTTGTAAAAGGTGTAAATAAACGGTGTAATTAAATAGCCTACGTATTTATTGAAAGGCTCCTTTCCCCTCTTCTCTATGCTTCTTCGCAGGTGAGGGGAGACCAACCCTGGCTCCGGCGAGCCACCTCCGGGCAGGAGCCCGAGTGCAACCCCAGTAAGGGGGTTGATTCGTTTACATGTTTAAAAAACAAGGGTAAAATAAGAAAACACCGAATATAACAATTCACACTGCAAGCTTTTAATATTTTAGATATGTACAATTCCGAGGCAATACATAAACTGAAAACTTCTTCCGCCCGCGCGGTCACTCTTCCTTCCGTCCTCGGCTTGACCGTCGGCCGCCTGTGCCGCAGCTGCTCAAAACTTTCCCTTTTCGGGATAAGCAGCTTCATTACCGTCGGCTTATTTCCCGAAAAAGGTCGACGCTTACACTCGGCCATCCTGATCATTCCGCGTCCTCGCGGGAGTTCGCTCCAGGTTGGTTCGAATCCTGAAACAGACAATAGCAATTCTCGCGTCTCATTCTTGAACCATCGTAAGGGAGCCTTCGCGCTCTTATGTTCTACTCGCCGACTAGCCCGTCAGTCGTGACGGTGAGTCACGACGCTATGGGTCGTGGGCTGCTCCCAGAGCAGTCCGCACTGAGGAACAGGCCGTCCCAGACGTTCATTCGCTTCTCGCGGGTGACGGTCCCCGGAGCGGCGTCCCAGACGCCACCTTCGTTCCCAGAACGAGCGGGGTACATACCTTGTCGAATATCCCTGATATTCGTCCAACTCCCAGAGTTAGAAGCGTGCCCCGGGCCCGGTACCCCGCACCCCCGTCGCCGACGTATCTGTTTTCTCGCTTCATCTTCCGACGAGGATTCCTCGCTGCTGATGTTAGTTTCCCACCGCTTGAGGTGCTCTCCCGCAAACATTCCTCTGTACGGTTTCTGCGAGCGGGGCGCTCCTTCAATGTCGCCCACCTCATAGCGATCTCCCGGCAGCACGACTTTGACTTCGTAAGGTCCCGCGTATTTCGGGAGCAGCTTAAAGCTGGTGCCGTCGTTCGAGGCTGGAGAGCGCAGTACCCCAATCGCGTCCCACTCGCGAAACGTTTTCACAGCCACCCGTTTTATATCAAACCGCCGTTTGTTTTCCCGCTGCGCTACATCGATCGCGTCCGCCGCGCGCTTCCTCAGGGTTTCCCTAGTTTCCGTAATCTTGCTACCGCTCACTGAGTTTAATATTCTTGCTTTATCCCGATTTCTGGGCACATATCCCAGAAGCACTTCTGCAGGCGTCGCACCTATGGCTTTGTTGAAGGTGTTGTTAAGGCCCCATCGCACTCGCGGAAAGACTTTGTCCCACTGCCTCTCTTCTGTCGAGCTGCACGCCAGCGCGTCGAGGATGGTCCGGTTATAGCGCTCAACCTGACCATTTCCTCGCGGAAGACCAACCGCCGTGAGTACATGTTTCACTCCCAATTCTATGCAAAAATCCTTGAAATGTCGGCTGGTGAAACAGCTTCCCCCATCGCTAACTATTCTTCTCGGGTAGCCGAATTCATTTGCAATTTCGTTAATGAAACGCGTCACAAGCAGCGCGTTGGTGCTTGTTACAGCCTTCGCAAAAACATACTTTGTGTAGGCATCAAAACCTACAATCAAGTACGAATTTCCTCCTGCACTCTTCACAAACGGCCCCAGATGATCAATGTGCAGGGTATTCATAGGCTCCTTGACAACATCCACTAAGTTGAGGTTCCTGCTTTCCGCCCTGCTGGCTCCTTATGGAAAAAACACTTCTCGCAGCCAGCTATATATCTTCTAACATATCTATTCATGCGCGGAAACCAATACTCCCTCTTCATTCTTATTAACGTCTTTTCGTGCCCCACGTGCCCTACTCCTTTATGACACAGTTGCGTGTTTTTTCTCCGAAGGGCTCTGGGAACCGCCCAGCACTCTCCATGTTCTGTGCGCCTATATACTCTTTCATTTTTTAATGAGAATTCTTCGTGAACTCTCGTCTCCTCGGCATCATTCGGCTCCCGATTTAATATCTTCCTGATCATTTGCAGTCTCGTGTCCTGTTTTTGCGCCAGGAAAAACACGTTTTCAATTTCAACCAGCATCAATCCGATTTCTTGAATTTCCGCCGCATTAGTTTCGTCAATTAGTGCATTTCGACTCAGTGCATCAGCATGCGCCATGCTTCCTCCTGCTCGATACTGGAAGGTGCAGTCGTACTCCTGCAGCTGAATCTACCACCGACCGATTCGCGGAGTAAGATCTCGCTTTACAAACTTCGCTCTCAGTGCGCTACAGTCGCTCACAATTTTGAAGGAAATACCGATTAAATAAATTCGAAACCGCGCCAAGCTACTGATCACCGCTAGAGTTTCCAGCTCATATGAGTGATAGTGCTGCTCCTCCTTTGTAGTCTGTTGGCTGAAATAAGCAACAGGGTGTAGACATCCTTCGTCGTCACCTTGCATTAGTATCTCGCCGAAACCCCATTTACTGGCGTCAGTGTGCAGCTCCGTACCCGCTCCTCTTCGGTACAGGGCTAGCACCGAACGTGACACTAGTATCTTTTTAAGTTCCTCGAACGCTGTTATCTGCTCCGATCCCCATTTCCAAATCGCATTCTTCCTAGTCAACGAAGTAAGCGGACGAGCTATCACCGCAAAGTTCCTCACGAACTTGTGGAAATAGCTAGCCAGTCCTACAAACTGCTTAACTTCATGCACGTTGCTCGGCCGAGCGAATTTCTCCACAGCTTGAATTTTCGCAGGCCCCGGACGAATGCCCCCAGCATCTATCTCATACCCGAGATAGTCACTTGGATAAAAACAAACATTTTTCTAACCTCAGCGTTAGCCCTACCTCTCTAAGACGTTCTAGCATCTTTCTCAAGGTGACTAGCGCAGCTTCCTCGTTACACGACCCTATAACGTAGTCGTCGACATACGCTTCGACGACCATGTGATCCCTCACCGGTTTGATCACCTTTTGTGCTAGTTTAGAGCACTCCGCCGGTGCGTTCGCGAGCGTATAAAAACTCGAATTGTCCGTCTGGAGTTACGAATGCCGTTTTCTTGACTGCCTTTTCGTCACTGGAATCTGATAGTACCCTGACGCCGAATCGAGAGTGGAAAATACTCGCGCCCCTTGAAGGTTATTCACCTGATCTTCAATGACGGGGAGAGGGTAACGACAACGTTTAGTTATCGCGTTTAGTACCCGATAGTCCACACACATACGAGTTTCCCCGTTCTTCTTTTTGACTAGCAACACTGGGCTTGCATATGGCGAGTCGGAGTCGCACACAATTCCACTCTTCTTAAGGTCTTCGACAATTCCCCGCAATTTTTCCCGCTCCGAGTATGCTAACCTATAAGGCTTGTAATAAACCGGAGCTTCGCTAGTCAACTCTATACTCTCAGGCACCGCCATCCGATCGGAGTTAACCAGTCTCAGCTCGCCTCCGCGCTGCACCGTCGTCACCGTCGGATGATCCGCAAAAAGTTACCTCACGATCACTGCAACCTGCTGAACTCGGTCCGGCACCACGAACGCTGTGACATCTGCAATCGCTTGATCGACGTGTAGCGCCAGGTTGCACTCTCCCAGGGGTTAGATGGTCGCCCCCCCCGAATCCCCGCAGCACTGCACTCGAGCGCCTCACCTCCACAGGTAGAGAGCGCGCTTCCCCCTCCCGGATCGTCACGCACTCACTCCCCTGGTCGATGGGCAGTCATGGTTGCGCCGTTGACTCCTGCATCGAAGAATCTTGTATCATTCTTCGGGCGCCCCCCTCCAATGCTGAGCACTTTCCTTTCTCCCTTCTCTTTCTTCGCTTGTGTGCATTCTCGGACTTAGTGACCCTTTACTCCGCACACAAAGCAGGTAACATCGCTGTTAGGCCTGGGCGCATCATTCCTCGGTTTTGGCGACTCCTTCACGCCCCCCTCAGATGGTTTCTTGCTCACCGTTGGGCTCTCCTTAATAATTGTCGGGCAGCTGTCTTACCTGGCTAAGAACGCCCTCAGCTCAGCAACTTTTCCATAGTTCGCCGGCCGGATTACCGCTTGAATGTATTCATTGTTTATGTCGTCGGCAATTAGTTCGACGGCCCGTCTCCCTTCAAATTCGCAAGCATTCACCAGGCCCGCTTTCTCAATAAAAAAGTCCCGCATATTCTCCTCCTTTTTCAATGTGCGGTTTAACATTTTATGTAGACGTTCGGCGTAGCTGACATGGCGGGTAAATTTAGATATCAGCTCCCTCCTCCACTCCTTCCAGCTTAAAATCGATACCCCCAATCGCTTGTACCATTGCGCTGCTGCGCCTTTTAACTTATCCGCCACATATATTAGTGTAACGTCATCACTCCATGAGTAGCGCATTTGGATCGCCTCTACGCGTTTTATCCAAAGTTCCGCCGTGATGTAGTCTTCATCCGGGTCAAACTCCGGTATCAACTTATGATGCCTCGACCGAGAACTTCCTCTCTCTCTCTCGGCCTCCGTTGCGTAGCGTCACGCACATAACGATTCATTTGTCGCAATCTTCTTCGCAGATTACGCGTCACGCTCTCCGCCCGCTCTCTCGTCTGCAAACGAGATCTTCGCGACGCTAAGCTCATATCGCTCGCATCACTCGCCGACAGGTTGGCGTCACGTATCTCTTTTTGGCGTGTAAGATTCACTCATTTTCACGTTTTCAAAAGTATCCCACTTCTGATATAAGAAATTATAACTTTTAGGTACTCGAGTATGCAAGGCATGCGATAATGCCCGCGAAATAGCACCAATTAGCTTTAATATGTTTAAAGAACAAGGGTAAAATAAGAAAACACCGAATATAACAATTCACACTGCAAGCTTTTAATATTTTAGATATGTACAATTCCGAGGCAATACATAAACTGAAAACTTCTTCCGCCCGCGCGGTCACTCTTCCTTCCATCCTCGGCTTGACCGTCGGCCGCCTGTGCCGCAGCTACTCAAAATTTTCCCTTTTCGGGAAAAACAGCTTCATTTCCCGAAAAAGGCCGGCGCTTACATATTTCCTTTTTTTTCCTTATTTATTTAAATAAAATCAAACCTCATTAATTAATGACTCGAGTAAATTGTAAAATTACGAAAACAAAAATTTCCCTTGAAATGTTGGACATTATTATTATCGTTTTTTCTCCTTTTCTTGAAATTTTCGTTTTTTAATTAAAATTATTGTGATAATTTTTTGTCAAAATGATTATGATTGTAAATCTTGGATTATTGTTATATTGTTAATAATGTTATGATATTACTAATAATAATTCAGTTTTCCATGTTAATAAAAATCTTGCTAGAATTAAGGTGTAATGATAGTTCGTCTCTTGATTCCATTACTTCTGGTGTCGTATTATGTTTTCTTTCGTCTTGACCAATGATTATCGTTTAATATATTTTGTTTTCGTTTGTGGGTGGTGTCTTAATTACTCCGTCTACTGTATTAATGGAGTATTCTGTCGCTTATATTTTCTGTATTCCTAGGCTTTTTTTTATGTATATATTATAATTACCAATAACCATTTATAATATTATTTAAATTTTAATTATTTAATAATAACTTAACATTCAAGGAACATTAGTAATTGACTTATGGATTATTTTATAAAGTTTTATTTATCATTTCATTGGATCTCTTTATTTTATCTATATGAATTACTCGCGTTCCCTTTTTTTATTTTCACGTAACGTTATTATTTTTATAATTAACTTTAACTACTTTATAAGGCCCCACATATTGTTTATGCGTTTTCCCTAATTTCGATGCTTTAAGTGTATATATATATATTATACTATTGTTCCTTTAATTTCAAAAGGCCGCTATAAAATGTTCGCGATAACTCTTTTTAGCGTACAACACAAGGGACAGGATTTTTGAAATTAACAATCACCACCGTATATTAATATTAAATAACAAAAATATATTTAAACAATAATATTACAATAGAGTTGAATATAATGAGAAGTGAAAAAGATTCACAGTGAAAATCGCACGCAACGTTCACGAGAGAACCGGTCGAAAAACACGTGTGAATTCAACAACGAACGAAAAGCTTCTGCCATCGCAAGCTTTTTGGAGAAAAAATAAGACATGCACTAGAATGTTCGAAATGCATAAAGGAGAGAGAGAGAGCGCCAATACTTATGAAGGTATTGTAGTTAAAAGAAAGATTCTCGCGGTCGCGAGAAAGTCGCGAACGTAAACAAGACGTGATCTCTCTCTGCATTTTCGGACATTCCAGAGAGCTTATTGAATTCACTGAACAACTATATATATATTGTTGGGGCAGTTTTCCGTGCAGTGCCTTTGCACTTCGTGCAAAAGGGAAAGTCACGGAAACTGCCGAAATTTGTAAATACGAGTAGGGAGGGGGGCAGGCCCGGAAACGATTTTGACCTGCGTGGGGTCTGACGCGGGGGAGAAATTCAATTCTTCTTGCGACGTCGCGCTTAATGCACTTGTAGTGCATTTTCCTCGATTCTTCGCCGTGTTTCTCGCTGTAATTTCGCGCTCTCGTTTGTGAGAGCTTCATCGTGCGTATCTTGCGTTTTGCGTGCGTGTATTGTGTGTGTGGTGTCTCGTGTGAGACGTCTGGTGGAACCAGAAACCAGGGACCAATCGCTCCCCTATTCTCCACGGCGGCGCCCGACGATCCACGCCAGGGTGGGTGCTGACGAGCACCAGGTCCGCCCCGCATCTCTCAGCGCGTCTTCCGACGCCCCCGCTGCTCTGCTGCTCGAGCGTGAGCCGCCGATTGCGAGCGCCTGTGTGCGCAACTTCCCCGAGTGCGTGTGCACTAATTGTAAGTTTTGTAATTTTATTTCTCGACGCACCAAGGCTTTTCCCCCTGACGCAGGGGGTTTTTATGCCGCGTCCAATAAAATCTTATCATTGTTGTACCGCGATTGTTGTGTTTCATTCAAATATTTCAAGCCTGCAGCAATCATTTCCCTTCCCTCACTCCTTCACAATTAATTTAATTAAGTTGCATGTTATTAGTAAATGCATAAACATTTTGGTGCCCCGGGTGAGGAGGAAAATTGCTGCACGCGTTGAAAGTTTGATCTTTGTAAAATCGTAGCATTAAAATTGTAGCGAAATTTTGTGTGCGTACTGTGCGCGTCAACGGCGTAGATTTCCGAAAAATTCTAGAAAAGTTACCCTCCCCCACGATTACTCATCTTCGCGTTAGAAACTTGCAACAACTTTCACTTTTCGGTGTTTCCCCCTCCGCTCCGCGCCCCCGTACCAACACTTACAGTTCTTTAGATTTTGGAGTTTCCCCCTCCGCTCCGCGCCCCCGCGCGCGCCTACACTTGCAGCTGTCGCGCTCACTGCACAGTCTCTCTCTCTCGGCGTTCCCCCTCCGCTCCGCGCCCCCGCGCGCGCCTACACTTGCAGCTGTCGCGCTCACTGCACAGTCTCTCTCTCTCAGCGTTCCCCCTCCGCTCCGCGCCCCCGCGCGCGCCTACACTTGCAGCTGTCGCGCTCACTGCACAGTCTCTCTCTCTCGGCGTTCCCCCTCCGCTCCGCGCCCCCGCGCGCGCCTACACTTGCAGCTGTCGCGCTCACTGCACAGTCTCTCTCTCTCAGCGTTCCCCCTCCGCTCCGCGCCCCCGCGCGCGCCAAGACTTGCAGCTGTCGCGCTCACTACACAGTCCCTCTCTCTCGGCGTTCCCCCTCCGCACCGCGCCCCCGCGCGCGCCCACGCTTGCAGCTCTCGCGCTCACTACTCGGTCGCTCTCTCTCTACGCTACTCCCTCCACACCGCGCGCCCGCGCGCGCCCACACTTGACGCTTTCTCTCTCGCACTCACAGCGCTATACGTGCGCTCGCAGTTTTCGCGTTGTGGGCTTAATTCCGCGCGGATTTCAACCGGGTTTTTTGCTACTGCTTCGCGCGATTGTCAACTATTACCGCGGCATATTTCTAAGAGTTTTTAATCATAATTTAACCGTAAATTTTACGTAAATATTACTTGGTTCTTTATTCTAAATTTTGTTAACAAACATTAATTTAAAAATGTCAAGTGCCGACGGAAACGAGGAAATGAACGTCGCCGACGAGCTTGCCGCGGGACAGTTTCACAGTTTGAAAATGTTGACAATGGCGAGCAAGTTGTTGCGGGAACGCGATCCTGCGAGTTTCTCCGAGGAGTACTTGCGGGATCGGCTTAACACCCTGGAAACCGCGTGGAAGGAGGTCGTGTCAAGCGATAGGGCGATCGAGAGGCAAAAACTCGACCCCGCTCACGAGTATCTCGCCGAGGGAGTTTTCGATAAACTCCTGGTGCTCTACGAGGAGACCAGGGAGTATGTTTTAAAATGCATAGCGGATATTCGGGAGAAAAATCCACCACCCAAGCAGCCTCTCATGCGTAGCCCGCGAACACCATCGTCGCGCGCGATGAAGGTCCCCAGGATGGATTTACCCGTCTTCACGGGAAATTTAGAAGACTGGGGAACTTTCAAGAATCTATTCAACTCTTTACTCGCGTCCATGCCCCATATTGACGATACGTTGCGCCTCCAGTACCTCGTGTCGTGTTTGCAAGGACCAGCCGCTGACAAAGTAAGGAACCTGGTCATCAAGCCGGAGAACTTCGCTCCAACCTGGGCAGCGTTGGAGCGCCGTTATGATAAAGGTCGGCTCGCGATTCGACGCGAATTGGACTTGATGATGGGGATTCCTGAAATGAAAGTCGAGTCGGCGGCAGCACTACGGAAGTTTGCGGACACGTTAGAGACTTGCCTCGGCAGTTTACGCACTATGGGGGTGCCGGTAAGCCACTGGGACACGTGGGTCGTCCACGTGTTCAGCTCGAGGCTGCACCCCAACTCCCAGGCGCTGTGGGAGGCTGAGATGGCGGTCCGCGACGCCACTGTTATCAAAACGGCCGCTGCCGCCGGCGAAGTGGTAAAAGATGAGGATAAGTATCCGTCTCTTCAGGAGTTCTACGAATTCCTGGAGAGGCGCGCGACGACGTTTGATGGCCTCGATCCGTCGACTGCGAGGGCGCCGTCCAGCTTACCGGGAAGTTCGCGAGAGACACCGGCTACCACCCCTCTGCCGACACCGCAACAAACTCCCCGGAAACATACTAAACTCGCGACTAAGTATGTTCCGGGGGCGCGTCGCGCGTTGTACTCCCACCCGAAGGGACGATGCCCGGTGTGCAAAGGCGAGCACCCCGTGTGGCGCTGTCGCGATTTCGCGAAGATGACCCCGCGAGCGCGGAAGGAGGCAGCGTTCAAGCATCACCTGTGCTTCAACTGCCTTGGCCATCATCGCAATGCGGACTGCAAGTCGAAAATGACTTGCCAGCAATGTAATCAGCGGCATCACACTATGCTGCATGACGCGGGCGCCCCGTCGAAGCCCTCATTCTCGGAGGGAAAAACGGAAACGGTGACGACCACGCAGGCACTCACGGCAAAGGCGCCGTCAACCGGTGGGGTGGCTATTCTTGCCACCGCGCGGGCTGACGTAGTGGGCCCGAATGGAGCGCGTACGCGTATCCGAGCTCTCCTCGACCAGGGCTCGGAAGGTTCGTTCATCACGGAGTCGGTCGTGCAGCTCCTGGATCTCCCAAAGAAGCGCGCCAATGTCCAGATCTTTGGCATCGGGGAGACTGCGGCGGGGAAGTCGAGTTGGATGACGACTTTCACGCTGCAGTCGGCGGTAAACCCGGACAAAGAGTATAAGGTGGAAGCGCTGATACTCCCGAGGCTGACTGGCATGATGCCGTCGCGTAGCGTCGTGCCAATCGATCTTACGGCGTTGGGCGACATAACCTTAGCGGACCCAACCTTCAATCAGCCTGGGAGTATCGACCTAGTGATTGGGAGTGAGCTGTACGGTTCGCTTCTAATGGGCGGCTTGCTCCGCGTTCCCGGGACTTCCTTGGTGGCGCAACAGACCACGCTGGGGTGGATTGTCTCAGGACGATCCACAGCTGATCCGTCATGGCGGGCGGCTGCGGAGCAGCCCTCTGTCATGGCGTTTCACTGCAGCTCCACGGACCACCTGGTGGAGTCGTTGCAGCGGTTCTGGGAGGCGGAGGAAGTACCGATTCCGAAGGCCTCACTGAAACCTGAAGATGAGAGGTGCGAGACCCTGTTTCGCGCTACTCATCAGCGGGACAGGGAAGGTCGTTTCACGGTGTCGCTCCCGCTCAAAGGGGAGCTTCCCCGTGCGGCGGCTGAGACGCGGGGAATGGCGGTGGGCTCGTTGCGATCGGTACATCGCAGATTCGCGCGCGATCCTGAACTCGCGGTTGCCTACCGTCATTTTATGCGCGAGTACGAAGTGCTCGGGCATATGACCCGCATTCCCGATGACGAGGTTCATCGCGACCGTGCGTGGTATTTACCGCATCATCCAGTCGTCACCGAGTCGCCGCGTGGGAAGAAGTTGAGAGTGGTGTTCGATGCCTCTCGCAAAACACGCGAGGGGCATTGCCTAAACAACCACCTTCTTCCCGGACCGCCGCTCCAGAGCGATTTGTCGCTAGTTCTCTTGAACTGGCGGCAATACCGCTACGCCTTCACCGCGGACATCGTCAAGATGTTTCGTCAGGTGAGGGTGCGCGAATCGGACCGCGATTACCAACGTATAGTGTGGTGCCCTGATGCGAATAGTCCGCCGGTCGACTATCGGCTCTGCACGGTAACGTACGGCACGACGAGCGCCCCATACCTCGCGATCCGCACCCTGCAACAGCTCGCGCACGACGGACGCATACAATATCCGTTGGGGACCGACTGTCTACTGACAAACTGTTACGTGGACGACATTTTCGCGGGTGCGGATACCTTCGAACACGCGGCGAGGAAGCGGGATGAGCTGATTGCTCTCCTCGCGACTGGAGGTATTAAGTTGGACAAGTGGGCCGCGACGCATGAGAGGTTGTTGTCCCCGGTCCAGTTAACCAGCAGCGCAAAGGATAAAATCGTCAATCGGGATCAACCCGCGCGCACCCTTGGAGTGAGCTGGCACGCGGGAGAGGACCGATTTGCTTACGAAGGCGTACGCCCAGATAGTTTTAGCCAACCCGCGACCAAAAGATCGGTCCTTTCCGGCGTAGCCAGTCTTTTTGATCCGCTTGGGTGGATCACCCCGGTGACGGTGACAGGCAAGATACTGATGCAGGACATCAGTATCTTAAGAAGCGATTGGGACTCACCTGTGCCAGCCGAGTTGAATCTTAAGTGGAAAGAGTATTGCGAGACACTCTCGCACTTAGACGAGTTGCGCGTAACACGTTGGTTGGGTACGGGTGGCGCCCAGTCGCTTCAGATTCACGGCTTTAGCGACGCCTCTCGACGAGCCTATGCTGCCGCGGTTTACGTGCGAATCGAGTCGCACGGCGGGCGGTGTATGAGCCAGCTGGTATCGGCGCGATCTAAAGTTGCTCCTACTAAAACCCAGAGCATTCCGAACCTGGAGCTCTGCGGTGCAGTGTTGCTGGTCAAACTTTTAAAACACCTGCAAAAACTGCCGTGGATCGCCGATATCGGTGACATACACTTGTGGTCCGACAGTCAGGTGGTGTTGGCATGGCTAAACAAACACCCGTGCCATTGGAAAACGTTCGTGGCAAATCGCGTATCCTTTATACAGTCGGAGCTGCCGACTGCGACGTGGCATCACGTCCCGACTAGAGCCAACCCGGCGGACCTCGCGACCCGAGGAGTTCACCCCCGCGATTTGCAAACGAGCGGGATCTGGTGGCATGGACCTGACTGGCTACTCGAGTCGTCGAGCCGTTGGCCAAAGGAAACCGCGGGCAGCGCTCGATCGGAGGCGATACTAACATTTAGTGCGGCAACGATCGACGACCCTAAGGAGGAGCCGGAACTCCTTTCTCGCTTTTCGCGATATTCGCAGCTAATTAGGGTGGTTGCGTATTGCCTCAGGCCTTTGAAGAATCCTGCGGGCCAGAAAGGCGAACAGCGAACCCTTGCCCCGCTATTTGTCCAGGGATGAGCTGGCGAACGCACGCTGCACCGTGTTCAGGCTGGCCCAAGGTCATGCCTTTCCCAGTGAGTACCAACGCCTAAAAAGCGGAGAAACAGTTAAGAAAGGTAGCCCCTTGATGAAGCTCAACCCTTTTTATGACGCGCACAGTCGACTCTTGCGTGTAGGAGGTCGGCTTTCGAGAGCCGATCTCAGCGAGGATGCCAAGCATCCACCGATCCTTCCTGGGAGTTCATCGTTGAGCAAGCTGATCGTGCGCTACGCTCACCAGGCCGCACTGCATGGAGGATTCACATTGACGAGCAGCATCGTCATGCGACATGCATGGATTCTGGGAGCTCGTCGTCTCGTCAAATCGGTCATCAGGACATGTGTTACCTGTCAGCGCATAAAACCGCGCTTGACACATCAGCTGATGGGAGATCTCCCCAACAGTCGAGTCACACCTTCTCGACCGTTTAGCGTCAGCGGAGTTGATTATGCAGGCCCAATTCCCATCAAGGCCTCCAAAGGAAGAGGACACCGGACGTACAAGGGATACATCGCCCTCTTTGTATGTTTTACTACACGAGCCATCCATCTTGAGCTCGTGAGCGACTTGACCTCGGAGGCGTTCATCGCGGCGTTTCGGCGATTCACCAGCCGGCGAGGAGTCTGCAGTACTCTTTACAGTGACAACGCCACGAACTTTAGAGGCGCGGACAGGGAGCTAAGGGAGTTGTTCAGGGCGGCTTCGGAGTACTACAGGGAGGTGAGCGGGTGCCTGGCGAACCATGGGACGAATTGGATCTTCACCCCTCCCAGCACTCCGCATTATGGAGGATTATGGGAGGCCGGAGTGAAATCAGTTAAGCACCACCTCCGAAGAGTCATAGGCCAGCACGTCCTCACCTTCGAGGAACTCAACACCGTCCTCGTGGAAATCGAAGCTTGCCTCAACTCTCGCCCTCTAGTTCCATTGTCATCGGATGTTGACGATCTGAACGCCTTGACACCGGCGCATTTCCTCATTGGATCGAGCACAGGCCTCATCCCGGATCCTGACCACCGTGAACTTCCGCTGAACAGGCTTGGGAGATATCAGCTTCTGCAACGGCTGCGGAACACATTTTGGAGACGCTGGAGCTCCGAGTACATTCAGCACCTGCAGGAGCGCACAAAATGGAGGAAACCAGCAGAAAATGTAAAGGTGGGTCAACTGGTTTTGATCCACGACGACCGTTATCCACCATCAAAGTGGCCCCTCGGCCGAATCATCGAGACGCATCCTGGACAAGACGGATTGGTGCGAACGGTCTCCATCAAGACAGCCACCAACACCTTGGTTCGACACGTCGCACGGATCAGTGTGCTATACCTCGACAAAGACGATGAAACCCAGGAAGCGAGAGGACTACGTTGACGGCTACATTAATGTAAAGTTACGGCAACGCCGACTATGATATTGTAATTCGTCCTGCGGACGAAGGCGGGCGGAATGTTGGGGCAGTTTTCCGTGCAGTGCCTTTGCACTTCGTGCAAAAGGGAAAGTCACGGAAACTGCCGAAATTTGTAAATACGAGTAGGGAGGGGGGCAGGCCCGGAAACGATTTTGACCTGCGTGGGGTCTGACGCGGGGGAGAAATTCAATTCTTCTTGCGACGTCGCGCTTAATGCACTTGTAGTGCATTTTCCTCGATTCTTCGCCGTGTTTCTCGCTGTAATTTCGCGCTCTCGTTTGTGAGAGCTTCATCGTGCGTATCTTGCGTTTTGCGTGCGTGTATTGTGTGTGTGGTGTCTCGTGTGAGACGTCTGGTGGAACCAGAAACCAGGGACCAATCGCTCCCCTATTCTCCACGGCGGCGCCCGACGATCCACGCCAGGGTGGGTGCTGACGAGCACCAGGTCCGCCCCGCATCTCTCAGCGCGTCTTCCGACGCCCCCGCTGCTCTGCTGCTCGAGCGTGAGCCGCCGATTGCGAGCGCCTGTGTGCGCAACTTCCCCGAGTGCGTGTGCACTAATTGTAAGTTTTGTAATTTTATTTCTCGACGCACCAAGGCTTTTCCCCCTGACGCAGGGGGTTTTTATGCCGCGTCCAATAAAATCTTATCATTGTTGTACCGCGATTGTTGTGTTTCATTCAAATATTTCAAGCCTGCAGCAATCATTTCCCTTCCCTCACTCCTTCACAATTAATTTAATTAAGTTGCATGTTATTAGTAAATGCATAAACATATATTATAATTTTCCAAATTTTGCTTACTTTTAAATTTTGAGGATGTCCTTGATCTTTGACGAAAAACTATCTCATGAAGTGTAGGACTTGTTGTATCATGTTCTGTGCAATTTTACGCATGCTGACACAGACTTACCCATGTTTTTATTAAAATAATTATATATTATTTATTTTTTTCTTATGAAAAAATATATATAATAAATATTGATTGTTTTATATCATCATCAATTTCCTTAACATTTCCATTAATTGTACTATACATATTTTCCTTCTATAATATTTATAATTTTTTTCTTTTCTTCTTACTGGATCTTTTTGTTTTATCAATATTAATTGATTTTTATCCCTTTTACGCGGAGGTTCGTCCTTCGGGAGATATGCTTTACTCACTCGATATTGCTCGAGCGCCCTAAACCACCTCATACTTCGGCTTTCTTCGTCATCGCTCAAGACCGCTTTATATTCTTTGCCGCCTCAGCATTTTCGTTTCCGTCTATAATTCTTGGTAGTTCGGTTCTCTTTTCGTTGATGCTGTTTTATGCATTATCATTGTCATTTTCCGTTTCAATTTTTGTTGACTGATTATCATTATTTTTATTTAAATTGGATAGCTCTTCGGTGAACAGGTTGCTAATGCTTATTTTATCTATATTCTGTCTACTCTCGTTATAATTTTCTCCAATATCTGTGCCTTCTCTCTTCTCTATTTTTGTACACGGTATTAATTCTACTTCAGGCAATGGTATAGTAACCGATTCTTCATTGGTATTAGGGTAATTTGCGAATGCTACACCGTTCTGATTAATTGATAAAAAATTTCCGAATTTTACTTCAGGGACTAAATCTTGTTGTGGTATAAATCTAATGTCATGTTTTTGTTTTACATGGACATCTATCGTTTTTCTCTCCATGGCAGGAATCTCAACTGCATTGTTACGAGCAAAGGGAATCCATGCACTCCCTAATTTTAATATTTTTTGTTCAGCATCAATCGTGCCATTATATTTCTTTATTATATCCCATCCAAGGATCCCATCTACGTCAATTGGGTGATCGCTTTGGACAAGATGAAACTCACAGTTCACATCATATAAATTTACTTCTATGATGCCCTCCGTTAGGCATATTCCTTGTGTGAATCCATGAATCATTACTTTAGCTTCCTTACATATTTTGTCGCATGCTCGTATTTTCTTTTGCTTAATCACTGAGATTTCTGCGCCTGTGTCTACATAAAAAGATGCCTTACCCGTTGCAAATTCTTCGGCGTATATTATTATTACCGGTAAGTTACCTGTCCTTCCAATGAAATTTATTCTAGCTGTTTTTATCGGTTGAGAGTTGGTTGCTATATTGGAGACATTTTACTCAATATCAAAAGTTTGTCCTAAGCCACTTAAATCATCTGAATTATTGAAATTTACGACCAGCTGAGGTAAAGATTGATATCTTATTAAGTTAACCCTTGTATCCCGAGAATAATTTTCTCCTTGATTTATATGATGATATCCCTGACCACTATTGTTATTAATATACTGAGGTTTGTCTCTATAATTATTGTCATACTTATCAACTCCTTGACTGTTATAAAATCCCCTTTGATTTTCATTATTGTAATAACAATTAACCATTATAAATAAATTATAAATAAATTTATAACATTATAAATAAATTGATAACCATTGTAAATAAAGTTCCCATTATTATTAAAATTTCCTCTATTATATCCTTTAAATTTATCATTAAAATTTTTATTAGGATTACTTGGTCGAAACCCATTATTAAATTTGCCGTTATTATTGAAATTATTAAAATTTTCTTTATTTCCTGTAAATTGGGCAAGTAGTCCCGTCCCAGTGTTATTAAACCCAATATTTTTTCTCTTCTCAATTTCTTGCAACACTTTCCAGCATCCCGGTGTGTCGTGTCCTTTTTTTCTACAATATCCACATTCTATTTGTTCATTCGGATTATTTATATTATTTCTTTCTGTTTTATTTTTATTTTTTTCGAATATAGCTATTCCTAATCCATGCTCGACTTATATGGCTATACTAATAGCTTCCTCCAATGATGATGGTCTCGCACTTTCTACATGAGGTGATATTTTTGCATCTAACCCATAAATAAAAGATTCTATAACCAAGTTAATATATTTTTTATAATCAATATAAAATTCCTTATTCCGAATGATAGCGTCTAATTATACTACTGCATATAATTGTGTTTTTAATTGTCATTCTTTTACCATATTCTATTATAGATTCTTTATATCCTTGTACACACATTCTAATTTGTGCTTTCGCTTTCTTAATCGCTCCTAATGTTCCAAAAACTTCTCCCATCTTAATAATAACCTCATCAACTCTATCGTAATCGCTTACACTAGTCCCCATTAATTCTCTGGCTTCGCCAATTATTTTATTATCCAATATTCTGAGTATATATAGTTCTATTTCCGGTCCTTCAATTTCGATGGTTTTTCTAATCCATTTTATTAATCTCAGTACTTCTTCTGGTTTTCCTGAACACTCAGGCATAAATTCCATTGCTTTATAATAATACGATGGCTGCTGTATATTATTTGTTGAATTATGGTAATTATTTCTCCTCTGTTCTCCTATATCATTATTACTTACTCCATGATTATTACTTGGTTCGTTTGTTTCTAATGCGTAATTTAACTCCTTTCCCCCGTTTCTAGCTATTAATCGATTTAACTCCCCTAGTATTATTCTCATATCATCTCTCATATCATCTTGACTGTTTATATTCTCAATTGTACTAGACCTTTCAGTAATTACCGTGCTTGTGGTGACACTTGTAGTTGGTACCTCCATTATTATGCTTTCTTCTGTTATTCTATCTATATAATTTTTACACCCGCGAATTTGTACTTCTAATGGTATTGATTTACTTGTATGTCCTAAAGCTTCTTCAAATGAAATTACTTCTTCGTATTTTTTATTCCACTTCCCTGTTTTATCCAATTTTGATGTTACTAATTCTTGTTCTAATTTTCCTTCCGACGATTCATTTTTATTAAATGATTTCCTAATCATTATCTACTTTTAACAGCTCATATACCCCAAAAAATTTGATACTTTATTAATTCAGAACTGACGACTTTTCACATTTAATTAAAAAAAAATTTTATTTTGGATCCCGATCCGAAATTCAATGAAAAATTTATTATTTATAAAATCTCCACAAATCAATCAATTATAACAATAATATTATAAATAAGTAACAATATATTTCATAAATATTATCAATAATTTATTAGTACTTACATTAATATGACTCCAATCGTTATCAGCTTTCCCCAACTTGTTGTCATCTTAATCTTCAATATCAAAAAAAAAATTTCCGACCTCGACGGATATCCTGGTCACGGCACCAATGTTACGTATTTAAATATCGTCAATATATATATTATTATGTATTATTTATTTTACCGCCGGTTTACTATTCCGCCATAGCTGAGTCGGTCAAAACGTCTCAGCCTTTGCGAGGATCAGGTTACTTCAATGAATGATACGATGATTAATATTCACGACTTTACGTTTATTTCATATAATCGGAAGAAAGAGTTTGTTATGTGTGTGTGGCTCGTGATACGTCAGTTGTACCTTAATTGCGACCGTTTATTAAATTATTGTTACACTTCTCGTCTTTCGTTAATTATGCGTTACTTCTTACTCGACTTAGACTGGGAACCTCTTGTGTGATCTTGAGTGAGTTTTTACAATCTCTCTATTGCAAGTTTTCGAATTCTCCCACTACCTGTTTAACCCACTTGTCTTCAGTATTTGTTAATTATTTCCACACCTCTTGTAAATCTGGATCAACTTTATGCCGATCAACTATTTCATAATTCCAATCGTTACCGATTTTATGCTATAATTTGCAACTTTTGAATTGTAGGTTACTAAATTATGTCAAATTTCGTTACGTACGTAACAACAACAAACAAAATTTTAAAAAAATGCGTTTTTTCGATAAAATTGTTAATAAATAAAACCCTGAATATCATGAGTGGCATTTTTGAAAATAAGAATTTACTGATTTTTTTACGAATTTTGATGTGCATCACTAGCTGACTTTTTTTCAAAACCTAAAAAGTGCCTTATTGCTTGAACCATATATAAATGAGTAGCTTGATAGGAAAAATTTTTTATTTATTGATTTATAAATTAAACAGAAAATATGAGAGAATAGTGCAATAATGTCGTTTAAACAATTTTGTCAATTTGAATAATAAATTTACGACAAAAAATAAAAATTCAAAGATCACCCGTCTTAGTCAAGACATAAAATTTTTCCACGCTGATGTAATAATATTAAGCAATTCATGTAAATTGCCAATTGCTTTTTCAGAGTCACCTTAACAGTTAAAGTTCAAACCAAACTTTATATAACTATAATTCAAATCAAAGATCTTGGCGCAAATTTACCCATGTGGAAAATTACAAAATAGGTTAAAATAATGTTAAAATAGAAATATTTTAACATTTTCATATATTGAAAATTTTAATTTTTGATAAAATGTTTTATTTTGCTTTCATATTTGAATGAAATCATATTTATTAGATAATATTAAAAAGAAATTTAAAAAATAATAAGAAAAATTAAATTCAGCCATTATTTATCTTTATGAAATGTAATGTATGAATTGCGATTTATTGCGAAATTATCTCTTTGAATATAATGTTTAATGGTAAATTTTATAAAATTTATTTCAATATTTCATATAATGTTGGTCATTTAGATGCATAAGCCTTATATTTTAATCAGCTGTTAGATATTTACATTATAATATACAGGATGTATAAGACAAATATTATACTCCAATGCCCACATCTCAAATTTTTTAAATTAGTAACATAAAGGACATTATATTCTATACAAATAAATATCTCAGTGCAATAAATCTTTGAAGTCAACAACAATGGCTTCTTGCAAATATGATTTTTGCGATGAGTCTTTACAAAAATTTGTAATATGTAATGTTACACTAAATAAAAAAAAAAATAAAAGCTGTGTCATTATTTTTAACTAATATATCTTCCATTTTTTGCCACTATATACTTAGATTTTCATTAAAAGAACTCTCCGATCTCAATTTTATTTAGAGCAGAATAATTTATCAGTACTTTTTTAGACTGATATGCCTGCATAAATTTCCATCTATATTTCTACAATTTAACTACATATGATCAATTTATGGCAGTTCAAGTGAATGAAAATACAAAATAAAATATGTCTTATAAAAGTTTTATACAATATAAAATTTAAAAGAAATTTATGATCAAAATTTTTTCTTTGGCGAAGACGACTGCAAATAAGTAATCTATTAATTATTAAGTACATTGGTTTAATATACAAAAATTAGACTTTCATATGTGAGTACTGTAGTAACCATTGTATTAAGTTTACTACTTTACGCAATAACAGTAAAATTTATAAATACAACTATAATTCAATTTAATTTGTACATTATAACATTTATATTTATATTTATAAATTATGACATTATAATTACAAGATGTGATTCTAAATCTTGAAGACATATTTTTTCAAATATACGCTCAAATTAATTTAAAAGCTGAATATAAAAATAAAATCATAAAACAAATAAATAACTTAAGAAGTGTATTCACTTCGGTAAATTTCAATAGTTATATACTATAACTGTAAAAAATTATGAATTATGCCAACTCTTAGTTGATAAGTTTCCAATATAAAACTAAGAGCATGGTAATTAACATTTTAACACTTCGATAATTTTGTAAAATCGAATTTTACTTTATAGTTATATTAATAAATTTAAATAAATAGGTGTAAAAATTGTAATTTCAATTTTTATCAACCATAGTAGAACATAATCTGATACCACTGAATGTAATCAAATTCAAACGACGATAAAATTTGAAATGCGACTATTTTATTTTATTTTTAGTATTATTTTTTATTCTAAATGTAATATTACATATATTATCAAATATATGCATTTTTAACACAAGAAAAAAATTGTTGTCAAAACATTTGATAATGCATTATTCTAAAACTTCCGTTCTGACACTAAACGACGTAACAAATAATATCGAATCTCGAGTCACTTGGTTCAGAAAATATAAATTTTCTTAATTTAAACATTATAAATCAAATTACCACGATGTATGCAAAGGAATTCAAAGGAACACATATATAAATTCTTCATAAATCAATTAGAGACTAAAAATGGCAATTTTAAGGACCAATATAACACTATAACTTCTATAATCCATCTATAAAAAAACACACTTCATGAGTTTAATCAAGAAGTTTTTGTTTAGCACAAATCCGGATGCTGTTACTGTATCTGATTCAATGATACAATTCGAATATCTGTCCTAAAACTAAATCTTAATGTGATATGATTAAAAAATTATTTGAAATTATTAAAACATTCTTTAAATTTGATAAGTACTTCATAATAATTTACGATGTAACGTCGCATTTAAAAAATGTGAAAAACTGAAGGCACAATTTTTAATTTAGTTCTATAAAATTTAATTTCAATATTGTATAAAGGAAACTTTGAACCAAATTGAAAGATATATAGGTTGATAGGAGTGAACGATGCTATTTTTAATACACTGCTTTATTAATATTGAAATTTAAAAATAAATTGATTTAATTTATATAAAATTATAAACTTATTTATCAATGTTTCTATAAAAATATAAATTTATGGCTACTTCATGATTAATATTTATTAAATAAAAAAAATGTATTTTTTTGAAACTATTATTATTATCCAATGATCAAATAGAATATATCTATTTGTACATATTTAATAATATACAGAATCTTTTAAAACACATTTTTATAAATTATAATATTATTTATTAAAAATATATGAAAAAAATAATTTAAAACAGTGGACAAAATAGCACTAATAGACTTTACAGTACACCAATTTGTATAGATCTAAATAACAATCAATGAAACAAGTAATCACAATCCAAATTCCTCGTTCAAAATTATAACTTTGTTTAAAATTTCAATAAAAAATATTTATGATGTCAAAAAAGTGAATCCTTTTAATTAAATGCAGTATAATTGTGATATCAAATTTCGTTATTCTACGTTAATTTTAAAATATTTATCTTAAAAATATAGAACGCTAACGATTCTTGTATAATACGCTTTCATTCATCAGCAACACTTTACATACTTTTATTTCGAATCGAATAAAAAATTAATCAATATCACGAATTCACTCCCAGCTACATGTAAGTATAAAAGAACAATAAAGGCTCCTTATAGAAAAATTTAATAATACAATTGCAATAATATAACAGAAACAAGAAACTCTGAAAAAGGTACAATGTAAATAAATGTTTCTTATGCACTGCATAAATTAAATTTATAATGTAATTAATTATTATGATTTAAATTTCTAATAAATTGTTCTTAAATCAATGATTTAATATAAAAAATTCATTATTGATTATAAAAATAATTATTTATTATTTATTTTTGTATTGAATAATCATCATTATTATTTCATATTATTTTTCTTATTTGAAACAATCAAAAAATTAATTTCATTAAAAAATTCACATACATATTAATTATATACATATTATACATATTATTAACTGTAAAATATCTAGTCAATTATGTCTTAAATTAATTTTAATAAAAATTTTTATACCAATAGTTTTTCATTTTCTTTCTTTATTCTTAAATATAAGAATTACTTGTAACGATACTATTTAAATTATATCATTTTCGTAAATATCGTTTTTTTAATAAATAAACAAAAATAAACTAAAATAATAATGAATATAAAGTTGTAATTAATTACTTTACAAAAAAAAATTTACATTATACATCATATATAAATAGAATATGAAAAATAATTATATATTTTATCTTATCGATACTACTTGTCAGTTTATAAATCTGCACGTAGAAAAATAGTTTCAATTTTTTGTATTCTTAAATATTTTAATAAATATTTAAAAATACATTTGGATAGAAAGGATCTTTTAAGGGTATAATGGCGTAATAGAATACACTGATGTATTTTTAGGTAATGTTTGGATAGGGTTGGTTTCCTATTTCGCTGTTTAAGACACATTTCATGTGTATTAAACTGACTCACGGAGATTTTTTTATGTACTGATTAATAACATTTATTTATTTTGAAGTGAGCTTGATTAAAAACAATCTACCATATTGAACTTTACTTAAAATTATATCAGCATATTTTATTAGAAAATTATATCTTTAAAGGATCTTTTCAATTCAAACTTATCAAAATGGAAGGCGGCTGCATAAATTTTATATTAAAAATACATTATTGAGCAATTTGATCAATATGTTTTTAACTACATTAATCATACTTAGTGCAAACAGTTAGTTGATTTATTTGTATAATTTCAACTAATAAAATAAAAAATACACATAGTATCGACAAGGTAAAGAGCATGTATAATTAGAAATTTTGTAGCTATCGTGAATTAACGATTTTTTTTTATCGTTACTTTTAATTATATTTTTCAGAGTTTTTAATGTTAAAAATTAATTAAATTTTTCCACAAAGAATTTCCAGCCTTTAAAAATAGCCTTATTTAACCATAAGAAATCCTTGGACATTAATAATGAATTTATCAAAGTTGTCACGGAACTTCAGCCTTTGTATACGCTCGGTGTTGAAGTCGACATTGGCGGTGAGTTCGATGAACGCGGCCGTGAGTCTTTGAGAGATTGCAGGATCGCTTTGTTCGCTTACCAAAGTCTGTACAAGTTGCTGATATTGTTCCTGATAACAGCAAATTAGATAGTACAGGGGTATACTGGTGTTGGAGAAAAGGTCCGAATTGATTTGATGCGTGATGATGAGGTTCATCAGTAACTGGAAGTAACGAAGCAATGTGGATTTGGATAATTTTACAATTTCTAAAAATTATTTTAATTTACACTTATGTACATTTTTGACTAATTTTATGAGAATATTATGAAGAAAATAAAATGTTTAAAATTATCGTTATATTACTTTCATTATTAAAACATTTATCTTGATTATTACAAATATCAAGTTTTGTAAATTAACTCAAAATATAAATTTAGCATTGAACTTTTATATACAAAACAAATAATTTATTCGAATTAAAATAAAATTTTCATTTAATTTATGATTAAATTACTTTATTTTTATAGTAAAATTGATAGTAATTTTTGAGTGTGATAATTTTAAATGAAATTAAAATTTTTAAGAAATTCATAGAAATATTAAAACCCAAGAAATATTAGAGATATGGATAAAATATTCCAATAAAAATTTTGTATTAATCATTATATTCGTGTAAATTTCAGTATTTTTTAAAAACTGTACTTAATTTTATTATGTATATTCAGAAAAACAACTTGTAAAAATTATTTTATTTAAAAGAAATGAAAACAGAATATTAAAAACAATAATCATAAAAAAATAAAAATAAATAATGAAAATAAGTAAAATATAAAATAGTCAAATTAATTTTTTTTTTTTAAACAAAACTTACTAATTAAAAATTTTATTTAATGGTATACATAATATTATAGAGATATTTTTGAAAGTTGTATCTGTATATATTTTATTTAAATTTATTAATTTATATAAATTTGAAAATTAAATTTCATTATAATTTCAATTAAAGCAAACGAAATGTTTTAATATATTTGTATGTTAATATATTTTGCATAAATAATTTAACGGAATCAGAAAATATAAAATATAATATTGTATAAATCATGCTTTAAAAATAAAACTTATCTGTGTTACATATCTTCAATCTATATAATAATTTATAATATGGATATGATAAAACTGTTCTCAATTTAATCAGATACAAGAAAATTTAGGCTCAGAAATAGTTAAATTTAATATCAAATTAATATTTAATATATTATATTAAGTCAATAAATTATAATATTAATAAAAATTTCGAAATAACAAATCTTGATATTTAGAACTTGAATTTGAATTTAGAAAATGAAACTTATTCATATTTTAAGTAAAAAAATTGAGTTTTAAAACAAACTTTCGACTTTAATTGAACTTGTAATTGTTAATTTTTTATTTTATTATTAGAATATATATTCTTGAAAACAAGCCTATTACAAATTTCACAATTACAATATAACACTTTTTTTTATTATTTTTTTAAATTTGATTTTTTAATAATCTTTTCAATCTTAAATAATGAATTGTATGGAATTGCTCTGAATATTTTATATACTTAAACTTACATTTATGAATGGAGCCATTAGCTGACTTTTCGGATGTCCCATTTCAACTTCAGTATAAATATGTTTTGCGAGGGCTTGAATAGTATTACAACAATGATTGGTTACTTCGTCTCCAAATGAAAACAACCCTAATTCTACTGACACCAATAAATGTTGTAAAATTTCAGCAGGTAAAGTGACAATTTTTTCTGGATAAATTTCACAAGCAAAAGTTATCATTCTAAAATACCTATAACACGAAATATGTTTATGCAATTAAATGCCCTAAAATAAAAAAAACTAAAAAAATCTAACCCGCTAACAAATATTTCATAACGAGTTCAAATATAATAAAGGTTTGTAAAATTAAATAATAAATTTATAAATTTATAAATTAATTTCTAAGACTCTTACTGTTTGATATTATTTTTTAATAACCATTAAAGTATTAGCATGAAGTATTAAATATTACAGAAGTAAATATTTAAAAAGTATTCATTTTTATTTTTATAATAATTAATTTTAAGAAAATAAAACTTACTGAAGACAAAGTGAAGGAAATTTAAGTAAATCTATTGTCATCATTGGCATTACTATATTGAGTCCATAGAGGAAGAGGTTTGGTGTCATTTCTTGATTCTGAGACTGGCCCGAAGTTTCAACGTGATTAACCAACTCTCTAGTTATTAAATTTGTGAGTAACTTCATGAGTAACAAAATATCTTGATAAGTATCCTCTTCAGACGTCGAATCGGTGGTAATCCAGTGACGATTACAATTTGTGTAAGACTGTGAAATAATGAAATTTTTTATCAAATTTGTTTGTTACTTAATACAATATTCATATGCGATTAAAGATTATTTACGTTTTATAATTATGTTATAATTATTAAGAAATATTAATTAAAAAATTATTCATTTATATTCAATATTTACTATTGCTTCACCTCATTTTTCTTAATTTGTAAAATTATAATTTTATCAGAATTTATTCAATAAAATTTTTAAATCAATTATTGTTCTACAGGGTTAACATTCTTATAAGATTAGTTTGCTTTTTAAATAAATGTGAATCATAAGATTCATTATAACCTGAAACTTTTTTAATGGGTTGTTAGCCTCAAATAAAATAAATTCTAATAATAATAGTATCACCTTGTACTTATTGACTTATAATCAATGTGTTAATAATACAGATAATAATTTTTTTCTTATTTTTAATTAATTATAGTAAATTTAAAATTTAACTAATATTGATGCATTTCAGATGGAAATATAGTAATTATATAGAATTAATTATTTAAAAAATGTATCATAATTATTTAATTAAAATAATATTTTTTAATGAATATTTTAAATTTATATAAGTAATAATTATGTTAATGTAGAATGTGTATGTTAACATGAAATATCTTTACAATGCATAAATTTGTGATTCAATATGTGTTAAATATGAAAATGTTTTTTATTTTAAAGCTTTTATTATTATCATGTTTTAACATTAATTAAAATACGTTTAATATTTACAACATAAAAATAATTATTTTAGAATATTAAGAAAAGATTAAGTTGCACGATTTAATTAAAAAAGCATGTTAGCAAGTACATTAACGTAACAAGTAAGTTCATTTAAATATAGAAAATTTCAGGCTAAGCCGTTGGATTGAGTAATAATTAGTCACCTGCATCATGTGTAAGTAGATTTCGAAAATGCTTTCGCTATTTTGAAGGTAGGTTAATACACTGTTAGAAAATTCACAGAAGAGTTCAAGTATTAACTGAACAATTTGTTGATAATTGTGATAAAGTGTAAGTAAACGCGGAAGTTCCTGTAATATCGTGCATATGTATTGAGACGTTAAATTCGCCGTATCAGTCATAACTCCTTGGCAAGCACCTGAAAAGAAATTTTTTATGTTATATTAATAATATATCTTTTATACAATAAATAAATTTTCTAATTAAAAACAAGTCGGTAAAAAAGTACAATGAAAAATATTTTAAATTTTAGATTTATAACTTCATGATTTATAAATAGAGAAGAAAATTAAGTATTATAATTGTATAATTGAACAAAATAAAACATTTCAATCTACCTAGAACAGATTCGAGAATTTCAATAATTTGAACTCGAATTTCTTCTTGATGATAATTACGAGGAAAATTAATATGGCATATGATGCCTTTAAAACGATCCTGCAGAGGTTGGAGTATTTGCGAAAAATATTGCTGGAGCTGTTCGGAGTCGTGTAACACTCCACCAACGTGAACAACTGTACGCATAAGACCACGTTTTGCTACCTGTGGTAACTCATGGCTCTTTGTAGCTAATTCCACGAGATTACCAAAACGTTCAGACTTTATCAAACATGAGGCTCTGCGATAAAATAAGCAAAGTAATAAAAATAATTAAAAAATAATTAAACATTGAATATTTTTGAATGTATTTTGCATTTACAGTTATTGTTAATTAATTTTTCTTATTAAAAATTTTTCATTTTATATATCACTACCCTTTAAATTTGATTTAATATATTTATACGTTAAATAAAATTAGTAATTGTACTAATGAGAAATTAAATTAATATACAAAATAAACTTTGATATAGAATTATGAAATTACAAATAGTTTGTGAAGCTTACTTATCAGGTAGCTCGTCTAAAACGTCCATTAATTGTATAGTTTCTTTCATGAGAGTGGGTTCTCCCTTGAACGCTTTAATATTGCACTCGATTTTTTCAATTAAGAAATTCATAGTCCATTGACTTCCGGGTGTGTCATCACCAAAGGCTTGGAGCAGTGTTGTGCTCAATTCTGAGTAATGGCTCTCCTTAGGTATGAGATAATTGAGCGACCAGCGATGAAGAAACCAGATTATGCTACTGCAAAGTTCAGGTGAGAGATGTTTTGCAGCATTGAAATTAATCGCAATCTTTGCAACTTCGCTGAGCCGAAAAACGGCTGCTATCAAACGTATCACATGATCAGACGATTGTTCAGCTCCACTGATATCACTAATGTTACTCTGAGGTGAGGCAAGTAGTTGCAACGTCACATTAAGGTCCATTTGACCTTGTTGTACCTGTGGAAATCCATGTTAGAATTGAACTTTTAGAAGTATTTTGTACCTTATATCCGAGACAAATATTTACAACTTCCAGTTATTTCTATAAATAATATATTATATTAATATTATAACTGATTTTATGAATATGTGTAAAAATCAATTTTAAGAACTTTTGTTTTTATCTATTTTATAAATTTAGTCTAAAATAAAAATATCTTTATAAATTTTCAATGTTTACAAGTATTGGATATTAATTATTTTAAAAACCACCAGTAATGAAAAAAGTACACATTTATTTTAATTTAAAATACAGTATTATTGTATTATTAAAATGTACATACTGAATTATTAGTTGCCGATTTGATGAACTATTAATAATTAACTGAGTCTAATTACAATTTTTTAAAATTTGAATTATCAAATTATAAAACTCAATAGATTTTGTTTGTAAATATGTTTTTTGTTAAAGAAATTTTTTTAAATATGTTATGTTATTTTTTATATAAATAAATAGATTAATTTAAAATTAACATAAATAGAAAAATTAAAATTAAAATATGTATGAGAAAACTATTATACTTGTTTCATGCTGTAACGCATGATTTGAGAAGGTACTTGTGGCATTTCACCAACTGACTCCATACAAAGCACATGACCAGCAATGAGTACCAACCAATGAAGATCTTCATAATGACTTTCGATTGTAACCAAGTCGTTGGAAAAAATTGTGTCTCCATGACTAATCAGTCGATTAAGATATTCCTTCAGCTTTATTGTACCATTTTCAAGTAAGCGAGAAAGTAAAGGTAGAGAATAACTCAAAACCTGTCTGCCAAAAACTCCTAAAACAATCATAATATATATTAGATAAAAATTTTAACAAATAAATAAATTTTAATAAAATTATAATCCAATAAAAATTTAATATAATTTAAAATACTATGATTTTTGTAAACAAGTGACTTTTCTTTAAATAAAAAGATCTTGATTCACTTGAATCAACTTGTCAAAACATCGATGTATTGTTTAATAACAGTGTTTATTAATTTATGCATATCAAAAAAAAATTCTTTCTTATAATAATATTAAAAAAAAAATTATATAAATTAAGAAAAAAAGTAAAAAATACGCTACCAATAGTTTGTAGCTGCTCTTTATATTTTGAACGGTCATCTTCTTCATTACTGTCGATTTCATCATTAATATCCTTATTGATGGTGTCTCTACGTCCATCTGGAGGTGCTAAATGACATTGTAAGTATGTATTAAATATCTGAACAGAGCTTTGCTCGCAAAATTCCGTGGGAAAAAGCGGAGAGTCTGATAAAACCAAGATCCATGTTTCCAGCATGCATTCAAACGCCTCCATGAACAAGCAGTCATCTGCAGTTGTCTGTAAATTTTATATAACTCAAAAATTTTGTTTTATTTAAAATTGAATTAAAAGGATTAATTATAATTAATATCATAAGATAATGAAGCAATTTAGAAATTTCTTATTTTCCATTTTATTTTAAATGTTCTTGCGATAAATACCTTATTCTGTAAATTAGTAAATTCGATACACCAATTTTTATAATACAAGTGTATATTGAAAATGTGTCAATTAAATCATTTTTTACAAAAAAAAAAATTTTCCTGTAAAAATTTTGAAAGAAATTAAATTTTAAATTGAAAGTAATTAAATTAAAGACGGATAATAATTTTTAATTCAAATAATAGTCTAATAGGTTTTTATTTAAAGGTTTCAATATTACTCCAAGCAATAGAGCATTTTTAAAGTCATATAAAAAAGCAATTAGTGGTGCATATCAAAATTCGTAAAAAAATCAGCAGATTCTTATTTTATAATATACCACTCATGATATTCAGGGATTTTTTTTATTAAAAATTTTATCGAAAAAATGCATTTTTTTGTTGTAAAATGAAAAGTCATAATTTTAACATTATAATGTCAATGGATGATTTGTATCTAATAAAATTGTTAAGTAAATTCATTTTTATATAAATCTATAGAAAAATTAGAAATGGAGAAATTTTCTAAAAGAAAAACTTTTACATTAATTAAAAAATTATTAATTTTTTTTATTTTTTAATATTCAGAATTCTAGTTTTCAGGAAATTAAAGTAGTTAATATAATATATAGAAAATAATAATTTGATCGGATTATTAATTTTCAAGTAATAATAATGTTAATTAAATTATGCCAAAACTTACGAAGTTATTTCCAGCTCAATTTACCTTATGATTTTAGTTTTTTCAATGATTTGAAGATACAGAATTTCTTGTGCTATAATTATATTTTTTAAAACCGTTGAAAAAACCTAAATCGTCAAGTGCATTGAGTTGGAAATAATCCCGTAAATTTTTGATTAATTTAATTAACATTATTATTATTCGTAAACTAATTATCAGATCAAGCTAAAATTTTGCAAAAATAAATTACATATTAATCACTTTATTTTCATAAAGCTAGAGATCTACGGATTAAAAAAAAAAAAAGTTAATAATTTTTTAATTAATATAAAAGTTTTTCTTTTTTTAGAAAATTTCTCCGTTTCTAATTTTCCTATCGATTTATATAAAAATGAATTTTCTTCAAAATTTTATTAGCTATAATTCGTTCATTGAAACTTTAGATTTAAAATTACAACTTCTCATTATTAATAAAAAAGTATAAAAATTTTTCGTTAAAATTGTTAATAAAAAAAATCCCTGAATATCATGAGTGGTATTTTATAAAATAAGAATCTGCTGATTTTTTTTACGAATTTTGATATGCACCACTAATTGCTTTTTTTATGACTTTAAAAATTTTCTATTACTTGGACTATGTATCAAAAGAAGATGTATTAAAATTCAAAAGATTAATATGAAAGGAATAAACCATAAATAATGAAAAATACATAAAATGCTGTAATCTAATTAAAAATTATTTATTACAAACGATATGGACCTTATGAATCATTTTGATATAATTATTTATTAATGATTTAAATAGTTATCAAAATTTTATAAATTAAAAATAAATTTAGTTATTAAATTCATAAATTCAGTTGAAATAAATTTTTACACTATAACTTAAAATTAGTAAGATATGTCTAAATGCAATGATCAGATGTTATTTATTTGAATTTTTTAAAGGGTTAATTTTATATTTGTATAAAAAGAATTTATTTTATTTATTAAGAAATTTATTAAAAATTTCCAAATGGTTCAATATAAATTCATTAATTCTATAAACCTCGTTATGAATATAATTATTTTCTTCCATAAAAAATAATTTACATAAATTTAATAAAATTATGCATGACATACATATTAACAGGATTTTGAATAAAATGTCTTATTAAAATTAAATATTACTTGCAAAATACCAATAATATAATTTAATAATATTATTAAATAACATTTTAGATTATATATATAAAAATATTAAAAATATAAAATAAACAATAAATATTGCTTTATTATTTAAAACTACACGTTTAGATACTATAAATGTATATTATAATTATAAAAATAGCTTATGAAATGTAGGTTAACATTATTAAAGAAATTTGCTAAAATTAAATAATATAGGTACAATGTATGATCACAACTAATACGTGTAAAACTTTAACTTTTATAAGAATTAATCTAAACTCAAGCATTAATGTGAAAAATTATGTACAGGCAATGACCACAATATAATACTTTTATTTTGTTACCGAATCAGCAATAAAATAAATATTGAAGCTGTGAACACAAACACAAACACTCGTGATGGAAAAATATGTTCAAAAATACGAAATTTTACTTAACTAATTATTTTACAGGTTCAGGGATGACATTTTGATTATTTAAAATGTTTATAGTTTCATATATTTCTGAAAATTTATCACAGCAAGTTATTCGTTGATTCTTTAATATTGATTTATTTTTGATTATTTTTTCTTTAACATTTTATTATTTAAATTTTATATATATTTAAAGTACTTATTTAAAAAAAAATCATTTCACAATAAGAAATCAAATAAACAATTGAAAAAAATTATAAGATGAATATGTTAGATGTATTGAAAAATTTAAACAAAGTAATTTTCTATTGTATATAATTTCATTGTTTCAATTATAATGAGAAAATTTTAATACAAATATAATTTACTATTTCTATTATTTGAAATAAATATAACATGAATACATATTAAAATTAGGTGTTATTTTCTAATATATTCTATATATTTTCAATTAATTTCTTATCATATTTCATACTAGATTTATAAAAAGAATAAAAAAAAAGTTATAACTCACAAATTCTTCATGACTCGCTCCATCAATGAATAAACATGTCAATCTTGTCATATGTTCCATGAAAGATCTTTGCATATCTTGTGGTAAAATAGGTATGGATGACCGAAAACAGCTGATTAGTTTTTTAAATATACTTGCAATACCAAGAGCTTCTCCGTCAATAATTTCAATATTTGTTAAAAGTTTGAGGAAACTTTGTACATATGTGGTGAGATATTGAAGTTTTACTTCAAGACCTTGTACAATTAATCCATTAAGACTGGCCAACTGAACAAGACAATTCCTTGCATGATGTGCTAAATAGGGATTCGATCTAACCTTCCAATATAAAGTGAAGAACAGCTGTACCACCATAGGATCTAATATAAGATCTCTCCACATAGTTGTTAAACGGAGTGTAGAACTATTTTCTGATTCATAGGCAGATTCAAACACCCCTATCAATCTTTTGGGCAGTGTTTTGGAGTTAAGAATTCTAATGTAATATTTTTGTAAATGCATTCAAATACTAAATATTTAAATTGACATGATTTTATTTTAAATTAAATTGTTGATACATATAGTATTTATTTATAAATATTAAATGTATATTAAATTATGACTATTTAAATAATTGTGTATAATATATTATTATCAATATATGCAATATATAGTAAAAATTAAAATACATTTTGAACATAAATTAAATATTAAAAATAACTTTTTTAAAAACTTATGCTTTAAAAAAAATCAAATAATTAATTAATTAGCCATTTAATTACAATTTTTTCTTATAAAATATATAATTTATAAATTTATATTTAATGTATAATAATTTAAATAATTTTTTCTCATATATATATATATTACAAAGTACATAAATTATAAGTTTCATTTTAATAAAATAATATTAATTTACATTTATTGTTTAAATTAAATCGAAATATATTAAATTGTATATTACTATGTTATCATATTATGATTTAACGATTAATAAAAAGGATATAATTTACATAGATAAAACCCCACATTAGTACACTTTCACATATAGAAAGCAAATGCTTTATGAGGGGTAACATTGATTCAGGTATGTCAGATTTTGACAATTCCCCAAGTGCTTGGACACAAAATTTAAAAATTCTTTTCAGAGATGTAACTTCAAAATGCTTTTTTGCTTTAAAATGTACTTCCCAAGTTAATCCAACATCTGATGACTTTACAGTTGTAGCATATTCTTGCATTAAAGCAGAAATAATACTACAACCTAATAATTGCTGAAAAATGAATTTCAAAAGAATTATTGGATTATATAAAACTAATGACAATAATGACAACAATAATAATAATAATAATAATGATGATGATAATAATAATAATAATAATAATAATACTAATAATAATAATAATAATAACAATAGCAATAACAAGAACAACTATAAATTTAAATATATTGTATTAAATGTGGAATGTTTTTAATAAAAGATACAATTTCAACTATTTTAAAATTTTATTATAAAATTATAAGGAGCCATTTACTAACCCTTGGCATGTCTCCACTTCTTATCAACCCTTCAACTTCATTTAAAATTTCTTTTCTCTCTTCACCATGATCCTCAACACTACCTCTTTTTACCATAATAGCAATAACCTGTAAAATACTTTCCCTCACAAATGGTGCTAAGGTTGGTTTACTTATAATATAATGTAGTAAATATTGTCTCAAAGATACAATATCTGATTGCTGCATAGTGGTCCATTCTTTGATCAATGCAGTTTTAATAACACTAGCAGACTCAAATAATACATAGTCTACTGTTGTAATCTCTAATATCTGCCTACATAATTGATATGGTGACTTTGTTTTACGGAAATTTAAAAAAACTGCCTCTGCTGATTGTCTTTGTTGAGCAGTAACGAGATTTGGTGGTGCCTAAATCATAAAATTTTCAAATTAAATATTCTTTTAACAATTTAAAGCATTAAAAATTATGTGTACATAGATAAACAATGTTTTAATAAATGTATAAGCGATAGTTTCACTTATAAAATTATTACATAATTTATCAAATTAAATATTAAAGAAAATTAACCAATTTAAAACTAATTTTTAAATAAAAATTTCCTATTTAAATTTTTTTAAGTATCCAAAAAATATTTTTATTAACAGTAATATTACTTTCAAATTCAAATATTAATAAACTATATAATATCTTCATGAAATTAAGTAATTATAAATATTATAAAATTAAGTAATTATATTATAAATCATTATCTTGAAAATACTCCAACTAAATTATTTAACATTGAGTAATTAAATAAATATATTTCTGAACTTATTTCAATTCTAATTAAAGACTTGCATTTTTTTAGAAGCTTTATAAAAATAAGAACATATGAAAGAATAAATATTTTAATAAATAATATTTAAAGTTAAAGTAAGTGATTAAATATTAAAAATAACAAAAAATTTTTTTTTTTATTTTAATATTACTTCGATACATTGAATTAAAATTATACACGAAAAATAAAAAAAAAAGTATGGCATTCGTTATTAATTAAAATTTCTGATATCAAAAAAAGTGATACGTAAAAATCATTAATTTGTTTAAAATATTTTTATTCGAATTTAAATCATTGGTATAAAATTATTACAAGTATCGTAGTGTAAAATTTTTGCAAGCTCTATCTCCAAAACAAATGTTTTTAAGATGAATGAAACATAACCTAAAAGTAGGTATTATGAAATTGTGTTTACATTGTATTATGACTAATATAACTTTTTATAAAATGATAACGGTTCAGGTTAATTTAAAGTAGTAAGATAAGTCATGACAATAAATTGATAACAAAAACGTACTAAAATCACTTGTGCAGCAGCCTCCAATTCTCTCAACACTTGGTCCGCCATTTTTATAAATATCCCTCCTCCAATAATCCTCGGATCTTTCAGACTATACCGCACAGTAGAGTTTGACAGTCACAAATAAAACTAATTCTTGAACACATTTGCATTCGTTCCGGATTAAGAAGTCGGATTACCTATGCTTTACGGTATATGACAGTCAATGATTCATTGTTACGATCAATTTTGTTGGGTTATTTAAGCCCGTGGCGGGTAAGTGTTGACGATATAACATAGTTGATATTCGGGTGCTCAATGAAATCAATTTATTCTTTTATAATTTAACTAAACAAAAAAAAAAAATTAATCCAAAGGATGTAGTTTCTGTACATAATATAATTATAATTAAGTTAGTTACGTGCATTAAATACATTTGATTCATGTAAAATTTATAATTATGCATAATACAAGTTAAAGAAAATTAACCTATATAACTTTCATATTTTTGTTATTTATTAACATATCCATCAGGTATTTTTAAAAAAAACATGAAATGTTAAAGCTTTTATGAAACTACTTGTCTCAATTTATAAAATATATTTATTTTAGTAGAACAATACACATTGCTTTATATTTCTATTTTGTTTTTTATTTGTTAAAAGTTTACTGAATTTAGAATATATGTATTTTTAGATTATGTTTTTTTCATTGATACCTATTGGTTCTGTTTTTTTAATTTTTATATAACTATTGATAATGAAAAGAATAAGAAAATATCCAGATTCTCCAAATCCATTATTTGAAAAATGGTTGGAAGAATGGAAGAAAGAGGCAATAGTAAGACAATTACCTATTCAAGATTTGTTTGGAAAAGCATTAGAGTCTCTGAGAAAGTATCCTCTGCCATTAGCAACTGGAAGAGATTGTTATATTTTGCAAAATTTTGGTTCTAAATTATGCATTATGCTTGATAAAAAATTAAAATGGTTCAATAAATTACATAATACTGCATCTGCTTCTAATCAAAATTGTTTGACTTCTAATAATGGTATGAAAAACCAAGGAGAAATATTTAAAAATAAAAGCCATGAATTAATAAAACAAAAAAAAGTATTATTTGTAGTTTCTTTGTATCATTCACAAATATTTATTACAATTAAGCTAAATATACAAATATGGCTTTCAGACACCAAATAAGACATACATTCCAAAAATTGGCTCTGCTTCTTATGCTATTTTAATTATCATGTACAAAAACAAGAAATTACCAAATAATTCTGGTAATAAAGTAATGTAATAAAATATTAAAATTTAAACATATTTGTAAATTTATTTATTATTTTACAGATTTTATGTATAAAAAAGATATAATATTTCAAGCACAATGTGAATACAACTGCTCTATGCAATCTAAAAAATCAGAACGTTATTCAGGTTGGTCTTGTATGAGTTTATTAATTAAAAAAAATTTAGTAATTAAAAAAAGCAATCCAGCAAAATACAGTTTAACTGACACTGGTGTCTGTCTTGCAAAATCATTACTAGAAGCAAAAGAACGTCTTTCATTGGATTTTTCTGATGAGGATATACAATTAGACAATAATTTAAAAAATATTCAAAATTCTAATTCTGTATTTACTTCATCCACATCTACAATCACTAAATCAAAGTCACCTTGTACAGTTTTTTATAATTTAAAACATTTAAAAAACACTTCCAAGACTTATGATATCAATATTATAACTATTGATGATGATGATAATGATCTCGTTAATAATGATAATGATAAAAAATTAATAATGGTAAATGTTATTTAATTTTTATATATAGATTTATTAAGTGTCAGAATAATAAAAAATAAATTTTGTTTGTTTTAATATATTTTAATTATAGGATGAATTTAATGATGGCAAAATAAGTAATATTAAAAAATTATCAAGAAAAGAATTTAATACAAAGAACATTGAGTTCAATGATTCTTTTCACAAATTTTGCAAAGAAAATGCACGATCTCTTCTTACTGTAAGAACATAATTTTTAATTTTGTACTTTAGCTTTATTTGCATATTTGAATTTTTTAATATATAATAATTGATACAATACCTTATAATTACAGGTAATTATATAATAATTTACTTAATTCCTCTAATGTGATTTATTAATCTTTTTAATTATAATTATTTTGTAATATATTAATGATAATAAATGTATTTATAACAATAAAAAAATATATTTTTTATTTATAAAGGAAGTTGAAAAAGAATTTAATATAAATAGAAAACAGATTGAAAAAAAAGAAAAAATAAAAAGAAAAATTGCAGACGATACAACAATAGCTGATCAAAATAAAATGATAATGTTAACAGAAACCATTGAATCATTTTATCTTTTACCAAATAATTTTGATATTATTTTAATAGTAGATATACAGGAAACTAGTGGGTTAGTCAATAAATTTAATTTCTTTTTTTCTTTTATTTGTTCAAAAATATTAAAAATTTTATAGATATTGTAGAAAAAAAACAGATAGTAATCCAAAGTTGTCCGAATTAAGAAAAATTGGAATTTTGTTTGAAGTTAGAAGTTTAAAAATTGGAGATTTTGCATGGATTGCTAGATGTAGATTTACAAATAGAGAACTTATTCTTCCTTATATTGTTGAAAGAAAACGTATGGATGACTTTAGTTCCAGTATTAAAGATGGAAGATATCATGAGCAAAAGGTACATCTAGATTATTTTTAAATTTTTCAATAGAATATGCTACATAATTAATTAAAATACTAAAAATTAAAATATACACATCTGCAAAATTTATTCATCAGATTAATAAACCTAATGCAGTTGCTAATATAAATATTTATATAATTTCTAATATTAATAATTTATTTTGTTCTTATGTTTTCGCACAATAAATATTGATTAACTTTTACTGTATTATTATTTTGTTATGAAAATGGATTATCACTGTTATGAAAATTCTAGTCCTATTATTTTGTTAACTTTATAATTCTTATATATTTTTATAATTTTATCCAAACATTTGTTAAAAATGAACTTTATTAGTATCAAAAAATTATTTTGACATAAACAGTAAAATTTATGTAGATTCATTAAAAAAGTGTACATAATTCTTATTTATAACATTTTACTAATAACATTTTATTTTTAGTACTTTTTTATTAATTATTAAAACTAAAGAGCTACAAAAAAACGATATTAGAAATCTAAAAAAATAACAAACCTTTTTGTTGCTTTAGATGAATAAGAAAGGGAAATATTCAAGATATTATTTTTCAAGATATATTTTCATAGTATTTCTTAAATTTGTATTCAATACATTAAATTAAGAAGTACTATTTTTAAATGCAGTAAATGATTTCAATTTTATTCATAATGTCATTATGCATTATTCATCAAATTATGTAACTCATTGCGATAGAAAATAGTTTTTATTAAATAATTTAAAAAAGTTATATTGTACCAAGAAAAATTTGTACAGGCAAATCTATATTATATTCATAAATATGTAACTGTTGACTAGCAGTTTATTATTTAGATTATATTATTAATATTTTAATCAATATATTTCTCATCTAATTTCAAAGAATGTTAATTAAAAACTTTTATAATTACTACAATAACATGATGAAGCTATGTTAATAAACAATATAATTTAAGATGTTTCAAAAATTACATGTAAATATAATAATACATTTAGAAACTTTATAAAATATTAGAAAATTTTTTTAAAAATGTATATTAAGGATTATAAAATTCTTTTATTTTTAGTTTCGACTGAAACAATCAGGCATAAGTAATATTATATATATGATTGAAAATTATGGAAGTTACCATGGTTCAATACCTATAAGTTCTTTGCTACAAGCAGCAACGAATTCATTAGTACAAGATGATTTTACTATTAAATTTACAGATGATCATAAAAGCTCAATGCGTTATTTAAGTACAATGACAAAAACATTAACAGAAATATTTGAGGTAAAATTATAAATTAAAATAAATCTATAATTATAAAAGTATTCATTGTCTTAAAACTTATATTTTCAGACTAAAGAATTAAAAAGCTGTAAAAAACAAGATTTACCATCAACAAAGCCAAATATTTCTGAAGGTGAGCAATTATTAATGGAATTCGCCGAATTTAATAAAGCAGCCATGAAAATCAAAGTATGTATATAATATTTTATCTTACGAAAAAAAGAAATTTAATAGTTTTATAAAGAAATTTATGATGAAATTAATAATTTATTTATAAATAACGAAATTAATAAAATAAACTTTTTTAAACTTCATATTTAGATCATACACTCATTATACTTAATATACTATAAATATACTTTAATTTAATGAAATTATAAATAATTTGTTATAAAAATATATATTTCAATTTGCATAGTTTTTTATACATAATTGCAATTTAAAAATTAAATTTAATTAATAGATATTTTAAATATGCTCTAGTTAATTTATTTTGATCAAATCAGTTGATTTAACTGAATATGTAGTTTTTGTGGACATAAAATAATTGTGAGTTGTATATAATTTTATTTGTTATGTTTATTTTTTAATTTGGTTATATTAATTATCAATAGAATTTATTGAATCAGTTAGAAAATGATGATAAATTTTTTAAATAAATATTTAATTCATTCCTGCTTTTAAAGAAAATTATTTTTAATAAATTAATTTTTTTTTTGTATTGTAGAATTTTACTGTACAAGAAATGTTGATTCGACAACTAGTGCAATTAAAGGGTTTATCAATTGAAAAAGCATTGGCAATTGTGCAACGTTATCCAACTCCCAAATGTCTTTCAGAGGCTCTACAAAATGAGGGTGAAAATCTACTAACAAATATCATTGTAGAATCATCGAAGCGAAAAATTGGGCCGAGTATTAGCAAAATCTTACATCAATTTTATACTACACTTAATTTTAATTAAAGTTGACCTTTTTTTTATGCTTGTATTTTTTACAAGGCATAATAATTTTAATTTAGTAAAGCAATTGCTTTACGTGTATTTATAAAATTAAAAGACTGCACAATAGCTATAAAACTAATGTAAACCAATAGGTGTACTAAATTTTTAAAATATTTAATATATCTGATCAAATTTATATAGCTCATTGCAAAAAAAAGTGATTCATTATTATTACATGATTAATACTTTGATATCAAATTAAAAATTTAATTTAAGCTGTAGATGCTTATGTATATTTACAAATATATGTAATTGTATAATGAAGTTTTAGAAATAATGTATTTATATTTTACATGTAAATCATAAAACTGTAATAATAATTGAATTGTTATTTACTTAATAAAACAATATTTTTATTTCAAAATTTGTAAACTGGTAGATTTAGAGTTTATACATATATTGTCAAAATTTCAAAAGATTTAGTTTTTTTTTTATTAACCATGTTTTGAGCACATCGCACCAAGTAAGTCCCCTAATCTATGTATTAATTATTTAAATAAAATTTATTAAACTATATTAACAAATACAATATTAAATTAAAAAATTAAATAAAAAATTAAAAAAATAAGTAAAATATTAAATCTTATTGAAAATTACTCTAACATTTTCAGAAATAATACAACAGAGATTATGTCACCATCAATTAATTTCTTATATGAAATGTTATAATTTTTCCTTTAAAATGTGCCATAAAATTTTAAATTCAGCTATTCCTATTACTTAATACAATTACTTATGATATAAATATTGCTGCATAAATTTATTAATTAATGATTTGACTTTAAAATTCATAAAATAATTAAAATATTGAATGTATCTAAATATATATTTAATTTATTAAGACATATAAAAAATTACATTAAAATTAAAAATAATTTAAATAATCAAATAAATAAAAATTACAAACTATGTTAAAAAGTTAGAATTTTTAGAATACATTAACATATTTAATTATTTAATTTATTTAATTAAAAGCGTTAGCATTTGAAAATGAAAATATCAATATCTCGATTGATAACTGTTCTAACTTAAATACTAGTTTATATTATAACATATATTATTATTATTTACAATTAAACTTTTTATATATATTATTCAAAAAATTTGATTCCAAAATTGATTGAAATTATTTGTATTATTTATAAAACTCTGTAATAAATAATATTTAATAAAAAATTTGATAGTACTTTCAAAAATTTTTATATAACAATAAAAACAACTTCACTCAAGCATTAATAAAATTCAACTAAAGATCAATTTTTTCATTTTATATTTTTTTATAAATTCAGCAGTTTCAATCTACATAACATTAATCCTCCAATAACAATAAAATATATTTGCACAATGTATTTTATATATAAAAATTGCTATGAGGAAAATTCCTTGAATGCTATTAAGTGATAATCATCTCAATACAAGTCTTTTCAATGAAAATAAAAATAAATTAAGTCTACAAAGAATCAGTTTTCTTCTGAGTTTTTTGACCGCTATTTGTTTCAGGTTCTTCTTTGTTAGTATATATCGATGTTTCCTTTTTGCTGTGCTCACTTTTGTGCTCTCCAGTATCCATTTCATGAGGACCAGTCGGTGTAGGTCGAATCAGCGAAGTTGAACTAAGCATAAGGGATATTTGCTCAGGTAGCGGACAAGCGATCAGCATGAGTTCATCTCCAGTATAAATCTGGCTCAACAACTGTGATAATTGAGTAAACGCTGCTACGATACCATTCTTAATCGGGCGAAATAGGATACATTCGGTTTCCCGATTCGCAAGGTACAATTGCATTGATTGCTGGATACTTGGCAATTTAAACCTTATCAATCGGATTGACTCACTTACGATACTGGCCATAGTTTCGGCAGTACCTAGTGCATTTAATGACGCCACCTAAAAATAACGTTGAAGAATATATTTAGTCTGAATAGGATTTACAAAAATCAAAGTTACGAATATTATTGAATAAAAAAAAGATTAATAGAGGTTTAAAAGTCAAAGCGATAGTTCAAGTATATTAATTTAAGATTAATAATGATCAAAGAATGACATACTTTTTTACATATGCGTTAATTTTTTTTCTTTTTTTAAATTGATATTTTATATAATTTAGGTAATATTTAAATGAAAATAAATTACAATCTTATTAATAATTATATTATTGTTGATTATTTAAATGTTAATAAAAATAATATTAAATTATTATTTATAATCTTAAATTTATAAAAGAAACTGAAAAATTTATATAATTGACAATTTGTATTAAAGAAAATTAATATCTGAATAAAATGTTTTCTAATTTATACCTGAAATGTAATTATTAAAAATGATTAATCAATTATAGATTGTTGGAATTATACAAATTTACTAAAATACATTCACATGGTTTGCTCAATTAAAGTTTCAAATTAAATGCAATGAATAATCGTTGCATACCTGCGGGGATGATTTTGTTTTCTCGAGTAGTAATAGTACCGGATCGATGAGTAAACAAGTCACATGTTGGATAAGTTTCTGACACGAAAACTTTAATTTTGCGTCGACATGTTTGCGTGAATCAATAAGCTGTTCCTTCATCTGAGGTGCGCCTTCAAGCAAAAACTCCAATAAAGCATTATTCGACAGAGTGAAAAGACGCGATCGTTTTTCTAAAAGGCTGAATGCAGCGGTTTTTACTTTTGAAAAATCTAGGCTGTATTCTTTCACCGTAAAATCCACTTGGAACGGTGCAATCTGCTCCCGGAGAATCAACAAGTGCTTTACCTGCAAATAATGTATAATATTTAAAAAATTAAAATAACATCATTTATTTATTGATATTGTCATTGACTCGATAAAATGTATAATTTCTTACCTAAATTGATGAAAGAAAAATCATTTAAATGTTATTTCATTAAAAATAATTATTCTTAATTAAAAATAAATTATTACCTGAAAGAGTTCAGCATCCAAAGGCGAGGTTCTTGCTTGTATTCGTTCTGTAGCTACTTCAATACTTTGAACGCAAAAATTTATTGCTTCTTGACTGAGTGACTGAAACACTGGTCGATCGACGCATCTATAAAGCCGTGAAAGGCACACTAAAGTTCGGCGAACAGTAGGGTACCACATCCCATGAAGATCTGCCGGAGAATTACTCATTTGTGAACTACGTTGGTACATAGGATCTATTCCCTTACAAATAAAATGTCATGTCAATATAACGTTAAATACTTTACAAAGATTTATTAGGTATAGGTATTTTTGTAAATAAATTTTTAATAAAGAATTTTAACAACTATTAATTTTTTTTTATTTATTTATGTTTCTAATTTTAAACTAATTGATCGTGTTTGTAAACTACCACTTATTATTGTCTTCTATGATATTTTATTATAAACAAGATGAATTAAAATCATGGGAAAATATTATCATAATAATCCTATATAAGATTAAATTTCCTAAATAAAAAAACTTATTTTAATTTCATTGTTACTAAAATTTTATAAATTGTATAAAAAGTTTAATTGAATAATTACACATTAATCATAAATTAATATAAAATTAATTTATTACATGAATGTTAATTATTAAATTTTTTTTCAATAAGTTGGGAATACAAAATATATCATTGTAAATTATGTTTTTAATCAATATAATTATTTTTTCAATTTACCATTACATGCATTCTTGAAATAGGTTCAACATTATTACTATTGTTACTATCCATAGATGATAATGATATTTTTTTCATTCTAATTTGTCTATTTTCTTCCCTAATTGATTCAGCAATATCCTCCATCATTTTCAGCTTCTCAGGATAAGCAAGATCTCCAGGTGAAGGATTGTATCCAGCTATATCTGACTGCAGATATAAATGTGCTCTAAAAACCAATCTTTCCTGAACATCATGCAATAGCTGTAGACAAACATTACCAAAGCCCTGAAGAGGTGCTGAATTGTTTTGAACATGTTCATCAAGCATTTCTATCCTCAAAATACAACATATTTCTGCCAAGGTTTCTAAATGATTTATATGAATGATAAATGGCCTAAGGATGTCATATAAACAAGTACATAAACTCTCCGAGAAAGATGTTAAAGCTGTGGATGATTTGCTAAAGAATTGATAAAAAAGTCTATATTCGTCGATACAAGCATGTAATAAGAGAGAGCATGAATGTCGAACAAGACTACAATGGTCGCCATTATATTTCAACTTTATTGACTGCAATCCTTTTTGTATACTAGGACCCAATATTATACCTCTTTGATATAAAAAATATTGCTGACATTCAAGAAGTAAACTTTCAAATTCCTGGTGTTTATTGGACTTCTCTTCAACTTGTTCTATTACCGATTTAACCTTTGGCAATATATATTGAAATCTACCATAAAAAAGAGCCAAGGCTGCAACACTATTTTTTTGTACACTATCATTATCTTTGGGATTTAATATACTTTCTGCAGCTTTGATGATCAATTTACAAATATAATTTTGAATGAGGGTTATTGCTTTAGATTGACAATGTCGATATTTAACTAAATAGATATTGCTTTCCTTAAAATTTAAATTGTCTTGAATAAAATCCATATTTTCATCAATTTTATTCAATAAATCAAAAAACATTTCACTATTAACAGGTAATGTTGGAGCATCTAACTTATCTATTATGTAGTCCACTTCTTTAAAATATTTAATATGTTCTGCTATTTTTTCGGCAAATGTGGTCAATTTTTCTTGATCTGATATTAATTGTTCACTGGCCACATGGAGGGAAGTGGTTTTCTCAGAAACAAGTGTATATTGCTTTCCTAATGCAGAAAAATCTTCTAATACACTGTCAATTTTTAGGCACAAGTCATTGCATTCCTGTTGTCTGGATTTTAACTGTTCAATGTACGATGTATACTTAATATCTTGGACTAACATGTATTTTTGTTCTAACATAGAATAACACAATAAAAGTTCTTGATAAGTTTGAATTTGTTTTATAGTATTTGGATCATTAGTAGTATTTTTGGATGAATTATTATTATACTAAAAGTAAATATTAAATATTATTTTAATATTAAAATAAAAATTAATGAATCATGATTGATTAAAATAAAAAATTTAATACCGATGTACGTTCTCTTTTAGTTAAAGTAACAGGATGTAACGAAAGAATTTCATCTTCTAGTAGTTGCAATTTCAACTGTTGCTTTTCTGAAAGTGGTGCAAGTGTCACATCCCAGTTGATTGGACTGTCTAGTCCACTCACAGGACCTGCCATAATCAAAATCTACAAAAAAAATTCCATGTAAGCTTATTTATATTTTCAATTAATTTGTAACTTTATTCTTCATAAATTCTCCATCACATAATCTCAACTTTTCTGCGTTTAAAATAAAAAAGTAAAAAAAATTTATTTAATTCGATGCAAGAATAGATTATGATAATAAATTTATTATAATTAAAAGATAATACTTTTGTAGTTTAATAACAAAAAGTATTTGAAAAAATCTGACTTTTATTAAATTAAGTTTTATTTGCATATATTTTATCTATTTTACAAATATAAATAGTAACATTGAATATATAAATTTATTTATTTTAATATTTAATTTCAATAAATTAAGTGGTTTATACTATACAATTTTATAAAAGATCTGTTTTATATCTTTTTAATATAAAAATTGCTGCAATTTATATTTTTTAAAAAAATGAAATTATTTTTATAAATGTATTTCGTATAATATTTAATAGAAATAATTTAAAATACATTTTATATTCAATTATAACACTACTTGGATTATTAAAAGTATAAAACTTTTGAATTAATTTAATTTGAAAGTAAAAGATAATTATTTTTTTAATGTAATCAATAAACTGTCAAATTCCATATTGTATTTTTAAAGTAAGAAATTAAAAAGTAATTACTCACAATAATATCACATGTATTTATTTGAATTTTGAAATAAATATTAAAATTTTCTAATAACTAAATATATAAAATTTTTTAACTCAAACTTTAATTTTTTAATTTATTAATGGTTATTAATAAAAGTCAATTGCATTTTTATATCCCAGGTTACTGTTGGCAAAGATAGCCATATTTGCCATGACACGCAGAATCTGTTCTGTGTATCCAACGACACAAGTAAAGATGGCACATTTGAGGTTATACTTCATGAGTAGTGAATTTTAGTTTGACTGCATTCTGCAATATGCGTCTTTTACTTTAAAATTTTTTAAGGAAATGAAATAAGATAAGAAAGCATTTTTCATTTGTAACAATGACATGTTTCATCGGCAATTTTATAAATAATTTTTCATAATATTCCAGATATCCTAAAAAATCGTACATACTGCTTTATATACACGATTTTAACATTTTATTTATTCAAGAAACTTCAAAAAGTTTTGCAACGCTAAGGTTAAGTACAATTATCCAGTAGTAGACGCGAAAAAATAAAGAATTAGTTTTATAATTGATAAATATTAGAGTTGTATATGAAATGTGTTTTAATAAATATTTAACTGCGTGAAATAAAATGAAACGAAGACAACGAAAACCAGTTCTCAATATTAACGGCGAATCTGACTCACCAAGAAAACGTTGGCCGAATGAACGTATGTACTGAATTCATTTTAATATTTTATTGAAAAAAATTTTGTATTAGGTCGTTTACAAATGGCTGCTCTATATCAATTAATTATATTTTTAAGAAAATGGTAGTTAATATAACAGAATACAAGAGAAGTATTAATTTTTTAAATTATTTTGATATACTTTATTCGATACAGGACAATCTCTAAATGGATCACCAACTAATCCATTGGCAAATTTTTTGGGACAGTATAATTCAGACAGTGAAGTTGAGGATGATACAAGGCCACGGACACATATGCTCAATGATCAAGTTAATGACTTCCTCAAGGTATTATACTATTACATGTAATATTATTCAGATTAGATATATATTTATTTACTGTATATTTATATACTAAAATTCAGTTCTTTGTTAAATTGATAATAATAACATTTTTTTCCTTTAGGAGATACAATCGATTACTCCTGAAGATTTACATAAGGATCATCGAAATGCTGCCATAGCTCACGCAGCTTCATGTTAGTTTTTTAAATTTTTTAAATATTTTTTAAATTTTATTGACCAATGTAAATTTTATATTTAAAAGAAAAATTTTATTTTATAGTTTGGCAAGAATGTTATGATGAACAAACTGGATATCCATATTATTGGCATACAGAAACAAATCAAGTTACTTGGGAAATGCCACCTGAGTTAAAACTGTATCATGAAAAATGTCATCAGGAAAATATTATCTCTCATGGATCACATATTTCTCAATGGTCAAACATGTCATCAAATAAATGTAAGTGATAGAATATCTTATCTATGAAAATTATGCATCTATATAATATTTTATTGCAAAAAAAAAAAAAATTTAATTAAAAGTTAATTTATATTTGAGTAAATACATATTTATCTTGGATTATTTATATTTCAATACATGCAGAGATAAGGAGTATTAATTTCTTAACATTCCAATTATATTGCGGTATTATAAGATGATATATATTTTAATTTTTAAAAACGGATTTTTTTTTTTTCTTATATATTTTCAAATAATTGTATTCTGATAATTAAGTTGATTTAATTTAATATTTGAAGTTTCACAATCTCAAAACAATATTCCCGAAGGCATGATTCCAAAAGAAGTTGTTGTTAGAAATCGAAACAGACAGGCTGGTATCTTAAACAAGCCTACTAAACCACAAATAAAGACAAATAATATTAGATCTTCAGGATTTTCAAAAGATGATGACTCAGATGAAGGGTAAACAAATTTTTTTATAACAGTAAAAAAATAATTTTATAAAATGTTTTAAAAAAATGAAAAGTTTAAATATTTTTATTAAAATATTAATACTTTATTTAAATATTAAAATAAAACATTTGTTTGTATGAATTTTCAGCAAAATTGAAATGATAACATCATTTGGCAATGATGAAAGTGACTCAGATGAGAGCGAACAAGAGAACTCACAAAAAAAAGAGTCCTTACTTAAAAAATCTTCTCTAAGGTCTACTCAAAATACAAAGCAACTTGCAGAACCACCAACCAAAAATTCAGAATTAACTGATTATAAATTTCAACAGAAACAAATTCATTTAACAGTTGAATTTGGACCACAAAATAAAGAGAAGCCTGAAGAAAAAGTGATGCAGGTGATTATTAATTTAATTTTTGTTTATTATAATTATAATTTGTAATATATAATTTTTAAGAATTTAAAATTAATTTTAGTGGACAAATCTATATATTATATATCATTATATTCTCAATATTTAACTTTTTTCTTACTTTAACCATTTAATTTATTTATATTATATTTTTACTTCAGTAAATATAATTTTAGGAAACAATGAAATTTTTTATTATTATTACTTTATTAAATAATACAGACTTAATGCTTGAGATTTTTAATATATGATATTAGATATAAACAATTAATTGAATATAAATTAAGAATATACTATTAAGAATATAGAATTAGTATATAATTCAATTCAAGTATGAATTAGTCAAAATTAACTTCAAATTTTAATTTATTCAAATACAATAAAAATAACTAATTTTTATTAATATTCATATCAATTAAAAAATGTCTTAATATTTAACAAAAAATCTTTCAATTATTTTTGTCCAGTGTACTTTTTATGGATATAGGATTAAATATTAAATAATTTTATTGAAATTATTATATTAAAAAAAAGCAAAATTATTTTATTTTAAAACACAACTAAAATTGATTGTGAATTTTTATATGATTACATATAATTTATAGATTTATATATTACAAATGTTTATATTTATTTAAAAAATTGCATGCATTTTTAAATATAGTTTATAATATAGTTTTAGAAATTAAAGTTTATAATTTTTTAAATTGTGTTCAAATTATTTATATTGTAATGAGCATGAATTTTTGTTGCTCTGTCGCGTCCGCATTTACTTTGACGGAATTAACCTCATTGCTAGTAGTTTGAGTGACTGAGAATTACTTTGCACATTTTCTGCAACTGCACATAATAGAGACTGAATTCAGTGAACGAGGCGTCTGCAAATGCATTTTGCTTTTGTTACTTATAATTCTTTTTTTAAATATTCCATCGTAATATGTGAAAATATAAAAAAATATGATTCCTGCAATATAATTAAAAACAATTTTATATAATTTTTATCAAGATAATATAATTTTATTTTTTATTATTATGTTTCTATTATAATTTTTAAAAAGGTAATAAATAAAATTCTATTTATTACAATATTATTATAAATCAATAATTGATAACGAAACAAGTGATTTTTCAATTTACGTAATTTATTTATTAATCAAATAAATAAAAGTAATACTATTGATCTGATATTAAAATAATAAATAAATAATAATCAATTATTAATTAAAATTAATTATTAATGAGCTTTTATGTATAATTAACTAATTTTTAAGTAATATTCGATTACAATTACTTTTTTATCTTTATATAAACATAAATATGCAAAGAAGAGAATATGTAGTAATGTATACAAATATACAGAAAGAAGTATTTTTAATATCTGTCAAATATTAAATTCAATTATTGAATAAATATGCATAAAAAAAATATTTAATAAATTTATTTACCTTATCTATAAATATATTTTATAGAATTAATTGAGAGCATCAATGGAATGTAATTAGATTAAGTAATTCATCTAAAATTATTAAAATAAATTTTGTTAAAGAGTCCTTTGCTTAAGTAGATACTTATTTAATAATCAACCATTTATAGACAAATATTTTGTTAGTGCAATTTCGGCATTGCCATTTCATTTACTCGGCATATATGAAAATATTTATACAAGTGTTAGTAGTAATTTTTCATTATTATTGAATAAGAAAATTTGATTTTTCATCTATTTGCAGAATTTGATAATGGGTAAGTCAGTGATTGCATCAAATGTAGATATTATCGAAGATGACATTCTAATACGAATGAAGAACCAAGCGAAACTCGTGCAGTACATCGGAAGTAAACTTTCAAGTTCAGATGAAGGAGATGAAGAAAAAAAATCACTGAGCAATGTGGATCCTGGATCTAGCTCCTCAAAGGAAATAAAACTGTCACTGGTGCCAGGTTATGAAGATGATTCGGATGGTGAGGAGGAAACTATAAATACAAATCATAAGCCATTGTTCCCTATCACCGAAACAACCTCTACAGATGAGAAAAACATTGAGATGAATATCGGTACAACCAAAATATACGAGTATTCCGAAACAGACACAATTAAGAGCGATGATAAGCCTGAAGAAGAGGAAATTAAGAGTGAAGATAATACTGAAGAGCGAACTGAGGAAATTCGGGGTGAACTTGAGTATAAAGCAAATAAATTTCTTGAGAGTATTGATGCTCCTAGTAAAGCATTCCAAAGAAAAAAACGCATAGCGTTCGATGGTGAGTAATGAGTGAAGAACGATTAATAGTATTGTAAATATTTAATTTATCATTGAATTTTAAGAGTTATTGAAAATCAAAATTTTTTAAAAAAATAAAGTTAAAGTAACTAATTTTATTTATTATTATTATTAATAATATTATTTTGCATTGTAGTCATTCCAATCAAAAGTAAAGGACAAGAAGAACAAGAAACTGCTATTGGTAAGGATGAATCCCCTCCAGATGGTGAAACTTCTGAGCGTCGCGGTCTCGAGTTCACTCAAGAGGAATCTACCAGTGGTGAAAATTCACCGGTTCCGGACCCCGTTATCAAATCTGAAGGCGAGGTGACTAAGAAGCTTACTACCTCTATAAGTAAGGCTGGTCCTGAAGAGGATGAAGATGACAGTTCTAAAGAAATGGATGAGCCAAGACTCAAAAGTCTCACTGAGCCTATTTTAGAGAAACTTAAGTTTCTATCTGAGGGTCGTCCCGCTGCTTCTGCTGTACAAATCATGGCTATACAAATACAGGTGTACATCCCATTGAGTTTATTTATCTGAATCAGTTTCCAAAATTTTTATTTAAACATCCTCTGTAAGTTAAAGAATACATTTATTTATATTTTGTAGTCAAAGTTTATTATGCTGTTCTGAAAAAAAAATATGTATTATGCATTTAATAAATTAATATTAGAATATTTAAAAAATCATAACTTATAATATATATGTATATATATATATATATATATATATAATAATAAATTCTAGTAATCCTAATTTTTTTTATAATTTTCTTTATTATTATACAATTATAAATTTATGAAATCTCAAAAAGTACACTGTACAAAATTGAATTTGTTTTAAACCAATTTAAATATTTAAATAAAAGTTTAGATTTCTTAGAATTCATAGTACATATTTTAAATTTATGTGATTTGCAGTTTCATAATATTAAATTTATCTATAATTTATTTTTAATAAATTTATTGTACTTTATGACAAATTATCAATATTGATATTTTCAGACGTTGCTTTGTGCTTGGGAGTCTGGAAATCTCCAAGAGACATACCTGCGAAAGTGGCTTGTCGGTACTGATTGTGAACTGACGAGACTCGAACAGACGGCTGCCCCTCCAGGATGGGAGTGTCAGTGGGATAGGTACGGTATCCTACAGAAATGCTCTATAAAAACGAACTACTTGACATTTATAATAAATATTTTAATTACCGAATTAATTTACGATTTTCTACATACTTTTTTACCCGTTCATCTTTATGTTTATGTATTGAAGTCCATCAGACTGTTAGTTTATACAGAACTAATTAATGTTTTTCTTGGTATCTTCGTCTTTCTTACTTTTTTATATTATATTTCATATCGCATTTCTAGTACCGATGGAATAAGTTTATGTATGTGCTAATTTGTTTAAAAAATATGAACAATTACGTGAAAATATTGAGCTACATAATGACTTTAGAATATTAAAAAATGGTGATATTTATTTAAATAAATTTTTTAATGTACTTACAAAATTAATTGTGATAAAAATTGGAGTAGAATTTTTTGCTTTAGTAAAAACGTTTATAAAAGTGACAATTAACGATTAGAGTAAGCTTCATTTATTAAAAATATCTTGAAAGAAATTGTTTGAGTGTTTAGAATTTTAATAAAGATATAAACTATTATTCATAATTTTTAAACTAATTATATCATTTAGTTTTCTTATTAAAGAAAATGCTCATTTGCTTCAATATTTTTACCGCACTTATATTTTTGTTCAATACAAATTATGCTAAAAAGGAAGGTAGTACAGAAATTTTTGTCTCTTCTCCTGTATTTCTGAAAAAAAAAAGAAATGAAAGTGTATGTACACGAAAACTTTCAACATCCACTGTAAATAAATGGAAACGCGAGCGACATAATAAGATTGTATGTTAAACAGGATAAGTACAAAAACATGTGAAAAAAAAAACCAAAGAACCGTAAGTGATTTTCGTGATTTATAATATATCTTGGCTGTTATAGGTTCCTCAATACGCGGGAGATGACAACTCATCCAATAACAAAATATTTTGCATGAATAACAGTAATTGTGTAAACATTTCTGTTTATTAGAGATGCAAAATATTCTGTTTATGTTTTGTGAAGAGGAATGTTTTTGTTTTATGACTCGAATTATAAAACTGAAACTAAGTAGCATTTATTTTTTTACTGGAATTTTTTAGCACATTCCTTTTATTCATCTTATACAGAAATAAGACTATTTAAATATGAATTACACATTGGAAAATAAAATAAATGTTTTCATAAAGTACAACTTACTTAATTATAAAGCAGCTTGGAATGCACATTTTTATTTGTATTAACACAATTACCAATATTTATTTAATAACAATCTAATAAAAAACAATAATATTTGTAATTATTACAGTTTGTACAAAAAATTATGAACATTGAGCATATTTGCATAATTTTTAACTGCCTTTTAAATTCCTAATCCAAGATATGAAAATACTTAATAAAATATACTCATAAAATATTTATACTTATTTTTTATAGAATATTTTATATATATAAATATTTTCAAATTATATAAAATTTAATTTTGAACTGCTTTTAAAAGATAATGTAATAACAATTAATATATATTTAACAAGTCTTCGATTTTTTAAAGTTTCGATTTATAGTTTATTTATATTAATTTCATGTACTACTGAAATACAATAAAATTTAATGCACAGAAAAAATGCAGTTTGCAATATGTTAACTAACCCTTGGTATCAGTGTTACAAATTAAGGCTTAACAATCAGTGGCCTGCGAAGAAAGCTAAGAAGCATGTTAGCATATTTTTATATGTAAAAATCAACATGTGAAGGAAATCCAGGATAAAAGAAGTCAAACAGATGAATTTGTAAAATTTTCTCTGAAAAATATATCAGGGAAAAATTGTGAATTCAAAGAGGTTTTTTACCCTTAAATACAATCAATTATATATCTCTTTGCAGGAAGATCCGAAGATTCAGAAAACAGGTAGGGGTACAAAAATGATTTAAAAACTTGTACCAAAAATTATTTCTTATAACACATTTATACATACATCATGCAAAATTAAAAGAAAAAAGACATCTTTCATCGATATCATAATGTATTCTTATTAAATACATCAAGTTAGAACTATTCAGATTAGTCTCTAACTTATTGTTTCGATTGTCTCTGTCAATTTACGCTCATGCCATTTTGTTTTGTTTGTTGGGTGTTGGGTGAATTATAGATCGCATAAGCGTTACTATTATCGGAACGCGACGACGGGTGAGGCTCAGTGGACGTACCCGGATACCGACATCGTTGGTGGTACCGAGGAGATGGAACTTTGTACAACGCCACCACCACCCGAACAAGAGGAAACACCCATCATCGGTAAGTTTTAAAAGTATACATTTCTCACTGAAGGTGCTAATTTAAATTGTCAATTAGGAAAAAAAAAATTAAATCAATCCATTAATTAAATAAATAGTTCACTTTTGCCAAATGTCGAACATATAAATTTTATTCAATTGGAATTCTTTACTTTTTATACCTAACATTATAATATTTTAAATAAATTCTCAGAAAAAATACCGTCCATATTTTAATTTTAGAAAAAATATCCATTTAGAGGTATGGGTGAAAATAAATAACACTTTTTATATTATGATGCCGACATTTCAACAATTCCGATTGTCCTCCTTGTCTAAACAAGAATTTAATAATTAGCTTGTTAATGACAACTAAGATTCGTTGAACTATCTCAATGAGATTAACAATATTTTTCCAGTTTTAATTATAGTCTTTTTATGGAGTTTGATTTTCATGTAACTATGATCTTAATCTTTATAGAAATGAGCACTCAGCCATCGAGCATTAGAACAGAAACACCAAGGAAAGAAAAGACCCGAGTTGGTGAACAACAGCAACAGCAACAACAGCCAGTGCAACAACAACTGCAACAGCAGCAATCACACCAACAGCCATCGGAAACCATGACTTTACAGCCGACACCATCGGTCTCAAACTCGAGTCCACTATCACCGCAACGGGTTTTTGATATCGTGGATGATGTCAAACGTTTTAGAAAGCGAAAGGCTTCTGAAGATGGTATTTTGGAAGTGAAAGAAGGTAGGCAGGCTGATTTTTCTTTTGTTCATATTGCGAATAAATAATTTTTATATCTATTTATTATTTATACTTATTTTAAGAAATAAAAAAAGAACAGCCAAGGATAGAGCCGTTGCCGCCTGGTGTCGACTCTACTGAAATCGCATATACATTGCCAGCATCGGCTATCGAAGCAGGGGTTTTGTACGGAGCTCAGCAGACAAATCCTATCTACGCAGCAACATTGGCTGGTGCTGGAATACCTATACTTTCACATCACCATACAGCCCTCATGCAGGGCCAGCTTGTGCATTATAGTCCAGCTTATCATCAACACTTGCACAATGTAAGTAGAGGCTGCAATTTCTCTAATTTGTACGCATTTGCTTATAAATTAATTACTTTATAAAACTGCCCTTCTTTTGACAGTAGATAAATTTGGTTGTACAGATGAAATATAAAGATATAAATGAAAGGAAATAAATAAAGCTAAAAAAGAAAATTATTTTCATTTTATTCTTCTATTTTATTATTTTAAGTTTTTTAGTATTTACATTAAAATTTTTATACCCTCTTTGCATCATTTATCATATCAGACAAAGCTTTATATATTAAATATATATTAATATAATCCAAGTAAATTTTATATGTATATATATCATAATTTTCTTTAAATATATTTCCAGATGACTAAAGACTTGTATTTTTTTAAATTTTTTATAATACGTTTTCATTTTTCATTTTTTTTTTTTCATGATAAATGTTATAAATTTTAAATACTCATTTATAATCATTTTTATTATTATTAAGTTGTACTTTTTTTTCAATTTTAGCAAGCTTTGGTAGCAGCACGACTTTCAGGTCAAGAAGCAGTACAATTTATGGTAGCAGAATATGCAAGGGTATATGAAAATAATCAAGTGATTGCAAAACCTCCAATGAAAATGCCTCATGAGACATCATTAGGTTCTGCTTTAAATTCTTTTTATAGCGACATAGCATCAATTGAACAAAAAACTACAGCAGACATTGAAAAGGAAAAAGTTGAATTACGATTGGCTGAATCAATACCTTCACCAGTAGCACAGGTGTCTCCAGTAGAAAGTGACACAGCTGTACCTGAAGCAATAAAAGAAAAAAAAAAGAAAAAAGTAAGTTTTGAAAATAAAATTTCTTTAACACATTTACAATTTCTTTAACTTATCATTAATTATTATTAACTTATTGATATTAACAAATGCTTTATAAACAAATAATTTTTATAAAAACTTATTTTTAATTCTTATCAAATGTTTTAGCTAAAAACTGGAATAGGCAAAAAGCAAAAAGAAATGTCAAGTATGGTGGCAAAGTGGCAAAGAGCTCAGAAAAATTATAAAGATACTCATTAAAGAACAAGCAATAATTAATTACTAAATTTTGGGGACAACATTTATATGTAAATACAGTACAAAGTAATATAATTTATAACAAGTAATGTATTTATACAAAATATTGTGATTTAATTATTTTATAATTGTGTGTAATGTATTATATGCACCTAATTAGATATTTCAACTTGTACAGCACATTATATAATCTTATAATAGAAAAATAAATTTATGTATATAAGATGAAAAACTTATTTATTTACTTTTTAAACTAAGTAATTATATTATAATTTAAATTATTACACAATTTAACATTAACATTCATTTTTTATTTTAATAATTAAATATATGGGAATTTAATGAAGTTATAAAATGAATTAAACAAATAATTTTTTTTTAATGTTTATTGAATATTTAAGAAATTAAGCTACAAGAGCACTGGCTGTCGAACTTTCATATTTCCAGTTAGGTGGCAAAGAACCCTTAGTTTTGTAATAGCGGGCAAGTCTGTGAATTCTCGATTCAACCAGAATCAAACGGAATTTACTATCTTTATCCTTGCGATTACGTTCCAAGTGCTTGCGGATGGCTACAGCTTTCTTGATGAGGTAATAAAGATCCTCAGGTAGATCAGGAGCTAATCCCATACTCTTAACAATTCTTAAAATTTTGTTTCCTGTTCGGAAACGAACTTGTGCTACTCCATGAGAATCACGAAGTATAACACCTGAAATTATTATAACAATAATTTTAATAAACATTATAATTTATAAATATAATGTGAATTAATTTTTTAATGAGATAATTATTTGGATGAAATATTAATTAATAAATAAGTTACATAAAATATCTAGATATTTATAATATAAAGAAAATTATACATATTGATGCATTGCATACTGAATTTCTTTATTAGCATATAAATTTATTTTATTTTAATATATTTGTTCATTGAATACCTATGATTATTTTAAAATAAAATTTAAAATAACCTCAAACATCAATAATTTTACTTTTGCAAACATTTAGGAAGAGGAATGAGCAATAAAATCAAACCTCAGCTGGTAGTTTGCAATTTTATTTTATTTTTAAGTATTACATTAATAAAAAATTTAACCTATTTGTGATGGAGTGTGTCCTTTTTTAGCTAATTTATATATCCATTCCTTGCAATCTTCTGGTGTAAGTTTCAACCAGGTTGGTACACTTCGTCTATATGGGAGAGCTGATTGGGAAATACCCTTACTGAAACATTACAGCATATAACATAGATATAAATATTTTTTTTATAAATGTGAAATTTCTTGTAATAACTAAAATTTTGTATAATTCCTAATTACTTAAGAAAATAATACATAAATTCATTATAATATGAAAAAATAACTTATAATATCCAAATACTCATTTTTAAGATAATTCAAATGTAAATATTTTAATTATTGAATATTTCCAAAATAAATTTTTAATAATAAAAAAAAATAAAAATCTTTGTATTTTGTACAATACATAATTATATATAGAAATTGTGTACATTATTATACTGCTGAAGGCGTGGTGAAGAAAGCACGTTTTAGATTTGAGGTTAAAAACAAATAATTTAAATAAAAATTGTAGCTTGTTATAAATTAAAAAAATATCTAGAAAATAAAAATATTTTCGTTATTTAAAAGTTAATGTTTTTTTATAAAAATTAAAAAAAATAAGCAATTTTTCCTACCCTGGTGCGTGCATACGACCCATGATGGCAGATTTTCTAGACCAAAGAACATATGGCGTCACCAACGACTTGAATGTGAATCTGTTGGCAAATTTTTATTTTCAATTCTTATTCTATTGTTCGATTAATCGAAACTCAGTTTTTCGGTTTTCTACTTTTTACTTTCTGTTACAAAACATAAATAATTTATAACTTATAAAAAAGTATTGAGAAAAAATGTATAGGATATGTCTTAATAATTAATATTATTTTAAAATGTAGTTTTTATAATAGTATTAAAATTTATCTTTCATATTTTTGAGTGTATACTTAATTTCAGAAAAAAGGCTTTAATGTTGGATATCCAATTATTTTTATTTGAATATACAAATTTTAAAACTTATACAAATATAAATAATATAAAAATTTTTAAATTTTAGATAAAAAATTGACATTTATTTTTGAATTTTAATTATTATTTGTGGTGTAAAATAAATAATTGATTATGTGTTATAATTATTTTTAATTATTATAAAAATCATTAAAATCATTAAGAATTTTTTAAAATTTAATTAAACCAATTAATTAATAATATACACATACATTTCATATAATACTGATACATAAAAATACAATTCGATTAACATAAAACATATATTTTTAATTTAGATAGCAATATTAATCAGTAATAAATTATCATATTTGTACAAAAATTATATAAAAATTATTCTCATTAGTTAAATAATCTTAATTGGTATAATTTAATTGTTATTTTTATTTATTTTTTGTTTATAAATAAGATAGATATTTCTATTAGTATTCGTGTGTTTCGCTAAAATTTCAATTTCTATTTTTTATATTTAATCAATAAGGCATTTTTAATAGTTAATTTTTTTACGCTTAATTATATAAGGTAAAATAAATAAGGTTAAATATTAATACGACTAGTTGAGTAAGTTATTAGAGCTGTAAAAAACTATTCAACATAAATCTTTATTTCAGAAGCTAATATTATTTTAAAATTCCCACTCAACAAATAAGAATTAAAATAATGTACTGTGTAAAAATATATAAGCGTTTTCTAAAGAAAAAAAATAGCAATATACAATGGCAACAAAACGAATAAAGTATTTTATGAAAATTTTGAATTCTGAATTTTGAATAGAGCTAAATATTTTGTCGTGAAGAAAATTTTTATTGTAAATAATCTAAAGCCGACATTGTGTAGGGTTACTATTTGGAGTGACAGATTGACTGGAAAATGCCGGAAACCATCTTGAAAATCAACTAGAAAGAGATAAAGTATAAAAATATTGGAAAATGTTTTCGACTACATTGGCTCCAGTTCATCTTTACAATACTCAGTGATATATTGAGGGATTTGTGTGTATTTATAATGCACGAAAATGTTGATGCATAAGGTCTCAGCGATGATGGACCAATCTCTTGAAACGCGTAAAGCAACCTTTAATTTTCCTATGTAAACGTATGCATAAATGAAATCAAAATCAACATGAAGAGCAAGACAGAGGTAGAGAACCTCGCCGTTGTCACGTTTGCTTGTAATTGACGGTCTGAGATCGATCACTATTTATTTTGTAAAGCCATTGTTATTTTTAAAATTCAACTTGGAGTATAATATTTACTCGATGATAATTGATTGTTATTCAGTTAATAAAAGACAGGAAATCTTTATGGGAAGTGTCGCATACGTATGACCCAGAGAATAATTACCGTCATTCACTCTCGTCATGTTACCTCCAATCACATGGCGTTTAAGGTTAAATAGCAAGGGATACACGAGGAAGTCGGGCAACGAAGGGTGGGGGAGAAAATTGGAAGGAGAGGTTAAAACCCGTGAAATATCGCAACGTCGCAATTGGCGTCTCGCGGCGGCGCGATCGTGTCTACACACAGAGGACCTAGGTATCTGCCGAGAGGTATGGTAAAATCGTTTCTCCCCAAGATGTCGGCGGTTTCGCGATAGGGGGGTCGATCCACACAGACGGACGTTTAGCAGCGCGTCTCCAAATGAGTTTCTCGTTCCCGTGAAAGTGCAGGCCAGGACGTTGTCGTTCTCTGGGAATTGCCCTCAACATCGACATCAGATTCATCAAAGAGGTATGCATGGCGCTACGCTTTGTAAATTTTCGCGCACGTCTATACCTCCGATTCGTCCTGGATACTTGTATATAACTGTGTATATACTTGTGTATACATGTACGTATAACGTACATGCATTTGTAGATGCATGGATGCTCTGAATTTTTTCTTTCGTCCTAGCCTGATTTTCCTTTTTTTGCTCTTATGCCAAAAGTTTATAACTTTTCAATCAACAATTCGTTGAATATACGGTTAATGGAAAATTCGAGGTGAGAAAAAAGGCGCGCTCGGAAAAAGGGGACGCTGTACGTGGGTTTTCTATGCAGTTTTTTCTCATTCTAACAGTTAAGCTTTTAAAGTACCTTTTTTTAATTTACCATGATGAATGTCGCGTTCTAACGGACGGTGTTCTTGAAGTCATTGTCAGGCTTTAAATGCCTGAAAGCCTACAACTATAGTTCATGATTATTAAATTCAGTGATTAGTAACTTTGTATTAGTTCAGAATTAGTTTCAAATTACTACAAGGAATAGCATTTGTTTTTACTATAAAAACAGTGCCTTGTTAGAATCAAGAGTAGATGATTTTATAGTCACATAATAAAGACCTAACTTATATATTAATTTCAATTGTAAATGCATCTTTACAATAATTTTGAATTTGAATTGTAGTGGTTGTTTGTTTGAAAAGCTTATTTTTTATATAAGGTTTTATAATAAAATAAAAGTATTTAGTTTAAAAGAGTGATGGTTAAATCCCCATGTACTTGATATGTTTATATTAATTCAAATGAGAATATTTTTATTCATTGAAAAAGATTTTATATGGCTTTACAAATTATTAATTATATGATTGTGTATACTTATATGAATATTGTAACTAGAAACATAATAACTGTATAATATAATTATTGTTTTTTTTGCTAATATAGATAGAAAAAAAAAACTAATATAAATTTATATGTATGGAGTTATTTTACCATTTTATCAGTAATATCTTTTAGATGTATTAACATGGAAAGATCTATTTTTCTACTGAAATTTAATTATTATCTTATTTATAAGTATAATCAGAATATAGTTATTTAAAAAATAGATTTATTTTACATACATTGTTTTAATATTATATTCTTATTTTTAAATTAAAAGTTAAATCACAAATTTTATTTATAAATATAATCTGATATTCAGTGGAAAAATATTATATTTATTGACAATTTTTTATTTATAGATAATTAATTAATTTTTTAAAATTATATTAATAATTTATTTTTAGCAAAATAGTAATAATGCAGTACAAATAAAACTTCAAAATTTCATTATGTCAAGTGGTGGTGAAGAATTATCCGACCGTTCTAATCGGTTCAAAGTAATTCTAACTGATAGTGAAAATAGTGACAATGCAACTGTCACCACACCTAGACGAAAAAGAAGAATTTGTGTAAGTTGAAATTTGTAAATTACATTTTTTAATATTATAGAGCTTATATTCTATAACCAAAAGAAATATATTGTAATAAGCTAAGGTGATATTATTAATTTTTTAAACACTCAATTTATAACATATTAATGCTTATAAATATTATATTTTTAAATACAGAGAGTATTGAGTGAAGATGAAACTAGTGATAATGACAGTGATATTCCTCAACGTTCTGTACAGAAGAGAAAAAATCATGTATGTATTTAAAATTGATTAATATATTTTTATTTTAATTATAATTTTTTAAATTAAATTTTAATACATTTTTTAGAAATTAATTAGTGAAGATGAGTCAAATTATGATGTTTCATCTGATGATGAAATCTGTAATTTTGGTAAGTTATTATCTAATTAAATTTTTAATACTTAATAATTAATATATTGTATAACTTAATTATTGAATTCTTGAGAAAGTATAAAAATTAAAATATTTCAGATTTAATTGTAACATTTATTATCATTATAGAAATATAAATTATCCTTAAATTTTATATTATCATGAATTAGCAAAAATTATAAAAAAGTAATATAAATCTTATTTATTAATTGTATATATTTTCAAATGGAAATAATTGTCATTGTTTTATTTATGCTCTTTATTATAATGTATCTGTATACTTTTAGAAGGTAGCACAAGTGATGAATGGCAATCTGATTGGGAAAGCATGGAAGAGTCAAGTTGTGAAACAGCCGATAAGAATTGCAATAGTAAACGTAAAAAATTGCCAAAAAAACCTCAAACAAATCCAAGCATAACTAATACATATGACTCTGAAAACAGTGATGGTGAATCAGAAAAATGCCCAATTTGCTTGTTACCCTTTCGAAATCAGGAGGTGGCCAACCCTGCATCTTGTGAGCATTGTTTTTGCCTGGACTGTATTATGGAATGGAGTAAAAATGTAAACACCTGTCCAGTTGATCGGCAGTCATTTACGCTTATCAACGTTAGAAACAAAATTGGAGGAAAGGTAAATTTAAATTACGAAAAGGTTTTTTGAAATATTATAATTTTTACATAAATATAAGTCTGTGCTATGAATTAATAAATTAAATTAAAATTTTTTAAATAATTCCTATGTATATTATTTATAATATGAATAATTTTTATTTTATAACATTTACAATGTAGTTTTTATATCTGAACAAGTAACAATTTCATTATATATTTATTTTTTTTTAATATAGATAATTTTTTAATTTTTATTAAAACATACTTTAATGTAACATACTTTGGAATATACTGGTATTTTGTTAAGGAAATAGTTAAAAAGTAAGTAGCCGTTTTTATATATTAATAATTTATTATATTCTTGTGTTTATAGAAAAAATAATAACATTTTAATTAATTTAAAAATTAGAAGAAAATTAATTTAAACACAAATTTTGATATTTTTATATATTTTGTTTTTTTAAATATTCAAAAGTTTGACTAATATTTTATTTTATTATAACTTAATTCAATGAAACTCTAGTCTTTACCAAATATATTTCTTATCAGCATACTAGTTATTTAACTCAATAATGTTTCAGTAATTATTATGTGTATGAAATATAGTTGATATTATTTGCAGTTACATAACTTGATATATATTTTTAGATAATCAAGTTTATATCATAAATTAAGTTAGTCTTCGAATTGCAGTTTTGAAGTGAAGTTCAAATTTTACTTATAGTTTATAAAATAATGATTTTATACAAATAAATTTAAATTTAAAAATATATTTGCAAAAAACTGCATTATTTATGGATTTATGAATAACAATAAAGATAAAATGAAATAATCTGCACTTCATTTACATTCATGCAAATATTTTTAATTTTTATTGTGTAGGTTTATTTTTAAATTAATTAGCATATTTATAAATTTTAAATTCATTAATAATGAAATAAAACAAATAATTAAACTAATAGATATTTATTTTTACTAATAATGTCTAAGGAAGTCTTCACTATTATATTCTAAGGAAGTGTTTTTAATTAAAAAAATATATAATTTAATTTTAGTTTGAGTAATCATTACCATTGTACATTAGATTTGATTAAGGTAAGATTATCATGTATATGAAATATTAAGAGCTATAAAAATTTTTGGGATAAGATGAAATAATAGATAAAATATTTATTTATGATTCAAAATAAGCCTGAACTATGCTAATAAAATATAAAATGCTTTATATTTTTATATTTTATTTTTTTATTTCCATATAATATTTTTCAAATATTTCATTAAAAAAAAATTTAAATTGAACTCTATTTAAAGTTTTTCTAACATTTAAAATGAGTTTATATTGCTTGTAGTACAGAAGTTGTGTTATTTTTAATTATATTTATTTTTTAATTAAGATTCTAAGTTTCTTTTTTACATAATTTAATTAAGATTTTTTGCGATCTAAATTGATACGGCAATTTTAATTATAGAATATATTTGATTTTACAAAATTATAATACTAGTATATTTCACAAAGATACATTATTAGAAATTTAGAAATTTAATGAGTAATGTAATAATAGTGAAAATATTATAAAATAAAATGTATAAGATCAGTGAAGCATATAACAATAATAATATGCATGGATATATCAAGATTATTGCAAGATTACTTGATTGTTCAGATAATTTTTTCAACATTATTGTAACAATAAAAAGTATTAATTTTATAGCTTTATTGTAATTTAATAATACAAATGAAATGAAACAATTTCAACATTATTTATTGTTGTAATGGATATACAAAAAAAGTAAAATTTATATTTGCGTGTTGAACGAATGTCAACTGATAATTAATGCTTTTAATTATTTTTTTACACGTTATTAGATATCAGATATATTAAATTATTTTTACTATATATATATATATATAGTTAATATGTGATTGGTTTTGTTATTATTTAATAAAGGAGTAATAAATATTTATGAATAAAAGTTTTTATTTTTAATTAATAAATACTTTGATAAAATTAGATAATTATTAAATTTTTGTATAAAGTATTATATAAAATATAATTTTTCTTTAATGTTAATTATTAGATTTATAAAAACTATAATTTAATAAATATATTTTTATGACTGTAATTAAAAAAATACGTCAAGAAAATTAAGAGAAATAAAATTTTATTTTTTAATTTATTTTGGTACTTAATTTAGTTTTTTTTAGAAATTGATAATGTGCATGTTCCCTTATTGTTTTATTTTGTATAAGATTTTTTTATAAAAAACCTTTTTTATTATATGCAATACATCGTCAATTAATACTATATATATATAACAAAAAGTTGAATATTTTTCTAAAATGTATTTTACAATATTATTGTTTAATTAAAATGATGCTTTTTCTATTTTGAAAATTATTGCAAAAAATAAAAACATTAATTTTATTATAAATAAATGAAGTATATAAAATATGAATTTATATTTATAAACCAATTCATTGTATTAAAAATACTTTTTTTTTAACGAAATTTATTCTTTCACATCATACTTAAAAAATTATGTATTTAAATAAAAATATATTTTTATTTTTACTATAAAATATAATGGAAAATAATAATTTTGTTGAATTTTTAAAAAGTTTATTTCAAAACAATAAAGAAATTTATTAATTACATTTAAATAATATAAAATCTTGAATATTAATTAGGCGATTCTATACATTTTGTATAATTAAACATTATTAAATATAAAAATATTAAGCGAATTTTAAAAATATATTATATATGACATAATTTTTTTAAACGTAAAATATAATATGACCTCAATCTATCTATATATATATATATATATTATATATATACATTCATTTATTCATTTTAATTAATTATTTTTTATAATGTGATAGTAATAAATGTTAATATAATAAATTAAAAGAAGTTTAAGTAAAATTGACAATAAATTTTTTTCACCAAAAACTTATTTAAATAGAGAAATCTAGATGTATAATCAGTGTGCTTGTGTTAATACTTTATATTTTTTCCATTTTTTCGAAATTTGTAGACGAAAATATTTTAAAAAATAAAATTTAATGATTGAAAATCTATAATAAATTTTATGAACTGTTTTGTAATTATTTTTTCATATTATAATATTATTTTTTATTACTTTTTAAGATATTTTTAAAATTTTAGTATCATATATATAAATTTCAAATTCACTTATAAATTAAACTATAGCTCTTAAAATTATATATTAAAAATTAAATATACGAATTGAATTGATTTAAAATTTGTATTTAAAATAAAAAATATTTGAAAATTTTTATTATTACAAAATTCATTCAGAAAGTTAATATGATTACTGCTTATTTTTTACTTTTAAGGGATTATTATTGTATTTTGTCTTTTCAATAAAACTTTTCAAATTCCCTTTATTCTATTAAAGTTACTGTTTGTAATATTTTATTTATTTGTAATAATTTGTAATAATTCTATGGTTCTGTAACTCAATTTATTTTTAAAGCAAAATATTTGCACAATTCCACTAGTGTATTATAATATTAATAAATAATCATAAAATTATTCATTTTATAAAGTATCTGTATATTTGCATAACATTTTCAAAGTATTTTTTGATATTACGCAATTAATAATATATAGTAATTGGTTTATAACGTTTGTAATTAAACTTTTAGTTTCAATGTGAAAATTTTAAGTATAAATATTTGATGTAAAATATAAGTAGGATGATATTAAATATAATGATTGACTTTTTTTAATAATTATATACAGAATATAAAATTTATAGCTCACTTCAAACTTATACAGAAATCAGGGTAGAACTTCTATTTTTATGATGATTTTTGCGTTGACAAAAATTATGAATTTATAGAGAATGTTTACAACAAATTCAAATAATATTCTTAAAGTAGTTGTTTATAAAAAATTTAAATTAACAAATTAATTTATACATATTATAAAATTTATAATTAAACGTTTTAAAAATCTAAAATTAAGGAAAAAATTTTCTTTAAGTAACCATTATTTATTGTAAAATAAAAATTTAATCGAATAATTTTGTTTCAGATTATAAAACATGTGCCAATTGAACCTAAATCGCCAATTGAAGAAGTTGTACAAGAGGATCCAACTTATTGTGAAGTGTGTCAGCGGTGTGATAGGGAAGACCGGATGCTTTTGTGTGATGGGTGTGATTCTGGCTATCATCTCGAATGCTTAGATCCGCCGATGGATGAAGTTCCTCTTGAAGAGCACTGGTTTTGTCCTGAGTGCTCTAGAAATACCCAAAATGATGCTGAAGTTGTAAGTTTGAAACATTAAGGTTTTCATTTAGTAAAATTACTATTTTATATCCAGTACATTCTAAATACGAAAATTAAAATAAAAAGATAGTCTCATTATAAATTTGCATTAATATGAAATTTAAAAAATTAATAACTTTGCTTTTTAAAGACTTCTTATAGTTTTACAATATTTTATCGGCTTATATAATATATTATCAGTATTATATAATATTCTTAATAAAAGCAAAAGAAAATTACTTAACGTGATGTGTAAGCAATAGTTTAAATTTGTTTCGATGTGTTTTTAAATTTATTTTAAATTTTATTAATAAAAAGCTTTAGCTTATTATCCCTGTAAATAACATAATCTTTAGCTTATAATAATTCAATTATTAGTGATTCATATATAAAAATTATAAAACAATTATTTTATAAATTGTTTTAAAATTATTCTTCGATAAACTGTAAATTTTTTTAGTAGACATTAATTTGTTGTTGGATAGTATAATTGTAAATTATTGTATCTTGTTCACATAGTAATTTAATGATTATTAATTCATATTAATTTTTTTAATATAAATATTTTATTATTTTATTCATTAAATAAATCTATCTATTTTATATTAAATTTTTTTAAATATTTATATTAAAGTATTACATTATATTTTTAATTGTAATTTAAGAACTATTATACAATTATACATTGAAATTTTAAATAAATTCAGAAAATTCTTTACATTCATTAATTATTCAGCTCAATAAATATTTTAATCCCTAAATTAAATAATATAGTTTTATTCTACTGTTATAATTTTTTATTATAATTAATTATAGAATTTGATGCGATCCAAACATTGATCGATGTGTCAAAGTATATAACTAATTTGATTTCCTTTGATCAAAGAGGGACGAGGGGAGGGGATTAACAAAATAAAGACATACATAGAAGTACACTAAATTTTTTAGATTTTAAAGTATTTCAAAGTAAATGTATATAATATGAATGAATTGTAATGCGTTGCATGCAAAAATTTACAATTTTTATATCTACATTTATATACATATATGTGTGTGAATAATATATACTTATTTATTAAATTATTTTAAATACTTTTAATTGAAATTATACAAGTTTGAAATGATTTTAAATATAAAAAGTTTACAAAAAAATCAATGGGTAGTGATTAATTATATATAAATATTAAGTATACATTTAAGAAAAAAAAATTTTAATTATTTGTAAACATATCCTTTCATATTTAATACAAAAAATTAACTCACAAAAAGGTATATTGTTATTGAGAATTTATATTAATTTTTTCTTTGTCAAAATAAATCTTATAAATATACTTAATGAATTTAAAAATTTTAAATTATAATTTTTTTTTAACACAAACTGTAATATAAGGAATAAATTTGTAGATATAAATCCTTAGTATTAAAATGATGATAAAAAAAGTTTTTGTTTAATTATATAATTACGTAAAATGATAATCAATTTTGAGATTTTAAATTTAAAATACAATTAAAAATTATTTTATTGAAATAAAATTAACATTTTTATCATTATAAATATTTATTAAGAAAAATTAAATGATAATAAAGCTAAATTTACTATATAAAGAAAAATTTATAATTCACTCTAGATATGAGTTAATTTATTAATACTTTTGTACCTAGGTTACACTTTAACCGAATTTAATTAGTGTTAATTAATTGATAAATTGTTATTGAAATATTTTATAGATCTAAAATTTTAAATAATATATACTATTATTTTTAATTACATACACATTTTATTTTATAGTGGCAATATTTAACTCACATTTGAAATTTATTTATTTTTAATTATTTTTTATTACCTTAATTATTTTTTTTTATACTAAATGTTTCTTGAAATAAGTATAACATTTTGACAATAATAAATGTACTTATGTAGTAAATAATTTTACTTAAGCCTTCCATAAAAGATAACTGTTATTTAATGATGTTTTACTTGAATAACTTTCATTTTTACTTCCATTTAAAATAAATATTTATGCCTTGGTTAAATTTGATTATTAATTCACTTACTTTTATTAACGAAAAGTAGGTTGTAAATTAAAATTCTAACAGTATAATAAGTATGTTAAGGTGTAATGATTTATTATAGGACAAATAAAGAATCTTTATGCAAATATTTTAAAATACTTATATAATTCAGTTTAATAAATTCACCAAATTAAATTTAAAATTTAACATAAATACTTCTTAATTGTTTATTGAAAAATAATTATATACCGCACATTAAAATATTAAAACTTTTTATAAACTAAATAAAAACCTTTAAAACAGAACCAGGTATAATATATATAATTTTATATAATTCTATAATATTACTCATTCGATGAATTTTGCGTTATTTTTAAATTCATAATAATTAATAAGATTTTAATTGTTTCAAATTGGTATTCTTTTATTCTTCGTTATAATTTAATGTTAAATATAGTTTTTGTTGTGAGATTCCTCATAAAAAATTTTTTTTTTAATATTTTAATTTACAGTGCGCAATTTTTATTTTAAAATAATAATAATGAAGTTTATGATCAAGAAAAAACTAATATAATTTTTAAAATTACTACGAAAACAATCAATTTATAAAATCATTCATTTTTAAATTTATATATCAATGATATTATTTAATTTAAACAATTTGATCAAATTTAATCGAATAATCAAATAATCAATCAAAAGAAATAATCAAAACAAATAGTTTTAATTAATTATGGTTACAACAAAAATATTTGCAAGTATTTTTTTATTATTTAATTAAAATTTATTAGATTACTGATCCTTTATCTGTTCCAAATTTTTATTATCCGTTGAGTACTGCAATTACTACATTATTAATTTTAATTAAATTCTTGTATTAATTTTCATTAAATCGAGAATAAATGATTATGAATATCATTATTGAACGTCAATTTTAAAGTTTCTTGCATACAAATGCGTGACAAAGCAATACCAACCTTTGTTACTAGGAGCTCGGGTGTTATAGTAATTGTGCACACCTTGGTCCTGGGTGAAGACCTGTAGCAAGAGGTTGTTTTATGAAATCAACTTATGACCGTCTTGTCTCCATTTCTCTGTTTTAGATCGATATCGACTTAGACGAGGTACCAGATCTGATGGAGGAAGCTCGTCGCCTTGGGCTCTCATACGGACGCACACGTGCCTCCCTCGTTTTTCAGGTTCAGTTTCCCCCGGGTGATAGTCCCGGAGGTAGAAGTCGTAACCGTGTGCCACGTACCCGTCAGACTGAGCGCGTGCGTGCAAATGTTCGGGCGAATCGCAGTCTCCGAGCAGACCCTGCAGGTTCGCACAGCATCGAGGCCAGTACTCAAGAGCTTGCCCAGCCTTCAACCTCGTCAGGTTTCGACTCTATAAGTGAAAACAGTCGTGGGCGATCCCCGATTCCCGGACCCTCGGGTGTCTCGTCCTCGCGTCGCGCGACGAGTACCGCCCTCGTGAGGCGACGGAGACCGCGAAAGCAGCGCCGTAAACAGATGCGCAAGATAAAGAATCGCCGAGGCCGCGAAGAGTTGCAGGAAGTTCGAATTACCGAGGTCAACGAGAACGGCGAACTGGAAGAGACAGTCACGTACGTGAGGTCGACTGGAGCTTCGGCCCCGAGCAAAAGGAAAAAGAAACGCAAGGTACTTAGTGATTATGAGGATTGAGGTTACGACCGTCGACGGACCCTAACCCCCAGGTCGTTTAATACACGACCCTTAGCTGTTGTGAACGGCTGTCACATTTTCTTTTGTCTTGTCCTAGCACAATCTCTTGGTCTCTACGTGCCAGACAAAATCCTAGCTGGTGCAATTTTCGCTTTACTAGTGCTGTTGGTTTTGGGTCTAGTCGTTTTCTCGGTCGTTCGTCGTTTCGAAGCCTCGAATTTTCTTTTTGACTTTATTTTTATCTTTTAAATAGTTTATAATTAAATTTAATTAAGCTGTTTCTTTACGAATTGAAGTAGATTAATTGATTGAGACTGCAAGGAAAATTGACTTGTTGGTATGATTGAGATTATCATTATTAATTTTTATACTTTTTATAAAATTATCGAAATAGATATTCAGCCGAATTGTTTTATTTCCGCAAGACTTAAAAATTTTTTTTAAGTTATAAAAGTCTGAATATTTTCAGTTAAATCTATGTTTGTCTATTTTTTCTTTTTAAATTATGCGAATATTTTGTGTATGTGTACTCTTATATTTATAATAAGTGTCTACGGTTTAAACAAAGATGTGTACTTTAAATTCATTTCTTTTTATTACGTAACATTTATTTAAAATATTAACAAATTTGATAAATATTATTAAATTAATTCTAGAATTAAACTTCTCTTAGGAATTCTGATTTGCATTCATAATAGCTTTATTATTACAAATTATTGTTAATAAATTTGATAATAAATTATAATAAATGTCATAAAATAGTTAGATAATCATTAATCATTCATTAAGAGTTAGTATATTACTGATTTTTATTTACTGCAACAAATAATCTGAATTTATCATCTTATTTTTTTACAATTTTATCAATATTGAAAAACTATAAACTAGTTTTGATAAACTAAACAACTAGTGAAATAGTCCTCAATTTGTACCAGTAATTTTTTAACTTTAAATTTTCATTTTTATTTATTTATTTATTTATTTATTTATTTATTTATTACGAAAATTCCTTTTAAAGTAAAGATATAAATTGGTATATTGCGCTTAAAAAATTATACGGTGGCAATTCGCAAATAATTTGAATAGTTTAATAATTAGGTATCATTAATGGCTGTACCAAATTGTATACTATTTTACCAAGTTACTTAATGTACACACATTTGAAGAAAGATTCGAAACTTCAAGGTACACATTATTACTTCATTTTATAACTGTATAATTCTCTCTGAAATACTTAATAATTCAATGTACATAATTATTATATATAATCATTTTCAGATTGTTGTTCAAAGATAAACAAATTTAGATTTTTAAATAATGGAATTCACAAAGAAAAAAGACTGAATTTTAGAATTACCCAGTAGATGTCTACACTTTCAAAATTCAATTTCAGTTTATTACAATATTATTTCAAGATAAATTTTGAAGAAAAAAATACTTATTACATGAATCTTTTAATGTAAAAAGTAAATTGGCATCATTTTCAATATTTGTATTTCACTGTCAGTTCAAGAATGAATGTAGTATTGAAGATTCTGTTTTTCTTACGATGAATTTCAAGAAAGGATTCTGAAAGAAGACTTCAATTAATTGAAATTTTATGAATCATGAAATGCGTTGTATATTTGAAGAAGATGCATTTAAGCAATGATTTTTTAAATTGTATAATTAAAGTTCCTACAGTTATTATCATGATATTAGTCATTTACGTGAAGTTTGTAGTTTTTATATAACTAAATTCACAAAAAAAATAAAACATTTTATTAACTGTGTATCATAGCAATAACTGTAGAATCGAATTTTTTTAAAATCGTTGATGTAAAATGTCTCAACAATTAATAAGTTTAAAAATATGAATATATAATTAGATTAAATGCTACCAGTGTATTGATTATAAATTGTCTTAGTAAACCTTTGTCTAAAAGTTTTTTCGCTATGCGTACATAATGAGATATTGTTTAATAAATACATTTAGTGGCAAAAGAAATTTTTCGATTAAATAAGATAAAAATCATTGTTGATAAATTTTTTCTCGATGTATCTAATATTAGTAAAATATAATTTTAATCAGTAAAGTTTCCATTAATGCCAAATGCCGATCAAACTTTTACTAAATTTATGTTATACTTTCTGCTATTCATTAATTAGCGACATTTTTTATATTTACACCGAATAAACAACGAATAACTGGTTTTCTATATTTTTTTTTTGTTTGAAAAATTTTGTAAATATCGAATATTACTTTTTGTAAATAAAATACTTTGTGAGCAGATGCATTTGGCTTTTTTTTCTAAATTCTCTGGAAAGTTTCTTTTGTAAGTTTAATTAAATATTTAGAAAGCAAAATTTATTAAGAAATTAAAAAAAAACATCTCATGATTCATAAATTTTAAATTTATTGTTTTGATCTTTATATTTTTGTTTAATAATCTCAAAAGTTTTATGTGAATGACATTTTCATTTAAACAGGTAGTAATTATAAATCTCTATTAACAACAGTTACAATAAAGACATTTTTTATGATGTTTTTATAATAGATGTAACAAGAATAACTATATGAAATTTAGAAAATAAATTTTAAATTATAATTTTTTTTATACTATATAAAATTTTTGTATCATTTTTCAATTTATATACTCTGCATTTAAATTAATTATGATTAATGTACGAGACAATTTCTGTTTCCAATTCAATTTTGAATGATTTTATTATTATACAATAATATAAAAATATTTCCTTTTTTATTACAAAAAAAACTTCTTTTGTATACTTTAAATTTCAGTTTGAATAAGACAGTTTTATTTCTATTATTTGTGTAAAATATTGAAATACAACGTATTATTTCATGAAATTAAGTTTTAAGATATTAACGAGTAATTAACATTGAATAAACGAACATTTATCAATACAAAATATAATATTTATAAATAAAATTAAAATCATTATTCTTATCAATATCACTATCAATATCATTATTAAATTTTAAAATCGTTTCTATTTGCAGTTTTTATATTTATATACTTAAAAAAGAATTTAAATTAAATATTTAGAGAAAATTAGCTGATATAATAATGAATAAATTTTATATAATATGAAATATGTTTAATATAAAATTAAAACTTTCTTGAATAAACTTGAATAAAAATTAACATTTTTCTATAATATAACAGAATAATATTAAAAATGAATCTTCTCAGATATTCAAGATATATATATATATATATTGCTTTATTTAATATATTCGTATCAAAAATAATTTTATAAATTTACATTTGGGAAAGTATTTTACGTATAACATTACTTTATATTTTTTCTATATAGTCAGTACATTTAAAATTAAATAATTTATCGTAAAACAGCAAAAGTAAGTACAAGGACTATTCAAAATAATACATAAAATAGTTTCAAATGTTCTTATAATACTAAGCAAAAACTTGATTGTTTAAGTCACAAATAAATTCTTTATAAAAAGTACTACATGTACACGATAAACAGTAGATTATTCGTGTGTATACTTTAATGTACTTTTTCATATATTTATTAATTCATTATACTGTAATAAATGTTATATATTATTTGTATTTACTAAATTAAAAAAATAGAAATGAAGTTGTATTTATATTTAAAAACAATTGAATCAATAATAAAAGTTAAGAAATAATTTACCTTTAATAAAAATTTCTGATTTTTATTATAGATAAAATAATATTTGATTATTGTATGTATTAACCTACTAAATTGCTTACGCTGATAAGTAGATCATTTCTTTACAATTTAAATGTATTTAGTTTTAATCTTGATAATATGTTATTTATCATTTTTTAACATCATAGATTTTATAGAATTTATAATTTTAAATACTTTTCTTGGATGACAAATTCATTATGCCCAAACATATTTATAATTATTGATAAATATATTTATTTTTTTTATAAATACAATACTTTTTACAAGTAGATTATTATAAAAAAGATATTTTTTATGAATATTATTTATAATTGTTTATTATTTTACTAAAAGTACTTTAGTTCATAAACAAAATTTATCTTAATTTTTATAATATTTTGTAATTAAATTATATATGTAATTACTTATCAAATAATGTTTATGATAAATTAAAAAAATTATTATTATAATGAATATTGAGGTAATATAAAATATTTTTTATTTAGGAGCAAAAAATCAGTAATATTTTAAAAAGTGATAATGATAAATACAAGTTAAATAGCTTTCTCAAGGAAAACAAATAGTGTTATCTAAAAAAATAATTGTTCTTCAGTACAGAAATATAAGTTTCTAGAAGCAAGATCTTACAAATGATCCCAATAAATATATCTTACAACTTCCGCAATTTAAAAATTAGTATTTTTCTTTTATAATATATATTAAGCATTTAGTATTTAACACATATTAGTATTATTAACAAATCTTTTCTTTTTTTTCTTTGTTTATATTAGGAAAAATGGACTTTTTTAAAAGTAAACATTTTGGTTTGGAATATACATTATAAAATATTTCTGCAAATTATGTACATGGATTTCTAAAACATATTTCTACCAATTTTACAATTAATTCTGCATATACTTTTAAAGAAACTTTTATTTTTATTTTTAAAATACATTAATTGTTTATATAAATTAAAATTTTCGTTAATATAGTTTTAAAAAATATTCAAATTTAACACCAATATTAAATTTATTAAATTTTATAATCTGCAATTCATTACAAATATTATTTTAATAATTTTATTATTAATATCAATGGAGTTATAAATTTATTAAAAATTATGAAATTTAGATTTTTATTTATTATACGTAAAAAGTTAATATATTCAATTTTTTATGTTACTAATAAAAAATAGTTAATGTTGAAACTTGTATTTATAAATCAATATTGATTCGAAGGACAATTTTTTAAAAATTATTTTAATTTTAATGATGGTATTATTTATGATGGTGTCACTTTAGCTAATTGTATTATGAAAAGCTTTTTGATTTTATAATAAGATATTAAAAATAAAATTAAAAATAATGCGTATGTGCACGCATGGTATATTTATGGTCTGTTCACGAAGTATCGAATTTATTTTTTCATTTTGCCATTATTAGTCGTAACGACTTGGGAAGGATCTTAAAATGCAGAAGAAAGCTTTTTCCATTTGTCCCTTTTTATTTGTTTTTTTTTTATTAGAACCAGCTTACTTTAATATTTGGAAAAAGTGTTTTTTAATTTTGTAATACGGCGCGATAGAGTAACTAGTGAAACAGCGCTATATTGGTAAAGTTGTGTCTCGTGGCTTGCTAAAAATACTAGAAATTTTTTAATGTTAAAAAATGTTTTTTAAAGTAATTATAGGAAAATGTTGATAATTTCAGGGCATTTTTTTTTTATTCCTGATACTCAAATGAAGATTTGAACTCAAAAGTTTGTGTACATATTAGGCGTTTGAATCTACTCGGATTGTTTTTGGACGCTGAGAACGGGGATAGTCAGTGACTTTCTTGTAAGCCTTATGTACTTTTTTTTAATTGTAATTTTATCGTAATTTTATCCTTAAAAACTTCTTTAATATTTAAAAGTCTTTATAGCATTTTATTAAGCCACAAATTTTTACCGTATAAATCTGTTCCAACACTGTTCAATCGCAGCGTGTCACGAAATTGAAAAACATCCTTCGCTGCTTTTAGTAATCGAAAAAACAAAAAAAAGGGACAAATGACAAAAACTTACTTCTACATTTTAAGACTTCTCCCGAATCACTGCGACCATTATTCGCCAAATGAAAAAAAAATCGATATTTCGTGGACAAACTATGTATATTTGCTCACTCTGATGCCAAAAATTTTCTGCCTTTTTTAATTATTGTTATAAAAATTCAATTTAAAAAAAGTCTTTTTTATTTTAATATATATTCTGTATTAATATGTACCACCTATACTTTATAATAATTTATATAGTAAAAATTATTATTTTACTAATAAATAAAATTTATTATATTTCTAATATAAATTTACATTGTTCTGTCCTCGAAGTATCGAGTTTTTTTTTATTTTGCGACTATTGGTCATAGCGACTTGGGAGAGGTCTTAAAATGCAGAGAAAGCCTTTTTCTATTTGTCCCTTTTTTTATTATTTTTTAGATAATTAGTTGCGATACGATTTTACTTCACGTGAACGGTGTTTCTCAATTTTTTGACACGGCGTGCTAAAGCGATTAGTGGAATTGCATTATGCGATAAAATTTTGTTTGCAATTTAAAAAAAAGTACGAAAACATTTAAAATGTTAATAGAGACTTATAAAGATAATTATATTTCAAAATCGCAATGTGGATAATTGTACAGAGCTTTTAAAGAGGATGGGGAAAAGATCATCGACGATTCTCTATTTGGACACCCAAAAACCTCTCGAATTGCTATGAACACCCACCCACCGGGTGTAAAAAATTTTAAATTCAGATCGCCGATTAACAGTTAAAGCAATCGCGGAAAAACTGAATTTAACGCGATCTACAGTGCACAATATAGTCAGAAAAATTTAGAAATGCGAAAAGTTGTCGTAAATATCAATACTTAGGAGATTCAAACTGCTTTTGAGAGCTGGAAAACTCACCTTCGTAAATGTATTGATGCAGGAGGAAATTATTTTAAGAATTTAAAATTTTCATTTCAAACTGTTTATAAATCCACTAATAAATTATATTTCATTAAAAAATGTAAGTATTTTCTTTTTTTTAGAAACTTTAAACGAAACATTCTCGCGTAGTGTTTTTAAATTAATCGCTTCAGCGCCCCGTATCAAAGAATCGAAAAACACCCTTCGTGCGAAGTAGAATTGTGCCGTATCTAATTATTGAAAACACCAAAAAAAGGGACAAATAAAAAAAGATTTTTTATACATTTTAAGACCCCTCTCAAGTCGTTACGATCAATAGTCACAAAAAAAAAATCGATATTTCGAGGACAGACCATGTATATACATTGAATTGAATATATTGAATATATATCATTAATTTGAATAATGTAAATAAAAATTGTTTTTATAATGTTCATTTTTTATTGAGCTAACAATTTTTTTTTATTCAATTTATATATAAATTTTCTTATTTATATTACATTCACGTTTATTTTTTAGACAGGATGGTAGGAGAAAATTTGAAATTAGTATTTATTCAAAATAATATAATACAGAGACAAGAATTTTAATTTTTCCATAAATAGAATCTTATCGATAAAAAAAAAAAAGAATTTATATTTCTTGTCATACATTTTTATATGAAAATTTATTATATTAAAATTATTCGTATAAAATTATTTACTCTAAGATGGTTTCTTTTATTAAATAATAATAAATGAAGAGTTTTTTAAATTATAATAATTAAACATTTAATACAAAAATCTACATTAAATTTTAGCATAATTGATCTTTAAAAGATATAATTGATATAGAAATTTTTTTAAATAAATTATAATTGATAATATTCAGGAAAACATTTGTTTTTTAACATTAGCTGCATATGTGTGTGTGTGTGTGTTTGTGTGTGTGCGCGCGCGCGAACGTGTGCGTGTGTGTATGTAACATTTCTATGAAAAAATTTTTCTCTGTAATGATGATGTAAAAAGTTATAAACAATTGGAACTTATGCTTTTTGTAGAAAACTTTTACACAGCTACTGTAATTTTTCTAGTAATTTTTTTGCACTTTCGTTTCATAAAATAATTTTTTATTGAGGTTAAATTGAAATTACGGCGTATAAATATTATATTGAATATGTGTTGATGTTATGTTTTTATACATTACCTTATTAATTATTAGAAGTATCTTTTAATAAAAGTATTTAAGGCGTTTACCTAATTTTTCACTTTCATTATTTCATCATTTATTTTTATAATATATTTATTTATATTCGATCAATAATATACCAATATATTTGAGTTACATACTAATTATATGTGAAATGACAACTTGATAAAAATTTAATTTTATAATATAAATAATCTTAATCAATACTTTAGATGCGTTTTTGCGAAGCTATATTTTTAAAAATGGGTAAATCTTTAATTTGAAGACAAATTAACCATTTAACAAGAAATTAAAAATTTTAAGAATATTTATTATTTATATACAGTAATGTAAAATGTTCTTAATATTTAGAAAAATGTGAATATTTAGTGTAAGCAAAAGAGTAATTTTTTTTATATAAAATTGAATTTTTTTTCGAAACGACGTTATTTTGTAAATATTCAATATTTTTGAAAGATCGTAGATGATAGATAATACGTACAATTTCATCTTGTTTAACTTAAAATAATTTTTTTTATTTATTGTATAATCATCCTTTATATCTATACACTTACATCCGTTTTACAACTTTATTTTTTTAGAAATATTTTGATTCAGCACATATCTTAGTTCTGGAAAGATGTTTTTGAATAAAATTATGTATAAAATTAAATGAACAGTGTTTCAATGTATGTTCAATGTTTTTTAACTTTTGTTTCATTTTTTTTTTTTTTTTTTTTTTTATTATTATTATAGATAAGATATAAGATTAATTTTTTATTTATTTAAATTTCTTATTAGAAATTTTTCATATTATAAACCCTTTTAGTTCTGATTATACTTAAGCAATGCATTAAAAGCATTACGAATTAATGTGGGATTTTTATGTAAATTCTTATTGATTTACAAAGAGTACTTTTTAATATATTTTTAATTTATTTAATATTATTATGTATAAAAATATCTCAATGAAGATTAAAAATCTATAATTTCGTAAAAAATCGTTTAAGTTATTAATGATTACAATTATAAAATGTTTAAGCGATTAACGCTTAAATTATTTTTTTATTTTTTTCATAACAGTTTAGCATGATTATAAAGTATTGAAAAATAATTACAAAAATATTGCTTAATTAAGCCGTTCTTTAAGTGTCTATGAATATATTATTTGTGTTTATGAAAAATAGATGAGTTATTTATTAGTTTTTAGATCTTTCTTTTTACAATTATCCTACAAGGCGATATTCACTGTTTTCTAGATAGATATTATGAAAAGGAAATTATGATGTTATGAGTAATGAAAAAAAAAATCCAAAGATTTTTAAATATAATATTAAATATGTATTTCAAGATATTGTAAAATAAGACTGATATCAAAATACTAAATGATTAAATTCACAAAAATTTATCTGAATATTTGTGTAAATACCTTTATCATTCATAATTATGAAACGAATTAGATTTAAACATATCTATATCTGGTGTTAATGTAATTCAAAAATTTCAGTTATCTTTATTTTTCTTTTACATTAAATAGAAATAAGTGTTTTTAATTTCAAGGGCCTTTTATAATTAAATAAATTTCAATGAGAAGAATTTCTTTTTCATTGATGAAGATAAAACTTATGGTTCAATTTTGTATATTTAATTTTGTATTTAAAAGAAATTCATTAACATGAATTATGAATTAAGGTTTTGTAACGATATAGTAGGAATTGTCTATCAGTATAAAAAGTTCAACTCCTTTTTCCATCCCCATAAATTGCAAACTAAAAATATTCAAATATTCACTAATTGTGCTCTCAACTTTGTATTTCAGAAGTGCAAGAGGCGACGCAAAATGCCAAGGGCGCGGACCGTTGCCTCGGTGGCCGCCTCCATTAAGACCGCAAAACGACGCCTCGCTACCCAACTCAAGATCCTCAAGATCAAAGGTTCTGTGGGGACCGGCGGTGTTGTTCAGCTCCAGTTGCCGACGGTCCAGAATGGATCGGAGGCTGTACGAGGTCTCAGGATGGCTCGCCATCAAGCCGGTATCGGACAACTCAGCCTCCTGGGTTCCGGACTCAACCTAGATTACAGTCCACCAGGGTAAGTTGTCAATACACACCTTCGCTTTTATCTTCTCTACATGTACTGTTTAAAAAAACTGCTTCGATTCTTGAAGAAACACATTTGAATAGATCTAGGTTTCTTAAGATAAACCTAAAGTTCAAGACACTGATGGAATAATGGCGCACCATGGTTAAATGACTTCCTTTTCTCCTGATTAATTTCATGGATATTATTTTATCTTAAGATGAGTTATATTAATAAAAGAAATAGATTTCTTTTATGATTTTTAAGTATACTCTATTTTACTGATGTATGCAAAGCGGTATTAAATCGTTGTAAAATAAATTTTAATTTAGGATTTTTTTATTATAAAATCTGAACTACATACTCCAGATCCATATTTATATTTCAATATGATTTATTTTAATATAATTAGTTTCAACGTTCAAATTACTTTTTTAATGTTGATGTATTATAAACGGCTGTATTATAACAGCTTATTTATTTTAATTATATGTTAAAATAGTAGTATGTAACATTTTAAACAATTGATTATACATTTACAATAAAATATCCAAGGTAATTATTTATTATATTTGAAATTTTGTCAAATTTAATATTTTGTATAATTATCCCGATCAACAGGTTGAATAGAAAGTTGTGTTACATTTGTTTTCATTCATATTACAATATAAATCTTGTTAATTTAATACTAATTGTTAGATATAGATTTGTTGCCTAAAAATTTATGCTTATAAAATTTAACCTGACTTCAGCTAACAATAAAATATTTACTCTAAATATAAATTATAAATTTTATGTTTTACTTAAATAAATTCATAACTATTTGTACTGCTTTATTAATTAATAAAATAAAATTAATAAAATAATAGTTAAAAACTATTTAATATTAATATCTACTGAATTTAAAAACATTTGTTTTAAATATTTAGATAATATTTGGACAGAGCTTTTAAAAATAAAATATTTAAAAATCATAAATTTGTCAACATGCCATTACAATCCGGTACATTTATTGAGAAAATACTCCCTTTACTAAAAACAATATATAGCTAAGCTTATAAATAATTGGTTATCATCCGATAATAAAAGTAAATGTGTAATGGAGCAATGAAAAATATTTAATTTTATACTCGTATTACAAATGAAATAAAGCATTGTCTGTTACACTAAAAATTACGGGGTATAAAATAGGTCAAAAGTTTCATACTATCAAGTAGGTGATTTTTATATATTATTATGTTTATTTAATCACAAATATAATTTAAAACTCCAATATTCAATAAATTGTTTAAAATCTTTTGAATATTATAGTGTTTGTTTACATTAATTAAATCTTAATTATAGAATATTAAAAATTTATAATCGATAAAGTGAATGTGTTTTCTATTATGCCTTTTTATCAAGTATACTCTTAGAATTTCTAATCTGTATTTATAATTTCTGATGCTTAGAGATAATAACAAAGTTTTTACAAACATATATAATTAAAAGCATAAATATAACATAACGCTTTCAGGGTACAAATAATACCTTCATTTTTAAAATCTAATAGAAAACTTTAATTAACATTAACAAGTATTAAATTTACTGAAATTTGTTGTACGTAATCTTATATGTAGATGTAAAATACTAAAAAAAAAATTAAAATTGAACATTTGTTAAGTTTTTTAAGCTATTATTAATCTACAATAAATACTGTATTTATTTTTATTTATATATTAATTTTGTGATTAAAATGAATGTTTATTAAAAAAAAATATTATCAATACATTTTTAAATATAAACAGAGTATTACTCCTATTCTTATATTAAGAATAATAATTATACATTTTATCACAAGTAGTGATTACAATGTTTTTTTAAAATCAATAAATTACCTGTTATCTAAATTAAAAATAATAATTAATGATAATATTTGGTATAATATATTTATTTTTAATATATATATATAGTTTATTTTCTAATATGGTGTACTTAATTTTAAAAATTTAATTTAATTTTTATAAAATTGTATTACTGGAAAATTTTTTAAATATCACCATAAAATAAAATAAGATATTTAAAAACTATTAAAAATTTATATTTTAATTTATATTACAAAATTAAAAAAAAAAAAATTTCGTACTATAATTTATGTGAAACAATTATTTCATCGTAATAGTAGAATATTATTGTTTAATTAAAATTATATATTTTATTATATAAATTCTTCAAATCTAAAAAATTGTAATTATTTTTAAATTTTAACTTGATTTTTTCCTATTTCTGTACAAATACTTTTAAGAAAGACGATTAAAAAATCAAAAATCGAAACTATAAAGTTGCATTAAATTTTATCTATGACTATAAAAAAACTAATATAAAAATGACATGTAGATAGTTTTATTTTATAATATATTTTCTTGAATTGTAATATTTTTTAAATTCACATATTTACACAATGAGAATATCAAATTTGGAAAAAATATTTTTTATTGATATCAAATAAAGTAAATATAAAAACTATGAAAATAAAATTTATTGGAATAAATTTTTTTAATGTACTTTCTATGAATATTAATATTTATACGTACTATAATATATAATGTATGTATATAACTACTGTAATTATTTATAGCTTTAAAGTTAATTACATATATAATAAAACATATTGACTAAATGTTTCAAAAAATTAAAATATATTGTTCTAATTTTACTATAATTTATAATGTATAGTATTTAGCAAAATTATGTTTTTATTAAATCGCAGTATTTGAATGCAATATTGTTTATTAGATATTATTGATATTATAGTTATAAATTCTATATTTTATTTTGAATAAAAAAAAGTTATTAAAACATTACACAAATACAAGATATGCAAAAAGTATATATTTAAAAATTTTTTTTAACTATTTTATATTAGTATTTAGGTTTTAAATTTTTTTTATTATTAATAGTTGTAATGCTAAATATATGAAATTACTAAAATATTTATATAAAATGTAACTATGTTTAATTTAATATGTATAATTTAAGCAAAATTTGATTACATTAATAAATAATATAGTTTTTTTTTTTTTAAAGAAACATTTTTAGCATAAAAAATTATTAAATAATTAAAAATATTTATAATGAAAATTTTTTACATCTGCATGCTTAATTTTTTTTTTTAAATGTAATTATATTTATATGAAATAGATCATTTTCATTAATTGTTATATTTAAATAAGTCAGCTTAAAAAATGGACATTAATTCTGAGGTGTGAAAATAAAAAAATTCATAATTTTAGATTAATTATTCAACAATAAAATGAATAAAAATATAATTGAGTTAATAAGTGTTGAGTTTTTTAAAATAATTTATAATTATAAAACATTAATTATTTTTGTATTTATCGCATAAATCTCATTGTTTAAATTTTATTTGCAGTGGAAAAATTTTATATTTGTTAGAATTTTTTAGAAACAAATTAAAATTTTATAATTTAAAAAAAAAAATTTAATAAAAACAAATGTGATTTATGTAAATTTATTACTTTCTTAATTACATGTAAAGAGCTATGATCTAGAATTAAATTTATAAAACTAGTCATTATGTATAATTCCCGTATTAAATTATTTGTGAGAGATTGTAGATTTTATAAATTGATGACATATTTGAATCTTTGCTATTTTAGGTATAGATTAGATTTAGAATGGATCTAAATGAAAAAAATGAAACTCATGATTATACGGAAAATGATTTAATTTACTGACCAAGTGTGTATACAGAAATTAAACATTTCATTCAATAGTAGCATAATAGATATTGAAACTAAATATAGTTTCTAATATAAAGTAATAAAATCTGTTTATTTTTTTTTTAAATTACCTAAAGTATATTGAATTTTATAAATGAAATAAAATTAAATTTCTTGATATTTGTTAACTTATTAATTTAATAAAGCAAGTCATGTATTAAAAATTATGAATTTATCAAATATTGGTTAATAAATTAAATATTTGATATAAAAATAAAACATAATTAAATGATACAAACATTAGTTCAAAATATTTCGAAACTCTATTACAAAAATAAGATTTGGATTAAAAAAATTTAATTTTATTCTCGAATATTAATGATGAGGATGAATTAAAGAAATTATTTTGATAAACTTAAATTAAAAAATGAATTTTTGTTATTTTTACAAGCAAAAATTATTAGGATGAAAGTTTAAAAAAAATATATTTTTGAATATGATATCTTAAATGATATAATCAAATTATATTTTATTGAATGATGTAGTGCATAGAATTTTTAAATACATATTATATCTGTAATCGTTTACAGTTATTATGTCAATTTTTTAAGACAAAATTTAGCGAATGAATACATATTCCATTAATATTTTTAATAATATAATATATGTTGAGAATTAAATTCTAATACAAAATATTTACTACTATGTCAATGAATCAAAGCAGTTTTTATACTCTCTCTTCCTTTAATTTTTTATTTTTCGTTGTGTGTCGATGAATTTTCTAGTGAAAATTTTTTTTATTTAATAAAAATTTGATTTGATGCATGTTATGTAACGTTAAAAACTATTACTAAATATTTAGTAAGTAAATTATTTCTTATGATAAAACGAAATTGCGTAAAAATGATAAAATTTCAGGATTAGAATTAGCAGAAGTTTGCTAAATGTTGGAATGAAATTAAATTCCATAAATTTTAATTAATAAAAAAGTATTTTTACATTTTAAGGAATAAAGCATATTGTATATAAAGTATATTATAGTGTTAGTTTACAATTTATTTTTATTCCTAAAATGATGTTAATTATTACAATAACTTTTCTATGGGAAAAATTTAGGTAAAAATTTAAATAAGGCATTGCGCACAATACACATTGTTCTAGATGGTAGTATTTATTATAAGATTCATAAATGATTAAATAAATGTATTACATAATTATATTATGTTAAAAAAAAATAATTTATCATAAAATTTGTATCCAAGAAGAGATGAGTATCAAGAAATTTTAATTTATAAATATTTTTCTTTAATCAAACCATGAAGTATATTAAAAAATGTTCGTTATTCATAGAATTTTCAATAAAACAACTGTTTTGAGTAAAGTATGAATTTATGGTTATATATATTATGATATATGTTTTTCATTAACTACGTTATTTTAATTATTATTATTTTATTTTTATTTTTATTCAGTTTTTAAATAATCTATTTTTAATTGTACTTATGTATGTAAATTAAAATAATATGTTATATATCCGAATATTGGCTTTTCGTATGCACAGTAATTGACTTCGATAATGACAACTTAATAAACACAAGCTTGATTTATTAGTTAAAATAAGAATATTTTTTTGCTCATTACAATGATAAATATGATTATGTTTAATATTTTTTGATGCTTTAAAAAAATCTCTTTTTGAACTCAAGTTCAAATACACATATAAGATGCAATTCAGGACTACGCATCGAACAATTAGTATGAATATTTTGTCTTTTACTCTAATACAGGTCTGACCATGAATATGAAGAAATCGGTAACGACAGTGTGGGTTTATTATTGCAAGCGCGACCTACAGCCATGACTTCAGCCAGGCGGCGTGTAACCGTTAAGGGCGCATTTGCTGATATCACCCCATCAAGCCAATCAACAGACATTCTCAGTAGTATCCTTGATAGCCAAGAGATTTGGCACTCTAAGAACAGCAAAGTTACTCTCAAACCTGATGGGTCTTTACAAATCGATAAACCTAAAAAAAATATTGAATGCAATAATAATAACAGTAATAACTCAATAAAGATAAAAAATAATGATAATCAACTTATAAATAAAGAAAATCCATTGGACTTAAACAGTGCTAACTCAAATGATTTAATGCAACAGGCTCCAATGTACAATGGTTCTCGAGGTGGTAATCGTGGTGGTAATTATCGAGGTAGTGGAAATTATCGTGATAATAATCGCCACAGTCAGAGTGGTGGCAGTTACAATAGTGGTGGTGGTGGCAGTTACAATAGTGGTGGTGGTGGCAACTATAATAGTGGTGGCAGTGGCAACTATAATAGTAGTGGTGGTGGCAATTATACTGGTAGTGGTAGTGGAGCAAGCGGTCATGATTCCTATTCTGGTGGAGGTGGAAGACATAGTTTTGGTGGAACGAGTAATCTTCCCCAAGATTACTCTTCTGGTGTAGCCAACTATTCTCACAATTATGATCACCGAAATGCCCAACAGCCGCCATCATTACTGAATGTGCAATCGCAGTTCCGTAATCGAAATCCTCAAAATTTTCGAAATCGATTTCCTCAGCCTCAGTTCAACCAAGATGACAGATCATTATCAAATCGAGATTTTTCCTTCCGACAACAACAATTCTCGCGACAAAGAATTCCACCTCCACCACCACCATTAGCATTAAGAATGCCTATGTCGCAAAACAATGATTTGCAGGGACCTTACGACAGAGATAGCGGTAATATGAGTAGACGAAACAATTACGATAACCAAAAATATGATTCGTATCAATCCGTTCGTCATGAACCTATCGATAATAGATTTTCTGAAGAAGATTGTAATATGTATGATGATCTTGAAGTACCACCTCATAAGGTAGATAGTAGTCAAGATACACAAATGGAGAACGAGGGTGAAGACAGTTCGAATATGCTGTTACCGCCTCCAGAACCACCTTCGGATCTTCTCGGATTCAATGAAGAACGAGGTGCAGATAGTGATGATCGTGAAGAATTAGTAATCGATGACACTCCGAGAGATGATGTTGGTACTAGTAGATCATTAGTAGGACATGTTAGTGCTGATAAATACGATCCTTTTGCTGCCGACAGCGATAGTGATGATAGTCAACATCAGCAAAAAAGCAATATAAAAAGTAGTAATAAAGACAATGTAAATGCAACATTAGTTCCTCGATCCTTTAAATCTCAGCCAGAAATAGCAAATTTTAAAGGGTTGAAAAATAATGAAAATGATTCAATAATAGGTGATAATACCTCAATAGTTGGTGAAAGTATATCTCTTGTGAGTGATAATGATTACTCTAGTTCTAAAAATAAAAGAGGTGAATCAAGACCTCTTGAACCACCTCCATCAATCTTTGGTTTTCCAGGATTAAATATGGAAACTGATGCTAATTCAGATGATAGTAAAACAGATGACAATGATGATAAACTTGTTAAAAAGCAGAACATTTCTGTTCCACGAATTCGTTTAACTGCCTATGACGACGATGAAGAGGAAGATTCGGACTCAGACTGTCCAAACTTCTCTATATATTCAACAGAAACAATAAACGTTGCTAGACATACTGAGCAAGCTATGTCTTCGCAAATTAGCCCTTTGGAAACTTCTACAATTGATTCTGAAGTATTAGAAAATGACAAATTAAAATCAAACGATGAACAAGAATTAAATGAGAAATCATTAGAACCATGTTCAGTGACACCATTGGAGAAAGATAAACTAAATAAAGAAAATAACATAATTAATGAAAACTCGCCTAAGACTACTTCTGAATCCTTAGATGTAAGTGAGGACAATATTCAAAGTAAAACTGAAAGTCCTAAACTAGCCAAAACTAATATTTCCAAATCAGATACTCCCCCTTTACCTCCGACTGAAAATATAAATAAGCCATGTCTATTAGAACCTCCGCCAACTCCAGCCACAGAAAACTTGGAAACTATTGCTGGTTCACCTGTTGCTCCTTTGGAACCTCCTCCCATGCCACCGATGCATCCATTAGATGAAAGTTCATTAGATTCTCCTCCAATAGGTTCTTTGCCTCCACTAGAGCCGCCTCCGATGCCTCCATTGGATTCTTTAGATGATCCTTTAATGTTAGAACCACCACCAACTCCACCTTTGGGTGTTTTAAATGATGAAATATTACCTTTGGAACCACCACCAATGCCACCATTAGAAGCATTAGGAGCTACTTCAATATTAGAACCTCCTCCATTACCACCAATGGTATCAATAGATATTCCACCACCAGCGTTGGGGCCAATTCTTGGTCTCGATGTACCACCACCACCTTTAGGGCATTTGGGCCCACTTGATAGACCTCCACCACCATTAGGAATAAGACTGGACGGTCCACCACCTCCACTAGAACCACCGCCTTTGCCTCCCATGGATTTGGATGATGAAAATGGCGAAACACTACCTTTAGAACCACCACCAATTCCACCAAGCATTTTAGGAGATGATGAAGATATATCTTTCTCATCAAATGAAGAAGATGGTGAAGAAGGTGAAGAAACTGAAGAAGATACGCCAGTCATTGGACCTAAGAACAGAGGAAGTAGAAAAAGGTTATTAAGTTCAAAAAAGAATGATGAATCTTGTGGAGATCAAGATGAAGATGTTATCGTTGGTGATGTACAAGCTTGTGATTTAACGGAATCAGAGACATCTCAATATGTTGATGCAGTTCAAAAAGAGCGTCAAACTTTAAACAAATCATCGGGCAAAATTCAATTAGATAGTAGAGGTAAAATAACATTTAAAATTGGCAATTTAAGCAGACTTAATAAAGTTAATCTATACGATGAAACGGATGAGACAGAAACTTCTCGTACTATTGACACCGATAAGGAAAGAGAAAAAGAGAAAGAAATGGAGAAAGAAAAAGAAAAAGATAAATATAAAGAAAAGGATAAAGACCTAAAACGGAAAGATGCTTTTGAAAAACCAGATAAAGGAAAACATGATTCAAAAAATAAGTATAATGAAAAAGATTCTAAATCAAAGAGTAAATATGATGATAAAAAAAGTTCAAAGTCAAGTAAGAGTTCTAAATATGAAGAAAGTTTAAAATTCTCAAAAGATTCAAAGGGTAAACACAAAAGTACTAAAGAGTCAAAACCTAAAAAGTATCACGAAAAATCTTCTTCACACCAGCTATTGCAATCAGGATGGGATATTAAGCCCGCAGGTATGGCAACTTCAGGTGAATCTGAAATAGAAAGTATTGGTGGTAGCCCTTTAAAAAAGAATAGCCCATTAAAAAATGAAAATTCCATTGTAACTGAAAATTCTATGAGAAAGATTGAATCGTCCAAATTATCAATGAAACCAATTAATATAGATTTAGATGAGCTTCAACAGACACTAGATAAAAAGCTTGTTGAACTTGAAGATTTAAATAAACTTCATCCTGATGAAATCGAAGTTTCCACTGTAATTACTGATGCAGAATTTGTCAAAAATAAGGATGATACAAGTGAAGATGAATTTGCTAAGCCATACTGTACAATAAATAAAGAACGAGAAAATTCTATGGAAAAAGATTTATCGGGATCTGTTCCAGTTATTAAATTAACTGAACAAGAAAATACCTTATTAGATGAAATCGAAAAAACTTGTGTAGCTAAACTTAAAGGAAAAATATCAAAAGTAGAAGTAAGGAAAAGAACAGATGAAGAAATAAAAGAAATAGAAAACGAAGAAATGGATGAAGATGAAGATGAATCTATTTTAAAAGAAAAAGCATTAATCGGGGATACTGATTTTGAGTCTATGGAATTCACAATTGTTAGAGAAAAATTATCTGATGAAATTGATAAAGAGTCTTTAGAAGAAATAAATGAAGACTTTGAAAATGAAGATGAGGAGGAAGATGAACTTAATGAAGAAGAGGGAATAGAAGCAGTGATGATAACAGAAGAGGAAGAGGAAGAGAAAAGAACAATAACTGCAGAGCTCAGTGGAAAATCAGAGCTTATAGATATGGAAACCAACGATTTTACAGATAAATCTTTAAAGTATATTGGAAGTCTTGAACATGATGAATATCAAATGGAATCTTCAGGTGATTTGGTTAAAGGTATTACAAAGTCGTCGACAACTCCAATCCACGTACAAAATCGTTTGAGTGAGGAGCGTATTTCAGAATGGGAGGCGGATGGTGCTTATACTCCGTGCAAAGATGAACGTATTGTTACAAAGAATATGGATTTACGTGTCACATTAACTAATCGTACGGTCTCTTTAATAGAAAGTGGTTTAGAGCCTATAACTCCCACTAAAGATAGAATTAGCGATGGTCTTGATGGTTGTAGAACTCCAATAGGCTACGCAGGTTTAGGTACTGAGGCTATCTCAGAAACTGATGAGGCAATGAACTTTGAAGATGAACTCGCCTTATTAAATATGCGTTCAAAAGATAGAGATGTAGAAGAAGGGGAAATACCAGAAGACAGACCTAAAAAACAGCAGGTAGTCGTAAAAGCTAATGAGATGATGATTTTAGAAGAAGATAGTAAAAGAAAGCGTAAAAAAGATAAAAAAGATAAAGGTGTTAAAGATACAGAAAAAAATAAAGAAAACATAGGTTCAGAAAACAATTTAGTAGGTTCATCTTGGAAAAAGGCAAGTAAAACTGGTACTAAGGAACGTCAATATCGAGATAAGCGATCAAAGTCAAAAGATCCAAAGGCAAAGAAGAAGAAAGAAGTTCTTAAAAAGAAAGAAAAGCGAAAAGAATTACCACGTTATGATGTACGCAGACTTGTAGCTGAAAAACCGAGGGCTCGAAAAGATGAATATGGGCGTGATATTCGCGAAAGTTCACGCAGTAGATCTTTAAGTTTGTCTAGGGAACGATCACTTTCTTTTATTAGACGTAGTCGTTCGTACACCCCACGAGTGCGCAGAATATCGAGAAGTAGGTCTAGATCCTGGTCTAGAGGTAGACGATCGCGTAGTTTTCGTTCTATATCTCGTCGACGATCTCTTTCTCCTCGAACCCGGCGTAATGAAAAAATAAGAAAACGTTCACTATCACGAGTACGTATTAGAAGTCGAACTCGAACCAGAAGTAGATCTCGCAGACGTTCTGTTACTCCTCGTCGTAAATCTCGAAGGTCTCTGTCTAAAAAACGGAGATCAAGATCTAGATCCAGATCCAGATCTAGATCTAGATCAAGAACGAGAACTAGATCCAGGTCTAGATCGCGAAGGAAAGATAAAAAGAAACATATATCGAGATCAAGATCAAGAGTACGTAAGCGTTCACGTTCTAAAAGCCAAAAGAAACGCGAGAAAAAACATTCTAAGCGAAAAGTTTCCAGATCGGAAAGTCGTTCAGTGGATAGGCGTAACTGGGAACACCACCAGATAGCTGTGGCTGATAAAGTTGTAGATCGTAATTTTGTTAGAGAATCAAGTTGGACGGCTCAGTGGACGCCTTCATGGTCTCGTTCACGCTCTAAAACACCACCAATTGTGCATCCTGAAAATATCGCCCGAAATTGGTCACCTCCTTCAATGACTTTATTAAACACAGTAAATGTTACTCCGAAGAATCTTAAAGTCATTTTAACAAATAAAGAAGCTATTAAAAAAAAGAAGAAGGAAAAGCGCAAAGAGAATAGAAAGGGTAAAGAAACTGAAAAAAAACGTAAAAATAAAAAAGTTCGAAGTCCACCACCCTCTAAGGAAGTTTTTGCCAGTGGTGATAATATTCTCGTAAGTGTTTGTTTCAATAAAGATAATGAAACTGCACCTACAACGGGATTACCTGAATTGCCAGAAACGATTCCTTTATTACCACCTGTAAAACGAAGACGCAGAGAACCTCTACCATTAGAAACTGCTCAAAGTTCGCCGGTACCGACAAAAAAGTCAAAAAAAGATAAAGTAAAAGAAAAAAATGGGACACAACGATCAAAGTCTCCTCAAAAGCCTATAAAAAAGAAAGAAAAGAAAAAATCTAAAGCTGCCGAAATTGCAGCTACAAAAAAGCCGATGGCAGTTATAGATCTTGACCAGTCGCCCTTTCGTGAGCAGACACCATCCCCCAGGGATGTAATTATTTTAAGCGACGATGATGACAAACAAATACCAGTAATCGAGGAAATGGAGGAAATGGGCACCCCAGAACAGACACCACAAGAGTCTCACACCCCCACAAGACTTGATACGCAATTTCTACAAGGGCCAAAAACTCCACCTGAGCCTCAAATAAAGTTTTCAGTTCAGAGTAAACCAAGTAATCTTAGACCTTCATTGATAAATCCATTGCTGGAGGAAGAAGAAGAGATAGAAATGGATGAAGAAGATCCAGAAATGGAAATAGATGATCTGGCAGAGATGCAGGAATTAATGGATGAAAGAGTTGAGGAAGAACTAGAGCTTAGAGCCCAAGAGGAATTGGAATCCAGGATGAAAGTGGGTCCAAATACTCCACCCGAACCTCCAACTTCACCACCAACTTCCCCTGATGCATATGATCCATTTGATCCAACCAAGTCAAGATCGCCAACTCCAGAAGTTAATAACCAGGAAGATAATAATAATATGGATGAAAGGTTACAAGAAACTAGAACCTCTCCTACTGAGAAAGATGAAACACAGACCAAGTCCTTGGAGGCAGGTCCACAACAGGACCCATCAGAGACCAAGTCTATATCAGAAAAACCAAAAATTATATCAATGGTGACGATTAAAAGGGCTTCGCCCGTATCAAATACACCTCCATTAGTCGATCAAGCCGAACCAGAAGGTACCAGTTCACCTGCAGCAATTCAATTAAGTGCTCCAATGACTCATCAGCAGCAGCCGCAACAGCAACAGCAACAACAACAACAGCCACAACAGCAACCACAGCAACAACAACAGCAACCACAACAACAACAACAACAACAACAACAGCAAATTGTGCCCCAACTTAATTCTTTCCCTGCTATCAATCCAGTCTTGGCGACCGTCGCAGCGGCAGTTCAGAGGAGCAGCATTTTTAGTGCAGCTTCACAACTTGTCGGACCAAGGACGATTTTACAAGTGCGTATAAGCATAATCATTTATATAAATTAATTCAAGTGGCTATTAATTAATTCATTTCATTGCTTGATTCTATGATTTGCAACACTTTATAATTGAAAGCAATTTAAATTAGTATCTACAGAGGAAAAATTTTTTTCTTCATTTTAACATTTAAAATTATATTTTAATAAATTGTAGTTGATGATTATTTTTTAAGCATAAATACTTTTTTTTTTAAAGCTTTTAATGCAAAATTGTAAGATATATACGATTATAAATCACAATTATTATGTACTTTTATAAAATGTGAACATTATAAATTTAAAAAATAAAAAAAATTTATTAATCTATATTTCATAATGGGGTAACTAATTTTACATAAATTGTTTTATTAAATATACTTATATTCAATTTCTGTTTCTAATAATTCTTTGATTTTTATTCAAAAATAGACGTAGATATTAATGATTAATCTATTTTAATTTTTTTTTTATTATTATTTTTTAACTTAAAGTGAATAAAAAAACTATATTATAATATTATTCTGAATATTCTCTTAATATTGTAATATTGTAATCTATAAGAAAATTGATCAAAAGTAAAAGCAAATTTTAATATATTCTCTGTAATCAAATTCTTGTTTGAATATTACTTTTAAAATTAAAATATTTTAAAAGATAATTAAATAACTGTTAAAAAAAGAAAGAAAATAATATTTTGTAATACTGAATACAAATTTTCGAGAGCTTTTTTATACTAAAAGTTTTGCTATTTACAATACACTAATGCTTTCTCATGCAATATTTAACAACTTTTGCCATTCATAAGTACGAGAGATAACATTTAAATTATAGACAAACAACCTCGTGCAAAATACACAGCAAAAACAACAGCAACAGCAGCAAAGGCCCAGTTTGCCAAATCTCTTTGCTAATTCGTTGCCAAAGCCGGCACCATTGCGCACCTTGCCTATAAAACTACAGTCAAAGAATGTGTCGATGCTTGGCCAAAATGGTAGCGACGCTAATATCGAGATCAGCAACGACAATATCGACATGTCGTCACCCTATTCTCCCGGGTCGAGCCTCAGCGATGGCCTTTTTGACCCTCCTAGTCCTGCCTTCAACAGTTCGCCCAACGTCGCCCTCTCCACGAAAATTCGAAAGAACCAAGAGAAAAAGGATGCATTTGACGCACTATTCGACGCTTCCCCCATTGTCCACAAAACCTCGATGAAAGTTCGAATGAAAAAGGCGGACAAGGACAAAAGGAAAAAAGGTAATGCATTTTCACTTATCAATTGGGTTTATTTTTTGTTTTGGAAAATCGGTCTAAGAATGTCTTATTGATAAGAACAAAAAGATATTTGTTAAAAGTTGGTTGATAAACTATTATGAACATACACAATATCGATGTAATTAATATAATCACAGGTTGATCTATTTATTTTAATTAAAAAAATTTAATAGTAATGTGTTGTTTTATAAAGTTCCTTGCTTTAATTAATTTTTTAAAGTTATTTAAAAAGAAAAACGTACTCTTTTTTTCTTAATTTTACTCTTAAAGGCATCAACAAAGTTACGTAAAAGCTTATGCACCTATCTAAAAATGTTTAACTTATATCAGCGTATAGCTTGTGCAACGAATCTCATAATGAAAGTAAATTTTGTGCACACCGATGCATAGCAATATTATTTTTTTATATCTTATCTGTTTAATAAATCTTTATTTATTCTTACACAACTCAAATTATTTGAACACTAATAACAATTGTAATTCATACATGCTAATGGTAGGAAACGAAAAATAAAAATATTGAAAAAACCTCATGATATTTTCATAAATTTATATTTAATGAGTCGTATTTATCACATTGCAGATTAATTTAACAATTCAAAATTATTTATTTATAATATATATGTTTATCAATTTAATCACCATATTTTATTAACATATGTTCAAAGAAATTGACGTTTCTTTATTGAACAATTTTTTTATATATAAAAAAATAAAGTTTCATTTTATGTTATTTAAGTTAATGAGAAAATTTGTTTTACTAATGAAAGAAATTTTTTAATATAATTTTGATAAAATATTTATTAAAAATGTTTTGCTTCATTAAAAATAATCGATACTTATTTTTCATTTAAATATTTTATAAAATATTATATGAAGTACAAAAAAAAGTTTCATATTTCTTGCATAATACATTAAAAATGTTTTATTTTATATATATTTTTTTTTTAAAAAACTCTTTACAAACCGTAATACTTTATATGCAAATAAATTGAAAAGACAAAAAACTTCTAAATTTTTTTAACGATATCGAATGAATAATTTTATCATGTGGTTACAATTCTGAAACATTTTTTACCCATTTTCAGGTACCCATTCTAAAATTGGCGTTCGCATGGACGAAAACCAACTTCAAATATTGGATGATCTTCCTAGTTCTGCTGTGGAAATGCAAGTTAAAGACAAGGTATGATAATATATTGCAATTTTTAATGATAACTATGAGATGATGATAATGATGATAATAATGATAGCAATTATATTAATAATTCATTTAATTCTTTTTTTAGTTTCTGAAGAAACTTAATCGACAAGAAAGAGTTGTTGAAGAAGTCAAATTAGTATTAAAACCACATTATACTAAAAAGCATGTAACAAAAGAAGAATACAAGGACATTATGCGAAAGGCTGTTCCAAAGGTACGTTTTTCAGTACATTATTTTTATTCGTATAATGCTTAAATCTATTTTTTAAATTTATACAATACATGTTCGTATTTACATTGCATTATAATTTATTGTTTTAATTTTATTTTTTTTTCATTAAAGGATATACAAAATCTAATACAAGTTCATTATTCAATTTAATTAATAGTTGTTAATTGTATTGAGTCAACAAAATTGATTTCCATAAAAAACACTAACGACTATTGATTTTTATTTCATTGAATTTCATTTATGATTTTATTATTTCATTAGATATGTCATAACAAATCAGGTGAGATCAATCCAAAGAAAATTGCAACTCTCATCGAAGCCTACGTTAAAAAGATACGAAATAAGAAGAAAAACTTTGGAAATCCATCAGCTGTGCCAGTAGCAAATGTAATGAATAAAAAGCCTGTGTAAGTTGTCCTCCATTCATTTTTGCCAATTTAAGTTGTAAATGGAATTTCAAAGAAAATTAGGTTTTTTTTTATCTACAGAAAAACCTTGTGGAGTTGATTATACGAAGATTAGTTTAGAGCGTCATCGAACATTCTTGCGTAGATGAAGCTTTTATAGATGTGAATCGTGCCCAAGATGAATTTGCACAGTTGATGTGCATGGTAAGTTATGATCGTATTATACATGGTCTTGCAAGAAAAAGAACCATAAAGTGAAAATAAAATATGATGTATGATCAAGGAGATCATAAATGAACCATCGGCCGAACAATGTGTATTGTATGTACATACTTAAACCGAATATAAGCGCAATATTTTTATTTATCCAAGTGCTAGCTTACTTGTGCCCATTAAATGAAATATTACACAAATTAACATTAAACTTGTTAATTTTATTTTTCGTTTAAAGGACATTTATTAAAGATAGGAGAGATATGTATTAAATTTAAATAATAAAATTAAAAGAAAAAAGAAAAGTTGATAAAAAAATACAAGAAAAAATATTTTTTTTGGTTGCAATCTACTTTTGCTTTATGAATGTTCATAGTTGATATATGAATTGCGTATAGAAAAATGAAATTTTTTTGTAAGTGAGATTTAAATATAAAAAAAAAAAAAAATTATAATAGAAAAGTGGACAAAGAATAAGTAATAAAATTTATGTTATGAAAATAGCGGCGTTAATACAGATACACAAATAAAAGTGTACAATTATTATTATCAATTAATCTTTTACTGTTATTTTTTTCCAATAAAAAAAAAACTGTTGTACAGTTAAGCGAAACGATCTGATATTGAAAAGTACATAGTGAAGTGGTCACGAATTTTCTGTTTTTATACCGCAAAAGCGACAAAAGATAAACATTGTTTATCTGTGTAAAAGAAATTTCAAATAAATTAATTCACAAATATACATATACTTTGTATCTATACTTTGTTCTTCTAAAATAAGTTTTAATATTATAACAATGCATGGTTTTCAATGTTTTTAATGTTTTTCATATTTATTTTTCTAGTTTTAACATTAAGTTTTTTTTTAATAAAGTTTTATTATTTATTTTAGGAAAAAACATTGCTATGAAAAATTAAATGCATTTATATATATAAATAATAATTAAATTCAATATAAATTAATCTATTATATACAGAGGATAATTGAATACATACAATGTAAAATATAAATTATAAAATAGACACTACAAAATTTTTCTAAATTAATCTTTATTGCTTGTTTATGATAACTTATCTTTTTTCATTTGATATTTAATACAAAAGTTATTTATATAATAATGGCAGTCGCGTTAATAATTTTATGTATAAGTCATTGAAATATACAAAAAAAAAAAAAAATAAATAATTTGTTCATTTCATCACTGCTAACTTATCATTAATGTATATATTTTTATTTAGCCACGGCAAATCCAATACGGTCATTTCCCATATCGAATTCGGTATAAAAACGACCGATGAAAACATCTCCTAAAATCCACAATGGTCCTCTTGGAGGTTCGATATCAATCCCCATAAAGCCACTTAAACAAATAGTTTGCCCAAATTGGGTAACCTAAAAAAAAAAGTATGATATTAGAATTATATAACTTGTAAACAATCACACATCAAGAATTCAATTACTTTTATAAGATTAAGTTTATTATAGCCATGGAATGTTATTACACAAAGTTGCCATTGTATATTACGTCTAGAAGTGATAAGATACATTATCTCTAATACCACAGGTATGTGATAAGTAAATAAATTTTATTGATTAATTGGCTTACTGGTAAACAGATTAAAATCATTTAATATTCAATATATATTAATCATGATATATATTTATATAATATTTGAATAATGATTTATTTTAAACATTGTTTATTATTTATTTATTTTCTATTGTTTTATTGAATTTAAAATTGACATATAAAATAGAAACACGTCAATGATATATACAATATGTGTAAAGAAGATAAATGATTATAATTGGTAAAAGTATTTTTGATATATAATAATTAGTAAGTTTTTTTACCTTTAGTACGTAATCGTGTCCAGTTAAAGAAAATTTCTTGTCACCAATCATAAAATCAATTGTAGGTAGATTAGGAATAGCAGAACAGCTAACCTGTAGTTCAAAAATTATTTTTGTAAAAGAAATTTAAAATATGCAGTTGTAGTTAACAAACCATTGCCTGTCCAGCTGTAATTGGAGTAGCACCAATTTTTTTATTAATTCCTTCAACTTCACTAACAGGTCCAGCAATAAGAGAAGTTCCTGTATCTGCAATGGCTTGACATGATCTTTCACAGAATATTTTACTACCAATATTAATTCTAAAAATTAAATTATTTATAGGATGTATTATAATAATATTAATAATAATTAATAATGATACATTACATTAATTGTAGTTAATATAATATATAATTATTTATATTTACAGCTTATTATTTGAGTAATACCTACTTGTTCATTGTAAATTGCCAATAACCCTTAACACTAACAGGAACATATGTGAAAGAACCTTCAAAATGTTCTGAATCAGAACCACCTAAAATCATTTCACCACCAACTGTTGCAGATGGATCTCTGAAAATAATAAAATAAATTTTTAATTTTAAATACTTTTTTATGGAAATATTCATGTTTAATATAACAAATTCAATTTAAAGATTATTTACCTATTTAAATAAAAACTAAAAACAGGTGCAGGCACTAGTTGCTGTTCAACCATTTTGTAAAAAACAGGAGCCACACCATCAACTGCAATATTATCATATGCCATTCCCATAATACCATCAAATTTAGCTACAACAAAAGCTAATCCAGGTTCACTCATTGCTTCAGCAAATGTTACACCTTTTATTGTAACACCAGCAATCTGAAATACAATTTTTTAAAATAATTAATTAACAATTGTGGATTAGGTTTATTTGTAATAATTTATCGATTTAAAATAATTACAGTAACATCATCGGCAGATAAAAATCCAGATAAACTTCCAGAACCATAACGAATTGCAAACTCAGTTCCATTTGCTACATAAGTCTGAGATTTTTTACTATTATACTTATGGTGCAATACTAAAAAAATAAAAATGAAAATTAATGTAATCAAAGTAAGCTAACTATTTTTTGAGTTAATATTTAGTAAAAAAATATCAGTATAGATTAAAAATTTATTTAAAAATTACTAGTACTAACAACAAGCAATGTTTGTCATGTGACATTTTTTGGATGGAACCCAGAGATTTGATGATCCTGTATCAAAAACAACAGTGAAATTTTGTGGAGGGTTGCCAATACTGATTACTCCATAATACTGAGCATCTAAATAATTGGACAATGGCTCTGGTATTGGATCCTGAGTATTATAACGAAGTTTAACTTGAGTAAGCTCAGTTCCCACTTCTAGTAGCCTTCTTCTAGAAGATTGCATCTTATATACTGGAATTCTGCAAAATTACAGTTTAAATTTAATTAAATAATTATTGAAATTGTGCTATTGTTTTAGTTAAAAATAAAGCAAATGCAATAAAATTATAAATTTAAAATTTGCAATTATATTATTTACAGTTTTTTTAATCCTTTTATAATTATTAAAAAATATATAAATATGTATAAAAATAAATATAAAATTTGATCATCAATTTAAATTAAAATTAACAAAATAATTAGTTGAAAAATGATAAGTTATCACAATGTACTATTATTATTACTCAGTAGCTTTGAAACAAGATCAAAGTTCGAATATTAATATTATCAATTATGTGATATAAACTATACAATGTAACAACAAAAATTTAACAGAAATGTAGTAATAGAAATTTCAACTGATTTTACTAAGATGTATTGTTTTTTTTTATCTCATTCATATAAGTTTATAAATTTATTATTATCAATAAAGATTTTTTATTAATAAAAATTTATGTATTTATATTTTTTTTTTCTATATAATTGATAATTTTTTTTTATATACTATATATGTTTTAAAAAATCTTAAAATTTTTTTTGAAGATCATGTAAACAACTTTATCTTATCAAAATTTAAAATAAAGAATTACATATTTAATTAAAATGAGAAAGAAATTCTAAAGTAATTTATTCAATTATATATATATATTGATTAGTGAACTACTTATGTTAAATATTAAATTATTTTTAAATTATCTCAATCATGTCAAAAATGTTATTAGAAAATATGTAGTTCAGAACATAGATATATAAGGAAAAATTGAAAATTTCAATGTTTGCATTGTTAATATATTATTTATATGAATACATAAATATTATATTAATTAATATAAATCTGAATGTATTAAAAATTTATTGTTTATAATATTTACATTTTTAAAAAAGTTATTTTTTAATTTTTAAAAATTTTCCATTTAATAATAATTTTTCATCAATATCCCAATGAAGAACTATAAATATTAAAAGAATATAATTATAAATTATGCTAAAATTAATTACATTTAATTAGATTATCATTAGACAAAGTAATATATAAATAAATAGTTTTTTATAATTAAAAATTCATAAATACAAGTCTTTTATTTTAAAATGGTTAGAATATTATCATTGATAAAAAATGAAAATTAATATATACAAAAATAAATCCAAATATGAATAATTAAATCATTTATAGTACATGCAAAATCAACTAAATATTATATGTAATCTTAAATATTGCTTAAATGTCTAAAATACAACAATTTCATGCTAAATCAGTAAAATTATTTTAAAATGATTAAGTAAAATAATGTAACACATAGCATAATTTTGCTTTAAAAATGTTAAAACTTCACTGACGAAATAAAAATATTAGTAAATAAATAATAACAAAATTGTGTAAATTTAAATAATTAACCAGTTTTTTTACCTAATTAAATCAGCATTGATTACGGCAAAACAGCAGCTTACCCAGAAAAAGAATTGCAACATTTTTTGAGCACTTGTTTGTTCAACGAAAAAAAGTTAATTGAACCCTTAAATCCAAACAAATTTATTGCGTAGAAAACAATGTCCGTGGATGAACTGTTACTAATTGAGGATTCAGTGACATTAAATCAGAGTCAGTACGTTTCGGTGAATTTAGTATAGGTGGTTGTTGACATATTGATATCACGTGATCGCCACTATGTACCAAGCTGATGCCATCTCTGGTTCTCCATGTGAATTGCCTTGATTACGATTTAAATCTTCCTTCTATCTGCACCTCGTCAAGTATTCATGTTGTAAATTTTCATTACTTTTAATCAAACAAGTACCACTTAATTATAAATAGTAACAAAATTATATTTAAATACAATAACAATAATTTTAATTAATTTAATAATAATAAAATTTAATAATAATTTTCAATTTAAGTGTATCACATTTGTAATTTTAAATATTTGAACAAGAAATATTTATGAAATGACGGAAATTAATGCTGATTATGTAGCTATCTATCAGATGATATAATAAATTACTTTACAGTATATTTTAAAGTTTAAATATTGATTAAAAAACTTTTTGAACGTATTCTCGAGTATGTCTTCAATTAATAAATAAAAAATGAAAAATACTATTTTGAATATTTTTTAAAAATTTTATTATTTATTTTTCTATGATATTAAATAGTTTTAATCTGCAGTATTTAATATTTTTTTACGTTATAAATTAAAATTTTTTTTTAATTTTAAAATTATTTATACAAAACAAAATTTTGTATTTAATTCTACGTGCTAATGTGATTAAAACATGTTTTTAAATTGATCGGTGAAGTTTATATTTGAATTTTGATATCATGAATTATTTGATTTTTAATAAACAAAAAAAAAAAAAAACGATTGAACTATTAAAATTTAATAAAATTTTTTTTATAAAATTAAAAGTATTAATATTTATTTATTCTGTATTTAAAGATTCAGTTGACATTTATGATTGTGTACAAATGTTTCTCGACAAATTATACAACTTTGTATGAAAGTAAACATCTTTTGATAATATAGCAATAATTACAAAATTAAAATTGATACTAACTTAGAAACACTGATATATTATTTCAATGTACTATCCAATTTCTTTTCATTAGAAATTAACTATTATTAGTACATTTTTTTTTTTTTTTTTTTTTTAAGTAAAGTTATTATATAATAAATTCTGTATGTTTTAATAATTGATTATTAATTTATTAATTTTACTTTACAGAAAGTACGTATCAATATTTTGTATAATTTTCTATTCGGTTCTTAAGAATAAAATTATAAAAATAAGTATAATAATAGTATTCGACATGAAACATTTGCTAAAAAAAATCTTGATATCGCATTGAAAATATGAAAATATCTTTTTATGTATAAATGACAGTTTTAAAAAATTGTCTGTCCAATCCTGATAACGTATGCATCCATGTCAAATTCTGTATAAAACTGCATCATGAAAGCACCTCCAAGTGTCCAATAATCTTGATTTTGATCTTTAGTAGTTTCGAAAGGACTAAAGCACGCTTGCAAGTGATCAATGACGACCTGAAATACGATGTAATCCTATCATTTAATGTTACCTGGGAATACAATGATTAAAATGTGAAAACTCACGCGTTGAACATAATATTTCGATTCTATGATATAGTGATGGCCATTAAATTTAAAGTTAATTTGTGGCAATAGGGCGATTCGTCGGCAATCCACCTAAAATGAATTACATTACTATGATAAACTCGTTAAATTCAATTTGATTTTCCAATGAAAGCTACATATTGTAAATGATAATTGATAAATATCTTACGTTTGGTTATTGTAAAAAACTCAAAAAATTTTGAAACATTTTTTAATTCGTGCAACAAAAGCTTGCTCTATTTTAATGGGAATCGTGTGCAAACAAAAAAAAGTAAGAGTAAAACTAACGCGATAAGGTGCTTAAGTATTGACAAGTAAGTGCCTTTGATTTGAAAATAACAATGATGAGTGTACGTGATTGCGTACTTGAAAATTTATATATCTTTTTCCAAGAATCTCACAATAAATAATATTAAATAAACATATCTCTTTTCGATTAATTGTCGCCGATTAAAATTTAAAAAAATTATTAAAGTTCTTAAATATTAAATTTTGTTAGTTTTTTATAACTTTATACATTCTTTCATTTAGTTATTATTTTAATATACTATTAAAGTATTTTAAATATTGTGAAGTGTTTTTAAAAATCTTAAACTAAATTTCTAAATATAATTAAACTTTTTTTTTTTTTTTTTTTTTAATAAAACATATTAGAAAAAATATTTAGTTTTTAAATATATTATAAAATTTATTTTTGTAAATATTATTAAAAAAAAGAAAAAAAGTTTAACTATGTTTAGAAATTTAATTTAAGATTTTTAAAAACATTTTTTTAAGAATTTCTTCAAATATATTTTTATAAATATAAATGTTATCCCAAGTAGTAAAAGAAAATTTTTTTATTCATAATTTAAACATTATATTTCTTTAGGAAACAACAGCTCTGTTATCATATAATATCTTATTTTTTATGAATGCAGTAGCTTTATTTTCAGACATTATTATATCTTATTTTTTCATAAAATAATTTTTTGTTGAAATTATATTTGAATTACGGCACATATTAAAACGTTATATAAAGTTACGTTATACTTTTTAAATTAATTTAAAATAATAACATTCTTATTTAAATAAAATATTTTATTCAGACATAATAATATGATTATATGATTACCACATAATTTATTGATTACATTATTGTTCAATTATCCATTGTTTTAATAAAGTAAATATTTTTATTTATACTTTTATAATGTAATACTTATATATCATATTCTATTTCATTTTATTATAACATAACTTTAATGTATCATCTTTAAGAAGAAAAATTATGTGTTTAAAAATTTTATTTTAATCGGCCAAATCGTTTCAAAAACATAAAATATAAATAAAACTAAAAGGTATCTAAAGAAAAAATATTCTGTCACATACAAATACAACAATATAAATGTTAAGCTCAGTAACATTTATTATACCCCATATTTGTCGATTCCAGGAATATATTTAGCATTCATTAAGTAATGAATTTTGTCAACTGCATCTTTTGAACCAACAATAGAATTCGAAGATGAATCAAAATATACATAGGACTTATCTGCAATTGTAATCGAAGTCTTTGATACAATAGCATCTACACTGAAGTAAAAATATTAATTATTTGTATATTATTAAATTAAAAATTATTTTGAATATTTGTTAATAATAATGTATACCCGTCCATTTCAACTTTCCATTGAGTTTTATCAACAACATCGAGTTCTGTGATAGTGTCATTCACGACGTGTTTCCTATCGACTATACCAAAAAATATTTTACCAGCTCTTTCAGTTTTTTGATCTCTAAAAATAATAGATTTTAATAGTAATTGCAATATATTTATTTCTGAAAAAGAGAACTTTATAACATTATTATTCATTAATTTTAATTTCCATAATTTTTTTTTAATTTTTTATCATGTAAGTTCATTTTGAATATAAATGATATAAAAGGAATGTTTAACTTAATAGATAAATCAAAATAGAGTTATACTATTAAACTAAATATTAAATTTCAATTCAAAAAATTCAACAAAAAAAAATCCAAATATTGAGAGGAAATTTAATATTCCAAATATTGTTTATATGCAGATATAAAATGTATATAATTATTATATTCAACAATAAAAATAATTTTTTGTGCTTTTACTTTTGTAAATTTTTTATATAAATTTAGTACAGTAAATTAATTAGAATTGTACAAAAAAATTATAATATCAAATGATCAAGATGAGATAAAACGAATTAAATTTGCAAGGTACTTTATAAAATTAAAAAAGAAAGCTACAGCTCTTTTTTTAATAACCGATTACAAATTATTTTTTTATTTAAAACAATAATTTATTTTTATTTGTAAAGATAAGTTCATATTAATAAATATTATTGTTTTTACATTAATAAAATATTTTTGGATGGATAGTATACGGCATTTATGATTAATATAATTGCATTAAATTAATTGCAGAGTAATTATAAATCAAATTTTTTCTAATTTCCTGTAATAATACGTCAAACAAATTATATTCAGAAATTTCAAAAGAAAATTGAATAACATTTTCATGGAAATATTAATAAAATAATTTTTTATTAAGTATAAGAGAAATCACTGTTGTTTCTTTGAAAAATTTATTTAATAAATTTTTTTTTTTCTTTTACTTATTTATATTTAAAATTGAAAATAAAAATATTGACATTGCAATTTACCTATACTTAATATAAAGTAATTACGTAACTATCAATATAGATAAAGTCATGTTGATAAATCTTTTAGATTGAAATTTCAGAAGTGAGTTCTATAGACAAAATTAAGTTTTAAAGAATTTAACCTGGATAACTAAACTATTTAGTCTTAAAATCAACTTAAGCACTGAAAAGTACAATAATACAATTTTAATACTAATATTACTTACTATACTAATATTAATTTACTCTATGAACAAGGGTAAATATAATTACAGCAGAAATATGTAATTCAAAACCTGTTGATTTATCAAGAATAATTTATTGTCATTTATTTAACCAACAATTGTAATAATTACAATATAATTTGTTTTTAAAATTAAATAGTAATGAAGCAAACTCAATATAAATTGAAATCTCATTTGTATGATAAAACATTTTTAATGGTGATTGACGTGACTAAAGAAATAACAGATAAAAAAATTTCAGAGTACTTGAAAAATCAATAATAATAATAATAATATCATCTTTTATAAAAATAAAATGTTCTATATATAAATGGAAATATACACTGAAATAATAGATCTTATTGCAAAAGTACTTTGACCTCGTCTCATGCTTTAAGTTTAAAATTCATAGTTCATAGCATAAAATGACTTATTAAACAGAACAGGCGTGTGATTATTTATGATGCACGAAATAATCGTAAAATTTTATTGCATACATACATAATCAAATAAACAGGTATCATAATAATATGAGACTCAAACATGATTTTGGTAATTTGTATGATGTAATTCTCAAAACTCTTGCAGATTTATATAAATACATTTTAGTCTGTCAAGTAGCATTTTTAATTTTTAGTTTTTTTAAATTTTTATATATCACTTGACATAACTTATAAAAAACATTCATTTTATTAAGCCAGGTTTTAAAGGGTAAATAAATACTTGAATGCAATTTATCCTTTTTGATGTCGATATTCAATTGTCAAAAAATATGCGTCTATTTACACATAAATGAATGTTAAATTCTCCTTTACAATGTTATTGAGCGACTAACTTATTTGATTTCCATTTTCTTCTGATTCTTTATTCTTTATGTTAATTAAACTTATTTATAGTACATTAGTAAAATTTATTAATTATTAATATAAAAAACGTTTATTTGAATAAGATTTATAAAAACAGTGTTTCATATTTATTCTTGGGAATTTGAAAATTTCATAATATTTATAGTTATTTATTTATTATTATTATTATTATTATTATTAACACAATTACTCCTATTATCCCCAAAAATTTTATTATTTGAAAAGTATATTTGAAAATACCACAAATATATTTAATTTTTGACTTATAAGTATGCATAATACACAAAAAAAAATAAATTAAATAAATAATATATATATATTGATATTATTTTTGAATAACTGAATCAAAATTAATGTGATTGAAAATAAAATTATGGCAAATGACGTACCTATTCATATAAAAGCTATAAATGTTTTTATTTACAAGGCCTTGTTGTATCATATTAAAGAAAAATGGAGACAATCCAGAAATACTATTTTTATTTGGTAAAGCCAATCCAATCATGCCATCGTAATAGTATTTTATAAACGGTTTAACCGATAGATGGGTAACTTCAATGAAACTGTGATTGACTACCGGTACGTGATCCATCTGTAAAGAAAACATTTTACTCGGGACGCATTATAAGTTTTTATTATAAAAATTAAAGTTTCAAATTTATTTTGACATAGAAAAGATCCCTCTTAAAAAAATTATGTACAAATTAATCTATGAAATAATGTGAATTTAAACTGAATTTACAATTCAGAACACGAATTCGAGAATGTTGGCAAGTAAACATATTTAGTAGCAATAATAAATTGATTAAGGTTTTAATAATTATATAAATGTTTTTGCTATTTATATAATTATTTATCTTTAAATAATAAATAGTTATACATATTAATACATAGTTAAAACAAAAATTTAATTAATATTAAAATACAAAATTTTTTAAATTAATATTTTTTCTTGTTTAGTATTATTACTTTTATTTTAAGTAAATTACGTAAATATAAAGTTAGTCATTACATTAAATTTTAAATAAAAAATAAAATGTGTACATTAAAGATTGGATTATCTGAAAATAATAAAACTTATATAAATATATAACTAAAATCATCCTTTGTGTTATTGTTTATGAATATTTTTTTATTTCAATTCCATTCAACAATCTTTCATATTTTCTTTTTTTTTCACAGAAAAATTCAGATAAATTAATGAACTAAAGACTGATCAATATGTGATAAATACTAGACCTACTGCGATACTAAGCATTATCATTCATTTGTTATCACTTGTCTTGATAATTATATGTAACTGATAAATTTCACTAAATTTCAACAATAAAATTCTTTTATTAAATGATTGAAATTCTAATTTTATTGTTACGGGACTATTTATAATTTTATTATTACAGAACTAATTTTACTGTAATACATATGCTTACGGACATTATACATAATATTTACGAAAAGATTAATAAGTAACATAAGCATTGATATAACGCTTTTATGTTGATAAATTATATTGCTCGAAAAATCTACATAGATATTGGCACGTTTTAATATTTAATAGTACTATCATTAATTATATAATATGATTGTAAGAAAGCTCGAGGAAAATTTTAGGCGAGGGCGTGCCTCCCCGAGCCGTCGGCGCCGTCCGGTGAGCGCCACAAGCCGGAAGTGCTCAATTCATAGGATAAGTTGAAATCTGGGTTTATAAAGTCGTCGAAAGAAATAAACCCAGCGGAGGTGGGGACAATATGGTTCGCTTGGCCTCAAATGTTTATGGCAAAATCACGAGAATACGGGGACACGCGTACCGCCACCACCAATAAATGAATGAGCGAGAGCCACGAGTTAAGGGTGACGGGGTGGACCCTACCCTGCTTGTCCATAGGTTTCCCGAGCCGTAATAAAGGGAGCGTTGAGAAGTGTAGATTTTAAAATTAAGAGTAAATTTAAAATAATTTAATTCCCGTATCTTAGATTGTAAAAGGCCTCTTCTTTTTTTTCTTCGGGCTCGCGGAGGGTTTTTTCTTATGCGAGGTAGCATAAGTTTAAGAATTAAGTGCGCGAAATGATGGACAGATGCACGAGCGAGGATCGAGCACGTTCAACCACTTGAAGCTCCTCCACGCGGTCTGAGCCCCCGGGCCCGTTTGGATCCGCCGAGTCACGTAACAATGATTCAGTTGCGAATTGTGTAATTTTTTTATTAGAAATTGAGAATTTTTCGGAGTGGAGATTAAGGATGGACAAGTTATAAAAATAAGTGTAAGAAGGCCGTAAGGGCAGATTTTTCCCTCTTTTGCTCGATCGACAAACGCGGGATTTGGCCATCGGTAACTTTCGTCTTTCCAAAGAAATTACGAACTCAATCGATCGTATCAAACTCATTGTAATAAGCTCTAGGCTTTAAGAGAAACTAAATTTTTTATTTCAATATTTAAATCATCTTTATAGTAATATCCAAGGACGATTGTTCGAACCAAAAGAAACATTCAATGTTAATAGAATTAAATATTTTTATTTTTTAATTAATATTCATTAATTGCCATTTAAAGTTTATAATATATTTAGTATGCATAAAAAAATTATATTTTAAAAGTTACATTTATTTTTCATGAATTATTAGAAAAATTTACGTACGTGAAAAGTATCTGTTGAAACTATTCCCATTATAGATTCGTCCTCACTTGTTATATTTACAAATTTGCCATTGTATATAAAAGTAGATGATTTGGAACTGTCATACCGCGAGTGCAAATCTAAATTAATTTATTTTATTAAAATAAAAATAGTTAATAAAATTAACCAATACTATAATTTTGTAAAGAATAAAAATTTGTTTGTATATATATATATATATATATATATTATATTTCATAAATTAAATGTAAATACATCAATTGATGTAATAATATAGCGATTTATATAATTAAACGGCAAAATTACTAGATTTATTAATTAATTTTTAATATTTTTTATTTTAGAATTTTAAATAATGAAAACAAAATTTTAAAAAAGCATAAATCTTATTGCACCATAAAGCTTAGTTTTCGATTATAGTTGCAAGTTACTTAAATTACCTCTGAAAATTATAGTTACATGCAGTTAATTTTTTAATTTTTTAAAGTATTTTTTTTTTATTAAAATTCAAAATTATTATTGCATGAAGAAAGATATAATGAATTTTTTTAATGGAATGTACCATGTTTTTTTAGCGACTTCTTGGGTTTAATATATATATACATATATATATATATATATATTATATAATTCTTAATTAATTATTCTTAACAGTATCTATCACTAATATTTGATCACCAATATGAATATAACAAGAATTAATTTTTTATATGTATGTTTAAGAATCCTAAAGGATATTACATTTTTATATCATTAACTTATATCTTTTCTCAATATAAACAAATAAAAATATTAAAATAATGACGCAATATTCTAAATTTTTAATAATCTTTTCTCTTGCAATTTCGTGAAATAAGTTGTAAGTAAAATTTCTTACTGCATACAATCTCGTTCCATCCACAACGTGACGAAGGCAACCAAGTATCAATAAACATCGTGGAAAAAGATACTTTAAATTCTTGAGCAGGTGATCCCACTTTAATTTTTGAATAATATTGTAACTAAAAAATGAAGTAAAATCATTGGACTATTTTAATGTGATGTATAATATATAAAATGTATTAACTGTACGATTGAAGCCCTAAGCTTTGAAAAATTGTATTTCTCTACAAAATCACGTGTAAAAAGTTTTTTTCTTAGTTCATTTTCGTACATATTAGTCTATGCAAATAAAAAATGTTCACTATAATTAAAAAAAAAAAAAATTATGGGAAGGTATTTCCTCAATACAAAATTTAACATATACAACCCCTCTTCTCAATCAAATTTGCATAATACGTGGTATTAAAAAGTAATACGAAGTTTCATTAACAATTGTTTTCTTATAGTACTTAGACCTACTTAAGCTCGATCTATAACACCCCAAAAGAAGTTTTAAAAGGAATAATATAAATTTACAAATTAATACAAAATATTTCTACAATTTATTATTAAAATAATTATGAATTATTAAAATAGTTTTTTATTTAAGAAATTTCACATAGTGATTTGAAAAGAACAAAATAATTATAGTTGGATTCATTTAATTTCATACATTGTTTAAAAAAAAAAAAAATTTTTAATTAAAAATTTCACAAATTTGCCTTAAAAACGTGCACCATTACATGATTAAAATGAAAATCATTAAGAAAATTAGTTCAATTTTATATACACATAATGTAATTGCAAATACGTAATATTACTAAGTAGTAATACATATCGATTAGTAAAAATAATTTTAAATATAAATTACTATTTGTGAAATATATTTTTATCATGTACTGCATAATTAAATCCAGAAATCTCTTAATAAATCAATATCACATTATTATTATCTGATAAATAATATAAAAAACAAAAATCTTTTATTGTGATTCACTATTTTTTGTATTGATTAATTACATAAAATTTATTTGCACTTTGTATCAAAATAAAAGCAAAAACAAAATAGGCAGAAATTTTCACTAAGAATAAAAATATGATTTTATTCATCAATACAACGGCGACCATTTTAATTTCAAATAAAAAAAAATTTTTTTTTTGATACATAAAGAGTATTGAACCAAAAAAGTTTTCGCAAAATTATAGCACAACTAAAGGCAGACATACACAAAATGAAAGAATACGTTAATGAATATTGTATAATGATGCAGTCATTAATTTTGTAGATGTAGTTTTTGTGGAAGTAGCTAATATGTAGTCAAAATTATTTAAATTAAATCATTAAAATTGTAAAAAAATGTAAAGATCGTAAATATAAATATTTAAATTATTAACCAAATTAAATTTAAAAAATAAGTATTTAACAAGTGCTTGATTAAAAAATTTTGAATTTTACTTATGAAAAAAGAAGAAACGCACGAATGGGTTTAAAATTTTAAATTGATCAGTTCGAATGTATTAATAATATTTATTCAATAAGCTAAGATTTAAATGTTTTTTTTTTATTTAAATCCTTAATAACAGTTTTGGTGTTAGATACAACCCAGGTTATATTCAACATGAGAATATAAATTTTGAGAAGATAAAGACGCTTGAATCTTAATCAATGAAAAAAAAGAACTAAACTAAAATTGATTTAGATTTGATAGAGAGCGAACTCTACTTATTAATAATCAATTTTTTTAAATTAATTATAGAACACAAAAATAACGAAAATTTATGCTGAATGAAAAATGTTTTTTTGTTTAAAATTTTTAGAACTTATTAGTAATGTTGAAATTATAATAAATAAATGTAGAACATATTATAGTTATGTATAGAATAGCTAAAAAATTTATTTTTGAAATATATTATAAAAAAAAATCTTTTAGTTATTTTATCGTTATTAAATCAGTTTTTTCAATTTAAAAAAAGTATATAGGATCGAATGTAACAACTACATATTCGTAATTATATATTATAAACATTAAATCGACCGAATAATTAACATTTTTATGAATATTTAAAATATTGTAGGAGAACATTAAATAAGTGAAAGCACAAGCGGCTGTACGGAAGTCTGGAAAAGGATTTATTATGGAGCCAAGAGTGTAAAGGTCACTATCGCAGAACAACAAAACAGAGATTAAGGTCGCTACTTAAAAGAGGAAATTATTCTGTCTAGTATTCCAAAGGATAGAATTTGTACCGAATCAAATTGATCAGGGCTTTCAGAAATGTATATAAACATATAATATTCATTAATTTAACTCCTTTCATTGTTAAATATCATGTTACTAAAAAATGTTTAATCAATTTTTTTGCGCAATTCAGTTTGCATTAATAATTTATTAATATCTCGAGTATTCGTAAAGTGAAAGCCGTTAATATTATTTTATAATTATTTTATCTCATCTCTTGAAGAGTATGTAGACGCATAAGAATTTTTGTATACTACTTAATATAATTTAATTTAATTCTGTAAATTTAAAGTATATGTTCATACGTTTAAATATTTGTATACGTCCATTGTTTCGTTTCCTCTCGTGAATCTCTTCATCCTTTCACCAAATGTTTCTTTCGAGTCCTTATACAGATCTAATCTATAGAAAGTACAGGAAGGCTCATTGACAATTAAAAATTTAAATTGCACAGGTTAACAGGCAAAAATCTTTTTAGCCAATTTCGAAGAAATGACTTGTGCTAAATAAAATTTCTTTCAAGTTAAATTTTTTTTTTTCACATTTTCTACAGAATCAATTTAATTTTAATTTTGATTGTGTAGAATCATGAACATTTAATTTTATTATCATTTACAAATATCTATTATATTATAAAGCATTGTGAAATCGTTAATTTAATAAAATAGTTTTTGTTGAAACAATATATTATTAAGCAAAATCTGCTTCAAATGAAATATTTAGAACAAAAGCTCAAAAAAATTTATGTTTTCAATTAATTTTCATGCAGAATTAAAGGCTGAATTTACAATTTTACTTACACAATTTGCCCCTGGACAGATATAACCATAAATGTGGAAATGGCGAACAAAATTAATGTTGCCATTGCGATAATTGTATAAAACTTTATTTTCGACCAAATGGAATATAATTAATTTATTTCATTAGATAATGAGATACTTGCACTGAGCTCAATGATTTTTTATCGAATAATCATCAAGAACTTGTATCCTAGAACTCTCAAGTACATGAAGATCCGAAGTTCGTGGTTACTGTCGGGAGTGCGCAGATCGGCCGACCGCATAATCTCTTTTAGGGATTTATCAAGAACAAATGAGCAATTGATGTGGTGTGAGCACATACATTTTCAGATTCGGGTGACTTGGGCCGCAGCCGCCTTTTGCATTGCATGAATCTCGAGCTGTGCGTCGGCGCGCGCACTTTGAAAACGAGTTCACGTGGTCAACAAATAGCAGGATTACAAAGTGATACATTACCTTCGGGTATACCTGTTTGAATTGCATTCAGGTTGAAACACATCCGAGGATTGTCCAATTTTGCTGAAAACAAAGAGAAGCCGAAGAGGCTACCATTAATTAGACATCAAGATTATCCAATGGGGTTACTCAATATATTTGGATTCTCATTGCTAATGTTATATAATTCTAGATCGCACTACAAGTTCAAAAATAAAAAAGAACACCGATTTTTATTTATAAACAGACCTTAATTATGGCATTAGCGTCTCTAGTTTAAGCTTTTTATATCAATGTTTTTAGAGAAATATCACGAATGAAAATATTTACTTTTAATTCAATATTTAATTTTTTTTTTTTATCAATTCTTTACATTTATCAAATGTTCTTCAATTTAATTTTATTTTTCCATATAGATATTTTCTTACAAGCATTCTTTTAAAATTATTACTGGTATAAAATTCCTTTTTATTTAATAATTGGTTTAAAATTTTTGAATTTAATAATAGATCTTTTATATTTTATACAGTTTTATTATAAAATATTTTGTCTTTAAGTATATTTTTCCTTTTATTAAAAGTTTAGTTTAATGTAATAATATAACACTAAAAATATATTTAACATTTAAAAGATAGTATTCTTTAAATATACATATAAATATTGTCAATAAATTTCAAAAAAGTGTAAAACTATTGACAGTAGTGAATTAGTTTTATTTTTTATTAAACTGTGTAGCAAACACATAGAATTACATAATATTACTCAGTACACCAACATTCTTTATTTATCACTAATTAACATTTAATTATTAAATGTTAAGATTTATATTAATAGCTGCTTTTTTGCACCAAAGTAGTTATCTGAATACATATCATTGACTTTAATTCACTTTAATTTTTTACTTTGCAGAATATAAAACAATTATTATTGAATAGTGTTGATAAAAAATTAATCAATATTTTAATTACATTTTAGCAGTACAAGTTTCCTCATCAGTGCAATTGATTTTGCTACAATAAATCAATATAAACTGATTTAATCAGTCGATAAAATATTTCACATAATCTTAAACTACAATTTTTTTTTTTTTTTATTGACTTTAATTTTATATTTATTCTTAATATTCGGATAAATTCCATTGTTCGCATTGTTTAATTGGTAATTTTTACAGTGTTAATTTTTATAATTATTAATACATTAACACAAAATATCTTAATTCACACCAAATTATATTTAGGTATTTATATCATGTAAATGCAACTATCTCAGTATATAAATAGACATAGGAAAATAATTAAACACAATCTAATTCTTATTTAAAACTTTCGAAAATATCGTAATGTTTATGTTTCGTCAGTATTGTCCTTTGGTCATTTGTTTTTTTCATTTTTAGATAGGAACAAATAATGAAAATGAATTCATCATGTGGAATAACTAAGACACGATAAATAAAAAATAACAAATATTTCAGTGCTGTCCTTTTGTTTTGTTTGACAATCATTTATTATTTTTTTTAATCGCCGCTGTACATGTTTTATTTTTTTTCCACTGAACAAGAGGCTTCACACTGCCATGTTTTACATTATGCATCATAACAGATTTTTACCTTCATGGTAATACAAAGGTTGCATATGTACCAACTTTATAATTTTTCTTTCTTTTTTTGAATCTAAAACACGAAAAAAACATTCGCTTCGATTTCTCAAAGCCTTTCGTACAATTTTAATCTAGATTCACAAATCAGGTGGAATGTATTTTAATATTTAAAGACTTAAAATAAACTCTTGATTTCACTCAGATTAACATGTCGAGCGACGATTGTACGTCACTTTTATAAAGGAAAAATTAAAGAAACGAAAACTAAAGTAGGAAAAAAATTATTATATAAACCCTTTCTCGTCGATTCGACTCGCTCTCGAGTCCTTTTTGAACGTTCACAACATACACACATATAGTGTCCATATGATTCAAAAACAAATAAAAATAAAATAAAATATTACAAGTTACATTTAAATATGTTTAAGAGATGTCAATATTGAATAATTAATTCCATTTTAAATCTGCGTTATTTTCCGGTAAAATGATTCGCAACAAAGTTAAAACTTCATCCGTCCATTTCCTACACATATTTCTATGTACGAGTGTGGGTGTGAATTATATAAATGTATTACAATGTGAAGATTGTTGGGTATGGAAACGAAGAACCATAAATGTTCACAATGCACAATTCATACACTGTTTTGAGATGCTCTTTTTATCGTTCATTACACTATTAATGTTCTTCTGACCATTTCCCAATAATATACAAGAGAAGGAAATGATTTACGAAACGAAAGGTTTCTCTATTTTTTTCCACACATATGTTTGTATGTATTTCTTTTTTTATTACAATAATATTGTTTTTATTATTATGCAAACGTGATTCTGACTGTTATGTGTATGATGACGGTGTCTGGAACTATGAAATTCGAACATCGTACCATCATTGTCCGGAAATTAAAATCTGTTCATTAATATATAACATATTCAATCGGTTTTCTTTTTCCCAAAAGTTATGTTTTTTTCAGACGATGTGAAAATCTGTATCTAAAGAGATTAGATCTAAAAATGGATCGTGTTTTCTTGAAAATTATGCGTCGCCGTTTGTTTCCGCCTCGACTGCAGGTACCACGGGGGGCTTGTCCTCGAGTTTCGCCTTTTTCGGCGACGCTACATCTTTCGCCGCCACATCGTCAGTCAAATCCGTACCCGTCGATTTCCTCTTAATATAAATAAGTTCGGGGGCTGCATCTGAAAAATAGCAAAAATAAGTTATCAAAACCGAAATCCATATTTCTAATTTGCATGCTGAGCGAATATGAAAATTAATATCATTTGAATTGCAATAGTTTTCTTTTAAAAATTACCCTAAATTTTCGCTATTATCAATACAATAATTACTACCAAACAAAGACTTTATTTACTATTTTTTTTTTAAACTATCTTTGAAATTCAAATTTATTCTTTTTCATGAGGTCTACTGTGATAAATAAAAAAATATTTTTACAATAACTTTATTCTTAATTCACTATAACTGTTAAACGATTATTATTAAATAATTACAAATTTTTTTTATTTAGTAACCATATTTTTAAAGAATATTTACATGCATAATTTTGATTTACTTAATAATGTTTACATTGATAAATATTTTTATTTTAGATGATAATCATTAACTATAACTCGATTTTTATGCATCTTTGAATCTAAAATGATGCTCTACAAAGATCTCTGCAGTTCTTATTGATATATGTATACTCGATTATTTTTACTTCTTTAATAACACATCAAATTTCAGCTGAAAATAAAAAAAATGCTGAACTGAAGTACTATTCTTCCGAAGAAAAAAAAACTTTTAAAAAATACTTAAGAATGCTTTATCTCGAGTTGTATCAACACGTGTTCATTTTATAGTAATCTTTTGAATATGAAGCGTATTGCAATATGAAATGTTGGTAAGTATAGTTAAAAAAATTTTCTTTAACAAGTATATTGAGTAGAACATTGTCCAGTACGAAAAAAAAAAAATAATTAGGATGTTCCTTGTTATCGACAAAAATTCTTCCGAGCCAAGGACACGCGTACCTAAGGAATCGCCATTGGTAGATTCGGCCTCCTTCTCATCAGTCTCCTTCTCCTCGCTGGAGCCGTTCTCCTTAGCTTCTTTGCCGTTGCCATTCTCCGAGGCCTTTGAGTCCTCGTCAACCTCCTCCTCTGCTTCGGCTTCCGTCTCCTTCACTGCTGGCACTTCCTTTATCGAAGTATCCTTGGCCATTACCTCCTTCTTCTCGTCCTCCACTACTTTCTTCTCGGGCGTGCTAATAATTTTGGTTTCCCTGTTGAATCAACAAAATTTCCCCCATTAATTCCTCTATTTCATTTGTTCATTTGTAATTTTTGGACTGCCGAGGTAAAAGATAATGAAGCAATTTCAATTTCTTAATTCGGTTTGATGATTTATACAGTTTTCTTTTTAAGTTAATTATTATTGATACAGAATCATTTCTGTTTTAATATTTAAATTTATGTGAGAAATTTGATTGCTACGTCGAAAAGTACTTTCACTTATTTTTAAATTTTAGTTACATTGAAAATATTTTGTAAATTAAAAAATAAATACTTAACAATTCATAAATGAATAATAATGGCATAGATAGAAGAAAAAAGGGTTAATTAGAAACCGAAATAAAATTGGGATTATTTTTAGATAAAATAAATGTGCATTAAAATTCAACAATTAAAATTTTTATTTCTCCCTCATTTTTACCAAATCCATTTTCCTTATAATTATAAACAACGTAATGAAATTAATCAATACATTTTTTTTAATGATTATAAAAAAAATTTTCTGCAAAAAAATTGGAGTATAAAGGTGAAAAGGGATTGTCAAAACAATAGGATGATCTAAAAATCCGGCTTCAAAACATTATGAATGCTAATTTCTATCCCTGCCACTTATTCGGTGTATCCAGGTTCTACATTTATGTGATGTAATAATTAAAAATCATGTATGCTCACATATACTTTTGAATAATTCGCTGTTGAATTTAAAATTGTATATTTTCAGTTATTCGAAAATACTGCATTATTTAAATTGCAGATTCGATCAGCAAAATACGAGTTAAATAAAAAAGAAACCTTATTTTAATTTAAGATATCTCTATTGACATTAAATCATTTATATAATATTTTCTTAATCAATTCATAAAATTGATTATAAAATAAATGGATATTGTTAAGATAACATGTATATTTATATTCACTTTTAACACATTTCTTCACTTTGATTGGAAAACTTACCATTGCAAATAAACAACTTTTATTTTTTTACTTAATCTGAAGTAAATTATTTATTGATCGACTATAAACGTAAATTAAAATAAAAAATTGAACTGTTTGACATTATTAGAAAATAATTAAAAGACATGCTTAGTTCTATACTTAGTTTAGTTATAAAAAGTATTCGAGAAATGTAGTAGATATTTTAAACAATATTTTTTAACGTGATAATTTATTAATTATTGCATAAGAGAAATGCAATAATTTTTTGGTAATAAAGTTTGAAACGATAAATTTCAATTGAGGCTAACGACGAATAATCTAGAACTTAATAGATACTGGAAGAAGGAAGACACAACAAGAAAGTCAATTGTTTATTTATTGTGAGACTTAAGGTTATTTAGTTATATATGCAACAAATAAATCATATATTTAATACATACATATTAAAATAATTCATATGAAGAAATTGGAATGATAGTATTAAAAATTAAATTTAAATAAATAAAAAGTTTTTTTTCATTACTAAAAAAGAATACATTATATTTTTTAGATTAAAATAAATAAATCTAATATTTGTTTTATTGAATTGAGCTTCTAATGAAAAAATTACAATGATGATTAAAACTTTTATATCACATTCTTTTATTGAGCTATAATAATGGTAAAACATAATTATAAATATAATAAACAGATTTAGCTCTAAGCTAAAAATTGACAATTTATTTCATATGCCCATGCAATTGACATAAATGATGAGCAGTTATATATGGCTCAAGCAATGCATTTTAAATTCTAATACATCCAAAAATTTACGAAATAAGGAAGTAGAGCTATTGGCAAAGGATGGCACGAATACGTTTATCTTCCCTCGAATTTAAATGAAAAAAAAAAAAAAAAAATGCTCCCACCCTAGTAGTGCACGCATCATATTTGATGTTAACGTAAGAATGATTGTATTACGCTGACAATTTCTTTGGATTCATTTTATAATATATGAAATATTAGATTTGTGTAATTTTATTTTTTTACTACACTTGACGTTTAGCTTATTTACTTGAAAAATCCAAACACTTTAAGCATTTAATCAAGAACGATTTATTGTATTTTTCGATTTGAAAGGCATATAATTAAAAAAATTATTAAATCCAAAAGTTGATTTCACATATATTTGATAGAGTTGTTAATAAAACTAAAAAAAATTTAATTGTATACTTCAAAGAATTAAAAATTATTTTTGGTTGTTAATTTATTTTAATCTAATTGACACGTGAATTATTTTCATAAACAAAAGATTTAAGTTTCACTGAAGGTTTTCATATTTTTTTAAAATTTATTACATGATCAAATTGTAATTTTTTATAAATGATTTTAAATTATACAAAAAAAATCAATTAATTTCTCTTACACGAGTAGTTGTATTTTTAAGAATAAGTAAAAAAAATACTATATCAATATTTCTTCATTAATTTCCTCTTAAATGTGTTTCTGTATTGTACATGGTGGATGTAAATATATAAAGCGTTCAGATATAATAGTTTCTTACTAGTATGACATTAGTTAATACCAAAGAAATAGTTAAATTTAACGAGTTTAACAATTTTGTAATAAATTAAAAATGTAGGTGAAAAAACAGTTGAGAGATGTATACATAAATTTGTTTGCAATCAATGTATTTAAAATCATAAAATAGAATTGATGAAAACATTAAATTTTGATAATTATATTTCAAATCCTTACGCAGTATACATATTCATGTCATTAAATATATTTTTTATTGAAAATTTGGATATGCAAAAAATTAAAAAAATCAATTCACAATTTATCATTATTTTTTCATATAATGGTTTTTGCATTTTGAATCATTATTTACTTGTTATTGGTTGTATTTTCTTTTTAGTTAATAAATGGTTGCTAAAACTTACTTAATTGGTTAATTTTATATATATGCACATAATTATCACGCGCATAAGTCCCTAAAAGTAGATACTTAACTATGACAATAATTGAGTTTTTTTGACGTTGGTTTTGTTTGTACGTAAATTTATAATTTTAAAAGTAAAAAAATAACAGAAGAAAAATATGGTAAATTAATATAATATAATTTTTAGTTTCTTGTTTGAAAGTACACTTAAAATATAAATATAAATTGAATGTCGTCAAAAGTAAAATATAAAAATTAAAGATAATATATATATGTATATTTTTTTAAACTTTTTAAACGAGTATAGTATTTATCATTAATATTATAATATGTAATTAAATTATAATCCAAATAAATTACAAAAATTTCTTCTTACAAAAAATTCAGCTTAACTATTTACATAACCTAAGAAACAGTAAAAAATAATCAATCAAAAATCTTATTTACGTTCTTAATATAATAACATAAAAACAATTAAAATACTTGGATTAAAATCACACTGTCTCATGACATGATTATATATAAGAATATGCGTTTATAATAAATTTAAATCGAGTGTAAGTAAACTCTACGAATAAATTAAAAAAAATTACATCATTGACTTCATAATTATAATCACATTAAGAATAATTTTTCACTCTAACGAAAAAAAGAAAAAATTTCAAATAGATTTCAATTTTATTTACAATAATTTAATTTAAATTTGTACCAGATATTATTAAAAAGCATTATCTTGTCCATATTTCATGTAGTCACTTGTTTTACTTTTTTACTCGCCCCAGGTATCATTTTAAAATTACTTCCACACATTCTTATTATAGAGCGTATGAAATGCCGAGGAAGAAAAGTACCCTATTTTATAGTAATATTTACGTTAGCATTTAAAACTGAAATATAGATCTGCGCCGTAAAATAAAAAAAATAATAAAACAAACACACAACACGATTTTATTATTACTGCCTGTTGGTAGTCGAACCAGCACCATGTTGAACGCAAAGCCGGGTATTTTTGATTTTTCACGCAGTCCAGGAAAATTAAAAATTTTTTTCCTTAACGAAAATGATGGTTTATTGAGAAAAACAGAATAAAAGTCCGATAATTCCAGATACGATCACGTTTTCTGATACCCGAGCGCACATCGAAAACCCGTCGAGTTTATGGAACGAAATTGCGGGAGTGAGTGCGCGCGCGCACCGACCATGACGGCGTCGGCGCGTTGCGGTAGCGAGGACAAGACGCTCATAGTGGCGCCGACTCGCGGTGGCGGGCTATTAGCTTGGGCCACGGATGCATGTGTGCGTGTAGCGGCGCCGATGCCGCATTTTTTTTAGATTCTGCACACCAATCTCTAAGCGTATCAGTGTAATTCAATATTTCACTGCGGTGTGAATCGTGAATCGGTGCGCGTCGCGTGGCCCAACATAGGATCGGCACGCGCACGGTCATTTTTCTCACGACGACCACTGCCAACAGCATGAGCACACGGCCACTGTAGGTGCGCTGGTACGTGTCAACCTTGAGACACGCGGCTTTGTGTGAGGCGCGCGCGTACAACCGCCGCTGGCGTTTCCGTGAGAAAGGAAAAAGAGAGAAATTACGGTGAAAAAGCGAATTGTTTCATGACTAGAGGATGATAAGAGGTCGCCGAATTTATTCCTAAATCAACCGCAACCGCAAATTGTTAATAGTTTCCATTTATCAAGGAAAGCAGCCGGCGTCATTCGACAGAACAATAATGATAATGTGCTATGCCCAGATGTGGAAATGCGTCTGGTCATCGGTGAGACCGACGCTACCGGCACTGTAGCATATTAAAGTTGAATGAACACGCACGAGAGAAAAGAAAAATTATGAGCGTGACATTCAATTTTGCCGAATATTTTTGCCGCGCGTACAAGTAGAATCCCCCGCAAGATGTAAAAAAACCAGCGTAAATACAAACACACGTGTGTCGAATTCGTACACAGATACGAGCCGATCGCGTGGGTTACAGAAAATCTGGACAACTGCCAGAGGTTATATACGTACACGGCATCCGTCCTCCCGCCCCTCGCATCTCTTTCTTTCCTTTGAGGGAGATCGTGCACAGGAACATTTATAGCATCGCCACCCGAATTTCCCGGACTCGGTTGCTTGCTCTCACTCATGCTTAACACTCGCGGCGTGCTATCGATCGAGCTCGCCATCCTCGTCTCCATCAAGAGTAAGCCACAGAGAGAGAGAGAGAGAGAGAGCAAGCGAATACGCGACACAGACGCGCCGCGTGCTCTCACGGGGTTTACCAATACAAACAACCCAACCATTACCGGTTCAAGTCGAAACGCGCGCGCTTTCCACTGCCTTTGTCTTTTGTCGCGCGCGCGCGCTCACACATATCCACCACGGGCACATTCATTTATGGCGGGGGGGGGAGAGGAGAGGTGTTGCGCGCGAAATGAGCGCGGCTTTCCGGCGCCGGTTTTCGAAAAAAAACTTACTTCGTCTCTGTGTCTGCCATCTCGAAGTTGCTAGTGATAATGATTCCTTGAATAGTGCACTGAACCCGCCTGGTAGAGATCACGTAGCGAACGTATCAGCTTGAGGCACAAGAGCGACTGCAAGGAACGCGCACTGGAAACTGGGGAAGGGAGCACACGAAAAGCGAGTGCACTACGCCTGTGAAGCCGGTGTAACTGGTACGAGAGACGAGAGGGAAAGACTCGTCGCGTCCAATTCGATGCGGCGGCAAGACTGCGAAATGCTCGGAGTCGGCGCTCGACGCTCTTCGGCCTCGTCCGCACTCTCTCGCACTCGTGGTCAAGAGGTAGCGCCTTCCTGGTCGTGCGGACTTGAAGGGAGGGGGTAGCAGTCGCGCGCGATCTCCCTCGCTCCGCCGGCGCACGCACACGCGCGCGAATGCCCCGTGTGAACGCACGCACACGGTCGCAAGGCGCCGGCGCGAGTTCCCCTCTTCCAACGCGAGAAACGAGGGAGGGAAGATAGGGAAAACGCCGAGTGGAAAAGTGTAAAATTATTGGAATATTTACGCTAAGCTCACTTTGGATTAGTAAACGTGTCGGTTACCCTGTGCCCGGCAATGGAGATAGTGGTCGCGAAGTGGACTTGAATTACCTCACCAATCTTTCCTTTCGAATGCGGCATCCCCCCGTTGTTCAAGGCGAAAGTGCAGGAATCGAAAGTCGAGCGAGCAATTTTCACTCCCCCGATCGTGTGCCGGAGAAACTCTACCCGACATGATGCATTACTATTTATGATGTGGCAGTGGTGCATCGCACCAATGAATCGGGAGTCTCTCGAAAACTAAGATTTAATAAAAAATTAATTCAACCCTGTTGGTATTTTATTTTTTGGTTTTAACGTCGGGTATTTAGGTGAAATGCAATCTTCTACATCTGTAATGGTTTCGTTTTTTATTTTATTCAATTATTTTGTAACCGATGGTTCAATTTGAGATCAAAAATTATAAATAATATACTCCTTAAGTTTTAATCAAGTTTTTTTGTACATCTATATTGTTCTATTATATTATATATATTATATTGAAAGTTTTAATTTAGATTGTCTTTTCGCGTTGTTATATTGCAACGAAATAAAAAATAGTGGCCTCAAACATAAGAAATATACAAAAAATCCTATTTGGAAATTCATTCTTCATCCCTTAGAAATAATCTGAAATTTATCTTTTTAAATATAAATTATATCATTTGTTACATACAATTTTACAAATTATTATTCTTTTTATATGGTCAGCGCGACACACAAGCACGCGACACCGTCCAGTCATACACATGTGCACGCTTGAACGTGCATGGACAGTCGAGTGATACACAACGTTACCGATCGTCATCTTTCTTTTTCTTTTCCTCTCGCTCCTTTCCTCGACTGCAACAATATAGTCGAGAGAGATAAGACAACGAGACGCGCGCTTTTAAGAGCACACGGACATACACTATTTTAGAAACTACAAACACTGACTCGCGTGAAGAGTCCATAGCGGTCGGGAAAGAGAATGACGGAACGGGTGGGGGGGGGATTGAATATGAGGTCGGAAAAGAGAAAGAAGCACAAATAACAAGGGACGGAGATATGCATGTTGCAACTAGGTGGAAAGAGAGAGAGAGAGGAGAGAAAAAGAGAGAGTGAGAAATACGGTAAGAATATACAGAGTTATAAGAAAGTGTTCGAGAAGATAAAAGTAACGAGCGGAGGGAGTGGGCAAAACCAACTTTGTACAATGAAGAACTGTAAAAAAAGTATGCATTCGATATCAGTAAGAGAGGCTTACGATAGAAACCTGGAGAAAAGTGAATGCATCCATAGGAAAATCGTAATATTATTAAGTCGAAAATAAGGAGCGGAGGTAATGGCTAATTTTCCGACAAAAATTATTATACCAATCGGAGACATTTAATATCTAGACTTGTCAAAAAATGAAAAACTAATGCAAAAAAAAAAATATTGGTCAAAAAATGTTGAAGTGGCGCTGGAGGAGTAGCGACGGAGCAAAGGTGAAGGAGGGATAGGGAAAGAGTGAGGGGTATAGAAGCCGGCCGGCGCGTAAGGCGCAACCTTCAAATGCCGGCAATTAGTTTCTCACTGATATGTAGAGGGCGCATATTTTTAAATATGCGATTGTTGAGATTTAAGGTTTACATGTAAAATCTAAATTTCTCTCTTTACTTTTGCAGATTTTGTAATTCCTGATTTTCCTCTCCTTTTACACACTACTGCTCAGCTTTCTTTCTTTCGTTAAATTTTGTTTTTCGAGTAATGTCTTATTTGCATAGTAACATACCACTGCCATTCGCAAATTGTTTAAATGATCGGATTACTGTATTAAATCGGTCATGGCATCAGACTTGCATAATTTTCATTGTGAATGCGGGCTCTGAGCGTTTTCACGAAAGCACGATATTCGACTAAAGTATGCTATGTCCAACATTAGAATACTTGTATTTCAGGCATATATAAACATATATACTTAATTATAAATCATGATTTGCGTTCGTTATTTCTATTACATCTGAGCTTGGGATTGGTTAGCTTTACGCTTTATTTATTACGCTTGACCAATCGCGAATTTTGAAAGATAGGTAACAGTAAATTTGACTATAAAAACTGCACCAATAATATTTAAAAAATTTGTTAGTATTTATCCGAAATTATTTGCGAATAGTTTAAAAATAGCTGGTGTATTTGTATGAGGTCTACATTTTCAAAAAACTTTAAAGAGTGGCCTGAAAAACTGCAGAGCACTAAAATTCTCAAAAATCCGACAAAAACATCGAGCATGAATTTATTTTAAACTAAAACACTTTATTAGCGTTCATTTTTTAATTATAAAGAATATCTGGAAATGAAGTACAAAATCATTAAAATACATATATACGCGTATGTGTATGTGACTTTGCAGTGGCAATGTTCTGGAAGCTTCGTTCGGCGCCACGAGTTTCCGGTACCTGCGCGCGCCGATCTTGGATCCTTTACTCACCTCTGCTTCTTGACGTATCTCTTTCTTTGTTAGTCACACGCATAGTAACACATACACAAAATGCGCTGAGAATCCATGTTACAAGATGTGCTCAGTCGTAGCTCGTAACGGTGTCTTGGCTCAGTTGGTTGCCTCTTTCGGTGACCTTTATCTTCTTTTTTCTGGAGGGTTTTGACCCTTTTATTTTAATTTCCCTTTGTAATTAAATTATCCAACACCCTTCATTAATTTTTAATTAAAATTAAAACTATTTTAAAAAAATTTTATAAAACATGTAATTATTATGCGTCGATTATAGACCTAAAATTAATTTTAACTGTCACAATTTAGTTCGCTAGTCAAAATAGCAGAATTTCAGAATCAATTTCAACTCTTCAAATCTAAGTTGAGTAAACATTGTGCCAAACAGCACTATCGTTGCTTATTGCAAAATAAATTGATCAGAAACTTATCTTAAGATATTTATTCACTAAATAGTGAAAGTGAAGATAAAGAGCAGCACTAATCTTATTTTACAGTAAATTTTATTGCAATCTAACAATTAGCAAATTTATTACATGTACGAAATATTTAAAAATTCATTATATATTGGAATATTATATTTTAATAGAATCATAATTCATAATAACAATATTCTTATCTGACAAACTGCCTTACATAAACTATCATTGCACCTGTTTAAATTATCGAAACAGTTTTTTAAAGCTATTCATTTTCAAATTTAATAATAAAATAAGGTACGAAATTATTAATCATTTAAAATGTTTGTAAATCATTCATTATTTAGTAAATAATACAGCTCTATTATAAAAAATACACATTTATATGAAAGATCCTTAACTTCATTAAATTTATAAACAAATTAAATGAGTTTCAAATCCTATGATATGTGCTGATAAGTAGAGCATATCCATCAATTTTTTATTAATAATATTTATTAATACGCTCTATGTATTTTACATTTATTCAAATCACTTTCAAATTACTTAATGATGATCTCAATAATTGTTTAAACATTTAGTATTGTATTTATATTTCCAATAAAATCGTAAAATTATATATTCATTCTTTTAAAAATAATGATCATCCTGCTTTTCTATTCTTTGAAAATTACTACTATTTGCATCTGCTGTCATTTATGTTAAAAAAAGGCGTTTTTCAATGAAGATAATAAAAAAAAAAAAAGATACCTGGAAAGCAGTATTTGTATTGTTATTTAAGAACTGTCAATCAACAATTTTCGGTAAAGTACAACACTCACTTTTTCGCATTACAACTTTTACATTCAAAAGTCTTAACACAAACAACATATTTTCTTAAATAAATACTATCTACATAAACAATAAAAAAATTCGAGAGGAGAAAATTTGAGGGTAACTGTTAAATATTCTAAGACTTAAGAGGATCACGATAGTTTTGCTGTTATAAATCGAATGTCAAAATTTTTATTGATATATTTTATAAAATAAAATTCTACACTTTATTTAATTTTTTTTTTTACAATATCTTACTATTAGATTTGTTAGTTGTTAAAATAATATTTTGAGGAAAACTACGAAAAAATTCAAATACCCACTTTTTTATTTTTCAATAAAATGTACATATATAATTTTTTAATTTAACAAATAATATTTAATAATCATATACCACTTAATAATTGCAATTTTATTTGTTTTTCTGAATTAATCATTCCAGAAAATTTGTTATATTTATTTTTACAGAAATGGCAAGTCTTTGAAAATATTATTTTTATTAAAATATTAATGTTTTTATTACATGTATACAAATAATAGGAATAGTATAAGAGATAGTAAATATTTCAAAATGAAAAAGTAGATGTATATTATATGCTTAATAATGATATATCTTTACGTATTGTATAATGATAAAGCAGATCTTAGCAATTTATAATTTAAATATTACATCATGAATGTTTGAATGGACAAGAAATGTTTAATATTTAAGATATATAAAACTCAAGATATACCAGTTTCATTTATATGATTAATCAAGACTATTAATAATTTACTGCACATAAAATTAAATTTTTTTTTTGTATATTTTTAGATAACAATATCAATTTTTATCACTATTAACATTTTAGTTAGTAAATATCTTAATATACTCAAGTTTTAAAACAATATGGTCATCTAACTCGAAGATATTCGTTGGTTATTTTGATGTTTTGATATTAGCTTTTAAAAAATTCCTAATTTAATTCCTAATTTTTAAAATTAAAATTATTTTTTTTATTAACATTCTAATTTTTTTTTAAAATATTAAACATACGAGATATTAAAAAAAGGTATAATAATAATTAAATTTTTGAAATATTAGAAATTATTTCTTTCATAGTATGGCTAATATTGTTAAGGAATAACCAACTTGTAAGATAAAGTCGTTTTTGTTAATTGAAATTTGTTGAATAATAATATTTTATTTTTAATGTTGAATAATATTTGTTAAAAACCCATTAAATCTGCAAAAATCTTCATATTTTTCAAGAATTATAACTCTTCAAAATTAGTAAATAGTGTTTTCTCAAAGTATACTAAAAGTGAAAAGATAAATATTATTGTAAATAGTTATCCATAATTCAAGCTGAAGCACTCAATATATAAACAATTACATGTAATCGAAATATACAATTAAACATATTTTTTATATCAAATATATTTTAATTAAATTTATTAATAAAGAAATGTAATTGAACATTTTTACTTCAAGACAGTAGGTAGTTAAAAAATTATTTCTCAAAAAGTTACTGGAAAACTTATTTAATAAATATTATAGATACTATAGAAAATCTAATTAAATATTAAAATAAGCCTTTGGAATTTACTTTCTATGGCAATAGATTTCCTCTTCAAAGTATGCAATAAAAAATTATGTCATCTGAACGAACTTCTAATATTCACTTTTATCTAATCTCAGGGAGAAGATGAAAAATAATAAAAAGAATAAATACACATACGCGTGCGCTTTTTTTTGTACTCTTCAATATTTTTTATTTTCTTCGAGATATTAATGAGTAATTAAAATAATAATTATATTATATTTTTAATTTTAATTAAAAATAAATTGATTTTTTTTCTACATATTCTTACTTAAATAAAATAGAAATAGAAAGAATATTATTTTCTATATGATTATTTTAAAATATAAAAATAAAGTTTTACCAACAAATTTATTTATATTTTATTAAACTATCAATTTTTCTCAATATGAATTATAAGTTATTGAAATATATATATATGTATAAATAAGTATTGAGGAATTGAATTATTTTATCTTATACGCTAGTATAGATAAATTGATATAAAATATTCTTATTACAATTGGTCATACAATAGTCGAAATAAACAATCAGGATATGTATTAAAATCATAAAATAATAAACATATTAAAATTAATAATAAGTACCAATAATAAGTATTTTTAATAGAATTTGTACATATAGACCAAGCAATAGAGTCCTTTTTAGGTTTTTATCGAAATACAGAAATTTTTTTGTTTAAAAATTGTAAAAAATCCGTAAATTTTAATTTTTTAAAATGTCATACGAAATCTTAATGGTATTAACAATTTATAAAAAATAAATGCATTTTGTTTAATTTACATTTTTTATTATAATTATAAAAAGGTGTAATTTTAATAATATAGCATCAATTAATGAATTTTAACAAATAAAATTATGAAGAAAATTCATTTTTTCATAAACTGATTGTAAATTAAAACTGGAAACATTTTCGAAAACTCGTAAAATTTTAAATTAATGTAAAAATTTTCAAATTTATCATTTTTCATTTTCATTATTTCTAGAAAATTTAAAGTAATTGATATGCACATTATTTGTACAAAATTTTGGTTTTATGGTATTCTTAATTTTAAAAAAATTCTATTTTTTATTAAATTATGCAATAATTTTTAAAATTTATTTTAGCTCGATGCATTATTCAATTTTAGTTTTTTCAACAATTTTAAAGAATAAAATGATAATACAACAGAACATCTATTTCTCATTTTACAAAAATCTTTTATCTTATCGAAGAAATGGGGGTAAAAATGACCTGAAATCATCAGATTGCCCAAAATTAGAAAAGTAGTGGTAGAACAAGAGATGGGGGGGTTAATTTGCGCGTATTCCTCTTTTATTACCATATATTCTAATCCCTTTTTCTCATTAGTTTTCTACATTTGAAATCTCGTTTGATTTTAATAGAGTTATTACTATTTAATGCCAGAACTTTTTTTACATAAAATGAAGTAAAAAAAAAACAACATTTTTTTATTAATAATATTAATAAGAAATTAGCTGGTAAACATTATAAATGGCAATTTAGAAAATAAAAATTAAAAATTTACGGATTTTTTTTTATAATTTTTAGTGCAAAAAAATTAATATATTTTGATAAAGATAAAAAAAATGTTTTATTATTTAATCTAATAAAATATATTAATATAAAATTATAATAGAAACTTTTTGAATTATTTACCTACGATGTGCATATTGTTTTCTTTATAATGTGTACAAATAGTATACTACTTGATTAAAATATCATATAATTTTTTTTTAAAGAAAATGTAAATTTATATATTTTTTAATATATAAACTGTACATTATTGTTTCAAAATATTTGAAATAAGAAGTAAATTATAATAAGTGTATTTATTAAACCTAATCAAAATTTATTCTTTTTTTAGAAAATTAAAAATTTTATTTATTTGATTAAGTAACACAACAACAACAAAATATTTAAAAATCTTATTTAAGCAGTCAATATTTTATATTATAGTAATAATAGTAAACATTCAATCATGCATTTAGACAAAATTTATTATAAGCCTGAAATAAATAAAAAAGAAGGTGATACTTTTGTAGAAGTTTACCAATAATTCTAATAATTAACTATAAGTGAAATAGAGATATAGAATTTAGTGTAACACCCTCCATGTAAATATCTTAAAATTTTAAAGTTCCTCACAGGTGTAGGTAAGAATGAAAACACTTTTTTATCGTGTTTTAAGGCCACGTTTCGATCAACTTTCGTTGTCTTCTTCAGGCCTCTTAGTATATTCGAATGTAGAATTATAGCACGACTTGTCTCGTCGATATGTCAAATTCGAATATACTAAGAGGCCTGAAGAAGACAACGAAAGTTGATCGAAACGTTGCCTTAAAACACCATAAAAAAGTGTTTTCAATCTTACCTACACCCGTAAGGAACTTTAAAATTTCAAGATATAAGTGAAATAATTTGAAAAAATTAAATTATTTATAGTTCATACTGTTTTAATTTAAGTATTTTACGCACTGACTATATTAATTAATTTCAATAAATATTATATGATGATATTATCACTTTATTAATATAAGATTATTATCGGAAAATGATAATTTTTTTTTAAATTTCAGAACGATGGATTAATGTTTTTTTTTTATGTGAGTGATACAGTATAACGTCTCCATATGTTAGGTAACACTTCCTCATCTAATTTCGATACTCTTACAAAATGAAAATTATGAAAGTCCATGATCACGAATTATAAACAAAAACTAAATAAGATATCAAAGATGAAAAACTCTATTTCATCTCGATCCGAGAGAAACGACTACATGGACGTCCAATTAGAAATATTACAATATTAATAAATTATTAGCGGAACTTGACGAAACAAGATACGTAATTCAAGTAAAAAATGGTATCAAAAAACTATTATTAAATTACTCAAAGTAACATAATGAAAAAAAGGGAAATAAAATAAGAAGGCGATCGGCTAAGGTCATGCACCTATAAACTAATATTAATAATTATAACGTATCATGAAGGGGATAAAATTTACAGAAGATATAAAAAGTAGAGTAAAACATAAAAAACCGCTTTTTACTTTTAAATTGTGTATACTTTTAATTCAAATTTTTCAAGTCTTGAGGAAAAAATAAGTTTAGAAGAAATCTGGAGTGGTGACAGCCTTTAGCCTCACAGAATTTGCCCACATCGTCTTTCCGGACAATACTCTCATATCATATCATCAAACGCTGCTAAAATTATAATACAAGAAATATGAAGTATAGTTACCGATAACTAATTGTAATTTATTTTGCGATAGTTTTATTATATATTTATTCTTACTGATTCTATTAAAGTTAAACGTCTACATTGTAAAGTCATAAATGTATGATTTATACTAAATGAATAAATGATAATTTTATATACAAAATTTACTAAATATTCATTTATCTGCCTATGACACATTGAGGCGTAACAGTAGTTAATGTATATTTTACGTATGAGTAATCTAAACATAATAATGTGTAATAAAAAAATACTATTTATTTATTTTATTAATTAATTTTTAAATGTGACATAAAAAAGACGCTTCTATAATGTTTCTTTTTTATAACATTCAATGATTTTAACATTATTAAAATTTAAAGAATATTTAAATATATAGTTTAAATTAAATTATATATATATATGTGTGTGTTAAAAATTGTTAAATTAATAAATTCTAGTTTTTCATCAGTTTTCATAATTTACAAACAGATTTAAAAGTTGAAGAATCTCAATAAACAAAAATTTTCATGTTTATTTGTACAAGCATATTCTATAGATATAATTATTGTGTCTATAGATATTGGCATAGTTATACAATCTACATATGACCGAATATTTGGATAATATGGGTTACTTATTGATAAACTTTGTTCGACCCGAGGAAAGAGCAATTTATTTTTTTCTTCATTACTCACAATATACCATTAAACTTTACTTTTTAAACATATACTATACTAAATCATTATAATTGTCTTTTTTAGAAATTAAAAACACAACGAGATGCGAATGTTCTTTTGATATTGTCTTTTATTTTCAATATTTCAATATAATTTTTATTTATGAAAACACATATTGTAGAGGTATTTTAAAACTTAATAACTTTAAAAAATAAATGATTTGTAACTCTAATATTTTTGAAAATTTTGTCAAATTATTATAAAAGAAAGTAATATTATTTTGAACAATTTGTATTTTATGGTAAATTGTTTTTTTAAATCTTACAAATTTACAATTTACTTAATACAGTCCTGTTTTTGATATGTTTAATTAAAAAAAAATGTCATTCATAGCTTATATAGTTTACTTATTTATATTAAAAATAACAAATATTATATAGATAATAACCATTTGGCCGTAAAAACCTTTATTTTTTATGGTTTACGTTATATAAAATAATAAAAAGAAAATTTCACGTATGCTTTCTTTGATTAATAAGAAAGCATTTCTAGAGTATTATGTATTAAATATCGTTAATTATTTGAATTAAAATACTCAAAGGATAAAAAAAAAATATATATTATTATAAGACACTATATTTTTTAAACAAATTTTTTTAAAAGTTATATTTTTAATGGGTGTGATTAGGTAAAAAATTTTAATAACAATTTATAATTTTTTATGCTAAAAAAGTTTAGGTTGTATTTATAAAGATTTTTTACAACATTATACACGTTTGTTTTATCGTTATAATATTATTAATTAGAATTATTATGAAGAGCTTTGATAAGAAACATTAAATGTTTTTGAAACTACGTAATAAAAAGTTAAAAATTGTGGTTACAATTTTTTACCCCATCACACCTATTAAGAATCTTACTTTTCAGAAAATATTTTTTAGTAATTTTTTTTTTAAATCAGTTTTAGTATTTTTTTATAAGAAACTTTTACATGGGTATTACAATATTATAAGCATAAAAAAAAAGATGAATTTAATGATTTTTAGTAAAGGAAGATTGTTTTGAGCAACTTTATAAACAAGAAAAAAATGATTGTAACGTGTATTATAATCAATATCGGTTACGTAACAATAATTGATATGATAAGTTTAAATTTAATTAAATTATGTAACTGTGAGAATATAACGGAAATTAATTACAATATCCATTAATATTTATGTATATAAAAATAGTGGTAATGATTATAAACAAATTTTTGTCACAAATTGTCAATCATTATTCTAAAAAAAATCAGGCATTCAATAATTAAGTAAAATATCTAATTTTTTAATTATATAAATTATAATACAAAAGTCAATATTTTTTCAATTATACGTAACTTTAAATATTAATAAATATATATATATTTAAATAGCATGTTTATACATTACAAAAGAAAGCTTTAAATAGATATTTAAATAATTTTAATTACAAATTATAACCAAGATAAAGCTTAAAATATATAAATTAAACTACTTGTATTCGATTTTAATGCAAGTTTTGTAAATTTATTAAATTTAAAAAACTTGTTATACTTTAATTCTAAATTTAAGTAGTTTTTAAGAATTTTTTACACTGCATTAAATATTGAATTAATAAAACAATATATAGCAGATTTTTTAGTTATTGACTATAATTTTATTAAATTTCTTACAAGTTTAAATTATGCATGTATATAAACGATGGATGGTGTAAGAAATGAGTAAATGAAAGCACTGAAGACTAATTATATAGATATAAAATGAAAAGATAGACCATTTAAAAATAAATTAAAAAAACATTATTAAAATAATTTAGTCTTAGTAACCTTTGATAAATCATATTTTACAAATGAAATATAAAATTGAAAGAAAAGAAAAAAAAAGGTTAAATGACGGCACATACTTTAAAGTACATTACGCATGCGCAAAAGGCCCAAAACAACGAGACTATCAATTCACGGTGCTAGTTATATTCAAGTTTATCTTTTCTTTAAAAACTAGGTTAAAAAGAGGTTTATATTTTTTATGAATGATATTTTAATATAAAATTTTAAAAAATATATAAGGTTTTGTATATAAAAACATTGAATACAAAAATTATTTTTTAACGTCAATCAGACATTCCCTACGTTTTTTTAGAAAAGTTGAATATATTCATTTTAACTCTTCTTTAATTGAATCAATAATTTCTAATAAGTATTATTTTAATATATTATTGGTATTAAATAAAAATATATGCAATATCCTATCTTCATTATATTATAAGTAAGAAATTGAAATATAAAAAATTAAAATCTTTTTAAAAATAAATATATAATAAAATAAATATACATATAGAATTAAATGAATATAAAATTTTATAAAAAAATAAGTAAATTATATATTTAGAATTTTTCAGACATCTTGTTTTGATCTAATAAGGAATATTTTAATAATATTTAATATTTTGGAATAAACTAAATTTTAGCTGAATTATATTTAATTTAACCTGATTGTGCTCTTAAATTTTAGAATAAAAAAAATACTAAACTTGGCATATTTTCTAAGTATTAGTAATATTAAATTATTTAATTATTAAAACTAATAAAAGTTGATACATTTTCAATTTATTTTATTTTTTACTTTAAATTTTTACTGTTGTAGAAGTTTAATTCATACAAGAGATTTTATTAAATAAAAAAATAGAGGTCAATGTGTATTAAAATATTAATAATTTTAATTTTAAATATTTAAAGTGATAAAGTTTAATAAATATGAATGATCTAAAATTATAAAAATACACGCTATGTAATTTTCATTATCTTTATTTAAATATGAGTATTAATTTTTACTAAACTTAATATAATTTAAATAAAAATAACTAGTATGAATATCAAAATTATAGTTTATGGTTAAGTAAAAAATAGATTTGAATTTTTTTGTAATTATTATTTTTATCATATATGATTACAAAGAATTTTTTAAGATGAATATATTTTCAAATTATTTTATTGCAATATAATATTTACGATGAAAAATAAATAATTTAATATAATACAATAATAAAATGAAAAAGTATAGTTATATCTTCAAAAATTGATATAATAAGCCATTTTTGTATTAAAAAATATATGATAATCAAGTCAAAAAATAAATCTGTTTTTAAATGTGTGAGTGTGACTGTGAGTGCGAGTGTGTGTACATGTGTGTTAAAGTGAAATTTAGAATCTTATAGAAAGAAAGAGAAAGAAAGAAGGAAAGATAGAGACAGAAATAAAAATAGAGATAGAAAAAGCCTTTTATATACAGTATATACAGTAATTGCAAAACTATATGATTGAGCATTATAAATAAGTCGAATTATAATATGATATAGTTTTTTACGTAATTTATACATAAAATGTTTAAATCTGTATCATTAATTACTAGTTTCATATTTAAACTTAGATCGAAAAGTTAAAAATAGCGAAGCTAAAATTAGATATTTAAAAATTTTTCTATAATTTTTATTATGTTAAGCTTAAATTAAATTTTAAATAAAATTAATTAATCAATTAGAATTGATTAAGTAGGTATTTTTAAAATGTTCTTGACTTTTCTATTTAATATTTTACTTTTATTAGACTTTGTAACCTTAAATTCTTAATACCTATTTGATATAGCATATATTATACTTTAAAATAAATTTTGTAGTCTTATATGTCACATGAAATAAAAAGATAAAGAACTATTTAACCGAGGTAATTTTATATTAGATAAAATCAAATATTTATGTACTTTATCAATTTTGTAATTTGCATAATTTATCAAAAATTTAAAAGATTATTATAATTTGCTCTTATATTATTTGTTAAAACATTAATGCTTTTTAATCAGTAGACACTGTAAAAAATCTGATCCACCTTAAATTTTAATTGTGTCATAGGTACAAATAGCCAGTTATTGTAACTGGTATTTCACCTTCATTGCACTTTTTTTCTGATTGATGCAGTACAAGTTCTGTGCAGCTTAAATTGTTAAAACTTCTAACTACTTTTCGAGGTCCACACCTTCACCTCTTTTTCACCTTTTTTAATGTGAAAAAATGGAATTTTGGAGCGCGGACAAAAATGAGGAAAGCAGTGCGGCTTATTTCAAGATTTTTGAATTGTCGTGCATTCTGAAATAAACATCACGAGTCAACGTGTAAAATTTCATAAAAACCGAGGCATATAGTCGAGACCTATTTTTCCGACGTATCATATTTTTTTTAATATCATGCGAAAATCTCTCAAAAATAACATATTTTCAAAAAGATACACTTATTCAGGTGATGAGTCTGCTCTAAAACATTTTTTTTACATCTTTTGGGTTTATATTAATGTGAGATTATAATCAATATTTAGATACTGCACAATTTCATAATAATGCAAAAATTTTATCATGAAACTTATTTTAAACTTTATTATTTTAATACAATCATAAATTTTCTATTTATTTTTAATGTAATGCTTATCGAAAGTAAAATTAATTGGGCAAGTAAGAATTAATCATTATTCTTATATTAAATAATGATTATCAATGCACATAAAAAATTTAATTTATTATTTTGGAAGTACAGAAATAGTACAGAATTTGTTGGTCAAGGTTCTTTAAATATCGTTATTCAAACAGAGATGTAAAAAGAAAAATTAAAAAAATTTATATAAGTATTAATTTTAATTGATATTCTATTTTAATATGTATATATAATTTATGAACCTTTAATTTGAAAACAATTATGAACTAAAATTATTAATTTGAAATCTGAATTCGAATTGGTAAAAGATTACTTATCGATCTTAATTAACTAATGTAAGTTCAGGGAGGTATAATCTATGTAAAATGTTTCCGCACATGTACATAAATAAATGTTATCCATAATTTTGCTGAGATATAATTTTATACGTTTAAACAGCAATATAGATGATGTTTGTATATTTTTAAGTATAAATATTTATATATAATTATACTGCTAATACTAATTATATTCACTAATACAAGTGTATATGTAATTTTAGTATCTTAAATCCTTAATGTTTATTTAGAAATTACAAAATCCTAATGATAAAGTTTAATATAAAAATGGTACAAAAAAAAAAAATATTTCATCAATACTTTATTTATAAACAAAAAATTAGTGCTCTATTATTCATTAGAATAAATTCATTTCTTTTAGATATGATGTATTTATTTATTATGTAATGTGAACACTAACTTATTATAGATAAATACGCATGCATAATATATAATTAAATCAAAATAAATATAATATTCATTATCAAAAATATTAATGGGACAAGCCTTGTAATGCAAAATGTTACTGTAAACAATAAAAAATTTACTTCCAAATTTGGTAAATATTTTTTTCTTACTTTTCATTAACCTAATTTAACTTAATAAGCTATCATTTTACCTAATTACAATAAATTTGTATTTATTTTAATTATTTTATAAATTTAATGTTTAAAAATAACAACGTAATGTAAATCAATATTTTATATTGATTCAGAGTATTCAATATTTTATTAACTATTTTAGGACATTTTAACAACTTCTAATGAAAAAATTATCTGCAAAACAATGAACTGTAATCATATATTTTGAGTATTAATACAATTTTAACTTAATATATTTACTTTATTATTATGAAACAAATTTTTTTTAGTATAGATAACTGATAGCGTCGTTAAGAGCATTTATTTCAATCATTGCTCAAGATAGTAACGATGTCGTAACATTACAATTGTTTTCCACCCCAGCTTAAGTAGTTAAAATCATAGAAATAATTGACAAAATCCACTTCCATATAAGTAAAGTATAATAAACAGCAGTGAGGTAAAATCTATTGGCCTCTTGTAAAACCTAACAAATAATGGAGCATGAGCTCTACCAAGAAGAAAGTGCAGGTAGAAGGTGGAACTGATGCACTTTCTCCCGGAAAAATTGCCTAAGCCAGACATCGGAGTCTTTGTACTGAAATAGTAGCGAAATTCTTTTAGTAGAAACTGAAATTGAAAAACGATTCGATCGAGGCTATAAAATTGTTTGTTACTAGCGGTTGAATCCTTTTCCATGGTATTATATCAATTGAAATTATATAAAATATCAATATTTTGCTGTCTTGTTTATTGTAGCATTTTTATGGAAAAAAATACCACTTTTTCTGGAATTTCACTTTAAATTGAAGTGTATTACAGGGTGGAACAGAAATATTTCTACTACAAGAAAATCGATTGCGAGTTGAATGCAATTTATTTTCCTATATCAAAACTTTTAAGTTTTAGTCATATTTGTAGTAAATCCTCGTTTTTTATTAACCAAATATAGTTATTTATGTAAAGCGTTTTTTTTGTTTCAATATATAAACGATAGTGTTTTGTTTTAAAATTTTTTTTATCATTTTTCAAATTATTGTTGCACAAACTTTTAGTACAACTTAATGCGTTATTCTTAAAATTCATTTTTAAAATGAATTCTTAAACTTGCATTTATTTCTCTATAGATCCTATCAGTCATACTTTTCTTTCTTGTAAGATTTGCTTAGATAATAAATATATGATATAATGTTTATTTTATTTTTATGTAGTTTAATGTTTAAGGGAAATAATCTATATCAATATGACAATATGCATATCTTACATGGTTATAAGTTACGCGATTAAATTTTATACATTTTTTTTTGCGCAAACAATTAATCTTTTTGTAATAAACTTATAGAAAAAGTCAAATAAAATAAAAAAAATATTGATAACAATGACTTTAGGATAAAACAATCTTTATCGCCAATGCTCAGTATATATATCAGTAGTTTTTATTTAATTAAAGTAAATTTATAAAGTTTACTTGTATTTACATGAAATGCGTGTTATTTATGTTGAAAAGAAAATAACATTTCATCATAACACCAACTATTTTTTTTTAATATGTAATAGGCAGAATTTTATGTAACAAATATTCTTTTTTTAATTCGTAAACATAAAAATTCAGAGTCTTTAATATTTACTCTAAACTTAATTATCTAATAGAAAAATAAGAAGCGTTCATCCTAATTATCTGTCTCAGCATAATAAATATAAACATTAATAAAATTGAAATAAAATAAAATCTAAAATAAAATAAAAACTAAAATAAAAAAATTAAAGAAAATGAAATTCATTGCTTTATTAATTGATGGTACAGCTCTACAAATATAACATTAATTCTTTCTAGAATAATAAATTAGATATCACATTATCATTGCAGTTACATACCGACTCTGAACAAATTATGAAACACTCGATTAGAGTTTAAGTAAAAAATATAAAAATTTTCGGTATTAAAAATATAATAAAATAAATAAAGTCAATTGTATTTACGTACATATTGAGCAAGTGTGGAAGTAATATTAATTATTATGTTTGAATAAATTTTAAATTGCAGATCAAGTATGTACATGGTCTGTCCTCGAAGAATCGAGTTCTTTTTTTTTATTTGACGAATATTGATCGCAGTGATTTTGAAGAGAAATGTAGAAAAACCTTTTCCATTTGTCCCCCTTTTTTTTGTTTTTACGATAATTGGATGCGTCAGGAATTTATGTCGCGCGAAGGGTGTTTTTAAAATTTTTGACACAGAGCGCTGAAGCGATTAGTGGAAAAACGCACGGCAAGAATGTTTCGTTTAAAGATTATAAAACAAAGAAAATACTTACCTTTTTTATGGAAGATGATTTATTGATGGACTTATAAACAGTTTGAAATAAAAACTCTTCAAAATAATTTCTTCCTGCATCAACGTATTTACGAAAACGAGATTTTCAGATCTTACAAGCAGTTTAACCTCCTCAGCTTTGATATTTTTGCACAAACTTTTCACCTGTATAAATTTTTTTGCATTATATTATACACCGTAGATCGCGTTAAATTAAGTTTTTTCATGATTGCTCTAACTGTTAATCGACGGTCCGAATTTTAAATTTTTAGCACACGGCGAGTGTTCATAGCGATTCGAGAGCTTTTCGGGCGCTCAAATCGAGACTCGTGAATAATCTTTTTCTGATCCTTTTTAAAACCTCTGTACCATTTTTCACATTACGATTTTGATATACAATTATCTTTATAATCCTCTTGTAACTTTTTTAATTTTTCCACACTTTTTTTTTAAGTCGCAAACAAAATTTTATCGCGTAACACAGTTCTATTAATCGCTTCAGAGCGTTTTATCTAAAAATCAAAAAATACTCTTCGCGCGGAGTAAATTTCTGCTGCATCTAAATACCGAAAAAACAAAAAAAAGTGACAAATGGAAAAAGATTTTTTTCTACATTTTAAGACCCCTCCCAAATTGCTGCGACCGATATTCACCTATTGAAAAAAAAATTACGTCGGGGACAGACCATGTACATATGTATATCAAGCATTAAAGTACTTTTTGGTCGTTAAAGGAATAAAGAAATTTTTTCGCATTAAAAATCGTAAAAAAATTCGAAAATTTTTATTTTCTAACATTCCAATCGAAATATTTATCGGGTAATTTATTATGAACAATTATAATGAAAAAATGTATTATTTTTACGTTTTCTATTTTAAAATAAAGAATTATAATTTTAACAGAGTAGTATGAATGAACGAATTATAATTAATAAAATTACAAACAAAATCCATTTATACACATCAATTGGAAAATTAAAATTGGAGAAATTTTCAAAAAAAAAACAGAAAATTTTTATATTAATTAATAAATTTGTAGCTTCATCATTCTTAATTCTTTTAAAATTCAAAAAAATAAAATAATTTGTATGCACTATATTTGATCAAAATTTCAGCTCTACGGGATAATTGGTTTCAGTAGAATTGTATTTTTAATTAAATTATACGAAGTTTCTTGACGACGCGTTATCCGATTTTAATTTTAAAATGATTTTGGCAAATATAATTATAGTGCAACAAAACTTATGTTTTGTAAAAATCTTATTTAAAAATGTGGACAAATACACGTATGAACAAAAATGAACGATTCTGTAAAAGTTGATGAGTAGTGGGAAGGATAAGAACTGAGAGGATAGAATTTTATTTTATTTTATAACAAAAGACGTAAAAATAGTGCATTCTTGGGTTAAAATTATTTATAAAAAATTAGACGGAAAATATTTCGAGTAGTATTTAAAAACATAAGGAACCACAGATTTTTTTTTGTACGAGCTTTCATGTATTTAGTTTCCTGTATTTTGTTAACTCCTTAAATAGTGCTCTATTGCTTGATGTAATAATCAAATTTGATTTTATTTAAAAATATCGGAGAATTCATTTAATTCTATCACTAAATATATAAATTAAACAATATTTTTATTTTTTTAAAAATGTTATACAAGTTCATTAAAATATAATATTGAATTTTAATTACAATAATCAAATAAATATTAATATTAACAAATATTAATATTAATGATAATGTTTTATATTGAATAATTTTGTCAGATTAATATAACTTAAAATTATTATAATATCTTCTATCAGTAATTTGATTAGTTTTCAATATTTTTAAAAGTAGAAATTATAATGAAATTCACAATATCCTTTATTTAATTAAAAGTACACTATTTCAAAAGATTTAGCAAATTTTTCATAAATATTAGAATTTTTTAGAAAAAATTAAATGAGTTTGTATTTTATAAACTGCATAATCTATTTGGAAATAAAATTTAATGACAAATCAAAGCTTGATGTATAAATTTAATAATTTGTATTGGATATATAAACTTTGAAAAATCTAGGATTTTTATAACATATATTTAAAAGAAAGTTGTAATTTATAAAAGAGTGTTGATGAGTATCTTACACAACATATATATAATTATAATATCAGTTTTATCAATTATAATATTTAATTAATAGGATATTGAAATTTTCAATTTACATTTTTGAATTGCAAGTTAAAAAAGTACATTTTCATCAGCAATGGAGTGCAACACTTGTAATAATATTCGAGAAACCGCCTGGAGTAAAACGGATGAAATAAATCTTTGCAAATATAAATCTTAGCGGGGCGGGGGAGGGAGTAACATGTCATGTCATGCTTGCGGCCAGACGATTATTTCCACTTTTTCCTGTAGCCGCGTTTAACAGCTGCCCCGATTGTTGGTGGCAGGTGAACGTCGCCAAGCCCAAGCAGATGGCGTGTGGTCCGCTCTTGTTGGTTCTTTTACCCTAGTCCTTTTTTACTTTTTTTAGGCCCAACCGTAGTCCCTATCGACATCGACCACAGGGTGAGAACGACGCAGATGTCGGCCTCACGGGAAATTCATCCATGTATCAGCGCGCGCCCGAACATTTTTTCCTTTCGAGTTTTCTTTTCGCTCCTCGTGCGATTGCATACATGTACATCATCTTTTATTGTTTTTATTGAATGCTGACAAAACTTTTAAAGTGTAAGATGATGTGATATTGTACTTTTCATTGTTCGATTGAGTAAGGCTGTGAAGTGGTTTGATTTAATAATATTTGCTTGGTGAAAAGTGAAAAGGACGTATTTCGTCAACTACTCAAACGACTAAGTAATATCGATATACAGTAATGTTGATATTTTGTTATCGCATTAGGTTTTTTTTTTGTACTGTTAATCTTGAGTACTTGAACTTTTTTTTAAAAAGAAAAAAAAGAAAATTTTTATTTTAAGGGCATTTTGAAATTATTAAAATGTAAATGAGAAGCTTTCACTGCCAATGTTGTGCAAATGCTTCGCTGATCTAAGCAACTATAGAACCGGTTAAATATTAACAAAAACTTAAAATTTTTGTATTAATCAGTCGTTTAAGCGTATCCAATATAAATTTTTGTTACTTTTAAAATTGTGATTAATAAAAAATTTATCGCTAATATTAAACAATAAATTATTAACGTTGTGTGGATTAGTATGCCTCGTATACATTATTTATTTAACCACGTTAATATATTGAAATAAAAATACTTAATGTAGTTATGTTAACGAAGTATGTAACGAAGTAATAATGTTAACGTTGTAAACTCAGTCGAAATAATATTCAAAAACTAATTATTTTTTTAAAGTATTATAGATCATTTTTTATTATTAAAAAATATTAGTATTTAAAATAGAAAATTTAAGAAAAATTATAGAGTAGGAGTACGTGTTTGATTTCATAAAAAAAAAAAAAAAAAAAATGAGAATTGGAATTATTATTGACTTTTCAAGTACCCTCTGTATATTAATTAAAATTTCAAAATAACTTATCATTATTAAGATTATCTCAGATTAACTCATTTCAAATAAATAAAATAATAAAATAATCTATTACTTTTAATTTATTGGACTAGTAATTCAACCTTCATTATGTTATAATTAGATCGTTTAATGAAATTATATAATATCTTACAATAATATACAATTAAAAACATAATTTGACACTATATTTATTGGAGTCGAATGTATTCTCAAGAAGATAAATTAAACAATAAACTTTTTGATGATAAAATTTAAATTGTATAGCAATTGAGAATTGATAATTATATAATTTTGCTTCATATTCATTTTAATTCATATAATTACAATTAAGATAAAGATATTTAGAAACCTAATTATCTATTAGTGTTTCATTAATGAGCTCAATTGATTTTATATTTGCTAAATTTTTATCACAACCAGTTAAATTATAATAACAAAATATAGAGTCTATGATACTGCGTTTTTTTTTTAATTTATTTCATAAACTTAATCAATCGAACAAAATGAATCGATTATGATATAACAAAAAATACATGGTTTTGTAATACCCTGTACTGTTATTTATCTATAAATATAATTTAAACTAGAATGCTTTGTCAACATTTTCTGTTAATTCGAATTTATTAAAAAATTCTTAAATTTTTCAGATGCTTGAAGATTTTACATTAAATTACTAACACCTACAATGCAATGAGATAATAATAAAATATATATTAAAATTTTTTATAAATACATCGTAGATATTACATATATATATTTAATTTGTTTATTACATTTTTGTAAATTAATTAATTTAATTGTAATTTAAATTTAAGTTTATAAGATATTTAAGGTTTTTGAATATTTTTCTCTTAATAGCATTAGCAAAATAAAGATTTTCTATTTTTTCATTTACCTTTTATATTTATTTTCTAATTTAATTGAAAAATATCTTCATGATTTCTGTTTTCACCGTTAAAAATCTTTTATAACAAAGACTTAATTGAGAATTAAGGTATTAATTTACTTAATTTATTTAAATTTATTTAAATTATTTATGTTCATGATTTACACAAAGCCGATATTTATATAAAAGAACTCTCATTAATTACATGTACTTTAAGGTACATAAAATTTTATTTAGCTTTTGAATTGTTAATGAATTTTTCATGTTTCGACTTAATATTAAAGTATGCGAATATTGATCACGTGTATAATTATAAGTTTATGATAATTAAATTTAAATATTTTTGTATTTGTAACAATAGTAGTTTAATTAATTCATATACATAACAAATATGAAGGGCAATTTACTATAATTGTTATAGTAAACTAAAAGAAAGTATTAATTTTTTACATTTAAAAATATTTTAGATATTAAATTTTACAATCGATTAAATTATTCATATGTCGAAAGTATATAAATTTTTATTACTTATACTACACATAATATCTTTATAATTAATTAATTATTATTTTTTGTTTATGAAAATAATTATTTCAAATTTATGCAGTAAATTATAAAGTCTTTGTACATTACTTAGAGCATATCATGAATAATATAATAAATAATATTAATCATTAAATAATTTAAATTTATCTCTAATTTAGATAATGTACAATAAAATTATTATTTTGTAAATTTAACAAAAATAATTTCATTTTATAATAAATATAATATACAATAATGTAATTGAATAAAAAACTCTACTGATATGTATCTAGGCAATATTGTTTGCAATTCTAACAGTATAAAATATAAAATTATTTTTCATGTTCAATGTATGTAGTTTTGCTATAAATAAATTGGAAAATACGAACAAATTTGAATATTTTGATCATTAATCGTAACCTGATTCCGTTTATTCATAAAATTTTTTTGTTTTGGAATATTTATATCAATATTTTTAATTATTTTTAGAAAGTAAGAGATAATTTTAATTAAATTTTTATATTTCTATTATTTTTACATAAATTTTGATGAGAAATACATCGATATATATTATATACATGATTAGAAAAATAATATTTTTTATGATTGTTGAAGATTTTTTTCTAAACCGTTGTTTATAAAAATATTTATATAATTTACGTTCTGAATTGAATTTTTTTAATTTGAAATTGATTAAAATATTGTATTGTAAACATAAATATGCGAATGGTAAAAATTACATAAATATATTAAATGTTGATAATTTAATATTCATAATTTTAGAAATTTATGTATTGTGCTTCTGCAGTCATTATAAATAATTAACATAAAATGAAAAATTTAATTACTATCATACAACGATTTTAGTTGAATAAAACAAGCCAGAATAGCTGAATATTTCTTAAGCCTATATCGGTATTTTATTGCTAGTATGAGTATTTTTTTTTTTTTTGAGAATGTTACAAACACTTACGAAACAGCCTATTCATTAAACCAATTCTAAAAATACCGATACAGTAATTATTTACTAATTACTTTACTTTTAATAAAATAGAAATATCTTTCAGCTTTTTTTCCAATAAAGATTCTGATACACACAGTATGATGTCAAATACTTGCCAAGAAGCTTTTCAACTGAATTTTATAGAGACAAACCCACAAGGTAAATTAACTTTTAATCTTCCTTTCCACTCGTGAGCAGAGATTCACTATCGGGAGAAGTAGTATTAGGCATCGGATTCCTTTACCAGGAGAAAAGTTTAAGTTCAACAAATCTAGTTGAGGACCTCAAAATGCCAGGTATAATTAATTCATAATAGAAAAAGGAAAATTACTACAATAAAGGCTAAGATCTCGTGTGGATGCAACACAGGGAACCGAAAATGCACGACTCACTTCGACGAGTTTCACAGCCGACTTCCTTTTCCTTAGAATAGCCACGATCTTAGTTTTTTTCTTTTTTTTCACACTCAAAATTACTCTATTAGATAAAGTTCGTATAAAATATTAACCAGAAAATAAGTATACAAGTATCAACTGCCAGCTTTTTTTTTATAGTTTTATGAAAGTAAAGAAAAATATTTACATTGTGGTATAATATTCAGATCATTGTTTAAAAGGTAAAAAAGTAATGTAACATTATTATATTACTATCACATAAATGTTCTTAATAACATTTGAAAAGTTAATACTCTTCTTAACAATTTTATAGAATATTTTATCGATTTATTGATTGTATCGGATTTTAAATAATTAGGTTCAAATTAATTTTAACCTAAATACAAATTACGCTTGCATCTTCGACTTTATTATATTTATTATAATTCTTTATTATCATATTCTTCAGACTTATATTTTTTATATTGAATCATTGATTTTTAAGTAACGAGTATCATCAATCAATTTTTGTATCACTGCATGCTACGCATACATTTCAATTGTACTTAATCTTCTTATTTTTAAAAAATTTCAAGCGTGAAGTGTAAAAATTGCACGTGATAAATATCTTAACGTGTTCATTTTCATTTCAATAAAAAACAAAAGTGTAGCAGTAATATCACGACTTTCAATTCCGTATCAGTCTAATTCGTTGGATTGATGTTTATAACAAACTAATTTCGCCTTAATTCTTAATTTATGAATATGCTAAAAACAACAATTGATTCCTTCCTTTTACCAGTATTTAATTAATAGTTATAATTTAACCGGTCGAGTTTATTGCCTCGTGTCATTCACCGTTTACCAAGAGATGCAACCAAACCTGGTAAAGTGGTTAGAGTAGGTTTTTTTTGTGGATTGTTTAAAATTGGCATTATTGTTCGTTACGATGTACCACTGTTACTATAATTTTTTATTATGATTCTTCAATGTTATTGTTATATTAAAGAAATATTATAACTTTGAAAATTATAATAACAAATATATATAAAATTTTTAAAAAGTCAAAGATTAATTTCAAATTAATAGGGCTTCTTTCATTTCAGTTTCTTTATGCGTTATGAATATTTTTAATTTCTTTAAATTTTGGTCTTTATCCTAAACAAAACAATCTTTTATGTTTTACTCGAAGGAGTTAGCATTAATACATATTGTATAAATGTATTTATAAATTTAAATTTATTATTATTTTAAGAAAAGATAAAACTAAAATTAAAAATTTAAAAAATTTTTTTACATTATTAAAATATATTCGTATTAAGTCACTATTTTTTTTTTTTTTAATATTTAAAGACTGTATGTAAATAATAATTTTATTGTACATTATCTAAATTAGAGATAAATTTAAATTATTTAATGATTAATATTATTTATTATATTATTCATGATATGCTCTAAGTAATGTACAAAGACTTTATAATTTACTGCACAAATTTGAAATAATTATTTTCATAAACAAAAAATAATAATTAATTAATTATAAAGATATTATGTATAGTATAAGTAATGAAAATTTATATACTTTCGGCATATGAATATTAAATAAAATATACTTTTAACGGTTGTTTTACCTTAATTAGATACTTTGGTTTATTCAAAATTGGTTAATTTGGGTTAATAAAGATTTAGTCATAAAGCTAAGTTATATCAATCAAAAAATTAATTGAACAAAGTTAGTTTTAAAAATAAACTCTATAAATACTATAATTCTATCAATTTTAATTAAAAAAATTTATTTACTTTTTTAGCTTTATTGCATTTTACTTACGTATTTATTTGAATTCTGTATACATTAAATATTTACATATTTTATCTTGATTTTTAAAACAGTCGATAAGTATAATTTTATCAAGGATATTTAAAAAAGAATAAAATTAAAAATATTAAATGTAAAAACAATATTATTCAATATTAAAGTTTAAAAATACCATCAAATTGAATTATTAAGTAATTTTAAATTATTATCATTGTAATAATTATAAATTCAAATAAAAAAGTAAGACAATTTTATAATTATATAATAATTAACCATTTAAAATATTAAGAAATATGCAAAATAAAAACAATGACAACTACATTAATGAAATTCTCATAACTACTTGATTAAAATCAGTTTTATTTTTCTACATTAATGAGTTATTACAAGATAAATACCATAGAATAATTTTATGATTTTAAATAAATTGTTTAAGCATTATATGTATTATAGTTTGTATATCAAATAATTTTATTTTTTTCATTTTAATATGGTTAATTTAATGATTAATGTATGTTAAATAATAAAATGTCTACAAAAATGATTTATATTCTTCAATACAAAAAAAAAAAAAATTAAAAAAATTTAAATTATCATAAATTATATTAAAATTACATTATAATTATATTTTAATTAATTAATTGATCATTTAATTGATTCACAGTAAAATTTAATTTTTTATTTTACAATTTGATTTTAACAGAAAATGAGAAGTAGTGTATTTTTTGAAAGAATACTTATGTTTTTTTAAAAAAATATTATATTAAAAGAGGAAGTTATTAATACAACATAAAATCATTTATTGGATTTAGTAAAAAGTAAAGAGATAGTAATAAGTATAGTAAATAGTTTATATAATAAAAGTATAATAAATACATAAATAGTTTAAATTTAAGGCAAGTAAAAAATCGAAAACATGATAAATTTGTAATATGAAAATATTGCAGAGTGATTCGATTATATAAAAGTTTATATAAAACATGAAACAACGAGAAGAATTTACAGTTTAAATTAAAGCCAGTTGTGTAGTAATACATGAAAGGAAGGAACTAAATTGTGACATAATGAATACAGTGACAAGAAAGAGTGGGAGAGAAAAAGAGTAAAAGCAAAAGAGAAAGAACGACAAAAGGTAGAAAACCAGCTTTTTTAATGTAAAATTATAAGTTTTCTCTATTTCCGGCCACCTGACGACTAAGTGGAGGTAACAACAAGAGCAATGTATCTGCAATTTACATTTTCCGTCTTTCTCTTACATAGGGAATAAACAGATTTACAGATCCGACGTATTTCCTATTTTACCGACCCTGAATAAGCCACAAATTTAATTATAATAATGTTTTAACAAATTCGAAAATTCTTTATAATTTATTTATTATTTTATTTTTATAATTTTCTTTATGTTTAGTGAAAAATAAATAAGCTTTTATTTATTCTTATTACTTATTTATTTTAAGCTTTTTCAAGAAATGTTTTTATTATATATCAAAAAAGATTTAATTTAACAAACATTATCAAGAAAGTTTAGCAGAAAAATATTTCAATACTTATTCAATACATACTGTCTGAGAGTTATAAAATATTTCACATTCTTTTGAATTAACAGAGGAAATCAAGACTGCTTATAACTTAGTATTCTTATTTTTAAATTTTTCTCTACGAGTTAAAATATTAATTCATTTACAGTTTATACTATTGCATACAATGAGAAAAAGTTTCACTAGAATTTGAAATCATTCCAAAAGAAATGCGCGACATTGCAAAAATTTTACTTCAAAGTTATAGACATTAAAGCGATTTTGTAACTTTTATCACCTCAATTTCATCTAAGGCAAATATAGTATAACCGCTTTAAGATTAGTTATACAAATTAAATATATATCGAGGATAGTCTTCTGTATACTTTAGGAAATGGGATAAAGTACATATCTGACGAAGAAGCTGAAATCAGAGATTACTACTGAAATCTGAAAGTCGTCAATTGTCGTTTGAGAATAGTTAGCAGATGGCGCCACTCCCCAGTCTTTTCGCGCGAGTGGATGAAGTTAACTCCAGGCAACTGGCGTATGCGCACCAACTCCAATTTCGATTTATTTCACGCGGGTATGGATACGTGTATATTCAAGATGTCATTTTGAATAAGCATGACACTATTTTCTTTTTATATTGTTTTTTAATTGAGGCGGATATTAATGTGTATTTGTAGTACATTATCAATATCAAATGAAAATCAATGTACATGTGTAAAATTTTTAAAAGATATGAAATATGTTGTTCATTATGTTTTATTGTCAATAGACAAAGTTTTCAGGAGGTTTATTTTTTTGGCATTCGTAATTACTTTCATTGTTTGTAAGTACTTGTCATGCAATTTAGAGTTAAAATGAAATTTTTACATGCTACGAACATCAATTTTATTTTAATGTTGTTGCGGTTACATATCGAACACTCAGAGAAAATAGATCGATTTGTAGAAGGAGCAATATCGTCGCCACCAGTAGCATCGACTGCTACACCGACAATATGGGCGTAACGGGAGCTCACCACCGTCACTTATACACAGGCCTTATGGGCAGCAATAGGTATGGAAGGCGACGAATTCATGGAAAAAGGTGCATTTAATCTGCCATCCGGTTTACACGTAATATATATGGAGTAATATCGATCTCGGCGAAAAGCTACACGTGCTGAATATAAGCTCCTAGCCATCCGTCTTTCCTGACGAGAATCCCGTCGATATCGCATTTCGAATTTAACTATATATTTATACCAGGGGTTTTTTAGAATCGAACACTTCCGTAAATAGAATAATTGAGATGTCAAGAATCACTGGGAGATGATCCGAAGAAAGTGTTAGAAAAACTAAGGGATCACTACTTGAGCGAGAAAAATTAGAAATGAATATATCAAAGATGTGTAAGACATTCTTTGGACAGGTAGGGGAGTCAGTGGGAGAGTTAAGAGTCTCAATATTGAGACAATGATTTAGAGATATATTAAGAATGGATCTGCCTTTATAATTAGGTGAACTGACAGCTCCAGGACGACTGTTTTACATTAAAATCATTCGCTAGTATTGATGGAAATGGTGAATTAAAGAACGGCACAAGTTCAGAGAAATGTGAATTATTATTTGGGGAACAATAAAAAGAAAAAATTCGAATGGAACTAATAGCTGTGGCAATTTCTACATCTACAGATTTACCAATGTTTGAATCTGAGTTTATGGATTTATGTTTAAGATTTTTGCTTCTAACTAAAGCAACGTACCTCCAATTAAAGATGGCCTACCTCGCCTATAACAATAAAATTATGAAATAAAAAATTTTTTAGAACAGCTTAGATTTTTTCAGATATGCAAGCTATTTAAATCTCTTCCCCTTCGAGCAAATAAAGAAGTTCTAGTGTATTATACAAAATGCTGTTGGAATTCCAATTTGAAATGTGGAACGCATTATAGAATGAAATGGTCATTTTTTTGTTTGAAATTGAAAACAACTTCGTTAGTTACGTGGCTAATATAATATTCAATTAAGAACAAAAATGCCGATGGTGGAATGGCGAGTGATAAGCCTGAAGAGGTAAATGATGTTATTGATTAAGGGACTAGGTTGATTAGAGGGATAGAATATTTAGTTTTTTATGCTATTTGGATCTGGCTAAGCTTTTTCTGCGGAGAAGGTTCTTTTGGAGAAGAGAAGCTTTATGAAAAAGAGGAAGTGATTAGAATCACTGCCCTGGGATAGCGGATATGAAAAGTGATTCCATAGGATTAGTTTATGGGATCTTGGGGCAACTGCAGTAATTTGTTCTGTAAGATTCCTTACAGTTATAGCAAATGGGAGTTATATTAGATTGGTCCTTTTTCAGCGGTAAAAATGATTTAAGGTGCAGAGGGTGCATATAAATGGAAAAATACAATATTTCGTGATATAACCAAATTGTAAAAAACGTTTGCATTGGGCTGATATATTAGATTTACGCTTTTACTCAACTTCTATAACGATTTTCAGAGGTAGCGTAGGTTAAAATATATTTTATCTGTGGGAATGTCAGATCCCGGTAAATTATACCTATTGGATATGATTTTTCGTTATGGCATATACGATGAAGGCGCTTAACTGAAATACTTTGAGATTTAAAGTCTTGAAGAATTTTTTCTTCTCTGAGACTTTACAAAACATTGCGGAGGATTACTGTGACTTCTTCATTCTCCACAAATTAATGAGTAGAAAAATCAATTGTCTTAGCATCTAAAAATTTCGCGATAGCTTTAAAATCAGCTACCCTTGAAAAATAAACTCATATTAAATTTTCTGTGTTTACAATTCGTCTGAACTTTTCGGAATTATTTGCCATAATGGCCCGAATCGACGACCATGATTTGTTTTCTTTAATATTAATGGGGGTTGGAGCCTGTATTTAGGCAGGATAGAAGTGATTGTGGAATCATACTGATTTTGGATTTCCATTGTTGAGATAGATTTTGTGGAAATTTGGCAATTGAGAATAAGAATAATAATGATAGTGGGCGAAGAGATTTTTATTATTGGAAGAGGTAGAAATTTCGATTTAGCGCCAATTTCTTTTTGACCATACCGGGATGAGTTTATCCTCAGTAGTGGCCGAATCGGAAAATTCTTCATTAAAATGCGGGGAAGAAATAAGCGCGATGGTGGGTAGAACTATGTATCGTTACAACCGGTGGATTGAAGACCGCGAGTTGGCTTTCTAGACCATTCACGTTATTAATGTATTCTAGAAGAATATCTAAAACAGTGTCCGATGGTAAAGAAATTAGAGATTTCCTGGTAAGTGCATTTGCCATAGAAATGATGTAATTTCCAAGAAGTAGATCGGGAAATGAGTAGAGCGGCTAAAAGAACGGGATATGTTAAACAAAGATTACTCTAAAAAGAACAAATTATAAGTAGCTATAAGGGGTAAAATAAAAAAAAAATTATAGAATATCAGGAGTTGGTTGTTGTCTTGACATTTAAGACTGAGCACTATGCATGCAAAGTAGTCTGCACAGTGCCCAAGTCTGGAGAAGTTCTACTTACACTGACTGTTCACCAACTAAAAAGATCGATAAGGATGAGGTGATGGACTGTTCATGGCCAGGCGCAGTAATGAAGACTTCTACTCTTTACTTATAATTTCTTACTAGTTTTTCTTGTTTAGATGATGTATACCCTCTAGCAGTTTAATTTACATATGCCTTTACAATAAAGGTTTGACTCTAAATGCTGTAACATGCTATTAATACTCCAAGACTTCATTGCTTATTAATTATTCTTAGTGGATATATTTATAAAATTTGTTTCTGATATGCTGCAGCAACATCTTTGAATTTAGCTCTATTTCTATCCTAATCAATTGAAAATACTAGTGGTGGTATAGGAAAAATAGTTGTTTATACCTCGCACTTAAGTTATAATACATGTTTGAGGTCTCATTTACGAATTTACTTTTGGCACAATTTTTAATTAATCTCATTATAATGTTATACATTGAATTTGCTCACGGGATTAATTGATATTTTTCAAAAGATTATAAAAAAATACATTATTTAATTTAAATATATTTAATACAAAAATATGTTGTATTATATACAATACTATATTTAGCCATAATATATTATTGAAGATATTTTATTACTCAGACATAAAAAAATCTTTCGATAAAAAGTGATGAATATAAAGTTAGTACTTAAAATAACTATTTTTATTATAAAGTATATGCATGTGAATTACAAAAAATATTCTATTTAAATCTGTAATTTTAGGTATTAATTTGCAAAAATAATTAATATGATAATGTTATCAAATAAAAAATAGCATAAACTGTATAAATAATTAAAAATATAAATTTCATAACATTTTCATTTCATTAAAAGAAAAGAAATTGGTGTGTAATGAAAACAGTATTTTAGAAAAATAGAACTGTTTCTCTATTAAATAATTTTAAATAAAATGTATGATCAAATTCTGTACATTTTTTAAATTATAGTGAAACTATATGATAATATATTAATTGCGCTATAAAATTATATAAAATAAACAAATAAACATAGAAATAAATACAAATATTAATACTTAATACTTTTCTATTATAAAAATCGTAATTTACTCATAAAAAAATAATTATTTTTAAAAAAATAAAATTTTTATCATTCGTAAAAAATAGATTATTTCATTTTTATACCACTTGTACTAAATATTAATGAGTTTGAAAATGGTTATGCATTAATATACTAATTTTTAATTATTTTTGTTGTCTAGAATATAATTAATTTACAATTTTTTTAAAAAAATTTTTTTCAAATTAATATAAATAATTGAAGAAATTTTTAATTTCTAAGAAAAAAGTAATGTAATAAACTTTATTTATTGTCTCATTATACAACTATATTATAATGATTTTTTCATTATTTTTATTGAATCTACTGATATTAAAAAAGAAACGATAAATAGGAATTACTATGAGTCTGAAATTTGTAACGTTACAAGTGACATAAAAAATTGAACTTTTTTAAAAATAAAAATTTTTTAAAAAAAACAGCATAATGCACATTGTATATGGATAAAATACTCAAATAAATAAAAAAAATACATTTCACTCTTAAAAATGACCCCTATCAAGGCGTGAGATTTCAGAAAAAATTTACTACCTTAAAAGTTAAAAATCTAAAAAGTAAAAAAATTATACTATGGCTAATATAAAGCATAAAAAAAATTTTTATATGAAAAAAAAATCCAATATTTCGACATATTTGTTTGTTAACAAACATGTCTCACTATGCATATACGTTAATCATCGATTAATTGAATATAACCAAAAATATTATACAATTATACCAAAGCTAATTATATAACTATTTTCAACATTAAATTTCGAAAAAAATGACTATTCACAATTCATGATTTTATGTCTAAATGACATTGTTATTAACAACTTAAATCTATAAGCTTATACGTATTAGTCTAAAAATCATTGATCTCTCTTAAATAACAATAAAACAGAAGATATTCTCCCTCTAGCGACAAAAATTCAAATTTTACTGACTACTTTATAATTATTATTACACTAATATATAATATCATTATAAGTTTTTAAAAGTATTTTTAAAATGTCGTTAAACATCTTATATTTTTTTTTTATCTAAGTCAAACGTTAAATTAAAAAAAAAACTTGAATAAAATGTAAATGAACTACATATTTAAATTATTTTATTTTTATTATAGTATTAAATGTAATAAAACATGTAACATTGTTTATAGAATTTGAATGTATCATATAACTACACTTGAAGGATATTATTCGGCTTGGTTATTTTAATACTCAAAGTAAATATTGGCAAATTAATATTTTATTTATTACACAATTACTTATCTTAAATAATATCATAAAAAAATAAGTAATATTAATTTTTAATTACGTATTTTAGTCACAATTATTTGAATTCAAAATTTTCATTTTGCTTTTCATTGAATTATTTCATATAATTACACATAAAAGACACATTATAGAATAAGAAAATACTTTTCTCTGTATCTTAATTTCATAGTTTTCAAATTATTTAATTCAGTCATTATTATCAATTTATAATAAAGTATTTATTAATATCTTCAGCAAGTACTTTAAAGTTGCTAAAGCTAGTCACGAGAAAACTAGCTGGTGCAAAGAATTATATTTAAATTTGAAAAAGAAATGCAAAGTATTTTAATAACGATGGATATTGATAAACTAAGCACGTGATTATTCAACTCATTAATTCTTTTTATAAAATATCTGATTTAAAAAAAAAATTGCATATTTAAAATGTATTTAATGAACTTTTATATTATAATTAGAATTATTTTGTAATCTGTACTATTTTGGAGGGCATTATAAATTCAATTAATTTTTATCATTGTTCTAAAACAGAATGCTTATATCTTAAAAACACATAAGAAATAATTAAGAAGTTAGTGTGTTGTATTTGTTAAAGTTTGAAATAACAAAAGAATATCGATATTTTTTTATTTAGGAAATGAGAAAAACAAAAAGTTAATTCATTTGAAACAAGGATATTATTAGTGTCCTCCCATATTTATTTTGATATTTTCAAAATAGAATAAATTTATCTTAAAGTTTCATTTATTTAAGATATCAATTTTCCAAAAGTAGATCTGCCTATATTTTAAAGTTGTGGGAAATTTACTAGGTTTTATTCAAAGGAACCTAAATTTTATTTATTATTAACAGTCGAAACTTACAATATTTTATCATATATTGTTTCAGGTCATAAAAATGACTTAAGATGTTGAATAAAATATAAATAATTGCTTTCAAAATAGTAATTAATCATACCAACTAAAATAAATTATAATGCCTTACAATAGAAATAAGATAATAAAAATGTCAGATCATTAGAAATATTTGGTGAAGGTCAAGCATAAAAGAGCCAATAATGACTTCAATGAGAAAAAGAAAATAGAAATATAGACGTGAAATGAAGTAAACGAGTCATAGTGGTCAAATTTGTAAAAGCAAGCTCAGAAATAACTTTGTATATTTCCATTCAATTCAAAATATAAAGGAGAATTGAATGATCTACTTGCTGCTTGTGGAATCAATTATGTAGAAAAAGAAAATCACGAATTATGCTTAAAATTGATATTCAATTGTCTTTCATGGAATAAATAGACAAAATCATTATGCAATTATTTTGTTTAAATTTATCGTGAATTTTAATTCAATTTACCTTGTAAAATAATTATATTTTTTATAGATATTATTATTTATTTTTCGGTTTCATTAATTTAATATAATTAATCATACTTTTTCTTTATATTTCATTGAAGATTTAGATGAAAATTATACGGTTCAATACATTTTTTTTTTTATTTTTTATTTGTAAATTATTATTAATATTTTTTTTCATTAAGCTTATTATCAAAGTTAATATTTATGAGAGTATTTGAGATAGGAGGTTTTATTAGAGAACAAAAAGGCCAATCGATCATCAGCAAATATCGAAACGTACATTATTAATACAGTTTTTTTCTATTGTAGGCGCTATTTTAAAAAAATAATGTTATTGTGCACAACTGTTCACAAATTTTACACTTTTAAAATTTATTTATTTGAAGTCTTAAATATTTTTAATTATTTATATTAACAAATGAAAACGAAATATAATACAAATGTATGTTTAAAATTAACAAACATACTGATTTTAACCTGATTTTGATGAATTTTGAGATGATTTTGAAATATTTTAAAGATCTTGTCAAAGAATTTTAAAATTACTAATTTTGAAATTTTCTCTTTTAATTATCTTGAAATGAAGGCATTAGGGTAACAATGGCTCACAAATTTAATGGCGTGTAATTTTTATGTGCAAAAATTTATTTTTTAATGAAAAATAATTTTAAATTTAGTCAATTCAAGCTTGCAAAAATACACTCATAAAAATTTAATATAATTCGAAAGAAAGTAAAAACTTTAATTTTATATTTACAACTATACTTATTTTATTTTGTAAACAAAATAAATTAATTTACATTACACGGTGGCTTGAGATAGAATAAATATATTTGAAATATAATATGCGTTAAAAAAACGTATTTCTATTTATATCACTCGTTTAGTAAAGCTACACCCAAAATAATTAATTCTTCAAGTTTCATTTGAAGTAAAAAAGAAATATTAAGTTAAAAACATTTATTTTGATTATTATTATCATGAATGTAATTTTAAAATATGATTTAGAGTATATAAATATAGGTACATAAATAAGTTATAAAAATTATATATTATTAAAATTTGGATTAAGCTTTGAATAACAATTTCCACGAGTAAATTCAAATTATTTAGTACTGTTTGTATAAACTGAAACTCATTTTAATAGAAATTTTATAAATTTCCTTAGGTCTGACATTATTAACAATAATGCTAATTTTGTAATTGACTACTCCTGAATTCTTCACAGACAAGTGAAAATTATATTAAGAAATTGTATAAAACACAAAAAGTCGTGAACCAATCGATAATTGTAATACTAGCCATTTGTGTTATTTTATTTGCATCGACGTAAATTATTTTTTTATAATTTCCGTTTATTTGATTCATAAATACTTAAAAAAGATATTTGATAAAAATTAAAGAATTTTTTTGATAAATTTAAACTAAATATAAAAAATATAAATATAAATAGAATATTTATTTTGCAATTATTATATAATATATTATAACGCGATATTGAAAAATAACGAAATTTATTGAATATTTTAAATTATATTTTTTTGAAACGAATATTCATATGTTATATTGCAAAAATAACTGTCATTTAATATGTCATAAAATGTTTATGAAAATGTTAATAAAAAAGACTGCACGATTAATACTTCGTATGAGTTATTGATTTTATTAATTTTTAAATATTTTCTTATGTTCTTATTCATGTTCTCTATATATAGATAAAATATAAAAATATTTTTGTTACGATAGTAGTAAAACATTGAATGATATAAAATTATATAAATTATAAATTTATAGCTAATACAATTTTTATAATGTAATAGTTAAATTATTTCACTTAACTTCAAATATTAATTTTTTTCATTTAAGAGAGATAATGAAATCCAAAATAAAAAATATTGTTTTAAATATCGAATTGCTAAAATTTTAATAATAAGAAAATAATTGTTTTCTGGATGGGAGCTACATAAAGTATAAACCGCAGTATTTTCACACCGGCCGGTGTAACTTTCATTTAAATGCGCGCGCATCGTCTTCAACCCCATTCGTATTAAATCGATAGTGTACTTAGGTATCCACGATGGGGGTGAGAGTAATAACTTGGATTCTGTTCATGGTCATCCTAATTCAAAAGTTCAATTTTATTGGTTTCAGCTTTAAGTAGCTATCTATAGTTTAGCTGTATCTTGTGCCTGCAGCTCGACTTACAACACTAAGATAAGGCATAAAATGTATCGAATAAATATTTTTATTTTTATTTAGCGTATTGTTTAATTTTTATAGCAATTATTTGGATTTGGAAATTAATGAAGATTTATTTTATATATATATTCTGAAAGCACGGGAAAAAGAAACCACATCAATCCTACGTCATTTCTGTTTTTTTATTTTTATTTTTTCCTATACTACACCCATATGAGCCATATTTATATCATCGATTTTACGCTTCACGCACAAAATTGAAGCTCACGTGGTAAAAATAGAAAGAACATAACAGATATGTACATAAAGGCTGTTCGATTACAATCAATATCATTGTAAAGATGGAAACTTTGCAGTGGATAAATGTGGTTAATTAAAAAAGAAATATTAGAAGCAATCATAAATTAGATTCCCGACTATGTCTGCGCAGATGATAACGTTTTGACAAAGGGTATGCAATTGTTTTACTCGGATCACCTTTTATATCAATTATTATTCAATCTTTTTTTTTTTAAGTATAATTAATAAATGATATAAATGATTTAAAATTACTATTTATATTTTAAATAACATCTTTGAAATATTCTTGCCATTGCAATGATTTAATACATTTAATAATCCATATAACCAAATGCGGTGTTTGACAGCTGTTATAAATCATGTTTTTTTTTGTTAAAAATATATCAACCTATTTAGTGTATTTACATTTATTATGATCTCGAGTTTGAAAGACATACAATAAATATATATAATAATAATGATCATAATGATTATTCGGTAATAATTTTGAATAATTGCTGTAAATGAGAAAAAGTAAATAATAATAATATGATAATGAAATTCTTAATTAATAGTGTGTGTCAAAATTATTTTTTTCGTGTGATAAAATGTTAAATGAATTTAAAACAATAAACTTATTTTTTATAATAATACTCTTATAATAATAATATTGAATTTTTATTTTTAGAAAATTCTATGAATACATTTGCAAAATCGGGTAAATATATTTTTAGAGTAACATTTTCAGCAAAAAAAGAAAATTAAAATGTTAAAAATATATTATGAAAAGACCGAAAGATTTTATTTCAAAAATTTATTAAATATATGAATATTATTTATTTATTTTATCCTAAAGAAAAAATATCGCAATTATATGTTTTTTAAATGTATTTATTTTAAGTAAAATTTAATATAACCTGCATATTTTATATTATGATTAGATTCAGATGACCAAGTTTTAAAGATTTTTAAAGACTGGTAAAAAATGTTTTATAAATTAATGTTATTTAAAAATTAATATATGATTTCGAAAAGTACAGAATCAGTTATAATTTTTTTAAAATTAATTTTCAAATGCATTTTTATTATAATGACAATTGTTCTACTGAAGATTGTTTAAATTACATTTACATTTTCCATTCCATCTATTAACGCTAGTTACGTTATAACATAAATTACAAATTGATGTGTGCATTTATTTACACGTATACATAAATTAAGAAAAAAATAATGCATTATTTAGTTTTATTTTATTTTTGTAAATTGTATATTGAATAAATTGGTATTTATAAAGTAAATTGATTAACACAAAAACAACAATAACGACAAAAAAAAATAACAATACATATAATATATATAATAATGATAATAGAATTTACATTTAGTAAAATAATACACATAAAATTTTTTTTTAATTTCATAAATTAAATCATTTAATAAAATAATGAAATAATAATATTGAAAAATTCATATATTTTTAAATATTTTTTCTTGTAGTATTATCTAAAAATACTCTTTAAGCATTTTAATAAATATTATGAGCTTGTAATTCACAATATTTTAAACAAACTGATTACTTATAATGTGATAAAATGAAGAAATTAAAACTGGTTCATTTATTTATTGATCGCTTAGAAGTTGATTCTAGAAATATATACTATAAGTCATTTTTATTATTTATGGTATTAAATAAAAAAAAAATTTTGTTTTTAAATACACATTTTAACATATACTTTGCTAAACTAACAATACATTTATAGTGTTAAATTTTCTTTTAAAACGTTAAATTTCATTAATTTTATTAAATTAATTAAATTTCATCAACTTTGATTGAATTATTTGTTGAATAAAAAAAACAACATCAAATATAAAAATTATCTGAAAGTTCTGGGAGATATTATTTTATCTTCAAACATTTAAACTACAAAATGCATGTCCAACTATAAGTAAAATATCGAATGTTTTTAATAATCCATAATATTCGTTATAATTCAGGTTATCCATAATTTCTTTGAAATAAATTGAAGACTTTTGATTATAGTTTATGATTGGTGGAAATCATGAACTTATACAATAGATTGTAGATAATGCAAACAACTCATAGCCGTGTAATATATATGGATTCAGAAGATAAAAAAGCGTATTTTCATCAGTTATTAATTCATATCTGTGCTGTAGTTTTGCTATTTTGAAAAGAAAAATAATTTAATAGTAATATTTTCTCTTTTCACATTAAGTGTCGAATGAGCTGCCCTTTCCACATATTTTCGTTTCAGGGAGAACATTGACTTATTTTCTTGTGTATTTGATGATCTATGCATTATAATTAACTTGCTAATTAACTTTATACTCCAAGAATCGACGTATCAATCTTAGAGATACAGATCTTTTAAAAATATCTGAAAATAATTGTTTTTGATCTCTTGTTGATATTACAAACACACGAACACATCGAGGGTGAAACGCGTCATAATGTCATGAGACGCGAAAAGAGCATTTGAAAATCACTGCGTGTTTTTTATTTGATGAAAAGGAGAAAGAAGCTAATTAATTTGGCTTTATGTTTTTTTCTTAGAATTTCTTGTGCAATATTTTACAATAATATATTTGGTTCGGGTACTGATTCCGACTCAAGTGTACGGGCGCAAGATTGCAATTGGGGTTGCGATCCTTGTATTGGGTCGTCGATGGTTGGGTTTACTATGTAAATTACCTGCAATTTGCAACTGAGTGCCGAGACCCCGAATACTGGTGTTTTTAATCGGCGAGGAATTATAAATACTTAAATCATAAACTTCTTTTATCTTCATTATTTTGGCACTATACATTTATTTTATTTATGATATTCTAGTTTTTACGTTTTTTAACAATGATTGCATTTTTTTTTTTCAATTTTTCTATACCCATTATTGTTCATCAGCTGGTTATGTATATTGAGATGAAACAAGAATTGAGACTCATTTTCTTTAAACGAAAATTCGATTAGAATATTGGATACTTTTTTTCTATTACCTCTGATTGAATTTTCTCAATTATTAATATTACATTTTTTTTTTTATTTTTAAACATTGATTACAGACTAAAACTTTAACATTCATTTTAAAGTGCTTATAATTTAAAACTTTAGAAGACTTAAAATTACATTTGCTGGTTTAATGAAAGGTTAATTGAAGACATTAAATTCAAAAATAATGTTTGCGAAATGACATTTTTTTAAAATGCTTTTTATAATATAAAACCCTTAATATAATAAAGAAATTTCCTAAAAAACTAAATGAACTGTACAGTCAATAAAAAATAATTTTTTTTTATTTACTATGCACCTCATTGGATTCTTTTAAAAATTCTTGTTTTATACTAAAACATGAAATTTGTTTCGGATCAAGCTTTACAATAAAAACTCTGTATTGTTAATAAAATAAGCTATTCTTAATTCGAGGTAGAATATTTTCAAAACGTTTAATGTATCCATTGCAATTCTTAAAATTTAAAAATAAAAATAATTAGACTGATTTTGAAATGAGTTAGTAATTTAATTAATGAAAATGTATTGTTAATAATAAATTTTGGTTTAATTCTGTTAAATAATCTATTAAAATACATTCTTTATTTGAAAATTACATTTTCTAATAATATAATATTATTTATGTTGAGTATTGCAATATTTTAAAAAAAATTTATTTATGCGCTTGATGTTGATTTGAAATATATGTTTATTTTATCGAAAATTCTGTTATCGACGTAAATGTTGAATATACAAAAAAAGGTATAAGAAAAATTAGATTTGAATGTTGTATACGATGCATAGAAATTTTTTTTTATACTCTTTACAATTATAATTGTGAATAATATTTTATGATGTAGAATAACATCATTGTATAATTTATAAATATTATTAAAAATATTACTAGTTTAAACTATATTATTATCATTTATTAATAAGCAATGTTTTTTGTTGTTTAAAATGTGCCTTAAAAGAGATTAAAAAGAAATATTATAGTTTTTTTATTCTGGCTAATTTAAAATTTCGTTATTGAGTTTTCATTTTAAAATTTAATATTAATTTTAATATTATAGAAATAATAATTTTTTATACATACACATATGAACAATTCTTACTTTTTCTATTGCGTAAATGTAATGATTCCTGTGTATTTTGCTTAATTTTTGTTAGCTTAAATGAATGTATCAAACTTTTTAAAATGTGACATTTAAATGAATATAAATTTTACATATTTTAATGAAATAATAAAATGATTCACATACGCCATTGTGTACATTAAAAAATTTAATATCTTATTAATAAAATTATAAACAGTAATATATAATGAATTCTTTAATAAATTTTTAACGTAATATTCAGTGAGAAAATTATTTTCAATTGTAGGTAATGCAATTTAGAGAAGCATATATAATTTGTCTGCCATCTAACGGTCACTTGGTACATGCATAGAATATACATAATTTCGGGTTATATTATATTGAAATTTTAAGAACTGACTTAAATTTAATCATTTGATTTTTTTATCAATATCTGAATTTGAAAATTATTTAAATTTGAATTAGTTTAAAGGAATTCTAATATTTTATTAGATTTATAGAATTTGCAAATAAATTTTACAAGTGGCGCCATCTTTCACTTAACTATACAAACTCCGAAGATATCGACCATTAAAAAAAATTATGTATTATACACGTTTAAAACCAATTGATTTAAGCTTTGTTTTGTATTTTAAAGCAGAAGCTCAAAGGATATCTAAGATTTATTAATTTTACTTCTGCGTTGCTTTACTTAAACCTAAAAATACAGAGAAAATTCGCATCAATACCACCGCAAACGTTATCTCTAGCTTATTTTGCCTTTGAAAGCGCAAGCGCTTATTAAAAGAGGATTTGATATATAATTCTAAAGGATGGCAGAGCACGGAGAGGAGGATGGAAAGATCGAGCAGAGGAAAGGGAAAGAGATAATGCATGAGTCGTCTTGGTTGGTCGCGCCGTCGCCGTCAGTCGCTGCCGCCGCCGTCGCCGCAACAGCAGCACGACCTCTTTCTTCATCAGGAGTAGTAACCGCAGCACCACCACCGCCAGGAGCAGTCGTGGTAGTTGTCATTTTCGCTAGGATCCGTCCGTGGATTCTGCTTGCGGATGACTTGCGTGGTGCGCGCAACGACGAAGGGCAAAGCTCTACACACTCATAAAAACGACCCTCGCACCACCCGTCCTCAGGAGTACATGTCGCAGGCCGCCATCTTTGGCACGAAATCAAAAACAACCACGGCCGCACTTGCTGCTCGTACTACTTCAGCGCCACGGTTTGGCAAGTGTGCGGGTGCATAGAGTTGCGTGGATCTACCCTCAGCGCCGCTTCTGGAGCACCAGCTACTTACGCGCACATGTGTGCTAAGTGAGAGAGTGCGCGCGCGCGATCCTCCACGTCGAGCCCCCATAGACGTCCTCTCCGCGACGAGCTGAGTTCTGGCTTAGGAGCGAGAGAGCGAGGGTAGGAGAGAGGGAGAGAGAGAGAGAGGAATCGAGCCGCACGCGTCGCCAGTGTCGCAAGTGGAAACAGGCCGAGCTGCGGTGCGGCGGAGCTCAGATACCTCGCGGAATAGGATAGGACGGCGTTTTCGTTCTATCCGTTTCATTTCCTTTTTTTATTTTTGGCAGCACACTCTCGTGACATATCACCTAGTGTACGCTAGACAACGACGAGTGACTGAGGCGGAGGACACGTAAGGCACACGTGTGTCCCCTGTGAATTAAACATCAGTCGTGTGTGTGGTGAGTGGCAAACTCCCTCCTCTTCGCTGTGTGTATGTGTACACGGGCATATACGTAGATACGTATTTATAAAGGCGCGAGTGTTCGATAAGACCGAGACACACACACACATTTGAAGGAGTCGACGTCGACGAGTGTGCGTGTGTTCTCTTTTTTATCAGCCATAGGACGAGAAGACGGTGCGAAGTTTACCTCGAGTGTCCGTGCACGCTTCGGCAGCGAATCTTGTGTCTACGAGAACGTGTTTTCCCAGTGTACCCTCGAGGCTAAGGCACAATTTCTCTTTCTGCTATCTCCGTGGCGCTTTGCGAACAGCCTCAGGATTGATCAAGGAGCTGTCCTTTTCCATGTGGCTGACGTCGCCCTTGGATAAACAGTTGAGATATTACAAATCAAATAATAAAGTAGAACAACCTCAGCTTAACGTATTTCTTATTCGTAGTAAGAAGAATTGTCTGAGAAGTAAAGGAATGGCGGAATTGAACGAGGAACAACATTGACCCACTTCCTAGGGCATTACGTTCCTTTTGTTTTTCTTTGTTTCTTAAATAATCAGTCAAGTCTTTAAATCAATATCTGCAAAATAAATTTACAGTTATCCACTCCTGTGGAGTGGTATTAAAGTTAATTCATTGGTGCCAAAACATATCTATCTATTTTAAGCTCTCTCTGATTATTAGGAGAGAGTACAATTTTTTTCAGACGCAAAGTTAATAAAAAACAGTCGAAATTCTGAGAAAACTTGATATCCGTGGAGCCCTAGCTGGCTCGAGCGGCTCTGGTAAAATGGGCAATAATGCCACAAGCTCCAATAAAAAAGTGGATGCTGCAGAGAGTGTCAAAGAATTTTTAGAACAGGCAAAAGAAGAGTTTGAGGACAAATGGAAAAAGAATCCAACCAATACTGCATCACTTGAAGATTTTGACAGAATCAAAACACTTGGAACAGGTTCTTTTGGAAGGGTCATGATAGTACAGCATAAGACCTCCAAAGAATACTATGCTATGAAGATTTTGGATAAACAAAAAGTAGTCAAACTGAAGCAGGTTGAGCACACTTTGAATGAAAAAAGAATTTTGCAGGCAATTGAATTTCCATTTTTAGTTTCTCTACGTTTTCATTTTAAAGATAATTCAAATCTATACATGGTATTGGAGTATGTACCTGGTGGAGAAATGTTTAGTCATTTAAGAAAGGTTGGCAGATTTTCAGAGCCACATTCTAGATTTTATGCTGCACAGATCGTTTTGGCCTTCGAGTATTTACATCATTTAGATCTAATCTACAGAGATTTGAAACCTGAAAATCTCCTGATTGACTCCCAAGGCTATCTTAAGGTCACAGATTTTGGTTTTGCTAAGAAAGTCAAAGGCAGAACGTGGACTCTTTGTGGAACACCTGAATATCTTGCTCCAGAAATAATATTGAGTAAAGGATACAACAAGGCAGTTGATTGGTGGGCTCTTGGAGTTTTGGTGTACGAGATGGCAGCAGGTTATCCACCATTTTTTGCTGATCAACCTATTCAAATATACGAAAAGATAGTTAGTGGTAAAGTTCGATTTCCTACACATTTTGGTTCTGAATTGAAAGATCTTTTACGCAGCTTACTTCAAGTAGATTTAACTAAAAGGTTTGGCAATTTAAAGGCTGGAGTGAATGATATTAAGGGGCACAAGTGGTTTGCTAGCACAGACTGGATAGCAGTTTTCCAAAAAAGAATCGAGGCACCTTTTATACCTAGGTGCAAGGGACCTGGTGATACCAGCAATTTTGATGACTACGAAGAAGAGATATTAAGAATTTCTTCAACAGAAAAGTGCGCCAAAGAATTTGCTGAATTTTGAAGGATTTGTTGAAATAAAGGTTAAAGCAATATATCAGCTGCTGGCTGTACCCATCGAGGAGCTGAGGTACAGAACATCCATGCATCACGTTTGAAATTCTATGCACCTCAAAGATCTTGGAAGGAAAAAGGAATAAATCCCATTCACCTAGTGATTTTTCATTGACCACAAGGGACTATTACATTCTCCTGGATTGTGTTGTGACACCCTCTCCCAATCATTTATAGGTATCTCAGGGTAAGGTTTGAATGTTGAAAGAAGATGTGAAGTAGTTAAAGAAGAAATATAAAGGAGAAAGAGAGAGAAACAATGTGTGAAATCATTTTAATTTTGCTACAGACTCTTAGTATTGTTGTTGCCGATTGTGAACATCCTTGTTGAAAGAAAAACAAAAATTATGAATATTTAATTTTTGAAAATTTTCAAATTTTCTTTAAGTTGCCGTACAAAGTTATGCGCGTGAATCCTCTTTTCTTTTTTTATTATTGTGTAAAAAAGGAAAAATCATAATATAAGAGATGAGCGAGTAATTGATATGTTTGAGATACATCAAGGAGAATTTCGAGTGGTCACCTCAAAGGAAGCAGCAAGAAGTCGAAGGAGGAATACACACAAGTGTTAATCGTCATTTTATTTGTGGAGTTCCGTATGAGTGCAGTGAGGAGAGAGATTGTGGTAGAATGCCAGTGCGAGAAGATTAAACATACACTGTTTTTGTTTCCATTTGTTGAGATGAAGATATGCGAGTCATCACTGAATCTGATCGGGAGATCATTATCGGCTGAGCAAAAAGAGAGTCAGGTGACTCGTTGAGTGGCAGTTCTTCCTCGGTCTGAGAGCATGATTGTGACGTATTATAATCGATGTGAATGAGAGAGAGTGTTCCTCTTTTTCCTCCTCGGGTAACCTGTAAATCGTGTGTGTCGAACGGTCCAGATGCTCTTCTGTCGACTGAAAATTTTCGAGAATAATAACTAGGGAATGTGCGATGTCTGACCTTGGGCCAACTACGCACGGTTCGATCGAGTCAATCGGTATGCAAAAAAGCAAGGACGAGGAGGAGAATCTCCTTGGCGAAAATTCTGTTGCAATCGACGCTGCGAGTAATTGCTCCGGTTGAGACCCATAATCTACCTTTTAAAGCCTTTGTTAAACTGCGCGAGACGCGAAAAGAGAATAAAAACAAACGTATCTAATTCCCTAATGTACACACACTTGTTCAACTATTTTTTACATTGAGGCTATTCGACTCGTGCCGTGCTGCGCCTGCTTAAGGTCGTACATTACTACTTGCTCTCGCACACACGTACATTTTTCTGCTTGTGCCACTTGGTTTTCAACTCTAGAAAGTAGAGAACATGAATTTAAAAAAAGCAAAAAAAAATAACGGGGTAAATTTTGCCTTTGTCGTGCTCGTCAAAAAATAAATTAGTCAAAAAGTGACATGAGTGCGACGCGATAATGAGGAAAACTGTAACAACACTTTGGCAAGTACTTTTTACGGTGCAATAATACCTTGATTAGCCACTGAGACTTGGCTTGGCCTTTCCGAGGGCCTTTTCATGATACATGAGATACGCTATTGGTAAAATAAGAAAAGGAGAGCGAAAGTTATCGATCGGGGAACGAGGACCTTTGCTTGTGAATTGTAATTTAAAATTTTAATGCATTGGAGATGCCGACGCAAATATCCGTAAAATATTGAATTTTAGAACTTGAAACGAGCAAAGATAACACTCGCGAAGTGCTGACTTGAACATCGTAAAAGGGGAAAATTTAGTTCACTTCTCCAATTAATCGTGTATAATTAATTTTCTGAATGCCGTAAACAGATTAAACTCTTGCACTAAAATGATTATGCAAATATATAAATGATTATAAAAATAAAGCAGAATTACCCCCTTCTGCACCCTAAGCATATTTTCTTTTACGGTCAGAGCTATAATCTCAATATCAGTTAAAATATTTTATCCATCAGCGTGAACTCGTAATTAATAAAACGATTGTTTCTCGAGTGTGTGAACATTTTTAGTGGATACTATAAATTGCCATTAACCCTCTTCCCTCTGATGAGAATTCCCGCGTGCGCGCGCGCATGTGTGAATGTGTAACTGAGCGAAAGACACTAAAAATGATGAATAAAAATGAAAATGATCGAAACCTCTTTTAAATTATGTATTTTTTAGTAAAAATTTTTCTTCCTTACGTCAAGGTGGCAGTTGTGCGTCTCGTTTTCATTTTTCAACGAACATGAAACCTGATACATCCGCGTGTATGCACAAAACTATGTACATGTCCACGTGTAAATCCGACTGCGTTACATATATGAGCACATACAAACATAAACCTACATCTTATAAACAAGCTTAGGAGCAACGAAGCGGGGAGATAAAAATTCGTAAATGTATTTCTTGTGAACGAGGCGAGAAAAAAGCGTCGAATTGGCCTTAAATAAGGATGAGTAAATTTTTTCACCCAATTTTTTGTTACGAAAGTTTCCCTCTTTCTCGACAGATGTACACATACAAGCCTAGGCTAGTCGAATTATGAATGAAAAAGTTTCTCTTAATCTCGTTAAACGTCACCTGGTTTTGTTCTCTTACCAATTTCTGATTTGAGAAGGAGATGAAGGCGATTCGAGGCTTTGAACTAATCGAAAGTCACCTCGAAATCGAGATGCATGATCTCGATACCACTGATAAAACCGCGTATCGAGGTTAAGGTTGATATAGAAAGAGAAGAATATCTCCGACATTAGTTGTCCATTGGTGTTGGAGTCTCGTTATTTTCATTTGATTGAGTATAGGGGAGGGAAAGAACGACCTCAAGGTGTATAATTGCATTTGCAGTCACGGTGAAAAGAAATAGTCGAGGTTCAGTGTTGTGCCGGTGCTTATTATCGCACCTTCGGACTGGATTCCTGGTGCGCGCGCGGGTGGCGAATGACCGGTCTGAGCTCGACATCGATCCTCCGGCTCGACTGGGAATTGAGATCAATTGTAAGGTGATGGAGGGGCGACTTGTTCTTCTTACGTGCACGCGGCTGATTTCGGACTTTGATTTGGAGAGGAAATTAGTTTTATTTTTCCACAGCTTACTCGTTTTAGAGTGAGTTCCGTGCGTTTTATTCCGACTGACTACGTATTTTCAGGGCGTGTGTTATCGACCTGCGGATTCGTAATACCAGTACTTCCTTCACTGTTCCGGACCGACGGAGTAGTGTTTTAATTCCATGGGATCTGGACGCTCCTTTGCGTTTCTAGTTTGCGTTTTACCATTATTTTAAGATGCAAGCTCTGTCAGCCATTTTTCATTAGTAACAGAACTTCGCAACCGAAAGTCTAATTAAAGGAAATTTAAATAAATTCGGCATCTTTATCGAATAGTGTTGCGTTTTAAACTTTTCTTACAAAACATTTTTTAAAATAAAAACTGGTGACTTTGAATCTTTAAAGTAGTACATATCGAAAGTCACCTTATTCTTGGTATAGTAATATTTTGCAGTTTAAATTGTTAATAACGCGGAAGCCTACGTTCACACAGTCAGTTTGTGAGTTTTACACAAGTTTTTTTCTTCGTCTTTTAAATACTATATGTGCAAAACTAGGCTGTAAAATCTAAAAGAAAAAAATGAGAAATCGTGTAAATATACTCGAGCTAATTTTTGAATCGGGGTAATTTTCAATTTAGTTATTAACGTTTCTCTATAAATTCGTATTATTTATTCGACATTTTTCTCGAAGTCATCCAGAAGTCGAATAGAATAAATTGTTCTAATATTTAATTGTAATTATGAACAAATATTATGTTTCGAATTCGAATGTGAGAGAGCAGATGGGGATGTATAAATCAATTGCAGCCCATGTTTATTATTTTATTGTACGCGTGTAAAAAGGTGCAAAGTATACCAAATATTCGATCCTCCAAAATACAAAGATAGATAGGTAGAGAGAGAGAGAGAGAGAGAGAGAGAGAGTGAGAGAGAGAGAGAATGAGAGAATGCGTGCGCACGTGTGATATTATAACTTGAGAATTTATGTAGAATTGAGTGGAGAAAAGTCAAAAACAAATTCAGGACTTTTTAATTGACTGTTAAACATTTTTCCAGGTTTAGCAACAGGGATGGAAAAAAGTAGAATATGGAAATCGCAAGAGATATAATAAATTTTTTTTGCAATCATTAGTATGTAATTAATATTTACTTTCGATTATTTTTTTTTTTTTCATTTTTATTTTTATTTCTTGAAAGATACGTTTACTAGTACACTTTGTATACAATTGCGAATTCGCTTGTGTACATTTTCCAGTTTTTAATCATGAGAAAAAGAAAGGAAAGTGAAAAAAATACAAAAATCAGGAGTATGTGTAAAGGATCATTGGATTTTTGGAGCATTCGATATGACAAGTGCGTTATTAAATTAATTGCACGCGTGATACTTTTAAATTTCGACGTATCACCTTTTATTCTTACATTAATAAAATCTTGCTTGATTTCATAATTTTTGTTTTATTTTACACCGATTTCTACAGTCTTTTCTCTATTTCTTATTCTTTTTCTTTTTTTAAAATACGATTAAGTACAAAAAAAAAAAAAAAAAAAAAAAAAAAAAAAACAAAATAGGGAAAAATGACAGATCATAATGATTTGCGACGGCAAGCGAATGAAGAATAATTTAACTAATACTGTGAAAATTGATGTATACCGATGTGTGCACGTTATAAAAATAAAAGTGAAAAGAAACACATAAATACATAATGGAGGTAGCGAAAGAGCGAGACAACAAGAACGCGATCGAGAGATGCTTAAATTTAGTTTTTGCGCTTGAAAAAAGGAAAGAACCACATCAGGCCCCGAGCTTCTATTTTGCGCGGATTTATTTTCGCACTGACGTTTACCAACACACCACATATACGTACTTACACATGCTCACACAGACACTCATTTGAGCGTCTGGACTCGTTTAATTAACTATTACGTGTTGTTTTTTTTCAACATTTCTCTGTTAACTCGCTCTTTCGTATTAATGTGTATATTACTTCGATTTTCTTGTTACGTTGTTTTATTATTATTATTATTATATATTTTTTTTTAATTTGGCTATTATTTAGCGTTGTGACATAAAAGGGAACGAAAAAAGACGAATTGGGTTTACCACGTTTTTATCGTTCGACGTTTATACATATATCGTATCGATCTTTGTTCATTTTGTACTAGTCTGTAACGGAGGAATAATTAATCATATTGTATATAGAATGATGTTAAACGATATTTAAATAATGATAACAAAAAGAGGCAGAAATATATAATAAAATACGTGTAAAAACATTGTTTTTATTCTTTTCGTTTCATCATGGAAAACTCAAATTGCTTAGTGCAGTTTTATATTTTTTTTGTTTTTAAGTCATTGATAATTTAAATTTAATTATTTTATTTTTCTGTTTGTAAATTGTATATTATTATTATTATTATTATTATTATTATTATATTGATAAAATAGAGGAATTTTCATTTTGATAGATATCATCCTGGTGAATATCCAAATAACGTGCAATTGCTTGTAAAGATACACCGATGATAAGCAGTATTATATACGTTTAATCTAAATAATATTTTAGTTTTATAAAGGTACAACTCATATTTATTGGCTTTCACTGTAATTGTACCAATATACTTTTGTAAATATGACAATAAATGCAAATCAACTTATCAATGCTAAAAGAATGTTAGTAATTTATTTAATGCACCGCATATTTGTGGTATATCTGACTATAATAAAAACTGCAAGGCAAACTTGTTTATAATAATTTATTTTTTTTTTTTTTTTTTTTTTTTTTTTTTTTTTTTTTTTTTTTTAAACAAAAGAATAATATATAATTTTAATATCATGGTCGATATTGCTCCTATTCGACATCAAAAAGTGTTGATCAAGGTAAAAAATAACATGAAGTTTTCATTATTAAAAAATCATTGCTAAATATTATTTTCATTTTGTAAATGATTGTTTTTTTTTTCATTTTTAATTAAAAATGATTGATTGTATAACGTGTAAAAATATGACTGGCAGAGTGTGTAAATAAAGTTTATGCGCTGTACTGATAAAAACATTTCAAAAATAGCTTTCAGTCGCATTATAATAATGCAAGTTTCATATTCATTTTTTGTTTATTTTGTTTAATTTTTTTATTAAAAAAACTATTTTGGTAAATCAGTTAATGATCTGGTTTCAAGAAAAGACAAAAATGACACCGAGGAAAATTGAAGAAAAAATGAAATGTATTAGGAAATTAATGAAGCGACTTTTACTGAAATTAAAAAATAGCAAAATAAATGTATTTAAATACATGAACATTTATAAATTAATAATATATATGTATATAATATATATATATATATCTATATATATATATATATAAATATAATGCAAAAATATTCCATTATTTACTATGACCGTATTTTAAATGCATTCCGTTGGTTAAATTTTAATGAAATTATATTTTGCAGCTGCTCTTTTAATCAATTACCAAAGAAACATTTGTGCATGAATTACGCTTGGGCATATTTGGATGTATGCATTGTGGTCCATAAAACGTTATATTATTTTCATTTTTCCACAAACTCAATTCGTGGTTCTGTAGAATGGCGTAAAAAAGAGTTTGTTCGCTGTATTGATACCGCTATCATTGAATATCTCGAAATTAATTTGAGAATTGAGGCTCCTTGGGAATGAGGGATAAAAAAAGTGGATGCAAGAATTGAATGTTGAATCTCTTAAGTAAAGAAGCGAGGACTAGATATAAAGATGGAGGAAAAAGTGTCACTCTTGTCTTCGAATCGTTTCATCGTGTTCGTCGTCGTCGTCGTCGTCGACTCGCATCGCACTCACGTATATCTTTCGTAATTTCGAAACTATTATTAGCAAATATATCCAGGCCATCGAGTGTCTTTATTCTTCTTCTGCTTTTTGAACATCCTCAGTCTTTCGATTTTCTTTCTTCTAACACTGTCTCTATCTTTTTTCTTTTTCGATTAGTTATGATCGATTAGCGACGTCTTATGCTCGCATTTTTTCCCTCTCATTATTATCTCTGACCATGTGTTTGGTTCCAGACAAGATAATTGGGCTCTTCTTCAATCTGTATCGAATTGGATTCGATATCAACCTGGAATGCAGCAGTGCTCCGCGGTATCTCATTCACGTCTTTGAGAGTATTTTCCATTATCTATACTTGAGATACAAATGAGAGTTCAAGTGTTACATTCGATAGATCAAACTGAGTGGTATCCAGTGCATTTGAGACTAATTTCAGTGACCGCAGAAGAATTCCTTGTCGCTGAACATGTTTTATGATTGTCGAGAGACAAATTTATATAAGGGAGGAGGAAAAATTGTCTTGATCAAATAATTTCGAAATTACACAAGCATTGATCAATTTTACAAATCGTTTATATTCATTGGAGAATCATAATTGTATACTAATTCAGTCATATTTTGAGCTCCTATTGGTTATCGAGATGAGTTAATTAAATTGTTTATTTTTTATATTTTTAGTTGACAGTAGCTAGTCCTAAAAAATTATCCTTCAAATACTAAGATTTTTCAAGGTAAAAACTACTTACATTTTTATTGCTTATTGCACAATTGTGATAATTAAATTTATAAACTCAATTAAATTAAAGTAAAAATTTCGAAAAATATTTAAGAATTTGGTTTTGAAATATTAATTTTGATTAATAGATAAGTAATTATAAAGAAAAAGAGAGGCAATAGATACAGTTTATGTATGGTCAAAATAAAAATTCTAAATATAAATATTTATTGTAAATCTTATAGTAAATATTTTTAAACATAAATAATTTTCATTAACTTATTCTGAGTCAAAGAATTTGCTTGCATTTACTGAATTTGTAATTGAATTGAATAAACTCTGCTTTAAAAAGAATTTTGTCAAATTGCATTCTCATCTCATTAATGTGAAAATTTCTATAGTAATTTGCATCATTCATTGAATTTTGAATGAACTAAATATAAAATTCAGCGATGCCATATGCTATTAGAATACTTCACAGAGCAACGCATCATTACATCTTTATAATTGTTCATAATTGATGTTTAAGCACGTCACTTATTTTAAGCCTGTTTTTAAATTCCAATCAACGACTAAGCAATAGTGAATAATAATTATAATTACTTTTCAATTAGTGGATTAAAATACGAAGAAAAATAAAAGTGTAATAAATTATGCACATATTTGTATTAAAGTAACCTGTAAAATTAGAAAATGAAAGAAGTTAAGAATTTTTAATTAATAAATGCATAATTAAATACTGATTTTCTCTTCAAAATAAATATTACTTAATAGCATCAATTATATCAGTACAGAAAGTAAAAGAGTATAAAATATTTTATTGTAATTTTAATCGTAAATTGTTAAAAAGACTCAATGATACTTCATATATTCTAGACTAAATATTTAAAATATTTCAGTTTTAATAATTATAATATTTCTAAATTGATAAATTGTATTGCAGAAAAGTTTTTTTTTTCAATATTTTACTATATTTTAATCTTAAATACAAATATATTTATTCATTTCACAAATATTAAATTATCTGTAAATAAACAAAATCTCAAGGAATTTATACAATTATACATCTTTTACAATTTATACAATTATTATCTTATGTAATACATAAAATGACGAGTAATTATTATTTTAAGTGGTTTTTAATAATTATAAATAAATTTAATTTTATTACCTTTACAAATTGTGTTTTGTATTTTATTGATAGGATATCAAGATAATTTTTTAAATATACTTTTAAATAAGTATCATATAGATTTTTACTAATAGATAATTATACAAAGCGTAATATTAATCTCTATTAATTTATTCGTATAAAATTGTGGTCAATTAAAAAATGTTGAATGATTATTATAATATTTATAATCTACAAATATATGAAAGTACTGCTTTAATATTATGAGAATAATGCCCATAAATTAAAAAAAAAACTAATTACAGTTGTTATTTTCAAAATGTATTTTAAAAATTTATAGTATAATTTGCCAGTAAACTGGACAAAATTTATTCGAAACTTAAACACACGATCTAGTAACTGAATCGTAAGAAGTTCTCGACTATCGCGCAATGGTTATTATGACAGCAATTTTAAGTGCGATTGCGCAAACTTGTGCGCATGTAATTAATCTGCTTTGGTAGAAAGATAGTGGAATTTTGATAATTACTTTATTTTTGTTTTTATTTACATGTTGTAGATACTTGGATTTTATTCAAGTGAAATATTTAATCATTTGGGAATTACATGATAATGATTCGGTATTCCTTTCCATATATATTTTTAACACACATACAAGTTATGCAAGTATTGCTTGTTTCTTTCTTTATTTTTTTTTAGGTTCTAAAAATGATTTATTTTTCAATTGTGTAGAATTTTAATTTTAAATTCATTTTATATTAAACGATATGTTTTAAAAATAGTTATGACAAAATAAATAAAAATTCTGATTTCAAAGAAAAGGATGTGTAATAAATATTTATAATATCTATTAGAGTTTAAAACAAAAAGTTAATTAGATGCACAAAAGTTATGTTTTATTTCTTTACAGAAATAGAAAATTATAATGTAATTGTATTTGATATAAGTTATATTTGTAGACAGTTATATTTATAGCTTAAAATCGATTACTATCATAAAGAATCGTAATTTTTTATGTAAATAAGAAATTTTATTTTTTCAAAAAAATAAGATAAAACACCTTAATTAAAACAGAGAGGTAAAGACGCACTCTCAATAAAATCTTAATAAATATTAAATGAGTAATATAAATATTAATAAATATCTAAATAAATATTTTTTTAATAAATAATTAATAAAAATATAAAATCTTGATCAAGCAGTGAGTTATGGTTTAGTATATATGGATTGAATCTTGGAAAATCTTAATAAATAATATTATTTAATAAAACAATATTATTATAAACATATTTTCAACATGTGATCAAATAAACGTTTATAAAACAATTATTTTTTATATATTTTTAATTATTTTTTTGTTTTTTAATGATAAAAATTAATTAGAAAAAATCAAGATTTATATATATAAAGTAAGCATCTTAAATGATTAGAAATGCATTATTGCAAACAATTTAAATTACTAATGTTAATACAAGAAGTGTACGAAAGAATGTATTTTAAGTTATTATGTTTTATAATAAAAATGCAATTATTTTATCTGTGCTATTTTATTTAATAAACAAATAGAAATTAGGTTTTAAAATATATCTTTTAAAAATATAAATTCTAAATACAATTTCCACTGATTTTAGAGCGTTATTTACGAGGAAATTAAAAATATTATTTTCATTTCCTCTAATGGATTTTATAAGGTTATAAATGGAAACTATAGTTCATATAAATACATGTACAATATTGGGAGAGTTTTGTTGTAACATTTTTCTTTTCATACTTAACTTGGGGTCTATAATTTAATCAAATTATTGGGTGCTTTTAATCTATGAAAATACAAAATCAATGAATATATCTATTTATTGGGATAAGCTACTCCGATATTCTCAAACTCTTTTTTTTTGTGGAAGCACTTCGATTTATTTATTACTTTTAGTATTATTTATTTATACGTTAATGTATTTATATAAGTGAACTATATTTTATTAAGTAAATTTCATAAATTACTAACTATATTTGTAACATAAGTATATCTTTTAAAATTTACACCTGACATCTTAATAAATACCTAAGTATTAATTAAAATATAAACAATTATTATATTACCTTAAAAACCAAATCTAAAAAATAAACTTATAAATCAACCGTATAAATTTTATTTACTTTTTATTTATATTTGTGGTCAATACGATTAACTTAAAGGGGAATATTTTGTTATTATAAATGCAAAATATTATGAGAATAATAAATTAGAATGTAATAATAATAATAATAATAATAATAATAATAATAACAACAACAACAATAATAACAACAATAATAATAATAACAACAACAACAATAATAATATCAATAAATAATAATGATAAAAAATAAAATATTAATTTTAATTTTATTTGAATATTTTGTAAAATATTTATTTCTAAAGTATCTTTAAATTAAAAATTATTGCGATGAATGTGAAACATATTGTTAGTTCTACTTATTTGGAAATCAAAAATGCTGAATAGATTATCAATTCAAATTAATTAAGTGTAAAAATAGTAATTTAATTTAATGATTATTATAGATAAAAAAAAAATAAAAGATCTTTTAAATTGATTATTTCTCCTAGTTTGGAAGCGAATTATTGATAAATTACATAAATTATTTTGTGAGTCTAAGTTTCTTCATAATGTTTGCATAAAATCTTTTACCTTTAGACATTTTAGTCGTGTCACTAAACTTTTAAAGTTGATTCTAGTCTTGGCTATCTATAGTTTGTAGTTTATGTAACATGATATAAATTAATAAATATTTAAATTTAAATTATATTTTCTTCATAAGAAAACATTGAAGAATTCAAGCAAAATCATTTTAAAAATAAATGTAAGGTGCTCCAAGTATGTATTCAAAATATTTATATAAAAGATACGGTAAAATTTAGAATATTCTTTGACTGTTAATGTAAACACACGGGTTTTAACGATGATATATATAACTATTTTAATATTTTCATAAAAATAAAGAAATACCGTTTTATTGACGTTTATGTGAATAAAACAAAAACTTTATTATAAAAAAAATTATAATAAAACGAGAAATAAAATATTAATTTAATAATAAAAATTTGAGTTTTATTTAGTAGAAATTGATTTACTTGAATTTTTAATAGGCAATCAAATAATTAATGGTTGTTCAATGTTTAAATGATAATAAATTAGTTAACAAAATTACTTGATCAGATACCTTAATTTTATTATTTATATCGAGGTATAGGTTATGATCAAATAACATTTAAATGTAATGTATTGTAAAAAAATGATAATGGTATATTTCTCACGTAATGAAACGCAAGCTTGAATAGCTAAAATTAGACGCGGTAATGAAAGTGAAATCCATCGGCTATACAATGAATTTTTGTAAATTATCGTTCATCATAATTGTTTAAACGAAAAACAGTGGAAGAATAGGCGCGAGGCGTGGGAGTAAATATATAAATATCAATTGAGTATTCAGTGATAAGCTCAGAAAAAGAAAAAAAAAGAGAAAAAAAAAAGAAAAAAAACTGCTTGATGATTAATTTTCAAGTAGCTAAAGCGCACATTATTCATGCGTTCAAAATTTACACAAAATATTACTTACAGCGGATGGATGTAAAAAAGTTCCAACCGTTCCAAAAAAAGAATTTTTTCAAATAGCGCGTCGCAACCCAGCGCTACCAACTTCAAGTTCATTCGGGCGTTTAAAAGCAGTTTGCGGGACACCGACAGTGGCTCCAATTTGAAACTGCCCACAGAATATTTGCGCCTGTGTCGGCGTGCACGTGTCAGCCTATTCTTTTCCTGGAAAAGTGTCGCAACTTGACACGAAAGAGGTGAACGCTACGCAAAATCGAGTACAGGGAGATTACCGACTCCCTTCAATTATTAACTACGGACGGACAATCCTCATGCAAAATGCAAAAAACTCAATTACAAGATGCAGGCACTCCTGGACGGGGAATACCGTCGGTTCCGACCGGTCGACTGCCAAAAATTATCAACAGACCTTTTATCAAGAACGACTTTACGGGTGGCGACATGAGTCTGTAGTATGAAAACCGTATCAAATATGTCTTTTTAGAGTAAAATTCTTTATACCTATTTAATTATCGTGTGAAAGGTTATTCCATTTTTTCGTTTGGTCCAGATTTCAACTTTGTACTCTGACTCTACTATAAAATTCTTCTCTCAGATTTTTGATTAACCAAAGTTCATTGATAAGACCTTCGTATATTACTACATATTTTCGAATTAGTTAATATTTATGTTTTTCATTTTTTTTTTTTTTTTTTTTTGTACAGAGCACTTTATATCTATCAGACGGACAATTTAAAAACTTGTATTTAAAATTGTTTTAAAGTTTTTTATTTTAAAATTTCAGATAGAATTAAAATTATAAATATGAATAAACTAATTTAAATAAATTTCATCTATTCATTTGAAACTTTTTTTATATATTACACTCGTACGTGTCACCACGTTTATTGATAATGATTTCATTTGGCAATTCACTTTTAAAGCCTCTTAAAAGTTATTTATTTTTACAATATTTTTCCATAAAAACCTATGTATAAATATAGATATATTTACCAAGAGCAATTCAAAATGAAAAAATTACAAAATACTAAATTAAAAATTTTAATAAATTGTTTTAAATAATTAAAGTGACATTTTAATTGTAATAATTATACTTGTAAATATATTTAATTAATACTAAAAAAATAAATAAAACAAAATTATAAAGCTTTGTCATTTGAAATATATGAATATCTAAAATGTTTATATGTTGCAATGAAGTATTTAGTAAAACCGTCCTAATTGTAATGATTAGTTTATTCTGTAATTGAATTTTGTATTCAATTTATAAGTAAAATTAATTGCTCAACTCAAAATTAGAATTATTACAAAAATTTTAGTAACTCATGAAGTAATCTTTTAAAATAAAATTTATTTAAATAAAATTATATTTTTAAAATTAATATTATAAAATAGAAAAAGGGTAAATAATTTATATTTCAAAAGCTGCTCTTTTTAATCTTAAAGTTATTTACTTTTTTGGCACGATAAAAATATAAATTACTTGAAAAAAATATATTTTTATGTAAATATATTAACAGTTGTTGATTAAAATTCTAATAAATTCTTTCTTTTTGAATAAAACGAATATATATTTGAAAATAATTCACCCGACTTTATAATAAATGTGATTAAAGATTTTAATTGCCATTTTATTGTTGGATTATTTGTGATACTAATTTACAATCAATATAATATTTATTGTAATAATATTTATATTATTATAATAAATTAAATAAATAATTAAACTTAATTAATTATTTCATAGATATAACATACTCTTTCTTCAAAATAATTTTTGTATGAAATTAAAAGTATTTTCTTTTGTTTTTCGATTTATAAACTTTATGATCTCGAGATATATCAAGATGATTAAAATTTTGATTCTTATATTTATAAAATTGTAAAAATTTATTTATATTTAAGATATATTTAATAGGCATTTAAATATTTGTAATAGTAAAAGACATAAATATAAGAGTTCGATTGTGATCTTCAATTTAATCAATAATTTCTTATAACATATTTAAGCACGTCTAAATTATAATAAACATATCAATATTGGTATTTTCAATTACTATTTTAATTTAAAATATACTTTGCCATTGCTTAATATCAATATATTGTTTTAGTACAACAAATATTTTAGTTTTGGTAAACATTTTTTATCAATTTTATACAGTATACATCCAATTTACAAGGAGTACTAACAAAATCATAGTTCAAAACTTAATAAATAAAACGAATGGAAGTTTTAATTGCAATAAATGTTTTTTAAAAATACATATTTATTTTAAAATTAAAAAAAAAATAGAGAACTTTTATATACAGAATAAAAAAAATCTTCGCTTTACAAAAATCAATGTATTATTTTAAGTAGGTTTAGTTGGAGCAATTTTACAATTTGAAATTACAATATAAAAAGCGTAGTTTAATTTGAAATATTACTATGATAAGACGGGAGATAACTTTAAATTTAAAAAAACATTTTCAGATTGGTAAAATTATTAAAATTATTAAATTAAAAAAAATAATTAAATGAATAGTTAAATTTAAAATAATTTATTTTTTATAATAGATAAATTAATTTTCAAATTAAAAATAAGCAGCATTCTGGGATTTTTATTTAGTAATTATTTCTGTGTTAATGAATAATATAATAAAATATATGATTTCTTTTTGCAATATTAAAAGTAAATATGAAAATTAAAATGTCTGTTTTATAAGTCTTCAGTTTACAAAAAATAATAATTTTTAAATAAATTTAGTGTTATGTACATTATAAAGCTCTTCAAATTTTTCAATGATTGATGTCTTCTGTCTTAGCCAAAGATTTATTCAGTTTTGGATTTTTAAAATATTAATAGAAAAATAAAACAATTTTGGTTATTAAATTTGTAGTTTTTTGCTATTAAACAAGTAACATTAAAGTTTTATTGTTCAATTCAGGGTAAAATAATTCGACATTAATTTCTTATAACTCGATATTCTGTAATCAATTTTCTCAGAATAAACTTTCCATCTTTTACCTAGTTATTGCTGATTGCCCTTCAATCACATCAATTAAATTGCGAATTGCTTCAGGGTGCAACGAATTATCTCATTAAAGAGCTGCAACTTTTACTTATGGCTACGATTCGGATTGACCGTATCTGCAATAGTGAATATTTTCATTGCTGACATTGTACTTTTATTGACTGGATAATTGCTCACGCTTTTTTCTCTTAACTATGTTTTTTCATCTAGTATTAATTAAAAAAAATTATTTTTATTATTGAATTGATATTATTTAAAAAATTGTTAAGTTTTATTATGTTTTTCCATTAAATATTGAACAGGCATTGAATTTATACTCTTATTGACTGAATTTTGTGTACATTTACGATTTATTATTCCAAAATAGTAATTGTTTTTTAATTAAATCTTATATTCTTAATCGTAAACTTTTATATTATTCACTCTCAATAACTAAAATTAGAATAAAAATACATTAAAAATATATTATTTTTTTTATTATTTTTATATGAGTTTTGTTCGATTGAATTCTTTAATATATGAAATCACTTTTAAAAGATGTAATACAACTCTTATCGAAAAATAATAATAGACAACACTACATATAGACTAAATATTATTCTACTAGAAATTAATATTTCCAATTTTGTTTTCCACAGTATTTCATCATTAAAATCTTAAAATCGTAAAGTTTGTTAGTTTTTGATTCGAGAGAAAAAGTTATCCGTACATAGATTGTCACTCTTGAATGAATGGTATAAAAAATTTAGGTCAAGGTCTTATTTGCTTACATCTAGTGATATTACATTACAAGTTCATTCCGGTATTCGAATGATTATTTAAGAAAATAAATTTTAATGTCAGTTAGAAAAATTTTTTGTATTTCAGTTTGAATGTATTGAAATAGAATCTTTATCTTAATTTTTCTGTCGATTTGTTTGTCAATTAGGGATATGATGTTAATTAAAATCAGATCTAAAAGTAAATAATTTCATCTTTCGCAGTAATTGGTGTAGTTCTATAAGTTGAATTAAATATTTTATTCGAATAATTATTTCATTGAACTTAGTAAATTTGTAATATATACACACAAATTAATAATTATCTGTATTTTTGTATAAATGCACTTTTTACACTGTCGGTGAAATGCAAATTAAAATTCTTTATAAGAGGATTATCTAAGTTTGCGCTTTCAAAACTTGGTTACTTTTTAAGGTTTATACGAAAACTAATCAACTGATTATTTTAAAAGGTTAGTATATTTATAAACTCCAAATTTATTTATTTTTTTTTACAAAATTTGGAATAAAAATATTTTTCTAATAGTAAAATAAGTTTGGAACCGTGGAGCTAAAAAAAGTTGCAAAACTCATGAAGATCCGTAAGTTACCTGTAAAAGAAAAATTTTTTTGTGAAATTAAATTGCATACAATTTTATGTATTGTGGACCTCCAGTTCATTACAATTCCAAAAATCAATAAAATGAAAATGTTTTTATAAACAAAATTTTATTTTTTGCAAAAATCGCTTAGCTTGTTTTTTGCATGCCAAATTAGCAATTTTTGGAAATATAAAAAAGTGGGGGTTTGCGATATGTAAAAAAGTATTTTATACGTTCTCTCAAAATTTGAAATAAAACAGAGAATTTATGTGGACGCTAGAGTGGCAGCCATTTTAAAAATATAATTTTCATAATTTTCATCATCCTGAAGACAGTCTGTGTCTTTTCTGTAAACGGGCTATATCATGTTTCCCGATATAATCTTTAGCACGATTACCAAACTTTAGTCCCATTGCGTTCTCTTAAAAATAACAGAATGCATATAATTTATTTCCTAAGCTCTTCCCTTTCTGTGGGCCAAATTCTATCCAATTAACACCACACTGACAAGTCATATATATTTTAATTGCTAAACCCATTGAATTTGATTTAGTAAATTAAACTTTTGCTTTGCAATATTTACATAAAACGATAGCACTAATAGAAAATATATTGAAAAAATTAAGAATAACTGTGCTTTTGTATGAACATCTATTGATGTATCTTCTTTAGTCTCAAATTTTTTAATAGTTGCACCTGCACAATTTGTAATATCCTCCTGTGTATGCTGATTTACATAAATTTACTTTTCCCACGCCTTGGTTCATGTAATGAATTTGATTTCAGGCCTCTCCGATCACTTAAGACTCTTTTACTTATCATGAACATTTTAAAAGCTGCAATGTTCTTTCGTATAGTGTTCAAAATGAAATTAAGGGAGCTTTTCGTGTGGCTTCAATTTTGCTTCATTTGTTTATCTATTACCTTTTTAAATAATTTTAGATGTATCTATACCTTATATTACTTGTTTATAGGCTTACCTTTCTAATTCTTAAAATTTTTATTTGATATATAATAATACTAGTGTAATATAATAAGTTCCGCCGTTCAATGAGCAATATCCAACTTCGAGCGTTGAATACCTGACTTTGATTATTAGGCTGATGTTTCAAAAATATTTATCGTGTCTCTATAATATTTTGAAAAAATATTTTTGAAACAGCATACTATCGAAATGTGTAAAAAAAGAAAATCAAATTTTTTAAAACTACGAAATTAGGTAAGCTTCATAATTAGGCGCAAATAAACTATGTATTCTATTACCTTGGAGTTTTATCTAATAAAAATATTTTACTTAAATTCATGCGGAAAGCTCGATAATAAAGTTATCATTTCGATTTTCACCGCCATCTGTTCGTCAAATAAAAATTCATTTTTAGCGAATATTATAAGGCTATGCCAATGTACACATCACTCTAAAAGGATGAAGTGTTCGCGTCAACAGATTCCAACATTGTAATTATTCTAAGACCTGTGCAAAGAAGACAGTATACAGAATATAAATATGTAATTTTAGTGGACCATTCGTAATAAAACGATGGTGAGAGCAGTGTTGTGTTGGGGGGGGGGGAGTGAAAAGAAGAGGTCGGTAAGTTTCGTTGAGTCTGCATTAATTCAGGCTTTTATTGTATATACTTCGCTTACGAATTATTTCAAACATCAGTCCAATCTCTCTCTCTCTACCTCACCCTCTCTCCCTCTCCCTCACTCACTCTCTCTCTCTCTCTCTCTCTCTCTCTCTGTCTCTCTGCAGTGCTTACACACGCACACATATAAAGGAGATGGAGCTAGAAGCTGCGACTTATCAGTCAACGGCGTGCGCATCATTGATCTGTAGCCCCGTATTATTCATTGTGTACGTTTTGCCTGTCAAGGGGGTGAGAGGAGAAAGAAAAATAAAATTTTCTTTCTTAATTTGATTAATATTAATGGATCATTTTCATAGGATTTTTTAATCACCTTTAAAAAACCATTCCAATTTTTAAATGAAAAAGCAACCTCAATGTGTGTTTTGTGATTATGGATCATAAACTGTATCATGACTGTTAATGAAATGATGCACTATAGCATTAAAACTAAGCAAAAATATAAAACAAATTGGGTTGTGTGTAAAATATTGAAAAAACTGTTTGCGAACAAGTAATAGAAAATAAAATTTTGAAGATATGGAATAAAATGAATTTACCTGTTTTTGCATTATTACAGCTTCTTTTTTTTCTCGATTTTCCCATAAACGAAGAATGGATAAAGATACAAATTTTTTTGAATGTTCACTTTGAATAATCTGGAGAAGATAATAAAAAAAAACTTTCACTGTAAACTGCGTGAAAAAATGCTATATTATATTTCATGCTTGATAATTGTTTTGGAACAGAATATATTAATATTTTAAATATTTGATTAGAATTTTCATTTAGTAAGAAAATTCAATTTGGTTATGAAAATGTATTAATTGTTCCATTTTTTATATCAGAAATATTTGAGTTAAACATTTGATCTGTGTTTTTACCCTTTTTTATAACACGTGATTTAATATGCACACTTAGGTTTAATTTTTTGAAGAACTAGAATTATATTTCTAGTACTTGTTAAGATGATAGTTAACGATATGTTTTGTTTTGTTAGCGAATTTCTCAAAATAATTTCCTCATAATAGCATATATAAATGCGTTTTCATAAGTGGATGCGTACACGATTAAATGTAATGAAATTAATGAATAATGTTTATTACTGTATTCATGTAGTGAATTGATGTCATGGCTTATCTGATCAGATTTTAGATATTTAATATTATTAACATTTAAAATTTTATTAATTTACGACATTTAAATTACAAAATTGAGTTTATATATGTTAAATGATATGAAATAAAGAAACAAAGGATATCACTCTGTTAAGGTTAAGCATAAGTAATGAAATTTTCTATTAACGAAAACAAAACTTAAGTTAAGAAAATTCTCATTTTCTACTTTATTAATTTTATTTAATTTTCTTATCCAATGTAGAATTCAATTATATTATGTTTATGTTATAAAATATTATGCTAAGATTTCTATTAATTTATATCTTTTTGGTTTTATTAAAAAAAATATTTTTGCTTCTTTAGTCTGTTCTCAAATGCATTAAAACATAAATTAGTACAGTAATAATGTTATTGAAATAAATAAGCGATTCTGCAAATATGAATGATTTGATATATTTGACCACTGAGAAAATGAGTTACACGGTTCTTTAAAAAATAATTAATGTGCTCATTATTAATAACCGTAAGTACACAAAAAAGAAAATAACATTACGCACGCATGTGAAATACTATCGATCAAAATTTTATAGTAACATTTCAAATTTATGGACTTTTTATTGGATTATCTGTTGTTTCATAACTGACTTTCACAAAACTTATTTTACTAATGCAATTATGTATATCTATTATTTACGCAGTAGTTATATAACAAGCAATAGTGATTTTTTCTAAAAAATTATATGTGTATAGTATTCCTTGATTATTTTTTAAGCAAATTAACTTATTTATTTATAATTATTAATTAATTATAAATTATTAATAATTCTAAATTAATAATTATTACACAGTAACTGATTTTATTTTATGTATTTTTAGTTCTATGCAAATTTTATTTATCACAAAAAAAAGTTTTAATTTATGAATGTTCAAGTTGTAAACATTGATTTATTTAAAATTTGTTTGATAATTTTTTAAAACTTTGAAAATTTGATGAAATTTAGAGAATCGAATCATTTTCATTATTGAATTTTTTATTTTATTATAGAAATTTCTTAGTTTTTTATAATATTTATTTTTATGTGGAATTATTTATAGACGTACAAAGAAAATACGTAAATATACGTAGTTTAAATATTAACAAATTGTATGTATTCTAACAAAAAATTTACAAAAAACCAAAAAATCATAATGCGATCTGAATAAGTCATGAACGTATTCGAAATGAATACAGCAAGTTTGTTCAATTGAGAATATTTTCTTCAATGTATGTTAATGTAATACACAAAAACACAATTTTATACACACATGCATATTTGTACATATAAACATTTTTTTTCGTTTCTTTCAGGTATGCGCATATTCTTATTTATATGCACGATAATTTTTTTTTAAATGAAGGATTTATATATCACATAGGCAATATAAAATGTATGCAATATTATAATTAAAATGAAAATAGTTATTTTTATAAAAAATAAAAAAATTAAAATTTATAATTTATATATTTGTTCGTTTTACTCACAGTTATATAAATTAGACGGTTTGTTATAAAATTAATGAGATTGAATTTTTTCTGGCTCAACTCTTTGTCGCAGTATTTTAGGAAAGGTCAGAAAATGTTCGGGGGGGAGTTTTTTCTATTTTTCCTTCTTTTTTTTATTTATGATCAGTGGGAGTGGCAGGATTTGTCTTCGCATGCAGCATATTTTCTAATCTTGTAACACGGCGTGATGGACCAACTAGTGGAACAGCTTTACATGGTAAAATTTTATTTACGACTTGATAATAATACTTTGGAAATTTTAAAATGTTAAAACTGGTTTTTAGAGGTAATTGTATGCAAATACTCATTCATATGTAAATTCAGGACATCGTCGATTAGACTGACCCTTAAATGATGTTTTGAACTCAAGATTATGTGCACACTTTGTGGGTTAGAATCGATTTGGGCTATTTTTGGTCATCTAGAACGGAGCTCGTTGAGAACCTCATCCCAGGTTTCTTTAAAAACTGTATCATTTTTTTAATTTTAATTTTCTCATACACTTATGCTTAAAGAAGTTTAATATTTAAAATTCGCTACAGCATTTCATCAAGCCCCAAACAGATTTTTACCGTGTAAAGCTGTTCTACCAGTCATTCCATCGTGCCATGTTACAAACATGTTTCGTACGAAGAAAATTTTGTCAGTCCTCATGATCGAAAAAAAGGACAAGTAGAAAAAACTCCTACATACACTTTCTAACTTCCCCGAAATCACTAGAACAAATAGTGAATAAAAAAAAAACTTGATGCTTTTCAGATATACTATATACATAAATGTATGTGTGTAATTAAAAAAAAATTTTTTTTAATGGATATGGTGATAAAGTTAATAAAAAATTATATTTTCAATTTATTAACCTTAATAAAGTTAAAATTTCTTTTTAAATTTAATATCTTAATTAAAAAAACGTTTTTATTTAATTAAATAAAATATCAAAATACATACATTATTATAAATAATAATTGCTTATAAAGTAAGAAAAAATATGTTACATAATTAAATTTCTTTACAAACTATAGTGTACTCAAAGTTTGACAACAGAATTAATTAATTATTTTGTGAATAATTTAACGTAATTAGGACTTATTATTGAATATATTATTTACAAAGAAGAGCCCTATTCAACTAAACTTGTTTAATATTAATGTAAGGGATAAGAATTAAGTTCATATCAGAAATTGTAAATGGGCACAAATAATAACTGCAATTATAACGACTAATTATAATGTAAATGATTTATCTCTAATTAGATGTATTCCAAGTATTAAACAGAGACTGAGAACGATTAGAGCAATATTGTAAGCACATATTTGCACACGCCTTCGTGTGGATTTATGTAAGTAAACACGAAGCTGGCTCATATATTCAAACACAGACGGATTAATCTGCGAATGTTTGTGACACTCCTTATTTTAAATTAAAGTCAAACCTTCGTAAACAAAAGAAGAGAAATAAATGTGATAATCAATTTAGCTTTTTGCGTATTTACAAGGGTGAAACAAAGTATACTTTGAGTGTATCTGTAACTTATAAATATTGTTGAGAAACGCGATAATACTCGGGTAAGCAGATACTCAATCTGAAATTTGCAAAAGTACCCAGTTTACAAAGAAGCAGATATTTTTCGAAGTCACCCTCTTATCTCCATTCGATTCTTTAACCAATCGACATTCGAGCCAGCCATATCCTGGAGGTTAATTAAGAAACAGGCCCAACGCTGTCTCAATGTCCACCTCCCCCGAATATATTACTAAGAACTATCAAAGCATTAATAGAAATTACTAACTTTATTAATTATTTTTCCAGTATGGAGGAAAAACTGTCTTATTTTGTATGTTCTTACCCACGGTTGAATAATTCGGAAACTTTTATAGCTATTTGATATGAAATTGACTCATCTGTAGATAATAAGCGCCTAAATCTCATTTTCGAAAATAATTGTTATCGCAGAGATGTTTACACCATCCGCTTCTTCTTATTTCCCAAATTATTTGTTGGAAAATCCATTTGACTGGCCATTCAACGGATATAGAGAGAGTAGGAATTTTTGCTCATTTTCTGTTTCGTGGGAGCGCTGTAAGCTAAATGTTAGAGCTATTAACTGTTTAAAAAAGTTAATTTGTATACTTAGATTTCAAATACAAAAAGTTTTTTCATTAATTCATTAAAGAGTTTGTGCAAGTAAATTTATATTCTTAAAGTTCACGCAACGAATATTAAATGTAGTATATGATAATCACTTAATCATAGGGATATTCCGACAATTAGTAATACAATTTTAAATTTTCAAACAAATTTCATTAAAGAAATATTAAATGATTCGAAACAATTTTTTTTGATTTATAAGATTACGTTTTGAAATTTAGTTTTTGTTCATAATAGATTTTAGTTTATGGGTATTGTTGGAGTCTCGATGAGATACGTTAAAAGTTTCAGCTTATAATTTTTAATAGAATCATTTTAAAAAGTAATTTCCATAATCAAGTCTTAGTTCTTATAAGTTACTGTTTACGACTCAGTACATACAGATGATTCTTTTTTTGCAGGTGTTACACGACCAGAGAAATTTATTTAACTCATATTTATCTTTACAGATATACTTTTCCCTTGAATTTGATCACATAAGAAAGAAATGTATTTTAGATTATCATGTTTTATGCATTTTCTACGCTTTCAAGTATTTAAACAATTTATTAGCTAAATTTTATTTAGGAACATTTGACATTCACTTTTATAAAATATTATTTTTAATATTTACTATTTAATGAATTTAATATAAAAGCCTATGAATATTAGTTTAAGTTTTTTTTGTATTGATAAGCATTCATTGTAAAATGTATGATTTTATTTCATACAATGTGGAAAATGCCAAACACTGACAATATAAAAATTATTTTTATTCTCAAATATTATTCTTAACCTATTTAAATAAAACATGTTTTATTCCTCAGTTTTTAAGGTTAAAATAATTATGAAAATGCTTATATAAAAAAAATTTCATATTCTGGCATATACTTGATTTTAAAAAAGGTGAATTTTACGAATGAAATAATCATATTGATTTTAAACTAATGTTTTTTTGAAAATTTTTTAAAAATATTCAGTTTACATGAAAAGAATAGAATTTAATAAAAAAAATTTAAAACAATAAAATATATACATATGTATATAGAATTGCTTTAAGTTTTCATTCAAATTAGTACGATAATTTTCTTCTAATTTATTTAAAATTTTGTGGGTATTCACATTGTAATTATTCAAATTGACTACGTTTTAAAATATTTTTATTTCAATTTCTATGTTATATATATATATTTACAATTTCATAAACATATTCATTTTTGTATTAAAATGATCAATATACTTTCTTTAAAATTATATTATTATTTGTATTTAACTAATACATACATCGCGAAATAAATTTTTTTTTCTTTCATTACTTTTTTGCATTTTAAAGTTGTCATTGTTTTTAATAGATGATTTTTAGTAATAAAGTTGGTAAGTACAAAAAACATGCAATAAAATATTAAATTTTATTTTTATGAAAGGATAAAATTATGTAAATTACAAACAATTACACAATTATCTACTAAATACATATGGTAATTTATTATATGAAAAGTCAAAATTATTATTATTTATTCAAAATATAGATGTAATAATATCAAATTGTATAATACTCATGATGTTGTTTACTAAAATAAAAAAAGTGTGTAGTGATTTAGTATTTTTTGTTTTTCAGGGTAAATTTATTGTATCGAGGCTTTGCTAAAAATTCATTTTAGAATTATTTGAAAAATCTAATATATATTTATTCAAATATTCAATTAAATTTCCACGCTCGTCCAATCACAATCCAAGCATCGAGTGCTGGACCAATAAGCAACGTCGTCAGCGGCGCTGATCTCTCCGTTGGTAGATCTGTGCACCCACGCGCGTTTCTCCCAGCGACTCGATCTCCAACGGCGCCAAGCGCCCACGCCATTCTTGATACCTTTTTCATTTGATTTTACGCGCGGTTTACATTGTTTTTAATAGAAAATCTAGTTGGTATATCTCAGTTTATAATGTTGACTGAAATATATATACACAAAGTGAATAAGTGTCATTTGCATGTGTGCTTAATTAAATATAAGAGCATTTCACTAAGCTCACTAAATCTTTTGTGAAAGTATTCACAAAACTCCAAAAAAAAAAAAAAAAATTAAGTAATAAAATTATATTTATTTGCTATTTAAGAATTTATGTTTTATTAATTGTCTTTTAATTAATTTAAAATTTAAAGGAAATTTTTTGAACATAAATTATTATTTCAATCATATAAAAATAGAGAATTTGACTTTATTTTATTTCTCATATGTAGCCCTAGGAATTTCTTATATAGAACCCTATGTCATAAATTGTACCAATGTACCAAACTTAATTGTTCATATAATAAACGTTATGGAATTAAATTTCGTAAAATAAATTAAGAATTTTATGAAAAATACACAAAATTTTATGAGATAATGATATTGAGTAGTAAAGGAAGATTTGAAAAAATTATGCAACTGATTATGTTTCTCGATTTATATATATATATATTAAGGATTTTAACAACAATATAAAAAATATTTTATTATTTTATCAATTTCATAATTTAGATATTTTCATCCGTGTACATGAATTATTTTAATCATGTAAATCATTTTATATTAATGAATTCATATAAATGTATAATTTAAATTATGCGCACGCGCACTTACCCACAAAAATGTACCTTTAATATCTGTTACTCTACTTCATTTAATAAAAGTACAGTATATTTGATGGAGTTTCATTAAAATAAATAAAATTGTTAAACAAATATACATCTTTAAATAAAAATAAAAAAAAAATATTTTACATGATTAATAACAATTGATTGTTTATAAAATGTTTATAAATCAGTAACATCGAGACTCATAAAATGTATTTATTAAAAAATTGGCTATTTAGCTCCTTTTCATTATAATGTTAATTTTTATTTTATATTTTTAAAACATATATATATATGTTTTAAACAATAATTTTTAGACAATAAATATAAAACATACCTTAACATAAAGGTATAATCTAAGGAACTATAGGCGTAACAAATAAAGCAAAAGTTGATCGCTTATTATATATTGTAACAGTTCTTTTATTATTAATTCTTTTTTTGCATACATAAAAAAACAAATCTTGCTGATTTCACAAAATGACAATGGAAAGATTGTGCCGCCTCGGTGCCGCTCGTCTACACGCACCTGAGATCTCTGAGGGTGAGCACAACGTACAAAAGCAGAAAATACTTCGGAAATATCCGCAAAAGGCCAGTACTTAAACTAATCTAGTGGAGAGAGACTTCGCGGAAACTGATTGATCTTATTTCTCTTACTTCGGATGATAAGGGAAGAAAAAAAAACAGGAAAAAGTTGTAACTGGCCCTAGATTAGTTACTCCCTACGCGACCTCAAAAAGACTGACTGCTTTTTTCGTTTTTCTTTTCCACTACCCCTTCCCTAATCTCGAGTTCCGAATGCTGTCACTTTCTTTTTCTTGGATTTTTGAACTTTCTGTGACGACTCGTCACAATATATATATGTATATGTATATATATATATATATATATATAATATTATCATTTTATTTACGATGCCAAGATTTTAAAATATTTTTACATAAAATAATTATACCAATTTTTTTATGGAACTCCGAAATATTTGTATGACTTTATTATGTTACCTACATAATAAGCTATCTATAATAAAATAAATTATTTTTATTAATCAAATAATATTTAAATTATAGGAAACAAAATAATAACAGCATAAACATAGGCTTTATGATTTGATGAAAAACAATAGATGTAACGTAAAGTACACAAAAAACAGGTCGAATTTATTTTAATAACTGAATTAATAATTTCATTAAGTAAATTGAATATTTAATAAATATATATCTTTAATTTAATGAAATTTTTAGTCAAATAATATTTGTTTGTTTCATGTAAATATTTTACTATAAATAAAGGGTTATAAAAACACTGGAATTTATAAAATAAAATAATATGTAAAAGATTGATATTAATTATACAGATATTGTGTCTCATTGAGTTTTAAAAACTATCTTTTGTATTTTGAATGAAATAAATTTTGTATCAATGTCGGGTAATATCAAAATATCAAAATCTAATTGACATCTTAGTAAAACATGCAAAGCTTTTTTTTTATAATATCTTAATACTATTTTTATATAATCACATAATTATGTATTTATATATTACAAAGTAATGTATATATATATATATAATTTTATGGAATACGTAATATTTATTAGTACAAATACTTTTAAAGCTTATGAATTAAAATTTTATATAAAAATCTTAATTAATATATATGAAATTTTATCTTTAAAAAGATTCTGATATAATATAATTTTTTATTTGATGATACTTTTAAAGGAGTACAATCAATCAACTGTAGAGAATTTAAATGATTTCCGTTTTATAAATGATATAATGAAAAATAATTTAGTATTTTTGTGTAAAAACAATAGTGAATGAAAAAATTTTGATTAAAATTTTTAATTTTTAATATAAAACTGTATATGATACATTAAAAGAGTTTTTACAAATGATTTATGAAAACAATATATCAGATATCAACACAATAATCATATCATTCTATATTCGTTTTGAAAGCAATACAATTGTTAGGAGTAGCCTAACTCGTTAACGTTTGGATAACGCATCGCGAAAGCTCGCGATGTATGAGATATACAGAACAAAAATTTAAAATTGAATTAAATATGTAGAAAATGGAAAATTGAAGGCAGGCGGTCTCCGCTTATTTAATTAGAAAATAAGCGATGTGTTGTAAGACGATCGGCAGAAAATGGGCCGACGGTCCAAGAAAAACGTTTACGAGAAAAAAGCAACGAAATGCCCGACTTTGAAAAACTAGCGCGAGACGCTTCTCGCGACACTTGAAACGATTGTAATATTAAGTTACGGGCGCGGTCGATTAGGGGATCTTATTGAAAATAAATCTCACGGATCGAATCAAAGCCGAATAATATTTATTTTGAAATTATATTTCTCTTGCGGCGACGCGGTGATTTCCTTTATGTTTAATATGTCACACGTATTTTGAGATTCTTAGTTTTAATTAAAGAAAAAATAATGTACAAGTCGCAAGGAGAAAACCGAAAATTAGAGTAAAGGGGAGAATTATCCGAGCCTATAAAGAAGGGCGGTTACGATTTCGGACCCTCTCCTTGAGACTTACTCTCTAAGCAACACATCATTATAATAAAATAAAGAAAAACATTAAGCGAAATATTTGGTTTAATTATTTACTCAACAATAACAACAATGTTAAAATCAAAAAATAATGTAACCTGTATTTTATATCAGCTATATTAGCTTAAAAAAAAAGTAACTCCTCGATATGAGTCATAAAAAAATTAGTTTTGACATCATTATGAAAATAAAATCGGCATTATTATAGAATAATTTCAGTTATTTTTTAATAAAAAGCGATAAAATTACATTTTTCTTTATAAACGTGATCAAGAAAAAAAAAGATCATTGCATTTATATTTTTTTTCAGTTAGAAAGAATACTGGAGAATTGTTTGAGAAAAGTAAATAAATTGCAAGAAGATTTGTTGTGCCTCTTTTTTTCGTGTTTGTATTTAAGTCATTTACTCTTTTTCTTTCTATTCTTTAATTGCATTTATCAATAAATGTGCATTTTCTTTTTCTTCAGTACAGAATGACTATTTTTTATTATTATTATTATTTTTATTATTACTATTTAGTATGGGAAAATGCAATTTTTTCCATTTTTGTATTGCACGCAAGCTAAACAATCAAGTCTATCAAAATAATGGCATTGATACAATCGTTTTTACAGAAATGTTTGCTTTATTAATTAGTGCGGATAATTACAACACTTATATTAATTAATTACAATTTGTATTTATCGGTGTACAAGTTACTCTAGCCCTCACTTACCAAGTATCACAAGATTTCTTACATTTAATTTGGCGTTACACAGTTTTGAGGTAAAAATAATTGTTTTTTTACCATTAAAGAATTATTCCCCTATTTTAATTATTAATTTTAATTTTTTTTCCTATTGAATTGTCAAAAGAAAATTATTGAAGATTATTCGTACGTTTTTTGCACGAATAAAATGATAACATAAATATATATTGGAGGTACTACTTTTATCTTTCGTAATCATTTATTGGCCTAAAGATACAGCTCGTATTAGTAAAAACATAATTTATTTTTTTATAGGCTATTATTAGAATGGGGTATAGCTTTATGGATCGATTTTTATATGTCATAAGAATAAAAATACTTATAACTTTGAGATCGCTGATTATGGAAATTATACATTAATGAGAAAATATTTTCGGTGTCGTCATTGCCGGTTATTTTTCGCTCTTATTACCTCTGAATAAGCAATAGTTATATTGAACTTATGAGACTCAAAGTTAAAGATTGAAAAATGAATAAACAGAAATAACAAAAATTGTAGAAGTTTGCAAGTTCACCCATATTGCATAGTTATTTCACGTTTGACTCATAATTTATATAATGTACAATACGCATTTCAGAATTTTGAAAGTTTCAACATTTTAACAGTTTACTTTCAATAATTGTGATTCTGTCACATTTAATATTAGTTTGGTTCTCAAATATACGATGCCATTTTCTATTTTTTCTTTTTGATTTTATCCGCTAGCTCTTTTACGAGAGAAGAATGAATCGATATACAGTATTCTAAGTTGAAATGTGAATTCATGGATGTGTTTTCTTTGAATTCTTTTATAATTGAATTTTAATATAACTGAATTTACTTTCTAGTAATATCCGTTATTCGGTTCACTCGTTTACTGTTGTAAATACAATAAGACAATAACTTTTAATATTACCATTTTTATAACAAATGAATAATTTAAAGGTGCATATAAAAAATTCGAATTATACCTCAGTAAAATTAAAAGAATTACAATATTTATTTTTTAAACGTTTGTTAATTGCAATTCAAAATAATGATTTAATTAAATTATCAGAGAAATTTTAGAATTATAATATTAAATAAAGTAATTAGTTAAGTAATTGACCGGGTAACTTTTTTTAATATACGTACGAAAGGTTGAATTCATAATTTTATTAAAAATGTTTCAGGAGTTCGATTTTTTCCCTCTTTTTATCAACCCAGAAGTGATTATTTAATAATTTAATGAAATTTAAAAATTGGAAAGGTCTAATGAAAGTCAAGTGGAATTCATCTTCGACCTCCGATGAATGGTATCGATACGCAATTTTTATAAAAATTTTTTAATGCCGTAGTCGTTTTTTGAAAAATAAACATTTTATAATTCCTCAAGGAATAATTTTTTTAGAGACTACGACTCAAGAAAAGGTCTGTTAAATAGTCTGCTTAATAGAGTTTTGTTTATTCATTCTAAGTGGTTCTTTTATTAATTATTTTATTAAAAAAACGATTATTTTCAAACTTTTTGGGGATCCTCTATACAAGTATATTAACTTCCACTAAATAAGTGAAATGTGACTCAATATTATATAATTGAATATTTTTATTCGTGTTGTTTATCTTTCACAGTATTGAGGAAGACGTTAATTTTTTCAGCAAACAATGAATATCTATTGTACATAAATATTCATTTTAATTCATATGAACCATAATAATCTTTACCTCGTAAATTATTCATAATCTTAAATTGAAGGTATGTACAGAATTAATTATAATTTTAAACTTGTATGATAGATGAAGATTTGACTTGGAAATTACTTTAAGGAATTATTAAGCTCATAATACATTGTTAATACGTTAAATAATATATATTTTATTGGTTGATTGACAATAAACTCGGTGGTACTGGTAATTTTTCAATAAATACAAACAACACTTGTATTAATAATATTTAGTACTTCTATCTAGTACTAGTATCTATCTAGTATCTAGTACTATATCTAGTACTAGTAATATTTAATGTCACATAAAATTTTTGAATCTTGTAAGGTTAAGTATTTTTTTATAGTTGGACATTTATACAAGTTTGTATTATCATAAGATAGTAAGACTTTAAATCTTTTTAATAGATATAAATATTTTATTTTTAGTTACTACTTAAAAGTTTTGTTGAAATAAGGTTTAAGTTTAATTTTATTTTAAATCATATCATATCTTTTATATATTAAAATAATATTATTTTTTAAAGGAAAATCAAATTTACTTATTTTTTTGATATATCTAGAAAAATGAATATAATGTATTTTAGTTCATAAAATTAATTTTATTAAATTAAAAATTATTTATTAATATATCTTTCAAATTTGATAAAACGTATAATTCATGAAGGTTTTTGAAAATTTTTTTAATTTGCCATTATTTTAGTATTTTTTAAACTCAATTATTTAAGTTAATAAATTTTTTTGATAAACTTGTTTATAAATTTTGCAAAAATATATAGGATTATGTAAATGTGAAAAGCTTGTGTAAAAAGTTATTAACACAAATTACTATTTTTTAAAACGCCAAGCTTTAGACAATTTTTATTGCCTTTCTCAAGAAAATTTGTTGAATTATAATTCGTAAATTTTATAAGATATAGTACCATAGTGTACAATATTAATAACATCATACACGTCGTTTTTTTTAAAAAAATGTACAAATTATAATTAAAAAAATAGTCTTGAGAAGGATAATGAAAATTTTCCAAAGGTTAGCATTTTAAAATTTATAATTTGTCTAAATAATTTCTTATACAAACTTCCCACATCTATACAAGGATCCTGTATACTTATGCAAAATCCAATTATTAAAGATATGCATTTTTTGATATCTTCTTCTGTTGATATTTGTACAAATTGTATTTTTTCTAGGCTTATTTACTTGAAAGTATGTCTTACTGGAATGCATAGCCTGCATGTAAGCATTAACTTGCAATATGGCTGTTTTAATTATATTTTGCGGACAGGTAAAAATGAAAATAAGTTTGTACGTTTTTAAGTATATGTATATTTTTACTCAACAAAAGGTTAAGAAGAAAGTGCTGCTTTTATATACAGGTAACTTATATTTATAGGTTTTTTTTACAAGAAGAGGGTAGCGACATATTATTTACAATATTGCAGTATTAATAATTTAGATAAAATTAAGAAATTTTTGGACTTTTTCAAAGTATGTAGACACTATAAGTATCACGTACAGTATATAGTCATTAAAATCATAAGCTTAATGGTCATATAAGCATATTTTCAATTTTTCATCTTACCCGGTTAATCTTTACTCATATAAAGATGAATCAATTGTACATTTTACTTAAATTCCAGGTAAAATTAGTGAAACTTTATCATTAAATTTCGGTATGATTCTACTATAAAGAGGCGCAAGTCATAAAGGGATAAACATCTTCTATTACATGTATTTTTTAAAAACTTTGAAAATGTTTTATTTTCATTTTGATTATTTTGATTTTATTTCATACATACATGAAAAATTTTGATTACACAGCTATAACATGTAATATCTGGAATCATTTTTGAACTTAATAATAACAAAACGTTAAGTTAATCGTTACGGAGTAATAATTTAACTTTTGTCAGCTCAGTTTTGATAAATTTGTATTGACCTAATTTTTAAGGAATGCACTAATAGAACTTTAATTACTATTAACGAATACTTTTAATAGAAATTAGTACGATAGATTCATTGTGATATTAAGATCTTGGCTTTGTTATTACTTGATACTGAGTTTTATAGCAATATAGTGTATGGAAATAATAGTATATGATATGTTATGCTTAAATGAGAAATACTTTTTTAAAAATAAATATGCATACAAACAGATTATTTTTATTTTTTTTTGTATTTTTATTTTTGGATGATAAATATTTAAAGTCGTTATACTAATTAAACTGAAATATTATCAAAATTAAAGTTTAATCTATTTAATAACAAAGTGATAATATATATAAAATAAATGTGTAATGTATGAATAGTATAAAGTTACATATTATAAACTATGTACAATAGAGTCAACTCAAAAATTGCTTAATAATCCCTTAAATGTTTACTTTACAAATATTTTTACGGTAACCGTTATTAAATTATATCATTACATCTACTTGCAAGATTGAGAATATGTTTTTTTTATAAATTTTTTTTTATAAATTTTTAATGAAATTAAATTTTATATATATATGTATATAAAATAATTATTGAGATTGACAGAGGAATACATAGGAGAAATGAGATTTGTTTATCTTATTATATTTTTTATTAAGAAGTATATGGTAAATATTACAGTTGTATAAAGACTTAAGAATTTAATATTAGTAGCCAATAATGGATTACAAAGCTTATTATTATTTTTTTATTTAATAAATTGAAAAAAATGAAAAAATAAATAATAAAAGTTTACTTTATAAAATGCGAGAGTCATTATTATTTTATCAATACTATTATTATTTTCATCGTATTCGTATATATTTTATATAAGAGTGTATGATTATAAAAATATTGTTCGAAAACAAAAATGATTTAATGTGTACAATTATGAGTAACAGGCTTAAAGTGTATGTGTTTAGAAAAACGAAAAGTATGATAGTAAGTGAGTAGATATATCAAATGTACAATGTGTGTGGTTATATACGATGGTATGAAATAAAGATAATGAACGGAGGAGGAACGCACAAGAGAGGATGAAAGAGATAGATAAATAATATCTTTATCCGTGTACATAAATTTGTAGAGTGTAATTACATAAATAAATAACCTTAAAACTTTTAATTAATGTAAATATATTTAGTATACTATTTTAAATATACTATTTTAAAAATTGATAATTTACAAATATTTAGGTGTTGGTAATTTACAGTATATGTAATTTATGTAATTTAAAATTGAAATTAAAATTAAAATTAAAAATTTCTTCATAACTTTGTGTACAGCTTTAATTAGTTTGTATTTAAAATTAATATGTAATTAAAATTTATATCTGTTATTAATAACAGTAACTTATATATATAGTGTACAAAATAATATATTGACATATAAAAATTCTAAATTGAAAATAAGCATACCGAAGGTTCAAAAAAATTAGTAGATAGAATTATGAATTAATAAGATAATGGAAGAGAAAGAAAGAAAGAATGAAAGAAAGAAAGAAAGAAAGACAGAGAGAGAGGGAGGGAGAAATAAAGAAACAGAGAAAGAAGTGAAAGTAATTTGCTTTCTCAGATCACAATTGATATTCTGTTATTTCATTTTGGGGATAGGTGAGTATTCCCATCAAATGGCATTTTTATCGTAAGGCTATCATTCAGCTCCTCAATTCTGAAGTTGTTTATTGTAAATACTGCACTCGAGTTGAAAATACATAGTTATTAATTGTTCAGTTCTTACTCGTTAATTTAAATATTTTCATAGTCGATTAAGCCGATAGTTACTAATGATATTTTAATAAATAAATTGTGAATCTACAAATATCTTTTTGTTATTTTTTAAAGATCAAAATATTTCTTTATCAAATATTCAATAAGTATAAAAATAAAATAAAAATATGAATAAGCGAGTATAAATGTTTCTATAAAATGAACCCATAATTTAATGTATTTATTTTACAAATAATTATTATTATCTGTATATTCTGTGGGTATTGTGTAAAAAAGTAATGTGGAAATAGTGGGTCTGAATTTTATGTTCGAAATTTTATATCAAGCCAATATTTTTTAATTTTTTAAATGCTTAAATATAATTATAACTAATATCTTAATAAAATTTGTATGTTTGAATCTCTTAAAAATTTTAAATCAAGAAGTTCAAGTGAAATTTTTTAAAGATGGATATAAATATTATGTAAAATGTAATTATAGTTACTGACTTCGTAGATATCTAACCAATAATTGTAAATAAATCATAAATATATGTATATAAGAACACATTTATAAGGTGAAATAAGAAAAATTTTTTTTTCACAAATAGTTTATAGAAAGTTTATAATAGCATAATTATTAATAACTTTAAATGATAAGGTTAAAAAATTCGATATCATTTTTTAGATACAGTTTTTGAGCGATTTAGGGCATATACATTTATTTTAGATAAAAATAATATGAAAGGTAAAAATTTTACATCTGGCACTTGTTGATTAAATAATTTTAATGTTTTTTATATCGTAGTGAAATGATTTTAATATTATAATTTATTTTAAATACAAGATAGTAAATGTATAATAATATTTTATAAATAACAAAATACTATCATTTTTAAAGCATGTTTATTAATGTACGTATCGAACTTTATTTATTGTTAGTGAATTAGAAATTTTATATTTTTAAAAATATATAATAAAATTAAAAAACTAATAAGATAAGTATGATAAATTTATAAGTTTTTGTAAAATTTCATAGAAATTATATATAGGAAATAAAAAAAAATACAGAAGTTTGATATTAATTTAAAATAATAACAATTTTATAATAGCAAATGAAAATTTTATGCAGAAAAAAATTTTTAGAATTTCTTTATTTTATTTTTTACACGAGACGAGTAAATGTATGTACATATTTATTATAAAATTGTTAAATGATGTATAAATATAAAGATATTTAATTGCTTTTTTATAATTTATATTAATTCATAAAAAATATTTTAAGAACGTTTATTTAATCATATAAATGAAATTTTTTTGGTTAATTTTTAAATTTCTAAAATTCTTTATATGATTAAATTTCTTTTTAATATCGATATTAATATGTATGTCTCTTTTTTATATATATTTTACATTAAAAAATAAAATTTAATAAAAGTAACAAGATTAAATTTTCAATTTTTTTTTTATATTTGAGGGTTTATTTAAATTTTTTTTTTCAAATTTACTAAAATAACGTGCCAAACATTTTAACATATTATGAATAAAAAAAGTTTTTTCATATATATGAAATTATTGCATAATTATGAAGAAAAATTTAGGTTTTTCATTTTTATGTTATATTTTTAAATAAGTTAATTTTTTTAACTAGTTTTCATTAGTAGTGAAAAGTTTACAAAAAATATTTAAGAAAGTAAAAAAAAGTTTTGCTATTTAAAAAAATTACTAAACTTGTATTTTTAATAACTAACACAGAACAAAGTTTTATCTACTTTTACTCAGTACATATGAAAAAAGAAAATACTCGTCTGCAAAGTAGGTGAAGGTACAAAAAAGTTAAAGAAAATAAGTTTATGTTTATTATCAAGCAAATGCGTTATTTTTCTTATCAGTAGTTTACTATCAAACTATTACACCATTAATTTTCCCAGCATCGAAAGGCAAGGTCCTTTTTTTTTACTCAGAGTCCAAACTAATTTCAATTACTTCTTGTTTTCCAAATACTTTATTTATGATTAAAATAATTAAAATTTAATTTTGCTAAAAATTCGCATTCTTTGTAGAGAAAGGCATGCTTTCTCTTGAAAATCGATCTGCATCAAAGTATTAATTTCAAATTTTCCGATTAGTTAATTGAGAGTATCAAATCTATCTGTCTAATTACAATACAACATTCAAATCAGGTGAGTAACTTATTTTTTGGTAATAGAATTTTAATAAAGTTCTGAATTATCGTGAAGTTGATCTATGTTAATTCAAAATTGATCTTCTGATATTTCAAAAGGAATCTGACCTATTTTTCTAAACAAAAACCTATCAGGGGAAAAATTAGTTGCAAACGAGGTGAATCCCCTTCATTCCATAAGAATTTTGCAAAATTTGTACTTGCATTTCAAAAGGAAAAGTTGATAACCAGAGGATCAGAAAAAGATTAAATGTTTATATGCATCTAAGCTTTCCTTGTATCAAATTCACGTCATTTTTCTTTATCAAAGAACAAAAAGTGTAATAATAATAACGCCTTTCACGATTTTGAGAAATGAGGGAGTGCGAGAAATCATAAAAGGACGATGTTTCGAAAGAAGCTCTTATTTGGTGGTTTACTGTTTGTTTTAATCAGGTTGATACCGATGGGATATGGAGATATGAGTGTTCAAAATTAGTAATGAGGTATTTGAATGATACAATCATAATAAAAAGCTTTAAATAAATAAAAATGGTTCAATAAATTTAGCTGTATATATAATCAATTTTCTTAAATTTTATTGTGAATATAATGTATAATTACATTTTTATCTTGAAAATTAAAAAAAATAATTGTCTTGAAATATTACAATTAAATAATAATTCTATTTAAAAAAAAAATTCAATTTATTTCTTAAAATAATAGATGCTGATTAAATTATTATATAACCAATTAGAGTAACAATTCATTCATATTTTTATATTACTTATTTAATATTTTCGTAATAATTTCTTTACATATACCTTTAACTTTCTTTTTTCTAAAATGCTAAGAGTAAATCTTTATCATTTGCGAGTGAATACAAACGTGTATTTAATGTAACTGAAGCACATATAATAAGAATATTTTATAAGCTTTAAAGAAAAACTCTTCGCGTTGACACGTAAATTTAGTTTTTGTAAAAAAGCAAAATTAAAAATGACTTTGTAATATATCATAAAATATTTCTTAAAACTTTACAAATAGTAATTACTTACAATTACAAGAATCAAAATGAAGAATTCAATAAATACTGGTGAATTTTTATATTTTCAGTTTATTAATCAATTTAACAGTATGTACATGATAAATGAACTTTTTCATTAATCTTTTAAGTATAAATTTTAAGACGAATACTGAAATAAAATGTGCGTATAAGGAATAGTTCTTCACTTTAAATATATGTACATTATATGAATAACTTGGAATAAATAAATTGTGCAATTAATAAGTGTTATCGAGTGAATAAAATTTAATTATTGACACTTCTTGCAATATAAAAATATAATCAGATAGAAATTTTTCGTAAACATTGTAAATTACAGTTTCAATAATAATAATCGCATTATCTGTATTATTTAAAAATTTCTTCTTAATTTTATTGTGTATAAATTAATTAATTCTTGAAGTAATTATCAATATTATAATTTTTATAAGAAACTGATTTATAATAGAAATTATCACGAATATTTATGATAGACTAATATCACCATAAACTTTATATAAAAATGATAATGAAAAATATTATATAATACATCCTAGGTTGATTCTCATAAAATATAATAAAATGAAATTTCTGAGTAAATTTATTCAAAATTGTTAAATAATATTAATTGTTAAATAAAAATTAGTTGTTCTCAAAGACCACGTAGTATATTGTAAGCTATATATGTATTAAATCTATTGCAAAAAAAAAACTTATAGCATAATTTAAAATATAGAATAACATATTTAATTTAATAATAATTTTTTTATTATTCGAAACATGTTACCAATTTTTTAATTCTTCTGTATTGCATAAGAATAAGGTTTTTTTTTATAAATTTATTTTTTTGATATAATTATAATACGTATCATGTGTCGTAGGTCAATTATTATCTTCTCTTCTTTATTACATTATTTGATAAGAGATATTAATTTCGAAGAAAAATATATTTTTTTTAGTTTTCATATATCAAGAAAAATTGGGAAGGATAATGATGTCTTATTTATATTTTCCATGAATATATGTGATATAATTTAAATACTTGTATACTTTTACATTTTACAATAAAATATTTTTTTCAATTTATTTATTTAATAACATATATTTAACATAAGTTTGTATACAATTATATTATTTATAGATTTTTTGTATATTTATATTTATATTTTTTAGATGTGAGGTATAGTATTAAAACTAGACTTTTAGGTAAAAGTGCTATAACCGTTTTTTTTTAGATGAAGTAATGGTTTTTATCATGCATGATTATTAAAAATCCATTTTTACACTTCTGTATTAATTTATTATGTAAAATAATATTATGTAAAATGTATAGTAATTTTATAAAGCTTATTACTTATAATTATAATTTGGTTTGCTTACCTATAGTTATTTAATGGTATTTATTATACATAGATTATTATGGTTATGTTTTTATATTTTAAATATTTTATAGCAAAAATTTGAAAATATTTCTTAATATTTTGTTTAGAATTAATTAAATTTATTTTTAATATTGCACAGAATATCTTATTCTTTAAAAAATTAAAGAAAATATTACAACTTTACTATGTTGATATATATTAAATACAATTAAATTAAGAACACTAATATATAATAATAAAATATAACAATAAAAATAAATATATTACAAAGTGCAATTTAATTTTAAACAAGATAAATATGCAGAATATTGTAAGACTATTTCCGTATATTAAAAAGCAATTATCAGAATTAATAATGCAATTACAATAAAGTTTTGAAATATTTTAAAAATATTATTGTTTTTAATCATTTATTTAAAAATTATTAATATAGTTACATTAACTTTGAGAAATAAATAATAAATCGCGTGAAAATAAAAGAAAAATAATTTTTATATTTAATTACGGTTATTTATAACGATGTTCATAGTAAGACTCGATTTAGATGGATAAAAATGAAATTAAAAAGTTGAATTAAAGAAATTAAAATTATTGAAATTTAAAAGATTTTAAACAAATATTTTCAGTGATTTATTAAAAAATATATTTTATTGAAAGATTGTATTATATATATAAATACATTGATGAAAAAATTACGTAATATTATTTGTTGACAATGGTTACTTAAAAAATTATGACTTTAAATATGATTTTTTAAAAATATTTTTTTGAAAAAAAATTAAGTACGTATTATTGGTTATTTTTAGAGTTCAATCTTTTTAAAAATATAATTATTATGATTTAAAAATATTTATTACTTATAATGTATCAATGATTATTAAAAATATTAAAAAAAAAAGAATGAAAAATATAATTTTATTGGGCTTTATTATAGTTTTAGATTTTATATTAAAACACACTATTTCTTAGACCGGTTTTATTCTAGAACACAAAAGATAAATATCAGTATTTATTTAAAGATAAATGCGTGTGAATTAATGGATTTTTATGAAAATATAAAAATTGTTCAAATTTATAGTAGAAATTTATTTATATTTTATTTATGAAAAAATGTTCAAGAAAGTCATAACTCACTTCAAAGCGTATAATTTTTTAGTGGAAATAACTAAGGTAATTCGGATAAGCAATGATTATTAAGTGAGGTGAATATTTTTTTAACACATATTTTACAAATTTTAAATTTGGAGTATTTGGTGAGATATTTTGTCCACAGTAACTTTCGTTTTTTTCAAATTCCAAACTTCAGGAGATTTAAACATTGTTCTGAAATTTTGAACGGAACTCAGACACTTAATGTATTTAGTGACAATGTCGAAGAGCTATTTATCAAGTTGATCGAAGGAGCTTGACTTTAAAAGCATGATAAAGGAATTTGTGAAGGAGCATAAATTTAACAGGAAAAAAAAAATTAAGGGTGCACAGAAGTCAAAGGACGCAACACGAGCTTTTTTATTTTTTCGCAATTATGTGGAGATGAGTTGCCAAACTTTTTAGTTGTCATGTGCCTTTGTTTAAGGGGAGCTCGGGAGGCTTGCAAGTTGAATTGTTATATTGTGAAAAGTTTTAATTGTTGAGATGTATTTGCGAAATTTTTATTTCACCTTATTTTCTAAGATTTTCATATTTTTAATGGTATTATTTCGTAGTCTTATGAGTCGAATTAATTTCGCTAGACATACAAATAGGCTGTAATTCAAAATGTTTGGAATTTAACTGTGCAAATATTATTAAAAAAATTGAAAGAATTATTGAAATAAATGAATATTTTTTGTGGATGAAATATCTTTTTATAGCTCTTATTTTATGAATAAACAAGTTTTGCTACTAAAATTTCGTGGTGCATGCAATTATTGTTGTTTTTGTGTATAGCTTTAAACGGAGTAATTGTTTTATATCATTTTTATAGGCCGTTGATCTTGATAGTTCATTATTGTTTATTTTTACATTATTAGTAAAGTACCAGTTATTACTAAAGTGCAAGTTGACACTAAATTTACTAGGAAATTATTAATTAATTATCCAGAAATAATATTACTTTTATGTGGTACACTGAACTCCTGTCAAAAAAGTATTAATTACTTTCATAGTTTTTATTTTTATTTATACATGAGCATAAACATTTTAAAGAGTTTTACGATATCAACTACTTTGAAAACCGTCAGAAACGAAAATAATGATTTTTTGACAAATCATTCGTAGCTTTCCAATAGATTTGTAATTTAGAAGCATTTAAAAGATTTGCTTAATAAATATTAAAAAGTTACTTTTTTTAGATATCTGTCATTCATAATATTTATGTACTATTATTTTTTAATTATTTTTTTAAATAAATAAATACTCTAATTTTCTCAATGCGATAATTTGAATTTTTGGAATTTGACCTGTCAATTTCTGTAAAATATTTGGCATTAACATTTATTAATGTGTACATTGAAAATTGGTATTACATTTGAAAAATATAATATAATAAGGAAATATAGTATTAATCTAGTAATTTAGCATATATCATTTAATTAATTCATTTAGTAAAACATTATTGATAATTAAGTAGTATTAGATAATATTAATTTCGATGATATCAATTACCTTTAAAATATAAGAATTATAGCTTATTATATCTTGTATTATGTTTGTTATGTTTGTAATTGGAAATGAATTTTTTTTGTTCGAGTCAGCTGATATGATAGCCACTTTTATTATTCATGTATTTATATATATATATATATATATATATATATTTAACTAATATTTACATTTTTAGATCAAGATGAAGTTACATATGTTTTTTCATACTATAAGTATCTTTTTTTAGAAAATTTTTCACTATTTAGATAATCTTTTGTACCATGAATTCGAATCCATGTTTCAATAGTTTACTATAAGACATAATATTTAAATATGCAGCTATAATATTTATTATTGTTGAGTTTACACATGTATTCGGTGTATGCTGAAAGTATGTGTAATACTTTATCTTCCTTTTGTCTCTCTGCTTTTAGCTATGCGTCCTTGTCAAGACCTACCAATTGGTCCGGGGAGGTCACGTGACGAGAGACGACTTTTTAACACCAAACTCAAGTAAATTCCAACAATTATTAATAAATTTATATTATCTAATAGATAAATCTAGATAGATGTTTAAAAAACATGTTTGAGAACAATTAAAATGATATATATTTACATATTTATGTTTTTCATTAATAAAAAAATATTTGATTTAGCTTCCATTTTCTATTTTTTTTAGATAATTCAATTTTTCGGTTCCACCTGTTTTATTTTTTATTAAAACTGGAAATAAGTTTTAAAATCAAACTCATAGTGTTTCTATACTTTATATTTTTTGAATCATAATTGTGAGTGGCTTCTCTACGTTTCTTCGCTTGAGTTATTATATCTTAAAAATATTAGACAAAATATATGTTTTTTCAAATATTTAAAGATATTATTTTCTTAATATTTATCTTGTTTAATGATATAATTTAGAACGTCTTTCAGAGGGGATAAATTCTTCTAGTCCTTATATTTTCCCATGTATAGTCATATATTGTACTTTTGAAAAAATTTGCCATGCAAATGTGTGACAATAATAAAATAATGTAAAATAAAAATTATAATAATAGTTACTTTACGTAAAAATAATTATTGATGATTATAGATGAAAATTAAAAAATACTTTTAGCAATAGTTATTGACATTTCTTGTATTATTATTCTGCTAATATATTTCAAAAAATTTGTATGGCTGATTTTTCGATAAATGAATCATATTGAGAGTAAAATCTACTAATTATATTAAGATGACTTTTGTAAAGTTATATACTCAGATAAATAATATTAAATTCAATATTATTAACGTTAATCATCGAGTATACAATCTTTGAGTTGGTAGAGAAAAACTAATATTATTCTCCAGTTTGCTAAATATTAATTTGTACTGTAAATTTGGAAACACAAACCGATGATTAACACTTTTATTATGGAAATACTTTTCGCTTAAAATTTAGATTTTGATTGATTTATGAGAGTTTTTGAAAACTTTGTGATTTCATGGCTTCTTAAAAAGTATGTTTACAAACTTTGTTTAAAATAATAACAAAGTATGTTCGTAATCAAATATTTTTTTATTCAAAATCATTAAATATAATATTTAGCTCCATACATTAATATTTTTTATAAAAGTTTTTTTTATTAACTTAAATGCAGTAAGTTATTTATATTGAATATATTAAATTGAAGTTTTACAATATTTTGAAAAAGTTTACTTTTTTAACATTAATTATGTATGGATATTGTATATTTAATATTGCAAATTATATAAAAATTACATGATACGTATATTTTATTGTATAAGTTCTTGCAATATTTTATTATATTTTATATTTTATATTTTTAACTAACTAAATTAATTTAATTAATGAAAATAATTTATACAATTTAGAATAAAAATGTGCTGATCTATATTTAAATTATTAAATATTTTAATTGTCATATTATATTAAATATTATTATGTTTATAAAAACTTGTAATAAGGAATAAAAATTCATTTAGAATTTTATGTATCATTTATCTTTGTTTTTAATTAACATATTTAAAATTTTGTATAATCTTATTTTCTTCATTATGAAATATTTTACTATAGTATATATATTTTATATTGTATTTATTTATATATTATTTTATATTATATTTATTTATTTATATTATTTTATATTGTATTTAGCAACATTATAAAAGCCAGTATGTAATAAATAATAAATAAATTATTAGATAATTTTCTATCTTCATATTAAGAAATCTATGTGTAAAATATAATTTTTTATCTGCATAAAAAATTGTAGAAAAATTAAACATGAAAATTTTAAATTATATTTTTTTCTTCTAAATAAGTATTTTATACATTATAAATAATATATTTTGTAACGTGGTGAAAATTATCAATTTAATATTAAATTGATACTCTCTGCCAGTACCAATATAAAAAAAAAAATAATAATTCCAACACTACTAAAAAAATTATATATCACAAGGGAAATTCTGTTAATTTTCAAAATTAATTGTAAAATCACAAACACTATTATTATCTATAATTTAAAAATAATATAACTCTATGAAATACTTCACTTGTACAAATAATAAAATATACAATTCAAATTAAATAATAATAATATCCAATTTCAATTATAATAATATAAAATAATAAATTTTATAATTTAAATTAAAGAATAATAATATTTAATTATAATTTAATAGTATAAAATCTTACCTTATGATCAACTAAAATAATTCTTTTTCCAATTTATTTATTTATTTAGCATTGATTTTACATATATAAATATTACTTACTTCGATGATTATTTAATATTTATTTATTAATAATTTTATTTTTTTTCAACTATCTGCTATTCAATTTTCTCTCTTTGTTTTATTTTATAATAATCAATTTTCCTTATTACTTCAATAATATATATATATATATAGATAAATAATATTGATATTCTTCACTTCACACTTTACCTAACTCTCACTACTTATTAATAGAAATTTTAATTATTATAATTAATTCAATTATTAAATTCATAATTTAATATAACAATATTATACTAGATTAAACTGATATAAGAGATAACAGTATACTAATGGAGAGAGAACTTTTCTTCACGAAAATTCTACTCCTTTCATATTACTACTTTTATTTTTCACCAATTATGAATTTTCAATTTTTCTTTACGCCAAAATCAAAATTCACAATTGGCTATTAAACAAATATAGTCCATCTTCCCTTTCGCGCCGCAGATTCTCCATCGTGATTGGCTCAGCAAACACAATATTGAATTGGGCACAAAAATAAGAAAATACACTACTCTGCCGATAATTATGGAAACTACAAGGGAGTAACTACTACGAAGGGTGTTTTTCAAATTTTTGACACGGCGCGGTAAAGCGATTAGTGGAAAACCATTACGCGAGAATGTTTTGTTCAAAGATTATAAAAAAAAAAATTCTTACCTTTCTTTTTTGAAAGATGATTTATTGGTGGACTTATAAATAGGGTAAAATAAAAATTTTTAATTCTTTACAATAATTTCCTCCTATATCAACACATTTTTGAAGGCGTGTATTCCAAATTTCAAATGCATCTTCAAACTCTTCAGCTTTGACGTTTTTCAAAAATTATCACATTTATAAATTTTTTTGCACTATATTGTATACTGTAGATCGCGTTAAATTCAGTTTTTCCTGAATTGCTTAATCTGTTAATCGACAGTCCAAATTTTAAATTTCTAATACGCGCCGGGTGTTTTTAGCTATTCGAAAGCTTTTTGGACGCCCAGATCGAGGCTCGTTGATGATTCTTTCTCGGCCCTCTTTAAAAGCTCTGTTCCATTTTCTACTTTACGTTTTTGATATGCAATTATGTCCATATGCTTCTTGCAACATTTTATACGTTTCTACACTGTTTTTTTTTTAATTACAAACAAAATTTTATCGCGTAACGCTGTTCGAGTAGTCGCTCCATCGCGCCGGGTTAAAAAACTGAAAAACACCCTTTGCACGAAGTAAAATCCTGCCGCTCCTAATTATCGAAAAAACAAAAAAAAGGGACAAATGCCGAAAGAGTTTGTCGACATTTTAAGACCCCTCCCAAATTTCTACGATGAATAGGCGCAAAATAAAAAAAAACTCGATACTTCGGGGATGCACCATGTAATACATATATATTCATTTTTATTTTAAATTTTTCAGGTTAGTATCTCTATTTTGATAAATGGTTTTAAATATTAGTTTGATTTATAATGAATAAAATTTATTCATTACAAATTATAAACAAATTTCTTCTTTAAATAAAAATAATAATTTATATTCTTAATGCTTATTTTCAATCCATATATATATACATGGTCTGAGCCCGAAGTATTGACTATTTTTATTTCATTTGGCGAATATTGGTCGATTTGGGATGGGTCTTAACATGTAGAAAAACTCTTTTTCCATTCATCCTTTTTTTGTGTTTTCGATAATTAGATGCGGCACGTATTTACTTCGCGCGAAGGGTAGTTTTTGATTTTTGGATGCAGCGCGCTGAAGTGATTAGTGAAAATACGTCACCGAAGAATGTTTCGTTTAAAAATTATAAAAAAAAAGAAAATACTTACCTTTTTATGAAAGATGATTTATTGGTAAACTTAGAAACAGTTTGAAACAAGAATTTGAAACTCTCCACAATAATTTCCTCCTGCATCTACGCATTTCCGAAGGCGAGTTTTCCAGCTCTTAAAAGTAGCCTGAAACACCTCAGCTTTGATATTTACGCAAACTTTTCGCATTTTTAAATTTTTTTGCACTATATAGTGCATCATAGATCGCGTTAAATTCAGTTTTTTTGCGATTGCTCCAACTGTTAATCGGCCCAACGAATTAAAATTTTTTAGGATGTTCGTAGCGATTCAAGAGCTTTTTGTGCGCTCAGACACCGGACTCGTCGATGATCTTTTACTGATTCTCTTTGAAAGCTCAATATCATTTTCCACATTGCGATTTTGGCATACAATTATTTTTATAAGTCTCTTTCAAAATTTTAAATATTTTCGCACTATTTTTTTAAGTTAACAAAATAATTTTATTACGTAACACTGTGCTACTAATATCTTCAGCTACCGTGTCCAAAAATCGAAAAACATCCTTCGCGCGAAGCGAAATTGTGCCACATCCAAATATCGAAAAAACAAGAACAAAAAGTCAAGTGGAATAAGCTTTCCTTTACATTTTAAGAATTTTCTTAAGTCGCTACAATTAATAGTCGCAAAATAAAAAAAAAAAAAAAAAACTCGATACTTCGGGGACAGACCATGCATATAACCTTTAGTTTTAGCTCTCTTGTTTGCCTACTCTCAATCAATAAATACATTTTTAAGACAATTAGTTTGTTCTTTGCTTGTATAATATATACAATTTATTTCGTTCTTTAGCTAAAATTAATAAGAAAGCAATTTGTGTAGTTCATGTGTTGGAGTATACTAACAACTTATTCATTTCAATAAGATTGTATTTGAGCCCGTTACTTAACAGTTGTTTGGCATTTCATAGGATGCCTATCTTTTAGTACATTGAGCATCACCCACTCTACCTTTAAATTTATTTTACAGTATCTATTTTCATTATTAAAATATTTTTATTTATAACTTTTTACCAAAACAATAAAAATATGAAAAATACACTTACAACTTTTTTTTATGTCTATTTAGAGAGAAAATGTTGATTTTTATTTTAAAAATTTTATTTATACAAGATTTTTTTTATAAATATGTATGTATATCTGTAATACAATAACTTGAAAGTGATTTCATCGGTTGGACGATTGCAAATACAACTAAATTTAAAAAAAGCTAATTGAAGAAGTTCAAAAGAAAGTAATCCATTTATGAACTATGAAAATTGACTTTATAAAAAATTGATTATATAAATAAACAAAACATCATTTTTATTGTTTAATATGAATAAAAAATAAAACTTAAATATTTATATTCATATATTAGTTGAATTTCCTTATCGTAATTGGAAATTAATGATGAGAGTGACCGTGATAAAATATTAAAATTAATTAAAATCAGAATCAGCAGAATAAACAGTAAAGAATTTTATTAAAAGGACTCTAGCACAAATACATATATGAGAATTATGAAAATATATATAATCATATGTTCTGCAATCTAATGAAACTATCTAAAAAATTGTATCTTGTTTTTTTAAGTAAATTATTATAATATAGATAAATAGTTTTTGATTATTACAAACATTATTTTACATTTCACATTGCTTTTTTAATTATTTCAATTATTTTATATGAGTTAAAAATTAGTTTTAATGCATGACTTTTTATTAACAACGTTTTTTAAATCTAAAATATGACAGTTACACATGTATAATTTTATATTTTAAATGTGTAAGTTTCGTTAAGTTGCATTTATTCAATACATTTATTTTTATAAACATTGCAATATTCTTTCTTAATTTCTGTTTTTCCACTAGAAAACAGTTGTACCAATTTTAATTTTCATATAAAAACTAAACTACTACGATTAATAATTATAAATATTATTATTTAATAAAACCAAAAATATCCAATATTAACTGGAGATTTAAAAATTTAATATTTAAATATAATGTTATTTTATTTATTTTTTTTTTTTATATAATGTTTGAATTGTAGAATATATATATAGACATTTGCATATTTAGGAATCAATTTGCTATTTATCAATTGAAAATATTGTTATTTTTATAATAAATTAAGTGTTATTATTATATATATTTTACATTTGTATTTATATACAAATTTTGGATTTAAAATTAAATAAAAAAATTATATGTAGAGAAAAGAAAATAAAAATAGGGAAAATTCTTTAGCAAGGTTTTTGTGTTTTGCGTTTTATGTATCAATTTTCCGAAAAGTGAGCTCTCTGATGTACTTAATTATTGTTTAAATGTAGTGAATCTAGTACAGTCTTACACGTTGATAACATTATTTGCAAAGACTATTTTAGTCATTTGTATAAACTTATGTATCACTATATTTCACCCTGTTATCTATACCAACGTTCACTATGATATGTTTTTGTGAAATGAAAATTTGATACTTTTCCTATGTTTTTTTATAAATTATTATTCAAATGTGCTTTCGCAGATTTGTAAGATAGATATTTGAGGATAAATTTAGTATTTCTTGGCACTTTGTCTGGCATATCTTGGATAATATATACATTTCCCAGATTAAACTGACAATTCTTCATAGTCTTTAAAATTTTCTCAACTTAAATGTATACATTTCAAAATCAAGAGATAGTTATTTTTTTATCAAATGTTTAAATATTTAAATGATAGATGCCCTTTTTAGTGTCTTGTTTTAGTGAAAAATGTGTGATTGTTATTCAAAATATTATGAAAGTTAAATATCATTAAATTTTTTTAAGTTATAATTAAATGTATGCATCATAATTGTCTAAAATGTAAAAATAGTTGTGATAATATATGTCAAAAAAAAAATAATAATATAATATCAGAAAATGCTGAAAAGGCCAATAAAATATTTTATTAAAAAGAAAATTAAAAAATAATATTAAAGTTTGGTGAACGAAAATCAAATCGAGATACATTGTTAAATTATTTATATTTGTTTCGTCTAGTTTAATTTAATTTCAAGTATTGATAGCAAACTATTAAACTCTTTAAAGTTAAGCATCATATCATTTTCATCTCTATATAGATTAGTTAATACTCACAACTACGTTATATAAATTTATATTGGGCGTGCGCGAAGTTCTATCGGGTAGTGTAATGCTAAGTTATTTAGATGAGTTATTAATAATTAATAATTTACTTATATATAATTATTATTAAAAATTAAAAAATCTTATTTTTACAATTCAAATTTTAAAAATTGTTTAATATTATTATTTGATTTAAGCAATATCTATAGGTCTGTAGTGCAAGAGTATGAATTGATATTTAAAAATAAATATTTAAAGTACAAGATACTACCAAACAATAAAGATAGAAAAAGAAAATTGTACTTTAATAATACCTTATGAAATCATAATTTTGTCTCCAATATTTGAATTCTGAAAAGGAAAAAGAAACTTTTTTAAATCTCCTGTTGAAACTCATTTCGAAAAATAAGCGTTGGTATATAAACTCGCGGGTAGTGTTCAGTTGTCCTGGCAGAGATATCAACGTCATTGGAAGCAACAACAACGATCTTGGACGTCACGATAAGGGTTGCGCCGAGCCTCTTTTCAGGGGCTTCATCCCCTCTCCTACGAATGATGACGTCACGCGATGCCTCGGTTCGTCTCGTAGGCGCCTCTCTAACCCATCGCGTATCTTTCCAATAAATTCATCTGGGGATGTAGAGACACGTCTATTGAAATTTATCCGTCACCCGTCTTATATAAATTAGAATATTTTTAAATCGTTTGTAAATAGGGTTGAAAATCTAATTACTCTAAAATATTTTTGTTATTTGGAAAATAGTTGCTTATGCTAGAGGTAAATCTATATTAACCATTGTACATAGGAGATGAAACAAAATAAACCTGAGAAGATATATATTAAAACTGATACCTTTGAAGAATTCAGAATTTAATGTTATTTTGATCACAAGATGAAATATCTTTTGATATTATTAAGTGAGTGTTATATTGGCTATTTATCTAAATATTTATAGTCCTATAATAATGAGGAAGTCATGGTGGGCGAAATAAATTGTAAGTTAACTTTTATCAATAGACTTTTACAATCTTTTAAATATGGAGTAATAGAAAATAAGAAATTTTTCATGCTAGACATAATTTATAAATTTATGTGTATAGTTATAACTGATTTTGGTCAATAAGCATTGATAATTTAAAATTTTTACATTTTATCTCGAAAACAATTTTATCATATGAAAATACTGATTGATTCTAAATATAACTGTTAATTTTTTTTATTATGTCTACGTACATATAAATATGATTTTATATACCGGGGCCAACTCAGCTGGTCGAAGTTATCTCTAACTTCGTAGCAAAAGGTGAAGGTCAGTTATGAGAAATAAGAACACTTCCGTCTACGGGTCGAATGATGTTTATTAATTTGAATGCAAGGAAGACGCTCTAGTGTGTGTCTCGCGTGATTATTTAGATTATGAGTCTCATAGCTCGGCGCCCGCAATGTACATAGTCCTTGTCCGTGATTTTAAAGTACTTATGATGTTGCGCGATTTGCGGGTCCAGTACGAATGAAAAAAAATTGCTCCGTGAGAGTCGCCGTGGCTTAATATATTTAAAATTTTAAATATCGGGCAGCCACGTAAAATTATATTTAAATATTTAAATTCATCATATATAAATAATTAAAGTTAAATTATAGACTTATATAACTTATGTCCTTCAACAAAAATTCCAGTAAATCTAATGGTGTCGATAAGTTCGCGCCCTTTTATATGGCTCTACCTATAAGTCCAAGACACAATTAGGATATAATTATACTATAGGTATGATAATATTAGTAATAATTTCCATAATATATGTAATCAATAATGGTTAAAATAAAATAAAAAGGGAAAGAGAGAAAAATAACAATAATATATTATTAATAAACAACATGAATTTAAATACTTAATGATCAAGCATTACCATTTAAAAAAATATAAATAATTAAAAGTAAAATTAAAATAAATAATTAAAATTGGTATATATTATTATCATTTTATTAAATTAATTAAAATTAAGTAATTAATAATGAATAAGTTAAAATTTGTGGTATATAAAATCATATTTATATGTAGCTAACAGTTATAATTTTAGAAATACGATATTTTCTTTTGTGAATAAATTTACTATTAGTCCAATCAAGAAAGCACTTTTTTGGTCATGAAAAAATGCAATTAGTGATGTATATAAAAATTCTCGAAAAATGAATAGATTTTTATTTTCTAAAATGCCACTCATAATATTCAGGAATTTTTTTTACTAACAATTTTAATGAAAAAATGTATTTTTTTTTTATGTTTTTTATTATAGAATGAAAAGTTGTAATTTTAAAACTATAGGATCAATAAACGAATTGTAGCTAATGAAATTGTGATGTAAATTTATTTTTGTATAAACCGATTGGAAAATAAGAAGCTGAGAAATTAATGAAAAATCAAAAAATTTTGAAATTAATTAAGAATTTGTAATTTTTTTATTTTTAAATATTTATAATTCTAGTGCCGGAAAATCAATGTGATTAATATAAAATGTATTTGTACAAAATTCTAACTTGATCGAGTTCTTAGTTTTCGAGTAATACTGATGTTAATTAAATTATGCGAAAATTTACAATGTTATTTCCAGCTCAACTTACCTTACAATTTTAGTTTTTCAACGGTTTTAAAAAATATAATTATTGCACAACAAATCTTGTATGTTATATTTTCTAAAAATTGTTTACATTATCTAAAAAATGTGGATAAAGATAACCAAAATGGCCGACCGCCTGAGGAGTAGGGAGAGTAAAAACTGGGGAATTTTAATATATAGTAATAGAAGTGAAATCCGCGTTAACTAATCCCTCATTTTTTTCTTCCCCCTCACTCCTCATCAACTTTCACGTGCTCGGCCGTTTTTGATCATATTTATTCTCATATTTTATGCAATCCGAAATATTTAAACGAAATGTAAGATGTAGGATTTATCATACAAAACTTATATTTTTTAAAATTGTTCAAAAAACTAAAATCGTAATGTAAGTTTCGCTGGAAATAACTTTGTAAATTTTCGTATAATTTAATTAACATTAGTATTACTCAAAAATTAATAATTTAATTAAGCCAAAATTTTGTACAAATAATTCACTTTAATTCCCCAATACTAATGTTCTAAATATTAAAAAATAAAAAAGTTACAAATTTTTACTTAATTTCAAAATTTTTCGATTTTTAAAAATTTTTCAGCTTTTCATTTTCCTATCGGTTTATGAAAAAATGAATTTTATCTATAATTTTATTAGACACAAATGGCCCATCGATGTTATAGTGTTAAATTTAAAACTTTTTATTTATAATAAAAAACATAAAAAAAATGTATTTTTTCGTTAAAATTGTTAATAAAAAAAACCCTAAATATCACGAGTGGCATTTTAAAAAATAAGAATCTACTGATTTTTTTACAAATTTTGATATGTATCACTAGTAGATAGCCTTATAGCTTTTTTCATGACCAAAAAAGTGCTCTATTGATTTGGTTATATGTAAAATATTTAGCTTACTTTTGCTTTATACAAACGCTATAAAGTTTTGAAAAATATGTATGAAAAAGGTATTCTTTATGTAAGAGATATTTTATGGATTTTGGCAATTTATCAGAAACCAATAAAATGTGTTTTTCACTTGTGATTAATTATAATACATTCTGATAATATTGTATAAATCCACATTGAACTATTAATTCAAATAATATTCATTTAAAAATTTATATGTTGTTTTGCGAAATTTTTAAACAATATTATTTATCACTATTTCCAAAAATATGATAAGAATTCTATACACTTATTACTTATTTATTTAAGTTAAAGTATTATTAAAACTTTTTACAAACATTTTTAAAATATTAATATATGAAATTCAATATTTGTTGAGTATTTTAAATTTAACTGCCTGACTATATTATGTATATTCTACTTAAGTTAGATGTGTATTTTTTATATAAATAAATGGATTTCTTTTGTATGCGCTTGTACACTTTAGAAATTTTTTATAGTTTTAATACTGTAATTTTTTTAAAACTATTGTAATCTTTTTTGTAAATTATATTAGTTATAGAATAATATATATATATATTATAAACATTTAGAATATTTTTGCATCTTTTGTATTACTCTTGATAATTATATTAATTTTCTAAAGGGTTTCATTATCATTTGTAATATGAACAGTAATAAATTTATTTAGTTTCAAATATCTTTAAAAGTATTAATAATATATAAGAATTATATTAAAACTAAATCGAGTTACATTTATATTTTAATCATTTGATTATTTATCTTTCAAGCATATCTGTAATTTATTAGAATATTAGAATGATGATAATTATTACTATTTTAGAATATTTTTTAACTTTGGATTTCAAAATGAATATGAATAAATAAATATTTTTTGTGAAAATAATTTCTAGAATAATGTTCACAGAATGAGAAGTAATAACTACATCAAAGATAGAAATGTAAAAGTGATTTATATTGGATCATTAAATAACAGTAATATGTAAATGAACTAAAATCATTAAAATTATGATAAGCTACTATTTATGAATTTCGAAAAAAACTAACATTAAAATTTAAAATTTTTACAAGATTTTAAAATGGATTCATTAATAATTTTGTTTTCAGTCTTTAAAATACATAATAAAAGTTAACAATATAAATTTTAATTAATTTTATAAGTATATTTCATTTGAAATAAATTAAGTTATACAAAGAAAATTAATATACACTTTTTTCTGTCAAGTACTAATGTGGTGAATTCTATATATACTCTTTTGAAGCTTTAAAAAGGCTTTCAATAATCCTTATCAGTATCTTTTGTTTAATTGTTATGATGTAATTTTTATTTTCTTTTTCTAATAAGAAAAATCTGTAATTTCGTTTTAATTTAATTAAAAAATTTAAGATATATATTGATTATTTCGTAAAATTTAAAAACATATTTTAAATATAATTTTTTGCGTGCAACAAATAAATTTAATTTTAAGCAAATTTTCTTTTATTATTATAATTAAGATTATTTTTTTGAAATATAAGAACAATTTCTCTTTCTGAATACTGAATTATTTCTTCTGTATGAGCTTTAATACATCTATGAGAGAATATATCTAGCTAATTTCACCAAAAAATTACAAATTTAACACGGTTGATTTTTAAATTATTACACATATATGTTGACTTTTATTATATAAAATTTATGTTTTGCAAAAATATGATAATTAGGATTACAACTGTTCATAATATCATAACTTACAATACAATTGTATGTTTTGTTTCAATATTTTTCGCAATATTGCAACAAAAGCACTTATTAAACAATTAAAAAATCCGTAAAAATTTATTATAATTTTGTTTTAACTTGTTATCATGTTATTGAAAATATATTCTTACTAAAATTTATAATAAAAAAATAATGATTTTTTAAATTGATAAAAATAAAAGATTTTTTATTGTCTGCTTAAGATTAACAATAAAATTTTAAACGTTTAATTAATTTATTTGTATTTTAACAAATTATTAATTGAACCTATAATCTAACTAATGTAAGGGTGTTGTTATATTGAAATTGTTAGCTAGAAAGAGAATAACTGAGTAACTTTTACGAGATCACAAAGAAAGAGGTTGTTAATTTCACCTCGCTTAACCACATAATTTTCAATCAATGAGATTTGAAATTCTCTTATTTTACATTTTCTGTGTCTTTATGAACTTTCATGTAAGGTTAAATTGCACTGGAATTCAATAATATACTATACATGTATTTATATACACTAAATGATACTTATTTCCAAATTTCATGCATTAACAAGATTGATCCTTAAATAATCTAAAGATGAATATAATAAGTTGCAACAATGTGATGAAAATAAATTATTTTCGATATATACACAGTTCGCGGCGCGCGCACGGAATTTGACTCACTTGCGCGCGCCGCGAACTGGCCCCGAGCGACGATAGTGCCGCCTACCGACTGGAAGGTGGAACTAATCTTCTAGCACAGCGCAAACGAACGCGCACCCGCGGTGCACACACCACCGACGCCGTTGCACTGCCGCTATAAAAGACCGCGAGAACGAGCATAAGGGGTCTTCTTCGGGTGGGAAACTTCAGAAGAAGGATCCGCTCTGGTTAGAGCTGTTTTCAGTAGTCATCCGGGGCCAGCCGTTATCAGTGGCCAGCTATTATTAGCAGCACCCGGTGTTGACAGTTTTCAGCGGTAACACCCCCGCCCCGCCCGGTGTCTACCGTCTTTTACGGTAGCACTCTTGCTCCGCCCGTCACACGCACGACCAAATACAGTTCCGCCATGTTTTTAATAGATCTAAACCCTTCTTACAAGAGCTCGCCATCCCAATAGCTTCACCATCTTCTAGATTTAAATAATAGGCATCAGTACTTCATATTCAAATAAGTTCACTGTTGTCCATCGAATTAACCGCTTACTTTGTTAACCGGTCTACCCCCATACTAAAGAACCCTGGTATTCCGGCGTCCAGCTGTCCGAGCTGGGGGATACAGAGATTGTCGAGCCCACGCCTGTACCCCGTGCGCAGAGGGACGACTCGGCCTCCTCATTTCGATCCAAGTGGCTCGTGCCACTTTAACATCAAAGGTCGATTCGTTACAAAGTGTATGGATAAAATATTTTTCTTTATATAAAGGAGGATTCATATAAGAATGATTGAAAATTAATTTAATTAATTTTTTGCATAAATAAATACAATTTAATATGGATTAATTGTATTTCTTACGATTTTTTGAATATCTATTTCAATTATAATATTATAAACTGAATATATAATTATCTTGTACATAAGGTTTATATTTATTTATAGGATTTATTGAAATATTTCATTATTGTCTATATGTACTTAGGATATATTTATTTAAAATTATTAGTAGAACGAAAAGAAATTTATTTATATAAGCAAATATTTTATCTAATAAATTGTTCCTCTGACGATAATTTATTTGATTTTATTAAAATTGATCATTTAATTATTCATAGGAATGTTAGTTATATAATTAATTGTAATTATTTGATTTTGCAATTTTATTCTACATGGTATATCGTTATTTAAATTTAGATAATTTAAAATTTTAATATAAAATTATATATAAACTTTTATATATATATGACAAGTCCCCGAAGTAACGAGTTTTCTTTTTTTTAATTTTACAACTATTAGTCGTAGCTACTTCGGAAAGGTTTTAAAATGACGAGAAAGGTTTTTTCAATTTATCTCCTTTTTTCGTTTTTTTTTTGATAATTTGAAGAGGCAGGATTTTGGGAAGGGTGTTTTTCGATTTTTGGACACGGTGCGCTGAAACGATAGTGGAAAATAGCTACGCGAGAATATTTCGTTTAAAGTTTCTAAACAAAAAAAGAAAACATTTTTTGATGAAATATTATTTATTATTGAACTTGTAAACAGTTTGAAATAAAAATTTTAAATTGTTCAAAATAATCGTTAATCGACTGTTTGAATTTAAAATTTTTAGCACACGGTGGGTGTTCGTAGCGATTCGAGAGCTTTTTTGGCGTTTAGATCGAAACTCGTCGATGATCTATTCCGGGTCTCTTTAAAAGCTCTGTGCCATTTTCCACATTACAATTTTTACATAAAATTATCTTGATAAGCTTCTTTTAACATTTTAAATGTTTGTACGCTGTTTTTTTAAGTTGCAAACAAAATTTTATCGCGTAACGCTGTTCCACTAGTCACCCCATCACGCCGTGTCAAAAAACTGAAAAATATCCTTTTGCGAAGTAAAATTCTGCCCCTTCAAATTATCGAAAAAACAAAAAAAAGGGATAATTAGAAAAAGCTTTCCCCAATATTTTAAAATCTCTTCCAAGTCGGTACGCCCAATAGTCGCAAAATAAAAAAAAAACTCGTTATTTTGGGGATAGACGATGTATTTTATATAGTTTTTTTTTTATCGTTGTTTTTTTATTTTATAGTTGTATTTTATTAAATTATATATAGTTGATATAATAGAAATTATAATAATATATAATAATAATTCTTTAATTATTATGAAAGTAATCATTTACAATTGTACTAGATAATATTGTCGTGATAATATTTAATTAATATAATAATTAAATGAATTAAAATTGAGAAGATAAATTTATCTGTTTTTTATATATTTTTATTAAACATGTTTGATTAGAAAAGTTATCACTATTCTTAACAATATTTTATACAATTTAGTATATTAATATTTAATATTTTAATAATACTAACTAGATTATAATTATATTATGAAAAATGTAACGGCACGTAAAATAAAAGTATTTTTATTTACGACCGTATGTTGCTAACTTCCCAGCAACATCTGGGAGGTTGATTAAATCCGCCCATTACTTTATTCGGTTTAAATTTTAATTCATGTTAAAATATGAAGGTTTTCCGAATAACTCGAATAGGGCGGACCTGATCTGAAAGCTCGAAAGCCATCATCTCGAGGCAACGGGCACATTGATGGTCGCCCGACAAAGTATTTTGCACTATATACGAGCACACCCAGAACTCGGTGATTACAAGGAGGATGATATGAAGGAGTATAATGAGGATAAGGATTTCTTTCGAGATTTAATGAGCGATTTGATGATCGTCAAGCCACTTAATGAGATGTTTATGACACTTCGACCCTCACCAGCGACGCAGTTCCCACCTCAACAGTCCGGAAGTGGAGATACCAATTTAAAAGGAAAGATCCTTATGGGTTCCTTGAGAGACTAGATGAGTTAAAGGAGGATTATGGCATCACCAACGTTCGCACAATTCCAGCCCTTTTAAAAGGAGAAGACCTAGCGTTGTGTCGGAATTAGAAGAAGTGTGTTGTCTTATCCGAATTTGTCCGTGAACTCGAGTAACATTTCTTAACTGTGGAGGATTACGGTCAGCTGATAATTCAGCTAACCAACCGCAATCAAGGCACGACAGAAAGTGTGCGTACTTATGAGATGGTCCTAGGTATACTGATGCGTCAACAAGGGAGCCTGATACTAGCAAAAAAGTGGGATTTTTTACGCGAACTTACAGGCATAGCTCAAGCTCCTATATCTGCCGACAATCGATGAAAGATCAGAACAGTCTTATCCAAACAGTGGATGCGGTAGAGACCGTTTCCAAGATAAACCGAAGGGAAACACAAACTGCATTTTTGGGAACCACCACTGTTAATTCAACATATGACCCAACAGAATTAATTAAGACTAGAGAATAAGCTTACATATAAAACTACATGCATAAAACTAGAGCCTAAAATTTATAAAATAAAATAAAAAAAAGAAAAAAAAAATTAATTAGTCTAATAGAAATATAATCGTTAAGTTTAGATCGTAAAGAACCCTTTCTTGCTTGTGTCATATAGGTCCCGAGTTTTTCAGGAGGTATTTTCGCTTTTCAGCCGGCAGGGAGCACTGCCGACTGAAAAAAGGAACTAACCACTCCAGCACAGGTATAGACGACGGCACATCAGTGGTGCGCATACTGCTGTCATCAGTGGAGACGTCATTTCTCTGGTGACTATAAAAAGTCACCAGAAAAGGCTGAGAACGTCTTTTACCGATTGCAAAATCACACGGAAAGATCTCTTCTGGACCAGGCTGTTTTTGGCAGTAAGGCCAAGCATCTTTCGTACAGATTGTTAATTTGCCCGCTCTGATACAAGTTGTTTTCCATGATAATGTCTCGCTCTCCCCGGTACAGACAGTTTTTTTAAAAATATTTTTTTAAATGATCTAATTTTCCTCTAAAATAATATCTATTTTTTATATAAAAAATTAATAAGTTAACCAATGGTATTAAATATTGGTGTATGCTTGAAATATTGTACTTTATATTATAAATTGACTTATTGAAAGGTATTTTTAAATGAAATATAATTTATTGGTAAAATAAGATAGTGAATTAATAATTTTGTAATATTTTTTGTAAATTTAAATGTAAATGTTGCTATTATCCATCCAACGATATTTTTATCACAATGCAAAATAAATCAATTTTAAAAATCATATGTATTATTTTAATATCTTTTATAATGTCATATTATAGTACCCGAAAATTTTTTGTTAATATACTTATTATTGTACTGAATTGATTTTATTTCATAAATTCTCTACATAAATGAATTAGCGAATTCAGCTTTGATCTCAATCTAAACATTACTCGTTTACTGTTTTTGAAAAAGATTTCACTTGCCAATACAAATATTATTTATCGTGCAAATAATAGAATGAATTTGCTTTAAATAATTTCATCACTAAGTGCAAAATTTAAATTCTATTGTTGTAATTTCAATTAAGAATATTGAATACATACATGCACACATTTAGGCCAACGACCAAAAAGAGAGAGAAAACTTTCGGTGCATAAAAAGACCTCTACGATCGTGGCAATGTCCCAATGGAATAATCAAGAAAACTACGTATGCTTATAAACGAATAGAATGAGAGCGAAGGAGAAAGACGTACGCGCGACTAATGATCGAGCGCGCGCGCATGCTCTCGACCTCGATTAACCAACAAGCCACGTGCCCAACGGAAACAGCACAAAATAGAGAAAGAATAAGAACAAGACCGAGATGCTAGAGAAGACGGAGAAAGAAGAGAGAGAGGGGGGGGTAACATAATCAGAAATGTAAGGAGGCATCTATAATTGTCCTTTCATAGCCTTGTGGGATTATCTTACGACGGATCAAGAACACTCAATTAATTTTGACTCGAATTTTTACAAGTCATTCGTATATACGATAAATACGATCCTTTATACAATAGGTTATTCCATTCAAAGCTCAAATTCTATATGCTACTACTAATCTTCAGAGAGTAGCAATAAAAGTTACTTGGATGCATTGTAATTCTCGACTAAAGTCAATGGTCATCAATATAAATTGTCTTCTCACTAATCTGAAAAATCAAGTGACTATTTGTGTTAGAAACGCAATACATCTATTAATTTGAAATAACCTTGAATAATTGTCTACTAACATATGCGTATTAATAAATTCAAGTCTTTTGTAGTTTTTCTTAGAGTTACAATAGCTACGTATGCCAATTATGAGAAATTTATTTCCGCTAAAATATATTCTGCGTAAAGTGTGATAAATGGTGGCGAGCATGTTTCTATTACATCCTATTTTTAAATGATTGTGTAGCAATTTACTTTTTAATTTTTTTGATTCAACATTTATATTTATTTTGACTTTCGAGCAATATTACGCTATATTTTTTGTATTTTTCTTAGTTTTTTCATTTCTTAACAAAGTTACATAAGAAACTACTATATTCTTAAACTATACAGAAACTCCAATATTCTTAAGCTTACCACTACCAATAAACAAGACAGTTATACATAAGCTTTTTCATTATTTCATAATTATGTACGGCTAATTTTAATTTAAATATCTGAGCTTTATTTGAATTGAGGTGAGAAAGCTTCTGCTAAAATAAAGGCGTTTCGTTTTTAGCGCTTTTCTGTTACTAATCTCAATTCAAATTTAGTATCAATTTGTTCCAAGTATTTTCTTCCTTATTACACATCAAATTTATGGTTTTCTGATTTTGGAAATACAATTGCTAATCTTTAATTACATACTCTTACCACCTAGCTATTTTTTTTATATAGTTCAAGTAACTCCAAATATGTTTGGACAACCTAAATACTTTTTCATCCTTGGTCTAATAAAAATTAATCAATTCTATAAATATTCGAGATAAAAAAGGTACTAGAAACACTAAACAACTAAATATATATTTTACCCCTTGATTTATATACTTGGTATAATAAATCTCAAAGACATAGTGTTGATTTGTTTCGTTTAGGTTTAGTGTCGAAGGCTGGTTGGAAATAAAAAATCCAATTCATGAATCTTACTCAAATCAATATTAAACGAATTATTTTTAATTCATTTACGTCTTTCAGAAAGATATTCGAGAAAAGACATAATTTATTTCCTCTATATGTTTCTCCAATTAATGCCTTGTTCTAAAACGTACAAGTATTACTTTAAGGTCCATATTGAATTTGTGTAATAAATATTAGGATAAGATAACAACGGAATTATTAAACTTTGTAAAGTATAATAATTTTTAGTTAAAAGTTCAACTGTTTGTAGTAACTTTAATATTCTTAAAAACTTTTGCTCATGATACTTATTGGATATTTATTCAGTTATTGTAATGTAGCAAAAACTAGTTCATTATTATAAACATTTCTTTAGTTATGTGTCAGAGAATAAAATTTTAAATAAATATGAGAACAATGAATTATAAGAATATTAATGCCAAATATTTTTTTTTCATTTCAAATAAAATGAACAAAATAAAAATTTGAACTATCCTTAAATTTCTGAATACAAGTTCAATTAAGTTTTCCACTTTAAATTTTTCGTGTTTTGTAATTCAGATGTAATTTATAACTTTTGATTGTGTTATTTTAATATAATTTTTTAAATTAACACGTTGCTAACTTATATAAATTATTATAAAATGTTATTTGAATAAGTACAAACAAGTACGATATAGCAGATCTTTTTTAACTTAATTCTACATACTAAATAATTTATCTTTATAATTATACTTAAGTATTATATATAAAATTGTATCTACGAGATTTATAAATTTTTCTTTAATGTGATTTTGCGATTTTATTATAATAAAACTATTAATTAAACTCATAATCTAGATGTTTATGTTGTATAAATAATAATATTTAATAATACTTAAAAAATATTTTTTAATATTCTATGTATTTTTTAAACTTAAGATATGTACTGGAAAAATATTTTTACAAAAATTCATATTTTCAAAAAGAGTATTTTAAAAACTATAATATTTTCAATGTACAATAATAATAAAATCGTTAAAATTCTTAATTCATATAATTTTTGATGACATTGTATTTTCCATTGAAATAAATTTAAATAATTTTTTAATATCAGTGATATTAATATTATAATATTAATAATGTTAAACGGAATATGTCATGATTTTATTCAATTAACAGCCATATTATTTTATTCACATATTACTTTCTAATACACTAAATTTTTATAATAATAATTTATTTTTATCAGAATATAAAATAAAAATGAATTACATTAGTATTTATAAAAATTCAATAAAATATCGATTTTTAGTTTAATTAATATATATTATCAATATAATTCAAAAGTTTATTTTTAGAAATAGAATAAATCGTTTTTTAATATTAAACGGTATTCGACTTATTAAACTTAAGTTTTTATTATATTTTAAAATTCTTTAAAAATTTAAAATGAAAATTTTATTTTAATATAAAATTAATATAAAAAATGTTTAAAAAACTATTGAGAATATTTAATATAATTTTTTTTTTCGCATCAAATATAATTTTGTCATAGATTATCTAATTTTTTTATATCTAAATTTAACATTTTACACATCACTTTTTTCATAAGTAAATGCCAATTTAATGTACTTTATAGTAATATATATAGTTGTTTGTACCGAGGATAAAAGACAGTCAAAGTTTAAAAACAATTCAATTTAAAATGGGAAAAAGTCAAGTGTGTTATTGTTTTGTATTATTATTATGCTGGGAGAATGACTTTTGTTAAACTTAATTCGCATGATTTTATGGCCTGGATGTAATATAGGAGAGAAGCCGATTTCAGTGTCCGCACGACTGCTGAGCGATTAACTACATAATATTAATTAAGCATTTTTGTGAATAAAAATACCGGTAATTTGTACAGTTGCAAGGCAGTGTCGGCCTCCATTATAAATGTACACTGTGACCGAGTAATAAACATTTTGATAGTTATTGGCGACAATATTTTTTTTACATTGTTTATTTATTATTCTTATAATTGGTAAACGCAAAAACAATAGTAACTATATATTATTTTAAATAAACAAATTTTATAAATTAAATTATTAATAATGTAAGTATATATTCATTTAAATTAAAATATTTAAATAATGTTCAACAAGTTTAATAACTAAAGTTTCTGCTTATCATGTAAATTATATTTTTACAGTAATAAAGGTAAGAACAATAAATAGTTTTATTACTTTTAGGAATTAAATTTGAAATAACAAAAATTTAACATAAAAGTAGATAATTTGTTTGAATATAATTATAGATTTTTTAAATTAATATTTTCGAAGTTGTTCTTTGAAGTTGTTTTTTGGGTTTGAAGATTTTTATAATCTACAATTCCTATTCTGTGTTTATCTTCATTGAACGCCTTTTTATCGTTTGCATTAATTGAAAAAATTTAAAGATATTGTTTCTTTTAAGAGTTTTTTTATTGATTTTTCAGACTAAAGTCGGTAAAGTTAAAGCATTATTAGTCATATAAATTTTTCCAATATTATGTATAGATTTTATTTATATGAGTTTTATAAATAGGTTTATTTAAAAATAAAGTTTATTTATAATTTTTATTTAAAATTCAAGGATTAATTCCTATTTTTATTCATATTTTATTCATAAGACATTAATTATTGTAGTATAATTGTTTTTTTTCTAATTTTGTTGCATTTGATAATTGATGTTCACCATTTAAATACAATTTCATTTTTTAGGGTTTAAAAATTTTAGGCATATTCAGAATTAAACATGGTTGATTTGAAAACAGTATAAATATTAAGTATTAAAAGTCTTTAATATACAATAAGTGCAGGTTTGTCCATCACGATAGTATTTCGCTAATTAAATATCATTCGTATAAGAACGATTCTATTCATCCTTCATAGACATTTAAAGGAGTGGAGAAATTATCACGGTTAAAATGACAAGATTAACAGTGTATGTAAATTTTTTAAAAGCAACCACACTAGGAAGTCATGAACTTAAGGTTACAAGGTTATTTGCCTATACAGTGGAGTTGGCGACATCATGACTGGAGCTCAATCGATTACATTTTCAATTTTGCCCTCTTGGTTTCTCACCTGATGGGCAACCTGTTCTAGGATCTGCTAATAAAGTTGAGAAATCAAAAGAAATTACTGAAATTCGCTTTTATATTCTAGGATAATTATAATTATCATTTTATATTCAATGTCAAAGGTTTATGATGCTCATTGGACATTTTGTTCGGCAAGCACCCTCATTTTCATCGTTTCATATTGTAAAGTTTACTTTCATTTTACTAATGGTACGTGTTAAGATACATATAAAGATTTTATATTATTTCATGTTTTTTCATATTTTTAAAAGAATAATAATTGTAAGAAGAATAATAAATAAATGTCACCGGGGAGGTGTCATTTAATGAATAATTCTGACAAATAAATACAAATTCAACGACATATTGAATAAATTTGATTAGAATAAATTTCTAAATAGAAAATATAATAATATTTACAATATTTAACGTTTCGTTTAGTGGTCTAGTGACTGGGCATGGGCCGTGGACATAAACAATAATAACATTGACCCGGATACACAAAACCTCGCGGACTATCTGAAATCCGAGTAATTATCTTTAAATAATTAATTTACAAATTTCTATACACGCGCAGATATTTCGGATAGTGTCCTGATTTCGGTTTATCTTTTTCATTTAACGGATACAAGCAAATAAATTATAACACACGGCGGGGAACGGAAGGAACAGGATAACTCGATATACTTCAACGGTACCCTATGCAGTGTTAATGGAAAATCAAACTCCTAGTGCAACAGGGGAGACGCATCACGAGCCAAGGTTACGGACGGTGGCTACAAATGGTAAATTTACAGCGGACGCAAATTCACATATTTGCCGCAGAATATCTTTGGCTTTTGCAAAGGAGACAATAAGAGGATTGAAACAGCACGTAAAGGTGACAGTTTCGGATTTCTCGCTAGCATTAAAAAGTGTCTAGCAGGAGTGAAGAGATTTTAGAGTATTGTCACTGAATAGTAAACAACAGGGTAAGGCGCAAGGGATGGTGCGGTCGGGATAGAAGCCAGATGGATTCTGCCGTCGAAAATACGGAACAATGGACGGTTTGTAGAATATTGCGGAACCGCAATATCTTTATTAAGGTGCAGAAAGCTAACTCGGCCAGAATCGGAGGGAAAGGGCTTTTCGTGAACAAATGCACCCTATCAATAAGAATTGAACCCACTTGGTAAGGAACGAAGCGTGTACGTTTCGGAGATTTATCGCCACGGTAGCATGACGATGGAGATCGGAAAAAGGTTGCTGACACGATATCGTGGACAGCGGGAACTTTCGAGGACAGGAGTGTGTCGTTAAAAATCCGAAAAGGTTCTGCTGTTTAAGTATGTAAAGTGATTAATGAATCACTCGTCAACCTGGTCACCGGTAAATAGCGTTGCTCAATTTACATGAGGGTTTATTATTGTCAACAACCTTCATACTCGGCATTCGTGTAAATTTAAATTAAATTTTAAGCCAATATTCTCTCTAAAATAAAATCAATATAAATCTATTGTTTGTATTTTAAGAAATCTGGCTATTAAAGGACCACTGCTGGTGGAATCTATTTATTTTATTAAATATTCGTTCTTATTGACTTATCCTAGTACCGCCGTTCCAAATCCCTGACAGACCGGTTGCCGCTTGTCCCAGCGAAATTACTATTTTCTTCGACGAGAACTCGAATCTGCCCTTCACCCGTGAAGGGCAAACGGAGTCATCTCGTCACAATATAATAATTTATCATTTTCATATATTTGGTTATCGTTTTCTTGTGAATTTACAAATTGAATTTATGAAAAATTTTAAGCTTCATATGTTTAAATATAGATTTTCTAAAATATTAATACCTTTAAATAAAAATTATAATAGTATTTTTCTTATTCAAATTTTATAATTCATTTAAACAATCTTTTCAAATATTTCAATATTTTCTTCTAAGTATAAAAATAATTAAATCAAATTAAATTAAAGATTATCCAGTATTTTTTGTTGGTATATTCGGAAAACATAAAAGTTATACATTTTATTCATGCAATTTTATATATTTAATAATAATATTCTTTGAATATTATTATTAAAAATAAACATTAAAGCGCTTAGGTAGGAAATTCTGATTCCTTTTTAATTCGTTATTTTCCGTTAGAAAATCTTGTTTGAACATTATAATTATTTTGATATTTGGACCAGTTAAGTTTGATTAATTATTTCATTTTATTAATTGATATAACATACACATTTTACAAATAAATATCTATGTTACTTATGCATAATAATATTAATAAGAGATATAATTCTGGATAACATAAAACTTATCTATATATTAACTAATATGTAGTTTAATGAATTATTAACATTTAATTTTATTCACTATGTACATTTATTGATAATTTAAAAATGTAAAAATTAATATTAAACTAAATTTTTGAAATATAATCAGATGAAAAAAGAATATCAGTGAGTGAATTATTAAACATTTATATTAATATAACTTTAATGTTAATATTTATTTTATTTATTAAAAATTACGTCCCAGCTCATTCGCCAAGGGACGGGTTCCGCTATTTATAGTGAAATTTTTTTTACAATATTTTATACAATATATTTACTTTTTTACATTTTCCTTATTCTATACATTCTTTTTACTTTAATTTATATTTTTTTACATATATTACATATTCACATTGTATTATTTGGTTTCTTCTCACTTTTATTTCTTTTTTTTCTCCTTTTTCTTTTCCTTTCCCGCTCTTTCTCTACAGTATTCTCTTTAATTTTTTTATTATCTATTCTTGTTATGTTTTCCTTCTTTCTAGTCTTTTTTCTAGCTCTCTAACCACTTTCAGTATTCCTCTGTCTTCTATTTTTCCTTTACATAATCTCGTTATTTCCTTTTCTTTCCCCCCTATGGTACTTCTCTCTCTTATTTTTCCAAATAGGTTCATTGTCTTTTCGCAGTCCGTTATCCAGTGTGTTCAGTCACCTTCCTTTTTCTTACAGAGTTGGCATTTCCTTTCTTCTGCATTCATCTAGTATTTGTTTTCCGTGATTATGTTCTCACATCTTATTCTTGCCATTTCTCTCATTTCCTTCGGGTTACTTTCTTCCCTGAGGTATGTTGGTAATCCGTTCTCTTTTATGTCTATATATGTATTGTTGTATTTTGCCTTTTTCATTTTGCTCCTTCTTTCCTGTACTTGTATATCCCTGTCTCTTCTTCTTATTTCTGTGTATATATTCTTCCTTTTGCTTTCTCAGTACTCTAGTTGTGTCCTGCTGAGGCCCAGTTTATTTAGACACTTTCATGTATCGTCTGCTTCTTTAAGTGCCTTCCATTCTCTTTGCTCTTCATAGCATTTCCTAACCCATCTATATCCCTCCATTTTTTCCATTTTTCTTTTAAATTTCATTGTCCTTATCTTCCACTCCTCTTTCATCTGTTATTCATCTGTTTCCTCATATACTATATATCTGGGCATGCAGAAATCGAGTTTCAAGGTCCATCTATAATAGTCGGTTTTGATCCTCTCCATTTCCTCAGCTTCCTCTGTTCCTCGTATTTATATCCCATACTCCATCACACTCTTAACCAGGTACTGGAACATCGTCTTTCTCAGTCTGAAATCTCCCTGACACCTTCTCTCCGCCAGTCCTTACGTTTTCCTTGCAGCAATTCTGCCTTTGTTCTGTCTTTCCTTTCTCTGATTATCATAATTCCCGTCACTCCTAAATACAAAGCCCAGATATCTAAAGTTATTGACCATCTCAATTCTCTTCCCTTTCCACTTCCATATTTCTGGCTTCATTTTCCTTCCCTTCTTTGCCATCATGATCTTCAAAAATTATTTTCTCCAAAAATCACCAATTTATCCGCGTATGCTAATGTCCATACCCTTTTATCCTTTATCTTCGTACCTCCTATTTATTTTTTTTCCATTTCTTCTTCTAGTTCTGAAATATAGATATTGAACAGTATTGGGCTGAGACAGCAGCCTTGTTTCAAAACTTTCATTGTCCAAAATTCTTCCGTTAGGTACTCCTCTGTCCTCACTCTACATTTCGTTTCCCTATATATTTCTCTTATCCTTTTAATTAATTCCCCATTGATCCGCTTCCTTTCCATGATCTGCCAGAGTTTCCTTCTACATATCGTGTCAAAAGCTACCTTTATGTCCACGAACATCATATATAACCTCTTTTTTCTCTTATTACTCTTCTTATTATATGGTCTAAAATATATATGTTGTCCGTGGTTCCTCGGCCTACCCTGAAACCTGCTTGACCTTCTGGCATCACCCTTCTTTCCTCTATCTCCCTCTCTAACCTGTTCTTTATTATTCCTGCGTAAATTTCATAATCTGCTGCCAGTATGGATAAACCTCTGTAGTTTCCGGGCTCTTCTTTGTCTCCTTTCTTATGTATTGGCATGATTATTGCAGTTATTCAGTCTTGTGGGATTGTTCCCTATTCCCATATTTTTCCTAATATTTCTTTCATTCTGCTTATTATCTCCGTACCTGCATAGATCCATGCTTCATTAGGTATCTCGTCCATCCCTGTTGTTTTTTTCTTCTTGAGACTTTTCCTAACCTTCCATATTTCCCTTTTTTCTATGCCTTTCGTGTTCACATCTGTCTTCTTAGTTCTCTCTCTATCTTTAATTCTTTGCTTATTTCCTCCAAGGAGCTTCATGAAATGTTTCCTCTATTCTTCCCTGCTTATGTTGTTTTTTCTCCTTATTTAGGTTTCTTCCTTTATTTAGGTAGTTCCACACCTGCCCTTTATTCTTTAACTTTCTTAATTCCTCCTTGTCTTTTTCCCTTTGCTCTGCTCTCTTTTTATTACATGCCTCTTTCCATTTCCTTCCTTTATTTAAATACTCTTCTTTTGTGGCTTTTCCTTTCTTCCAGTCCTTAAGGGCCTTCTTAGCTTTGTTCTTTTCTCTCTTACATTCTTTGTCATACCACTTACGGTCTCCCTGCTTCCATTTTTTTGTGTCTTCTCTTTGCTTTTGTCACATCTTTTTTTCATTTCTTCTAGCCGTCTGTCTATTATTTTCCTGCCAGTCCATCTTTCCCATCTTCCATCAATAAACACTTGTTTTAACCCCACCTTCGAGAAAAATCCTTCTTGTCTCGCTTTTCGTATCCACCCTCTGATTTCTTCTTGTACTCTTCTTTTTTCTAAGGTAAAGTCAAAATGCATGAATATATCCGTACCTATCAGCCTCTTCCTTGCACCCCAAATCAGGTCTTTTTTTTCTTTGTTTACCATCTTTATGATGATTATTTTACCGCTGCACCATGCTGATTTTATTTCTTCTTCTACCCCTAGCTTGACTTTGATAAAGCTCCTCGCCTACTGCTGTACTCCCGTTTTCATCATCTCTTACCTATTTATCCCCTTTACTACTACGTTTTCTTCTCTATCTCTTCTTTTCCTTTCCAATAAAATTTTCCTAAACTCTTGGATCTCTTTATCAGACATTGTGCTCTCTGCTTTGCTACTTCCCTGTTCTTCGTTGGTCCATTTTGATTTGCTTGAGTTAAGTTTAAGTCGTGGTGTGTCCGCGTTCCATGTACTCGCATGTCGCATTGGCCCCAAGCACCATCAGTACTGCCTACCGACTGGAAGCTAGAACTGAACCCTCTAGTATGGTATAAACGAAGGTGCATAGTGGCGCGCGCACTGCCGTCGCCGTTCGGCCCACTACTTCTATTGTGGATATAAAAGGCTGCGAAAAAAGGTCGAGAGCATCCTTGTTCGGCTGAGAAACCAAAATCTTGTAATCTTGTAAGTTTGAAAATTATTGGTTTCTTTTTATTTTTACTATAAAAAAATAATTAGTATATTAATTAAATAACTTCTTAAAATAAAATAATAGATTCAATGAAGTGCCAGTTAAATAAAACAAGTTATTCTTAATTGTTTTCGCCCACGTTTCAAAAAGGTATTCCTTGTTCTTGTCAAGGTTATTTATTAAAAATTATTAAAATTGTTATTTACATGTGTTCTAAATATACAAAATTGTTTATTTGAAACATAATTACCTAATTTTGGTATCCAGGAATACGCAGTTATTCTACGACGCCTTGGTCATACAATAATTAAAAGAAAATAAAAGATCAGAGAAAAAATTAAGTTATTTAAATTAAAAACAAAATAAAAGCAGAGAAAATTTCAATTTTAATATAATCTCAAAATTATAAGAGAGAGTGGCTGGTACCTTACTGGATCCATAATTTTATTTTAATAAATAATATTGAAAGTACTTCACATCATATTTTATAATATAACCATTGTCTAGGATCCATAACAGACTCTAACAATCTACATAGAGACTTTTTCAAAAGTATCTCACATACATATGAAATATGGACGAAATAAAAAACCAAAAAAAATGGATCAAAATATAAAAATCATTAACAATTATCATCGCAAGAATACGATACCAATTGAATTGTAAACGACATGGATTTTACCTTAAGCACTTAATGAATATAAGTAAAATTCTACAATCGACACAATTATAGTAAGTGCAACTCGAATCTATTTGATAGGATAAAAAGAAGACTGTGCAATAAGATATTTGTATTATTCATCCGCGTCACGTCACGAACATTTGTGGCGCCCCGAGTGCGCGCCGCAGTAGGACGTGGGCCCCGCTAGCCCCATCACTACGGGTCCGGTCCTATCTTCGCACCGATTCTCCACACTCAATGTGCTCCGAAATGGTTCCCCACGCAGCGCGGCGGTCACCCCATCACCGCGGCTCCTGCCACTCCCGCCGGAAGGAATATCTAAGGGTGCGCGCCCTCATTAGAGGCAGTCGGGTCGTCGCTCCTGACACATCCGGACGACGCTCTAATTGCTCTCTGGCCTTGCTTAGGGGACGTGCCTCCTGACACATCCGGAAGGACGTTTATCGAAGCTTCTGGTTAGGACGAATTAAGGAGGTGCCCCTGATATATGTTGAACATCCCCACGACTGGCAACGAGGAAATCACCCCTGACACATTCGGGGTGATGAACTCGCGTAGCTTACCCCTACCCCGTCCACGCCCCAGTTGTATATAGTGCTTATGTATGTATTTTCGTAGTCTATTCTGTGCTTTCATGTATTTTGTATGTTTATGTATTCTTATGTATTTTTTTATGTATGTTTATATGTATTAATATATGTCTTTTATTTGTGTAGTATATATATATAATGAGAGTGTTTGTGTATGTGTGGGTGTGACGTATTTGAGTGTGTTAGGACTGTAGACTGTGGGCTGTGTTGAAATACCCTCTGTCTGTGTATACTCTGGTATGTGGTATGTAGTATGTTGTGTATTCTTGTATGGTATGTATCTCATGTATGAGTAAAGAACCGTGTGCGAAAGTATGAATGGATGAGTGATTGTGAATTGACCGTGAAGTTTGTCGACTGATTGTTTATTTGTATCCTGTTTTATATACTCTTTTTGTTAAAGTTCTTATGGAATAATTACAGCTTATTTTTACTTTTTTGATATAAAAGTCGGAATTATCATTTATAAAGAGAACCTCCCACGAACCCGGACGACGTCGATGGATATATCCCAGCGCGAGGGAAATTACTCGTTACAGTGTATATATACAGGTATATAAAAAAATATCTAAGAAGTATATATTTAAAATTTGGAATTTTTATTCTATTTATTATAAAAAAATATTAATGAAAAGGCAATATTTTTTTAGTAAATAATTTAGTTTTCAAATAATTAAACATAGCAATATCGCCTATCAATTTTGATGTATTTATACATGCATACATAAATATGAAATTTCTGTATATAAATATGAAAAGTTCTATGATATCTATTTTTAATTATTTTCATAAATTCTCTAAAAAATCATTATTAAAAAATTAATAAGTAACAATTTAAAAAATTCGTATTAGGTAGTAATTTAAAAAAAAAACAATATGAGCTAAATGTCAAGTTTGTTTTATATTTAAAAAACGTTGAGGTTAATATAAATTAAAATTCATGAATATTATAAACAATTAAAATAATAGCAATAATAATAATATTATTAATGCAAAGATGAATTTTATAATAATACAAATAAAAATATTAACATAAAAATAAACTTGTAATAGATTTGCCTCAAATATAATAGAAAAAGCTCGGGAAATAAATAAACAAGAGCTTAATTGCAATTTGTTATTATAAAATTTTATTTCAATGTTTTACCTGGCATAAAAAAAACCTCTGTGGGGGAGGGGGAAAATCTGCCACGATCCTTGGTTTTAATCGCAGCCCCCGTGCGGACTATGCCGATTTCGCTAATCGTTTCCATACACAAGAAGCACAAGATGAAGTGTCGCTACCGCTGAAGGTTATTCGGCTGTATCAGGTTTCCCCGCGTCCTTCCCGATGGATTCGCTAACCATTGCTCCGTAGCTTCTCATTACCCATGGATCGAGTTAAAAAGACACACACACCGCTTACAATAATACATAGTTTATTATACCCATAAACCCGCAACTGTTTTATAACTAGAAAATCGTTCCGTGCTGTAGACAAATTCAAAGTTGACAACAGAGCGTCGCCTCTTTCCGTATTCCGCGCGGAAAATTCTCCTCTCAGTCTAACTTTTCCTGTCGTACATTTTGAGATTAAGCCACCTTGGAGGAGAGCTCTTCCGGGAGATCACCTGATATTTTACTTTTCGAATTTACTTTTCGTAAATTCGAGAGAAATTCCGAACAATACTTGTACGACGAATGTAATAAATATAATATGTACTGATAACAGACTGTATTGTATTTAGTATAGCTAAAATAAAAAAATTAAAAGCGACATTGCTATTGTTCGGGATTCCTTTGGGTTTGCGTACAAGCAAACCCAGGTCGAGTCCCTTGCAGGATTATCTCGAAGTGCAATTGCAGTAACGGGGCCGGTTCAATTGCCCTTCTTCCAAAAAACGGTCGGTGATGCGTTATGATTTATTGCGATTTATGAAGAGGAACCGGACCTGGAGGACTTGGCAACAAATAAACAGCTGCAACACTCACTCGTTTTCGAACTGCCCTCGATTACCTTTTGAACTTCTAAAATCTTTGTAAACTTCTTGATATATTTGTATGAGATTCAATTTGAATCTTACGATTTTTTGTGTTATCTTGTTGTATAACGGCGTGTTTATGAAATTAATCCCTGTGCTGCAGCGAGGTGTGTTCTGTCAAAAGGACGCGGATCTGCTCCGACTCCTTCATCACGTGTGCACGTCGTGGTGAGCGAATATTTAATAATTTTTAATAGTTGTAAACAAATAAAAAATTTTTAATAGTTGTAAACAAATAAAAAATTTGTTTACAACTATTAAAAATTGGATAAAAACTATATTTGTATAATTTTATATAATTTTTGACTAACGCGGTATTTTTGATAAACTTTATGATAGCCTTAATCACATTCGCGATGACTCTCATCGTGATTATCTTATTATAAGGGCTTGAACTTCTCTTCGTCGTTTTAGACGGGTTGTTCTGTTTTGTGCTACAAGTTGTTACGCGGGGTTTTAAGGATGCTCAGTCAAATACACAATATATATTGTACTACGCCAATTAGTAATGAAGTTAATTAAACAACTATTTTTTAAATGCATTCAGAAGTCACATCGAGAAAAATGAGTCGATATGATTTAAGTTGATGACGTTGCTAGGCTGGATTTTCTTTAGGATAAATGAAGAGCCATATGCTTTAAAGCATAGTAAAATTAAATTTGTACAAATTAGATAATTGTTAGAAATATAAATTTATTTCTTAATTTAAACAAATTTTATATGTTCTATATTCCTATATAAAACTTAAATTTAGTTTAAAAGAGTATATTTATTTTGGAATATTGTTCTGTATAAACTTAAAACATTTGTAGAATCCATAAAATTCATAAATATAAAATAATAAATTGATTAAATTTTATATCATTTTAGAAGTTATTTATAATTTTTAAATTTAGCTACGTTATTTTCAAAAAAGAATTTTAAGTAGTGTGCTTATAAATTAAGGATCTTCAATTATAAAGTATAGTATAAAGTACAGTTATAAGTTAATATAGTATGATATTATAATGAATGGAAAAAAAATGTTTATGCTTGAATAGAAAATAGTTGCTGCTAAATAGCAAAGAAAAATAAAATTAGGATCGGATAATACAATAACGAAGTGGTTTTTTGTATCATATAAAGATATAAATTTTTATTTTTTAATGTAAGCATTTTTTTCTTAAATAAATAAGAAAGATTAAATAAGATTAATTAAATAAAATAATAATCTACGAATAATTTGAAATTTTTTCTTCTTTTTTTAGAAGTTTTAGTAATAACATGCGCGTATTATTTTTTTGATTTATATAATTTTTTTTTTAATTATATTTCATTTAAGTAATACGTACATCTTTTATGTTGTCTAATCTTTTGTTAACTTCATTTCTTATACCTGAAAATATAATTTTAGAAAATAGGTCACACTGTACATGCAAAAATATTAGGTACACGAAAAAAAAATGTATTTTTGTATTTCTGAATCCTTGAATGATGCGTAGTGGGCGTAAACATTGCCATTTTTATTTAACTTGCTAAATTATTCAAGATTTTGTTTAGAAACTATCGATGATATACTGCATTGTAAAGTATATAAATTAAAATTAAATATTAAAGTAGAATTCTTTTAAATTAAGAGACTTATATTGTATTTAATACCATAACATTTATTTAAAAGCATAAAAATATATTTAAAATATAAAGTAAAACAAAAATTATTTTTTTCTGTAGAATTATAAATAATGAAATATATATTTTTCAGAGACAATCAGATATGATATATATATTAATTTATTTTAATTATATATATTTATAATTAAAATAAAAATCGATAAAAATTTAAAATTCTATGATTCAGATGAATTTCATGTTTTTTAGTTTTATAAATTAATTTTATAAAAAATATAAAATTAAAGTGGCAGAGATTTGAAATTATCAATAATCGAAACGCATCCAGTTAACGAAGTTGAAAATTAATTGAAGTTGCTTTCTATATTGAACATTTTCAAAATAATTATTAAAACTTATAATCTTAAAATACTATAAAATGTTCATTTAAGATTCACGCGTGAATCGTCTTAAGATAAAACACAGAATTATATGTAGTTATACTAAAATAAGTTGAATATGTTTTAGATATGGGAAATGACATTTAGAGAGATATGCTTTTCTTCTATTTAATACTTTATTTTGTATAAATTTTACAAATATAACTTTTTAAAGGAGTTTTTATGGTCGTAAAAATTCATTTTTATTTAATTTTTGACTAAAATGATGGTACATCAAAAATAAATTTCATGTTGAATGATATGTAATTGTAAAAAATGATTATGTACTTTTTATTGCAAAATAATTTACGAGTAGGAGTTTAAGGTAATGATTTCGTATGTACTTCTTATTCACGCACCATTTATTAAAATTATTATGATACAAATAATTAGGACATGTTTTATTAGAAATACAAGAATATAAATTTTGAGATTTAATTTCACCGAGACGTATTTAATTACTCTCACTCTAAAGATATAGTTTTATATACGTTTGGTTACGACTTTATTTCTCAAAGTATGTGTAGTTACATATTTCAGTTGCTTATATCATATAACATATCTAAATATTGAAAGGATGATTACTTGAAAAGTATGTCAATATAAATTTTTAAAGAGCGACATTCATAACATTTTTCACATATTTTTGGAGCCGTATTCCTTACAAAATAGCATTTTTTATATAGAATAAATAAAAACTTGTCTTATTATTAATAGTGTCTTCAGGGAAATTTTTATATTGATATTAAAGGGATAATAAACAAGAAGATGGAAATGTCATGGAGAAAAACTGCGGTAAAAAAAATTTCATTTCAATACAGTTTGTATTGGATAGGTGCAGTTGAAAACTAGGTGTGTATAAAAAATTTGATTCTGTTATTGTTGAGCAGACAATTATTTTTATATTTTATACCTTTTCTGGAATTTACATTTGTTCTAAATATTTCATTTGATTGAAGTAATTCTAATAGTATTAAACCTTTTTTTTCTCAAACTCATTTTGCTTCAGTTATCTTTTAAAAATTTTAGTAGTCGAAGTTAAAATATTCTAGTACTTTTATAAAAGTACAATCTTCTGAAAAATTTTAAACTCATAATGATGTATCATAAAACTGACCTAAAGAAAAAAAAATTTGTTTTATAAAGGTAGAATAATAACAATAACAACTAACACATAGTTTTTTATTGATGATTCGAATTAAACATTTTTCAATAATTCTATTTTTAAAATAACTTTACTTGTCCTAGATATGAAAAATAACACAAATATTTTTAATGTTCATTGTCATTCAATTTTAAAATTACTTTAAATTTAAGAAATTTTAAAAAAATTGAATATAAAATAATGTAGCATGATAAAAATAAAAATAAAGACAGCGCAGTTGATATTTATACGAAAATATGACAATAATAGTAATACAATCATCAAACTCTGAATTATAGAAATTTCTAAATTAAATAAATAAGAAACACGAATATTTTTAATTTATTGTTTGATGTTTAAAAATTCACGATTTATAAGTAAACAAATAACTAACAATTTATGTACTTAATTTAAATATTTTTTTAGTATAGTTTTTATATTATTATTACCATAGTATTATTAAGTTATATTTAAAAATATTTTTTTTTAAAATATAATTTTATATACAAAAAAGTTTTATTAACTTACAGCTATATTTAAAAGGATTATAATAAATAAAAATGATAGTAATATGTTCAGGTTAAAATAACAAGTTTTATGATGACAATTATTCATTTTATGTATATTCTATTTTAATCCATTATCCTACATAATTTTATAATAAACTTTACATCTTTTATTAATATAATTGGAAAAAAATTTATGATAATATAATTAATTATGTAATTAATTTATGCATGATACGAATATTTTTGTGGAGATTATTATTAATATTTTATATTCATATTAAATTTTTGCTGATATAAATCAAAAAATATTTATAATTGGAATGTATAATACCCAGAATAAAATAGATCTTATGCACATCTTTAAATATCATTTATTCGTTTCATTATTTCATATCCAAAAACACTTTCTGAAAGTTTTAACAAAAGCAATATACTGAAGGTAGTTTGTTACTAATTATTTCAGTTGTCTTTCTAAAAAATATAAAAATTAATTATATATTCGGATTATAAATTTTAAATAAATTAAAACGTAACTTAAAACTAAAATAAAAATAAAAAGTAACTTGAAAATATTGTTGGATAAGACAATATCACGGTCAAGTTTAGAAGATATATTATTCATTTTGTTTTATTTTTTATGAATATTTCTGAAGAAAAAGATTTTATTGGTCATAATAATTTCTAATAAATTTACATAATTCACTTATTGTTGACATATTTATAATAATTTCTATTTTATTAAATATAGATAAACATTTTAGAAAAGAATGTAATCTGATACTTATTATTGAATCAAAAAAAATTATTTTAATTTTAAATTTTGTTCAAAGCATATTTTTTTGTTATTTCACATTCTTACTTTAAAGAAAGCTTGTAATAATTCAAGGAATTATTTTTTTTAGTATAAAGATAATCGCAAAACAGAAATGTCAAAATTGTATTATGTGATGGATTTTAAACAACCTGAAATCTTTGAACTTTATTCAATATTACAGAGACTGAACTAGAATTTTAAAAGAAAATACTATAGAATCCAAAAAAATAATTTTAACGTATATTGTATTTATTTAGTCAATTTAGTTAATAATTCACAAGCTGCCGTATGTTGAATAAAATAATGAAAGTGTCAGGTTTTGTAAAAGAGATAAAACCCAATAGAGCGCTGGAGTGAGACTCGGTGCGTTTATCTAACGAAATAAAAAAAGATCAAATGAAAACTTTCACGAGGATAAGATAAGCGAAGCCAAGCCTCAGTGGCCTCGCACTCCTACGTTTTCCTATTAAACCCCAGCTCCCTCCCCCTTTCCCTTTTCACATGGTCAGCGAGTGTATAAATCTTTTCGATCAGTCACTTTTCGGACGCAAAATGATTTCAATGTCAAGGCACGAGTTCTTGGAATTTCTACACAGGTGATTGTGCAATCTGGCAGAGTTGTCGGTAGTCCATTCTTGTCATGCCCGAAACCCAGATACCCAGACTATAAATAAGCAGATTAGGTGGATTCCTAAAATGTTGTGCATTCTATTTATTAATAGGTTGATCGTGTAATCGCGGACATTACATCACGAGGGTCTTCCTCGACGTTTTAAATCATTAGTGTAGAGATTTGCACCCGGAATGCAAGAACTTGAAATTCCGAGAACTTTGAATTATTCGGCAATTATTCTAACTTTGTCATACCTATGATATCATGTAATTGTGTGGTGCTTGTATGAAATTTTTCGTTCCACATGTCCTGAAGCTTTGAATATATTCTCAATTTTTCCATATAGAACTTTATTAATTAAAAATTTAGAAGTATATTATTGGCTTTATATTTGTTAATTGAATTTATTCAATGATTGATTTATATATTTAAAAGGATATATAAAAGTAGTTAAAACAGTATATGTATCGGCCACATAAATAAATCACTGACGAATATTCGAGCCCTTTTTCTAATTTTATTCTTAAATTTTGTATAATAAAACATTAAAATTTATTGTAATTTCAATTTTAGATTATATTACATAATATATATTATATATAATGAAGATTAAATTAAAATTATGTTCAGACTATTTTTATCACTAAGGTTATTACATGTATTTTAGTATTATAATAAATTTCTATTAGTATAAAAGAAATTAATCAGAATACCCTAAACTATAAAACGAGCGGATTTATTGATTTTTTGCATATTATTTGCTAATTGTACAATTTTTTAATATTTTTAATAATAATTAACTTATACAATGTTACATTGCATTCATCACTGAATTTTAATAAATAAACATATCTCTCAAAGTTAATCAATTTACTTATTCTAAATATGAAACTTTGGAATTTATTTGATTATTATAAAAATTTATTATAAATTAATTTAAAATAAAAATATATTATATTATATAAAATAAATATATTTATATTATTTCTACGTGTAAAGGTTAAATAGCTAGACGTATTTTCATTGGATTATATTTTGTCTGTCGTTACGTGGTATTCTAATGTTGAACTGTTAAAAGTGCAGTCACATGGTTTCATAATTGCGATAGGTTCCTTTACATTTACTGTCTTTATCATTGATAAATCATAATTTAAAATTTTTTTTTTTATTTTTTAGGTCATGAAAAAAATAGTTAGTGATGCATATCAAAATTCGTAAAAAAATCAATAGATTCTTATTTTCTAAAATGCCACTCATGATATTCAGGGTTTTTTTTATTAACAGTTTTAATGAAAAAATATATTTTTTTTACTTTTTTGTGTGAAAAGTCTTCATTTTAACACTATAGTACCAATGGATGATTTGTAGCTAATAAAATTTTGAATAAAATTTATTTTTTCATTAACCGATCGGAAAATGAGAAGCTGAAAAATTTTTAAAAATCGGAAAATTTTTAAATTAATTAAAAAATTTGTAACTTTTTTATTTTTAATATTTAGAACTATAATTTTGTAAAATTAAAGTAATTAATATGCACTTTATTTTTACAAAATTCTAACTTGATCGGGTTATTAGTTTTCGAGTAATACTAAAGTTATTTAAATTATGCGAAAATTTACAAAGTTATTTCCAGCTCATTTTATCTTACGATTTTAGTTTTTTTAACGGTTTTTAAAAATATAATTATTGTAAAATAAATCCTGTATCTTCCTTTAAATATTTCGGATTGCATAAAATACGAGGATAAAAACGATCATAAACAGTTTAGCTCGTGCAGTTTGATGAAGAGTGGGGAGAAAAAATTTAAGTACTTAAGAAAAAGCATGAAAAGAATTAAGTATTTTACATTAATTTGCATAAATACCAGTGATTATTGAAGTAAAAACCTGGATAACACTTTCAGATTTAAATAAACTACCTTTTCTAGATAATGTTAATCCAGGTCTAAAAAGCCGTTTTTTCACTACAGAAATCGCAGCTAAATAGACTTGGCGTGTCTGATATTTTAAAGCAGGTTTTTATTTTTGTTAAGGATATTTAAGTTGCCAGAAGATTTTTAATTTGTAAAAGCTTTTTCATTGAGACAGTTATAATATTGAATAAGTGTTAATAAAGCATTATTTATTGGAATTTTTAGTCACTTAAATAGTAAAAGGAGATAATTCGATCGTATACAGCTATCTTATTCATACCTTGTTTAAATTTTAAAAATAGTTGGTAATAAAAACAGCAAATAAATTCACTCGATACTAGCAGTAATAAACAATTTTGTAATAGTGAACTCTCTTCCAGATTTCTAGTATTCGAAATTGTTCAAATATTAAATGAGAACCTCTCAAATACATGAACCGAGTATGTCACTTGATGCTCAAATATGTTAAAAATTTAAGAACACTAAATGATTAATTATAAATTTAATATAATATGTTGATTTTATTAATCTTTATCAGATCTTGAAAAATGTATATAATTTTTTTTCACTTGAAAGAGTGATAACAAGGTAACTTATCTATATTGGATTTAAAAAATATTTATTTCTCAATTACATACTTTTCAATTTTTTAAATATTAATTTTCATATTATATTCTGAGAAAATCTAGACATTATCAAAGCTGAAATAATATTTTTGTCATATAATTATGTATATTAAAATACAATATAATATTAACATAAATGTTTATGTATACATTATTTATTTATAATATTTTTTAATTTAAATTTTTAAATAAATGTATAAATATGTGTTATCATTATTGATACTGATATTATTATTAATATTGCCAATTAAATTAAAGCAATTGATATAAATTAATAAAAATTCAAATTTGGAACCAAATTATATTTTGTTTGTATTAACTGAATGACGCAGAATAAATATTTTTATGTTACTTACTCTATTGTAAATTAATTGCATTAAATTCTCATAGATATTAAAATCGCTATTTTTTTTAACATAATAATAATAATAATTAAATATATAATAATTTAAATGTAACAGGTTTCATGTACGCTTAAAAAATATAAAATTAAAATTATACATTTATTATTATAGAAGAAAACATTAATGATAATAAAGTATGTTTTTATCTTATAATATAAATATATTAGTCAACAATGAAATCTAGTAATAATTATTCAATAATATTATTCAATATAAAAGAAATATATTTTGATGTGAATTTTTTGAAAGTACAATCCCTCGATAGTCATCTCTTATAAAAGATATTTTTCTTTTTTAATTTCTTTTCTTCATTGTTTATTATTGCTAATAAATGATTGTCTATAAATCTATTTAACCGGTCTCTAGAATTTTGTAAGAATAGACATTAATAGTTTGTTTGTGTATTGCACGTACAAATTTTGTTTTACCTTCTTTACAAATTATTAGAATTATAAAGAAATTTATTTGTTTTTTTAGTATAAAAACAAAGTATTAGGCTTAAATATTTGTTTTATACAAATAAAAATATTTTATAATAATTTAAGCTACTAATATAATTAATATTACTGTAAAATTCAGTTATACTTTTTTCAAATTTTAACTATTTAGATATTGACAATAAAATCATAAACATCGCTCATCATTTTTGTACGAATAAATCCGATAAGGATAAATTTATGAGTCGCGGTATCACATAAATGATCAGTTGATAATTATTAGAAAATATTACTTTTAATACATAAATTGAGTTATCTGTTTGTGCTTATTTTTATTTCTACCTATCTTTTTTCTCTGTCCCTCTTTCTCTGTTCATTTTTTTCAAATTCACATATTATAAAATAACAGCACGTTTTAAATGCTTATAATTAAATTTTATAGAATTTAATACTTTTCAAGAATTTTTCTTTCAATTTCTAAAATACATACATGTTTACATGTAGTTTTAAATTTTCAAAATTAAACGGCCTAAATTTGAAGTATCAACAAGTAATCCAAGTTGGCTAGGTTGAGGTGTTAGACCGATCTGCAGAATCCAATGGATCCACATCCGATTTGGACTAGGATTATGCAGTAGATCTGTGAGAAATGCAGACTGTCCAGGTTGCTGTATGAGACTAGCTTGGCATTAATTTTAATTAATACTGAATTAATAGAATGTTTTTTTTAGTTTTCAAGATAAGTGAATATATTTTTTTTATTCTCTATTAATAGATTATAGGAATACAGTATTTCGCAATTACAATATATTAAAATATAATTCATTAATTAAAATTCATAAACTGTTTTTTGAAACTTATTTGATGTTTTATTTCGGTTGAAATTTGAAAAGGTTTTCTCTTGAAAAATTATCACTACAATCTCAATATAAATTTAAGAGTACGTAGTTATCTACAAAAGTTGTAGTATCAGTTTTGAATATTTGATATTAGTATGAAATGAAAATTACGCAGTAAATCTTCTAGCACTGAATGATGACAAAATTTATCAGAAAATATTGTCGGATGATCAATAAAATATAAATTAGGACTTGTGCTAAGAATTTATTTGAGTCCATATGTAAATATGAAATGCATTGGAAGACGTAAAAGTTGCATGTCTTTAATGTTAAAATGGGTTTAGTTAGACTTTTATTTGACAAGTCGAGTTGATCTTACTTATAGAGAGAGAGAGAGAAAGAGAGAGAGAGAGAAAGAGAGAGAGAGAGAGAGAGAGGGGGGAAAGAGAGAAATAGAGGGATATAGTTTCTAATTAATTTACGCAAGATGCAGTTTATATCTTCGATATTTCTATTTTTACTTTACTGAAAACTTATGTTTAAAAAACACGAATTCACTTACAACGTGGAACAATATGTTGGTAACAATAATCTAATTATTAATTACAATTAAATTTACAAAGTTATTTTTCTTATTTTGCTGCTCTGGTTTTTTGAAAATGACAATGCAGTGCGATTGTTAGAGATTTCAGATTACAATCTCATATTAAACATTATTATTTCAAGATTAATAATATATGATGGTTATACAAATTAAAATAAGATATGCAAGATAAAAAAAGTAATTACTAAAAAAAGAATTAGAATGAACTCTTTACTTTTACGATAATTTTTAGAATAATGTGTGATTATTTTTTAAAAATAATATTATTTGTAATTCAACAAATTTATTTATGTAATAATATTATCTAAATTTATATTATTTATTTTCAATATTACGGTAAAATACTCTTTTTTTACCTATTCACAAAAGTAGTCATTTGCATTAAATTCTTGAGAAAAAAATTGAATTTTGTATGTTAATAAACATTAAATAAATAGTTTTCAGTGGAAATACAGTTTTACTTTTTAATATTTTACTTTAAAAATTTTAATATTTCAAAATAACTCTAATATTTTCAATTTTATACTGAAATATTTTACTTTTAATGATTAATAAGTAATTTAATTTATTAATATAATTATATACCGTGTATTCCTTTTGCCTTTCTTTTTTTAAGATCTATCCATATTTTTTTTTTTAAATCTGCCTTATCTAAGTCCTTCATCTCTTCTCTATGTATATTAGCTTTTTGTGTGACCTCTCTTGCTGCCCCTTTTACTCTGCCTTTATCTTCTCCCAATAGTTTCTAGAAATGCTCTTTCCATCTCTCTATTCCTATCGTTTCGTCCATTTTTTCTTTACGTTTTCTATCCCTATTTAGGTATCTCCATATCTCTCCTTCGTCCTTTAAGTTCCTTAGTGTTTCATGTTCTTTCTTTTCATTTCTCTTTCTTTTTATTTTCACATGTGTCTTTCCATTCTCTTTTGGCTTTTATGTATGCCTCTTTTGTTCCTTTCCCTTTCTTCCATTTCTCCAATTGCTTTTTTGCTTTTTAATGCTTACAATCTCTATCCCACCATTTTCTATGCCCCATTTGCCTTTCCTTAACTTTTATTTCTTTCTTTTGTACTGCTTCGTTGATTCTATTTTTTACCGTTTCCCATTTCTTCTCCAGATCATTCTCATCTTCTTTTTCCCTCCTATTTATTCTGTTTCTATATATTTCCCTATTCTCTTCGTGCCACAGTTCTATCCATCTTTTTTTAATATCTTTCCCTCTCTTCAGCCTCTCTCTTCTCCCCTTGTCCGATTCGATCCTCTTCTCAATTTCCATTTCTTCTGTTCTCTCCCTTATTATCTCATTTCCAATGATTAGGTCTATTACTGAATTGCCACGTGCCCCCATGTATGTGTATTCACCTCTCTCGTCTCGCTTCATTGTTCCATTAAATATGGTCCATCCATTTCCTCTATTCTTTTTACCAGTTCTTTCCCTTTCTTGTCTATTTTCGGGTCCTCACTTTTCCTTTTCTCCATTCTTCCATTACCCTCTGTGCTCATGAATTTTCTTAATTCACCTGTTCTCATATTCATGTCTCCCATTATTATGATGTTGGCTTTGTTCTCGTTGTTCTCTTGCTCTATCATATCCCATTTTTCTTCAATATTCCTCGTGTTGTATATATTCCATATCTCCACATTCAACCCTTCCTCTTTCGTTTGTATTTTTGTCTTAACTAGCCCTTCTAGTTTGCTAGTGCCGAACTCTTCTATCTTAATGTCCCAACCTTTGTTGATTCCTATAATTAATCCACCTCTTGCCCTTCCTCTCTTTTTCCTCTTTTAGCTTCAATGATTTCCCATGTCACCTCCTTCGGTAGCCTTTTCTTACATTTTTCCTTATCTTTTCCTTCAACCCATGTCTCCGCCAAGCATACAAAATCACTTTTCTTTATATAATCCCAAAAGCCTTTGTCTTTATTCCATATGCCTGCCGTATTCCAAAAAACCATGTCTCTCATTGTGTTTCTCACTTTTTTCTTCCTATCTTTTCTATCTGCCTTTTTCTCCGCTTTTCTTCCTCTCTCTCTCTTCTCCTTCTGTCGTATCCTTTATTTCTTTCCATGTTGTTTTGTCTTTCTTTGTCTTTTTCCTTAGTTTGTCCCTTTCTTCTATAACCTGCTTCTCCTTACTCCACTCCCATTCTATGCTATATTCGCCTCTTCGTTCTCTCTTTTCACATAATCTATCCTTATCTTCCTTTGGGAGAGCTCTCCTGTCTTCTCATTGTGTCTCTCTTCTTCTTTTTCTGTATCTTCTCTTCTCTTCTCGCCTTTTCTTTCCCTTTCCTGCTCTTTTTTGTTCGCCTTATGCTCTATCTCTTTCATTATTCTATCTATCGTTTTAAAATCTTCCCATCTAATCCACTGTCCTTCGTATTTAACTTTTCTATATCCTATCTTTGTTTCTATCCCTTTTGCTCTCACCTTCTTTGCTCATTCTGTTATTTTTCCTTGCATCTTTCTCTCTTCATATGTCAAATCGAATTCTATAAAAATATCTGTTCCTATTAAATGTTTCCTTAAGTTGTACACCTCAATTTTATCATCTTTGTTCATAAATCTTACAATAATCATCCTCCCACTCCACCACGTGTCTTTTATTTTCTTCACTTTTTTTAGTCTGTCCTTTAAAAAGTCTTTAATCCATGCCTTTAGCCCTCTTCCTCCTATCTTTGTTCTGTCTATCCCCTTTGTCACCAGGTTGTCCTCTCTTTCTCTCTTTTCTTTCTCCCATATCATCTTTTTCATTTCCGTTACTTCTTTTTTTAATAATCTTGATCTTAACGACGAACTTGCTCTGCTACCCCTTGATTTACTGGACCCTGTCTCGATGTCCTTGTCTCCTATCTCTATGCCTCCGTATTCACTCCCCGGTCTTTCATTCTCTAGTCAGCATATTTTGGCATCCGCTTCTATCTTCCAGTCCTCCAGCTTTTCTACCGTTTCCTTCAATTCTTTTTGTTCGTTGCTGTTTCTAGTTCTCTGCTCATCTTCTCCCTTTTCTTTTCCATATTCTCTATTTTTACCTCCACTCAGCTCATCAAAGCCTCTCTATCTTCTTTTAACTCTTCCCTTATCTTTTGTAAATCCTTATCTTTTTCCATTTCTTTTTTTGCAAATTCTAAATTTTCCTCTCTATTTTTTTCGAAGGTTACCTTTTTTTTTCAGTTCCAGTAAGGTCTGCGTATTTTTTTTCGCTTCCTTACTTCTCCTGGTCATTCTCGCAGAATTTCCGTCCCTTTCCGCCTTCTTGTGGGCCGGCGTGGTTTGAGTGAGCTGCTGCGCGGCGGCGCTGCCTGACTGTTCGGGTTCCCTATCTTGATCCATCTCTTCTATGCTCCCGAGTTTCCGCGCGCAGCTTTCTGAATTCTCGGAAATTTCCTTCTAACCTTCACTTTGCACTTTTCACTTAGTCAGCGCTTTCTTATCATCTTCACTTTTAATCACTTTTCTTTATATCTTATCTTATTCCTTTCTTAAATACCCTTTCTTTTAATATATCTTTTTCTTCACTTTTATCAAAACTAATCCAGCACTTTTGTATAATTCGTGGAGCGTAATGGAGTATCACTCGCTTTCGAATCACGATACAAAGTCCCACAATAGTTTCATATATTTATTTTAATCCTAGTTGTTCTCCGAATCTTCGAAATCGCTATTTTATGCTTAAAATTTATAACGCGAGTAACCTAATATTTCTAAAACGCTGATATTTACAATATGATTTATTCCTAACAGTCATAAAAAAGTTTTCCTTGGTAATGGAAAGGGAAAAAAGCTATGCATATTGCAATACTAAATATACAAAATAATATTGGTTTCCTAATTAAGATAAGTTACAAGTTAAAATTAAAGCCTAAACACTTAATATGATATATTAAGTGTTTAGGCTTTAATTTTCCTACGAGTTGCTAAGCTATACCGCATTTTTTTTAACATTTATCGTTGCTCATTTGTCTTTTTTTTATCTTCCTGCGTTATGATTCGGGGTCAGAGTGCTGGATCATAACGATGCCCCACCAGCATCCAGCTTGCCATTGAATCGCACATATGCGATTTACAAAAGACTCTACGTTCTTTCGCATCGAACCGAGATTTGCCTAGCAAATCTCACTAACGCATCTCTTACATTGTCCCACCGCGCTGGATTTCTTATTACAAGCCTACATGTGGTCCGCAGGATCAGCCCGTTCATTTAAAACATTAATTTTCAATGTTAATTAAATATGGCTCGTGGACGACGATGTTACATTAAACAAATTATTTGTAAAGACTGCATGAACGTAATATGGAAAGACAGTGTACACGAAAGTGAGTGACATAGAATGATAGAATATTCGTGTAAGCGACAGAGAGAGCGAGAAAGCATATGTCTATGAGAAAGAGTGAGAGAGAGAGAGAGAGAGAGAGTGTATGTAATGTAGCGGCGATTAAATATTATAAAAGGCCAGCCACGCGTATAAATCTTATGTAATAAAGAACCGTTATTGACCATGAAGAAAAAGCCATTTCGATTTTGATTCTCGACAAAGCACGAGCTCGATTTCATTCTTGCTTGCCCTGCCGAGGACGCCGCAGTCCGCCTGCTATACGTATAGTTATTGTGTATTTTCGTACTTGCATAAAGCACCGTCTCTTGATTCGGAGAAGAAACAGATGAAATCGAGAGGCGGGGACAAGTTTAGCGGCATAATTACGCGCGAGAAATTATTGTAAGGTCAGATGCTCTGACACCTCGGCACAGTGCGATTGTAAAATTGTTTGTGATGAATAAAGTGTTAGAAGATTGCAGCTTGCCTACAAAAGGAGTTTTATTTCTATCATCAATCCAATACAACAATTAACACTTTGTATTAAGCGATATTAACCCAACCTCGGATTTTGCAAAGAATTTGCGTCAACGCGTCGATAAAGTAAAACCGGCGCCCCCGTACTGCAATACGGAAGAAATAAAGTTTTTATATTTAAATATCTTGCGTCGTCGGCGTTTGTATTTTTATACACTGATACGGTTTGTGGTTTGTCTGATCCGCTGTGCGAGGGCTCATATAAAGTTATACAACGCGATGAAAAATTCTTCCTAACAGAGATTAATAAAAAAAAGGTCCGCGTCTCAATCGACAGCTTAAAACCAGCATTTATTATCTCTGAAAATATTATGCAAGCTCCCGAAAATGTGGAAACAAATCACGAAGACTATTATGATATGAATATCGCGGAGAATCGCGAAAATGTGACCACTCCATGCGCGATTCCGATAGCGACCGAGTCCCACGGAGTACCAGCGAACCGAGGAGCAGGTAGTGAAAACGGTAATCGTTGGAAAACGCGTTTTGGACGTAGAATTCGTTTTCCTGATCGTTTTCAAGCAGGATTTAAATAATCTAGACTAATAATAATTATTATAAAATTTTTTTTAACATGTACTAGCAATTTTCTATCTAATTATTGTAATGACGTTATCACTCGTGAGGGGATGATGTAGCGGCGGTTAAATATTATAAAAGGCCATCCACGATTCTCAACAAAGCACGAGCTCGATTTCCTTCTTGTTTGCCCTGTTGAGGAACGGTCAGTCCGCCTGCCATGCGTATAATTATTGTATTTTCGTACTTGCATAAAGCATCGTGTATTGTATATAAATGTAATTAGTACACCTTCAAAGATAAAAAGTTTAATATAAATGGTGAATAACCCTTTTCCCTCGCGAGAGACTTCAGTAAAATAGAGACAGAGAGAGAGAGAGAGAGAGAGAGAGAGAGAGAGAGAGAGAGAGAGAGAGAGAGAGAGAGTTTCGGCTTATACACATAAAAAAGAAAGATCGCATATGATTTTAAGAATATGAAAATATTTGATATCGGCGTATATGCATATATACTCATCCCTAACATACTACAATTTTTAATTTATTATTATGAAATATGAATTAATTAAAATTTTTCGATCTATCTAGATAAGGCCCTACTTGACCGTTCCCGTTTATTGTTTTATGGCGGTCCTTTTCTCTGTGCCGCCGTCTACTATTACGGGTTAACTTTGACCAGCAGTTTTTTAATACGGCCGATTTTCTCGAATACCTTCTCTACCTCCAGTGACCCTAATACTAATTTTGAATTTTTGGGTCTTTATTTAGTAGTAATAATATTTTTTATCAATTAATCAAGATTTTTTTTATGTTTCATAATTATCTATTTTGTGACATCCAATAATTTTTGTTTTTGTTTTTGAACAAAATGTTAAATTAATAAATATTTGAACTATATTGCAATTATAACGAATTAAATTAGTAGGTCATTCATTTATATAATTGCGTAAGTTTGTGTTCGATTACAATATTTCTATTATATTCAGTAAAAATTCACTTAATTAATGAGTACTGCTTAACTGTATGCCGTCAAACATATGTTTTGAAAGTAAAGATATTTATAAAAATGTTTATAAGTTTTGGTGATAATTAAATTATATGTTTTATAGTGATTAACTAGAAATTAATAAGAAAAGATTAATAGAACGTATAGTTTTTAAAGATGTGAAAATTGTGATTAAAAATATTTTTCTTCTGATGTGTAATTATTCTTTAATATTACATGTTATTACTATATTACTATTGATGGATTAATTAATTAATTAATCCACAAAAATTCTTTGAATTTAAAACGTAATATTTATTTTAATTAATAAAGATTAATTATTATTAATAAAAGAGGACAATAAAATGAAAAAACTATTGGTATAATTTTAATAAGTATTAAATTTTTAAAATCACTACTTTTAAATTTAAAATATTTTTTGTAGACATATTCTCATTTAATAAGTTTTGTAACTTTTTCGATGCAATATCTTTTAAGATAAACATTTTATTTATTAATTATAAAAATAATTTTGTAATACAAGTGAATATTGTATTTGATAGAAAATGAACTCGAAATCTTTAAAACATTGTATTCAATTTATTATTTCATATTTTGTAATTTTTATACCGTTCTATTAAATATTCTATGTCTATGTCTTTCCGTCTTTGCGTATTTATCACTGTGTCTATTACAGCATATTAAATTAGAATTTAAATAATGCAGTACTAAAAGATTTACAACCATGATGTAAAAGTTTTGTTAGGACCGTAAAATGTTTTTATTTAAATTTTTAGAACATCAAAAATATTTTCTCTATTTTTCTTTATAAACGTTTTTAATGTATTTTAATTTGTCAAAAAAAATTTATTGTTTGTAATCTGAATTTATAATGAATATGTAAAATAATAAATAGTAATATAGAAAAATATTAAATTTATACTTAAAAAGCGTAAATAAGATTTATACAATGCTTTTTCACATTATGATATAATTTATGATATAATTTAGAATACTTTGGAAAAACACCATCTTGAATTGCATCTATTCACAATTTTTTTAAATAATGGCAAATTTAAAATTATGAATTTTAATCGTATACAGCATGCATTCAATGGTTTCCATTTTTTTTGTTATCTACAAATAATGTAATAAGCAAAGTTCTCCATTAATCTCCGAATGCACTTTCAAATATGTCCTATTATCCATGTAGCAATACGAGATTGAGAGAAGGGAAATATTTCATAAATTCAATATTGTAAATCGAGTTTTGACATTTAAAAACATTTTAATACATTTTTCAAAATAGCAAAAAAAGTGAATAGTACGCATGAATTATAATAGATTGTGATTGATCAGAGTAGTAGTATTTAAGCCATTACTTGCAATTCTAACAGTGATATAACAGTTGTTCGGTAATTTTAGATAAGTAAACAAATTGTTTCAATAGCGATGTCCCCCCATAAAAGCTATCATTTCAATGAATATCGTGCAATTCAATGGTGACCTACTTTGAAAAGTTGCTGTACTTTTTGGTGAAAAACCCATTATTTCCAATACTAAATTTTGAATATTAATTATTCAATTTTATGCATATTTACATTTACTAAGACTTTCAACGATGTAGAAAATAATTTATACCTTAAGAGCTCATTAATTATTTTTAATGGCTATTTACGAAGATAGTGTATTGAAATTTTCAAATTATTAAATGGTTCAACTTTAGGCGTATATATAAGCTTATGTAAAGAAATATGAATTTGGAATGAGGTTTTTCAATTTTTTCAGTTTTATAAAACTTTAAATATATTCAGATATTTTGTACACTTAAAGGATTACAATTTTTATTTGTATAGAGAAGTATTGATAATAACAAAATTTTATCAAATGTTTGATATCCCAAAAATAGTTTTTAATCAACTACATCTTTTTAATTAAATTAAGTATTTTAAAAAAATTTCTTCAATGATTTGGAAATAAAAATTCATAGTATATAATTTTATAATAAAAAACTTTTTATCAAGATGTTAATTTTTCTATAATTTAATTTTTCATAGCGTAATTTAAGTTTTTTTCGGTTAGATCATTTATGAGCTGAAACTAATATAATGAAGTGTGCACCAAAGATTACTTTATTTATATAAAAAAAATTGGTATTAAATAAAACGGTTTCATTAAATATATTAAAGTTATGCATTAAATAATAGAATTTGTTCATCTAATTAGAGTTTGTCATTTTTTTAAATGCATTTGTTCAAAGAATACATATTAAAATTTTATTTTATTTTATTAAGAAAGCTATAAAGCTGAATATAATACAAAATTATATAATTTAATAAAATTTTTAAGATGTTGCAAGGCATTTATAAATATCTGTGTAATATGAAAAATCACAAAAAAGATTTAAAAGAATAAAACATATAATAATTATTTTATATTATATTAATATGTAAAGCTATGTTTTTATTCATGAATTAATTTTTAAGTAATAGTACAGCATCAAGTCCCGATTGTTCTTATTATAAAATTTTATATTCCATATTCTTTAGTACCATATTCCTTAAAAAGTTAATAAAAAAATTGTAATAATTTATAAAATGTTATTATTACAAATGAAAATACTTAACATTTATTCATATGTATATCTATTTGTTTAAGTATTTTCATTTATCACTCTTTCAATATTACAATTAAATGATATATTCATTTAAAAGAATAAAGATATTATAATCATCTGTAATAATGAATAGATAGTAAGACTATAGACTATTTCGTGTAAAGCAATGTGTATGTGTTTGTAATAGAGCATTTTTAGTCCATGAAAAAAACAGCTAGTGATGCATATCAAAATTCGTAAAAAAATTAGTGGATTCTTATTGGAAAATTAATGTGATTTCCAACTAATCAAAATTATAAGAAACAGTGAATTTTTAATAGAAAAAATATAAATATATTGGACGATGTTACTGATGTTGTATCTCTCGGCTCGTGTTATAATTTAAATAATAACTCTACATATGATGGGGCTGCTGTTACGATTAAAAATATTGAGACAACCTTACTAGCTCTCAATGTTAATTATCTGAACAAAAAGGACATCCAAGACTTGACCATACTATATAAAAAAGAATATCAATAAGAAAAAACAAGCTGATAATAAAAATACACATATGAATAATCAAAAACTTAAAACGACTAAAAAATTTTTAAAAAATAAAAAAAATGTATTTTTTATTAATGTTGATAAAGGCAACGTAACTATGTGTATTAGTATAGAAGAATATAAAACAAAAATAAATATAATGTTGGAGGACACTAATATATACAAAATAATACAAAACAATCCACTGAAAAACTTACAGATACAAACATATAACGTATTTATGAAATTAAATGAAAATGAACAAAAAATACTATAACAACCAATTGTTACAGATTAAAACTAATTTATCAAAGGTATATAGACTACCAAAACTTCACAAAACTGACTGTTCATTATGGCCGATAATTTCAACTATAAATAGTCCTCTTCACTTTCTATCGAAATTATTACGTAACGATTTAAAAAAAAAATTATAAAATCTTCCGTATCAAGAATTAACAATAGCTCAGAATTAAAAAGTAAATTAAAAAATATTAAAATCCCAACAAACTATATTATGATCTGTTTAGACATAAGTTCGTTGTTTACAAATGTAAATTATGGCATACAAATCTTTCAAAAAAGAATAAATATCATAGACAATATTAGTAAGATTCCATTCATTGACACTTTAAAAATCACAGAGTTTCTTTTCGATAACAAATACTTTTTGTTTGATAAGAAATTCTATAAACAGATCTTCGGTACTCCAATAGGCTAACTAATAACACTTTTATTTGCTGATATAGTGATGGATGACTTGGAATTTGAATGTTTAAATTCACTTAAAAATAAATATAATTATTTTTCATTATTTTCTTATAGATATATATACGACACAATTTGTTATATTCACAAAGATTATTTAGAGGTTACCTTGAATACTTTTAATAAATATAATAATCGTTTAAAATTTATACATGAAATGAAAAATAATAATTATATAAATTTTCTTGTCCTTGCAATTATCAAAACTCAAAACAATAGAATTATTACGAATTGGCATCACAAATCTATGTAGTCCAACAGGATACTTAATTACAAATCGAATCATACACTACCTTAAAAAAGGAATATTGTTTTCAATTTAAGTCTTTTTATAATCAAAACAATGTTTTCATAGAAGTTATCATGGGATTGTTGAATCCCTCGTCAAAGAAAATGACTACCCTGATTTTTTAAAGGAAAATACATTAAAAAACATCTAAGAACCTACAAATATAAAAATAACTGTAACAAAAAAAACTGACAAGTTCCATATTCTAATATATTTATCATAGACAGAGAAATAAGCCACTATTGATCGTAGCGATTCCAGAGAGATTTTAAAGTGTGGTGGGAGTTTTTTCTATTTATCCTTATTTTGATCCTTATTTTCGATTATTAGAAGCGGTAAATTTATATTCGTGCAAAGGATGTTTTTCAGTTTTGTAGTACGGAGTGATGAAGCAACTAGTGGAACAGCATTATATGGTAAAATTTTGGCTTATATGGCAAAAATACTGTAGACACTTTTAAGGGTAATTGTATACATAAGTTGATAAATTCAGAGTATACTCGATTACCCTAATGCTTAAATGACAGTTTAAACTCAAAATTTTGTTCATACATTGGGCATTAAAATAGATTTGGGTTGTTTTTGAGTATTAAGAACGAGAATAATGAGTGACAATCTTGAGATTCTTCTGTAATTTTTTTATTAAAATTTATATGTAATTTTATTATTAAAGATTTATTTTAAAATTTAAAAGCCTTTACAGCATTTTATTAAAGATCAAATTTGTAAATTTGTTCCAAGAGTTGTTTCATTACGCCGTATTAAAAAACTGAAAAACATGCTTTGCGCAAAGCAAAATCCTGCTGCTTCTAATTATCGAAAAATAAAATAAAAAAAATGAAATAAATAGGAAAAATTCTCCTGGATATTTTTCGGCCTTCGAAATTGCTACAGTAAATAGTGGCTTCAACAAAAATAAAAATTCATTATTTTTTGAACAAACCATATACACTTTCAATTTTAAAATATAGTTTAAATTCAATGGCTGGTGACAGAAAAGCCATGAATGATATTCCATGCAATACGAAGCTTACTTTTTCTTAGGAGTAAAAATTTATTTTCAATTATTATATAAAAAAATGTAAGTTTTGAGAATTTAGCAAAAATAAGAAATATTTTTTGCGAATAGGTACGTATATTTATCTACCCAAAGAATAAACTTTGTGTAAAAAATAAAATTCTTGGTTGATTTTAATTTTTATTGCAATAACAATTTTTCTGCTGTAATCTTTTTGAAAAAATTTAATTAAATTTTAATATTCATTAATAAAGTCATACAATATACGTTTTCAGATATTATTTTCATATATTTTAGGGAAGTTGTACAGATTTATTATTACTAAATTTTGATTTAAATGTTGTTTATACCAAAAAAGTCCATTATTTACGAAGTGCAATAATTTCAGAAACTATTATATTTTTAATTATGTATGGAAATCGATTTACAATATTCAAATTAAATTTTATATTTATTTAACCTGATTAACATTAAAAACTTAACTTTAAAAAGGCTATATATTTGAGCATATACATATTAATATGTGATAGATTTTAAATAAAATTTCACCAAATAAAAAATCTAAATTTAACCGCAAGTTTTATTGAAATTTTAAAGCAGAAATTATTAATGTTAATACCATAAAATTAAGTAAAATATACATTTTCTGCTGTATTTTAGAAATAAGTATAAAAATTGAGCGCCACAACTTATAGCACTATAAATAAGATAAATCTCTGAATGGAAGAAAACTGACTTACATTTAATTCACATAAAAGTAGGCATACATTTTCATTTGAAACCTCCCGTTAACTTCCATATATTGCAGCGTAGGTACGAAATAAACTTATGTTTAATAGATTTCCATTGTTCCTTATATTCGATTGACATCAAAAGTTGATACACAAGAAAAATGTTTGCAGACTAAGATAACTAGATTGACGACCTACTGCAATATGTCCTTGATGCTCCAATCAGGAGCTTACGAAAAACTCGGGGAAAGTTAACCGAGAGGTTGCGCACCTGCATGCGCATATACCCAAAATTGACGGGGGTGGTAAAAGGATTGACGTCAGTGGGGGATACTCAGTCACCCGCAACATGGGCAACCAGGCGATAAACGCATTTATTCATTACTTCGCGTTGAGAGGAAAAAATGTACCCGAGCTATTTATATAGTATGTGTATCCCAGTTTTCCCTTCTGGTGACAGTTAATGGAAAAAGAAATTCTGCAATGAGATTTACCCTTATAGGTAGTCGAGCTTTCAATAGTCTTGTGTTCGTCACTATTACACACGTATCCGCGTAATTATCATCATAAATAACATCGGAGGAGACTCATGACACGGGTCGCTCAGATGATCTGATTTACATTTTTGTCAGGGGTGATATTTTGGTGGAATTGTTGTGAGTCTGAATATTAGGGAGGAAAATTGAAGGTGTTATTATTTAAAGTGAGCGCAAAAAATTTTAAATCATATTTTATGTAATAGATTAGCAGTGTCTTGACAAAATTTTCAATTTCTTAAAAACTTTGCTATTCCGCTTGATAATAAAAAAACTATAGTTCTATAATAATATCTCACTACCTTACATATAATTAAAATTTTAAATAAAAAAAGAATATATAAAATATTGATTTATTTTACGAATGTTATATATCGAATCACACAATCAAACTATAAATAGATAAAATGTTACATAATATTTAAATGTGTAATATGATAATTATTGACAATTATTAAAACATTAGTGTTTGTACATAGCAGCTAATCTTCAGTATTTATTTGCATTAACTTAACAAAATATAGTTTTCACGCATGATTTTCACATTTAATATGTAAATATTTTTATTATTATTTTTTACTTATATATTATTTATATTTAAAATCTTTACATTCTTACTGATATATATATTTTAATTTTGTCTTTCAATAAAGTTTCTAGCTGATGAGGTTATCAAACCAGCCGTTTTAGCTTTGTCATGTATAATAAATTTATAGTATTTTTTATTATATAATTTTTTTCTATAACAAAATCCAATAATATTTGACCTTTTACATTTTAAATGAATCTAAATATTAATATTTGTTATCATTTACAAAATTATACATACATTAAATAAATAAAAAAATAAAATTTAAGAATACAAATTGGTTTATTATTTAGTATGTAAAACACTTAGATGGAATATAAAAATCAAGTAATTAATTAATTTAAAATTATCGACCAAATGAAAAAAATTATTTTATTACCTAAATCGTTAATCGATAGATTGCACATATCTTAAAAAAATAGTAATATTAATTTAACATGGGAAATAATCATGTACTTGTGTTAAAATTTTTTTTAATAATAACATTCTAATTAATATACTAAGCTAGTTATTAGAAGATAAAGTTGAATTCATTCCATCAACAAATAAATGTATATGTACGTTTCCAATGTTTTGTAAATATATATAACTGAAACATCATTTGTCTTATTTAAGTGTTGTTGAAAATGGAATATGGGTAGGAAAGAAAAAATCAGAGGACTGCTATAGTTGTTCCTTTTAATTCTCTTTATTGTTGAAATTGGGCCCGTCGCTGGCAGTTCGCTCGCTTCGGAGTTTTTACAACAATTGCACTCGTTTCGCACCTTCACCGCCGTATGCCTTGCCGTTGTATACCGATCTTCAGCTTTTTTTTCTGGCGCACAGCCGCGAAGTTTGAATATGTCTCGGCTATTAAAAATGAATAGCCAGATATATTTTACATTTTTTCGCCTCACGAGTCCTGACATAAAAAACTTTGCCGAGTCGTGCAAAGGAAAAAGCCCGTATATTTTATATTTATATTAACGCATATCTATCTACACGAGTGGCCCGTACCTTGCGTCTCGAAATTGCGGTTCTCTTTCGATACCAGGTTGTAATAACTTACCGGTGCTGCTGATCCTGGACGTCCCACTAAGGTCAGATTTCGTCTTGGTGCTCCGGTTGACGACGACATCCCGGATCACTGTTCATCTTGTAGCTGAGGTACATACGATGCAGTCAGGGATATCAAGGTGTTGGGAGCATGCTGTTGGTATATGGAATTTTTTCATCAAGGGTTTTGTATTTCGCGCTACGGTTTGAATTCATCGTAAAAATATGAAATTATAAAAATAATTTAAAAATAAATCAATTTTATAATATTTAATTAATATAAAATAAAAATGTCACCATATGTTAACAAACAATATAATATTTTTTGGTGTCTATAAAAAACAAACTATTGTAAATATTTGAAAAGTAATTTTATCAATTAATATTCGTCGTATAATTTATAATTGATGCATAATTCTGTAAAAACAATTTTAGAACTTAAGAAATTTTTAAAATAAAATAAAATTATACATATTATTTTATAGATCACAAGAACATTAACTAAAATTAAATAAAAAACATAAATTCTTGAAATGGATTGATCATTTTGGTGAAAAATATATTATGTTGAAATGTATTAATATATTTTAAGCTTTATTTTGTGTTTATTTTTTATACAAAATAAATTCCTCTTTATTTGCAAAAAGTTCGCTTCTTAGTTAATTCAAACAAATCATAACTTTTTTTTTTGATAAAGATGAATATTCAAATTCATTTATGTACATAAATATTTATGTTTAACATATCTTGTAGCTATTAAGTAATTTTTATGTTTCTATTTACAATGCAATTTTAATGACGAGTAGAGTGCATATTATTTTTTATTAATTTATTTGAAATACTAATATATTTCATTTGCTTAATTTTTGTCATTTTTATTTGTTCAATGTTTCAATTCCTTTGGGAATATTGAGTAACACATACATGTCTGTTATTTATTACACTGAGTTTATCTGTGAAATATTCTCTAATCTTCCATTATATTTGTATATACATGTAATGCAGTGGATCACAGGCCACACTATACATATTCACTAACTACGCATACACTTGATTTCGACTCCACATACTTAAAATTTAAACTGAGACTATAGGTTTCTATTGAACACTAGGGAAAAGGCAGTGTGTGTGAACCCGAGACCATTCCAACACTTGTTAGCCAGAATTCAGGCAGTGAGCGTGAATTCTAAGTCCTCTACATCCTTACATATACACATTCACCTAGGCATCTATAAAATTAAAGGTACATATCTTCACCCAAAAATCCATCGTACATACGTAGCCACATATCATAATCTACGACAGAATAAATATTTGCGAAATGTCTGATCTTTGTTTTGTCATATATGCAATATATTAAGATAAATGATTACTTCATAAATTTTATACTAATTTTATAAAATTTATGCTGTATACTCCCTTCCAACTATGGACGATTGACTCAATTTCTATTCCAGCCAATTTTATTAATATTCATCATTTATATATAATGGGTTCTGAGGCTTTAGGTGATACAGAGGGTATGTGTCAAATATATGTATGAATATGGTGTGTTATAAATTTGTCGTTAATATATATGCTGGATGAACAGGTATTGATCTGTCTATCGGTGTATTGTATAATGTGAACCGTTACTTATATACTACATACGCTATACTCATACACCATGCGCTTAAGTCACACATCTCTCGTGTATTCATAAATAATTGATAAATACCCAGAAAGTTTGAAAAAGTACTGTTGCAAGGACGCAAGTATTTACTGGATACGCGGCTTATTCCGGCTTATACACAGTTTTTATGGGTCCCTGTAGATATAAAAGATGATGCGAATAAGCACCGAGTAACTTTCCGATCGTATCTATCCGCTGTTCATGATCTCCCTTCTTCTATCTGGAGACAGACATGATTCTATTAACCTTTCTATTTCTCTGAAGCGAAAAGACTACATAGTTGACATAGCTTCTAATCAATAGTACTCCCTTCCTTTTGGTGAGGAGATCCCGTACTAGAAGTGGCTCCGGGTCATAATCCTACTGGTGTTAAGGGAGGGCATGAAGCACAGCCTTATGATCATTCTCCTAACCTTACCTAACCCTCTGTGCTTCAGTGTGAGAATATAGCGATTAATGAATCTATTGTATTTGAATTTTTTTTAGATCGGTACAATAAATCAATTTATTTTTTTTTTATTAATTAATGTATTATTATTTTGTAAACTCAATGCTATATTGCATCTCGATCCTTGTTATCAACTGCTAACTATCCGCGTTTTCTATTATTTATTATTTATTTATTTCAATCAAACTCTTTAATTATATTCAAATTTAGTTTCTACTTTTATCTTTTAAATTTACTTCTTATCTTTACGCTGGTAAAATAACCCACTACAAGAGTTATTGCGTATTATTGGCACCCGCTACGTAGTTTGTCGAGGCAGAGGAAGAATCTCGATTTGCTTCTTTTATTCTTCATTATTAAAAAACGTAACGGCATCTGTGCGATTATTATTCGCAACATACAACAAGTATTTACTAAATACCTTAAAATTATACAATCAGGTAAGTTCTTGTTGAAGGAATTCGCTTTACTAATATTATATCCTTATTCGATGAAAAAATAAGTTTTCTCCATATTGGAGGACGATTTTTATAATGTAATTTACTATTTAATAAAAAAATCATCCGCCAATTTCACTGTATAAATTTGCTCTTAGCCGCTTTTTCATTTGATGTGTACATTGTATTTAGTAGGTGACGCTTATCTATATATTATTTTCTCATAGTCTCATGCTTTATATTCAACAGAACACAGAAGGTGTGCTCAGTTAATAACGTAGACAAAAAGTTGTTCACTTTCCAAATAGAGATCCAAGAAGAACTCCGAAAATCGAAGAACAGTACGTTCCACGGTACTTTTCGGATTTGCACATTGCATAACTCGATATCTGCAATTTGAGGCGCTTCATTACCATTCGATAGGTATATACAAGTTTATGTCTATATTTAAGACTATCGAAACAATAACGGACTATTTCCCACATAATAAAATTTAAGATTTGTAACAAGCTCGTGCTGATACTAGCGATAGAAATTGTAAATCAACAATAATTAAATACAAATATAAATAAAATAATATAAATATAAATATTCTAATCAAGTTGTTTTATGCTGCTCCCAACCAATTCTGAATTTAATACGAAATAAAGGATAAAAGGTAATAGTGTGATAACTTAAATCAGATAGATGATAATGTTATTTATTGTGTAACGAAAATTGCATTCGGTGAAGTTAGTTTCCATTTCCGTATGGGAACTAACCATCAAATACTTTAAATATCCTCTTGATAGCAAAAGGTCAACGATCACAGAAATACGCGAATTCAACGATTCGTAAATTTCCAAAAGAGTACCAGTAATCATTTGAAATTTGCGAATAAACGCCACGCCGACGCGACGCAACCGACAAAACTGACACTGGCTGTTTGAAAATAATAGTCAACGTATTCGCAGTAGCGATTAAAGTAGTCCTACAGCAATATAAGCGCGAGAATATCAGGATGTGGAAGATTTTGATTGGAAATTTTGAAAAGATTTGACTGGTGATTATACGAGAGTAAAACTCTGAAATTTTCAAAAGAAGATTACATTAAAAATTTCGTGATTATACGGCTTTATGTTTTAGAAAGATTAATCCCTAGTATGATCTTGCAGTAATATTCACGTGTTTATACGAAGTATAATTATTTCAAATATTTATTTTACCATAGTTGTGCTGTCTCAATAATTTTATGTTATAAGATCGATATTCTTTGTCATAACAAGAGTATCGCGTAAAGCAAAAATTTTCGCTTTGTTACCTGTCACTATCTCGTCGTAACACGGATACTGACAGGCAATAATTATCACCCGCCAATGTGAATTAAGGAACCCTTGTTATAACAAGGAGGTTACTGATCCGGCGCCGGATTTGATTATAAATAAAAATCAATTATTTTCTTTTAGATTATAGTCCAGGAGCAAAGCTCTGATACGATCAGCAAAGAAGGTTGTAACGGGAAGATAATCACAGCGAACCGCAAACACCTGAACCGATTAAAAAGTGACGTTCGGTGTGGATATATAATTTTTTATAAAAAAAACTATCGATTGACAGCTACCAGTTATTCCCACGCAAAGTCGAATCGTTATAATAATAATAATAATAACAATAATAATAATAATTTCACATTCCATAAAACCTAAAAGAATTAAGTACCTAAATATTTGTAATCAAAATACTAGAAAGGAAACTTAATTATCACTTTATGTAAAATAAATGCTAGGAATAAAAAACAATAAATCGTTTCTGTTTTAAAGAGAAAAAAGTTTCCCAAGATTTATGCTTCATTTTCGTTTATTATGCGTATTGTACATGGCTAATGTAATTTCTTACTTTTATTGTATCAGTTAGTGGATAACAAAAAAGTGACGAACTTGAAAACAGAAAATAAAGAAAAATTTGCGAGAAGAAAAATATACATTAAAAAATTATAGAAAAAGAGGGTGAAATAATATCCGAATTATCATTGCTGATGATTATGAATCTGTAAAAATACAAAAAAAAAGGTTAAGGAATAATTTGTTGATTGATTATGTGTGTGTATGTGCGTGTGTGTGTGCCAGTATGTGTATACCTTAACTTTTTTTTCTATATTCGTAATCAAAAAATTTTCGTAAAGGGATTATATTTCAATAAATTTGTAATTGAGCTAGTCAAGTATAATTTAACATTTATAAATAATTATCAAATACAAAAATATAATACATAAAAAATGTAAATAGTAATGATATAAGTTGATTATGTAAGTAGTACAGTAGTTCGGTATTATCCCTGTGTTTTACCACATTTGTCTTGTATAAATAGGTAACATACGTGTCAGTCTTCAAATAAGATATATTATAAAAAAATAATATTCTATTGAATGTGAAAAATATAATTAAACAAATTAAATTAAATATAATTAAATTATTATAGTTATTATTAAAGTGAATTATTGTCATTTTTGACGGAAACATTTCACATCTTCAAAAATATGAAACATAGTTAACTACATATTTAATAGAAATTTTCCTTTCTTATATTATTCATTACAAATTTTTGAATATATTTTTCTGTGCATGCGAAATTTTTTTTTTTTCAATTCATTCAAAATATTACTGAACATAAGTTATAATTTTAATAAATATGTTTTTCGAAATATTTATAAATTTAATTAGACATTAAAATTTCTCATGATTTTTAATACAAAACAAAATTTAAATTAAAAGAGAAAAATTTTCTTACTGTTTTAAGGGTCTGAATAAATGAAAAATTATTTATTAAAATGGCTGATTAATGGAAAAAGTAATTTTTAAAGAATTCTTTCTCTTAATAATATTTTATATCAAATAAAAAAATTTTTGTAAAAAATGAATAAAAATTTTATATTTTATATATTTAATTTTCTATAGAGTAATTTAAGTTGATATATATAAATTAAAAATGTAACTGAAAAAGAAAGATATTCTTATTTTTTTTAAAACTGTAAGAAAAAATAAAGGTTATTTTTGACAATAAAAAAAAAATGTATATTTTTTATAGTTATTATTTACAATAAAAGAGTATATGCTACTAGTCCAAGCAACGAAGCATTTTTTAGGCCATGAAAAATTAGCAAGTAGTGACATATATCAAAATTCGTAAAAATATCAGTAGATTCTTATTTTCTAAAATGCAACTTATGATATTCAGGGGTTTTTTTATTAACAATTTTAACGAAAAAAATGCATTTTTTTTACTTTTTTTGTAATAAAATAAAAAAGTTTTAATTTTAACACTATATTCTCAATGGACTATTATTGTAGCTAGTAAAATTGTGAATAAAATGAATTGTTTATTTAAACCAATCGAAAATTTATAAGCTGAGAAATTTTACATTTAGCGGAGAATTTTAAAATTGATTAAGAAATTCATAACTGTTATTTTTTAATATTAAGAAATATAGTTTTGGAGAATTAAAGTAATTGATATACACTTTATTTGTACAAAATTTTAGTTCGATCGGATTATTAGTTTTTGATTAATAACAATATTAATTAAATTATGTGAAAATATTCAAATTAATTTTCAGCTTAAGTTACCGGTCGATTTTAATTTTTTCAATAGTTTTAAAAAATATGTCTTCTACATCAAATCCCGTATCTTACATTTCCTGTAAATATTTATAATTGTTTACAATATGAGTATAAAGTTGGTCAAAATCGACCGAGGCGCAAAATTTTACTAGGAGTTGGGATAGACAATTCGAGGGGTACAAGTTATATATAGTAATAGAAGTGCGATACGCGCGACTTGAAAATTATTAACATAATTATCTTCTGAAACATTGCAGCTATTTTTTTGAATGAATTTATGAAGTGATTTTTTTTTGATTTTTGAGTTAAATAATACAGGGATGCCGATTCTTGCATCTATTTTGAAGTATGAATAAATTAAAAAATATTACATATTGCTTAATAAATATATTTTAAAAAAATATATATGTTTTTAATATTTATTTGTGAAAATGTTTTTAGTTATTGTTTTTAATATTTTTGAAAATAAATATTTTTTTGGTATAAATATTATAAATTGTTTAAGAAAAATAGTTGTAAAAAATATTATTAATTAAAAAAAATATTTTTTTACATTTTATATTAATAATTTTTCTTTTTTCTTTTTTAGTTCAAATGAATAATATATAAAATAAATTAATTTTTATATTTTTTATGCAATTTTATTAAAAAAAAATTTTAAGTATATTTTTTGAATATAAAAATTATTTTTACATAATATAAAATAATAATTATTTAAGATAAGCGCCTTTTCCTTAAAGATTTTGAAGAGTCTACAGTATTAGATACATCATACGTGTGCGTGAATTCATCATTTGCAGTTATGTTTTCGTCATCTGGTGATAATTCATCATCATTTATTATATTTTTATTGCTTAAATTAAAATATGTATCATCGTTACAATATGCACATAGATTCGTACATGCTACATCGCTTTTTTTACAACGGCATGAAATAGTTCTGCAGCCTTTTTTACTATAATCACATGAAATACTATCAAGCAATTGTTTTGGAATTGAAAGATCATTTTTTACTATTGGTAATAAATGATTATTTTCTTTCTTCCATCCCCAATCAGTTGGTATTAAATTTCTATTACCTAACCATACTTGAACTTGATAAAATACTTTTAATGCATGTTGCTTTGCTGCTCGTTCTGTTGGTGGTAAAGTTTTCAATGAAAATTTATTTTTTAATTTAGCTTTAGTAAAGTGTAGATATCTTAAATCATTTAATGACAAAGAAGTTAACTTATAAATTAATTTTTTTTAGCTTTATTGCAATACATATCTATAATTATTTGAAATGCACTTAATGCAATTTGTTCATAATTTGAATGTTTATTATAAAATAATTTTCTTAATTTTATAAGTTTTTCGTGCATTAATGACTCTATCAATTTATTTTTACCTATTCAATAATCCATTACACACCGTACTACTAATTGTAATTAACAACTTACCATATTTAGCAGTGGACCCATCAGCCTTGATAACCAGGATTGAGAGGTTGGAAAGGGAATGTTACAAAACTCGATGAAAATTCTAAATGTAGGTGTAGTAGATCTTAGAAGTTGAGGAAAAGAGCCAGGCCTTAGGAGATCAATACCTTCAAAACAACCCCCTCATCGTCCCCTAGTTACTCTTCCAACTCTTTCTTTTTTCTGCTTTATTTTTCTCCCATCTATTCAGCTACTTTCTTTTTCATCTATGCATCCCGTTTTGATTTCATACCTACATACATATATGTAAATATACAATTTTTAGAAATTAAGGCAGAAATAAATGTAATGAGATGATTCATTGACAATAACTTTTCATATTTTATGGGTAAATTTTTTATTCATCATCAAACTCGATAAATTGTTCTAAACGTGTAATTTGATTCATTCATTTATATATGTATTAGAAAAATAATAATTTTAAAATAAAGTACTTTTGTTATAATAAAGTTTCCATTTATATAGTTCAAACTCGTAGTAAAAATTGAAATGTTTCTTAAATTTATTAATTTTTAAGATACTAATGAATATAAAGTCTGTGTTCGCTGCATTTTTCGTTCGTGTGCGTTTTTTTCATTTTAAAAGTGAAAGTGCACGGAAAAATCCCGAAAATTGTAAAGCTTCCGGAGTGGGGACCGGCCCGGAAGAGAATTTGACCTGCGTGGGGTCCGACCTGGGGCAGAATCGACAATCTTCCTTGCGACATCGCGCTAGATAAACTTACAGTGTATTATTCTCGATTTTTGCCGATTGTTCTCGTGTATGAAAGTGCAATTTCGATCGCTTGCGTTGCATGCGTGCGTGTGTGTGTGCGGTGTTTCTTGTGAAACTTCTAGTGGATTCAGACGCTACTGGGACCTATCATTTCCCAGCTTCTCTTCGGCGGCGCACGGTGATTTTCTCCAGGGTGGGTGCTGACGAGCACCAGGTCCACCCCGCTTTTGCAGCGCGTCTCCCGACGCCCCCGCTGCTGCTTGCTCGAGTGATAGTTGACGTTTGCGAGCGCCCGCGAGCGCCGATTTCTTGAGTGTGCAAAGCGCATTTGTAAGTTGTATTTTATTTTCTATTCGACTTAATGCACTAAGGCTTTTTCCCACTGAACGCAGTGGGTTTTAGGCCGCGTCTGAATAAATTTTATATCTTATTTTTGTCGTGCGAATTGTTTTGTTTTTTACTCCACCCCAGCAGCAGTTTATCCTTCCCTCACTTCTCTCATATTATTAATTTAATATAATATCATTGATTGAGATTACTCTAAAACAGTCTGAATAGACAAAATTACAAAGAAAGCATAATATAATTTTGAATGTATTATATACTCCTTAAATCTATTAGAAAATTTTTTTATTATTTTCTGAATTTTTTTTTAGAATTCTATTTAAAAAATTAACAAAATGATAATCTTTGTAATAAAAATACTGTAACAAATGAATAGATTCCAAATAATTTTACTTATTATATTAAATTTATTTTGTTTATATTTGAGGTATTTAATTAATGAAAAGGAACCATATTGTATATATTTGTAGTGCATTCATTAACATAAAGTAAAATTACTATAATAAAATTAAATAAACAAATTTCAAGAAAATAACTTAAAATAAATATTTAAAATAAATTGAATTTCAGTAGATTTTAATAATAGTATTTATTTATTAATATTTTAAAAATATAAAATAAACTATTTATATAACTATGATAAAGAAATATATTGTTTAATTATGATAACTATTATAGTTTTTTTATTCTGAAGAAGTAGCGGGTTCATAAATACATAGAAAGTTTTAATAAGTAATACTTATATAATATGAATAACTAACATATGTTGTACAAAGAACAATTATTTAATGAATTATTAATGTATTACATTAAATACTGAATAACAATACTATAAAAAATTATAAATTATTTACTTTAACATAACATTAAATGAGAAGTTGTATAGATAATTTTATTATTTTACAAATATAATTAAATTCAAAATGAATATTTACAGATTCAGAATTCATTTCCATATTTTCGATTTAGACATTGGGTTACGTAAATTTATTTTCACTGCGGGTTAATAAAAATTTATCGCGAAAAATAAAATATAAACCTATAATTATCGCATACATAAAAATTATTTAACCCATAAAAAAATATTAGTACTCACAATTATATTTGAGGATTTGTAACTAATTTAAGACATAAAATTGAAAATTCTTAGTGAGAGTAATTTTTAAGTTTTAATTTAGTTTTAATTTTTAAGCCAATATACCTGAGTAATTTTATTTCTATTTCAAATCATTAAGTCATAGTACATAAAATTTCTTAGGTTAGTAGTGTAAAAGATAGTTGTAATATACTATGTTATCAAAATTTTAAATAAAAATATATTATGCTAGAGGAATGAAGTTTTTTTCAGAATATTACGAATATATTACGAAAATATAATTTTAATATATTTATGTATACATTTATATTAACGCTTGTAAAGAATAATACAATTTAAAATACCCATGATAACAATATCAGGGTTTTTTAATTTTTAATCAATATAATATAATAATAACTTTTTATTAATTTTCTAATATAATATAATTATAAAAATTTCTCTAATAAAATTTTATGAATTATTTCTATTATTATATTACTTTTTTCTCTAATAACAATAATTTCAAGTATATATTTTAGATACCGCGATTTAAACTTTGAAGTATTTTTGTGAGTTATTCCTTCTGCATTTATACTTCATTTAATCTCCAAAAAATTAAAAAAAAAATAATAAATAATATGTAACAATATACTATAAAATATGTTTTCATCATAAATTATATATCCGCTATGCTTTTTATAAAGTAAATTAGAAGATTAGTTTAAATTTTCGGTAAATTATTCTCAATATATACAGAGAAGCACAATTACATCATATCAAGATGGTCATAGTAAAACTAAAAAACTATTTTTAGTTTGAAATAGTGAACAATAATATATAATAATTTAAAATTTGATACATTTTATGAATATTAAGTTGATACTAAATTATTAAATTGAATTAAAACTTGACGAACGCTGCTTGGCCGATTAAGTATTGGTATTGGAATATGAGAAAGTAAAAAGTTTGTATGAAAATATGAGCGGGTCGATTCGATTACAACACATAATGATACTAGCCTTCTAGATATGTAGGAAGAAAGGTTAATAACCGACAGGGAACCAACTCAATCGAGGGTCATGGGCTGGCAAAAAATGGGAAGCAAATAACGTGGTTGATCGGCATCATTCCTCCTCAGCATTATATTTAAAATAAATTGGAAAAGTTTTAAGGCATCTTTTATTCATTTATCAAAAAGCTCAAATAAAATCCGTTCTTTATATATTCTCAGTTTTTTCTTTCTCTCCTACCTTCTTATTATCACCGACAGCGTATATATCAAACTAATTGGCATGTTATAAAAGTATTAAGGTTTATTTTTCTTCTTGTGGAGTAATGCTAAGCGATAAAATTTTGTGTGCGGCTTACGGGAAAAAAGTAATAAATATTTTTTTTTAAAATATAATTTATTGATTAGATTAGAACAAATTCTATAGTAAAAATTTTAAATTCTTTAAAATAGTCTCCTCCTATATCAATATAGTGATTGTTGAAAATTCAAGCTCGTATCTGAGATTTAGTCAACACTTTCGACACAAGCTTTGTGAAGGTTTTTCATATTTACAACTCTTCTATTACAACATTATGCATCGAAAATATTGATAAGTTTAGTGTGTTCGTGATTATCATGATAATAATGTCAAGGATTAAAAAATTTAAATTTTTGCAACTTTTAGAGATTGTTACAGATTTGGGTTGTTTTTGAAAGTGCTGAATGGGATTCGTTGGTGATCTCTTCATGAAAGTTTTGTATCATTTTGCAACGAGTTTCTCGTTGCTAGAATCTTCGAGAAGGTTCCGTATCCCTCTCGAAGCTTCAACGGTTAAGGCCCCTCGCGGACCGCCGCGTCGCGAACAATCGGTGCTCGCGTTTTACCGCGCAGCAGCGGCTGCGCATCTCCAGCGCCGAGTAACCGAGGTGATGTCGCACTTCGGAGCGCTCGACTTGGGAGCAGAACCTTTCCAGCTCTTCACCGATTAACTCCTCTTCTAATACTCCCGCTATTCACGATAACGTGTCAGCAATCTTTTCCGATTTCCATCGTCACGTTATCTTGGCAATAAAACTTCCGAGTCGTACACGCTATTGTGTCGACTCAATCCTCAAAAAGGGCGCTTTCGTTTTACGAAAAACCCTTTTCCCTTCCTATCTCGCCGAGACCGGTTAAAATATGTTACTGCGCTTTATTCATAGGCAATATTGCATTTTTCGCAATATTGAAATATTATCACATCTATACCTGCACCGCCCGTTTCCCTTTTTCCCGATAATTTCACTCAATTATTCACGCGATTATTATTGTCGGTGAGCTATGCCGAGGTCAAACATTTTGTTTAAAAAATATCATTACTATTGATATTTGCGATTTGACGAAAATAATTTGTAAAGTGATTAATACGTTTAATCACTCGTCAGTCTAGTCAAATGGTAAATAGCGTTGGCCAACTCGCATAACAGTTTATTGTTGTTTGTATTTGGGTCTAATGTCATGTATTTAAATTTTAAACTTAATTTAATCTTTAAGCTTTTCACATTTTAATGTCAATCAATACAATAATTATTGTTTGTATTCTGTTAAAGGAATCGGAAACTTAAAGGACCACTGCTGGTGGGATTTATTTATTTAATAAATATTTTGTTATCATTGACTACTTCCTTTGCCGCCGTTCAAAATCCCTGGCAGCCCGGCTGTCGCTTCTCCCGGCGAATTTATTAACTTATTTCGAAGAGAACTCGAATCTGCCCTTCACCTGTGAAGGGCGAACGGAGTCGTCTTGTCACAATTATTTTAATTGCGATTAGCACATAATTTTATGCTTATAGGCCTTTTAATATTTCAAAAGGCTGCATAGAGTATTTTCCCAAGCCGTAAATATAATTTTATCATTATAATATAATATTATAATTTTATATATTATAATTTTAGCGTATCGCTGTTTCAACAAATGATTTATCCATCCGTGTTTCAAGCTTGAAAACACGCTTCTTGTGAAGAGGCATCCTGCCACACTATTGATCGTAAAAATAAAAGAAAAGATAGAAAAAAATGACTAGTTGATTTTCGATCTTTCCGAACACACTGTTATACATAGTCGAGTAAAAAAAAATAAATATCGGTACTTTTACAACATACAATGTATAACAAATGCAATAAAAATATATAAAGAATTTAAATTGATTGCTTATTTATAAATTATTTAATAACTACTAAAATAATTAAAAATATAATTATATTTTCTTAAGAAAATACAATTTTTAATAATATCAATCTATTATATATTTGTGAAAATTAAAGAAGGTTAATTGATCGTTAAACTTAAAGAAGATTGAATTTTGTTTACATAATAATTTTATTGTGAATATCTTTAACCTTTTATTTATTATAAATTTAGATAAAATACATAATATAATAAATTACTAAAATTGAAATATTATATTAGAAAATTTTGCAAAATAGCTAGATATTAAATGTTCAATTTTACATTAAATTATAATAGTAATAGCGAATGACTCGATTTTCTAAATAATTTTTTATAACAAGTTCATTATAACTATTATTGTCAAATAATATAAAAAAAAATAAATACAGTTGAATAAAATTATACTAGTGAACATTTTTTCTAGAGGAAACGAAAATAAAAAACACAGTTGAATGAAAATATCCGGTACATGTTCAAAGTTTTTCAAAAGTTGAAATGCAATTTTTTTCTTTCGTACTCTATCATTCATATATTTTTTTATAATATATTTATATTAATTCATTTTTAAATTTTATATGTGTTACGAATATATAGAGTATTTATACGGATATGAAATCCGACGCCGGGCCCGTCTAGCTGGCCAGAGTTATCGCTAACTCCTCGGCGGAAGATGAAGGTCGAAGGAATTAAATGAAAACACTTCAGTATATAGGCCAATGTGTATTATTATTCAAAAAAAGATTAAGAGGAGACGCGGCACTTGTATTTTTTAAGTATTGATATTTAGTATAATTGTTGATGATCGCGTAGCGACAAAATATGTTAATCTCCGAGTGAATTTTAAAGTTCTGAAGTAGGTTTTGCGCGATCCGTGGGTCCGTCATTCCAAAATCAGTTCGCGAGAGTCGCGGAGGCTAAGTTCTCTCGCATTCCGGAATCATCCGCGAGAGTAACCACGGTCCCACGATCCCGCGGTCCAGGTGTTGAGTCCGCGGATTCTTCGGGCGCTTGCCGTCGGTGTGCGTTATCGGTCCGATGGCATCCAGCCCTGCGAACTGCGTTGACTCCAAGTGCGCGGATTACGCGCACTCAGCAAAATTCGGTGTGAGGATTGCCGAGTGCCTGAGACACGTTGTTATCGATATTCTCGTGGGATCGTGATGTTTTTCCGAGAATAAAAAGTTATACGTCGCCATGCAGCGGATGCAGCTGCATACCGTACGTAATATGTCCGTGGCCGCTTGTTCAACGACCTTGTTGGCGCCACCTGAGAACGTGATTTTTTGTATGTGTGAATGTACGTGTGCGTGATATAATTACAATGTGTTTATGTAACGCATCTCCCCTTTTTTATAATTTAATAAATAATATTTGTTATTTTTACAAAAATTTAAAATATAATAATTCATATTTTTAGAAATTATAATTTAAATAATAATTATTGTTTACAGCTAAGTTACATTATTTAAAGAGTAAACATATGAAATTTACAAATATTATAATATTTGAAGAGAAAAAAATTTTTTTTTTGATTTACGATAATTTTCAATTATTGATAGATTAATGAATCGATGATTATATACTATCTTGATCCGAATTATTCTTGAATTGAGAGGTAGTCAGTGGTATATTACGATTATTGTAGTTGATGAATTAGCTGAAAAACTCTTTTAATATTAGTTAATTGGGTGATCCCCCTTTTTCGTATTTATAAGGAAAATTAATATGTGATCTGCGATTCGTAACTAATTAATCTGTAGTTTAATAGCCCTTCGGCATTTAAATATAATAATAAGCATAATTATCGTAATAATTATAACAGCAGTGGCTATTGTTATTCCCATGAGTTTTATTGATAATGTAGTAAAAATATTTATATTACTAATTTCGCTTATCAATTTATCCCTTTCCTCAATGTCTTTTAATTTAATGTCGGTTATTGTATCCTTGATCTTATAATTAAAAGAATCGTTCGTACGGATGGAAATTTCGTTTCGTATGCCATTTAGTTTGTCAATGTTATCATATAATTTAAATAATTTTAATTTGTGTTTTTCTAAAATAACGCTAATATTATGGTTATGAATGTTATAATTAGCGTACAAAGTAGTTTTTTGTGATTTCCAAGTGCAATTTTGCTGAACTTTAATAATTCCGCTATTTTCAATAGTTTCATTGTTGACTATAATACCATTGCAATATAGTTGCATCTTGATATCATACGTTGTGGAACATAACCATGTATTTAGACCCTTAAGCCGATTGAAAAATGGTTTACTCCTTCATAAGACTATTATGTCGCAATTTTCTGTTGTTAGAGAGTAATTCGACGAAAAAGATTTAATTTCGCACAGGCTGTATTCGTCAATTTCCTCTTCTTGACTTAGTCTCGGACACATTAAATTATCGTTAAAATTTTTGTAAGAGTTGATAGAATCGGCTGTTAAAGGAATGAATTTATTAGATTGATTATTTATCGCTACATACTCTGTAGCGGGATTTACATACATGAAGGTATTGTCTATGAACTGCGGTTCGGGTCATATCATTATTTTAAATAAGTTGTATATTTCGTTACCTATTAAGGGTGTTGAAATGTAATAAATTAAAGTAGTATGGCCAATCATTATTTTAATATTAGATACTTGTGGTATATTTATGATAGAGTGGTTGGATTGCAAGCGTAATTGCAATTCGTTATTTGATTCGCTAATAGTTTTAATAAAATTACTAGAGGGATTATCATTAATAAAAGCATCATGTATTATGCCTGCTGGTGCTAATATTAATGCCGTTATTATTGTTTGTATATCTCGGGCAAATTTATTATTTTTAACCGTCATTATGTAAATCAGCTCATCTAACTTATCAAAATTTCTTTTTATGTCGTTATAAGACGCGAGAATTGAAATGTTTTATATAAATTAACGATATCGTCGTCTTGGCTAGATAATGTAGAATTGATTATTCCGGCTTGCTCATAGACTAAATTTGATATTTTAGATGTGACATTATTAGTTCTTTGGATTGCATTCATTATTTTCAATTCAGTTTCTTCGTCTAACGTGCCAAAAAGATATTTTCTAATTTTACCTATGAAGGGTAAGAGTGACCGTTTGTATTTTTTGTAAATTTTTTTCAAGAAAAGACTTCTTAGATGCGAAATACTAATTTGGTTGCTATTAACTAGTTTCTTTAGATATTTAACCTTGCCTAGACAACCGTACTCCTTAAAAAGAGCGGTACATGTTTTATTAATTTTTTCGAAAACAAGCGAAGTGTCTACATCCATTTCGAGGAATTCTTCCAGATTAATATGTTGTATTGTGATCCAGTGTGTTTTAACCGTGCTGAAAATTTTGATTTTTTGTTTTTAAAAAACCTGGATTGTTCGTTATTGTGATTGAGCCTGCATCATTGATTTTACATAGTGGCCCAGCCCTATAATGGAGGGTTTGATTGTATTAGTTAGTTGATAACGTGGATTTTCTTTTTAAGTATATTTACAGCGCGAGTGTATAATTTAAGTATATTGTTTGAGTCTTATTCGTGTCAGTAAAATAATTTTTTTTATCATTATTAAATTTTTTATTAAAAATCATTTTAATGCGAGGAGTCACGATGCCTGCATTTTGTTTGCCTTAGTTGAATAAGCTTCCACCAGGCAACGCCTCGTATCCTTGCTCTGCCGGCCCTTGTAATATTATTATTAAATAATATTATTATGCATTAATTGATTAGTTGTGGTTTAGGATTTTTGTTAGATCACCGGGGTGAGGTAGGTATGTTGAAATTGTGGGTTTCGAAAGTTATTTATATTTTCTTATACGCAATGAATGATTATTAATTTAATTATTTGTTAAATTATTAATATGTAGCTGTGGGCGAAAAAAAAATTTTTCTCACGCGTGGAGTCAAGATGTCCTCACCGGAGGGATTGGCAGCATGGGATTGATCGACGGAGATTTAGATTGCGTCAGAATTTTTTGCTTATGTAAACCCCTGATTATTCGCGGAGAGCGTCTTGTACTCTCAGTGCTATTAATTAATTACGTGCAAAGGAGAAGATGGCTGCTAGCCTGACGACTTTCGACCAGGTTCTGAGCATTAAGGAGCTGAAGGCGATCATGGATCGCTTCTATTTCCAATATTCACGAACAAAGGTAATTATATCTAATTATTTAATTAATTTTATTTTTCATTTAAATAATTCTAAATAATTTATACTTAATTAAATTAATTATTAATTTATATATTTAAAAAATTTTTTTTTTATTTATTTAATTTTAAATAATTTATATTTTATTAACTGTAACATGGATTCCGTTAACGGACACAGCGAGCGACACAGCGTGCGTAAGCAAAGTGTACGTTTGAAAAGCATTAATAAATATACAGTGATACAGAGGAAAGAAAAAAGCTAAAAAAATATACAGTGAAGTGAGGCAAAGACAGTGAGATAAAAACAAAGACAGCGAGGGTTAGAAGTGAAAAAGAAGAGGAGTGAAAGTGTGCGGGAAAAAGTGAGGTTAGAGCTGATAGCGGGAATAAAAGTCGGGAGCCGAGAAAAATACAGGCGCCATAGACGGCAGGCACGCCTTATGATAAAGTGAAGTCGACAGCGCCAAGTACCGACGGGGGATAACCCACGAAGCTAAGCAGCGATTGAGGGGAAGCTGTACTGAGTAAGAGAACAGCGTTAAATAACAAAAGGCAAATATAAAATATAAAAATAAATAAAATAAATAATAAAAATTAATAATTAACAAATAAATTAACAGAAATAGAGGCACAAAATAGCTAAAAGGAAAATAAAAAAAAAAAAAAAATATAATAAAATTAAAAAAATTTTTAAAAATTTAAATTTAAATTTAAATTTTAAAAGAATGAATGAATTATAATATATATAAATACGGAAATATATTTGTATTTATTCATACAATTGCAAGCCAAAATATTAATTTATAAAATAGCAGAAGAAAAGTTTTTAAAAACAAAATAAAATAAAAGATTAAACAAATTAATTTTAATTACGTGTAGGAAAAAGAAGGTGTACAACTTGGCACTTGGTTGCGAGCAGTGAGAATGTTTTGTATAAGTGAAATTTTATTTAATATTATATATTTCAAATAAATTTTAAAAAGAGTCAGAATTGGAATACGCATCAACACTTACTTGCATGTTTAAAAATAAAAAAAACTATAATAAATTTTTTTTTGTTAAAATACATTTTAAGTAATTCGTTTTTTAAAATTTATAAAAAATGTAAAAAGATTATTAAATTATGTAACTACGTAAATTTTACAGAAAAAGGTGAGAGATAAAAATATTTTAAAAAAGAGAGAAGATAGAGTGATGGGACGTACCTATAAATAAATATCATTAAAATGAAGAAACATAAAAAAATAAGGTTATTATTACAATAGTGAATATTAATTACCAATGTACAGAACATTGAAATTTGACATCTACAATAATTGAAGTATTTTATTTTACCAAAAAGCAATTGGTATTAGTGTTGTTTCCACATTTTTTTTCAACGCAAAGTCATAAGTATATTTTTTTTTATTTTCAATAAAATAGTATTTTTCTTTTATTAAAAAGAAAGTAAAGTTATAAATATTGAACATTTGAATTAATACTTAATAATTTTAATATTTAAATTATATATATATATAATTAAGTGATAGCATAAATTGACTTTATTTAAGTTAAAATACATTTTTGTTAAATAATAAATTGATTTTTTAAAAAATTTAAGAATCAAAACTAATATAAAATATAAAAAAAAAATTAATTAAAATTTCAAGTGATGAACTTAAAGATCAAATTTCAATTTAATGTTTTTTTTATTTATAATAAACTAACGTTATTAAAAATGCCAGAAAGAAGTAATAATGATAGAAGTTGAAGTCATCGAAGGAGTTTTTCAAGTAACCGATTATATAGCTACAGTTGAGAGATTGAACTAGGTGAATAACGATACAATGATCATTACAGATGTGATAAATAAAAAAAACGAGAACTAAATATGAGACGTAATCGATAAGTATCACCCCATTATCGTCAGGTTTTATGTTCACCAAGTCGTTCGTCATCAAATTCAACACCTGTATCAAGGCTGATGGCTCTTTTCTCAGCTTTTAGATCAGTTAGATCAATAGATTTAAAGAATCCAGGTTTTTTTGTGAAGAAATAATTTCCGAATTTGATTCAGATTGTAATAAGCTATCGACGTTCGAGTGGTTAGAATGGTGAATTCCTATACTATAATATATTAATGGGATGATAGAACAAAAATTTATCTCGCTAAATTAAAATTACTGAAAGATGAGGAACGAAGATCTGAAAATTTAAGTAATTCATAATTTTGATAATAAAAATAATAAAAGCTTCTTCTGTTAAACTCCGTTTTGAGGAATGTATGGAAAGTTGAATAAATTTTAAAAGTTAATTGGGTCAACAATTAAGTACGTATTATTTTGAAAAATTAGCTTAAATTCATAAACTTAATATAGATTTTACAGAATAACGAGACATGGATATGATTATATAGGATATTAGTGATGAAGGAGTTAGATTTTTTATTTCTGCAAGTAATATTAAAATCAGAGGCGAACTTAGGATTAGAGTAGAACGTGTTTGAAGATAAAAAATATAGATACAATAAAAGATGTGATGAAGAGTTATCCTTTTATAATAATTCTTGTATCACTAATAATAACCTGTAAATGGAATGCTGTATTAGTATTGTTATCATAAATTTTCAAATTTGGGGGATATAAAGGGTAATGGGGTACTAAGGTAAAGATAGAATAATAAATAGTTACGTGTCCTCCTCTGGAATATTCGTGCTTTGGAGAGAATTGTCGTGCAGTTGAAAAAGAAATCTTGTTGTTTACTAACTGTCACGCAGCCGGCCGGCATTTTGAATGTGACCGGAATTCTTTTCGAACCGACGTGCTCTCTATACCCAGCAGTGTAATTTAGAGTGAGAGAGAGATAGATAGCATGTAGTATTGAAATATACATATATATCTGGTTATACTGAGATTTTTTGTAGTAGTGAGTCGTGAATTATTTTCGTGCCTCCGCGAGATGACCGGTAATGCCCATCCCGGAATTACCAGCATCATATAGAAATTTTAAATCGTAAATGAAGTCGTGTAATTTTTGTGGCAGTTTTCGAACAGTAGGTGTAATTATACGAAAATTTCGAAAAGTTAAAGTAATGTGGATTTTTTTCAGTTAAATTATTACCTTTGAGTGATAAGCAATATAGTGCCTTTGTGTGCGAAGTTTGCAATTTTCTTTGTTCGGAGAAGTAAGTACATATATTCTGCAATAATTAATAATAATTGGAGGAATAAATATCGTTCAATTGGAGAGAAAGAAAGAAAAATATAGAGGGATTGTATCTAAAATAATTCCAATCTCAATAATTCCAATTTCCAACGAACACCAGGGGAAGTATAAAGCAGGTGGCTATTCATATATATATATATATATATATCAATTGTATAAAATAATGAAATAACATAATCTGGGATACTGGTAGCTTATTTAAATTATTATATATATATGATATTGTAACATATATAAAAATTTACCTGCTCTCTATGAGTATCGTATGTACATAATATTTATTATTCAATATATTATTATTTAATGTGCGGTAGTGTTGTGTGGCCTAAAATTCGAGAATTTGGTAGTGAAGACCACGAGATTTTTGTCAGCCCGACGGCAAATCAATCAGCGACGGAACTCGTCCCGATTTTAATATAATATTTACTAATAAGTGTGTGCGGGAAATTAATTAAAATTGTGAGAAATATTTATTTAAGTAGTGTTGTGATTAATAAATTAAATATTAAATTTGTATACGCCGTTCGGGAGTTTTTCATAAAGAGAAATTCACGGTGTTACAAAGATTCTAAAAAACGTTTAGACGATAATGAAAAAAATAATCGAGATAAAATGTTTAAATATAATAAACATGATGATTTAAAAAATAATATTTTACTTGTGACAAAGAGGGGCATTTTCATTGAAATCATCATATGTCTACATCGTTAAATCAACAAGAAACAAGGCAAGATGAACGAAATAAAAAAATAGATACATAAAAATTGATAAAAAACAGTTGTCAATATTGTAGAAAATGTTGTCATTCTAGTATAAATTATTTTTTTAAAAAAATGCTGATAAATCACAAAAAAAAAATTATGACTAAACTTAGAAAATGAAAATATTACAGTTACAGTAATGAATAATATTAAAAAAACTAATAAAAAAAATTCAACATAAATTAAGTTTTAAAAGAATACTTTATTTATTGATACGGGGAGTCAAGTATCAATAATGAAAGAAAAATTAGAAAAAATTAAAATTTTAGTAATAAAGAGGATATTTAAAGTTCAATTTTAACTGGGTTAGACAATTCATAAGTTTTTCCATTAGAATTAGCTAATATTGATAACATATTGAGCAACAGTTAATATTGATAACAGGAATATTAAAATAAATTTTCAAACAAGAGATATTACTTGGGGGTGAATACTAAATCAAAGATGTAGAAATATTTATGGTTAAGATTCTAATAATAACAAAACAAGTTTTGATTATAAAAGATAATAAGAGGGATTTTAAATATGGAAAATTAAAAATTGAATTAATTAAAGATGAACCAATATATTTTAGACCATATCATAGATCTCTAGAGGAGGTTGAACGTTTAGATGAAATAGTGTCCAAATTATTAAAAAATTATATAATTCGTGAACACAATTTGTCATATGCTAGTCCAGCGTTTTTAGTTAGTAAACCTAATGAAAAGAAAGGCATGGTTGTTAATTTAAAAAAAAACATAATAGTTTAACAAAAAAAAAATAGTTGACCTATCACCTTTTATTGATGATCATATAGATAATCTAGGTAATAAATAATATTTTACTTCAATTGATTTAAAAAGTGGATTTTAACGAATTCCAATGGAACAGGCGTTAACTGAGAAAACTATATTTACTACAGCTAATAGTCATTGAGAGTTTCTTAAAAGGGCTATGGTTTTAGTAAATGCACCAGCTATTTTTTAAAGGACTATTTATAAAGTATTAAGAAATACTAACGCAATGGTTTATACAGATAATATTTTATTGGCATCAAACGGTTTTGATGAAAGTCTAAAGGATTTACAATTAGCACTTAAACTTCTCGAAGAAAATAAATTTACTTCAAATATTGAAAAATGTAAATTATTTTTAAAAAAAATTGAATATGGTGTAAGAGAAATATCAATAGATGGAATATAACCAGTAACTAAAAAAATAGATGCATTAATAAAAGCATCAGAACCAATTAATGTAAAAATAATTAGAAAAATTTTAGGTTTAACAAGTTATTTTAAAAAATACGATAAAAATTTTGCATAAATAGTAACTTCATCAACAAATTTATTAAAAAAAGATATATGTGGACATTGGGGACTGGATCTATCAATAGTAGTTAAAAATATTTAAGAAATATTGTTGTAAAATTATATAAATAGAAGAGAGTCGGTCTGATATTATATGATATTATATAGATGTTATATCCGTGTAATGATAAAATTATCATTTTATTTATGTACTGTAGTAATGTACGCATATCGCGTAACGTTTTATTTCAATTTATACAGTAAACTTAGGATCTATTTATATTTAGTAGTTTTATGTATAATGAGGTATCTTACATGGGCAGCGATAAAAGTATCGTAGGTGAAATAAGCAAAGTCCTGATGTTTATTGATCAAAAAGTTTTTATGTGTATCTGTCAGAGAATGATTTGAATGTAGAGGCAAATTATAGTAAAGCATCGAAGTGAATCGAGGGAATTGAAAGACGCTGCGAAAACACTTGCAAATAGGATTCAATGAAAGCGGGTTTTCCTTCCAGACCCTTTATGGTACATCAACTATAACCATGTGTTCACTCATTCATATACTTGGATGCTCAGTTGAACATTTCCGTATAGTTGCACACTGTATTATACGTTTTTTTGTATTATTATTTTATATATTTTTTTTTTGCACAAAAATGTGAAATTTTATTACACAAAGAGGGATTGCTAACAAAGTCTAAATTTAAAATATTTTTAAGTTCAAACTTAAAATATTAAAAATGTGAGTATAAAAATTTAAAGTAATTGATATTTCAAAAATGTAATTTTGCATTAAAAGTGTCATAAAATAGGGATAAATATAATTTTATAATGTGAGTTAAATTATTATGTGATTTTCTTAAATTTTTAAGTTCAAATTATTTAATATAGGTTCTTATAAAATTAAAAACATTTATTATAAGTAGTTTAGTTTTTGTGAATTAAAAGTTTTAATGTTAATTAATTTTTTATTGTTTTCGAACTTTTATCAAAATTTTAATTTTTATTCGAAAAATAACATATTTTATTTTATTAACTTTTTTTACAGCGAACATAAGCATGAGTTTTACATAGATTTATATTTATTAGAATATTTAAAAGTTAGGAATATTTTTAGCAATTTCTTTTTAAATATTTAATTATATTCAATATTTAAAAATAGATTTTGTCAACGTCACCTAAATAAATCGATTTTTAATTTTATATAAAATATTTTTAATAAATTTTTACATAAATTATAAACAAAAAAATATTTAATGGCTAATTCAATAAAAGAAATAGATATTCAAAATAATTTTAAATAATTCATTTGAAATAAATGAAGTTATTTGATTTTATTATTATGAAATGTGAAAAATATTTTATCACCGTTATATGTATCATTAAATTTAAGTTATATTAGAGAATGGAATATGAAGTATATTAATAATGAATCACTTAAGTAATCGATTTGATTATAATTAGGTAACATATATATATAATTTATTAAAAAACAAATTTTTCGATACAATATTACTAAATATAATTTTATTTTTAAATTGTTATATAATTATTTTTTTTACAATTTAAAAAATTTTTAAACTGCTATAAATTAAATATTGTTTAATACACACACATACACACATATATATATACTTCAATTAAATAAATTTTAGAAATACAAATATATACATTAAAAAATAATCATGATGGGTTACATCGCTTTTTTGTCAAAAAAACGACAAAAATAATTTTATTTGTTTAAATATTTTTTATTTTTATATGATTTAAAAGGAAATCTATATTAAATTTTCATTATAAATTATTATTAATTTTTATTCTTATATTGAATATATTATCAGGTTACAATTAAGTGCAGCAATTATCTGTTAAAAGATATTAAATATATAAATTTTAATTTTACAAATTTTTATCTCATTTATGTGTATTTTATTTTTGAAAAAATTATCATTATTTTGAAGATTGAGTGATGTTTAACGATCTTTGTGTATATTCACGTACGTTTCTATTTGTTTTCCTATTAGCTAAGGAAATATATACATTTACAGTATATAAATAAAAAATTTTAACGGTAGCACAACTATGTACAAACATGCATGTACACTTAAGTTTAACTTTAAGTTTAAGCTTATTAGAATTTATTCCTGTACGATTGCATGAAAAAGAAAATACATGAACTGAAGTACAAATAGTGATCAAGGCATCTGCCGCACCCTTTGAGCTAAAATTAGAGGTGACGATGCCATAAATATTCGCTTCAATAACTTAAGCTTTTATACATTCGCTATCATTGGAAAAAAAAGAGAAAGGGAAGAAAAATAAAAAAAAATGAAAATGAGAGGAATGGGGCGACATTGTTTTCAATAGCTTTAAAATGTAAAATTTAAAAACTGATATCGATTACGAAAAAAGTAAAAAGAAAAATTTTGTTAATAATAGCATCTTTTTATGTTTCTAACTTCATTAAAGTAATATTTCAAAGATAAAAAAATGATCAATCTTTTAAAATTTCCTTAAGTATGTCATTTCACATTATTTTTATCACAAGAGAATATAAATATTCATTTAATTTATTATTATTTTCGTAGTTAAAGCTCTTTGAGAATCTCGTGGTTCACACTTAATTCATCGAAATATTCCGGAAATTTGTGTAGGGCTAATGGAGAAATGACTGACTTTATACTTGAAGATTCTCACGAGTGTTTAGGAACGGATAACAAAATTTATGTTTCATAAACTTTGCAAGCCTATGCATATACATAAACTTGATGTTCGTGTAATGTTGTATCTAACTTTCCTATTATTATCATCTATGTTTTACAATCTGCCATTTACATTTGGAAATTAATTGATATCTATTTTACAATATTTTATATGTATGTAATTATAAAGATAGACGAGAACATAAGGAATAGAAAAACAGAAGAATGTAAATGATTACACAATATTAATTTATGTTAAAATATCCTTAAAAAAATTTTAAGTAACAAAGAATGGATTTTGTGAATATCATAATTCTTTAAATGTTTGTATCGAAGCCGACAAATAACTTGAAAGAGAGTGCGTTTTTTAATAATTGAAATACATCTGAATCATTAGTTATCAAGTCCCCAAAAATGCAAGATTGTGCATTTTTAAGTTTTTTTAAAGAATGTTGATAAATCAATGTTAATATATCTGTTGGCTTACTTTCTTCTAAATAAGGTCATATAAATTTGATATTGATGTAAACCTAGCTACTTGAAAAAAGTATATAGAAGTAAAGAACGATATTCTAAAAACAAGATTTTCAAGTAATAAGTGAGAACTTTATAGAAATAAGTAATAGCTTATCATATGTATTATATTTAGATGAATGGTTACTTTTGTTTATTTACGACAATATAGTAATAAGATGCGAAACTCTAAGAAAAGTAGGTCATGGCTATATTGACAAAGTTGTAAGGGAAACATTTTTTTTAAACATCACTGCAAGAGATAGTTTAAAAGAAATGTTATTTAATCTATTAATATAAACTAATAATGTTTATGTAAGCTGTACGTATATTTAATAAAATATAGATTTAAAAGATAATTATAATATAGTAGATATAAGTGAAATATGAAAGGAAATGACAACAAAAATTGACGAGTAATAAAAAGTATATATATAATGGTAACAGATTTCGTTAAGTTGTGGCTTGTTTTAATTCATAATTTTTAGAAATATAAAAAAGGATTATAATTTCATCTAGATTGTTTAATTGAATTTTTTTTATTTATTGCATTTTTATGAAAATCACAAAGAGTGTCATAAATGTACAATATAATGTATATATATAATAATATAATCATATATATATATCTTACTTTTCTTCTTTTTTTAAAAACACAGATCGAACTATGGTGTTAAATCTATAATTAAACAACTATATCGTCGTATCTGGCTGTATCATTTATGAAAACATATGAACAATAGATAATTATGAAGATAATTATTATAAAGTTTGAAAAAATTTAAAATTAAATATAAAAATATGTTTAAACAATGATTATTATTCGTTTCATATTTTTCGTTATTAAAAAACGTAAAATATACGAATGCAATCATAATGATTAAAAGATTAAAAAAAAAAACGAATAAGCGAACTGTTGTAAAATTTAAAATACTCATAATATATATTGTGATGGTTAAAATACACTTTTTCAGCATATTTCTCTCTACATTAGAATTCGGGGAAGGGTTTTGTTGAAACTACGGAAAAAATGCGTATAATCTCATTTGTATTTTTTTAACATTCAAACTTTACAATTAATTGTGAGAGTGGGTCCATTGAGCTTGCAACAGTACGTAAAATGAAGTTAATTTTATTGTACATGTTGCTAACCACTTAGCAACATCAGGGATGCTTACCGCCTTTTACCCCGTTTACGCTATACCACCACTTCTACTGATTCTATTCGATATAACCTCTATCGCCCATTCCACACTATCGTCGCGTAAACGAGAACCGTTTTTATTGGATACACACACAAATACCCGTCACCCTCTCCATACGAACTCTTGTCCAGCCTTGAGTTATACGGGCTGGGAGGTCAAGCTCTCCAGTACAATAAATCGTTGAAATTTTATTGGAACATTTTTAAGTCCGAATGGCATACGGTGAAACTGTTACATCGCTGAAGCAGGGAGTGCAAAAGCAGTATACTTCTCACTGTCTAGAGGTACCTGAAAATATGCCTTTTTAAATCCACTTTGCATAAGAACTGTACTTTTCGAAGTTTTTTTAGAATTCTATCCATATACTGGATAAGCATAGATTTTGGTCCTTTTATTCATATCCCTAAAATTCATACAAAATCTATAGCTGTCGTCTTATTTCTTTAACATTATTAATGCATTGATTGATGCAATCACTAACAAATTTTTCTATTAACTCATCTGTCAGAATTTTCCTCACTTCTTTATGCGCAATCATTAACAACACTGTTTATATCCTTCTAAAATTATGTTGCACTCGTATTGTCTTGAGTACATCAATACAATATTCAATCAACAGTTTTCTACCAAATTTTTCCAAAATTACAGGAAGAATTACCATTACTAACAGATTCACGTGTTTCCTAAAATCAATCGTGAACTCAAAGATTTCTGCACACTTAGCTTAAATCACTAAAATCTTATCAGAGTAATTTTTTGAGAACTCTCTCCACTTCCCCTTCCTAACATGCTACATGATAACAAACTTTTTAAGGTGCAATAATTTACAAAAATCTATCTCTAAAATCATATATTGATTTAATTTTTTCACTGTTTTCACTGTAAGAATGGCTGTGCATCTAGAAACATTCACATTTAGTTCAGTATCCTAAGAATCCATTATCGTTACTATTAACATATTAGTTGTTAGTAGTTTCTTTCTAACATTTACACTATTCTCTTTACTTTTGTTACTTATTACTGTATGTGATTCTGAATTCTAGAAAATTGTGTCTGTTTGCTTTTTCTCATAATACGTTTATGTGATCAATTTACTAAGCTTAAAGTAATCTTTTTGTCAGATGTTCATCACTCTTATCATAAATAATTATTATTATTTCGTAATATATGTTTTCTTTCTATATTGAAGTGCCAATAAGGGACCCAAAGCGTCCCTGAATGATGAGTGACACTACGAAGTATACTGTATAAATCATTACTGTATTAAAACTCTCATTATTAAACCTGTTGTTATTATTTATTGTTTTTATATATCCAACTGAGATATCAAACGTTAATCACGAGTAGGGTTATGATGTTACAAATTTATATTTTTTTTTTAATTATTGCGGATGAAATTGTTATGATGACGGCTCTATGGTTATCCAGATTAGTGGGATCTGCACTTAATCATCCTTTTACTTACTCATTCAAGCCAATATCAGATATGCTACCTTACAAATCTGTTGAGCCATGCCCCTCTACTACGAGAAAATATCAACTCTTCGAAGTGAATTGTAAATATCCTACGGCAATATCAGTGCATGGGTGTTATAGGATTTATAGGCCGCGTTTAGGATATTGAATTTTCTAAATCATATCTTATTATTTTTTGAGTATTAAACTGACTGTCGCATCATAACATCTGGTAACAGGTAACAGGTATTTTTAAGTACGCGCAATTAATAAATAATAGAAAATTTATATATATTTGAAGAAAAGATAGCCGCTACATAGGTATCTGTCACTCTAAATTTTACGTCTTCATTTATACAATCTCTCTTTTTCTCTTACTCTTACGTCTTTTATACACCTATGGGTATCATTTGAAGACGTATACTTATATAATTGTCATCAGAAAAAATGAAATTTTAAATGAATTATGATTTACCATGGATGCTGAAGTCGATGTGTTGTGGACGCTTGGTGATAGGAGGAACCCCTGCGAAGCTAGCCAGGAACCATTAGGAGAATCCTCAGAAAGTAATCAATATGAAAAAGCTTCATGGTTTCCCATTACAAGCAGGAGCTATGAAGGCAACCTATTACATCTAATATTCCTGTATATATGGCTAATATTTAAACAATAAAAAAACAGATGTAATTAGCGATCAATATGGAATGCGTTTGTGATATAAATCGATCATTGTATAGTAAAATTTGTATCATGCTCACTCATTAAATAAAAGTATAATTATCCTTTATAAAATATATAAATTTATTAAATATAATTTCATTAAATTCAATGTTTTTAATATAAGATATTATATACAATATCTGTAGTTATTATCATCTAAATAAATAAAAATTTATTTTATATAAATATCATATATATATTAATATAACAAAGTTTATAATACTTTTGATTTCTGTTTTTATACATAAGATATATTTAAAGTTTTTTTATGCAATTAAAAGAATGTTATTTTTATGTTAAATATTTCTATAAGTAATATTAACAGAGTCACAGATAATATATTGTTCATATATTCTAACAAGTCTTACTTTATTTTTTAAAAAAAATATCGTTGTAATGAAAATATAGTAAAGTTTGTAAATTATCGGATATTAGAATTTTGATTATTTTAATATAAATGTGTCAAAACTAATATTATGCTTGATTTTGTAGTAATATAGAATGTAGAAAAAATAAAAAAAAAAATAATAAGACATTTGACATAAAAATAAATTTTATGTAAATAAATATTATTTCTATTTTTTTTGCCTAGTAAAATATAAAAATAAAAATTACGAAAATTATATTCCTAATATTTATGTATACAATTGCAATATGCAATTTTATATGATTTTTTATAATACATGAAATTACTTTTTTTTAGATAATTTAGTTACTTATTACATTAATTGTTATTATAGTTACTCAATATATTATGTTTTTTTTTAAAAAAAATGTTATATATTAATTTAATATTGTTTATATTGTGATTAAGAAGTTATGATTTTAAAATCATAACTTCTTAATCACAAGCTTGACTCAAGTTTATGTAAGTATCGTTATGAGTGATATATATGGAGTTAGATAATAAACTTATGCTAGCAATAGGGCTTGCAGAAGAGTAAAATTTTTAATTTCCGATAGATGTATTATAATAATTGTACGAGATGATAAATACTACAACATATAAACGATCGTTACCTTATCAGGTTATAAGAATTACGATTTGGTCATGACGATTAACCATTGTTAACCCATATGCTTTTTTATGATTAATTTACAATTCACTTACAATGAAGTTAAGTAGAGTTAAGTTAAGTAAGGTAGTGTTAAGATCTCGACCGATATACTTAAAAAGAACTAATTACATCTAAATCTTTGCTATTGGAGACTTGTTAAAAAAACTTTTATTTTGAAAAAATTTCGTATGTAAAAAATGACGATGGCTGATATTGTAGAAAATATTAGTAAATGAAAGATAGAAGAATTACGACAAAAATTAGAAGAAAAAATTTATCCATTAAATGAGTAAAGGTAATATTAATTAAAAGACTAAAAAAAGTTATGATGAAAAAAATTGAAAAAAAGTCTAATTACAAAAAATTAAGCGATGATGAAAATGAAGAAGAAAGTGTAACATCCCGATAATTTAAACTACATTTTCTCATCTAATTCTGAGAATTTTGTGTTATAAATTATTTAAGTTCGTGACCACGAATTGTAACCGAAGTTAAATAATATAATAAATATAACACGCTGCTTCATCATGTTTCAAGACTAATGACTGCGAAAAGGTCATATGTAGCGATAGTACGTGGGTACAAAACATAATTTAGAAATAAAATAAGAAACAAATAATTCTATTTCATCATGAAATAACACAGAAGACTATGAAAGAACACGATCATAATTAAAATTATATTATCGGCTCAGGTCATACACCTATGAAACAATAAGTGAAAAGTAACATGTAAGGGATAAAATTACAAACGATATAAAGGACAAAGAAAATATGAAGAAAGTGTTTTTTACTTTTGGAACTAGTGTATTTTAAATTCAAGTATTAAGGAATTTCCAATCCTAAAAATCTGGAGTGGTGACAGACTGCTGTCTTTAAGAAACCGCGAACATGGTTCTTTCGGATTACATATTTCGAAGCTACAATCGCTGCGAATAATTATCACGCATGTAATATTAAGAAACATTTGTTTAATCATTGTAATAATTTGTAACAACTCTATTTTATAATATTATTATTACTGAAAGTATTAACAGTAGTATATTAAAATTGTAAATTAACCAAAATATTAAATAAACAAATAATTATTAATTTAACGAATACCTTAAATATTCACTTATTTATTTATTACATTCTGAGACATAACAAAAATCGTTCAAGTAATGATGAAGAAATAAATATAAAAAATACGAAAACAAAAATCTCATAATTAATCTTAATGATATTTAAAAATGTTAAAGAAGTATTATAAAATTTTTCAGAAGTGCAAAAATGAAAATATTGAAAGTCAGATTAAAAATTTTGAGGATGACGCTTAGATATGTGACTAGTCGAATATATAAAAAATAATGTTACTAAGGAGATTGATAAAAGGTTTGGCAAAATTATTCATTAACTTCAAGAGTACATAAACAAATTAAGAAAAAATGAAAAAAGAATTAAAATGTGATTTATAGTGCATGTTCAAAAGTATTTTAGTTCATCAAATTTACAGCAGTAAGTAGTGTATACAGTAAGTAGATATACCTAATGAGATTAATGAAGCCCATACTTTTTGCTACACGTGATTAAATTCAAGCAGAATTAATGTCCTTAAAATAGTTGTTTAAACGTGCTCCTTAAACGTGCTCGTTTCTAGAAGCTTCGAGACGGTCCTTTACTCCCTTGAAGCTTCACCCGCGTTTAGTCCACCATATTGGTTCGTGTACCTGTACACGTCGAGCCACATGAGAGATTTGGGAAAAGAGGACGACGGCTGCTCTGGTAAGTCCATCGCAAGTCTCGCGCATTGTTCTGCACGAACCACTACTTCGCGGCGAATCAGCGCTCGCGGCCGAGTACACATCAGCGTGCATACACCTCGAGTGTCGAGAAACAGAGGTGATGTCGTACTTCAGAGCACTTGACTCAGGAGCAGAATCTCTTTGGCCTCGGTCTTAACCGCACCATTCTCTTCCGCTTCACCTGTTGTTCACGATTTCGTGGCAACACTCTAAATATTTTCCGCCTCCATTGTTCACAATTGCGTTGCAACATAACATCAAAAAATGTCACGATTCCGTACTTTTTCAAATTTTTAAAGGTTTAACTGTTGCAGTCAAACTATCCCTTATGTAGCCAGAAGTGTTCTGCAGTAAATAGATGAGGTTGCGTCCACGGTAATATTTACCATTTGTATCCGCCGTCCTTAAAGCACCGTCTCTTGTTCCTCTTCTTCACGCGTTACATTCGATTTTTTTTGAGACTGGTGCATTCCAACGAAATTGCATTTTTTGTAAATACGTCGTTTTATATCGCGTTACATAAAGATTGTTAAAAATTGTTTAAAAAATCAATCAGTTTGAAATTATTCGGAGCTAAAATATTGTAAAGTAATTATTTCTATATAATTATTTAAAAATTTCAGACAGTTAGCAATTCAAATTTAATGTTTGATTAAAAAATAATTGTTATTGTTCTTGTCAGTGACCCACCCGGTATTCACCTAGCGTGTAGACAGATAAGAAATTTTTCTATTATGATGGTTAAAGCGGACCAATGTATTCGATAATAAATTAGCAAAACGAATAAAATTACTGGCAATAATCATAAGTATTAATTTCTCGTATTATTAAAACAAAAGCTGGAAATTGAATGAGATATTTATTTATTAACATTTGAATTTTTTTATTGACTACTCCTGTGAAAGACGTTCCAAATTCCTGGCAGACCGGGTGCCGCTTTATCCCGGCCATAGGGTACTTTTCTATTAGGTTTCAATGAGTGCTCGACTCTGCCCTTTACCCGAGAAGGGTGAACGGAACCGTCTCGTTATATGATTAAAATAATTTATTTTTGTTTTAAAATAAAAATTAAGTTACTTTTATTTCTTTTAATTGAATTACTGTTAAATAAAATTTGTATCAATTAAGTTAATAAACATAAGGTTAACCCATATATGCTAGTTTCTATAAAAATTTAGTTAAGAGTGTTAAAAATATGATTTATTTTTATTGAATATATTTTCTCTATGAAAAAATAAAATTATTTTTAGCATGAGAATATATTTTAAATACTATTTTAATTTATTTTAGTAATGAAAAATCAAAATCAAAATGTAATAAATTTAAATTTAAAAACTTTTTGTAATGTAGATTGAATTAACAATATTATGCTGAAAATTTTTTAATATAAAGTAGTATGTTAAATAATATAATTGTGAATGAAAAATATTTTTCAAAAAATTTCTAATTTAATTATAATAAATTTATTAAGTTTCTGAAGTATAAAGCATCAATATTTAAGGAAAACTAATTGATGTTATATATAATGCGATTAATTTAAAATTAGGTAAATTGACGTTTATAGACAATGTATTTAATGTTAAATTTGTTTAGGCGTGGTAGTTTGACGTTAGGGAAATTGAAGGAATCAAAGACTCTAGAGCGGTTAAAGTCTACATTTGGAACTATAAGACTCAGTAGCTTATATATTTACATGGTTAGAAGATAGAACGTTAATAATTATTAAATAGCTAAAGTTATGAAAAGGAATATTTTGATTGTTTATTAGAAAATAAATATGGTAAATAATAACAAAATTATATTTAGAGAACAAAATAAACACAACACGTGCTTTATTTAATTATTTTGTATATTCAGTTATATATAGCTATCATATAATGTAACGAGAATATATGCTATAATACATTATACAAAAAATTGTTACTACTAAAAATACGTTGCTTGATAAGTCTTTCTGATTTATTTTTTCTTTGTACTTATGATCCTGATGTAAGATTATTTTTGCTATAATTTTCTGATGAAAGATTCTATATTTATTTGCATAAGTTGATGTTGCAATTCAATTGTACATCTAGTTTCATCCTTTTATTTTTAAATATGTGGTTTAAACGGTTAATGCGAATTTAATTTCTATTCACATCTGTTTGACAACATTTAGTCTCTGTGTTACTGTTGCGCGAGAATTATTTTTCTGAATGATTAGCACTTTAAATATTGCTGTATTTAAATATAACATAATTGAATTAAATTTATTTAAATATTAATTTATATTTTAAAAATATAATCTGCCTTTTTTAACATTATCATTATATATATCTGGGAATTTATTATTTTGATAATCAATTAAATAAATTATTATATTATTAGTCTCTATAAATGGTATAATTAAAAAAAAAAGAATAATTATAAAATATTTTTTAATTGCTTAGATAAGACTCAGGTGACGATTAGTGTTATTATTTTCTGCAATTTTCAATACAAAAACATAATAGTAAAAATGTAAATATAAACGTGATTGCACCACAACATGGTCTGTTCTTAGTCAAATTAACACAAGCGAAAATGTAAACCAATAAGTAAAATTAATAGGTTAGAATAAAACACAAAAGGGTTATAGAATTGTGAGGGGCATGTGTAATTGAACATGTATGAAGAGCCACATAAATAATAAAAGGTGATGAAGCTTTATTTGATCTTATTATTTTTTTTTCAAATTTATGATCAAATTTTTAAGAAATTATATTTAAAATTTGTATTTTATGTTAGATGAACAAACTAAAAATATTTATAAGAAATTACAGGAATTTATATATTTTTACGAAGATTTTGTCTATATGTACGCAAATATATGCACATTTAACCATCCATACATAGAGCGCTACAATATCATGTTAATTTAGATGCTGCTGTAAGAGAGACCGACACAGCATAATTAGTATTGAAAATTGAAATGTATCTAAAAAGTGTAATTTTTTACTTTTTCCGACGGATATGATGTTATTATATAGGAAGCTGCTATTACAGGCTTCCTGCTTACAGCAGGCTTCCATGGAAGTTAACAAAGACCTTATTGGGAAGACTATTCTGACAGCTTGGATAAAATGTTTACAATATTTTTGTTTCTAATTAAAAAATTTGAAGAATCCGCATTCTTAAAATATTACAATGTACTTTAATAATGTGTGTGAGCTTCAGGCCGTGATGAAGATCGCTCTCACAACAGCATCAAATTAATATGGTATAGTAGTCCTCAGTGTATGGGTAGGCAAGTGTGTATATATTTGCATACCTATTACATAGTATTTTTTTGCGTATGAAGTAATATGTAAAGTATATACATATAAATAATATTTAAATTCTTATAGATTTATATATTAATAATTCGTTTTAAATATAAATTTTGTTTTTATTTATTTATCACTATTATATATTTTCACTTTTCACTAAAACAAATTTTTTTTCAAGGAACTCTTTCATTGAAATATATACCACTGGAATATAAAAATTCTCCAATCCTTTATTTTAAATTTTATTACTAAAAAAAAAAATAAATTAACAATTAAATTATTTGTAATAAAATGTGTAATTTATTTAATTATATTAAATTGCGAATTTAACATGAAAAAAAATGATTTCACTAATAAAAAAAATAAATATTAAATGGTCGCAACATTTAACTTGAAAAACAATTTAATAAATACTTAATTCAATGAATAATAAATATTTACTATTAAATACAAAATAATTAAATTACTCACCTTTTGTAGATATGCCAATAAATATAAATTTATTATTATTTGTTCTACTCACAGAAAATTAGTAAGAGTTGTGTAAGTCCCATGTTAAATATAATATAAATATAAATAAAAGAGAAAGTAGACTGTTTTGACTGACAAATATGTCGGTCAAAACAATCTACTTTCTCTTTCGTACTTATACATTGCCACTGATGCCTCTGGCAGACGCATGTGAAATATTAAAAAAATTTTTTTGACGTACTATAAAAACCATTGAAAGAAAATTATATACATGGTTCATCCACGAAGTATCGAGTTTTTTTTCATTTTGCGACCATTGGTCGTAGAAATTTGGGAGGGATCTTAAAATGTTCACAAACTCTTTCTTCATTTGTCCCTTTTCTTTTGTTTTTTTCGATAATTGGATGCGGCAAGATTTTACTTCGCGCGAAGGGTGTTTTCAGTTTTTTGACATGGCGCGATGGAGTGACTCTTTCCTCCTCCTTCCTAAAAAAACATGGTAGAACAGAAACAAACAAGTTAAAAAACCATTGAAAAAATGCATTAATGTATGTAAGTTAATATATATTAAAAAAAATTAATAAATCAATTGAAAAATGTTCAATTTATGAAAATGCATTGTTTTCAAGTGAACCATCTGTACATAATAAATTTAGTGAATTTGTGACGTTGATACCATCACTAGAAAATAACCTCCCTCCTTACCGATTTACCACCACCGCTCTGCACCACCACTGATACCAGCACCCCGTCACCAATTTCACCGCATAATTGCAATCCCTGCAGAATCCAAGCTTGACAGGCAAGTCATCAGAAAAACCTGGTTACCACGTCGAAGTCAGTACGAGTAACAGTTCTGTTATCCCGGGATGGATCATCCGGATACCTCTGATTTAGTCATCGGCATTTGGACTTCGACGAGAACATATGGAAGAAGATCGGACGACTTCAAGCACCGACAACACTTCAAATCCCTAAAGAGCATCCGTTATGCCGAAAAATATACTACAATTATTTTTAAGCGGTTGAAAGCTTGTACGTATGCGGGATACGGGTGAGATTCCGTGTCGACATAGGGCTAAGAGTCTTGGTAGCCAGCATGGGTCTGGTAGACAGGAAAGCCAAGAGACAAAAACTTTCTGCTATGTACAACCTCCTGAAGGTACCAGTCGACTTCGCAAGGTAGGGAATCATCGACAATCTACACTGTCTTCATGATTGAAATAAAGGGTTAAGTAATGGACCAACCCGTGCTAGTGGATGGCAAAATCTATCATCCGTTTTGGCTCAGCATAGATGTCGTATAAGTGATGAATATCTGGATAATATACCCCAGCGAGTTAGCGGCTATAAAGGAGTAAAGGAAGGACAGAAAGTGGGATGCTTGGCTCTACTTACGCCAACTAAGACCTCTCCCAAATCGCTGTGACCAATATTCGCCAAAAAAAACTCGATATTTCGGGGACAGACCATGTGTAATACAAATTTATAGCAAGAAAATAAGTCATTTAAACAAATAAATAGTAACTGTACTTACAAACAAATACCAAAATATAACTAAAAACTTAAACACATTATGAACTAAAATTAAATTATGATTACATTTAAATGACAAAAATTTTATATACATATTTTAAAATATGTTAAAATGTTTATACGTAGCTTAATCACTTTTAAAACAATTTCTTATATAATCCTCTCCAGATTCCGTTAGCGAACGCAAAAAGTGTCATATCGTGCACAGAACGCGCCGCTGATATTTCATTACAATAAGTAATACAGAGTACACAGGTTGGAAAAAGCAGTGAGAAGTGTAGAGTGAATTGAAAAGAAAGCAGCGAAAGAAAAATAGCCAGAGGAAAGTACTTTATTTGTGCAATGAATTAGTGGAAAGAAAAGTGCTGAAATGAGAGGTTAGGGCAAAAAGCGGGAGACCGCAGAGAGCTGCAGAGCGGGAGACAACGGGCCCAGCCGACAGAGGGTGTTAGAACAGAGACCCGAAACACGGAACGTGGAACACGGATGAATAGCGAGTGAGGGGAGGTAACTCGAACTGAATATCGCTTAAAATACTACTGTGGTGAGAAACTAAATACAAAAACAATAAAAATAAAAACTGAAACTGCTATAACAACAATAAAATAAAAATAAAATAAAATAAAAAACAACAGACAAAATAATACCAACACATTAAAACATAAATAAAACATATATAAAACAACATATAACAATAACAAATAATAATATAATAAAATAAAGTAATAAAATAAATGAAAATGAGCAATAAACAAGAGAGAACAATCACCACAAGAGGAAAGGCAAACAAGAGGGAGAGTACCCAACTCACGCTGGATGGAATGAATAAGAACACCATAAGGGGGAGGAGGAGCTTATGCAGGAGGCAAGGAAGCTAAGAGAAGAGGAAAAAAGGAGCAGAGAGGATAATAGGGCAAAGATCGAGCTATTCAAAAAAGAAATAAAAGAGAAACTGGATGAAATGGAAGAGATACAGAGGAAAGAAAGAGAGAAAACCAACGAGAGATTACGGAAGCTTGAAGAAATATATATGCAATTAGAGGAAAATGAGAAAGAAAATGAAAGCAGCGTGAGAACATGGGCAAGAAAAATAGAGCAAAGGGTTACAGAGATTGAAGAAAGAACAAGAGACAGAGAAACTGGTAGTGATAGTGTGGAGGAATCTGCTGAGGGCAAAAAAGACAGAGCAACGGGAAGACGTGAATATAAACAGAGAAGCTCAACGCAAAATAGCAGGGAGAGCAACAGATCCAGCACCTCGAGATGGAGTAGTGGTGGATCTAGCGGGCGAAGCGCGATGTCCGACAGAGAAATACAGGGATTAAGGAAATTGATGTGGGAAAGAGAGAGAAAAGATCGTGAGGAGAACCTGGCTATAAAGGGCATGGACAGAGAGGAGATCAGGAAGGGAGGTGAACTGCAATGGGCCAAGTCTTTCCTGAAAGAAAAATTGAAGGTGACAGAGGAGGTTAAGAGTGCCTGGCCAAGCGGAAAAATGATTATCATTAAAATGAAAAGTAAGACGGCCAGAGACAGGGTATGGGGAGAGAGGAAAAAACTGATCAGGACCACAATTTATATGGACTACGATCTGACATACGAAGAGAGAAGGACACAAGAAGAAATAAGAGAGTGGGTCAGGAGGGCTCGGGCGAACGGTATATTTACAAAGGTAGGGTTAAAAAAGGTTTTTGTGGAAGGAAGCTGGGAGAGATGGACTGGTACAGAAAGGATGGGGAGAATCTGGGAACAAATGATTAAGAGCGCTAAACCGAACAGACCCAGGAATTCAGAGAACATAGAAAAAACAGAGGAAAGAACAGAAAAAATAGAGGAAAAAAGAGAAGAGGAGAAGAGAAATAAGGTTGTGAGGGAAAGCGAAGCAAGAAAGGAAGAGAACAATGATACAGAAGGTGAGAAGAACGAGAGAACAGAGACACAAAAAAAGGATAGTCAGAATTTAGACTAAAGAAGGGGCGGGCATATCGGATACACAACAGAAAGAGACGAGACAGACACAGTCAGGACGATAAAAAAATAAAGGAAAGGACTACTTGTGGGACGAAGAAAAACAGAAACAATAATAAGAATGAAACAAAGGAAAGAAGAACGAGACAAAAGGATGAAAGCAAGAGGACAAACGAGGACACAAGTAAAGAGACAAGAAGAACTAGGGACAAACGGACGATAATCGACATAACATGTAATAGGAAGGTAGAAGAAGTACAAGTAAAGGACACGACTAGAATGGTAGACAACACAGGCAAAATGAGAATTCTATTCTGGAATGTTGCAGGGGTGTGGGGAAAGGATGAGGAATTTTGGTAATACATTGGAGAAATTTTAATAAAATAAAATAAAATGGATTACGTATGTATGGCTGAGACATGGTTGGAGGAGAAGGATGCGGAAAGATGTAAGAAAAACAAATGATATGGAAGATCATAGGTGCTAAGAAAGAAAAAAAGAAAGGAAGAGCGAAAGAGGGATTTATCCTAGGGATAAAAAAAAGTTGGGAAGCACAAGTAAATGTATTAGGAAACAATAGGGAGGAGGGTATTGTAAGAACCAGCATACATACAAACAAAGGCAAGGAAAAAATGGACATATGGGGCATATATAGCAACGGGAGAGATATGGAGAATAAATGGAAAATCATTGAAGAAGATAGCAACAACGGAGAAACAGAAATGATTATCATGGGGGATTTCAATGTAAGGACGGGTGAGGAAGATAGTTATATGCAAGAGCTTGATGACGGTGCAAGGAAAAAAAGGAAGAGCAAAGATAAGAAAATAGATAGAGAAGAAAAAAGACTGATTGAGAAAATACGAAACAACGGACTGAACTTACTGAACGGGACATGCAAGGGAGATGAAAAGGGAGAGTACACCTACATAGGAGCAAGGGGTAGCACCGTGATTGACCTTGCGATAACAGATGAAGAGACAAGAGAAAAAATAGAAGAATTCAGGGTTGGAAGAAGAGTAGAATCTGACCACCTATCCATTCAGATCACCATCCGGACTCAAGAAATAACATACAGTACGAACGAGATAGAGAAGACAGAGAAAAGGAACATTACCATATGGAAACACGAAAACATAGAACAATATAGGGTGAAAACTAACAAAAACTACATAGAACATGGTGAAAACAACAACGTAGAAGATTTATGGGAAAAACTGAAAGGAGTGATTGAGGAGAACATGAGCAGGAAAGAGGTGCTAACTAAGCGATGGGAAATCGGGGTACACAAGTGGTGCGATGCACAGTGTAAAAGGATGAAAAACAAGGTCAAAACAGCCCTGAGAAAATGGAAGAAGAGTAACATAGGGAAAGAAGCGTATGTCAAACTAAGAAGGGAATGGAAGGACATGTGTAAAAGGAAAAAACAGAAGCAGAAGGAAAAAGAAATTGCGGAACTAAAAAAGTTGAAAAACGAAGGACAGATATAGACATACATAAACAGAGGTAGGAAGAGAAAAGAAAATGTTGAGACACACATAAGCAAAGAACAATGGGAAGAGCACTTCACGAAACTCCTCAAAGGATCTAGGGAATACCAAACTGACAGGACGAAATCACAGACACAACAAGAAAGACAGGACAAACTGAAAATAGAACGTTGGGAGATAGAAACGGTATGGAAAGAACTTAAGAAGAAAAAGGCCACCAGTGTGGATGAAATATCGAACGAAGCATGGATATACGGAGGTGAAGAAATCAAGAGAAGACTAACGGAGATAATCAAGAAAATTGATAGAACTGGTAATATACCTGCTGATTGGAAAACAGCGATTATCGTGCCCATCTATAAAAAAAATGAGGCGGAAAAACCAGAAAGCTACAGGGGATTATCCATGCTAACTTCGGCGTATAAAATCTACACTGGTGTGCTAAAGAATCGCCTAGAAAAAGAAACAGAAGAAAGGAAAACTCTACCGGAAGGGCAAGCCGGCTTCAGAAGAGGAAGATCTACTATGGACAATGTGTACATCCTGAACCATTTAATAAGAAGTGAACAGTGGCAGCAGCTTGTACATACTGTTTGTGGACCTGAAGGCGGCTTTTGACACGGTGAACAGAGAAAAACTATGGACGATTATAGACAACAACGGATACAAGAGAGCACTGACAGATGGAATCAAAGGACTATACGAAGAGACGAAATGCAGGGTAAGGACAAAAGAGGGGTTGACCAAAGAACAGACAGAGGCCTTAGACAGGGCTGCAATCTCAGTCCTCTTTTGTTTAACATATACATCGCAGGGATAGAGCAGGAAATGAAACATAAGAACATAGACGGGACAAAAATAGGAAACACAAGAATATGGACCCTGGCATACGCTGACGACCTTGCATTAGTGGGAGAAAACAGGGAAGCCATGCAGGGGATGATGGCTACTCTGAACAGCTTCTTGAAACACAGGGAAATGCGGCTAAATACGGACAAGACGAAAATTATGGTTGCCAAAAAAGGAAGAAAACAGGTGCAAGAAAACTGGGAGTGGAAAGGAAAAAAAATAGAGATGGTGAAGTCTTTCAAATACTTGGGCTTTGTTTTCAGAAGTGATGGCAGCCATATCGATCACGTAAAAGAAAGAATACAAAAGAGAAGAGTTGCTGCAAGATGTACATGGGGATTGGCGGAACGAAAGTGTGCGGGGGACTTTTACACAAGGAAGATGTTGTTTAACTATTTGGTCAAAGGTGTCTTGGAGTACGGAGTCGAAATCTGGGGAAACCAACACTGCGAAGAAATGGAAAGGATAAAAATAGACTATTACAGATGAACCCTCAGATTGGACTTCTGTACTACGAGATACCTGGTGTACGAGGAAATTAACGAACGAAATATGGACATTGATTGGAAAATCAGGAAACTGAAATACGAAAACAACATCAAGACGCTAGACGCAGGAAGATGGGTAAAGATATGCTATGAGGAAAACATGAAGAACAGGACGGAAAACATAACGGACGAGACTGAAAAATGGCTTAACAAACTAGGGTTAAGCAGAACACAGATCGATAGATGGCATGCAGTGGGAAGAAACATATACAGTGAAATAATACAAAGAGACGAAGACATACAGAGACAATAGGATGAAACAGGCGAAATATAATAGGATATATAAAGAGATGAGGAATATAGGACTCCCGGTGTATTTAAGGAAGACAACAAAAGTAGAAGAGATGAAAATCATTACCCGAATAAGATGTGTCAATATAACCACATCCAACAAATACTGGCTTAATAGCGAGGAAAAAAGCTGCCCTTTATGCAAGGAAGGAGAGGGAGACTGGGAGATTTGGTTAAACGTATGTAAAATGACGAAGGACATATTTGAGAAGATAAAGCATGGAAACGATGACAAATGGACAAACAGACGGACGATGATGTGCTTTGCTAATGGGGTTGGTAACAGGAAAATACTCAATGGCATTAGAGAAATTGATAGAAGAATAGAAAAGTGGAAGTGAATACAGGGAAAGAAAGTGTATAAATAAGGATAATATGAAAATAAGAACATAAGAAACAATATAACAATGTGATAATAGATAATAAGAAATGTAAATATTATAAATAATAAATAAATGTAAGTACTTATTGTATAAAAGAATGAAATGTAACGGAACCCGTCTCTTGGCGAGAGCTGGGATGTAAATGTATAATAAATAAATAAATATATAATCCTCTCCAAAAATCTTTTTTAAAATATTCAAAAATCACTTCATAAATCACGCTTAATATACACAATTCTATAAAGAAAAACTAATTTCGTGAAACAAGACTGCTTTAAGAACTATGAAAACAATAGAATAAACATATATATCGGTTCACCAGAACCGGTTTATGAAAAAAGGACATACAAGGCATGCAGGACTGTAGAATAAAATAAGTGCAGCTATCCTATATTACATGAATCGTAAGTATGCGAATTTTGTCTTCTCTTCTCCCATTTAAGGCTTAACCCCCCTGATTGTACTTTTCAAACTCCCACCTTATAAAAATGATCCTCTAACTCTTAGTTTATATAATAGATGCCGAGTACCATTCTTGCATCAAATTACATATACCGAGGTTATAATTAATAGTATATTAATTTAACCAGTGCTTTTCTTATTTTTAAAAAATGTGAAAGTACAATGCTTACATTGTCACACATGACCAAATTATATAAATATATTTTACATATGATTTTCATATCATTCTAATTCAAATTTCATTTTACTTAATATATATATTTATGTTTTAATTATTCCTTTATTATTCTATGTTTTCATCCATTAATATATGCGACTATATTCTGTTAATTATTTTTATATTTATTTAACATGATGTATTATCTTATGTTGAAATAAAAATTATAATATCAAATTTGATAAATTGGAAATTTATAATATTTAACAGTTAATAATTATTTAATGATATATTAGCATAAATAACAACAACAACAACATCAACAACAACAATAATAATTTAACGGAAAATTATGATTGAAATTTCTTGTTAATTCTCTTGTTTCTTTTTGCTTTATTATTTTTTTTCTGAATATATTCATTAATAAAATATTTGAATTGACATATTACTTATTTTTATTTTGTAAATTTATGATGTAAGAAAATGTTATTTATGCTAAGGTTATTACATTCAAGATTGCATTATTTTTTATAAATTATTTTAAGAATTTTAAGTAATTTTAAAATTTATTCAAAAGAATTGTCCATAAACTATATAATACAATTGAATTTACATCCAATATGATTCTAACGAAATTTACGCATACTTTTGATACAAGATTTATTTCGTTTTACTCGTAATTTTAGTTTTACTCCGGCACTAGTTATTCACCGGTAACACTTGGTAACAAGGATCCGTAAGAGATGGATTGATTCAGGTAGGATATAGCCTGTTAGTAACGTAATTGTTAGTAGTATCAGATGATGGAATAACGTCGTGGATGATTAGGTTGTTGCAATATGTGGCCTGCAGTCCGTCAACGTGAACAAACCGAGGCGTGAAAATGCATGCCAAGGTTTAATACTATTTTGGAAAGAGTATCCGATAGCGTGAGTTGTACAAACGTGACAATATACGCTAACTTAGTGTGTATGTATGGTAAGATAGATGGGATATAGTGCAATAAAGAACAGTACTCCAACGAGAAATGGACCGTATAGCGAGAATGCTTGGCACGAATGTGCGAGAATGTAGACTGATGTGAATACGACAATGCATGTTCTATCTAAATAATAGTGCCAGCTTAGATGACGGGACCTATTGTCTATAATCCATCGAAAACGTCGTATCATTCTGAGTAGGAGTGTAGATCGTTTGCGCACGATCACTTCACACTGTATTCGAATGCTGCACAGAGATGCAATTTCTCGCGGCGCTGCACTTACAACCGTGACCAATTACGAAGGATCGTGGTTGCTTGTGAGCTCTGTGCGTCATTATTTCATATTTTATTATAATTATTATATTATATTATAATATATTATAATATAATATAATCATTACAGGTCGTCCAGTCAATCAGCGCGCGACTGCGGCGCATGCGCGCTGATTGGTGTTATGCTTTATTTGGTGTTGTGAGGTTAAAGTAACGACACGTGGTTAGCGTCCTTACACGATGTTTTAAATATTAATAATAAATATAAATCAATAATAATTAGTAACAATAATAATAAATAAGTGTAAAAAAATGAAAATAATTTTTTATAAAACCTAATTAAAGAATAAAAAATAGAAAGAGAGAGATTGCGAGATAGAGAGGGATTGAGATTTAGAGAAAAGATATAAATAAAAAATAAAGTAAGAAGACGTAAGTATGTTAAACAAGAAAGATTTTAGAATAAACGCTGACAGGAAACATGTATTGATTTTTAACCGATTAGTTGACCAATGAATGCTCCAGCAACCTGTTCACCTGTTTTCAGAGAATATATTCGTCCTGTACTTTTCACTTTAGATTAATATGTTTAAAAATAATATTTTTTTTAGTAATTGATTAATATTTTATAGTTAAATTTATTTTACCTTTACATTACTTTGATTTTTTTACATCTCATTACTTCGTATGATAAATTGAAAATGCTATTATATATTAAATTGTAATAATATACGTAAGTTATAATAAAATAGATTATCACTAGTTTTTTGTAATCAATTTTTTTCAATAATAATTAGTATTTCTTTAGGGAAATTTTGTTTAGATTTTATATTTATATTGAAATAAATAAATTATATCTTGCAATATTTATATAACTTTAGGATATTGATTTATAAATTTATTTATAATGAAATGGAGCATGCGTAGGCGCATAAAAGTATATCTTTAATAAGTCTCACGTATTTGTCTGAAGTGTTATACTTATTTTACAGTACATCATATAACAATATCTGCAGAAAAATTTTGAAATTTATAGTTTGATAATGTCTTTAATCAATAAATTTATTTCTAAAAATGTACAAATATAGTATGTTTTTTTCTTTTAGCGGTTTTTATATATTAACATTTGTATTAATCTGAACTATTAAATGAAATATATGTATTAAATCAAAATCAGATTTCTATTACTAGCACATGAGTAACAATAGAGTTACTGCTTATGATTTTTTACAATTAAAAAATATATTTCATGATGAATAATATTTAATTCAAAAGGCAAGTCTTTATTATTGTAGCTCAATGAATAAATGTTTATTATTTATTATTTTTTTTACAATTTTTCGTTATTAAAATTTCTCAAAAATGTCTCCTTTTAATCCCAAAATAAATTTCCTTACAATTTTCCTTTCAAAATCTTCATAATTAATGGGGGGATAATTTCTTTTTGTTATAGATTCTAATTTAAGTGCAGAGTATAAATCCTCTCTTAACATCCTAATTCTATTCCCAAAATCTAAAACTGATTCGCTTTTTCCTTGTGTGCATTCCTTTATTTGTGTTAATAACCTTTTTACCAATTCTGGAGTACCAAATATTTCACCTATATCAGTAATGAATTGATCTACTGAAGTATAACTCCCCAAATTTGATCCCAACATTCGTCTCGTGTTGCCCGTTATTTTATTGACTAGCGCACATAGAATGTGTATTTCTACTTCCGGTCCCCCATATTGCATGGTTTTCTTTATCCAATTCACTAAAGTAATTATTTCACTAATCTCTCCGGAGCACGTCGGCATTTGTCGTACAATTTCAGGTTGAGGTCTATAATTTAATTCTGGATACCGATTATAACCTTGTCTCGTATTTATTATTGGATCCAAATGATTTGTATTCTGAAATGACCCGTATTCGACACTATTTACATCTCGTTGATATTGATCCCGATTCTTACCTTTAATCATTTTCACATCGTCAAGTTCATCTTTTAAATTTTTAATTTCATTTCTTAATTTTAAAATTTCAGGTAATAATTCATTTTGACTATTCGTTTTCGTTTTTTCTCTCGGATTTTCATATTCCTTATTTCTGTCCTCTATATGTGGTTTATTAATTGATTTAATACCTTCATTTTGTAATCTAGCCATGTCAATTAATGTTTCTAATCCCCTTAATAATTTTCTATTAATATATGCCTGTTCATTCATATCTTTAGAATTTGTTTCTATATTATCTTCAATCCCTTTTGGTTGTGATTGCATTTGTTCTAATCCTTCCTTGTGTATTTCTATTATAGGATCGTCAATTGCATCGCGTTGGTCGTTTATTCTATGGTATCCCATCAACATGGAGTCCTATTTGGAATTTTCCATCGTTTTTTGTTCTATTCTATTATCAACAATTTCTCTAACTTGTTTATTTTGTAAAGAATCGAATTCTGCTATTAATTTGTCAACATTATTTCCGCATACTCTTAGTTGTTCCTCGGGTTTTGCAGCACTAGTCAGCATTTTATGAGCTGTTTCGAATGTTATGTCAGTTTCGTTTTCAAGGTCCCATTTGCCTAACCCGTTTACTGAAGATGTCACAATACGCGGCTTTAAACTTTCCTTTTCTGATTTACTTTTATCGAATAAATTAATTTTTTTAAACATTACCCAACTAATTATCAAAAATAATAATATCAATTTTAAAATTGACAATACAACACGGGTAATTAAAACAAAAATATCCAATTTAATTCCCTTAATCCCGGTTCGGGTCTCTATCCTCACAATTTACTTAGCAAGTATATATACATACACATATGAATCATATAATATTGAATTTCTTTTTCTTATTATATAATTAATTTTTTACTTACATAATTATAACTGCTAAAAAGGTCAGTAGTTTCCAGGTCATCACTTCTTTCTGGACTGTAGTATTCTTTTGTAATTGTATATATATTTTTTTCACTATTATTTTAACGTCGCGAATTTTTCGTCTAATTAATTTTCCTTACCTCGACAGAAATCCTGGTCACGGCACCAATGTTACGATTATATACTACTTATATTAATTACTTATATTCATATATATTTATTTATATTTTATTTATCTATCGCGTTTATTTGTCGCGTATTTCTTTTACTCTTTTATTTATTTCTTCGTAACGATTTCCCAGTTCTTTTCTGCCGTAGCTGAATCGGTCAAAGCGGTTCAGCCTTTATGAGGTTTAAGGATTAAAATAAATACAATTATATTATTTCACGTTTAAATACCAATTTATTGATAATACATTGGAAGAGAGAATATAAGTATTTAATTGACTCGTGTTACAAATCTAGCGTCCTACGTATGTGTCCGAATTTATAATAATACTTACGTTATCATTTAGACGTGTGAGTGTCGTGTTGTTTTTTGACGAGGGTCACCGACCGGGATCAGATTATTTCGCGTAGCTACGTTCGCGTTTCGGACTTCAAAATACAATTAGTCTCGTATCGATCATCCGGAAATAATAATCCCCGTTATTGTTCTTGTCCCTTGATTTATAGAGGAAAACTGCTAACTCTTTCGGATCCTTCCACCGTGGAGGTGTTCTCCTTTTTAGGTTTCATTCGCAACACTTTGATTTCTTAATATATTGGTTAATAATCATATCTTTTGACATCATTTCTCAATTTCATGCTTGCACATTTTTATTTATGCTGATATTTGTTCTACTTACTTAATTTGTGCAACATTTATTATTTTATTAATTAAGAACATGAATTCCGTTACATACGTAACAAAATATAAAAATTCATGTAGTAAAATTATTATTTATTAATTTATAAATGAATGAATAATAACTATTTAAAAATCAAATTATACCATATAAATATTTTATATCTTGATTCTCGAATACTTTTTTAATATCTAAGTGTATTTATTTTGATTTATTATATATTATTAAAATATAATATTATAACATCTTTTACTGATTTATAAGTAAAAGTAATATACTTGTAAATGACTTTATTAAAAAAAAGAAATTAAAATATTTCATTTATTATTGTTAATTGGTTCTTTATATCAAAATCAGTATTAGTGAAAGTATATTTTTTAGCTTTAAATACAAATTCATAATCGAATCCTTATTTATAAAAAATATCATTTAAGCATTGTAAAAATAATTCACCAGTTATAATAATATTACCTGTTCGGCGCTTTCTGTCGCCGTCGGAGAGCCGAACGCAGGCTTTTCTCCACGTCTTTGGGAGAACCATCAGATCCAGCAGCCCAATCATTAGGTAATCTACTCAGCCCGCAGTGGCACTGTTATGACACGGAGAACGTAGCTGAGTGAGACATCCAAACGCGACTCCTCTACCGCAGCGCACAATATTGTATTCACTTTAGCAACTTTCAGGCTTTTTCCCCTCGATCGAGAGGGGTTTTTTTATGCCTTTTATAATGCGGAGCCAATATACTCATTGTATTTAAGCCCAATATTGTACTACTAATTATTTAACCAACAAATCGCTTATTATCCCTCAACCGTTTCCTTTATTTGCATTTCGTATTTGATTTCATTAATTAGATTAACTTTCTGATTAACCTTACCTTTTAACTTTTAATAAATATCAATTTAATTAATGTACAATATGTTATATAAAGAAATAATAATTAATTTATAAATCAATTTACAGGAATAAATTTGATTATGGTGGATCACGTTAGAGATAAACTTTACTGAAGGTGAATGAGCAAGTGATGTGAATAGATAGTATGAAGTGAAATGATACAATAATAGTAGTAATATGAGGTAATTAATGTATTTTTACTTGTGCGAATAGATTATTAAAAATAGCTCCTCTGAATTGATTCATTAATTTATAAGTGAGGTAGAATTGAATGTATTATTATGTTTATTATTAATAATACCTCCCGGCTCTTGGCCTAGAGACGGATTCTGTTATATTCTATAGTGTATCTACTACATTATTTACATTTTATTTTATATAATATACACTTTATTTTACATTTATATCATATAGTATTCTTTTGTTAATTAAATTCACTTTTCACATATTCTGCTCCACTGCCTATCTGTCTTAGGACTTTCTCTTTTTCTTTTTTTTTTTACCTCCTCGTGCTTTTACAGATATTTTCTCTCTATACTTTTTTCTATCTCCCTCATACTTCTCAGTATCTCCCTATTCTTTATTATTTCCTTGAAAATCTTCATTGTATCGATGCTTGTCCATCTCCTGGTACTCTTTTTCCTAGTTTCCTCAAATATATTCTTTGTCTCCTCGAATTTCATTATTCAGTGCTGTCCGTCACTTTCTTCCCCTTTACATAGCTGACACCTTCTTTTATCTGCTTCCATCTTCTAGCCTTCATTTGGATATCTTTGTCTCTTCTTCTAATTTCTCTGTATTTGTCCTTTCCCATTTCTCATTTAACTTCGCGTGAAGTTAAATCCTGCCACGCCTAATTATCGAAAAACAAAACAAAAAAAAAGGACAAATGCGGAAAGAGTTTGTTGACATTTTAAGACTTCTTCCGAATTTCTACGATGAATAGGCACAAAATGAAAAAAAAACTCGATACTTCGTGAATGCACCATGTATATATTATCCATGGTTGCCCTTCCTCTTTTGAAACTTGCTTGTCTTTCTGGCAAAATTTTTCCTACCTCTGTCTCTTTCTTAAGTCTATTTTTTATAATTCTTGTATATATTTTGTACACTGTTGTCGGTATGGACACTCTTCTGTAACTCTCCGGGTTCTTGGCATCTCCTTTCTTATACATCGAGACTATCATTGCTGTCCTCCATTCCTGGGGGATCACTCCCTGCTCTCATATTTTCTTGATGATCTCGATCAGCCTGCCCCTTATTTTTTCACCTTCATGTATCCATGCTTCATTTGGTATCTTATCTATTCTCGTAACTTTTTTCTTTCTGAGTTTCTTTCATACCTATCCGATTTCTTTGCTTTTTATACTTTGTGTCACTTCTTCTTACGGTTCTTTGTTCCATATTTTTACTTTCCTCTGCTCACTTCCATACAGGAATTTCATGAAATGTCTCTTCTATTCTTTCCTGTCTGTATTTTCTTCTACTTTGCTATTTTTTTTGCTCTGTTTATGTAATTCCATATTTGTCCTTTATTTTTTAGTTTTTTTTTTACCTCTGTCTCTTCTTTTCCTTCTGTTTCTATATTTTACTTTCACACCGTTTTTTCAATCTTCTCCTTTGTATCAAGTATTCCTCTTTTGTAGTGTGACCTTTCTTCCAATTTCTTAATGCTTTCTTTACCCTGTTTTTTTCTTTCTTGCAATCTCTGTCCCACCATTTGTGTTTTCACATCTTTCATATTTTTCTCTTTATTTCTTTTTTCTGCATGTTTTTCGTGACTGTATTATTCTCTTTCTTCCATACGTCTTCGATGCTTTGTTGACGGTTCGGTTCTTTACATCTCTCATTTGTTTTTTCCTTATAGGCTTTTATGCTGTCTTCATTCAATATCCTCCTTTTATCTCTTTCTTGTTTCTCTCTTTCCTTCGTTCTCTTTTCTATTTGTATTATAGCAATCAGTGGGAAATGGCCAGATTCTACTCTTCTTTCCACTCTGGAATTCGTTATTCCGTTCTTTTCTTACCTATCTATTATTGCTAAGTCTATCACCGTACTTTCCCTTGCTCCTACGTATATTGTCCTTTTTTATCCTCTGTGATTGATCCATTCAGCATATTCCATTAATTTTTTTCTATTCTGTCTATCAACTTTTTTCCTTCTTTGTCTATTTTCTTATCCTTGCTCTTTCTGTTTCTCATTGTTCCATCCTCCTTGTCTTGCATTTATTTACCCATCTTTTTCTTCTTCACGTTGAAGTCTCCCATGATTAATTTTCCTATCTCTCCTCTGTAACTTTTTTCTTCTATTATTTTCTTTTTTCTTCCATATCTCCTTTGTTATTACTGTATACTTCGCATATATATAGTTTCTTCTTACCCCTGCCCATTTCTATGCTGGTTATAACTATTCCTTTTCCCTTACTCTTACTTAGTTCTGTTTTTTGCACCGTCTATTCTTTGTTTATGTCGATTATAAAGCCGCCTTTAGCTCTACTTATCTTTTTTCCTTTCTTGCCTTACTATCTCCCATCTCATGTGTTTGGCGCGCTGAAGTTATAATAGTGGAAAAATATCCCACAAGACTGTTTCATTTAAAGATTATAAAAAAAAGAAAATACTTACTTTTTTATGAAAAATGATTTATTAGTGATCTTATAAATAGTTTGAAACAAAAATTTAAAACTCTTCAAAATATTTTCCTCCTGTATCAACGCATTTACAAAGGCGAATTTTCCAGGTCTCAAAAGCAGTCTGAAACTCTTACGCTTTGACATTTTCGCATAAATTTATTTACACATTATTGTTCACCGAAGATTCTATTAAATTGAGTTTTTTAGCGATTGCTATAACTGTTAATCGGCGGTCCGAATTAAAAATTTTTAGTACGCGGCGAGTGTTCATATCGATTCGAGAGCTTTTTGAATACTCAAATCAAGACTCATCAATAATCTTTTTCTAATTCTCTTTAAAAGCTCTGTACCATTTTTTACATTACGATTTTGACATACAATTATCTTTATACTCTCTTGTATCATTTTTCATTTTTACGCTTTTTTTTTTAAGTTGTAAACAAAATTCTATCGCGTAATGCTGTGCTACTAGTCGTTTCACCGCACTGTGTCAAAAAATTAAAATACCTTTCGTACAAATTAAAATCGTGCCACATCTAATTATCGAAAAAAGAAAAAAAAGGGATAAATAGAAAAAGAGTGTTTCTACATTTTAATAACCCTTCCAAATTGTAGCGATAAATATTCGCCAAATGAAAAAAAAATTCGATACTTCGGGGAGAAACCATGTATGATGACAATTGATATACAATATAATTTTATATAGTTGTTCTGTTGTAGTTAAACGAGTATATATATTATTGTTTTTATATATTATGGGACGACTCATCACTAAAGTTAGAGAGAGAGGGAGAGAGAAATGACCGCGGTGGAGGTAATGGCGGTGGAACACGATCGCTTAGTTTTCGTGGTATTTTTTTGAAGTGGTTGAAGGTCAAGTAGTCTAATTTTGGAAGTCAATAACAGCAGTCAAGTCGTTTTGTCTCGTGAGTCGTCAGCGACAAAGGAAAAACAAAATAAGCAATTTTGTTCATACTTTCTCTCTCTCTCTCATTGCTTGTACTCTTCATTCTTTAGTGCGCATTCTTCATCCAGCTTTAATGCATGTTAGCTTCAATATTTTTATATAATTCGATTTAGTTGCATGTATACTCATTCGCTTGTATATTATTGCGAAAGATGCTTGTAGTCAGCGTGGTGAGGCGAATTGAATTTTTTTCACTTATTAAAATAAACCTGTTTTATCTCATTTCATTATATTTTTCTGTCTTTGGGTGTCCCTCCCCCTTCGTCTTTTTTCTTTATATTTTGTTACAGTTTGGTGAAACTCATTTTCCACGAGGTCTTTAATATTTATTTATTAATTAGTTATTAGAAGTAAATACGATTAATCATGCTCAGAAGTTAAATAATTAGGATGAGCATAAATATTATGAAACAAATATTATTATAAATATAATTGTAAAATTATATATTTAAATATATAGTTTTCTTTTTGTATTAGGGGTACGACAAGTTTTGATATTGATTATTACTATTTTTTTAATTTTATAAACAAAGTAGAAAATTGAAATCTTAATTTCTGTTGTTATGATTTAAATATTATAAATTCTTAAAATTGTATTTTTATAAAAGAACAAAATTATATGAATAAAAGTAAAAATACCAATAAAAATTTCTTCACGTTTAATTTAATGGATACTTTCCAGTATTTTTTATACTAAACCAAGCAGTAGACCATTTTTTAGGTCATTAATAAAAGCAATTAAACACATATAAAAAATCGTAAACAAAAAATAAATTTAAAAAACCCTGTAAACTTTTTACGGAGTTTTTTTTAACAATTTTAACGAAAAAATACATTTTCTTACTTCATATGTTATAAGATGAAAAGTCATAATTTTAATACTATAATACTAATGATGAATTGTAGTCAATAAAATTATGGAGAAAATTTATTTTTGTATAAATCAATTGGTAAATTAAAAATAAAAAAATTTTTTAAAAAATGGAAAAATTTATATTAATTAAAAACTATGTAATTTTGTCATTATTCAATTTTTTTGGCTTCTCGTTTTGAAAAATTCATATAATTAATATATACTATATTTATATAAATTTTCAACTCTATCATATTATTAGTTTTAGCAAAAACTGTTTCTAATTAATAGTATATAAAAATTTTGTAAGTTAAAATTAAATCAATCCATTACGATTTCAGTTTTTTCAACTGTTTTATAGAATAGAGTTATATAATAATATATAATAAATCCTTTTTCTTACATACAGCAACAATCATTCAGATTATCTAAAAAAATTATTATAAAAACACGATTGCGCAAAATTAAATGAAAGGTGAAGTGAATATGCTTTGCTATAGCTTATATATTGACATATTTTTTTTTATTAATCGAATCGTTTTGAAAATTTTTTGGAGATTCTGATATTCTTATAGAAAATATGACTTATGGAATTTTAATGTGTATATACTATTACCTATACTTTATTTCAGAAATTTAATTAGAATTTATCAAAATTTTAATTTACTATCATAAAATATATTTATATTTATGTATGAAAATATCAATTATTTGGTCATATTTAATTGTAATGAGTGATTATTAATTTATTATATTATTAATTTATTATTACGGTGATTTATTAATTAAAAACTTTTGATCTTTATGTGCTCATGAAAAGTTATTCTGTTAATGTTCTTATTGCTGCTACCATGAATACAACGATAGATATATGGGATTATACATTCATTTCTATGAGTAGGTATGTAACTTCTTCGTATAACTTGACATGGTATATTATAAAAATGGCTTTGATGTAAAAAAAAAAAAAGGTAAAATAAAATTCGGAAAAAAAGAAGGCTTGGAAGATGGAGTGAATTAGATTTTAAGAAGTAAACTGATTTATGAAAAAGTTTAAAGGCTATAAAAGGTAATAAAAGATATACATACGGAAAATTGTTTGTCGAGTGTTGAATTTTTGAAGAATGATAATGTAGATGAATGAAAAAGGTAGACAAGGAGAAAAAATGAGAAATATAAAGAGAACGAATATAGGATCGATGAATTCGTTTTTAATATATATTTCATTGTGAAAAATATAAGAATATAAGTAGATGAAAGATTTATAATTAGCCAGTTATATAAGTATACATGAAAATATTCATATTAACACTTTTAGGTGTACAGAAACATTTTTTTCAAACTGCATTGTAAATGAATTAGTATTATGTAATAATTAACTAGTATACAAGAAAAAAAAATATTATATAAGATGGAACAACAAAAAAAAATTCATTTTCTCTTGACAGTCACTTCTAATTATTTTTATTTCGACTTTATCCTTAGCCAGCCATGTATTCTATTTGAAGAATATACTAATTTCTGCAGGTATCAAAATGTAGATAAATTTATTATTGAGAGTAATATACTACTGAAATATTGCAACATTGGATCGTCTCTTACTGACATCTATGAGGTTTAGTGAAAATTATGAATTTCACTAGAGACATTTTGTGCAGTTTACTTTTGTTTCATAAATATTGTTCATTTCTTAATTTATTCATGTAAAATATTTATTTCAAAAAACTGAAAAACCCCCTTCGCGCGAAGATAAATCCTGCCGCGCCTAATTATAGAAAAACAAAACAAAAAAAAGGACAAATGCGGAAAGAGTTTGTCGACATTTTAAGACCTCTCTTGAATTTCTACGATGAATAGGCGAAAAATGAAAAAAAAAACTCGATACTTCGTGGATGCACAATGTATGTTTTAAATTTTTCAATTCAATAAATATTAGTAACGCAAGTTATTATTTAGAACAAACGGTTTGTTATTATTGTTAATTATTATTTTATATTTATATAGATATTATAGTATTCTTATTGTTTTTTTATGTACTATTTTATATTGGTAATGTGTATTTATGTCTCAATACATACATAATACATATATTATATTTTATTATTTTTATGCATTGTTTTATTATTTATTATATATTACATTTCTTGCCTTTTGGCCTACGAAACGGGTTCCACGTATTACCTTTCTAACAGTGTGATCATATGAAATATCAGTATTAACCTAAAAAAATAATAATATGAATTATTATAATTTAAATTAAGGACCTTGATAATATATATATTATAATTATTTTTATATTATGTAGTTTGTTTATTTTATTATATTTTTACTCACGAGATTGACGAATGATTAAAATTTTTGAATTAATTATTTTGTTACTTGTTGACAACTTGTCAATATGCGGCCCGTGTTTTACTTTCGGTTCGATGTAATAGTGGAAGTCTTTTTGTATGGATGACGAATATGTATTTTAATATATATATATATATTATATTAAAAAAATGCATAATTGAAGTGATGTGAGTATGGTAATAATTATTAGTGTTGTGCCGCTAAGATGGCCGATAAGTGTAGTTTCTATACTTATCGGTCGGATAACAATTTTCTTTTGTATATGAATTGAGAGTTTTGATTGGTTATTTGAATAATAGCCAATTGAAATTTAAATCATGACAGGTACAAAGGAAAAGGGACTTGTTGGCTGTGATGCGACCAATATTAAATTTTCTAAATTTAAATAAAAATCAGTAAATTTAATTTTTGGTTTAATTTTAATTGAAAATTAAAATTAGTGATGTGAAAGGGTGGAGTTTTATTTTTGTAGAAGAAAGCAAGTTCCATCAGTTGACAGATATTATTTTCTATTGAGATAACATATATTTGAATATTATCCTTCATAGTATTAATATACTAAAGTATTTTGTTATAATTTATATATATATATATATATATATATATTTAGTATTGATATTGAGGTGAAGTGAAGTGTAGGTTTTGGAAATATATTTATTGGAAAATAATATAAAAGGAGTAATGCTGTCAAAAAAGATTATTACCAAGGAGTGTTATTTTTGGGAATAGGAAATTTAATATATTACAAAATATCTAATCCGGATTATTTGTTTTAAAATTATTATCAAAGATTATAATTAATATCAACATAATTTAATATTGTATTTAAAAAGATATAAATCAACTCACTGTATAATAGGGAGCTTGTTTATATAATATACATTTCTTTATCCCTCTCATTTCATAATTCTTTAGATATTATTTTACATACTTGTGGTGAAGGGACAAGGATCAGGTGAGATTTCCCCAGAAGGCAGAATTATTTTGGGTGGCGCCCCCCCCCCCCTTTGGGGATCTCGCCCTTAGTAAAAGTGATTATAGTGTTTTTCTCAAGTATTAGAAATATTTTACTTATTTTCATAATGTTTTCAGAAAATTGCCCGTGCCCGAATGGTAAGAAGATAGAAGTAGCACTGCTCGGTTCGGGAAAGTAGTAGTATAATTGAATTGAACAATTGTAATTATAATCAATTTAACCGTGTTTGAATAGATAGATAATAGATATATATATATATATATATCTATATATTTTTACATATTTTCTATTTACAGCAACACTTAACAAATCTTTATATTTCTTTTTGACTGTTCACTTTTGAACTCCCCTTCTGTCTCCTTGTTCTCTGTTAGTTTTCCTGGAATTTCGTAACTCTGGTTCCCACCTGTCGAAAAGTTTGCGATCTCTATTTCCCCCTTTTCATTTCTGCAAGACATCTTGATTAGGTTATGCCTTCTGTCTATTCACCTTTTCGTCTCTGAAAATTTCTTCTGTACCTGAGCAGTCCATTATCCAGTGGTTCCAATTTTCATTCATTCTATTACATAGTTTCTGTTTCCTTACGTTCGTATTCATCCAGTATCTATTGCCATCCACCATGATTCCACATCTAATCCTAGCCACTGTTCTTATTTTATCTCTGTGTTCCTTGTTTCTCTCAAGTATTCAGATGTTCGCTTTTTCATGATGTCATCATATGTTTTATTGTACATTTCCCTGTCGATTTTATTCCAAATTGTCTATGTCTGAATGTCTCTGTCTTTTTGCTTCTTCTATTTATTCTTACCTTCTTATTTTTATTCCTATCTGTAAATTCCCAGAAGTAATTATTAATTGTATTATTAATTATTAATTATTAATTGTAATTTACTCAGACCAATGCTATTCAGCCATCTCTCTGTATCATCTTTGTTCATGTCTATACCATTTCCCTTTCAATTTGGCATTTCCTGATCCATCTCTCCTCCAGCATTCTCCTGATTTTATCTTCATACTTCATAGACCTTCATCATCCATTCCCCTCTCATTTTCATTTCATCCGTTTCTTCGTATATGATATACCTGGGGGTGCAAAAATCTAATCTCAGTATCAACCTCAGGTAATCAAGCTTTATTTTGTCCATCTCTCTTGTATTTTCATTGCTCCATATCTCTACTCCATACTTTATGACACATCTTACTAAGTAATTAAACATTTTTTTCCTCAGCCTGAAATCTCTTATGCATCTTCTTTCTCCGAATCCCCATATTCTTTTCGCTGTGATTCTCCCCTTGTATGCTCTTTATTTCATGTATGCCTTTAGATTCCCGCCCTGCTTAATACAAAGCTCAACTATATAAAGTTTTTCACAACTTCTATATCCTTCTTTTTCCATTTTCATGTCTCTGCTTTAGGTCTTCTTCCATTTATAATAATCATCATCCTAGTCTTGTCTGCGTTAAGGTATACGTTTTTTTCATCCAGGAATTTTCTTATAGAGTTCATAATACTCTGCATCGCTTCTCTGTTATTTCCAATTAGTGCTAAATCATCAGCGTACGCTAGTTTCTAGACTATTTTGTTGGCGATTTTGGTGATTCCTGTGTTTTACTTCTTCATTTCCTCCTCCAGCTCTGATATATATATATATGTTAAACAACGTAGGACTTTAGTTGCATCCTTGCCTCAGTTCTTTCATTGTCCAAAACTCCTCTGTATTACCATCCTTGGTTCTCAACTCCTTGTATGTACATATACGTTGCTCATTCTCTCGATGATTTCTTCTCTTTATCCCTTCTGTTCTATGACTTTATATAGCTTATCTCTGTCAACAATGTCGAATGCGGCCTTTAGATCCATAAACAGTACATACATCTTTCCCTTTTCTTTTACTGTTCTTTGGATGAAGTGGTTCAGTACATAAATGTTGTTGTCCATCGTAGATTTCCCATTCCTGAACTCAGCCTGTCCCTCTGGTAGTATCATTTTGTTCTCTGTTTCCTTCTCTAGTCTATTCTTTAATATCCGTGTACATATTTTATGCGTCGTTGGTAACATGGATAGTCCTCTGTAATTATTTGATACTTTACTGTCACCTTTTTTGAAAATCGGGGTTATCATTGCCTTTCTCCATTCCTCTGATATGTTTCTCTCCTTCCATATTCTTTTGATTATCTCCTTCAGTCATTTTTTTTATATTATTTCCTTCATATATCCATATATAATTCGGTAGTTCATCTATCACTGCTGCTTTATTCTTTTTTAGCTTTTCCATACCTTGTGTATTTTAGTGTCCTCCAGTTGTGCCTCATTTGATTCCCGTTCGCTCCTGCCTTTTTTCTTTCATATGTTTATCCTTCTTTATTTGCTCGCTCCAAACAGCTCGCTTAATTGCCATTCTTAAGTATATTTGGCGATGTCCACTTCTGTTTTTTTTCTTTTTTTCCTTCCTATGTTTTTATATTCCAATATATCTTTTTCGTCTCTCAGTCTTTATAATTTGCACATCTTCTCTTCTATCCATTTCTTAATCTTGTCTTCACATATGCTCTTCCAACGTCTTCTATTTGCTTTGTAATCACCTTTCGTTTTTCCACCATTTCTCCATTTTTTAGCTCTTTCCTAACCTTCCGTTTTTCTCTTTTATCATCTTCTTGACATGTTTCCTCTTGTGATTTCCTTTAGCTCCTTCCATAAGTCCTCTGTAATCTTTGTGCTTTTCGCTTTCTTATACCCTTCATTTTTCTCTCTCTATATCTGTTGATACTTTCTTTATCCCATACTGTTATCATTTTTTTCATTTGCACTGTCCCACCTTTCTCTTTGTAGTAGTTATGTTATATGTTTATGTTTACCTTGATAGTGATAGGGAAGAGGTCTGATTCCACTCTGTTCAGCACCTTGAACTCTGTGATTGCTCCTGCATTACATGTTTGTAATGGCGAGGTCAATTACCATGCTTCCATTAGGTCCTGGATATGTATATTCTCCGTCTTCGTTTCTCATCATAGTGCCATTTAATATGCCCCAGTCATTGTCTTTTATTCTTTCAATCATATTCCTTCCCGTCTTCTCTTCATTATGGTCTTTGTTGTTTTTGTTGTTGATTTTACCACTATCACTCATACAATTTTGATAAAAACTTCAAAATCTATTAAAAAAACTATATATGTAGATTTATGAACTACGGGTAAAAGAAATAGTCATTAGTGATATTTTGATTGTTGAAAGTAATCTAGTATATTGAACATTATTTTTTATCTTAATATGCTTATAATATATTTAATAAAAATGCTTTTCAATTATACTAAATTATTTTCAACTCTCAAAATATCTTAGATATTTATTTCTTTCACTCGAAGTTCATAAATCTACATATATAGTTTTTGAATAGATTTTGAAGTGTTTATAAAAAAAATTTTTTTATAGAGAATGAAGATATTTTAACTGTGTAAAAATTTTAATTCCTGAAATAATAAATAATATTAAATATAACTAAAAATTTTATTAAGAAATAATTCTTAATACAATATAAATAAATACATTTTTTTATTACATTATACTTTCTGTATTGTAAATTTATTACTTATTACAGTTGTATATTTATTATTTATTACAGTTTTCAATTTATAATATTATTTATACATATATATATATATTGTAGAAATAATTTACAATTAGAAATGATGATGATAAAAAAAAGTGATAGACAATTTAATGAAATCCCAAGCAATTTTAAAAAAAAGAAGGGCTCATAATTAACGATAGAGGCTTGTATGATTTCCCATTTCAGTTGATTAGGCAGTATTTCCTTGCACCTCTCCACGTTTTTCGCTTCTAACTACATTTCAGCCAGACAGAGAAGGTTAAAAACCTAATATTTATTTTTAGCAGGTATGGAGGAAACAAGGAGCACATAAAAAAAAGAGTAAAGAAAGGCAAAATAGCATTAAAGCGTACATGGAACTTGGATGAAAGGAGATGCTACAACGATTTAAAAAAAAAAAAAAATACTATTTAATTACCTGATGAGAGGTATGGTGTAGAAATCTGGGGAGACACGAAAGTGGAAGAACTAGAAAAAATAAAGCTGGATTATTATAAATGGTTGCTGGGACTAGAGTTCAGCACACCGAAATATCTAATATACGAAGAGGTAGATGAATGCAAGATGGAAATGGAAGGGAGAAATAGAACAAGGAAATATGAAGAAAAGGTAGAAGAACAGAATAATGAGAGATGTATAAAAAATGTCTACAAGAAAAAAAACGAGAAAGAGCCAGAATGGGAGTAGACCCGAAGGAAAAATGGATGAATGTAGTAGATGTCAGCAAGATACAGATAGAAATGTGGGTTAATGAAGGTAAAAACAAATATGAGATAGTCAAAAGAAGAAAAGAGGAAATAAATAAATAAGAGAGGACTAATAGAATAGAAGGATCATCATACCATAAATGGTACAAACAAATAAGAGAGATGGGGATATACATATAGATGGAATGAAGAAAGTATTATGCTTAACTTTAAAGAAGGTATAAGGAACAAAGAACTGGCACAGAAAATGAATTTAATATGCAATAAAATAAAAAAGAAGGATACATCAAGAGAGGGAAAGAGCAAGGAGAAAAGAAATTAAAATAAATAATGAATAAAAAGGAACAAGTGAGGAAATATAAAAGGAAGTATGGAGTTGAAAATCAAACGCTAATCAAAGAGTGTGAAGTGACATAATATAATATAAACAGATAAATTTTGTAAATATGTATAAATGTAAAAATGTATAAAATGTATAATTGTAAATAACAACTCAATGCTTAGTATGTAACGGAGGCCCATTCCAAAGCTGAAAGGCTGGAATTACAATAAATAAATAAAATATTTATTGTAAATATAATAGTATCCATATTTTACATTTTATTCTTAAAAATTTTCTGTTATGTACTTTTATTTTATTATATTTTTTTTATATAATCAAAAAATATTGCATTTAAAAAATTTATAGTATCGAGTAATGTATAATTAAAGAAAAATAGACTATAGGATGTATTAAAATTTATAACAGCTTTATTTTTATTTTAATATGTTTCTGTATTTCACATGTGTGTAATTACATAAGGGAATTACAATGTCAGTACAAGATCTATCGAATGCACAATTTTTAATCGGATCTTTCTTGCGGTAAATTGAAATAAATACTAACAAAAATATTTTTTGATATTTTGATATCATTTCGGGAATTAGTAGTTACAATTAATTTTTGTTAAATACTAAAAATTGTGATGATTCTGTTTTAAATAAATCATTTATAGAATAATTCTTAAATTATTAATTACCAATTCTTTCGGTATTCAAAGGTTTTATTTTCTGAAAATGTGAATAAAAATGAAAAAAAAATATATATTTTGGACGGAGACAGAGATAAACAGAGAAAATTACATGATGCTGTTATTTGTATTTTTTTTAAATAAAAAACAAGCCTTTGCGATTATATATATATATATATCTATATAATTATAGATATCTAACTTATATTATATATATCTATATAATATAAATTATATAGAAATGTGATATATATAAAGAATACTTCATTCAATTTTATTAATAGTTTAATTTGTTTCTTAAAAAAGTTTTTAAATTTAATTTAAGAAATGTATGGTATTTAATTATATTAATCAAAATTTCTTTAATAAATGGAAATAAAAAAACAAGACTAATATCATATTTCTTATAATTTTAAATTACATACGATAACTTATTCACTCAAATTAAATATTAATAAAGAATTCTGAATGAAAAAAATAATATATAATTCAGCATAAAACTTTTTACAAAGACCAATTGAGCCAGAGATTAAATAGATATCGCTACTGATCATCATACTAATATTTTATTTAAAAAAAGTGTTTATTTCTTATTTATTTTTCTCTGGGATTAGGTATAATGTTTTTCTTATACTTAGGCCCTATATCAGCGTGTGATATTATTCATAGTTTAATATTTTTATTTTTTGAAATAAAGAGTCTAGGATGAAATTTATTCCCAATCATACTCAACTTTGCATATTATTTAATTCTTTACATATCTTTTTACGTATACTTATCCTTTGATTAAAACATATTTTATTAAATTTGAGTGTGAAATAGTGAAGAACTCAGCCATTATAGAATTTTCAGTTTTTTTTTTTTTTTATTAACTTAATGGCGATACCTTACGTGTGTATTCGTGTATAATATTATTTTTCTATGGTCAACATTATGTGCTTCTAGTTTGTTTGTCTTTCTTTCTGAAATCATACAATATACTAAGTTACGAAAGAGAAAGAGCGGATTTAAAAATTGAATAGTTCCTTCATTATACATATCTTTTGTGTACATTATTCGATTGAATAATTGCAACAATAAAGAGCCAGAGATTCTCTGACATCGCGCGATTGTGAGATATAAGTAATAACATTAACGAAGCTAGAAGAAAACTATTTTTAAATCATTATTTCTGTTTAAAAATAAAGTTATAAAATGTTTTAAATGGTCAGTTATTAGTTTTTAAAAATACGGCTTTTACATACTCATTGAGATAATCAATGCTATTTAAATATTAAGAAAGTTATATGTTTTAAAATTTTTTTAATTTTTAAATTACATGTGATGTTTGAGAATCTGAAAATCAGGATGAACTGAATCTAGGATTCACTACAGTAAATAGTACAATGTAAGATTCGAAATTAACACTATGATATGTGGTAACTTCATAGATTATTCACCTCTTTTCTTTATTCTTCATTCTTTTCTACAAATATAACGCCATTAGTTAATTATACAACATTTTCAAATTTGGGTTCAAATGTGATAAAAATTCTTTTAGCAATTATACAGGTAAAGAGATAGTACATTTTATAGTAAAAATTGTACACTATCCACTTAATACATTGTTTTTTAAACAAGCGTTAAAAATATTTATTATTAGAATAACCATTTATTTTATTATAAATATTTACTGTAGGAACTCATCTATATAAAAAGTACATTTGTTATTTTTAGTAATGAAAAAACAATATAACGATAAAAATTTGTTGATAGGCTTGGAAAAAAAAATGTTTTATTCGAATTGTAATTTATTCTTTGTGCGATCTTATCATCCTTTTTTTATTCGTTATCAATATCTTTTAATATCATAGTTATTATTATTTATGTGAGTCATAAAATTAATCAAAATTCGTGTATCTCGCATTATGCATATCTATCTATTATTAATCGATAATTTTTGTGAACGCCTTTATTTTTATATGTACAAATAGTACACTTTTTATTATTTCGTTTACAATTTTCAGTTTTAAAAAATAATAGCGATGCATATTAAATAAATGTATAGATATATTTCGTGCGTGTATGTTTAAATCTATTGTAATTGCATATTTTAATAATTATAATAATAAATTAATTAAAATAAAAATTAAAATAATAATAATTATAACAATAATTTAATAATAATTAATTATTTTAATAATTTTAATAATAATTACGTTTATTCTCTTTTATAGGAAAAAAACGTAAACTCACGTTTATTTGTTTGCCTTTTTCATTAACTCTCTTATTTTTAATACAAATAATATTTTCACATTTTTTGAAAATCTTATTTTCTTATGTAGCTTGTTATAAACAGTTTTTACAGTTAGAGCTGAAGTCGATAAAATTAAAAACATAAATTATTATATTTTTCTTAATCAACAATGTATATTATCGAATAGATATATTATACTTTCTGATTTATTCACAATAATTATTATTATATTTGATTATGAATTTGAATAACATTAAGATTTTAATGTATATGTAATTAATTAAAATTAAAATTTTTATATATATTAATAATAAAAATTTGATTATTATACAATCGACACTGAGTTTAAAAACTAGTATGTAACATAATAATAATTTTATCTTAATTTTCAAATTCATTTTAAAACAATATATGACTGTAAATAAAGTATAGTATTACTATAAAGCATTGTATTTATTAAAGCAGTAAAATCTTATAAAGTATATATTTTTTATGATAATATTTCAAAATAAATATTAAGTAAGAAGTAGATGATTTACTGATATTAGATATTCAGAATTACTCGTTGTCAATCATTAGAAATGTGCATAATATAAAATAATATATTTTTTGATATCGTTATTTAATTAATTGTTTTATTTGTCTTGATATTTTAAAATTCATTTTTTATATCATTGTTTTGTCATCAGAATATGAGTCTCATTCGAATATAATTCTTTTTTTTTTTACTCATTCCATTTACTTTATTTTTTTATTTATATTCTCTTCTTTGACACTCTTTTTAATTTGTATGAAAAATTACGCGATAATATTTATATAATACATCTATTATATATTTCATTATACCATATGAATTATATGAATATTTATGGCGTACTGTGCGCATTTTATTTCGGTTTTTTCTTATTTTTACTACATTTTATTTTGACAAATATAACCCCGATTGAATATACATTTTAATGTAGTATTTTCGATAGAGTTATTCAGTTTTTAGCCAATAACTTTAGTTTGTAAATCATTAGTTTTACAGTCAGTACTTCACAAAAAAACATTATTCGCGCGAATTTTACCTGTCACATATACACTCTTTCTATAGTGCTTTCTTGCACGTAAATATCATGATAGTAATAAAGAATTTCTTATTAAAAATTATTTTCTGTTTATTGATCATTATATATATTAATTATCATCTATTTATCATAATCTCTTCGTATTATGATTTATTTATATCGCCTTTTTGTATGAATATATATTATATTATCATTTATTCGATCATTAATACGTTACATGTATGCGCGTGTACGCGTGCGCGTTTTAACATCATCACCCATTGAATTAAATATTCGCAATAATATTATAAAAGTGATTATCTTAATTCCCCGTATCAAATTGTTGTAATTCGAAAAACATCCACAAAATATATATTATTAGACGTTATGAGAAAATAATTATTTACATATTTAATTATAGAACTGAGTAATATTTAAGGGTAATAAAAATTTTTTAACTTAAATTCTATTAAATTATAGTAAAATATTATATGTAATTAATTTTATTGTGAAAATAGTTTGAGAGTTTTATTGGAAATTTAATGATTACAAGTGAATATGTGATAAAATTAAAATAAATTAAACTTTGAATAATAAAATATTATTTTGTAGTTAAAAAGATATCTTCACTTCATCTCAAAAAAATTTGTGATATAATTTGTATAAAAGTTAATTAATAGAAAGATCGATAGAAAAATAAAGAAATATAGCACACATAGAGAAAAACAAGCGTCTGTTATTCATTTAAACACATATATGGCTTTAATCTTTGTAAGTTGGCTTTTTATTGTTCAATTCAAATTTTAATTGGTGATTTTTTACAAAAAAAATTTTTTTAATGATAATCTTATAATATGGTATTTCAATAATCTCATATATTGGATTAAAAAAATGTAAGCAATTTCTGAATTTTTTCATGACAAATTTATATTTACTTTTTTTTCTCTTTATCACAACAGAAACATTATATTATATTTACTTTATTTTTATTTATTTAATTTATTATAAATAGAAAACCAAGATATATCATGTAATTCATATAATTCTACATTTTTCTTATTATAATAATGTTAAAGTTACGTTTAAATAAAATTTTTTTAGTTTTGTTCTGTATTTAATTTCATAATGTTACAATTTATCAATCATATTTATACTAAATATTCAGAATTATACCGATGAGTGCTATGTGATTTGTAAATTGTCTATTGAAATTTTATTTGAAGATTATGTATCATATTTAGCAATTATAATCATATGGTTTATATTAATTTATCAAGAATTATTATTATTTCATATAGTTTAATAAATATATTATATATTCATTAACTACTCCAGTACATATATTATAAATTCATACATGATTTTTTACTTTATTTGTGTTGCAAAGTTGAATTTGAAAAAATAATTATGGTTGAATTAATTATATATGCCAAATACAAATATGTGAAAATAAGTGAAATATATCAAAATTAATAATGATAAATATTATATTTATTCAGTTTTATTCAATTCTTTCTATCAATTATTATATATTATTATTATTATATATTAATAAAATTTATATTAAAAATTTTTAATAACAAATTAAATCAATTACATAAATAAAATTATGTATATATGAAAGAAATGATAAAATATATTTCTATTATCGCAAATTTTCTGTATTCTGTGTAATTATTAGAAATGTTTATTTTACTAAGATGAATTTTTGTATTATTAATTAATTAATTTTTGCAAATATGTATTAATAGTAATAATTATGTATCAAATTCCGCATAAATGAGAAAAATTTTTCCTATTAATAATTTGAGCTTACGTGCGGCTTCGGTACTGTTATATCTTATCTTTTTGGTACTTATTATGTAGCAATTTTTATTAACATATTTTTCTCGTTTGTCGATGTACCCTTATTAATTGGTGTATATAAGGAAAATGGATTCAAATGTTATTTTCTAAGTTGTAACTCTTATTATTATTATTATTATTATTATTATTATTATTATTATTATTATTATTATTATTATTATTATTATTATTATTATTATTGTAACTCATTACATTATGAACATGAACGTGCGACGAACAGTGGTATATAACTCGAAGCAATTTTTTGAGTTACTTCCATAAAACTTTTGCTTATTTATCAAATTAAATTAAAATCTAAACTAGTAGTATAATTTTCGATAAAATATATTATTTAAAACAAATGCTTGATAAAGAAGTTGAAAAAGTAATATAGTATTTAAAAAAATGTAATTATTATATTAATTTTCAATTGTACTGACAAGTCCTAATAATAGTATATTATATCAAGATATTTTTCATTATACATTCAATATTTAAATAAATAATAATTAATTTTAGAGTGTAAACGCTCTTAGTAGCTATAAAATCTTTAAATATTAAAAAAAAATTATGCGACTGCAGGGATATGTAAAAATGTCATCAATATTTATTATCTTTTATTTTAAATAATGAAAATACTTATATTGTATCAAATAGTGAGTTAGCCAAAAACTCTTTTACGTATATGGATAAATTGGCAAGTTTAGATAAATATTCAAAATATGTAATTATATTTAAAAAATATTTGGTAATAATATTCTCAATCGAGGAAAAGATGTCATTTCGCAAGTTTAGGAACAGAGATGACGAGGGGAACAAACTTTGTAGTTGCCCGCATAAATCTAATTCAATTCCTTCATATTTTTTAAATAATTAATTTACCTTATAATTTATTAATAGTACAGATTAATCATTAGATTATTGTTAAAATCTCATTTTATTTATTTTTGTTCGTCGCATTAATATCCGTTTGCTATTTAAGTCAATTTTTTATGTACTTATTTTTTATGGATGTAATTTATTTTACAATGCTTTATCGTATTATCGGATTTATAATTTACAAATATATTTACTATTATATATACTATATATGTATATATAAAATTTTATTCATATGCATGTGTAGTATTTAATATTGTGTTTATGTGTATGAATCAGCATTCACATTTATGATGTTCATGTACATTCTTAGATTTATTGTGAAACCACAGATATGATAATATAGTTTATTTTTTCTTACTTTCGAGCTAATGAACTATATTAAAATGTATATAAAAATTTATGTAAAAAAAATACAATGCTGTAACAAAAAATAGGGTTTTAATAAAGTAATTTCTTCTTAATATTTACAAATTTAAGTATCATTTTCATGTTTTCAATTCATTCAATTTATATTTTCATATGATTTAACTCATAGTTATTATTTCAGTGAATGGAATAAAAAGGTTAAACTTTTGTTTGTAAATTAACATGAATGTGCACATTTTTAAGTGCCCTTATTCGTGAATTTTTGAAAAAGAATAGAAAATAAGTAATATTATTTAAAATTTAAATAAAAAAATTTATTTGAAAATATAAACAAATTATCTTATTTTTATAAATTAAAACATATTAAGCAAAGAATAAAGTGAAAATAATTTACTGATGATTTTTCCGACAATGACTAAATGAATATTTCTTTCAAAAATAAAGTAATACAGTTTAAAATTCATGATTTGAAATTAGCGTAAATATTTTTATTATTTTATTATTATAAAAAAAGATTTAACAGTATATTATTAAAGTTAGTTTTTTTTTTAAATTATATGTATATATATTTATATGGTATTATATAAAAACATTCGACAATGCATTTCAAAATATATATTTTGTAAATATACAAAACTAAATAAATTATTTCTTTATTTATTTTTTTTAATAAATTTAATATTATTATTACGTTATATATATAGTGTAAATTTTTTGTATTTTAAATGATATCTTCTTATGTCTTCTAAAGAATTAATATTTAGGAATTATCAAGTTAATTACGAATTTTCATATATTATTTAGATAGATGGTTGTTTTATCTAAATAGATTTTTCAACAATTTATAAATTTTAATAAATATATTTTTTCTAAAAGTTAACTAATAATTACTTTCTCATAGAATAACTACAGTATACTTATAAATGATCAATAATAGAAATAGTACATTAAAGTACTAAAGATTATTCCATCGCAATTTTGTTAATTTGAAGTTGGTCAATAAACTCAAAATCTGAAACCACTGGATCTTCTAATTACATTTTTCTCTGTTCGTTATTAATGTTTCACGAAAAATTTGAGAAAAATACATATAAGCGTATTAGTACCCGGTTTTACGAGGAAGCTCAGACAGATATTGCGTAGCAATCACCGTAGCCAAATTTAATTGATAGCTTTTCACATGTTTAAAGAAGATACCGAATTTAATATTATTAATTGAAAAAAAATTCAAAGATAGTGCTTCTAAATAAACACAACGAAGATAAATTGAAGAAATTGAAAATTTAATGATGAATGTTTATTTATATTCTCTAGTTCTATGGACATTCATACACAAAATATTTTAAAACTTTTAAAAGCTAATTCAATTTAATGAATTAATTTGGTTATTTTATAAAAGTTAATTTAAAGATAAATTTGATTTGATTTTAATAATTTAATTTTAATAGCTAATTAATGTATAATAGATAATAGTCTGTTTTATATGTTTAATTCATTGTATTATCGCATATGCAGATATTCGCATAATTCACATCTCTTATTTTTTCTATCAATATTTGTTTTAAAAAACACTTCATTTTTTAATTAAATTATAATAATTTTTCTACTATAAATTTTCATTAAAATAATGACAGTACGTGTAATCTTACATTTTCAAAAATATAAATTTTACATTATAATTTATGGATATGCGAATAAAGTAAAGAGAAAATATGCTTTAGTTTTTTTCTTTCAATAAATATAACGTTATTAAATGTTTGATCAAATAATTTTAATTTTTAAATATATAGAATTATGAATTCAGTCACATATATATATATATATATAATGTGAATATTTTTAACTTAAATTTTAATATAAATTATGTTCATAATAATGTATAATTTCTGTGTGTGTATATGATTCGATTCTTTTTACATTCAACAATATTTAGGTACACACACACACAGATACACACACACACACACACAATCACGCACATGCATGGTCCGTCCACACAGTATTTATTTTGAGTTTATTTTGTTGTTGTTGTTGAAGTCACCATTGCTCATAGCGATAACGGGGGGTCTTAAAATGAAGGGGAAAGTTTTTTCTATCGGTTCTTTTTTTTTTTTTTTGTTTTTTCGATAATTAGAAGAGGCAGGATTAGTATTCACGCGAAAGGTATTTTTCAGTTTTATAACATGACGTGATGGAGCGACTATTGGAACAAATTTACATGGTAAATTTTGTTTGTCGTTTAATAAAATACTGTAAAGATATTTTAATTTAAAAAAAAGGCATTAAAGAATAAAATTGACTTGAAATTGCTATTAGAAAAATAAAATATTAAAAAAGGTAATCGATTATCCCCATTCTCAGTATTCAAAAACAGTCCTAATCGATGTTTACGTCTAAAATATGCACAAAATTTTGAATTCAAATCATCATTTAAGGATCAGGAACTCGACCCTTAATTTATCAACACAAGCATAGAGTTACCCTTAAAAACGTTTTTTAACATAAAAAAAATATTTAGTATATTTTTACTATGCCGTAGGCCAAAATTTTACAGCACGGCACTGTTCTACCAGTTGCTCAATCTCGTCGTATTATAAAAATGAAAAATATCCTTCGTTTGAAGAAAATTTTTGCCATTTCTAATTACCGAAAAAAAACAAAGGAAGAGAAAAATAGAAAAAACTCCTTCCCACATATTAAAACCCCTCCTACACCGTTATATCCAATAGTGGCTTCAAAAACAAAAACTAGATACGTTATGGACAAACCATGTATATACATATATGTATATAATCAGGGATGTATATTAAGATCTTTACACGTAAAAATGTATTTATTTATTTTTTAAGTTATATTTTTTTATATTATTTAATTATACTAGTAATATTATGTATGTATGTATAATATCTTAGAGTTTTTAAACGTGTACATATTATACATTTACTAATTTTAATGACGTGTATTAAAAATTATAAACAAACTTTTTTATGCTATTATTACAACAATTTAGTTTGATATTAAATTAAAAGTAAAATAAATTTTTTAGAATTAAATTATTAATGCAATTTATCGATTTACATAAATATATACGTATATTTAAGATTAAGTTTTTTGTTATTGAGTCTGTAATACTGATTTCTTTTTTTTTGAAAATTAACGACTTTATCAATTTTATTCTTTCTTTAATTTTGTTGTTTGATAATTGCTAATTTTAATTTTTTTTTTATAACAAAGACATTAAATGAAGCAAATTTAATGCATTTCAAAACAATATTTTATTTATTCGTAAAATATTGACCATGATTTTTTCTAATATATAAATAAACTATTACAAAATAGGGCTCTTCATCAATTTGTCTATTCAATAAATAATTATATGTTCTAAATTGAAAATTATAAATATTTTGTATTTAGAATTATAAAAAAATTTTAATAAATTATGAACTAAAGAAAATTCAAATATAATGAATTTAAAATATAAAAGGAAAGCATTAAAAAATTTATATAAGTATCTAATTTTTTCAGAAAAACCTTATAGTTTTTATTTTTTTTTTAATTTTAATATTTACAGTGACAAGAATTATAAATATTTAATTTATTCGATTTCAAAAAGTTTCTAATTCAAATTCATTATTTTTCTTTACACTTTATTTCTTAAATTTTTCTTTACAACTTATTATATTTTAAAATTATGATTATTTATAAAAAAAAAATTAATACGGATTTCAATACTTTAAAAATTAAATGACAGAATAAAAATATTTTATCAAATAAAATAAATAAAATTTTTTGAGAGATCCAGTATAGCTTAAATATTTATTTAATTTATTTCATTAAAGTAATGTTAAGATTATACTATTATTTAAAAAATCTAATTAAAAACTATAGAATAGAAATATTAAATTATCAAATATTTTTCGAATATTTCATTTTATAAAATAAAAAGAATTAATTAAACTTAGTGGTTTCTTAATATGTTATATATGTTAAATATATATATATATATATATATATATATATACATGTATGCATTTAGTGTCTAGAAGTGACTTCAATAAGAACAAATTCAGTTAAAAAAGTATATTAAATTTTGAAAGTCGTTAATTAAATTTTTTCATGAAGCATATGAACATAAAATTTATTAGGGAATTATATAAAAAATTATATAAAAATGATGAGTAATAGAAATAGAAATAAAAAAAGAAAAAAATGCAGAACGTTGGTAGAGAAATTAATTGTAAATAATGTGGGATTTTTTTATTATTCTAAACGTAAATTAGATTTTGAGTTCTCGTACAAGTTTATAAGTTATTATAAACTATAATTATAAACTATATATTTGGTTCTTAAATTTTTCTGTAATTTATGTATAGAATATCTCTATATGGTAAGTAATTATATAATGATTGTTGTTTATAAATTAATTTAATATGAAAATGCAATACTACTATTATCATTTATAAATAAATTTGTATTTTTAAATATCCTAGACCGAATAATCGCTATAATATATATGTTTAATTTCAAAAATCTAAAATGCAATCATGATTATTTTCTTCATCAATATGTAAATGTAAATTAAATAAAGAATATCATTGTCTCTGTGTAAAGATACATAAAAATGTTTCCATACATTTACTGAAAAATATTGAATTGTTGATTATTTTATGAATTATACATTTCGAAATATTTAAATTTTTTGTATAATATAAAATACATTCAAATATTTATATTTTTAAAACTACAAGTGGTTTCTAAAAGAATTAAATAAGATATTTATTTTATATTTTTACAATTTTTTTTATTCAATTTTTAAATGCATTAATTTTTATTCTATTGATATTTAAAAAAAAAAATAATAATTCTGTCTAATAAATGTTAAGAATCTCACTGTTTTTCAAGAATTTCGAATGAAATTTAATAATTTATGAATAATTAAATTATAAATTTATTTATAAAATAATTTATTTGAATATAAACCAGTAGAAACATAATACTAAGTAGATTTTATTATTTTTGCTGAATGAGTTATATATATTTATTATTGTAACTTTCACAAATATGTCGTGAATAATATACAATGAGCACGTTGTTTCATTTTATTACATATGATTAAGTATATATAGGGTAAGATAAAGAATGGTTAGATTTAAATGACTAGTTCCTTTATAGGATCATGAAATTGGTGGACGAAGTGAATGAATCAATTTCAATAGAACTTTTATGATTTAGAACACACAATATTTAAAATAAATTAAATATATGAATTATGTGGAACGATTTTTATTTTAAAGAAAATTAATTAATAACATTAGTTATGTGCAAATTTTATCATAAATGAATCACTTCGAAGTAAAGTATATTTTGCATTTCCATTTTGTCCTTTTTAATACAACTATATTATAATTGACGTGCTCAGATGAATTTTGCTATTACGCATATATTGAATTAATAATTTATAATAGTTTAATTAAAGTGCGTACTATAATTCAAATAAATAAATTGATTCATATAAAATTTATATAAATCAAAAAATTCAATCTAAAAGTGCTTTATTTCTTTACAATAAAAATCAAATAAAACTTATGAAGTCAATATTAATAAATTAAACAATATGTTAATATATATATAAAATTATATGAAATGTCACGAATTAAATATTAAATTTCACGTTATTGGCAGTTTGTTTTATTGTTTTGTATTACACAATTTTTAAATATATGATACGTGTTTTATAACTACTAATACAAGTATTCAATTTTTTTTTTATAATATCAATTTTCTAGAGTGCGTTTCATTATACCGGTTATATTAATATAAGCGGAGTTAAGAACATATTGAACATTTATTCGATTTAAAATTAATTTTTCATTTACACTCAAGATATTGGCAGTTGAATAAAACCTCTGTCAGTTTTCATCACTTATTTCCAATGGATAAAAGATTTTTTCTAATAATATTTTTGCTTCATAATTGCTTTTATTTTATTTTAAGAAAATTCGTATTTCAAAACTATTGAAAAAAAAATGATATGTGTACATATATATAAACCATAAAATGGTAGTCATATATATATTAATTATGCCACGCACTATTTGATATAGAAACTTTTATGAATTTCGAGATAAAATAGAAAGAATTTCAATATATTTTTTTATATTTTGTGTACTAAGAATAAAACAATTGATAAAGAATCCTATGTAGCCTAATACTAAAATATTAAATTACTAATAAATCTATTAATACTTTGCATATGTACTATTTTTTTTTTTTTTTTTTTAAAGCTTAGTTTTTACACGTTCTAAAAATAAGACAGAACATCAAAATGAACTTACCAGCAGATAAGTGTGAAAACATGGTATTTCTATATTACTGAGATCAAATTTCGAAACATCATAAAGTTGCTATACAAATTTAATTTAATTATTTAAATACTTTTTTCTTTAAGTGTTAATGAGTGTAATAAAAAAAGTATTTAATAATTCAATTGAATCTCCTGAGATATAATAATAATACATAATATTGATATAATTATATACAACAAAGTTTTGTACATCAACAAAATTATTATATAAGATTTAAAGAGATCATTTAAACTCAAAATTTCAATTACACTAAAATTCTTAGATAAAACAATAATTTATAATTAGGCTTGAAAGTTGGTAAAAGTTTTGTTGTTTCTTGTACTATTCAATTTTATATATTTGAATATTATGTAGGAAAACTAAATATTTGAATGTAAAATTAGAATATTGAATTAAAATATGTAAATGGTTTAATCGAAAATTCGACAAATGCTTGAAAATTTTTAGTGTAATAACTAAATAAAAATGAAATAAGAGTACTAAAAATTTTGTGAATTAAATTGCATAAAAAATAATTTAAACTTTAAATGTTATACTTTAAAAAATTAAATTCTTTAAAAGAGTAATTAAATAACCGATAGCAATTTATGTCAGAATATTTTTTTTTTAATACTTCTAATAATGTTAATTTAAATTGAAAGAATTACGTTCATTCTCACAATCATTCATATGTTTTATAAAGAAATTTGTGAAATCAATTATGTTTTAAATGTTGAGTAATGTATTGATAATAAATATTTTAGATGTGTATTGTTCGTGAAAGACCAAACGATGTCTCACAGTTGTTTTATACTTGTAATTAAGAACATAGATCGTCATAAATATTTATCAATAGTGATACTCAAATCAATCATGATGAACAGATTGATAAATTCATGTACACCTGTTCATAATAATATCTGAAAACCTTACAAATGTATTGCCTGAAAGTAATAGCGTGTTATATTTCAACATCTTGATATCAATCGATTTTCTCAACTTATTCTCAGCGTATTTCTGTACAATAGTGCGGAATGTAAAAGAAATGTTAGACATCAGAAGTAATTTATACTACCGATGCATCACTTATATCAATTCTCTTTGTGGGTCACATCAGTGATCAGTTATGAAATATTTGATATTATGTATTAGCTATTAACTGCTACGATATCCTTCAGCATAGCATTCGTCTCTTTCTTATGATACTCTTAAGCTACATTTTTCTTGGCAATATTTCAAATATATTGTGATAATAGTTGAATCCCGAAGTTTAGTATCGAGAAGGAAGATTTCAGGTACTGTAAAACGCTTAGTTTTTGTTAAGTTTATCAAGTTCATATTTGTCCTTTCTGTACCTTTAAGTTATAATATTTAAAGTATTATTATACGATAGTCTATAAGGTTTTTTTACTCTCGCTAGGCGTCGTTAAATGTACAAGCTAAATTTTGTGATAAACCGTTCTGGCTCTCATGAACAAAATATCTGCACCTATGGGCATGTGCATGTATGTATGTATGAAATTATTTATATCTGTGTGTAACGAATATGTAATTAATCCGGAAGAATTAGTCTTTACGAACGCAAAAGGAAACATCCCGGAGAACATAATCGAATCTTTCACTCCATTATCGCTCTTCTCACTTTTTAAAATAAATTGATGTTTGTGATATTTTGCATTTTTATTGTTTTTCTTGTTGCCTCTATTCCAGATCCGCGAGCTGTATGCCATCATGGTTGTTTTCATTGTCGTCGTCATTAGCTTGGTTTCTGTATAAAATAATAATATTATGAATTATTTTTAATCAATGATAAATAATATTTTCAATTTAAATAAATAGAAAATTTATTCATTTTTGTGTATAATATTTAAAAATTTATAAATAATACTACATTTAAATAATAAATTTAAATAATATGTTGAGTAAAAATATGCATATTTTCACAAGCCCTCTGGAATGTTTGACTTGAATGGGCCTGTTTGTTTATTCTCGCGACTTTGGCTCGCGCTCGCGAGTAAATTTAACATTAACAATAAAATTTTAAAGGTATGTGCATATTTTATCCCTTTTCTTACTTTTTGAGTAATTCAGAGTGAGCCTTTTCTTTTCCGAAAAAGCTTCGATCGACAGAAGCTTTGCACACGTCGTTCGCGAAACACGCATATTATCGTAAGCGTAACGCGCGATATTAATTGTAACAACGCTTCTTCTTGATTATTTCAACTGTAGTTTGTATTATTGTTAAGAATATATTGTTATTTAGTTAAAGATAATCCAAAATGATCATTTATTTTTTCTCTATCTTACCTTCCCTTGGATTACGCAATAAAGAGAATATAGCGAAAATTTAATTGCGGTTTTTTAATTAAACGGACACAATGTATAATTTTAATTTTTATTTTCAACAATTAGGTTTAAATAATTTTAATATAATAATATCTAAAAAATAGTAATTATATATATATATATATATATATATATATGTTAAATAAAAAAATATAATTAGAAACGCTTTATTCAGTATTGAAGATATTGTGTATTTTACTTCTTTGTATATATATATATATATATACATGGTTTGTCTACGAAGTATCGAGATTTTACCTTTCATTTTGCGGCTATTGGTCGTGGAAATTTGGAAGGAGTCTTAAAATGTCGACAAAACCTTTTCCTATAAGTCCCTTTTTTTTGTTTTTTCAATAATTAGGTGCAGTAGGATTTAACTTCGCGTGAAGGGTACTTTTTGAATTTTTAAAAAGGCACACTGGAGCGACTACTCGAACAGCGTTACGCGATAAAATTTTGTTTGCAATTAAAAAAAAACGGTACGGAAACATTTAGAATTTTAAAAGAAGCGTATGAACATAATTGTATGTCAAAATCACAATATGCAAAATGGTATTTATCTTTTAAAGAGGGCCGGGAAAATATTATTGACGAGCCTCGACGTTGGCGCTCAAAAAGGGATTTCAGGCTGGAAAATTTGTCTTCGTAACTGCATTGATGTAGGCGAAAATTATTTTGAAGAAGAAATTTTTCATAAGAATTTTTTTTTACAAGCCCACCAATAAATGATCTTTCATAAAAAACGTAAGCGTATTCTTTTTTTTTTATAATTTTTAAATAAAGCATTCTAGCACAGAACTTTTCCACTAATTGCTTGAGCGACCCGTGTCAAAAATTCAAAAAGTACCCTTCACGCGAAGTTAAATCCTGATGCATCTAATTATTGAAAAAAAAACAAAAAAAAGGGATTAATAGGAAAAGGTTTTGTCGACATTTTAAAACCCCTTCCTAATTTCTACGATCAATAGCCGCAAAATGAAAGACAAAGTTTCGATATTTCGTGGACAAACCGTGTATATATATATATTTATATATATTAAAATTATTGCATTGTGCAAACAAATTGTTATACATTAGAATTATTTACTGTAGAAAATTTTGTATGATTCGATTGAATTTTATTAGAGTTTATAAAAGGAAATCGTTTATCTTTTAAATTATTATTACTACTAAATAAAAAATATAATTTACTGAAGTATTATAACAAATGATAAAAATATAAACAATCAGTATGTATAGAAATGTTAATGATTATTAAAAAAATATCATCATATGTAAGCGACGGATTTTTGGGAGCCTTCGCATTACAAAAAATCCGTGCAATAAAAGGGAAAGTTTGACAGCTGGAGATGGAATGACGGCAAGACAACCCCGACGGACGGGGAAGGATGCGCCGCAACGCGAGGGAGCAGGCAGATTTCGGTTGGAGTTTGAAGACGACGGGTTGTGTACAAAATATCTCGAATAAATGGAAGCTTTTAATTATATAAATTGTGTTTTATGTTATTTTTGTTGAGTTTACCTCATCTCTGTGCCTGGGTTTGCCATCGAGATTGTGAAATAATTCTGTTTCTTACATCAGAAGTAGGATTTATTCATAAAGTGCCGCGATGAGCGACTCTAACACGCCGAAAAGAGACGCGCGACGGAAGCCCATGCAGCGCTCGTCTAGCGACGCGAGTGACGTGGTGAGGCTTCGCGTAGATTGCGATCGCAACATCGGGATAGAGAGAGGACGAATAGTGTCACTCGCGAGTTGAGGCGAGGGATTCGTCGGATATCTCGTTATATGCGCGAGTTGACGCGCCGACGGTCGCGAGAAAGGGAGAGTCCCAGATTGCGACCGCAAGATGAGCAGAAGCTGTTACCGATGTTTGATCCAGATGATGCTTATGTTACGGGGAATCTTTGGATCAAGCGGGTGGATGCAATCAAATTAAGGTACGCGTGGGGTGATGAGGTCACCTTATGTACGTTGCCAACAAGCTGAAGGGGCAGCTGCAACGTGGTATTCCCGGATCGGTGTGGCAACGCTGAATTGGGAAGAATGGAAAAAGGATTTGCACTCAACGTTTACAAGGCGCATCAGCATTGGGGACAGATTGAGGAGAATGCTTGCGCGCTCACTTAGGAAAGGGGAGGACATGCGGGACTACTACATGGACAAGCTGGGCCTGGTCAACGCCTGTGGATTCGAGAGGAAGGAGGCAGTCGAGCTCATTACGGAAGGTATCGGCAATGAGGCGCTTCAAGTTGCCATCAAGGCGGCAGATTATAAGACCGTCGGCAAATTGCGGGGATACCTGGCCAGGTATGACGGATGCCCGACGACGGAGAGAGAGCACACCGGTGATTGCAGGATCGTCCCCAGCGGCGGCGAAAGAGAGGGTGAGTCCCAAAGTCGAGGCGCCCCGCTCAGGTGACGAGGTCAAGAGGAAGGCTGATGTGATTTGCTTCATGTGTGGGGGAAAGAGGCATTACGCACGAGAGTGCAAGAAGAAGAGCAGCGGAAGCCCGGAGAGAGAGAAAAAAAAACGGTGATCCGACCTCGGAAGCGGTAGGAGCTGCAGGTTGACAGCGACGACTCTACCTTGGAGGACGAGGAGTATATCGCGTAGGTATGAGTGATGATGAACGCGGGCGGTTCACGAGTAGATGGGCACCTACGAGACAAGGGTGGATACTTGGGTGTCTAGGGTGTGGGGCAACGGCGCCCTCCTCTCGGAGAGTGAGGTGAGCATCTGGAATGCTCGGGGAGGCGTCATGCCTCGTCTGATCGCGGAACGACACCTTTTGAGAGCGGGTGAGACGTCGAATCCCCAATGCTAATTACTCAGAGAGTAGCTGGCGATTGAGGGCATCGCGACCAGTCGCCCTCGAAGAAGGTGTAGGTGCATGCTGACGTGGTGTCTGAAGTGCGGGGTCGTTGACGCGCCTGTCTCTGGGAGCAGGAGGCGAGTGTCTGGGACACTCGCGAGTAGCATGGCGCCCCCGTCTGCTCTGGGAGCGGCGCGAGAGCGTCTGGGATGCCGCATCGGGGTTAGCATCCGCGCGGAGTGGGTGGAAGGTCTGGGACGTTCGAGCCACCGATGTCAACTACTCGGGGAGCAACTAAATACCTTGATTTAATTTTTACTTTAAATTATATATTTTACTTAATATTTTTAATATTTTATTTTACATTTTTTCAATTCTATTTATTATGAAATCAAAAAAAAATTATATATAATTTTTCCATTATTTTTGATTATTTAAAAAAAATTAAATGTATTTTTATGTAATTTTAATACAATGGTCAAATTAAGAACAAATCTTATGTTATCTTTTATTTAAAATACACTATTGTAACAGTTTTAATTAAAAAATTTATAAGTTAATATTATAGAAATTTTATTTTACCACTAAATTTATATTTTTATTTTATATTGATATTATTACTTATAATAATATTAAATTAACTATTTATATTAATATTTTTTAATTAATTGAAATAATATTTTAGAAAAAGCTTAATAATGATTACGATAGATAAATTATAAATATTAAACTACTTTTCACTCATTTATAATTAACACCTATTATTATCATAAGAATTATTTATAATATTTCCATCAAGAAGATGCTCTAATATTAATGTAGATTAAATCATTTGATTTTATTATTAATGCTATAGCTTAAAAAATAAACATTATAACATTTTTATAAAAACATATATGTATATATGTATTTGTTTAAATAATTAAATCATAAAGAAGTATTTAAAAATTGTAAAAAACAAGAAAGTATGAAATAAGTATATATATATATTTATATCTAATTAAAACGAGTCTAATTAAATAAATATTGTATATTCCTATAAAAATTCGTTGATATTTTTATATTTATTATATTGCAAACAACGTAGTCTTCATGCAAGTGTAAAATTTTTAATATATTTAATTTAACATATTAGTTATCAAACAATAGTATCAAATTTTAAAATAATAAATATTTACTTCAAATAGATTAATGATTTTGTATTTTCATGAATTATTCATACTTTATTAATCACGATTATATATATTTATTTACAGTATTTAGCACGTTGTTTTATATGAATAATAAATTTACATGTAATTATTTAAGACTATATATAATGAACAATTAAATATTTTTTCAAAAAACGTGATATATGTATAAAATGATAGTGTCAATATCAGGAATATTTTTTATGCTAATGCTTTTGACGTATCACTATTCTGGGTTTTCGCCATTATTGAATCAGGAGTGTAATCTACATTTTGTGAACTGACAGTATGTCTTTACGATACTTACCCCTGAGCCAAGGCGAAACATTAGCATTTATTTTTTCCTCGTTTTCGTCATTTCTCGGTAAGGATATTCTGGCGGTTGACTACTGGACGATTATATGCGGCGCGGAAAATAGTACCGCTACCGTCGCCACCAGGGTGAACAGAGTAAAGGCGATCAAGCAAAACCTGGAAATGTATATGTCAAGATGATAACGTATGGTTCATTAGAACTTTGAAAGTTAGGAAATTAAGTGTTGATGATTTTTTTATTATAATTAAGTATATTTAAGTGGTTGTTGTTTCATTTGGAAAAGTTAAGCCATTTGATACTAATTTTTAACTGAAGCTAATCAGGTTCGGAGTTTTTTTTTCTTTAATAATGTAGCTAAATTATAAGAATTTATAGGAAATAATTATTAATGTACCAACATATGTAAAGATTATTTTGTTTTACAAGTTGTAATTTTGGAGTTTTACTAAATTTTAAAGTATCTTTACTTTAATACTTTACTTTATGTATATACCAATATATTTTTTTTATTAATATGTTTTATATGTAAATTTCTTGAACATACTTCATCAAAAATTTTCTAGAATTTTTATCATTAATTTTGGACTTCTGGTACCGGTATGCATATACAGCGAGGTGGTTACGAGCTATATTTTAAAAATACTTAGAAAATCTAAAGTACGGAAAATGAAAAAATGAGTGAGTGGAAAAATAATAAAGGAGAAAAAGAAGGAAAAGTGGGTTAAATAATGAAAGTGTCGAGGAGAGTACTGGGGAGTTATAAGAGAAAAAGTAAAAGTACATCAAAAAAGGTTATGAGTGGGAAGGAAGAGGCCTCGAACGTGGAGCGAGAGGACGACTCACTGAGCGCAAAAAACAAAGACGGAGTTGGCACCGTCTGCGGACAGAGCACATCAACCAAAAATATGCTCATAAAGCAGGAGAGGAGCATGGAGATCAAAAGGAGCAGTTTGAGAGGAACGAAATGAGGCAGTTTGTAATTAATTCTAAGTGGAAACAAAAAATTACAAAACAAGGTTAGTTTCGAAACAGTAAAAGAGAAGGAAAAAAGAAAAAATCTAGAAGAGCTAAAAAATTTCTAAAAGAGTAGATAGAAAGAAGAAGGGTAGAAAAAGAAGAAGTGGATAGAAATAATAGAGAATTACGCGAGATGCTGGAAAAAATCAACATAAAAATAAAAATGAATGAAGAAAGAAAAAGAGAGTGGGATAGGAAATTAGAATACAGTATAAAAGAGATAGAAGCAAAAATGGCTGAAGTAGAAGAGACAAATAAAGAATGGATACAAGTAATAAAAAATATAAATAATAGACAATTCAGAAAGAAACACAATAGAAGAAAACAATCTAACAAAGAGTATTGAAGGATAAGGAAATGAAGCACAGAGTGGGAACTTTTGAAGCAGAAGGAGTAGCAAATCAATGACATCTCTAACTAGCGGAGGCAGCTCACTCAGCAACAGATCCAATCTAACGGAGTGGGAGACGAAATATTTTAGAAGGATGATGAAGGATAAAGAGAGCAAAGATAGAGAGAAAAATATAGTAATAAGAGAAGTAGCAGGGAAGAGACCGTGAGGAAAGTTATTAATGAAAGAGTAGCTGAATTCATAAAAAAGAAGTTGGAGGTGGACGCAAAGATAGGTAACTGTTGGTGGAGCGGTCGTGTACTAATCGTGAAACTAGAAAGTACGGAAAAGAGAAATGAGGTACTGGGGGACAGAAAAAAAATAATGGGCACAGAGATTTATCTTTAACAAGACTTCAGTTTTGAGGACAGAAAAGAATAAGAGCAGATCAATGCGTGCGTAAAGAAATTCAGAGAAAAGGGAAAATTTGTCATAGCTGGATTGGAAAAAATATACATAGATGGAAAATGACTGAAATGGGAAGGAGAAGAAGCGAGAGAGATGATCAGAAAGAAAATAGAAATGTTGACAAGAAGGGAAGAACACCAAAAGACAAGAAAGTATGCAACACAGAAAGGAGAAAAAATGAAAAGGGAGTAACACAGCAGGATAAAGAACAGAACGAATAAATAGAAGAAAGTAAAAGAAGAGAGGACAAGGATAAACTAGAGGGGCAAGAAGCTGGGAAAACAGTAAAGCGAAGAATTTAGAATAAAGAAGGAATAATAAAAAGGTGCTGAAAGAAAAACAAATAAAGAATCAAGACTAAACAAAACAGAAAAGGGAAAGAAAACATAAAGGATATTATACTGGAATATAGCAGAATTTTGGGGAAAAGATAGAGAATTTTGGAAGTACATAGAAGGAATGGATTATATTTGCCTCGCAGAAACATGAGTGGAAGGGAAAGATAAAGAGAGGTGCACAAGCATACTATCCAAACAGATGTAGTGGAAAATAATTGCTGCAACGAGAGAGAAAAAGAAAGGCAGAGCGAAAGGAGGTATGATAATAGGAATCAAAAAGGACTGGGACATAATAATTGAGGAATTTGGAGTATCAAAAGAAGAAGGAATGTCCATAACAAATATTAAAACTAAAGAAGGAGGGAGAGCTATTGAAATATGAGGTCTATACTGCAACGGGCATACAGGAAAACAAATGAGCAAGATAGAGAAAAAGAGCTACAACGGGGAAACGGATATAATAGTAATGGTATACTTAAGCACTAGGATCGGAAACGTAGGGAGATATATGGGTACAGATGAAGGAAAGATGAAAATAAGATATAGTAAAGACAAAATATAGACACAAACAGAAAGGATAGGGAAGAACGGTTGGCATATACTTAATGGAGCGGTGACAGGAGATGAAGAAGGAGAATATATATATGCTGGATCGAGACGGAATACAGTAATAGATTTGCCAATAGTGGATGAAGGATACAAAGAGAAAACGAGAGAATTCAGAGTAGAAAAAAGGGTGGAGTTAGGAATCAGCAAGCAAAGAAATAACAATAAAAAAATGGAAAATTGGAATATCGAAAATATAAAATATAAAATATGGTGGGACAAAGAATATGTAAGAGAGAACAGAAACATTAAAAAAATATACGAGCAATGGAAAGAAGGGAAAATATACAGAGACAAATATACAGAACAAAGGAATAAATGGAGAGGTACATGCCAGGATAAAATAAGAAATAAAAAGAGAAGGAAGAAAAAGAAATGAGAGAAATTAAAACCGAAGGAGATATATGGAAATATTTAAACAAGGAAAGAAGAAAAAAAAGATCAAAGATGGTAACATAAGTAAATAGAGCTGGATAATACATTTGCGGTACTTTTACAAGACAAAACAAAAAGGGAAAAAGAAGGAGAAGGGCAGACAAACAGATATACAAACAAGGAGAAATACAAAATAGAGAAGTAGGATTTCTATGAAAAGTGGAAAAATCTCATACAGAAGAAAGCCCCTGGCATAGGTGGAATAATGAATGAAGCCTGGATCTATGCAAGAGAAGAAGTAAGAAGTAGATTGCTAGAAATAATAAAAAGTTTTTTGGAGGGACAGAAAATACCAGAAAACTGGAAGTTTGAAGTTATCATACCAATATATAAAAAAGGAAATACCTCAGGTCCGAGCAACTACAAAGGACTATCAATGCTTCCCACCGGATACAAAATATACACAAATATACTGAAAGATAAATTAGAAGAAGAAGTGGAAAGTAAAGAAATAATTCCGGAGCGGCAAGCAAGAAGGAAAGGCAGATCCACAAAAGACAACATATGTACGTTGCAGTATATAACAATTAACGCCATAAAAGCAAAGAAGAAAATCTGTGTGCTGTTTGTGGACATCAAGGCTGCCTTTGACACAGTGGACAGAAGGAGACAATGAAGGTAAATGGAATAGATAGAAAACTAATAAACCAGATAAGAAAAATATACAAGGGCACATAGATAAAAATAAAAACAAAGGAAGCCTTAACAGAACAGGTAAAGATAGACAGAGGACTCAGCCTTGCCTGAGTCCTCTGTCTATCTTTACCTATTTTATTATGCAATATTTCAACTCCTCTTTAACGTATACATAGCGAGACTCGAAGAACTGAAATGGCAGAATATCGGAGGCACAAAAATAGATGGGAAAAGAATATGGTAGCTAACTTATGCTGACGACATAGCTCTTATAGCAGAAAACAGAGATGCGATGAAAGAAATGATGGCAGTTTTAAAAAAATTCTTGTAGAGTAGGAAATTAGAATTGAAAGCGGATAAAACAAAAATAATAATCTTCAAGAAAAGCAGAAAGGAAAACAAATTAAGATGGATGTGGAAAAAGAAGGAAATAGAAGAGGTTAAGACATTCAGTTACCTAGGATATATTTTTATTAAAAATGGTGGAAATAAGGAACACCTAAAGGAGAGAATACAGAAAGTAAGGATAGCAATAAAGAGAACATTGAGTTTAGCGGAAAGACGATGCTACGGAGATTTTTAAATGAAAAAAATGCTATTCAACTACCTAGTGAGAGGAGTATTGAAATACGGAGTGGAAATATGGGGTGACGAAAAGGTAGAAGAATTGTAAAAATTAAGACAGACTAGTACAAATGGATCCTGGAACTGGAATTCTGTACCCTTAGATATATAATTTATGAAAAAACAGATGAAGCAAAATTAGAAATAGTATGGAAAAAAAGAATCAGAAGGTATGAGGAGAAAGTAAACGAGCAACCACAGTACAAATAGACCAAGAAATGCTTGGAAGAAAAAAAGAGAGAAAGAAGCAGAGACGAAGTTGGCCCGGAGGAGAAATAGCTAAACGAAGTAAGAATCAGCAAGACCCAAATGAGTATATGGGACAGAAAAGGCAAAAATAAATACGAGCTGGTAAAAAATAGGAGAATAGACATTGAAAAACAGAAGAGAACTAACAAAATAGAGGGAGCAACATATAACAGATGGTACAAAAAAATAAGAGGGAACGGATTACCGAAATACATGAAGAATACTAAAAATATGAAAAGAATAACAAGAATAAGATGCTGAAACATCGTTTCAGGAGGAAAATATTGGATGAACGAATAAGGGAGGAGATGCCAGCTACGTAAGAAACACAGAGGGGATTGGACACATAATCACAAAATGCAAAGAGACAGAAAAAGAAACTGCAGTAATGAGAAAGAAAAACAGATGGAATGAAGAAAAAATAATGGCAAACTATAAAGAAGGAATAAAAGACAAAAAATTATTTAGTATAATAAATAGAATAGAAAATAAGAAAGAACAGAACAAGAAGAAGAATGAAACACAAAAGAAGAAACAACAAAGCGGGAGAAAAGAAGAGGACACATAGAAAACAGAATTAGTGAATTAAAAAACTATAGATGTATAAAAGAGTAAATTTTTCCAATGATAAAAGGAGTATATAAGAACGTATAAAAATGTATAAATGTACAGATGCAATATACATAATGAATAAGATAGACTATAACATAAGCTAATATATGTGCAAATGTAAAAATGTTTCGGAAGTCCATTCCAAAGCCGATAACCAGAATTGTATCAATAAATAAATAAATATTATCATTCATTTTTAATAGTTATCCGGTAAAGAATTTTACGATAAAAAATTTTATTTAAAAACTCAATGAAATCATACTTAAATTATTTCGACTTATTTCAATTTTATATTTATATACAGTTGATAACAAATTTACATTTAGATATGAATTATATTATTAATTACGTATTATTATTATTCAATTATGTATATCAACTAAGTGAAATTTTATTTTCTGTTGTACAATAATTATTATCTACTTAGCATTTGACTATATGAGACTAATTTTGAGCAAAAATTCAAATAAATATTTTTATTAAAAATTTATTGAAGTATTTCAAATTTATATAAATATAGATTCTTATATAAAAAAACCTTTTCTGTAATATCAAATCAATTACTAATTTATAATTATTTGTAAAATTCAATTTTGTGAAAGTAAACGAAATTTTAAATATTCAATTATATAAACAGTACAAATAATTTAAAATAATATATTCATTAGAAAAAAAATGAACAAAATGTTATTTTTAGTATAATTTATTCTCCTATCGGCATTTAATTTATTTATTAAAATTATTTATTTAATATCTTATGTAATAATTTTATTTTATATTATATTGGGAGATAATGCAGCTTATATTTATAAATATATTGTTACGTATCTAAGCAGTCGCAATTATATATATTCTTTGATAATTGAATCGCGAAATTTTCTCCAGAATTCGTTCTGCCCTAGCCGAATCGGTCAAAGCGTTTCGGCCTTCGTAAGGTTCGGAATTATCAATAAAGAAAACGCGAGTTAATTAATATTGTACTTTTAATTATATCTCTTAATGAATGAGAGATAGAGAGAGAGTGAGATGATGTGTATTACAATGGTTCGTGTCGCAAAAAAAACTAAGTGCCGATTGTATATAAAAAATAGTGATGAATGCTAAAGAAAAGAGAGTGGGCCCGAATCGGAATGATTCAAAGGAGAACCGATCTCCGAACCGAAGTACGAATTGAAAATGAATTCCCCATACGTTTCATTCGATTTGACTCATTACTTGCGCTGTATGGAGAATTGTAAAATCCGCAAATTCTTCCTCCGAGTGTTCCTGCTTGATTATCGTTCGGTCAGTTGTCTCCGGTGTTGTCTTTCGATTGATCTCTGGGTATTCATTGTCACCTTCGATTTTCAATTTTCACAATTTGGCGAATTCGGAAGTTCTTATTACTCGCGGGTTTCACGTTACTCGCGACTCATTTCGATTCCCTTATTGTTAATTTCCTAATGTTTTGTCTACGTTTACTAACGCGAGTACAACTTATTCGTCGCGTATGCGATTGCAATATTACATACGTGACAATATTTACATTATTTTTCATTTATATTAATCTTAATTAGTAAATTTTTAAGAACTTTATAACTAAAGTAACGTAGATAATATTATGCTAATAATAAATTAAGAATTAATATTTGTAATTAAATTGATTTGTATGAAATTTTTAGTTGGGATAGGCGTCATTCAGCTCTCTTTTAATATTTATAAAAATTTAAATTTTATATAGATCATTTTATATAAGATTATAAAATTCATTTAAGTAATTCAAGCACAAATGATTTTAATAAAAAAAGAAAAAATGGAATCATGACAAAATTTTTTTTACGATGAATTAATTTGATTTAGACCAAGACTTACCTATCTACAACCATGGCGGCAAATTTCCAGTCACTGATCACTTCAGCTTCAATATCGGACTTCTTCATACGTCCAGTTATGAACTGCAACTCTCTCAGAATTGTATGGAGTTCCCGTTGGGTGCCACTAAGAGGCAGTGATGCGGAGGTTTCTTCGACGGTGGCGGGTCGCCCCGAGAGTGGTGTCCCGTACACTGACCTGTACCACTCATTTCTGCTATAATTGCTTTTTTAAAAAATTAGAACTTTTCTTAATTTACATCAATTTCAGAGCATAAATAGTCTAGCTCGATCACATATATGGTTGTGATAGGAAAAGACGTTTGGTCTACCGCTTTAAAACCAAAAATTTTTACGCTAAATGTTATCTGGTTGTTAAATGCTCTTAAAATTTATATACAAGTTACTTTTATGCAAGTCAATAAAAAAAAAATAACTTATTTTTTTTTACTTTAAATTGTTTTCGCACAATTTTAAGTAGGTATATGCACATAGAATATAAAAATAGATCTACACTTTTTAGGAAGTAACATTATTTAATTTTTTAATATATTAATTGATTTTTTTAGTTGATTAACATGTAAACTAATTTTTGCAATTTACTATGAATACAAATTTTAAATTTAAAAAAATAACTAAAATATTGTAATATAAATGGAAAAAGTATTGAAATTAGTAGTTAAAAAAAATAAATAAATCGATAAATGTTGCAATAACTTCACTAATAGCAATAAATTTAATTTCTTTTTCAATTGATCACCCAATTTTATTTTACTTTTCAAATAGTAAATTATTCATGTACCAAAGATACATTTAAATAGTATCAGTACATGCGTAATTGTTGCAGAAATGTTTTAATTATTGTCTAAAATTCTTTTATATAATTAATTTCTATTTATAATTTACTCTATATATCAAATAAGAATCAGCTAAAATAAATATACTTCTATATTTATTATTTTATTGTTAAATATAAATTAAAATTATAACATTTTCATTTTATTAATTTTCTTTTTCTTTTTTAAATTTTCAAAGCAAAATAATATTGAATTTGTTGAATTTTATTCAAAGTTAAGATGATCTTATTTCTTATTTAAGGCAAATTTTATTAGAAAAAAGTGTTTAAAAATAGATTGATATTTAGTCGCGATATTATAATATCTCATTATTTTTGAAATGAAATTAAATAAAAATATATTTTGTCTGGTGTAATCAATAAGTTTTAATTAAGTTTGACTTCAGGTCGGATGAAGATACTAATAGATATCGAAACGTTGTGAGCAATAATAATTTATTTTAAATGAGTTTTTTTAGCTCAATTTTAATAAAAAAAGAATTGCTTCAATGTTATACGATTTCAAAATATGCATGATTTCATTTTATAAAAATTTTCACCTTTTTTCATTTTATTTAATATAAATAATTTAAACTGAACTTAATGCAATTAGTTATTTTATGCATAAAGCTTTTTTTATTGATTATAAATAAAGAATTGATGAATTTAAACAATTATAACGGGATTAAAAAATAAAAAACAAAGTTTAATTTTAGTAAGTTCCTGCGGCGATTGTACAAAGATGCATAAAAACCTTATGTAGCTGGAGGTAGCATTTTGATTGCTATTTATGTGACGAAAATCATCATCTATATCTAGGACGTTTGCTAGTAGGCTTTTGCTACTCCTTTCCTGTAGTTCTAGCTCTTTCATGCGGTTGCTCATGAGAATCGTTTTTCTCGTGATCTTTTTGCCAGGACGATCCATCCTAAGTATCCAAGGCAGCCATTGAAGGAAAACCGTCTTTGTCTGAGGGTGACCAGTATACATAAGAACCTGAATTAATACTCTCGATTCTCTTTACTTTATTAATTTTATCGCAATTAATTTGATTTATTTTTTGAATTTTTTTTTATAATAATTCGAAATTTAATTCTCAAGTTTTTTCGATATAGAATCACAGAAATCAATGTTGGAAATTAGGAGTAACTTATTTATTGAGAGAGATTATGTGTTTATCATTCTGATGAAATTTTACTCATTTAAATTGAAAATGCGATTAAGAATCACAGTATTAATTTTATCTATTCAATATTTTATAATTAAAAATTTTTTAAATATTAGAAAATTCAATTAATTTTTTACATAAAAAAATTATGATAAATGATTAACTTTAATTTTTAATATTTTTTTTAAATTGAATTAATAAAACAAGCTATTGAGATAATTATCAATGTAATTATTTATAATTATAAAACATATATATATATGTATGAAATTTTTAATAATTTAAATTTAGTTAATCATAATTCAATTTATATAATACTTTAATATAAATACATATAAATACATTACATATATCTTTATATACAAACAATCTTTAAAAATATTAATAAAATGTATAATAAAATACAAAATTAAAATATTAATAGGGACATAAAGCAGAAAAATAAGATTCAATTATTTTATTTTTAAAATTATTTTAAAAAAATATTTAAATTATTATTAATATTATTTTCAATATATTATATTAATACTCTAACTTTAATTCATTTATAGAAGAAAATTTAATTAATTTATATATGAAAATTAAAATTAATTGCCACTTTTGTGACGCTTACCAAATTTGGCATCTCGTAATTATCTGGTTTCCGATGATGATAGTTGAGGACAAGGACGGTGAGCACGACACTACTTGCCACCATAAACATTATGCAATTGAAGTAAGTTCCTGAAATCGGCCCGAGGAAAAATCCCGACCAAAAAACAGCGATTAGTCTTAAGATTTAATTTGGGAGCTGTTCCATAGATTGTAGAAGGAAAGATAGATATTGAAGAATATGTAATTGTTTCTCTTTTTTTGTTTCTATTTTTGCTATAATTTTTTCAAAGTAATGAACTTTTAAATTTTATATAAAATTTCAAAAAATATATTTATAGCTACTATAAAGCTCACTGAAAAAAAATTATACAAATACTTTTCGAATTGAATAGTGAAAAAATTCTATTAGCAGGTATTATTTTTTATTTAATGCAGTAAACTCATATTTTATGTAACTTATATTTTTCAATATTGGTTCTTATTTCTTTACCTATATATATTATGATAATTGATTATTATTTTAAATTTTATAAACATTTTGTTAATTATTAATAGCACTTACAAATTTTTGTTTTAGGCATAAATTTACTTTAGATTAGTTAAATATAATTTTGAATTTATTATTATATTGAATATGATTATTATAAAATAATATTGAGTTAAATCAACATAAATATTCATTAAATACTTTTAAATTAATATAATTTCTTATAAAGTTTAATTATATTTTTTATGTAAACTAAATATATGTGAAGTTCTTAGGTTTTATATATGTTCTATTAATAACTTTTTTTTTAAGGAACATAAATTATATTTATTATGTATTTATTCTCATAAATTTTATCTGTCTTTCCTTTTTGTTAAAATCATGAACAGTCTCAAAAAAAACCATATATTTTTTGAAAAATACTTGAAATGTTTTTTTAGTAAATTTATTATTTTTGTGAAGAAATTATAGATATTATAAATTCTTTTAGAAAATATTTATAGTTTAGGTATATTCTATGAATTAAATATTATTTATTAAAATTTATTTATCTTTATATACTATAAAAAATCAACATTTTTTATATGCAATAAATTCTATTGTGAATAAACATCAAAATTATTATCGAAATTTTTAATATTATATTTCTAAAAAAGGTTGATTTTTCTATACTGAATAAGAATAAGAATAAATAATCACAGTTACTGAGAATTAAGTTACAATTCAAAATATTTAACTAATATAATTTTAGTGTCTTATTTAAATTTAATTGTTTAAAAAAAATATTTATTTTTATTTTTAAAAACACTATAAAAAATCTTTTTAAGAACAATTATATTCAATACAGTAATCATATATTTAAATTGAATATCGAAACTGAAAAAATATTAACTCATATAAAATTACATTTATTTATTTATTTCTAATATTTGTACTATTGTTCGAAAAATCGTACTGAAATTTAAAATATATCAAAGATTCTTACTAGGAATTATATGCTTATATTGTTTTCTTTCATACATTATTTTTAACTTTAAATTAAATATAAAAAATAACTAAATAATTTTTGTTTGAAATTAATCAAATTATATTTAATTACGTTATGAATTGGTTAATTCTTTACCAATGATTAAATTAATATTAATTTATTTGATTAAACATACCAATATGTGAAATGTTATTAAATAATTTTGTAGTTATATTTACATCTGCAAGATTCACTACTTATAAGAAAGTCGAGAACAAGAAAAAAAAACGTAAAAAATAAAAATAACATATTTAAAATGATAAAATTAATAATATGAAATTCATATATTGAAAGTGCATAAAATAATAATTATTTACTTACTTTTTAGTCGAATATAAGCAAGAAAAAATTTTGCCTCGTGTGCATACACTTAGAAGTGGTATTAGAATATTGTGGAAATTAATATAACTTACAAGGTTTATAATGTTAGTAATACTCTTTTTTACTTATATTTAAACATGCACAGTAAAGTATTATTGATTATAATAATATTGAAAATGCGAATATGACACATCCTATTTATACATATTTATACATATTCAAAATTTAATATTTATATACACTCTTCTTAGATATTTATGTACAAACTAAAATTATTATATATAAAAAATATATTTTTATTCTGTAGTCTACTTTAATGAAAATAAAATAAGCTTTACGTGTCATTAATAAAATTACTATCAAACGCTTAGAATTTTTAATAAAACTTACATATTTAAATAATTATTTATTGAAATTTAAAGAAATAATAGCGTTGTCTGTAAATTTATTTATTATACATAAACAAAAATAATAAAAATACTAAAATATAATAGTATTTATATATTGGAGAATAATAAAGTTTTTTATGTTCATAAGCATAAAATATACAGATAGTAAAACAAATAAAGAAATAACCTTAAGTAAGTAAAGGAGGATAAAATATTTTTAAAATAATAAATAATTAAAAATTAAATAAAATTAAAATTAATTTTATTACCACTCAATACATGAATTTACGTATGACTTATAGACATATAAAAGTGAAATTTAAAAGCCTTTCTTACTAATTTTAATGCTAAAAATTATTGTCAAACAATAAATAAATTATAGAAACTACAAAAGTAGAAAAAAATAATATTACTACATACATTAATTGTAATTATAATAATACAATTTTAGATATCATTTCTTATATTTTTCATTCAAGTCGACGTGCACATTTCCAAGAAGACTTTTATTTTTGTTTGTAATTTTTTTTATTGTCAGTTTCATTGAAATAAAAACTTATACAATAAATACTAATGTATTTTTAATAATGTATCGATACAAAATATTATCACACATGAAAAAAGTTCTATGAAAAATGGAATGGAATTAATAAATTTAATGTATTAGTGATCTACCTTTTAATTGAATTCATATTATCGTATATTGTATATTATGACAAACATCAATAGAAATCATGTTGTATTTATTTTTTTTTTTAAATATTCTAATCAATTAAACTGAATTTTTAATAGATACAGATTCAGTAGGGTTATTAATTGTGAATTTTATATAAAATATTTTATTTCATTTATTAAGTAATAATATAAAAGCTTATTGTGTAACCTTGTAAATTATTAAATGATTTAAACTATTAATAGTTCTATATAATGTAATTGAGAATATAAATGACAATATTAATTTTAATTTTTATTTAATTTTTTTTTTCAATTAAATTTTAAATTTTAATAAATAGTAAAGAATTGTTTTTAAATATTTAAAAAACTTTCAGTATAATTTGAATTTGTTGCAAAGAGTATAAAATCCTAACTTGTATCTACCAATAATCAGGTATTGTATTGAAAGAGATGTGATTTTATTCATATAATAATTTTTCCTAAGAAAATGGAGGGATATTAAAAAAGTTGGATTCTGAGAATATAATTACCTATTATATTATTACAATTCATTGCCTCATTTTAATTAAAGTGGAATATACAAAATAACAGAATGCAATTTTAATTTTAAATTACAATCAGTATCTAATGTTGAGAATATTTTCCCATGGAAGAAATAAATTAAATTCTTCGATTTATTTAAATAATTAATTTAATTTTTGAAAGATAAATTAATTTGGTAATTTATTTACTAAAATAAATTAAATAAATTTCTACAATAAATTTTTGAAATTTATTTTACTCTTTTTATATAATATAATCAATAAAAATTTTTTAAAAATCTTAAACAAATTTTAACAATGCTAAAAAAAATTAAGGCTTAAAAAAAGTTTTTGTACTTAACAATTTTATAGCATTTCATTTTAATTTAAATTTTAATACTATTTATTGATTTATAATTTGTTGAATTATAAACACACCAATTTCTTATCTATTCCAATTCATCATATAGATTAATTTCTTTGAAAATCATTAATTTATATCAATATAAATTAAAAATAAAATTATTAATATTAATACTTAATAATTCATTAATAATTTTTAACAATTTTATTTAAAAAAATGATTGATAATATATTGTTTAATTTTACAATTAAAATAAATAAAAAAACTATAATTACAAAAGAAAATATTTATTAAATTATTAGGAAACAATAGTTTGCATTTTCTTTTTTATTGATGATTGAGTGTTAATTATTTAATAAGAGTATGTTGAATAATTGTAAATTTTAAATTAATATTATTTATACAAAACAAATATATGATGAAAGAGTTTAGTCATTTTAGGTTTTTTACCTTATAAATTCTCTCCATTGGCTATACTCGCAAAAATAAAATAAAAAAAAATCAGTAGCGTGCAATGATGTAGTTTCAACCCACGTGTTGCTAACCTGACCATGCCATGAGGCTACGTCCACCCAGGACGTGCGGTCACTCGTGACGGGGCCTGAGCGCTACGTATGCCACCGACACCATCGTGCCGTAGCGGTTTTCCTTGCTTTAAAAAAAACAGCAGGAACCTCACAAAGACGAGTTCCATCCCCCTGGAGGTCGATGAAGTCGTAGAGTGTTTCACCTGATCTATATTTAACTTAATAGCTCAAGCTCAAGAGCCAGTCTCGCTTGGCCAGTCCTAGCCCCTCCCGCCCTCAATAACCAACAAATCCATGAAAAAATGCCATCAAGTGCAGCTTTAGAAGCCGTCATAGCTTCACTCACCAGTTTCTCAGAATTTCCAAGCTGGTCGCCGATTGCTTAAATCGAAAAATACATACCCCCAACCGTTTGTCTGTGTTTGGCATGAAAGTCTAATAATTAACCCTCTCCCATTCATCATTTGCACTGTTATATCTTATCTTTCTAACAGATCTTTCAGAGTCAGGTGCAACTCTGTCTTCTCCGATAATGTCTCGGTTTCCTAAGGTGTCCCATACGGATCCAGGTTCGGCCCATTCTTCTTTAGCATCTACCTTCAGGATGTTCCCAATCTGGAGCCCTTTTCTATCATTCAATATGCTGGAAATCTGGCCATCATAGATACCTACGACTTCAAAGTCAGATCAACAGCTAGACTTAACAGAATGCTTTCTTCTCTTTTTCGGTTATTTGATGCCTGAAGAATAGTCTTAAATACAAAGAAATCCAAAGTCATCCACTTCATTAGGAGTCGTCGCCCGCATCCTCACATTAAATTGAATCAACGGGTGATATCCTGGTCTCCCCCCGTCAAATATTTAGGAGTCATCCTCGAGAAAACCCTTAAGTGGACTTCTAAAATAAAAGCGGTTAGATGCAAAATCATCACTATCCAAAGCCAGCTCTTCCCTATATACAGGAACTCTTTGCTCTACAATTTCTTTACAAAGAGAGCAATCATAGCCTTCATAAATAGTATTATTGCCTATGCTCTCTCCATTTGGGGTACATCCCAGTTCTTACTTCAACTTCAAAGTACCTCGGATCGGATCCTCCGCGCCTTCCTTGAATGTCGGTTGTTCATTTGGAATACCCAGATCCGATGCGAATCCAGCATTCCCCTCCTCTCTTGTTATGCTAAGGACCTAGCTTCTAAGCTGAGACTCGTGATCACCAATCACTAAAACCCCTTCATTAGAGATCTGGCTAACAGTTCTCACTTTCCCCAAACATAAGGTCAAAAGACCATCTTCCCTGATCCATTGATTAGAACCGTATCCACTGAATCAGCGTCATCCACGTCCCCACTAACTTTATAAATACTCTGCTCTTCTTTCTTTTTCTTTCATCCCCCTCTTCTGTTTCTAGTTCCTGTTCTCCCCTTCTACAATCTTGCTTCCTTCTTGTTAAGGTACTAAGAAACCTCCGAGTTAATCGAGCCCATCTCTCTTTCTTCTATCCCTACCTTCTTTTCTTCTGGCAGTTTAAATTTTTTAATCAGTAACACCTACCCGGTGATTCCAACACTACCAGCCATAATGGATTTTTTTTTGCCTTGATAATTCCACCTTCACCAAAAAAAAGAAAGACAAGTTTTTGCTCCAACCGATCCAGAGCATGTAGCTCTACTGTTTTCACAGGGGGGTGTTTCTCGAGCCCATATAGCAGTCAAACTATATATTATTCTAGGATACACTATTACCGCTATAGGCAATGTATACAAGGAGGAGTTTCCACTCCAGCTGTTTCAGAATCAGCATACCTACTGTTTTCACAGGAAAATGCTTCTAGGATCCATATAGCAGTTGAACTATACGAAGTCTACTGCACTACAGTAGTACTTGTTCGAGAATACGCTGGTACCGCTAGAGATAGTGTATGAAGGGCCACTATCGCCATCTTATATAATTGGTTCTCACCTTCATCGAAGCCCATTTTACACTACGGAGCGACGACAGACCGTCTTACACCAGTAACTGACTGTATTATAATTGGTAATGGCTAAGATCCGTTTAAAATAAGTAACCATTAAGACCGTATTACACTATATGATTATCAAGACCCGTTTACACTATGTAGCAATTTCACCCTTATACTAACAAGAAGTTCCGTTTACATTACAGTACCAGTAAACCCTGTTCATACTATTAAAGTAGAAGCTTACTTACAGGTCATAAATAAATAGTTCTTTGAAAAGATTCACTCATGCTCAGTTAAAAATTTCGTCGCTTCCCCATTTCCCAGAACCCTGGAATCTCGGCGTCCAGCTATCCTAACTGGTGGATTGCACGGGTGTCGAGCCCACTTCTGTACTCCGTGCGTAGAGGAGCAACTTGACTTCTCCACTCCGACCCCAGCAATCCATCCGTCGGGAGAAAGAGTAATTTCGTTACAAGCTGTTATATAGCCTTTACTTTTATGACGTTACACTAGCCATTATACATGTATGACCAATATCTTGTATCTCAATTAACAATTTTTTAATAATTCTATCTGCATTTATTTATGAAACAAGAAAAAGCATTATAATGCTGTACAGAAAACATAAAAATTCTGTTTTTCATAGAAAAACTTAGTTTTCTTATGTAATTTATTAAAATTTTTGCAGTAAAAGTGAACGGCTTATATGAAAGTAAATATACGTAATAATGGAATTTTATTCATATTTCAAATTGGATCCTAAATAAAACTTGCATAATTTTTAATTGTAAATTAAATTTAAATTGCTTAGTTTTAAATAATTTCTGATCCATATTCGTATATGCATATAAATTATATAATAATATTTTTTTACCTAAATTCTCCATAATAATTCTGTGTAATACTATCTTAAATATCATCTATATACTATATAAACGATATAGTAATATATGTAAAAAATTCAATTTAGAAATGGTATTATAAGTTATATGTATTATATGTATATATTTATTAATCATTGATTACTATAATATTTCATATTACTATAATATATAATATATATGTATATTATTATTTTATCGATAAAAACGGAATCTATCTTATATAAATTAAGTTCATTTATTTTAACTTTCTATTTTTAATTTTTGATTCTTCTATTTGCTCATTTTATATTTTAAGCTTATATCATATTTTATCCATGCATAAAAGCTAATTTTTAAAAGGCCGAAGTTTAAAGACCTGTCATTGATAGTAATAGAAATACGCTGTCACATAAAAATTGTCTAAAAATGAGCTTATGAAAGAATATTTTCTTTTTTTTAATTTCCATTTCTCATTCCTCGCAATTATCAGTTTTCTTGTCGAGTTTTTTGTATTCATCTTTTTTAATCATGCACTAGTTTATTGAATTTTTTGTCCAAATGACCATGATCACTGTGTCGATATTTAGTGTCTTTTTACATTTATGAATATATATACAGAAACTTTAAACAGAAACCTAAATGTCGTATTCAGTGGATAAGATCTTAATAATTTTAGAATTACAAATTATTTATGAACATGCTGTACATTTATGTTAATGTATATTTAAAAAAAAGCTTAATATATTAGTATTTTAATTATTTTTTATATTTCACGTTCATATTTTCATAAAGATTTTTTACTGATATTCGTATTTTATAATAATAAAATATAAACTTCAAATCATGAATTTTTATTTTTAATATTTACAAATATAAAGTTGAAATTTATTTATTTAAAGCAATTATATGACCTTTTAGTTACTAATACAATTGATGAAATAAATACATTAGTTTATTGAATTCAAATCATGCGTAATTATTAATTTATTTTTTAAATTATAGTTATTTTCTTAAAAATTTTTAACATTAATTTTGTGAAATAGAATAGAAAACCCTACTTACGTCATATGCTCTGGACTTTATTATAATTACACTGAATTATAAAGCCAATCGTAATTCACAGATCAAATAAAAAAATTATATGAATATTGCCGAAGATCTAATAAAATGTATGAATTAGAGAATTTAATATTATAAAATAAGTACTTATTAAAAAATGACTCACAATAACTATTCTGAAAAATTTATCGGTTACTCTATTTGTATATGAAGGATCGTTAAAGCTTCTTTAATTTTGATAGAAAACAAGAAGCTAATATTTGTTTCAAGAACTATCTAATTCTTTGATGCTTAAAAATAAATAAAACTATACATCACTCCTAGTGTTTGCAAATCCGTATTCTGATTCAATATTAATTTCCAATAATATCAATATATTACTTATGTTACCTAAATATATGTAAATGCATGTATATTTAAAACTGAATTATATTTCTAAAATTTTATTATTATTTATTTGTTATTATTACATTAATATTGATATTTTATAATACTCATTAAATAATAAATCTATAAAGAATATTATCAATAATTATTGAAAAATATTTTGTAATATATATTATATTTAATTATAAGTAATCACATTCAGTCTCAGACACATTCACATATAGACAAAATATTGTACATATTATTATGTATATTTTATGTACAATTTAGACAATTTATATATTGCATTATTGTAATATTACATGAGAGTTTTGCATATATAAATTATTTATAGTTTGTTCATATATCTCAAAGAAATAATTTGTTTTATGTTAAGTAATTATTATATGTTAAAAATGAAAATAAAGAAATTCAATTATACGTTAAAAATTAAATTGATTCTTATTTAAATAAATTATATATCCTATTAAAATTTATAATAGAATATGAATTATGAAATATAACATGGACAAATTTAGAAAATATAAAATATTCAGGAATTTTTAGAAACTAATATTATAAGTTTAAATTAATTGAAAATAAATGACAAGTTGACATCGGTGTAAAAAAAATTATATATAGACAGTAAATTATTTCCAATAAAAGTAGATATAAATAATAGAGTATAATAATTAATAAATTAATTTATTTAATATTTATAATATTCTCGTTTGTTTATGTTACTTAAAATAACTCGTCACTCCATTTTTTTGCATATATTTTCATATCAATGTAGTATAAATAATAAGGTGAAATGCTAAGATATCATCATAATTAAAAATAATTGTTTATCTGCACTTAATTAAAATTAAAGGTATGTATCTTTATGCAGTAGAATTATATTTATTCCTTTATTACTATATCATGATAGGAAAGGAGGTTGTAACAAAGCGGATATTTCATTAAACGTGATACTTATAACGTGAAGTCGAGGATCGATATCTGAAGAGGCTTAAAGATGACAGGTGCAAATGAAGAACTTTGTACCATAGTAATTGTCTTGATGTGAAGAAAAAGTCAGTAATTTACGTTTATGTACACGATAAAGTATTTTTAAAAATCGCCCTCTAACTTTTAAATGCATGTATCAATCCTTTAAATAATTAGCACTTATTTTTTTTATTATATATATTAATTGTAATTCTTATATAAATATAGTTAAATAATTTAGATTAAAAATATGCATTTAATGTTCATATTTAATTTAACTTCAAGATATAATTTTCAATATAAATTCAGACTTCATTATATTATAAAAATGAACTAAATCTAAATAATTAATAATATTTATAATATAGCAGTAATGAATATTAATTAATAGTAGCCAGAAATGTATTTATATAATATATTTAATTTTATGAAAATCTAAAATTATATAAATAAAAATACTTGTAAGATCGGTGGATAAATGAGTAGTTTGTGTAGTTAGTGCAGTAGTAGAAGATTAGTTTCTAATGGAAACACCCAGTAATAATTTATATATAAGCTGAGAAATATAAAAATGCATGAATGGTTGTGATGACATAATAAACGTATTACTTGTAGACTTTACACTTCCTCTATATAGGTGTTTTCGTATTTGGACATTTTTTAATATATTGAATTTTAAAATTACTAAGGTTCGGGTAAGTAATTATGAGTGTGTGGGATTTGCGTTGATTCTAATTCCTATTTTGCAATCATAATATTTTTTTTTTTTTTTTTTTTTTTTTTTTATATTCTCTTTTATTTTATTTTTTTTTTAAACTCTGTTTTAACCATCTCATTTAATATTTTCACGATATTCATTCCATTTATAAAGTACACGGACAAAGGTCTCTTGATAGTCCTTATTCAATAATTATGACCATTCTAAATAGCCTTGATCTTAACGAAGATGCTCTATTATATTAACAGCAGGTAAACATTATTATATGAAGGTAGGGAAGGTAGATATTTGGAATTTTCAGGATCTTTTCTGAAGCAATTTCCTCTGGAAAGAAGTAATGCGCTATTTATTTAGTAGAACTACATTTCTAGTTGTGAAGAATAATGAATAACAGTTTTAAATCAAGTAACTTTTGAATCAATTTCTTACTTCTGTTACTTCATCTTTTATTTTAGCCTTTCCTGTCTCTATATTGCTCCAATACAAAAAATAAAAAGAATTAATGCTTTGTAATATTGTAATTTTCACTTCCCTTCATCATTTCAAATCTGATTATTATCAGTGTTCCTGTACTTCTAACACCTTTTTATCGTTTAATATTATTTGACTTAATAGAGCTAATGCCTTAATAATAAACAATGTTTTTATTTTTTCAGGAAGTCTCTTTAAAAAGTATCTTCAAAAACATATTTTTCTTCCTTGTTGCTTGTTACAGTTATCTTGTATAGTTGAAATAATTGTCAATTCATTATGCTTTCAATAATTTCTGGAATCGAAATTTAAAAAACATTAAGAACTTGTAGTAAATATCAAATGTAAATTTAAATTTTTCAACGAATTTAACTTATAAATATAAGCAGAAAATTTAACAAAACCTACATATCTGTAAGTTTTAAGATAACTATATATAAAAAATTCAAATGTATTCGTTATGTGCTTTATAATCCTCTCACAAGAATAGAAAAAGTTTAAAAAAAGAAAGAAATAAAAAAATAAAAAATGTAAATTTAAAGCTAATAGTGTGCTTATGGGAATTGATATGCTGATAAACTAATTTTTACAAATTTTATTAAATAGAGGTGTCACCAAGAAATCCATGTCATAAGGATACTATGTACATAATCACTTGGCACGTATAAAATAATTCTCATACAAATATCGATCCCGTCTAACTTTCAATCTGTCAGGTATCGATGGCGTAGCTAGTAATGGTTCGAGCCATTAGAGCTAGTGATTGACGCCCTGGAACTTCACCGCCAGGAGGGGGGAAGCCAATGCTTCTGCTGGTCACTGATAACTTTGGTCTACGAAAATTCAGTATTCACAGCTGGAAAATTGCATCAGAAGATATGGAACCATTGTACATGTTTTTTCGAACCTGGACGTCATCTTGAACTTCGCATTTATTTTCACCCACACCACTCGGCATTGTACGACCGTTCCTCCATCTGGATATTCACGTAGAAAAAAAAGACGAAGATTCGACATAATTCGACCATCTCAGAGCGGGAACAAGTAAGTTTAAGTATTTTTTTTTTAAAAAATAGGCTTCTGAGGCAGGCCTCTACTCACCTCTGGTCTAGCCCAGAACTCGTGCAATTTTCTCGAGGGGAATCTCCTTTTAAACTTTATAAAGATTTATTCAGTCTAGAGAATGTACTATTTTAGCATATTTATTTTAATATATAAAATATTATTTTATTTTTTAATATTAAGCATACATAGTCTGTATAAAAGTATTTGTATGTTTTTAAGAAACTATTTATCGTAGTGATTTCGAGAAGGTTGGGAAATGTGGAGAGAGAGGGAGTTTTTTCTATTTATTAATTTATGTTTTTTTTATTTTTCAATCATTAACGGGAGGATTCGCATTCTCATAAGGATATTTTTCAGTTTTGTAACACGACACAATAGACCAACTGGTGAAATAGTGTTAGGTAAAAAAATTTATCAAGTCGTAAAAATACTGTGGAGATTTTTAAAAAAGATTAAATTTTAAAACAGATTTTTAAGGATAACTGTATGTAAATGTTGTTAAATTCAAGATTTTATCAATTATTGTAATACTCAAATGACGGTTTGAACTCAAAATTTTGTAGAATCAACTCGAGTAGTTTTTGGGTACTGAGAATAGGGCTCATCGATAACCTTCTTGAAAACCGTATGCGACTTATATGCACTTATACACAATACACTTATTCTTAATATTTAAAAGTCTCTACAGCATTTTATTAGATCGCAACCAAATATTTACAGGGTATAACTGTTAGAACAATCGTTTTATCGTGTCGTATTACAAAACTAAAAAAAAACACCCTTCGTGCGAATGCAAATTCTACAATTTCTAATGATTAAAAAATAAAAAAAAAAGGAAAAATAGGAGAAACTCCTTCTCATATTTTTCGACTTCCCCGATATCGGTACTATAAATAATGGCTTAAAAAAAATTCAATACTTCTTGGACAGGCCATGTGTGTTTAAAAAATGAATTAAATATAATGTATATAAATATATTTGTGCGTTATTATATAATTCTTACATCAATAAAATGTGAGGAAATTAAATATGATTGAATAATATTTGAAATAGTGTCTTTAAAAAATATTTTTAAGTAATAAAGAAATATTATATATAAATATTAATTTAATTATGTGTATGATGCATTTCAGTCAAAATCATAATTAGAAATTTTATTTAATATTTAAAAATTTATGTGATGATTAAATATATTAAATTTCATGGATTTTCTATTAAAATAAGCTTTGAAGAAGTTATTATTCTGAATATCTAAAAGTTTCGTAAAAAAAATATCTTCATAAATAAATCGTAAATTTTTTAAAAGTATTATTTCAAATTTAAATAATATATTGTGAAGTAATTGCCATGAAGCAATGATTTGTGTAGTATTACAAATTTTTACCTTTTGAATCAAGGAAATTATTCATACTTTGGTGAACTTATATTTATGAATTTATAGATAACTCAATAGTTAATTCAGTAATATAGATACGCTAACCTTCCCTTTTTTACCGTTAAATTATCAACAAATTTTGAAATTTACACTTTTTTTTAAATCATTACAATATTTCGTAAATCAAATAAAATATTAAAACTTTTTTTCCAATGTAATATCTATGAATTTTATTTATAAAAAATTTTTTATGAGTTTCACGAACAAAAAAAACAAAAAAACGAGTAACTATTTTTTGTGGATTAATATATAACGCATAAATTTTTTATTGCATATTATTTTTTTAGAAAATTTTATTTTGATTTTTCCAAAACATTGTAGCATAAATTGTAAGTAGATTCAATAATAAAAATAGTTATAAAAAGATATAATAAATTCATTTTAAAATAAATTTCAATGTTAAATTTATATGTGAATATTAAAAATAAAATTATCCGTCGCTTGGCAATAGCGGGGACGTAATGTATATAATAATAATATTAAAAATAAAATTAAATTAAAAATAAACATATTTTAATTCAATGAATAAATTTAAAATCGAAAAAGGTTATTTTTTATTTTTATAAGAATTTTATCGTTATAATTAATACTTTATGAAGTACCTTTAAATATTTTAAACTATAATGAAATTATTTTAGAGTAATAAAACAAAAACGCTATTATCTTATAGAAAATTAATGTTATACGTGCACCAATTGAATATTATCTTATATTAATTTTCACTGTAGACATATAATTATAAATTAATTAAAATAAAAATTTAAAAATGTAAATAAACGTTAATTTTTATTAGAAAACATATATCTATTGTATTTTTCAAATGAATTTAAAAAATTTTTTTCCATTATAATTAATATATATTTTATTAGTAACTTTAATTTACACAAAATATTTTACAAATAAAAACGGTAAAAAATTAACCAAGTTTGTCTTATTTGTTATATATTCCTATTTATTATGAGGTCGTATAATTCATTACTGGAAAATACTTATTAAGTGAAAATATATTCTTTAATTTTAATGTTTATTAGTAATACACATCGATTTATGTTTTTTTTTTATTTGCAATAATTTTTTTACATATCCTAAATGTTAATTGATAGTAATAAAAGTAATAATTTTATCTCAGAATTTTCTATTAATTTTACTTTTTTTAATATTAAAAATTTTTGTATTATTTTATTATTAATATTATAAATTTATTTTGTCATAAATAATTAGTAATAATAGTAAAATATGAAGTAAATAAAACACTACTATTTATTTCATCAGCAGTGCTCTTAATTTTTTTTTTTTTTTTTTTTTTTAAAGCAGTACATTTAAATTTTAATTAGAAAATTGATAATATTTGAAAAATATTGATGTTAAATTTTATGATTTATTAGGCCTATTAGATTAGTTTATTAAAGGTGGAAATGCTAATTCATGTATTGAAGTTCGATAAAACCGAGGAATCTTAACATTACTTAGCCGTGAGATTTAAAACGTTTTGGAACACTTGGTAGTTATTCAGATAATTTTGAAAGTAAAAAGCAATGAATTTTTTTAATACGAATGACGTCGTTGTAGTTCCAATGATAGTGTCTATAAAATTGATCAGCCAATGAAAATGTCATTTCATAAGAAATAAAACTAGTTCAGCTACATCCTCAGTTTAGTGTTTACAAAAGTTGAATTTTTTTAAATTTATATGAAATAATTAAAATTATAACATCAAATGTTATAATCTTGAAAAATACACTTCGTGCGAAATAAAATCCTGCCGCTTCTAATGATTGGAAAAAAAGAACAAACAGAAAACATTCCCTGCACAAGACCTCTCCCAAATGGCGACCAACAATAGTGATTTCAAAAATAATAAATTGGTTTTGTTTTTCAGACAAATCGTATGCATCGACAGGCAATCGTTTGATTAATTATTATAATAGTTATTAATTTAAAGTTTGTTAAAGCCTAATGTTATTAATAAATATTTCTGGACATATATACGTAAGATTTTTATATTAAAAACAAAAAACATTGTTTCTAATACAATTTTAAATTATTATAGCATTTTAAATGTATGAATTGCAAATTAAAATGTTATTATAAAGTTTAACCATTATTATCAAATAATTATATTATATAAATTGTAATGATGTAAAAATATTATTTTGCATCATAACTAACCTAAACAAAAAATAATAATATGAGTTATTATAATTTAAATTAAAAATCTTATTAATATATTGAATGATTTTTTTTTATATATTATTTGAAGTTTATTCTTTAATATTTACTAACTATGTACATTACTCAATATGTACTCACAAATTCGATGAGTGAATAATATTTTCGAATTACTTATTTTATTATTGTTGCCAACTTGTCAACTTGCGACCCATGTTTTGCTTTCTGTTCAATGTATTAGCGGAAGTCTTGTTAGTGTATACGGCACTTAGATCGTTGAACTGAAGTGAGACAGATACAGGCGCGAATATGTATTTTAATATATATATATGTATTAAAGTGCATAATTGAAGTGATGTAAGTGATGTAAAAATTATTAGTGTTGTCCCACCACAAGATGGCCGATAAGTATAGTTTCTATATTTATCGGTCAAACAATACTTTTCTTTTGTATATGAATTGAAAATTCTGATTGACTGTTTTAATGATAACCAATTAGAATTTAAATCATGATAGGTACAAGGAAAAAAAGAATTGTTTGCTGTGATGCGACCAATGTTGAATTTTCTGAATTTAATTTAGATACGTAAATTTAATTATTGGTTTGATTTTAATTTAAAAATTAAAATAATGATGTAAAGGGGCGGAACTTTCTTTTTGGAGAAGAAAGCAAGTTCCATCAGTTGACAGTTGTGTATTGTTATTCATTTAGATAACATATAGTTATATATTATTTTTCATTATAGAAAATTATACATATATTTAAGTATTGTTTTATAAAATTAATTTATTATATTGTTGTGAATATTATTAGTTGTGAACTAGTAGTGTGATTTTAATTTTAAGTGTGATTTAAGTGAATAATACAGATATATTTTTTTTATTGACAAATATTATTATTTAAAGGAAAAATCATATATATAGAGAAGATATAGTAATAATACTAATTATCTATTTATTCATTAAAAGGAAATAGAATACATATATACAATAATAAAATTTATTTAACATTATATTTGAAATTATTTATAATTTGCTAAGATTATAAGGTAAGATAAATATAAAAATATATAATTTAATATTTCTTTGAATATTTATGTCAATTATTGTATTGTGAAGGAAGGGTTTTGAGATTCGCCCGAAATCTCACGTTTTCGCGCTGGATTTCCCCTGTTAATAATTATTTTTTTTTTATATAATAAATTGTAGTGTAGTGTTGTTTATAAATTGTTTATTAAATAATTTATTGTAATAATTAAAGTGTAGTGTAGTGGCAAAGAAATTATCACTGATACGGTTCGGGTAAGCTTATTATAAATGAATTGAAAAATTTAATTTTAGTAAATTTGCCGTATTACAAAATAAAATGATAATATAATACCATCCATATAAAATTAATTTATAATTAATTCTATAGATTAGATATATAATTATAGATAACTTTTTGAATTAAACACGTTTTATAAATTTAAATATTTTAACGAAAATATAAAGTGCGAAAAAAATACAAAAATCAGAAAAAATATTAATTTTTCAACTTATTAAATTCGTTTATAACGTAGATAAAGATTGTGCAAATAAATAAAAATTTTATGCATATTCTTAGATCTAAATATTAAATAAAGTACAATTATATAGTTTCATGTGATTATTGACATTAATGTATTGTAATGTTAATACAAGTATAAAACTATATATATTATTGATGAAAAATACATTATATGAAGTGGCCTATATTATTATAATGAATATTTAGTCAGATAAAACTTTTCGGTTTAAATACAATTTTTCAATATGACAAATATTTCATGAGCAATAGAAGTAAGAACTATTTGGTTACGTCAAACTTGAATTTTTAAATTAATTTAATGAAATAAAACAATTATTAAGGAAATATAGTTTTTATAAGAGATAATGGAATATTTTTCATTTCATGAAAAAAAACATATAACTGAATTGAAAAAAATTTATATATTTACATCAGTTATAAAATTAGCAATTATTTTAATATTATAAATCAATTGAACAACTTCTTTAATTTGCCATTCATACTATTACTTTATTGAATAAATTTTAAGATAAATATTTATATAGACACGCAATAATTATAAAAGTTGCTCTATGACAAGAACATTAAATATCTACAATATTTCGTTCATAATTTATAATTTTGAAACGAAAATCATCTAGTAACAAATGAATTATAAAAGTTCAATTATATCTTTATTAAAATGTGAATGATGAATTACAGATCAATAATTATAAATTACAATCATAAATCATTTCATCTTTGTTCATTTTAGTTTAACAAGATTACATATATTATTTTAAGATTCTAATTATTATTATTTTATCTATATGGCAAATTAAAAAAATTATATTTAAAAATTTTTATTTTATATTTTTATAAAATATTTAATCATATAATTATTATAAAATTTGATATAGTTTACTTATTAAGAATATTAATACTCTGATACTACAGTTATTAATGTATATATGTTTGCTTAAATTATAAAATAAATACTATCTTCCTATATAGATACAACATTTTAAGCATTAACGAATTCTCTGGAACAATAGAATCTATTGAAATATTACTTAATGTAATCAAATCAATTTAAAATAAAAAAAAATTAAAAATTTTCAATAATATAAAGTTTTTCATTTTTAGATTATTAATAAGTTTAATTTTGTATGTATGTATAAATAAATAGTAAAATAAAAAAAAATCTTTGGTCATAGAGCTTATATAACATTATAAAGTAATCGACGAAAACAAAATTTTATAGATTTAAAGACCGGTTACTTAATGCAAGCAATTTATCAAAGCTGAAAAACTCAATAAATATGAAACTGACATGTTCTAATTATATTTTTCAGTATTTGTGAATTTTCTTTGACAAATTGATTATTATTAATATAAATGAATTTTTTAGACTTGATGATCTTCATTTATCTGTAAGTAGATTTATTTTATTCCCATTTGCATTGTATTGATTCAAATATAAAAATGGATTTTAATTAAAATTCAATGACAATTTTTCTATCAAAAACAGTTCTTTAATTATAGAACTCTTTTATTCTTAATATATATAATTAAATAAGTAAAAGTAATATTCCGAACAAAGTAGAATTATCTTTAAATTGAAAATCATTAATGATATTTTCAAATGATGCAATTAATGTTATTAATTATATTACAAATGAATAGTAATTCTAAAAAATTTTATTTAAAATATAGTACACAATACGTATACTGTTTAAATATATCTTTTAATCGAGTCTATTCTATATTTATGTATATATTCAGTGAAATATAATTATAATTATTCAGTGAAATATAAATTGAAATTTATGTACTTTTTTTTTTAATATATTTTAAGATCCGCATTTATAATACAATTTTTATTTTAAAACATTTAAGTTCATTCATAAGTTATAAGATTCATAATTAATTATTCTTCAAAGTTTTTTTATATTATAGTTTTATTATATAATTATATAATTTTAATTATATATTTATTTAATGAATAGATACATTTTTTATTAAAAAATTGTTATTTAAAATATACAGGGGATACAAATATTCATATTTCATGATATATTCAGGTTCAGTTTAGATGTTCGTCCATTGATTGTATAATTCGTGAACGAACTAATAAAAGATCTGTTGAAATTCTTTTAAGTATTTTTTGTTAATTCACCAATGTACTATCATAAATAAAATTCCTATTTTAGTCATATGGGTTTTTTAGTGAAATATTCATAAATTAGGTTTGTATGAATTTCGATGGAGAAAGATCTTACGAAAGTTAAACATGTTCGACACTTACTATTAGGGATGAGACTGGGCATTGGGCACAGCAGGCGCACTTTCTGGATACGGGGACGCCCCCAAGATGAAAAGCGCATTAAAAAGGGCCATTAAAACGCGTTGATTGTGTTGTGCGCTTGGCCGTGCATATGTGTTGTGAAGAGCGAAGTGGTTCACGAGGACATGCGTGTAGTTTCACCGATGTGTGAGAAGGGTTGGGTTGCTAGTGTGAGTGTGTAAATTGTATGTGTGAGTGTGTGCGGGTGACGCCCTATGTCGAAGTCTCCGTCTTTCTCTCTCTCTTTCTCTCCCGTGTGTTCCGGCGGGAAACTCAATCTTTCTATCGCTTTCTCTCTCTCTCGCTCTGGTGCTCTTTCTTGATTTCTCTCTCTCTCGCCGTCATTTTGATCGAATGAGGCGAATTTCCTTGCTTTTCTGATTTCTCATCGGAGACAGAGACGTCCCGTCAGATTTATGTACAATTTATATAAAACCATGAGTGTGAATATTTAGCTTTGTTGGGCTTTTTCTATGGCAAGACGGGAGTTTTTTATGCCAGGGGCGATGAGACGAATATGGTCGCGTTTAGCGGTTTCGCGGGATTTGAAAAATGCGAGAAGCTTCGGTAGTCGAGATGATAAGGTCAACCGTTCGTTTCTTCCAGGAAAAACGAAGGAAATTGATCTCGAAAGGTGAGGCAAAGGGCAAGAGGCCTAATTGTGTGCGGAAGAAAAAATTGTGAGTCAGATGCGCTGATGCTCTTGACCGGTACGCGTATTATTGTTTCAATTGTGCGTTCTGCGGAAAATTTGTGTTCGAGATTTGGTGATTTGTGAAATAAAAGTTATTCTTGTCATAAGAAGCATCTTTCTTCGCCTGAATCTCCCGACCCTGAATCCAACAATTTATACTTACGTTTCTCTACAATAACTTAGCAAATAAAAAAAGTTTCATTATTGTTAAGAGAAATTATATTAATTTGTACGCAACTTTTTTGAAATAAATTATAATTATTACTCACGCATGAATACAAATTTTCTTATGCAAATATATGGTTTTGTGAATGTAGTTGTGCCAAATTTTAATATTCACTTACTTATATAATTTTTATGTATAAAGGCATCTAAATTGTTCAATTTAATTGAGAATATAATTAGATGTTATTCTAATAAATGAAATTGAAGATATGCTTATGCAAATAAAGGATAGGAGTGAGGAATGATATGTGATTTGACTTAAATAATTTAAAAAGAGAATTGAGCCTTACATAAATGTGTTTATTCGGGTTCGCGGTTACAGGCGGTAGGGCCGATTACCTGATTACCTGGTGATCAGGTCGCTGGGGCTGATGCTTCTTCCAAAGGCGTGCAGGAAAGCCTTGCGCTCTGGCTGTTGTACTTCTGCGTAACCCAATATACACACGCGCGCGCGCATAAGCTTAAATCCACGCAAAAATGATCAGCGGATCACCCAAGTCACAAATATGCGCGAGATAGCGGTAATTCACAACAATTAGACGCGAGAATGTAACAAGGCGCAATACGCGAACAATGCCAGAAAAAGCCTTGAGCAAATTTAGAGGAGGAATGACGCGCAGTTTACGGGGGAGGAAACCTTCCTCCTCTCGCTGAGTTTCCGGGTCATCATAAAATTAGGGCTCGCTCTCGTGATTGTCTTTTCCAAACGCGATGTGTTCTCTTGCCCTCGGAAACCGAACAACAAGAGAAACTGCCAAAAAGTAGAATAATTATGATAATTAAGAAAAAAGTATATGTTTAATAATTAAGGGAAATGAGAAGTTTATTTTCTTAATTATTTTATCAAATTAGTAATGCGAAACAAGTACAAAAATATTTTATTTAAATTGTTATCTATAACATTAGTAAATAATAAACAAAAGTTATTTCTTTACCTATCAATAACGTATTAAATTCATTTAAAACCAATACTAATTAAACTGAATGAAATATTTAACTATTCTTAGTTTTTTCTAGGAAAAAAAGAAAAATATGAGCGTACAAATTAATAAGTCAAGAACTCTTCTTTAAGTTTCAATGAAAGGAGTTTAAATAGTAATTAAATGGTATGAAAAAGTCATACTCTTTTCCTTTTTTAGACTAACGAGCTAACTGCGAGCTATCCTTTTACTAACGTCTAAGCACGTATGTAGAATTCCTGGCTCCAAGCCAATCTTCCAGACTGAAAAGTTTCCGAATGAATCCCGCGATGGAGGTCACGTAAAAACTTCTTTTACAAGTTTCGGTGACCACGTTGTACTTTCTCTGTTTTTATTTCCAGCACAGTATTTTATAAAAAACAAAAATTTCAAGTGCGTGTGCGTACGTCCGTGGGTGTGTACGTACGTTGCGCAACTCAAAGAGAGATTGGCAAAAGGTACGCGTATAAATAATTAATTTAATTAAATGAAAATTAAATAAAAATAAATTAAATCATTAATGTTTTTCCTATATTTTCTCTAATTTTCTATATATAAGCCAACAAATATATATGCAAATAATGGCTTTTTTTCGTAATTATTGCTGTATGATTTATATTATGTAATTTTATAATTTTTTTTTAATAAATATAACTTTACATTTAATAATGAAAATTATTTTAAATATATATATATTAGTAAAAGATATATTTTTATTTAAATTTTTATTTAATAGAATTATTATCAAAATCTGCAAATGAATCATTTGAATTTGCAATTTTATAATTTGAAATTTTATACAAAGTTTCAATATTACGGTATATTATTGAATTTTTAAAGTTTTCTATGCGAATTATTGATTTAGAACAGTAACAAAGTTATTAAAGAATAAATTTATTTCATTATTCAATGTAACATTTTTCATATTTCTTTTTTACGTATTTACTTCTTTTTTATTTATTTATTTAAGTGAGAGCCATTTTTAATTGATAGTTAATATTTAGAAATCCAATTTCGATTTAAAATTAAAAAATTAGCAATATTTACATATAGAATTAAAAATTAATTTTTTCCATTTTAAAGTCAAAGTTTATAAAAAAAAAAAAAATTAATAAAATTGTATTTTTAGTAGAATTCAATTGAAAAATTAAAATTATATAAAAAATTTATTACAAGTTTTATATTGATTTATGTAGTAATAACCGAAAAAGAAGTAATAACCGAAATTTTTTTATTGAATCACTTATTATTATCAATTATGATTTACCAATTTTATCTCAATATAAATTAGTTATCTAAATCATTTAAATGTTCATGCAACATTTTAACAGTTATAATTTACAGTAATGGTAGCAAGCATATAAAAGAAGTCGAAAATATCAGGGATTATTATCGAGCCAATCTGAAGGATTTCAGTTATGATATTGCTGATTCGTCCATTATTATTTATTTTTCATATATAGGCAAGTTTATGTTACGAGTTTTCAAGTATTTATTAACTTTATATTGTTCAAAGTTATTACCTTTTATTCATATTAAAATTAACGTAGTATTATGATAAAAAAACTACAATGATAGATTAAAAACATTAAATAAATTAATACAATTTTGATGTTTAACATTCGTCCATTTTTATATAAATATTACTATTTATAAGCTCAATGAAAAATTCATCCCTTGACTTATATATTTCTTGTGTTACGAGTAGCCTAACTCGTAAACATTTGGATAATGCATCGCGAAATCTCGCGATGTATGAGATATACAGAACAAAAATTTAAACTTGAATTAAATATGTAGAAAATGCAAAATTGAAGGCAGGCAGTCTCCGCTTATTTAGATAGAAAATAAGCTATGTATTGTAAGACGATCGGCAGAAAACGGGCCGACGGCCCAAGAAAACGTTTACGAGGAAAAAGCTAAGGAAACGCACGACTTTGAAAAACTAGTGCGAGATGCTTCTCGCGACATTTGAAACTATTGTAATATTAAGTTACGGGCGCGGTCGATTAGAAGATCCTATTGAAATAAACCTCGCGGATCAAATCAAAAGCCGAATAATATTTATTTTGAAATTATATTTCTCTTGCGGCGAAGCGGCGGTTTCCTTTATGTTTAATATGTCACACGTATTTTGAGATTCTTAGTTTTAATTAAAGAAAAAACAATGTACAAGTCGCAAGGAGAAAACCGAAAATTAGAGTAGAGGGGAGAATTATCCGAGCCTATAAAGGGCGGTTACGATTTCGGGAACTCACTCCTTGAGACTTACTCTAAACGACATATCATTATAAAAATAAATGAAGAAAACACTAATCTAAAGATTTGGTTTAATTATTTATTCAACGATAACACCTTGTATGACATTACAAATTTTTACTTCTATTTAAAAAAATAAAAAACATTTTTTTTAGTATTCATTATAAAGACTAATTTTAAAATATTAATACAATGATTTTTATGATAATAACATAAACATATTAATGTATAAATTTTTTCATGCTATTATTATTTTATCTTAATTTATGATGAAAAATGTAATAACTATGTGTTTTGAAGTTATACCATAGATGCAGGAATTAAAGTATATTATATGATATTAATTCTATAATAAATGAATATATTATATTATACTATATTTTTCTATTAAATAAAATTATAAAAATTATAATTAAAATTTTATAAATACTATTTATGAAATTTAATCAAATAAAAATAAAAATTTTTTGTATTTTTTGTCATTAACAAGAATTGAAAATATAAAATTTAATATAATAAAAAGTTGTACATTGTATGTTATACAAAATAACAATGTCTGGATTTTTCTATATAAAAGAAGATGAGGGAATTTAATATTTTTCAAGGAATTTTCTATTTTTATTTTAATTATTATAAATATATTTAAGTATAAAGTTTATATAATAAAGTAAATTATAATAGAAATTAATATGATTATTAAATGCTTGCTACATTAAAAATTATTAAAATTACATTTATTATTAAATTAAAATATAATTATTTTTAAAATTTAAATATCATCTAAAATATGTTATTCTTAATATCATTAATAAAAAATAATGAAAATAGATTATCAAAATTCATGGTAGTTTTATATAAACTATCGAACTTGATAAAAAAAAACTTAAAAAAATTTTAGTTGCATTGTATTAATAATTCATTAAACATAAATTAGTTATACGATGATGCACATATATTTAACAGCATAATAAAGTAGTTCTAATGTAATTGAATTGTTGGAATTAATTGTTATTAATTTATATAATTTATTATAAATTTATTGTAAACAATAAATGTCAATTAAAATTGCAGTTTTTTCACATGTATCCGGTCAAAAACATGAATTATCATAAATTGACTAAATGTTACAATCTCGAAAATGACTGGTGTTATATTGTGAAAAATTAAAGAGCTTAAGCATCAATTTAAAAAATTAACAGTTCCTGCCTTCATAAATGTTAACACAGCTTTTGTCAAAAGATGATCAAACGAAGGTTTATTTAATGACAAACGGAAGGTCCTTGTGAAGGTGTTCCTATGATTGGCAAAAATGTACTGTCAGATATTCTTAAACATGATAATATTAAATACATTTCAATTAATAATACTGAGCTATCTCTAATGATTTTTAAGAAATTTTACACTGCAGTTTTGCAGTTCATGTGAGACAAAAATTCTGAATCCAACCCTGAATCTGGCCTATTAGTTAATTAACATAAGAATCGTAATTGTATTATAATACTAGACAGAATGTTGTAGGTTAATTGAATTTTCGACTTTATATTCAGTAAATTATATGTACAATTACAATATATACAAAGAAATTCATTTGAAATTAATCATCATTATTATTATATTATTTTATTAAATGTCAATTAATAAGTGTATGTAATTGGAATTTTTATGCAATTAAATAAATAATTTTTTAATTTATTTAAATATTTAATTTAATTAGTAAAATAATTTTTTCAATATGTACACAATCATTTAAATATCCAATATGCTTGTTCTTATTAAACATACAATATGCATTTAATACTACTGAAGTTTTATATATTAATTAATAAATTTAATTCATAAACTTAAATTTTTTTTGTATGTTATAATAACTATTATATACACGATTGACTAAATAATTAATTATAATTAAAATTATTATAATTAATTAAAAATATTGTACACTCATGCATGAATCAAAAAAATACAAATTTGAGTATCTACTATAATATATTTTTGATTTCATAATTTATAAAGCGGTTGTTAAAAAATTTTTATCTCATATTTTACATAATACTGCAGTGTAAATGATTCAATATAAATACTTTTGATTTAAAAACAAAAAACATAATGTAACGATGAAATTATTAACTATTATATTTCCAAAACTACAAAGACTAATAAATTTCACTAACTGATAACTCAAACGGAATTCCATTAAATTTAAATAATAAAATCTCAAGGGTTACTTGTTCACTTCACTTCAAATATACGACAATAACACTAATTATCATTAAATATATATATAATATAATATTACATTTATAAAATTTAATTTTTAAGATAATACAATATATATAAATATAAATATTATATAAATTCTTATCTATTATAGTGAATTTATTATAAAATATATATATAATTTATATTATTCAATTCTTAATTCTCTCTCTCATTAATTCTTTCCAATTTATTTTATATAAATGCTTATTATTCTACATACTTCTTCAATAAGATAATTTAATTATTATTTAATAATAATTTTCTCCAATACTATTCAAATATATATATATATATATATATACCCACTTTTCCATATCACTACTTTATTTATTTACCAATTAAAACTTTCTTTTCTAATTTTACGCCAAATTGAAAATTCATAATTGGTTATTTAATTAATATAGTTCGTCTTCCTTCAAGCCTTTAAAATCCTTTATTGTGATTGGCTAATCAATCACAATACTAAACTAAACCCAAAAAATAAAAAAATTACTTCTCTGTCGATAATTATATAAACTGTAAATATCGGCGTAACTGTAATTTCACGGCGGCACAATATCTGAATTTTTTATCATTGCAACTACCTTACATATATATATACAATACACTTTTCCGCCTATCGTTGACTCTGTCCAATTCATGAATATCAACGCCTCCTACATCATCAAGACGTCCGTCGATATACAAGTAATATGGAACAGGTAAACCTCATGTTGACAGTTTGTCAACAAACAAAATTAAATATTAAAAAGTAATGTTTTTAACACAATAAACATCACTACCATTTTCTGTGAGCCCTAAAATCCATTAATTATATAACTTAATTATTACATAAATATATAATCAGAAAACACTTATCATTAATACACACATATAAAGAATATATATTCTTTTCTATTTTTAGGTTAGTGCATACAAAAAAAATACTTCATCTATTCAGTAATGAATATTTATTTATTACAATAGTAAAAATAGAAAAAATGATATATCCTTATAATTTTAACTTATTAGTAACTTTAAAAATCCAATTCTACTTTTAATTTAATATATATATATATATATAATATATATAATATATATAATTTTAATTATATTTTTAATTTAATTACATTTGGTACATAAAAGTTTGCTGTTAAGTTTGTACTACAAACAGTTTGATTCTTGTACAAAATAGTGTTTTAAAAATCCACAAAATTTGATTAAGTGACTGATAAAATACTTGAGTTTTATGGAAATAAAATTTATTTATATTCAAAAAATATTTTTTTGGAAAATATCCTCCAAATACAATATTGAACAAACGTACTACGACAAATAAAAGCTTATGTTAATCTTTCAAATTTATTTTCTTATGCTGCATATTCCTTTAGTACGTACTCGTTGATTATGTATCAATATTCTAGGTTTTAAACTTGTTTTTCAACTGGTTACCTATGTACATTTATCCTTAAAAGTATCATTTGAAATTCACGATTTCATGTCATGAGGAAACATTAAATTATAGCATAAAATCTTTATTAATTTAAACTTTTTACATTAAATAAGTAGTTTCTGAATTAAAAATTATTACATCATGTATTAATAAGAAAAAGTAAAAAGAATTCTATAACTCACGATAGATTATTTAGGTTATGAAAAATTACACGTACTATTTATGGTGTGTTTAGATCTTTTAAAATCTTCTTTTTCTTCTGTTTTAAGTAAAAAAAATAACTTTAAATAATTATTATTTATACAAATAATTGGATCAAAGAGTTTACATTTTAATTTTATATTTCTTGTATAATATTTTTAGTTTTTTCTGGATAATTTTATATATGAATTTCATGAAATATATAATCTAACTTTAAATATTAAATTCTGAATTAACTAATCAATTTTCTAAAATTTACTGAATATTAAAAAATAATATAATATATTTGATCCTGTTACAATAATAGCTAAAAATGTGAAAGGATTTGAAATTAAATTCGTTAAAAACATCTTAAAAGATTTCAAGAGTTCCTTTTGCATTAAATAAATTAATTTATTATAGTTTATCAGAACAAACTTGCGAACACATTATTTCGCAAAAAATAATATATCAACAGTGAAATAATTTTTAAATGTGCTATACAAACAAATGCTGTATATACTGAGGCAGCCCAACAATCTATAATGTTTACTAGAAAAAGCTTTATGAAACTATGTTTGTGGGTGTGATTATTCAGTGTATGTAATTATAATTTTTCTTTAATTGTAAAAAATGTCTATGAAAATTCGAAAAAATTATTTTCCATTTTCTTTAATATTAGTTATGTATAATAATAGTATTTTGTAACAGTAATAATATTACCGTAATAATTAATTTTATAATTTTACTGCTATATTGTAAATTATTATTTATTACCTTTATTTTACAGTTTCATTTACATTAACATTATTTCATTAAATTGTGATGTGTTCAACTAAATTTTTTTCACGTAAGTTTTAGTTTTACCTCTGCGGAATGCAAGCCAATGGAATACTATTAAATTTACTAAAAAATTACCCAACTTTCTCTGGGTTATACTGTTATTAGCAAAGCTGTTTGGAAACTGAGATTCATGAAACTCAAAAACCGAATCGTATAGTAAATTTTATGAACTTATTATTAACTAAGTACACTTCTAAACTTTTACAATAGTATATGAAGTAAAAATAACATCGATTTATTATTTGTCATTTTTTCGAAAGAATGAAATTCATATTATGCAAAAAGGTGGACATACATCATGAAATATCAAAGATTAAAGCAAATTTTTCCGCAACGAAAAAAGTCCGGTTATGTTAGTAATAATTTATAAATAATGCTGTTGTGCAAATTGCGCCTGAGTGAAAATACGGAGAGTATGTATGTACATATATTTATACATGTTTTCAAAAAATAATTCGAGCGTCTTATCATCCTGTTATATTTTTTCCTCAAATTATTTTTTAGCGAAGTGTTTCATTAATCTTATGTACCAGTAGCAGCACGTCCGTTGATGTCACAGTGTTCTATTAATCTGTGATGGCTTTGCATGTGCATCTCTATCGCGAATCAGCATTCTTATTCTTTGAAAAAAAGAAGAATACGAATATAATATTACGAAATTCGAAATTTGGCGGGTTACTGTTATTTTCTTGGTTTTCCTTCATAAATATTTTAGTTTTTCTTTATTTTTTTAAGTTATAATAAAATAATTCCTTAATTTATACACAACAATGGAACTTTTGAATGTATTTTTTTTTTACAGATTTATCGCAAAAATATAACAGATAATTTAAGTACCGATAATTTATAAAACAAAATTCTACTTTTTCAGTTAATTTTTTACAAACTAATAATAATACTAATAATAATAACAACAACAAAAACAATAATAATAATAAAATTTATTTTTTTTGTATAATTTTAAGGCATTATTTATTATAAATATTATTGGATGGAAATAATCTGTAATTAATTTGACTTTAAAATAAGTAAATGTAGTATATATTTGTCAAAGATTATTAAAGGTTAAAAAACAACATGTAACAAATGAGACATGATAAGTTATGGTTATTCAAAATCCTCATTCACAAGTATTTGGATAAACGAATATTAAAATTCATTTCAAGTTAAAAGAGCATAATATTATAGATTGGTAAGTTATTACGCTACGGACTCCATTAATTCGATAACTGGAAATGAAACATTACTTTGAAAACTAATGAAGAAAGAGACGAACAATAAAATTGAAGACAAACGGAAACTTACACTGTAATCTAGAAAAAATAGTATCAATAATAATATCAGCACAAATAAAACAAAAGCTGTACCAGTTATTTATGAAGGGTGTCGAAACATTGTACATGTTTCTTTGAAATCGCAACTTCGGATAAAATCATCTTCGAATTCTGTGGAAGAAAAGGAAAAGCCAAATTTGAGATGGTAATGAAATATCACCATTATGAATGATGTATGAATTACAGTATCAAATTCCTCTCTATTTCTATTTATGTTTAAGGCAGGTTTCTGAGCTCTTATTCAAATGTGTTTATTATTCTAGTTAAATATTGAATACATGCTATTGTATTTTTGTTTGAATTAATAATGAATTAGGGTTTCTTTATAATAAAATATACATTAGTTCAAATCGTGATTACAGAAAATATATATTTCTTTTGGGGTCAACTTATTCTTTTTCATGAATAGAAATGACTCAGTGATTTTTATTGATTTGCAAAACGTACCGTTTTTCATAAAATTTGCATGTGTTTACACTTTCAAATAATTTAATAGTTTCTAATAAAATTTTAAATATTTTGGACTGAAATATAGTTAAATGTAAATGTCCTCTTATATTTGAAAGTGATTCATGAATTTATTATATTATTATATATTAAAATTTATTATACTATAATCAGCTTGAAACTTCAAAATTTAATCTTAAAATATGTTATTTTATAATGAATGTATATAAATAAATGAATAAAAATAAAATTAAATCTATTACAATTCTAAATTAATACATAATTATATTAATTTAAAATATACATTTTTTTGAGTACACGTATTTTATAGACATATGATAACCAGTTCAAGCAATAGAGCACTTTTTAGGTTATAAAAAAACAGCTAGTGATGCATATCAAAATTCGTAAAAAAATGAATAGATTTTTATATTCTAAAACGCCACTCATAATATTGAAGTGTTTTTTCTTAATAACAATTTTAATGAAAAAATGCATTTTTTTTATGTTTTTTATTATAAAATGAAAAGTCTGAATTTTAACACTATAGTATCAATGGGCCATTTGTATCTAATAAAATTATGAATATAATTCACTTTTTCATAAACTGATCTCGAAAATGAGAAGCTGAAAAATTTTCAAAGATCGAAAAATTTTGAAATTCATTAAAAATTTGTAACTTTTTATTTTTAAATATTTATAATTCCAGTTTCAGAAAATCAATCTGACTAATATGAACTCTATTTGTTCAAATTCTAACTTGATCAAGTTATTAATTTTCGAGTAGAACGAATGTTAATTAAATTATACGAAAATTTATAAAGTTATTTCCAGGTCAACTTATCTTACGATTTTAGTTTTTTCAACGATATAAAAAAATATAATTATTCTAAAATAAATCCTGTATCTTACATTTCGTTTAAATATTTCGGTTTGTATAAAATATGAGGATAAATATGATCGAACACTGCCAAGCGCGTGCAATTTGATGAGTAGTAGAGAGATTAAAAATTGGAGAATTGTAATATATAGTAATAGAAGTGAAATCTGCGTTAACTAACCCCTTAATTATTCTTCTCCCTCAGTCCTCATTAAATTGCACGTGGTCTGCCGTTTTTGATCATCTTTGTCCTCGTATTATATATAATCCGAATGATTTTATTAAAATATAATATGCACGATTTGTTGTGCCATAATTATATTTTTAAAACCGTTGAAAAACTAAAATTTTAAGGTAAATTGAGCTGAAAATAACTTAGTAAATTTGGGTATATTTGAATTAACATTAGTATTATTCAAAAACTAATCATCCGATCAAGCTAAAATTAAAAATAAAGTACATATTAATCACTTTAACTTTCCAAAACGAAAATTCTAAATATTAAAATATTTAAATATTAAAAGTTACAAATATTTTAATTAATTTAAAAATTTTCCAATATTTCTTAAATTATTCATCTTTTAATTTTTTGATTGGTTTATATAAAAATGAATTTTATTATTAATTTTATTAACTATAAATCGTCCATTGATACTATAGTGTTAAAATTAAGACTTTTCATTTTGTAACAAAAAACGTAAAAAAATGTATTTTTCATTAAAACTGTTAATAAAAGAAAACCCCTGAATATCATAAGTAGTATTTTATAAAATAAGAATATACTGATTTTTTTATCAATGTTGATATGCATTACTAGCTGCTTCTTTTCATGACTTAAATAATGCTCCATTGCTTGGACTAAACATAAAATATGAAAGCTAAGATAAATCTTATCTCTTTTATTTTAAATAGTGGACAAATATACATATAAGATTTGTTGTATATCATATTTTGTAATTGGCTCGTGTTTTTAATAAATTATTTTGTCACGTATGGAATATTATTATTAATGATCATGTCAACAATCGCATACGTGGCGAATTTCGAAAAGAAAGAAAAATAGTACATACATCGGCAAAGAAAGAGAAAGAGTTAGGAAATTGATGATCAAGAAATCGAACACAGTGGCGAGTAATATAAAAGCCGCTAGTAATAAGAAGTTGTGAATCCGTCTTTTCGTTAAAATTCCGCACTGGAGCCGAAAACGACTGCTTGAGAGATAAATCGAAAAACAATAGCAGAGGCAGCTAACGGGGCGATAATCAAGATTCTGGAAGGCACTACGGACGCTAGAGGGAGAATTCGCAGATTTGCAATTCTCCATTCAGCGCAAGTAATGAATAAAATCGAAAAAATTGTATGGGCACTTCGATTCCGAATGTTGAATGGATTAACATCTTGAGTATATAACAGGACCTCCTTTAGAAAGAATCATGAACAATAGAATCAGAACTTCTATATTTCGTTAATACGATGAAAAAATGGTTACTTTATACGCGATCGCGTTTAGAATCATGGCATAATCAATCGATTATATTACACTTAAAATTTGACTCTTTCTTTTGTTATTTGTTGATTAGAATACATAATATTCTATCTCCCTAACTATTGTTATTACATTTATTTTATTACAGAACCTTATAAAGGTCAAAGCGCATTTACTGCATTGGATTAGGCAAAACTGAACCTGTCATAAGTTATGTCATCGCGGATTACTAATTGGAATATAATTATATACCCATCGGAATAATTTAAATACGTAACAATCTGTTCAGTTTTACTGTTCCACCAATTTAAAAGAAGATATATTAAAAGATAATACAGGATCTATTGAATCTTCAAAGATATTTATCAATAATTTTTGTAATAAAATGGAAATAATGACTCTATCTTTTATTTATCTATCTTTGATTATACAATAAATTACTTTATCGTATAATTAAAGTGCGCTGCCAGTAAAATTTATTTTTATATCTCTTTTTAACTATAGAAATGTTATAAAATATAAAAACTTATAAAAAAATAAATATAAAAAGTTTATTAAATTTATAAATTACTCTCCTGAATTGGTTTATATATAAAAAATTTAATTTCATTGATATTGAGTTTTAAATATTTATCAGAAATATAAATATTAATGTTATATATATTTTTTAGTATACTATATATTTACTTTTAAAAAAGAGCCAATTAAATTTTTATTCTATTTGCACACGTAAAATTAATATATATTATTGAGATTTATATAATTTTTTTTTTACATAACATGTTTTATATTCGTGTACATTTTCTTTTTAATTTAATAATATTTAGTGATAGAAAAAATGATTTAAATTTAAAATTAAAATTAAACAAACTAGATCACGTAGATACATAAATCAATATCTTATATAGATACTATAAAAATATTTTTATAATTTTTTTTCACTAATAATAAAAATGAATTTTTTTAAATTTAAATAGCTTATTTTGATATTTTGTAACACCTTTGCATGGAATCCTCATAAAATAGAAATGACATGCCTAAATTATTAAAGAGAATATTTTAATGTGAAGACTTTTTTGAAAAATATAGCTTACACACAGGTAGTAAAATATTTTTATTTTAAATATGAAAGATAATATTTCATATTAAAATTATTTAGAAAATTAAAAAATGAGTACATTATTATAAAAGATTCATATTTATGTTTATATTGTATTATATAATAAATATTATTAATTTTATTTGTAAATTAAATTATCTAACTATTAGCAAAACTATTATATAATAATAAATATGTATATTTTTTTTTATCTTGAGAATACAAAAAAAATCTATTTTATTTCTAAATGATAGGTATTAAAATTCGTAGAAATATATATAGAAAATAAAGATAGAAATTATGTACTCCATTGGTGTATATATTCTCCTTAATATTTAACAAACAGAATATCAAATTAAATATTAGTTTAAATCATAATATTAAATATATATTTATATCATTGTCAATTAAATAATGTAATTATAAACAACTTATATATTAATTGTTAAATATAATGTAATATTTTGAATATTATAGAAATATAGTAATATTTTTTATTTAATTTGCATTTATTATTTCGTAAGTTATTTTGAAAATTATTAAACATTTTTTGATAAAATATATTATTAATACATAAAAATATACGTTCATTTACTTTTCAACAATGAGAATTAACTCATTTTATTTTAATAAACGTGTTCTAAAAATTAATATATATTTTAAACAATTTTATGCTTAATTTTTGAAATGATAAACGTCAAATGTGATCAAAGTAATGAATTTTTTATTTGTTTAAGATTCAGATAATTTTGATTAATATATATTTCTCTATGAACTCGAAACATTTCTTTGGTTAGGTTGTTTGAGTGAAAAATAATTCTATATTTGCAATAACTACCTTATTTTTACATGGTCTGCCTATAAAATATCCATTTTTTTTTTTTTTTTTTTTTTTTTTTGAAGTTGCTATTTATCATAGCGATTTGGAAGAGGTCGTTGAATATGGGGGGAGTTTTTTCTATTTGTCCCCCCTTTTTTTTACTTTTCGATTATTATAAGTGGCAGTATTTGCATTCATACAAAGTATATTTTTTCAGTTTTGTAATACGGCGTGATGGAGTGACTAATCTTTTATTTTATTTGCGGTTCGCCGACTATCTTGTTGTAATTTTGAACTTTGCATGCGCGGGTGGTTGTGTGGTTTTGTGTGCGTGTGTGCGCGTGTGCTTTCGGTTCACTTGATAATGAATAGGATAAGCGTAAGGTTCATGCTCCTACAGGGTCTTACCCTTTTTGGAGGAAATTGATCACCAGCCGATATGCTAGTCCACCATATTTCAGCATCGTGCGAATCTAAGGATGTCAGCTGAGAGATGCGAATAAGAGTATCTTCTTCAGCGGCTATGAATCATATGTTAAGGTATCTTTTGGCTTTCCCCCCCTCAAGGGATTTTTTATGCCTTGTACGACGCGGAGCAAAAAAAATTAATATTCTATGAGGCTTAAATTTTATATATTTTATTTATCGAAGCACCTCGCTTATCTCTCCCTCATCCCTTTTCATTTCTTTACTCAATCTATTTTATTATTATTAAATACTCTTTTTCAAATATAATTTCAAATTCATTTTCGTACATTATTAATTTTAAATCTTTTAAATTTCCATAATTCCTTTTTGCATTAATATTGAATTTGTAAATTGAATAAATTAATATTTTCAATATTTCCCCTGTATAATTAAAATATTCTGATTTTTACAATGAATAACAATTATATGGACTACTTCAGATATTTAAACTTCATTTTATTTAAGCTGCAAATTAAAAAGTTATTCTGCTTTGGATTGAGTGTACAAGTAATAAAGAGTATACATAATCTCAAAAATAATACATTTCTCTTAATAAATAATTAATATTAAAAATCGAAATAAAAAAAATAAAATGTTTCATTGTTTTAAAATTAATATATAATCTCAATTGAGAAATTCAATTAAAAATATCCTTAAATACTAAGTGCATGTATTCGAAAATATTGAATTTCAAATATTTACAGACAATACAAAGAATATATATGATTAAAGATTTTCTTTCATTTCGCAATTAGTTTAGGACGAAGAAAATTTAAATTAAAAATATGATCAATATTTAATCGAAAATAATTTAAAATTTAAAGTATACTATAATTTTAATATTCATTTAAAAATGTCATTCTATTTAAAACACATGTCAAAAGAATCTGCTTCAAGAAGGAATAAACATAAGATGATTGATGGGTGAAAACTTTAGTAAATATTGTAGAGATAGTAGAATTATCGTCACCGATTAAAAAATGGTTTTGTTTTCTGCAGATTAATCTAAAGGTAAACTAATACGATATGATGAAGGTACGGATAAATTTGAGTATCAGAAAAATCGCTAAGTGCAGTATGATATCTAATTTTAATGACGGATGGCTATAGTATAGAATGTTTGACCTTGATAGAAGTCACCAGTAGTAAAAGGTGTGTTATACTAAATTATTAGAAGATATAGTCATTATAAAAACTAACAGTCTAAAATATGTAAATATTTTTAAAATCAAAGTTAGTTAAATATTAATGGATTCTTATTTATTTCATAGATGACATTGGTTTAGATTAATTCGGTGAACTTATTTTCTGCATAAATAATTCATATGAATGTAAATTTTTAAAGCTAAAATATGTATTATTAAATACAAGATATTTTTAACAGCAGCGATTGAGTGGAGGTAGACAACCTATCATTTACACGCCGAATAAACCCATACAACAGTAAGAGCACAGTTGCAATAGTAAGAAAACAAAAACAAATCCAAACACAAATAAAGTAAATAAAAATATACTAAATATATAATATAATATAATAAAACAAATTAAACCAAATAAATTTTATTAAAAGAAGCTAAATGAAATAGAATATAAAAATAAACAAACCAAATAAAATAGAAGCACAAATAATAGAACAGATAATTAATACCAACAAATAACAGACAACTAATAATAACTAAATAAATAAACAATAGAAATAAACAAATCAACAGAAATAACAACAAACAATAAACAACAAACAACAGACAATAAATAGGAATTGATAATAAGTATATAAAATAAACACGTACTAAACAAACAAAAATTTAGATATACAATTGAAAATAACAATAATAGTAAAATTCGGCAAAAATGAGTGGCAAAGCAGAGAAGGTTAGATCTATCAGGGGAAGAGGAGGCAGCGGAAAGAAAGATTGTGGACAACTGGCACTTGATGGTAGCAAAATGGAAACCAGCATAGGGAAGAAAAAAGTGACATCCGAGGAGGAAGACATATGTGAGGAAACACAGAGGTGAAGGAACGAGGAGAAGAAAAATAGGGAAGATGAAAAAAGGGAGAGAGAAAAATTCAGGGAAGAGATAAGAGATAGGTTAATAAAAATAGAAGAAAGTCTGGAGAGAGAGAGAAAGGAGATGAGAGAAAAGATTGAGAGGCTAGAAAAGAGTTACACAAAGATGAAAGAAGAAATCAAGGAAAACGAAGCTAGTGTAAGAGAATGGGCGAGAAAAATCGAAGCGAAAACGAAGAAATTGGAAGAAAAGATCAATGAGATGCAAGAGAAAAGGATTGAGAACAGTGAATGGAGAGCAGGGATAGAGAAATGGGCACAAAGCCAACATGGGATAGAACAGGGGACAGAAACGCAGAGTAGCGGGGACGAAAAAGAAAGCTCAGGGAGAAGATCCACACGTCCCAGCAGCAGAGCAATAGGAAGGGCGGATCTCTCCAGATGGACTAGTGGGGTCATTGGAAGCGGAGGTACAGGAAAAAACATGACAGACAGAGAAATGGAAGATCTGAGAAAAATGATGAAAGAAAGGGAGAGAAAAGACAGGGAGAAAACCTTAGTGGTGAAAGGAATGGACAGGGAAGAAGTAAGGAAAATGGGGGTGCAAGAGTGGGCCAGAGGATTTATTGAAAAGAAGCTAGGCCTAACGGAAGAGATCAGGAGTGCTTGATGGAGTGGACAGATGGTGGTCATAAAGACTGACTCCAAAGCACGAAGAGACAGGATTTGGGGAGAGAGAACGAAACTCATAGATACCAGTATATATATGGACTTTGACCTAACCTTTGAGGAAAAACGCATACAGGAGGAAATAAGAGAATGGACGAGAGAAGCAAGGAGAAAAGGGATAATAGCAAAAGTTGGGCTAAAAAAAGTATATATAAACGGAAGATGGGAAAGATGGCAAGGTACAAAAAGGATGAACAGAATTATACAGCAGACAGAAAACAGACAGGACACAGAGAAAGGGAGAGATAGATCAAAGGAGAGAAAGCAGGAGAGCACAACAAGCAGACAAGGGGAGGAAGCGGAGAAAGAGAAAACACAAGGGCAAAAAGACAACGGAACAGAGGGAAATAATAGGAACACAGAGAAAAAGAATTTTGCATAGGTAGGGGACGGGAAAAGACAACACAACATAGGAAGAGAAATGATGGAACATTGATAGATGTGAGGAGACAAGTAAGAACAAGGGAACATGAAGAGGAAAGAATAACAGAGGAGAAGAATAGGGGAGATCAGGGAACGAGAAAAATACTTTTCTGGAATATAGCAGGGATATGGGAGAAGGACAAAGATTTCTGGGAGTACATAGGAAAGATGGACTATGTATGCATGGTCGAAACATGGTTAGAGGATAGAAACACAGAAAATCTTAGAACAAGACTACTCAAATACATGGAATGGGCTATCATCGAAGCGAAAAGAGACAAGAAAAAAGGTAGAGCAAAAGGAGGAATGTTAGTTGGAATGAACAGAGAATGGAACACAGGAGAACACGAACTGGGTAAAGCAATGGAAGAGGGGATGGTTAAAACCAAGATAAAAATAGGTAAAGAGGATAGATGGTTAGATATATGAGGTGTCTACAACAGACAGGAAGAAGATCTAGAAAAGTAGTGGAAAATAACAGAGGAAGTAAGCTACAGTGGAGAGATAGAAAAACTTATCATGGGAGATTTCAATGTTAGAACAGGGGCGAAAGGCGAATACATGGGGGACACAGTAGATGGGGAAATGTGGAAACGAAAGAGCAAAGACAAGAGAGTAGATAAGGAAGGGAAAAAGTTGGTGAACAGAGTAACAAGAGACGGATGTTTCGTTTTAAACGGAATAATCAAAGGCGATGAAGAAGGTGAATATACCTACATAGGCTCCAGAGGAAATACAGTGATCAACCTAGCGATAGTGGATAGAGATGCAAGGGACAGAGTAGTAGACTTCAGGGTAGAAAAAAGGGTTGAATTGGACCACCTACCCCTGGTGGTGACGATCACAACAGAAATTGAACAAGGTAAAAAAAGGGAGACACTGGAGAAAAAGGAGAGCAGAGACATAGTAATATGGGATGAAAACAGTATAGAAGAATATAGGCAGAAAACAAACGAAATTTATACAGAGAGGGGTAGAGACAGGGAGATCGAGGAAGATTGGAAAGAGTTGAAAGATAAAATTCACCGGTGCATGAAGAGAAAAGAGATTAAACAGAAGACATGAAGGATAGGTGAAAAAAAGTGGTACGACAATGAATGTAAAAGAGGAAAAAACAGGGCGAAGAAAGAACTAAAGAATTGGAAAAGAGGGAAGGATATAAAGGAAAAGTATATAATATGTAGAAGGGAATGGAAAACAATATGTGATAGGAAAAGGATAGAGCAGAGAGAAAGAGAGCTAGAAGAGCTAAGAAAGATGAAGAATGAGGGGCAAGTGTAGAGATATTTAAAAAAAAGGCAGGAAAGTAAGACAGACTGGAGCGGACAAAATAGGTAGGGCAGAATGGAGGAAATACTTCATGAAACTACTGGATGGAAGCGAACAGAGAAACATAAAGGAATGGTATATAGAGATACAGGAAGAGCAGAGGAAAGATATCGAAGACTGGGAAATATGGAAGGTATGGAGGAGACTTAAGAAAAAGAAGGCAACAGGGATTGATGAAATACCAATCGAGGCATGGGTGTACGCAGGAGGCGCGTTCAGACAGAGAATGACAGATATGATAAAGAAGATATGGAGAGAGGGAACAATTCCACAGGACTGGAACTTAGCAGTGATAGTACCGGTACATAAGAAAGGAGAGAAGGAAAAACCCGAGAACTACAGGGGGTTGGCAATGCTTACATTAGGGTATAAAATATATAGGGGGATTATAAAAAACAGGTTGGAGAGAGAGACAGAGGAAAGAGGGATACTCCCAGAGGCACAAGCTGGATTACAGGAAAGGAGAAGTAAAATGGATAGTGCAAAATATAACAGAGTATACAAAGACTTAAATATCACAGGACTACCAGAGTACCTCAGAAAGGAAATAAAAGTAAAGGAAATGAGAGCAATGGCGAGAGCAAGGTGCGGAAACATAACCGCGGGAAACAAATACTGGATGGAGACAGAGGAGAGGAAATACCAATTGTGCAAGAGAGAAGAGGGCGATTGGAGACACTGGGTCAACGAATGCTCTGAAACTACTTGCATGTTCAGAAAACTCAGAGAAGCAATGGGCAATAGACAAACAAACAGAGAGATAATGCATAAATTCAAAGGGAGAATAGAAGACAGAGATATTATAAAGGAAATCATAGAAATAGAAAAAAGGATTGAGAAAATAACTGTGAAGTGAAAATAACAGTGAAGTGAAAATAAAATAGACTGGCTGTAAAAATGTAAATAAGTATAACAAAAGAATGAAATGTAAATAATGAAAAGAAATGTTGTAAATACCGGAACCCGTCCCCAGGCCTGGAGCCGGGACGTAATTGTTAATAATAATAATCAATACAAGATATTTTTAAACAATAAAATTATGATCATACGATTTATATCTTTTTAATATTAATGTATATTATAGATTTACATTCACTTTTTATTACATGATATTTCTTCTTAGATTTATATATATGTATATAAGAAATGGCATTTTTTACAATAATATTTAAAAATAACAAATGTTATTTTATGAATTATATTTAATGGTAATTTATTAATATTTGTTAAGCATGCTTTTCATTTGTCGAACTTTTATAAATGATTGTTTAAAATGTAATTTTTATTGAAAAAATAAAATATATGTAAAATAAAAGATCATTATAATTGATTTACATTTTTCTAAGTTTGTATTTACTTATTTGCTAGAATGAATAAATAAAGATGAGCTACGGTGAAAGGTAACAATTTATATTGCAGCCGAGACGACTGAAACTGTAAAAATGAAAGGAAAAAAGAGAATACAATTGGTCACAAAAGCTGTATAGCACAATTTAGTAAAATGAAAATAATCCAGTTTAGTTAACAGTTTAGTTGTGTGCCGATATATCCTCTATTTTATTCATACACATCCGCATGCTAAAAGCATCTATTTTTATTATACAAGACTGAAGCTTAATTACCAAGACTTAATTCATGATTATTAACTTATCCCTGGCGCTTGAGTTCGCACGGGACCACCTACGTGAAAGAAGTTTTGTCCTGAACTACTTATGGATAAATCGCTAATATTTCATGGGTTTTTTAGGTGAAAAATTACTTCTGTTCAATATAAGTATATTGTTTCAATGTAAATATTCTTACAATATCGCTATATAATAATAATTTTGTAAAAAATTTTTGTTAATACTAATACTCACGATTTTTCAATAAGTTTTTACGCAATATAAAAATATGCATTGTAAGTACTTCAATATCAATTTAACGCGGAAGTAACAGACTGCGAGAGATTTTAACTAAGATTTTAAAGGAGGATTGACTCTGGTGATTGCGCGAGAGCAAAACTCTGAAAATTTCCAATTACAACAAAGACTAAAGAAACTAAAATTCGTGATAGTTTTTCTTTTAAGAGATTAGTCTTTTGTATGATCGTTCAGTAATTATATTCACGTATTTACACGAGTTATAATTATATACAACGATTTAGATATTTTTTCAGTCGTAATTTTTTCTCGTTTGTTTTTTTTTGTTGATCATATTTTTTTATTTGGGTTATTATTAATTATGTCGGCATACTCTGTCGTAGTAAGAGTACTAGGAACTGCAAGAAATATTGCATCGTTCGCCATAAGTATCCCGTCACAACACGGCTACTGACGGTCAACATTTGTCACCAGCCAGTATGTGTTACGGAACTCCTGTCATAGCTAGGTTATTGATCCGGCGTTGAACTTGAGCACAGAACAGAGATTAAGAGAAAATCAAATTCTATATTAAACATCTTGCAAAAAAATATTATCTTTTTGCTCTCACACATATGGATTATTACCAGGTGTGGTTGTGGCATTTAAAAAAATTTTTTTTATTGCTTCGAAATCTATTTAAAAAAAATGTTACCTATATAGATATATGAGGTATGGATAAGCGTCGTGGCATTTGAAAATACTTCAGGTGCGAAATTAAAAATGGTACAGTTAAAACTTTATCATGTTTAGTCACGATATTTTAAAAGTATGGTACGAAAATAAACGATATGATTACTATTACACATATTTGTATAATATTTTTAATATTATCGTGTATTTAAATAATGTCGCCATTAAACATGATTTTTTAACTGTACCATTTTAAATTTCGCGCCTGAAGTATTTTCAAATCTCACGACGCTTATTCATATCTCGTATATCTATAGCTAATATTATTTTTAATTAGATCTTAAAGCAATAACAAATATAATAGGAATAAATTACATTTATGTTAATTAATTTAAAATTATTTTACATACAATATTTGAAACATCAAAAAAAATTGTAAATATAATATTAATTAAAAAAAAATGTTTTTTAGTGTTGAAAATAAATTCATAATATTTAACTTATTTTAATACTATAATATAAAATAATCCGATTAATTATATGAATGAATAAATTAATAGTTTTAAGTATTTATATGTAATTATCAATAAAACATACAATAAATAATAAATATATTTATGTGTACATACATAAAAATATAAATTATTTTACAAATTTATAATATTCAAAAATATTTTGCTGTATAGTTATTATTAGTTATTTATTATTTATTTTTATTGTTTGTTTTTTCTTAGTTTTGTAAGATAACCGTGATAATGTTAGTGTGGTATTTTGTCGAAATTTATTGTTATTTTTATTGTTTTGATATAAGAATTATTGGGCAACTAAAAAACTCTAACCCAAAAGTTAATAAATTGTATCAATTCATCGTCGAAGCAGGCCTATTGTTATTATATATACATGATAATTATATAATTTAATTAAATATATATAGAAATAAATATATATTTATATTACATAATATCATTATAATAGTGTGCATAATTATATTTAATTAGTGTATAAACGTATATACACATTTTTTTAGATATTTGAATATGTGCATATTATAATTAAAAAAATACGCTTGCATTTTATATAATTAAAATGAAACGATAAAAATGTTTATTATGTAAAATAAAAGACTTATTATTAATAGCAGAAATACATTATAAAATAAAGAAAATAATTTATCATTTGAAAATGTACATATTATTATTATAAAATATGTAAACCAATAATATGGTTATTATAAAATAACAATTATTAATAACAGCAAGGTAAAAGATTGTTTAAAAAAAAAATAATTTTTTATACGAATATACATATTAGATATATTATTTATTTTTTAATGTAATTGTTAAAATATTATTGAAATTAAATTTATCAAAATTGATGCCTCAAAGTTTTATTTATGTTTTTTTATTACACTGTTCCTTTGTTAAATTTGTTTCCTACTCTATTTGTTTTTATTAATTTTAATTTTTTATGTAGATTTGAAAAACATAAAATTAAAATATAATTTTTTTTTTCATTAGGATCGGCTCATGAAAAACTACATCAGGGCGATAGTAAGGTATAGGGCAGTTTAAATTTTTGGTTGTAGTCGTGGTACATTTGTTACCAGTTCTCCCATTTAAAGTTGACCTCCCTGAACTTGATTGTAAATAAACGAAATTGTTTTCTTTTAGAACGAAGTCTAGAAGTGAAGCTCCAATCAAATAAACGAAGAGAGTCGTAGAGGGGACTAAGAAGCTGACCTCGGCAAACCGCGAACGCTTAAATTGAGCAAAAGTTGAAATCCCGTTTCACCGTAAATTTATATATTTTTTTCTTGAAAAACAAATAAATTTGTAATAAATTTAAAAAAAAAAAATTTTTATTTTGTATTATCTCTTTGTGAACTTAAACAAATACCGATTGACAGCTACAGACTGTATACGACAAAAGGCCGTATCTTTACTTTATTAGTAGTTCTTTTTACTTTATTTATTACTTTATTAGTAAAATTTCTATGTTATTACATAAATACTTATACAAACTTCTTTGCATAAATAAATATCCAGCTATCTCTTTTTTCTTCTATATTAGATAATCTATGGTAGTCTATAATAGCACTTTTACAATTATTTTTTTTTATCTATATGATGTTACATTTATCATGGCCCTCATATAATATTTTTATTTAAAATGTTATAAATTTATTATATTACTTTATATATATTCCTCGCAAATATTCTTAAAATTTCATATCATTTACTGAATTAGTTTTATTTTAATAAGTTCCAAAAGTGATTGCATTTTGAGCGCATCAAACTAGGTTATGTGCTTTATAAATACGTTTAAAAGAAATAAAATGATTATAAAGAAAAAATTTCTATTCAAATATTTCTTTATAAGTATTCGTATATATTAAAAGTTTGTTGCTTATAAATTCCACGTAACTTTCAATAAAAAGGAATATTTTATATTTGTATATGTGACATATTATTAATATGTATTTTATATAGTTCTTATCTAATATTTCAAAATTTTAAATACATTTTCACTCATACAAATAGAAGTTTCATAGGTAATTTGTTTTTTAATATTTTGTACTGGATTATTTGTGTTTACAAATTCAAAAAAGTTCTTTTGATTACATATTGCAATTGATTTAATTTAAAATTACTGAAGTTATGTATATTTCAACTTAATCATAATATGTATATATATTTATGTATATATGTATATGTGACTAATATTTTAATATCCTTTGATCCTTAGATTCTAAAATATATTTCTTATTTGCTTTTGGAAAAATATATGCCATAAAGCTATATAGAATCATTTTACGTAAATAATTTACATTGCAATAGCCTAAATTATAAAAATAAAAAAAGATTTTTAGCGTATGTTTTCGGATTTAATTCGTACAATATTATTCTTATTGATTAAAATATTTTAATTCATATATTATTTATAAACAATTTGTAAAAAAATTTATAAAATTTTAATTCTTTCTATTTAAATTTGATTAGTATTCATAAGAATCTATACTACTTCATAATGCTGCATATTCAAATATAAGAAACAATTTTAAATTCTTGAAATTTTATATAAATTATATGGTAGACCTTAAGACTCGACTTTTGTACCCCGAGATATATAGTTTATGAGGAGACAGATGAATACAGGATGGATGGAGAAAGGAAGATAAGAATTATGAAATATGAGGAAAAGATAAAGAACATGGAGGGACACAGATGGATAAAAAAATGCCTCGAGGAACAATGGGCAAGGAATAGGCAAGAAAAGAAAGATAACATAGAAACATTAAATAAAATAGGATTTAGCAGAGCACAATTAGAATACTGGAAGAGGAAAAAAAAGAACATCTATACAGAAATAAAAAGAAGAGATAGAGATATACAACTACAGGTAAGGAGGTGCAAAATGACAGAGGCAAGATATAACAGGACTTATGTAGAAATAAATCAGGATGGATTACCACTATACCTACAGAAAGAAGAGAACCCGAAAGAAATGAGAGAAATGGCCAGAATAAGATGTGGGAACATCACGACGGCGAATAAGTACTGGTTAAAACCAGAAGAAAGGAAATGCCAACTATGTGAGAAAGAAGATGGTGACTGGAGACATTGGATAGATAACTGCGAGGAGACAAAAGACCTGTATAAAAAGATAAAAGAAGAAAGAGACAGAGGCAAGAGAGAAGGGGAAAATGAAATAATGAAAAGGTGTATAAGGAAAACTTTGGAAAAAGCGACACTTAAGGATACCATAGAATTAGAAAAAAGATTAGAAAGGAGAAAGTAGACGAAAAACAGTAACAAAAAGAAGAATCTGAAGAACAGATAAATAGTGTTAAACACAGTGAAATGAAAAACAACAAATGTGATACTGTATATATACCGATAAAAACTAATGTAAATATCATATAAAAACAAAATATATATTATACTTTGTAAAATATGTAAAATATATGTAAATACGGAACCCGTCCCTAGGCCTAGAGCTGGGATGTATATATAAATAAATAAATAAATATAAATTATATGATGAAAGATTAGAAACAAGTATTTGATCAAATTTAAGAGTTTTAACATATAATGTCATGTACATTTTTAATTTACATCATCTCGTGGAATTTGATATCAGACCTAAATGCTCAAATAGTGGGAGATCATTTCGTAAATACTTAGTACCGTATTTAAAGTGATCCTCCTGATAAATCTCTTCAAAATAAAGTTTATCATCTTGTAAAAAGATATATATATATGATAACGTATAGCGAATATTTTTGAAATCATTAATAATAATAATAATAATAATAATAATAATAATAATATTAATGAAAGATATTAATGAAAATTATGAATAAAAGAATGATGTTGACGTTCGATGCAAAAATTGTATAAAAGAAATCAATAAGATTTCTACAAAGTTTTTTTTTGATTTGTCTATTTCTTGTTCTTTTCGGTCTTCTTATATAAGATCTCGAATACACAGCTGACCTAATGAATGTATTTAAATGTAATATCTTTACTTTTTCAAATTTTTAATAAATAAGAATTTATCTTGTACATTTTTTGTTGTTTTGTTTATGTACTCATCTTTAGTTTGAAATAATTTCATATTTTTAACTACTATAAATATATTAGAATAGCCGAGTATTATTTTTATATTTTAGAATATAATATTTTCTGATTACTCATTACCTTTAAGGAATACAGCAACATTTATCCTAAGTAAGAATTCTACTTGCAATAAATAATTAGAATATACTAATTAATTAAATTATATAATATTTAAAAAATAATTTACATAAAGGATATTAAAAGTATCTTTCATGTACACTTTTCAAAATTTATATAAATTTTATGATTTTAAGAATACATAAAACTTACTGCTAGCGGGAAGGAAAACAAATATAAAAAGAGCTGAAATATGAAACTTATCCAACTATATATGTCCATGAAATTATATTAGTAAATTTATTATTAGTAAGTTGAAATTATAAGTAAATTTTTCTGTTGGAATTAAAAGTCTAGGTTTCAAGATTTGGAATTCAGAAGTTGTACTTGTTCCTTATGTTCTTCACTCCACGTAACACTAGTTTGAAAGCGACATTACAGCGGAAGTATTGGAGGGTAATAGAAAGAGGACAAGGAGATGGAGAATGAAGCGAATTATCAATCCCTAAAGTATATGACACAATTCAGAGAAATAGGTTTTACTTTAACCTGGAAAAGCAAACGGGATGTGTTTACTTTAGCAACTTTTCCAGAGAAGCTTACTTTCATTACTGGCACAAAGTGAATTCGCAATCATGTTAATCTTACTGAGTATTGCCATTGTATTCTTTTATACATATTATGAATATTAGATGAAACTGTTTTATATTATATACGGCAATTTAAGTTTAGCTAGAAAATTAATCCTTAATGGTTTAGTCAATTTATGTAGTTAAACTAGATTTTCTATATTTCATTATAATTTTTTTTTTTTTTTTGTTTTCTTAAGTAATGCAAACTAGTAAAGAATTTGTTTTTATTGATATAATGTTTTTTACTTTAATTTGAAAAATATTTCGATACGAAAATAAATTTTTGACCGCATAAAGAATTATCTTATAAAATTATTTCATCACAGTCATTAAAAATAAGAGCGTAGTAAAATTTATTTATTTATTGCTTTTATTGATCAATTTTAAAATCTTCAAAAATCATAAAATATATTTGAATATTTATATTTGAATATTTATGTATCATATCGATGTATTTCTTATAAATGTGAAAATATTATTTTAATATGCGGATTTTTAACATTCATTAAGTATATAAATATGTGTATAAAATTGACAATGTAAAAAAAAATAATAAGAGACTATTTTTAGAATAGAAAATTTGTAGACGATAGAATTTCATTTGAAATTAGTTGTAATGGTTTTAAAATGTTGTTGGAATTGATTGACGCGTATCTCTACCCTGTAGAGATTTTAGAATTGGAAAAATTTAGTATCATTTTTTTTATGATTTTCGAGTCTGTTACATGATCTTGAGAACTCAAGAAAATTCCTCAGACGAAAGTAACATTTTGAATATTTATACTGATCAGGTTCACACAATTTACACATTCAAATGAAAAAATATTCTGTTCCATTTATTGTTTAAGTTTTCCTCTTTTATTTAACTTTTTTATAAATAATACTTGGATTTGTGGTTATTTATTAAATTTCGAAATTATTCTATTTGGCTAGGGAGTTTTCTTTTATTTTGAATTTATAATAGTTTTAAACTATTTAAATTTGGTACTATTTATATAGTAATTGAGAAAAAGCAATTTAAAATAGTCATATGTTAAATACTTCAGAAATTATAATTGATATTTGAATATTTATATATTTTTGATTTACATATTTTAATAATTATAATCGTAGCATTACTATATCTTCAATATTATAATTATAATAATATTATTATCAAAATTACTATGATATTTTCAATGTCAAAACTGCAATATTCAAGTAATTGAATTACTATACAATATTAATTTGAAATTTTTGTATTTATAATGATTAATTATTATTTTATAACAATTTTATAAAAAAATATTTGATTTAAGCTTAAAGTAAAAAATAATATTATATAGAAAAAGTATTATCAAATAACACAATGCATATTTTAAAGTTCTTAAAACATTTAGTACATTTAAATAAAATATAAATTAATTTAAGTAAGTATTCATTTTGATGTATTTGCTAATTTTTTTTGCAAATATTCAGAGATGAAATAATAAAAATTTTGAAATTCTAAGAACTAAATACATATCCAAATAGAATAGTTATTTCATCGCCGAAATTATAAAATTGAAAACACATAATTATCGTGGTTTCCCAATTATTTTAACTCGCGCTCGTGTACATATTAAAGTAAAAGAATGAAAATCAATACTTTTTCTTGTTACATACTAATATATTTAAATGATTAGCAGCAATAAAAACTAGAATTTTAAATAAAATTCAACGAATTTATGAGTTTATTCTAATTATACTTTTTTAACACTCATGAAATACAATTTAATATCAAAGGTTGGTTGCTTATTATATTGTCATAATTCTGTTGCTTTTACTTGATAACAAATTTACAATAATTAACAACGGAGAATTAATTAATTCTTCAATTTTCATATTATTTTGAATAAATATTACATAATCAATTATCGATTAAAAATTAATTTTATCTATTTAATTAGAGATTCTTAAGAAATTTTCAGGTAATATTGTTCTATTTGTCGAAAGAAATAGCGGAACTATCTTTATTAATTATTCAATAACGATTCGAATAATAAAAGCTAATCGGTGGGTAAGAGTATCGACAAAGGTATTTTGATATTAAATATAATACTAAAAAAAAAGACCGTTTATATTATATATATATATACATAAGATTTCGAGATTTTGAATACTGCTGATCAATGTAATTGGTCGAAACATGCGCTCACCACCGTCTTTATGAGAGTAAGCACAGCAATTAAATCTCACGTGGCTTTATAAATGATTCAAAAATAAACACTACAAAAATAACAAAACAAAACAGAAACAATGCTTTTTACTGAAAAATTTTCTCTCACTATACTTCTATTTTTTCATTATTATATTAAATATGAACTGATCATATGGCGTAGATCCGAAGACTTTCTGTGTTTATCTATTGTCTTGATGAAAGCTGTGATTCCCCGGTTAAAATGTTAGTAAATTATTAAAGAATAAATAATTGTATGTTTATTCGCTTAAGAATCCTAAAAAACTCCTTTATTTAATAATTGCATTTGATTTAATTGCGAGTATGAGCACACACGTGCGTGGGCATGGATGCAGTTATTTTCTAGGGACTTCCTAAAGAATATGAATTAATTCACGTAATAAAATTTTTTACGATTCTATATTCGACATTATTTGATTTATTTTGCACTGATTTCATTAAAATATTTTAAGATATTCATATATTATAATTTACTAGTTTAACGGAACTAAAGAAAAAATTGTGTAATACTTACAAAAACAATATAATTTCAAAAGTAAATTGGAAATAATAAAATTGTTTCGTATTTCTTATTAAAAAATTTTCGTATTATTTTTCGATTTAATTATATAAATGGATAAAAAAATATTATTATAATTACTATGTCGACTATATCTTCACATTGATTAATCATTTTTAAAGATTTTTTCTATAAATTAATAAATTACTATTTAGTTTACATATAAAATATTTTAAAAATATAATATAATATTTATTTATAAAGACAATTTATTTTAAGAAAATTTAAATTCTCTTAGTATTAAATAATTGTGCTACATTAATTTTAATTAAACAAAATTTTATTTAATTGAAAAAAATTATCTGCTCTTAATTAGACTGATAAAAAAAATATCAGATTTTACATAGTCAGGTTTATCATGTTTATTAATTGTAGCTTTTATAATTTTGCAATATTCTGTAGATAATTTATATGATGTTTTTAGAAACAAAATTTTTAAATATTATTTAAAAAATAATTATTGAACGTAACTTTAATAGTATTACTTTTATATTTTAATTTCAAATTTAATTTTATTAATTCAATTTACGTATTAAAAGTTTATTTTTAATGTGATTTGTTTGTAATGTAACGCAGTTATGGATGTTTTTAGTTAAGTAAACATTTTTATAAATTTTTATTGTATATTAATAGAAATTAAGTTATATGACAATGAAGTTAAATCCTTATTTATATAGAATATATATACATTATTCTTATTTATTATTTTCCACTTTTATGAAACATCTTAAATAAAACTAATTATAATTAATTTCAATTTTATAAAAAGTATTACAAAGTTTTTTAAAATTTTAAAAATTTTCGCATTAATCATAAGACACTTTGAATGTGATTCAATACTTTTTTACTTTTTTATTTATTTTTTGTACATATTGAGTATACATATGTAATAAAACACCTATAGTTACTTATAAATAAGTTGGTACATAAATTTAAAAGAAAAAAAATTTTTTTATATAAGATTATTTATTATTATATAAGCTCAAGTAATCGCTATATAAGGTAAACATACTATAATCATATTAATCTGTTTATACATAAATATAATTCGTATCATTTTCCTATCATATATTTTATAATTTTTTTTATTGGTAATTTAAATACTTTAATTTTTATTAAACAATCATTTATTATACAGGTAATTTTTGGTATTTAAAATTTTAAGATTAAAATTTATAAGACTTAAGAATTAAAAATAAGAATAATGGAAATTCATTTTTATTTATTTTATTTTAGAGAATATGATATCACGTATTGTGTTTAATAATTTATTAATCATATTTTGATTTATTGTTAATATTATTATGTACTTATTTATATTTAAAAAAAAAACAAATTATTGTAGTCAATAAAGAATCAGTGGTAAACCATGAATTTTTAATTAATGATCAGTTATAGAATAAAAAAACTTTTGTTTTATATTAAATAAACTAATGTTATATGAAAATTCAAAAATTGTTAAAACTGGACACTTAATTGTTGTTAGGTATAATCATAAGTGAACATTCAACATAAATTACAAAATATTTTTTAAAAATCTAGCAAATGAAAACTGAAAATATAAAAAAATAAATAATAATACGGAACAAGCGATTTACTCAAAGTTGCCGAAGCATTATTACTTTAAACTCGACTTTCTAATCATACTAACAGAAATATTGGTTAATTTTGGGTAAATAACTTTATTTTTCAATTAAAACAAAAGCTGACTATATTTGTGACGTAGGTTTCATGGCTTCATGTGTCATAATAATTGCAGCCAAATAAGAACAAATACATTTTAATTTCCAGTTATACGTTTGTAATTTGTAATAACTATAAGTGTATAAAAATAATATAATACGAACTCAATTTTTTCGTCATATTATAATTAAGTATTTTATTACTTTCAATTGGTAAGGAAAATATTTGTAATAAATAATAGATAGAAATATAAAATATAGCATACACAAATATAATTAGAAGCATACTTGAAAGCAAATTATCAATTGGAATATTGAAATAATCTTATATTGCAATTATGATGTTTTCAGTAAATTTAGAATAGTTTGTTTTCTTCATTAAATTATAAATATTTTTTAGTTGTAATTTATTATTAATGTATATGTATATATATATTCTTATTATTCGCATATTTATGTTTTTATTTTCAATGCATTCGACTTTTTTCTTGACGGGGTCTGACAACACAATTATTTTCATGGATTAACAGGCCTTTAAAAATACGTAATGTAAATAAGATTGAATTTTAAGAATAATAAATTGAAAAAAATAAATTTTAAGTGATTTTAGAATACTTTAAATTAATTTTATTAAATCTAATAAGTCGATAAATTTATTTTAATTGAACTATAAATAAAAAAGCATTATTCCATATCCAATATTAGTATCAAGATATTATTAATAGTTGTAGTTATAATAAGTATTCTTTATTTTGATTATTATTTATAATTTTAGAAAAAAGAAACTCTCCCTGGGAATTCGTCTTAGAACTATGGAATGAAAAGTGTATGAATCACAGTACTCATCTCTTCTCAAGTATATTTATTAGTCTATGTATTATATTCCCTCGGAACTGTGATTCAACCATTTTTTTCAGATTACATTTCATGAAACTTCCATATTATAATATCTTGGCGATATGAAAAATTTGCGAAATGTAGAAATTTGAATTTCGGAATAAATCTTCGGTTATTTAATAACTGAATGAATACATGAACTCTGTGCGTCGAGTTCATTAAAAAAATTAATCGGATTTTCAAACAATCGAATCCTACGCCTCTAATTTTGCAGCGCAACAGCAAGCGTCATTTACAATTAAGTTTCAAGGCTTTTCGCGAACTTGTAATCGAATTTTTCAAGTAGTGGTAAGAATCTCGAGAGACAGAATCGATAATATCTCTGATTCTGTATTATAGTAACTTCTACTGGGTGTTCTCTTTCATCCCATGTTTATCTTCTCGTCCATTTGTGTCAATTGGAATATTGAATTGTACATAGGCGAAGAGAAGTATGAAAGATGAGATTTTTCTTTTTATGAAATTAATAATGTTGAAGACTGCAACTTAAATGAAAAACGTTGTTTATACGTATATATTTCTAACTTGTGATATGTCATTTTAAAAGTAAAATTATAAACGAGCGTGTTTCAAAAAATTATTACATTACAATGTTTACCAAGCACGCATATAACGTCTAAGTTATATTATAGCATACAATTATAATATCTTACGTAATTTATATTTCAGTTTATATAATTATAGCAATAATATTATTAATAATAATACTTTCTTGTATACAAAACTTATATTTAATACAGCAATTTTAATACTGAATAATACTGACTAATCTAAGTAGTTTATATCTGTAGATATATAATTTTTATCACTTTGTATACAGAATTAAGATGACGGTTATAATAATATGATTTTTGATAATATTTTCTACATAATTAAAGAATGAATAATTAAAATAGAGTTAACTTCTTAATTTGTATAGTCTACTAATTTTAGATTCGTTTTTATTAGAAAAATACAATGTCTTTAAATACGAAAATATTTGATGCATTTGATAATTATAAAATATTATTTTATTATACTAAGTTTAATGTTTACATAATTCCATATACGAAGCCAATATCAATACCATTAAAAGAATTTTACATAGTTCTGTTTTAAATTCTTATATTGATAATTTACATCTGTAATGCACTAAAGTAAACCAATATATATTTTTTATTTTGATATTGAATAAAAATTTTGTAATTAGAACAATAATAATTATAATATATTAAGTTTTTATATTATTTAAAATTTCTGTATGTTTTAAATATTTCACGATTTGAATTAGTATTAAATATTGCTTTGAATTATGACAAAGTTTAAAGTTATAAAATTATATTATAGGTTATGAATATCGAATTCTTTAAAATTAATAATCAAAAGTAGTAATATAAAATTTAAGGGTATTAAAAAAATTAAAAAATTAATTTTATATTTCAATTCCATTATTTTACGTATAACGCATATGTAATGTTGGGCATTTGCGTAATTACTTTAATTATATAATTTTTGTAATTTATCTTAAGTTAATTTTTTTAACAATACTAAATAAATTAAAATCTGACAGTATGACATAGTTTTATGAAATACAAATATTAGATTTTATAAATATTAAAAATGAATTAATGAAAAAATATTTATAAAAATAATATTAAAATATGTATAATATAACAACTACCATTAATCTTTTGCATTTTACTTCAAAAGTTAAGAAAATAAAATAAGTATTAAATTTTCAAATTGTGTACGGTTACGAACAGATGCAAGTATGTGCATTTATATTGAGCTTCAGACCTCTCGAGGACAATCTACGTGAATTTACAATCAAAAATTCACCTTATGCACAAATTCGGTTATCTTCTTAGAAGCAAAAATACTAGTGACAGTATTTTTTAGTATGAGAATTCGGATACCGAAAATTATAGATACGGGACTCATCTATTATAGATCGGGACTAGGAAGAACTTTAGTAAACATTCTAAACAACCTTCGGATAACCATCTTTATATGTATTCCGCGCACACCAACTTACTCGTCGCTATTATTAGAATAAAAAAAATTTATTTAAAATTTGTGAATAGTTTTTTTGTGAATAGACTACATCCATCACTATATAGTTAATTAATAAATAAGTACATACATGTATATATGTTACATTTTTTAATTTACGTATGAAATAATTCAAATCAAAAAGAAAAATTATATTTTCTGCATATAATTATAGATGAGAATATATATTGGGAGAAAATAGAAAGTTGACGAGAAATTTTTATGATAGTGCTAAGGAGACAAGGACGCTTTGCAGATTAGATGGTAAGGGCAGTATTGGCTGAGCCATTGTCTCGCTCTATACATTGCATCTTTGAATAAATGGATAGTTGTTACGCATATAATAGTTATTGATTAACCTGTAGAATCCTTTTTTTATTTAATAAATATTCTTTCTACATAATTTAGAAAATGTACATAGAGCTTATTTTTTTATAACATTTAAAATTGAAATTAGCTTTTCAGACCTTCATTACATTTTTTAAATCTTATTTTCTCTAAGTATACAATTATACTACTACTAATAAATTTATAGCATACACTAGTAGCTTTTCATCCTGAAAAAATTAATTAATATCACATTGTTGAGTACGCGTTGATTTCTATTTTTGTGACTAATTAAATAAAGTGATTAAAATTTTGTAATATTATTTTTTAAGTAGAAAGAAAAAGAATTATAAAAACCAAATTTATAATATTTATAAATTTTAGTTAAAATTATACAATTGCTTTTACATAGCTACTCTAGTATGAGTACATAACTAAACATGAAACATTATAAGTACTTTGAACACCATTGTTGGGTCTCAACTACACGACACAATGTCAAGTTTCGAATTTCATATTTACAAAAGACAATTTAAAATTCTTAACTTAATGAATTTTTGAAATGTGTAGCAACATTTAAATATATAAATATTTTCTTTGAATTAAATTATAAAATTCGACAAATAATTTATTTACATTTTTTTTTAGTTATACATAAAAACCTTTGACTAAATATAAGTTTTTTTTATAAATACATGTTTATTTGTCAGAAAATGTATGATTTGTATTCACAAGAATAAAATATATTTTATTTATATTTCATCTTAATATAATAGTAATATGATAATAATCTTAATATAATCAGTTATAATTAATCAAATTAAAAAAATATAAGTACAATAAAATATAGTTTATAACGTCTTTTAAGAATATTTTCAATCACATTCATGATAAAAAAAACTTAAATAAAAATGAAGATAATTTTGTGAACTATCAAAATAATAATTCAATCAATCTATTATATATATTATAGCAATATATTATAGCAAGAATTATAACCTATTGTGTAAATTTATCGTCTAATACATAGGAAAACTGGTTAAAATAATATAAAGGAAAAATAATTTTGATAATAATTTATTATCATTTAACAAAGTTCTATAGATTGAAATAAAGTATTATTATTTGTACTATTTATTGTTCATTAAAAGAAAATTGAAAAATTTAAGCATATATTAAAAGTTCAAAATCAAATTATAATTATTTAAATTTTACCCATTTTTTGTTTTTAAAATTTTATATAAATATTTTTTAATTTGTTTAATTTATTTTTCAATTTGAAAATTCGTAGTTTATTAATTAATTTTTATATCAAATAGAATAAGTATTATTATTGTTATTCTTTTAATATTGTTTAAAAAAAAATTACACTTGGATACATTATTAATTAATGTAAAATAACTATACTGTTTATAAAAATAGTATTTTTCTTAAGTCAATGTTTTTAAGGAGTTTACCTAATTTCTAGTTCGTAAAACGTGTAATCATTTTCCAAACATATAAAAAATCACTAAAAAATAAATGTTACAAAATTTTCAGTATGTTTTAAAGTGCCGTTTTTTCTTTTGTATAAAATTTTATTTAAATATATTCTAGACTAGACACTATTGCATTACTCCATAAAACATATGCTGAGGCGCAGGCTTCAAAAAAAAAGTATTTCATTTTCTAATAGATGAAATTCAACGTATCATTCTGTAGAATCATTAAAAATTATGTTGTTCTCAAAAAAACATTGCACAAAAAAGCGTCATTCTTTATGAGCTTAATTTAAAGGTTTTTAAATATTAAAAAAAGTAAATGATAGATCATGGAAAAATATCTTGAATATACTCCAAAAATTCCAAATTAATCGATAAATTTTTCTGTAATTTTAAATATCAGTAATTTTTTATATATAGATTTGAAAAAAGCATGTTTAAAGTTTTGAACAACGATTCTTATGTTATAAAATTAAATTTTTATTTTGCTAAGATCACATAAATATTTATAATTAGACTCTAATATTTAAAATTTATATGTACAAAAAGCGATTATTTGTAAGGTGATTATTTTAAACAAAAATAGTAAGGATCTAAGTAAATTTCAAAATAAAAGGGATTTTATATTTGAATTTTAATGTTCAAATACTTTATTATCAATTACTTTGTATGCATATTTTGATTTTTAAATGCATATTTATTATTAGTTGGAAACGAATAGTCTTGTTCAAGTGTGATAAGTAAAAAATGATTATAATTGAATACACGCCAATATTCAAATATTCGATTAATATCATTTATATTCATCACATTCAAACAGGATTCTTAGTTTCCAACTTTTTTGTGTTTTTTCTTTCAAAATTTTATATAAAACTGAGCATAATGTAATTAATAAATTTCAAATCATACTTGTAATAAAATTTAAAAAATTGTTTTAATAAACTGTTTATGGAGATTATGTACTAATTTGTGTGTTTATTGTTTATAAAATTTAAATATTTTTATATAAATTAAAGCATATGAATGTAATAATTTAATTTTCATTTAGTATATTTATTATCTATTATTATTTATATATACATAAAAGTTACGTACATTCCATAATGCGTTAAATTTAACTTCAGCTTGCAATTTTTAATGTACGACATCAAAACAGTTAAAACACTTTCACTAATTCAAAAACCATAATTAAGTAAAATCTAAGTAAAAACGATTATGAAAGGAAAGAGTAAACAAACTAATAAATAAATCAATAATATAAAAAGGCACACGAATTTATTCAGAGGAACTTTATTCCATTCTGAAGTTTTGGGAGAAATCAGTAATTAAGATTGTTTACAATCGATCACACAAAAATCTAAATTATACTCGAATATTATTTATAATACTGAACTATACTTTTTTTCAACTAGTAATTAAATAAATAATAAGTTTATACTGAAATTATAAAGTGTTAACTATTTATTATACTCGCCTCATATATGATTTATATTAATTAGATTAAGACGCAAAGTTGAATCCGTATTATAATTTAAACTAATAAATAAAAATATATATACAATTGATATTATAATGAATAATACTAACACGTATATTATAAAATATATTAGCTTTAAATATTATACTTTTTAATTAAACAAATTATAATATTTCAATTTTTTGTCTATTTTTAAAATTTACTATTTTTTATGTTTAATGCTAATGTAATTTATTTATAAATTATATTTTAATTAATATTTCAATTAATAATTTCTTTTGTAAAACAATTTATTTCTTCATAATTCACCGTTAAATTTTTTAAAATTTATTTTACATAATTTAATTGTTAATAAAAAAAAAATTTTATTGGCAGCAAATTATGAATTTCTCTTTTTAATATAAAAAAAAGTATATTTTATAAAATATTTAAGCCTGTAAAAAGTTTTTCAATGTAATTAAGTACTATTTGGAAAATTAAATCTTATGATTTGAGATTTTTTAGTTAATAAATTAATAAAGAAATAACGAATACAATACTTTCTTTTTTAATAGAACAATTGAATTAAATTAAAAATATCTTTACAAATTAAATCTATACTGTACAGTTTCGGAACTTCATTTAAAATCATAATATAATAATATATAATAATGCAATATAATAATGCATTATGGTTGCATTGAAAGTACGTACATAAAGAAACTCATGGAGGGCCATGCTATCACATGTTTTTGAATTAAGCTCTTACTACTTTCATGACATCCTGAATGTTTAACAAATTGGAAGGACTAAAGGAGTAAGAACTAAAACTCTAGCAATTATAAGGAAGGATTTTATAGATAGAGAAGAACCGTAAATTTCTATAATCACTTACTGCGTGACAGTAGATATTTTTATCATATAATAGAAAATGTTTTTTACGTTCTTAATAATGTTTCATACTCACGTAAATTATTAGGTTTAGTTGGTATAATTCCTTTTCACAGTCATTAAAAAAAATTTGAGGAAATATTTATAAGTATTTATTATATAAGTATTTATATATTTAAATTATTTATAATATACACGTTACATAATTTTACAATATTATTTCAATAGTCTCTTATAAATTTACAATTACTTATTGATGTTAAACAAGTGGTCATAGTGTAAAATATGAAAAATTACATTAATATAGACTATTCAAAAAGGTTATGCAATGTATTCTACGAGATAGAGAAATCATGATATTCATAATATTTTATAATTGAAATTTAACTATTTAAAATTCTAACAAACAGTTTATACATAAATAAGAATCGATATATAAAAAAAACACTTTAAATAAAAACATTAAAATATCATGAAAAAAACACATTGCATTAATTACTTATAATTGTAATTAACTAATAATTGTATAGTAATGAACGAAATACCAAAGTAAAATAAAAATATTGTTTTTAACACAATTTTATAAATTTTACGTAATTAATTAATGTAAAAAGTTCTTAGAATCAATTATAAAAATTACTATAATAATATTCATAAAATTATATCTTTATTTATTTAATAGTTTAATTAGCACAATATGTAAAAAGGAGAAACATCGTTTGATACTGTGTAAAATTATAAATTTTATTCAAAATAAGAAAGAACATTTTAAAAATTATAAAAAAATTTTATAAAGATGTAACGTTACACCTTTACTGCGTACAGATAGACTTTCAGTCGTTTATCGGGAGCAAATGAGAGGAATAAAAAAAAAACACAAACATAAAAATAAGTGACTAAATGACTTATTTATTCCAAGAGAACATAAGCAACGATCTATTTTATTTGTTTTCGGCACTATTCTCTTGAGGTGTAGCTGCTGAATTAGTTTCTTCAGAACTGGTTCAGTCGAGGGGTATCTATACAAAAATAATGTGTTTTATTTTTATCTTAAATTTACCGGGCTAGTTTTATTGTAATTGCCCACGCTTCCTTACTAAAACAGAGAGCACCCACAACGATACGCTACAGTGTTATGTGACCCGAGATCAATAACCTTGTTATGACAGGTTATTGACTTTCTTATATTATATCGTCACACGGGTCTATTATATTTAGTGACTATTACGACAAGGTAATGACAGCCTTGTCACGACAGACGTCAAATATTACAAATTTTAGTTTAATAAAGTCTAAAGGTCAAAAAGGGGAAAATTAATGTGGGACACCAGCAGCGAAAAGATCATCTGGGACAACAGGGTCGTCACATCTGCAACATGATATACACCCACACCCTCAGACGATATATATATCTCTAAAATTGTCACTATATATGATGTATATATGCTTGCGTTTACCTCAGGCAAAAATACAAGATTGGTAAAAAGAAAACTATAATAGTAAAATAGACGCTTTTTCCATTTTGATTTCCTCGGATAAAAAAATCTCATCGTTCAAACTTTTGTACGATTTATATCGAGATTATTCCTCTCATAATGATTCTTTGAAGCCATTGTAAAATTTGGGAAAATTTTTTATATCACAGCTTCTTGAGGGATTAGAAACAGTATTTGTAATATTCTTTCTGTGATCTTGAGATTAATCAACACATTTTGTTATTAATTGTCAAATACTTATGTATATGTCTAACTTAAAAAAGTCTTTTCTAGTATAAGTAAAAGAAATTTATAATTATACCATTAAATAATTGGTATAATATTTAGAATAATTTAAAGGTTGTTCTTTTAACTTTTAAAGTTTTCCTGTAGAATTATTCAATCATAATTATCAGTACATGCTGTAAATACATTCTATAGATTTTTTTGACTGTGGATTGAATGATAAAAGAATGAAGAGCATAGTAAAAGAAGTGTAAAGATTACGAAAGCAAGTATTTTTGAAACTCTTCATAGATTATGTTAATAGATAATATCCCTTAATATATTTTAAGTATTTTAAAATATTTTCACTTTAACGTTATAAAATAATTTTACGTTTCGTATTCATTAAAATTATAAATTTCACATTGCATGCAAAATTTTAACATTTAAAATATAATATAATCAAATAAAGCAAAAAATATTATAAAATCTTGATATTATTAATTATAATTCTTAATTTTTTATAAATGTAAAAAAGTATAGTATAAAATTTATATTTTATATTATATCAGAAAATAAATTATGCAAAACACTTAAACTAAGATATAATATTAAATTTTATATCTGAAAATATAATACTCTTTTGAGATAATGTTTACAATTTTACATGTGTATATATGTATTTACTTTCAATATTTTTATTTAAAATTATAAAGTTTATTTTTAAATTGAAAATGTATTTTCATTTTTTAAAAACTCAAAATTATTCTACTATATTTTAATTAATTGTATCATTATAATCAATTTTATAGAAGGTCGAAAATGTAATAATACAATACACTTCTATCACTAATATGTAATAAATGAATTTAGATATTTATTTAAAAGTGATGAATAAACTTTTTTGTATTAAATTCCTATATTTTTCATTTTTAACAACTAATATAATTTGTTTGAGAATTAATAATTTATCAAAAAATTAAATTTTTTTTTTGAATTTCAATAGTATTAATAAATATAATAAAATATAATAATTCTAATGAATTCCAATCTACGGAACACAAAAAACATTTTTAAAATTCAAAAATTCACTTATTTGTATGAGATACAAAATATAACTTTCCTTAAATTTTCAGACAAATCATTAGTTGAAATAATACAATACATAGTCAATGAATACTATATTTTTTATATTACGATACAATAAAACATAGCTGGAGTTACTTCGAGCTAAATTACTCTTATAATCTCGAGCTATTACAATAAAATAAAGAAAATATCTTCAGCCCAAAAATATTCTTATATCGTAAAAATTTTTATAAAAAGTAAAGATTATAAAATAATAAACATTTTAAAACTTTACTAAACAAGTTTCACAGATGGAAGCAATAGTTATTCTCATATATTTTAGAGGCTAATATTTTTAATCAAATAAGAAAATTTTTTAAAGGCATACGAAGAACTTAAGGTCATTGAAAATCAACTACTTGAAGTAATGAGACACGTTGACAATTGAGCTTTAACTACACCTTTCGAATTAGATTTTTTGATTAATCCATTTAATATAGAGTTATTGGTAAAAATCAGGTATTATAAATTATAATAATTCTGTATTTTTAATTTTTAAATAAATAATCAAATTTTATAATCAAATCAATCTTGAATTTATTTATACTTAATTGAATATAAATGTTTACGTATTATTTAAATTTTTTTATCGAAAATTTTTGTTTTATTTTCTTAAAGAATAATTTTCATAATTCAATCGATACATTTTGAATAAAAATTAATTTAGCGTAATTATAAAAATATAAATCATAACTTACTAACAAACATATGAAATCTAGATATAAAATAAAAATAAAATACAAATTTATTCCAAGATTTATATAAAAATTTTAAGCTATAGTCGGTAGTCATCTAAAATAAAATTCACAACTGGATTGTCAATTATGGATAATTGTGAAAAGCATTAAAATTTATCAGTATTAAATTTTGTTAATAATATAAACATATTGAATATAATGTATCCATATATTATATAGTCGATTAAGAAAAAAATTATTCATATTTAGACTGCTTTTTAACATGTATATAATAGACATTTGGCAAGATTAGTAAGAAAATCTATTTATTATTTGTATTAATTCAATTATTTAATCATACAATTATTAAATTATTCAATTTTTAATTCAAACTGAGTTATTATTAGATAAAGTATCATGGCATAAAGTCGCCAGACAGATGGATTTGTACAGTTAAATTTAAGAGTCATTGAACTCTTTGGCGACTTTTAACATGTTTCAAATATGATAAAGAACCTTTTTCGATTTTTAAAAAAAATATAAGTTTAAAAAGAATTAATTTAAATATTGATGAATTATTAAAATTTTCTATTAATACTAGTAGTAATTAAGTTATAAACTGACTTGATATTTATAATAAATTAAAATTATTATTATTTAAAGATATTAATTTGTGAAATAATGAAATCTAAATTTAATTTTAAAAAATAGTCCATTTTTTAGAGAATTGAATATTTTGTCAAAAAAGTTTTCTAATCGATAAACTTATATTGTAATAATATAATATTGTTACGGCAGCAGCCGAACGAGCATTTTATTATTAATTTTTAATCAAAGAAAAACGAATTTAGAATAAAACAATAATAATAATAAAGTATATGAATAAATAATATATACATATCAAAACATAAAATGAAAAATTTACAAAAAATTTATTATTATAAGAATTATTATTAAATATTAAACAAATAAGTACTCTTAAAATTTAAGGAGAGAAAAATATTATTTTCTCTCTCTTTCCCACCAATACAAACTTTTTAAAGAAATGAAAATAGTGTCACCAGCACAAGTCAAAAATTGACCTGTGCACGGATATGCTTAAACCCTATGTACAAAAAACAAAACAAAAAGGCACAAGGCAAATGCAAGGTTAGAAAGAGATAGAGAATTTACTACAGAAACATTCCAATATGCCACAAACAAAGAATTGTAACCGAAAACAAAGAAACTCTAATAAAATAATTATTAAGCCCTTAACCAACCTGTTAAAAATATATCTGTCAATTGCACACCATTTGCAATGGTCAAATAATATAACATTAACTTAAACACACTAATAAACATGAATATAGAATTTTACACTTTAAATACAATAAAAATAAAGAAATTATATTAAAAAAATGATATTTTTAACAAAACTTAAGAAAATATAGTTAAGAATAAATATAATAATCCATGCGAATACTTATAAAATTATAATATTAAGTATAATAATAAGAAATAGAAAATTTAAAAAAGGAAAATAATATTATCTCCTGTCTCTCTCACACTAATTGAGAAAATTTTGAGAGTCTGAAAAGTGCCAAGTTGAAAAGTCACAAGTTGACCAGAAGAAAGGTACCAAGTAAAACTATGTAAAAAAAACTATAAGTAAACTAAACAAGGGAAATTCCTTAGCACCAAGTAATACAAAAGAAATAGATACAAACAAAGAAAAGGCTAATAAATAAACTACTTACAACTCATCAAACCCTTTCATGATGTACCACAAACAATTATTCAAGTTTTCACCAAATAAAAAGGTGCGAATAAATTTCAAAAACACATATAAATCACACTTTTAACATAAATACACTAATAATTATTATATAAATTAATTTAACTTATTCAATAAATGTTAAAAATACAAACACCAATAACTAATTGAAAGAATTTGAATATTTTACATAAAAACTGACACAAAACTGGCACTCGACAAATTTCTTTGTCAATAAATTTATAACAAATCTTTAATAAATACAATAATGACAAAACTAAAATTGTAAACATTCAGGCATCAACAATTTTAACAATTATATCAATTAAAATTTAACATTAATATTCAAATTATTATAAATAAATGTATTTTATTAATTAACTCATTAAAAATTAAGATATTTTGATGCGACAAAATTTATCATTGTAAACAAAGTTATGGGCAAGATAACTATTTAAATGAAAATTTGATTAATTAATTAACTCTTGTTTTATTAAAGAAAATAGGAAAAACCATTGTGAGTTTTCCTAGAAAAGCTATTAAATTCCCTACCTTGCCCATACACTCTGTACTATTGAAAATGCATATAAGGGGATGAAAATGCTTGCATCGTGGCAGTTGTTTTTTGAAAATTTTTGAAGCCACTACTCTCCAGGGCCCCTGCCACCCTGTCAAGCATTTTCTCCCTGAAGAAGTCGCCTGTTCTTACACAAACAAATTATAAAGTAAGTCACAAATACACACATTATTATTTTCTTAACAAGTGCTTATTCCTTATTATTCTCCTTTCCACTCTTAATAATCAAACCTCTAAGCTAATTTACAAGGGAATAGTTAAAGGGTTATAAAAATCAAATCTGAGTTTCTTGAAGTCTCTTTGTTTAAATTATTTTGTAACCAATTTGACCGGATTGCTCCTCCATCCTAGAAGCTAGTGCACTCAAGTGTAGGCTTAAAAGGGAGGAAAAACATATATTTTCCGCACTGTTCTTTTTTTTTTAAATTATTTTTTTTTTTTATTTTAATTTCGTTTCGGACGTAACAATATAATAGAATGTTTCAAAGTCTCACATCAATTTTATGTTATTTCGAATGATAATCGAGGATTTTTCTTATATTTTTTTTTAAAAATCAACATGGTTTTATTATACATATATTAAATTTAGATTCTATACAACAGTTAAATTTTATTTCTAAATTACATTAAATAATTATACAATTATAGATAACTTCACAAAATTAAAAAGAAAAAAACATTTTTGTTTCAATATTATTAGTAATGAAGATATAGCTTAATTACATTGTAGTATTGTAACGAATATTTGTTATTGAGTATGCGAACAATAATACAACAAAAATTACATATTTAATTCTGCTCAAGCGAGTATTATCAATACTTCATAATTGTATATATTATTATCTAATCAAATTTTTTTTTATTAAATATATATAAAAAAATTAAAAGATTTTTCCGACAATAACAGTTTTTTATACTAATAAAGTTATTATTAAATTTAAGAATTAAGTAGAAACAATTGATAGAAGGTTAACCACCTGTATTATACTTTATTGTGACATTTAATAACTATCTTGTGTACAACTTTGATGAAATTTTTTGTGTCTAATCTCATGTAAAACTCACGTCATAATAAAAAAAATCTAGAAAGCTAAAATATTGTTAGAAAATTTTTTAACTAATTAGGCCTATTTAATATATGAATATCAGGACTAAATATTATAAAATAGTTACATATCCAAGATAGACAAATTATGGACTATTACTCTATTTTCTAAAATATGAAATATTGAAAAATGACAAAGTTACAAATTTTCTAATTTAAAAATGTTTCGCTTATAATTTCCGAATTTATTTATATAAAAATGAATTCTCTTAATAATTTTATTAGCTACAATTTTGTTGTTAACATTTATTGTTAAAATTACATTATAACAAATTTTTATATTATTACAAAAACAGTAAAAAAATGCATTTTTTCGTTAAAATTTAAAATAAAAAACAACTGGTTAATAATTTTACAAAATAAGTATCTAGTAATTTTTTTTTACAATTTTTCATGTACATGGTGAGATACATCTTGCTAACTACCTAAAAAATAATCTACTGTTTGGTCTAAGTAAGTAATTTATAAGTACATTATATCTGTGTATTCTAGAATACGAAATAAATAACAGCCGTTAATATAAATTTGTATTGTATAAAAAAATCAAGTCATATCGCATTATATTCATAACTCTATGTTTGTATAAATGGAAATGTTCAGTAATCAGGAGAATCAATTGCTTTTATAAATACATTTACTAAATATAATGAATTAAGAAAAAATTCAATTACACCTGTCAACATGAGGCCGCGCGATGCTATGTTGGGGTCAGTGTAGCAGCCGATATAATACGTTCGAATACTATTTCATGTATAGGTGGCGTTGCACTGACACAATAAAGCGTATGAAGAAATTTTTATGTATATATTGCACTTGGGTCTTTAAGGTAGTGAAAGAAAGAATACTAAATAATTCGACAAATAGCCACGTGTTCGACGATAAATATAGATTATCGGATTATCAACAGAAGTGAATAATTATATTTATTGAATTTATTATAATAAAACAGGGCGTTGTTATAGTGTGTCTGCCAAAATCAAAAGCTTGTATAATTGTAGTCACCAATTATCAAGAAAAGATTTTTGAATAAAGGAATTGATTGAAAATGATTGATGATTAAATTATTTTACAGATTTTAGGACTTTGGTGATAGCTGAGAGAAGCATAAGTGAGTGGTATCATTTCGTCACTTGAAGCGAGTACCTTATACTTTCTTATTTTCCAGAGTGACTATTAATAAATTAGAGAAAGGTGTGTGACAAAATATTTAAATCTAATTGCAAATACATTGAAACTTTCCACTATTTTTATGAGGGAGGGAGAGATATAAAATTCATTGGCCTAATATATTAATATAAAATATTAATAATTGAATATAACATTAAATAACAATACGGATACCTGGAGGTAATTATTAAATTTGTATATATATATATATTTATATGTTAATAAGACTTCAATTTCCAAGGTAAGCTGAGATTAATTAATAATTTATTTATTTAATATTTAAATTTATTAATGTATATAATACTATTGTTGTAATAGGAGTTTTTCAATTAGTTTAGAATTAATTGAGAGACAATATATTGTATATAAAAAATAAAAGTGTATAAATTATTGAGCGAACTTATAGCTGTGTATATTGTAGTATTGTAAGTTGGATTAAATTGTGATGCTATGTATTATTACAAAATAATACAAACATCACTTATTATTAAATATCCTAATTTATTGTCAGGTTAACAGAGAGATGTAGTAGTGTGAGAAACAATGTACGGTTGTTGATCGTGACAATTGTTCTTCTGATTATGTGTGTCGGTCGATGATCCTGAACGGGGATTTTCTGTTGAAATAACCAATCAGGATCAACGATTTGTAAACATGTAAGGAAGAAGAATTTATATCAGATCATAAACCAATAATAATATTTTTCAAAAATCGAAATATACAAGGTGAAAATGAGTTTTGGCGATGATAAGAAAAGTTATCGCGATCATTATCGATACTTTTGTTGTTTGATAAAGGATAGTGATCTTATTAGTCTAAGTGGTAGAATAATAAATTTATTGAAAAGGAAAATTATAAATTATTATTATTTGACCGTGAGTGAAGTGATCATCAATTAGATAAAAATTGATAATTTTACATACATTAAAAAATTATTAGATGTGTAAAGTAGTGAAGACCTATTAAATTAAAATAATTTATTGTTCTTTAACATAATGAATTATTAGTAAAATAATTAAAATCGAGATGTTAACTATAATTTGCAGTGGTGAATAAATTATGTGGGGTTAAATTAAATATCATATCCTGACGATATTCTCGGTCAACTAACCGGGCCTTCACAAGGTTATTTAGTGTTGTGATGAATCTTAAATTCATAATATATTCCAGAATCTTTCCTACAGATTACTTCCATCCAAATCTCCCTTGTTGTGCAAGTACCAACCACCGTCTACATCAGCTCCCAATTCAAAAAAGTGGAATCGCTTATAATTTCACTTCCCTTCTTTATGGAGTCTAAGTGAATAGGCCCTTATTACATCCGCTGCAATTAGGTGCCTGATCCGCGGCCTAACCTTGGTTCCAGGTGAGCCTCTCGGGCATTAAAAACTTTTATTTAACGTTTTTAGTGCATCGCCTCCCGCCGATCCCCGATTGCACCGATGACCTTACTTAAGCCGCCCGTCATTCTAATTTCGGTCTATTTTATTTTTATATATATTCGGCCGCATCCACTTAAAAGTTTAAAAAATAAAAAAAAAAAAAATTTTAATTTGTAATAATTATATTTTTTTCGTTGCGTCCGAAAATTTTGTATGAAATGTTTGTAAAAGTAATTAATCCGAATTAATTGCTTATAAATATCACTATTTCGATAACCAATGTATGTTTGTCTATTTGTTATTGTAAATTTCTGTGACCAATTTCTGTGAGGTCAATAGATCTAATAAATTCCGAATTAATAAATTAAACGGTAAATTAGAATCTCCTGTGTGACATTAAATGTTTATAATGTCCATAAGTTATTGAACTTGCTGTAAATAATTTGTAATTTTATTTGTATCTTTCAGAGTTGAGAAAACGATTGAAAATAAAAATTCATCACCTTGGTGATTATTTTTTATTAAAATATCGTTTTGTTTCTTCACGACCTTGATCGATGTTCCGCCATCCCTAGCAGACCGGCTGCCGTTATTTCTGGCGTTTGTCTTTTTCTATCTTTCAACGTGCACTTGGCTCTGCCCTTCAACTGCAAACGGCGAACGGAGCCGTCTCCATACAATGTTAAAAAATTATCTTTCTATACTAAGATAATATTTTAGGTATTATTAAAATAATTTTAAATGTATATTTAAACAAAAATAAAATTAATGTGTACATTTTCAATAATTATTTCCCATCTTAATTTATATTTATTATAATTATTTTTTATTAGTTATTTGTATATGCAAAATAAAACAACTCTTGTCATTATTCTTATATATAGATAAGTACATATTATAAATATTAGCATTGTATTTATTAGAAAATTAGTACGTGTAAAAATTTTTGCTAGTTTTATTGTGTATTTGAATATATAAGTTTTATAACCCAAGACGTAGATAAAATTAAATACTTAAGATTTTATAAGAAGAAATAAATCAAATTATTTTGTAAGTCATATACATTTATCATTATTTTTGTGAGATTAATTGAAAATTTTGAAGTACGATCATTTTGAAGTAAATTTTGATGTACAATTAGAAGTACAATAATGTAAATTAAATTTATAGTAAAAAATACTTGAAATAATTTTAATTTATATTTGTAAATTTAAATAAATTAAAAATATTTTAATTCTTTAAAAACAATTTATAAAACACTAAAATTTCTTAATACTAATTATTAGTAGAAATATTAATATATAAAAGGTTTTAATTATTATAATATTGTATCAAATATTTTATGTTTCATATATGTTTTAATTATAATTCATTTTTAAAATAGTCTCTCAAATTTGTAATAGAAAAATTTTGGATTTAAAAAATTTGATCTATTAATTATTGTGATTTAAAATTTAAACAATTGGTTAAAATCATGCAGATTTACATGCCGCATAAAATTTTGTGATAACTCTGGAACTATAGATAGTAATATTATTAGAGAAAATAATTTTTCTTGTTGTTTATATTTCCTTAAAAGTAAAACATAGACTTACTTAAATATTGTCTAAAAAATTTTTTATAAAAATTAATATTTAAAAAAATGTTTGGAACAATTGACTATCTATAGTTCTTAGATAAATGCAATATAATTAAAATCTTTGTTATTGCTACATGAACTTGCTATATTTTTATAAAGAAATATATTTTAATATTTATTATACGTAAAAATGTTTGTATATAAAAAAAATTTAATAATGAAAAAATAAAAATTAAAATAATCTGTTTTATTTAGTGTTATTTGTTTAGTTTTACTAAAATATAAGAAACTACATATAGGTGTAGGAAAAACACCGTCTAGATATTTGAATACAGAAGAAATTATATATTTTTATACGAGTTAGAAAATGTAATCATTATAAAAATCAATCCGTATTGATTTGAAGCTGAGTTGCAATTGAATGTAAAATTATCAGAACTTCATAGATGTAATGTTAATATTAGAAGTATTTACACTTATTCAAATACTTATTGTATTTTCATATAGATTATTAAATATCCACATTAGATATAATTTAAGAATAGTTTTTCGGGTTAGTAATATATTACTACATAATCTTATACCAATTTCAATTTTTCCAATTTTACTTCTAATGTTGCATTACACCTAATACACTACGTCACTAGTGAAATTGTACATATTAGATATCTAGCAATTTTAAGAAAAATTCAATAATCATGAAATTTATAAGTTATTTTAATTAATTAAAGTGGAACTATGAGTAAAGTGATTGAGAATTACAAACTAAAACAAACTAAGATAATCCTTGGAAAAATATATATAACATAAGTAAAGTAGAGGGAATTTACGTATTGTTAATATTTTGTATTAAGTTTAGAGCCAAAAATCTTTAAAGCACAGCTTATTAATAACTATATACTATTAATACTATATACTATACAATAATTTTAATTATTTATTACATTATTTGATAAAATTCTATCAATCTGTTGAAAGTTGTTTTTAGTAAATTAATTTATAAAAAATATTTCTTATTAATTTTAAGATTTGTTAAACGCACTTGAATTTTGCATCATATAAAATGATAATTTATTAAGAATGATGTATCCGGCAAAATACGATATCTTGATTTACAATAGTGGTTTTTCAAATTGTTTACTGATAAAAATCAACTTATTAGGTACATATATATAATATAATATTTACAATTAAATTAAAAATAAGATTTACATGTACAAAGAAAGTAGGGTTTGATTTATCGAAAAATAAATAGTTATAACATCGTGGAGATATTGTGTAAAAAATTGAATGAATTGTGTTTTAAATATCTTAATAAACAAATCTTATTAATAATTTTGAATTTAATAAATACCTTGATGTTAACATTAAGTTCCCATAGTCATGAAAGATTACATATACTTGAATCAATTCATATCGACATTTAACAAGCATATAATCGTGAAAATTAAAAAAATTGCATAGATAAATAAAGAAATAAATAAGTAATAATTAATAACATCCATTTATTAAATATCTAACCTGAAGTTAGATGAAATCATTTGTCTATGTTTATTATTTTGCATAGATAATATAATGATTATTTTAACAGAAATGTAAGAAGAGAGGCAAAATAAAGTAACAACAGATACTACATAAAGTGAGATAAAAAATAATGTTGCTAATTTGTTTGTACCTAACAAAGGTATTGCATCGGAGACCTGCGGCAAGGTCTCGGCTACAAGATTCAGGAACACTGTCAGCGATAGCAAGATGGTCACTCCTGAAACAGTTGACGTCCACCACATATGTGTTCATTCTTTATTCTCATTATTTTCACAAGGGAGAAAGGAAAAAATTATAGTCTTTTGTCTGTGTTTCTCTGCAAAATTGTAATTTATTTCTTTAGTATTCTTTTTTGTTACTTCAAGTGTCAGTTTCTTTATATTTTTATTTTTTTCTCTGTATTAGACCTAAAGAAATATAGATTTATGGTCCAGATTTAGAACCTTCTTAATAGAAGCTTCTTTCTCATCTCTTCATTCAGTTTTTATTTTTGTCCATTTTATTGTAGAACTGTATTATAGTGGTAATTAAATTTTAATGCTGAAGATACGTGAAAGATTCGTTGTACACTTTTTATCTTTACGGAAATAATGAGATATATTTTCACCATTGAAATTACTTTACTTAGATGAAACAGGAATTATACAATACTGATAAAAAATTTTTTTTACGACAATGTATCTTTATCAATATTGTAATATATTATTATAATATTAGACTTAAATACATATAAATATATTTTCATTAATCATAAATAATATAAAAGTTAATAAAACCTATTAATTTAAAGTTAGGACATGTTTCGATTTCAATAATTTATTTAAAAATTACTAAAAATTATTAAATTACTATAGTTATCGATTTATCATTCATTAAATTGTAAAATATACAAATTAGAATTATATATTTTATTTATTTAAAAATTAATATTTAGACTAAGCAATAGAGTATTTTTTAGGTCATTAACGAAATACAGAAATTTGAATGTATTAAAAATATGTAAATTTTTATTTTCTAAAATTCCATTCAAAATATTTATTGACTAATTTTTGATAAACTATTTCATTAAAAAAAATTTTTTCTTTTCATTATGAATTATAGCTAATAAAATTATGAGAAAATCTATTTGTATGTAAATAGATGGGTAAATTAAAAGTGGAAAAATTTTCACAAAACTGGAAAATTTTTAAATGAACTAAAAAATTTTTATTTCGTTATTTTTTAAATCTTTCGAACAATAATTCAGAGGAATTAAATTAATTTACATGCATTTTATTTGTACAAAATTTTAGCATTGAAATTATTACTTTTAACGTAATTTTATTTTTAATTAAATTATGCGGAATTTTTTAAGTTTATTATAGTTTAATGCTTTATGCGAATTAATTTTTTTCCACAGATTTAAAAAAATATAATATAAATGCAATGAAATCTTTATTTCACATTTTGTAAAAAATTTTTAGATTATTTAAAGAATGGGGATAAAGGTGATTAAAATTGTCTGAGTATCCAAAGGCGAGAGCGTAGTCAGGAGAACTAGTAATGGGGGCAGAATATGTGGGTACTTCACTTTTATTACGATATGTTTTAATTCCTCTGTTCTTTTTCTCCCCACCCCTCCTCTAAATTTGGGCACCTGGCCAATTTTAATATATACTTTTAAAATTATAACTTTTATTTTATAACAATAAAAGTAAAATAAATTTCGTTAAAAATGTTTATAAAATATTAGCCGCTAAATATTTCGAGTGACATTAGAAATTAAAAAAATTATGGAATTTTTTAAAGATTTTTAATATATTCCGATTGCTTGACCTCGTTAAAGACATAAAAAGTGATCTTTTGGTTAATCTAATTTAGTATAAATTTATTTTTATTATTGATTAATGTATATTTTTATTGACAATGAATATTTTCAATATGTAATGAATGGTCAAAATAAACATTTAACTATGTTTTTTTTTTAAATAGCAATACAATATCCAAAATATTTATAGTTTAATAATTGGCATATTAAAAAAAAGTCTAATTAATAATTTTAAGCAAATATTGAATGTACTCGGTTTCATTTTTCTCACATCCTCTTCTGATTTCAAACCATAAATTATACAAAATTCTGTTTATCAATTAAAAATTGAGTTTTATTTTTGTTTATACATAATAGTAACTCTTTTGAATTTATCTTATTCTTTGACAGCATTTTGCATTCAAATTTTTGTGACTGTTCACCACAAATCCTTGTGTGTATTTATATAAATAATGAATTAATTTGCAATGAACAATGCTCGTTCATCTATTTATTTTATTCTTCATTTGAAAAAAGTCATTATAATTTATCAAGAATAAAATTAAAAATTATAATAAATACTTTAGAATTGGAGAAATTAATATAATCAATAATATAATAGTATATAATAATATTAATATCATATACATGACATATATTATTCTATTATAAAAATTCTCTACGTATACATATTTCATTAGACTGATTTATAATTATTATATCATTTTTATTTTGTAACATTTATACAATCCAACATAAATTTGGCATGTTATCAACCAATATTTGTGAATTAAAAAATGATCCAAAAAATGCAAGTCTAATAAGAAATAAATTCTTGAATAAATTATTTCCTACGATAAATTTATTTTAAAATGAGTATTATTTAAAACAAATTGAAAAGAGTTAAGACTATTAAAAAATAATTGTAAATATAAGTAACTATTCTTTTGTAAAAATAAATAAACTGCTACATTTTCTCTGCAGTCTACTTGACAATTCTTATTGAAATATATTTGTAGAAATTCATTAACTGTGTTAGCATTCGTGACTTCACTTTTCATTTTTATAAAAAAAAAAAAATTATTACTTGTTTAATTTTAGCATTAATTTATTTAATTAATAGATTACAGAACTATATCATGTATTTTATTAAAATGATAATATGTTTATTTAATCAATTTAATAATATTTGTTATATAGTAGTGTGATTTAATAATATAAATTATTATGAATTTTTGTTAGATTTTTTATTAAATTCATTGCATATGATTATAAATTTCTTTATGCAAATAAAAACCAATATATTATTTAAGAAATAAATTTAAAAAAATGTATTATTAGTTAAATTATATAGTAAATTAAATTGACAAATTAGCTTCTCTACAATTATAAATATAACAGTCAGTAGTTAAGTTTAAAATATCCTCAAAATCAATTTTAACTCATTATATAAGATTAGTAAGATTTTTAATTTAAAAATGTCTTATAAATTAATCATTGAAATTTTTTAATATTCTATATATTCTAAAGATAAAATTTTAATTAGTAGTCTTCTTGAAATAAATTTTTTTTACAAATGTAATATAATTTTAATGTAAATTTAAAATTTCACATCACATTATGTGTATTTATTAATAATTAACCTTAGACAGTAAATTTTGTTTCTAAAATATAAGAAACTTGTTCCTAGAGATAATGTAATACAAATGACACCTTTAATATCAAATTCAAATAATTAAATATTCTCAAAAAATATTCTGAAAACATTATTTGACAAAACAAAAATTGTACACTCCTACAATAAAAAATTTGATTAGATATAATTTTTTTTACTTTCTCTTTTCCTTTAAGTTTTTAAATATTTATTTTGTATTAATTATAAAACTGAATATAGAAAAAATTTTTACTAAATACATTTTACCTAAAAATTTGTATGTTACGATTTATTTATTAATTTTATGTAATGACTAAACTTTGTTCGTCATATATACATATATAATTCAGCTAAATTTCTTATTTTCAATACTATAGAACTTGTATAAATTTTTAATCTTATTAAATGAATAACATCATGTATACATTTAATAATTTATTCAATTTTTATAACTTCAGAAATAAAATTTATAACTGTATAAAATAATATTGTTTTAATCATTAGTTTTTTTTTTGTATTTTTTTATTTTTTTATTTGGGATGAATTTTACTATTTTAATTTTAGATATTTAATGCAAAAATATGAACTATTTTTCAAATAAATTTCTGCCATTCGTCAATCTAAAAAATTAAATAATTTTAGTTTATCTTTCTAACATAAATATTTGTTTTAAAAGCATTATAATTTATTGTAAACTTTGATACTTTAGAGAAGAAAAAGGGAGAGAGAGAGAGAGAGAGAGAGAGTTAGAGGCTAAGTTAAAAAAATATAACTAGAAAAATACTGTCGAGGAGAATATAAAATATGAGGAAAAATGATAAGAATTCATTTAATATTGAGTAAAACTAATACATTATTCAAATTTAATTTTTTTCTGTTTAATTTTCACGCACTTGAATAATGCATATGTATGCAAATATAAGAATTGAAACTAAAATCTCGCTCATTTACTTTTTCCATCTTTCTTAGTGTCAAAGTTTACAAGAAACTTCAAATGCTTTTAAGAAAAAAATTCTTACAGTTCATAAAAAATTTTGAATGAAATGATCTAAAACATACACATTTTTATATATATTGATTTGCAAAAAACTTTTATTAACGGAGTACGATGAAACTGCTGTGGTACAATAAATAATTATCTATGATAATGCATAATATTCATTACTCCTGTTTTTTGGAACGACAATATAAAAATAAAGGTTTTCTTTATTGTTTTAATTTATATACTTTTATCTAGAATTCGTTAAATATATGAAACTTAAATTGCATTAGTTTATGTAAGGACGCAAATGACAATATATATTTTATCATCACCTGTTGCTAATCTTTAAGATGCGTCGAGGTTACATCCACGCAGGACGCACATTCCGTCTAAACTGAAAGTCACTCGCGGATCCCGGTGGCCTGGTAGTTAAATATTAGATTCAACACGAGCTTAAATGATCGCAAAACTGCGTCGCGCATTTCATCAATGCCGCTCGCATCTGCAAAAACCTACAACAAAATCCGGAAAGTGTCTTTTTATCAATCAGTTTCTCCCAACTAGACATCGACCCAATACACAGGCCATAATTCAGCAATAATCTTAACAGGAAAGACTGTTTAACAAAGAAAACTCCTGGTTTACATTAGATACGGACTACTATCAACAGAAGAGCAAGTGACTCTGGTGCTGCTTTCAGCAGTAGTTTTGCAATAATCCTCAACCAGTAACATCTAATTTTCAAATCAATCGTTTCCCCTACTAAATAAATATATGTTCAGCTATGCTTACTGGATCAGATATTCTAGAGCTCCTTTTGCAAACTGTGGGTAAAGGGGTGACTCTGTAATATCAAAACACGAGTCACCTGATTCATACCGTAGTTCAGGAAAAATAGCGTAAATTCGAAACAAATAGTTATTTAAATTATTAAAACTAAGCTTCATTATTAATTTTAGAGCGTTTATAAGTGTAGAAAATTTGTACAATTAGTTAGAATTTAAAAACAAGTTTTTTTTTATAAAAAATATAAGTACCTAAATAATAAATATATTTTATTTACTTTTATTTCAAACTAAACTGTGTATCAATTTAATAATATACGAATGAGTTTGTGTATCTTAAATAACGTGACGTCAAAAATATAAATTTATAAAATGACAACATATGAAAATGAAATAAATTTAATATTACAAATAATTTAAAAAAAAAATTTCAATAAGTTATATAAAAATGTCGATTCTATTCATTTTGAAACTATTTTAAAAAATTATTTTAAAAAATATTCTTTAAACCATTGATTATTAATAGAACTTCATATTAATAAAATTTAATAAAATTTAAACTTGAGAGATCCTAATTTAGAAATTGAATTTCATTTTATTATAAATCCATTTTTTTATAAGGTATAAACAAACTTAGAATGTTTAGGTACTAAAAATTATAATAAAATATTTAAGAATTTGTAATAAAATTTTTTGAAATTTAAACAAAACGTTTAAGACTTAAAAGATTTATTATTAAAAGTAAAATAAATTTTTACTTTATCCTCTTATCTAAAATTATTCATAGTATTTATATTTAATGTATATATTTAATTAATACGTTAATTTTTTATATCATAATTATCGATACTACAAGTACATTAAATATCAATATTTGTAAATTTATATTATATATTTAATTTTTAATGCAAATATCCTATGAAAATAGATTCAACTTATATATATTATTAAAATATATAACAGATTCATATTATATAAAAACAAATATCACCGTAATAAATTAAAAATGTATATGTCCACCCGTGTATTTATAATATCAAATCTACCTCTTAAAAATAAATAAGTTTTTCATTTATAATGATGAAAAGTAAGAATTTGATATTTTATATTATATTAAGCCCTGCTTAAAAATTATATTATCATAAATTATTTGATATTTATATAAATTTTTTCTTTGTTTTAATTTTTATAAATTCTTGAACAAATGAAAAAGTTGTTTTTTGATGAACAAAAAAATAAAGAATAAAGGGAGTAATATAAATAGAAACAGATTCATAATATAATAATAATAATATTAAAATAAAAACATAATTTGAAATCAAAGTACAAATTTACTGGGAAGTCGAAATTTTTCCACTATTTTTCTTAATTATCATATATTCATTACGTCAAAACTTTACTTGTTCATTGTTTTACTTTATCAAATATTCATTAAAATTCTTTAGTATTAAAGATTTATAGTAATTTAATTAAAAATTATACATATAATTCATTACGGCAAGAATGAACTGAATCAATAATAACTTTATACTTTATAGACTTTTTCTTTTAAAAATTATAGATAATACATTATCCAGATTTATTATTTTCTTAACAGTATCATGTATCACTCCTAATTACAGATTTACAAATTTTGAAAAAAAAGTATTTATCTTTTGTTCTATTAAGTTAGGTTTGATATAAGTTTATAAAAAAAAAAAACTTTTATAAATCTATCAATATAGTTTTTTCTTGTGAATTACAAACATTTAAATTTACATTAATACACATTATTATACATTTTATTACAATCCTTTATTGAAACACATGATGGTTTAAAAATATTGTTATTAAAGTTATATTCCACAATTTTAATGAACATTCTACATTTTTTAATGAAAGTAAAAACTGTATCACTATTTAACATAAAAATATAGTTATATAAAAATGAAAAATAAAAAATATAATATTGTTATAATTAAAAAAAAATTTGTATGATTATATATATATTTTTTTTTTAAATAATACATTATGCAAATTTATGTTTGTAACATTGATAAACATACTTTTCCTATAAACAATCAAGTTATTATGTGTTCATAAGTTTTTATGCACAATATGTAAGTTATTGTGTACAATAAAAAAAACTTAATAATCAAATAATATGACAATAAATTTTGAAGATTATTTTTATTTAAAGTATACTACACTGCGTCTATTAACATAGAAAATGAATTAAAACTTATCAAACTAATATTCATCGATAAATTATTACAATTTCAAGTGTTACTTATAATATATTTGAATATAAAATGATATGTATTAAATTATATCCATAAAATTAGTATAAATTAAATTATTATTTTTTATACATTTGAATTTTTAAACGTAAATTTTAGCGAAAGTTTAATCGTATTAATTGTAATTCCGTCACTTTTCCTTAGTACTTTATAATTACTAAGTGAATTTTGTAGTCTATTTTCACAAAAAATTTATTCTAAAGTTTTAATTTTAACATAATTAAACCTATAATACATTTGTAACAATGTATATTTTTATTTTAACTGAAGCAAACAAAAAGATATCTAAAACATATAGAATTTTTCTAAATTAAATTGATGAAAATGTCAAATAGTGTATTATTATTATATTATTACTATCATTAAAGTATATACATACAGTTGTGAAATGTTATTTTTTACTATTTAAAATTTTAATTTATTTCAAAAATTTGTTTAATAATTTAATTATATTTATATATATTATACATAATACCTCAAATAAATAATAATGAAAAAAAATATTGTTTCCTGAATTTAACAAAGAAATAGACTAGTAAAAACGGATTATTACAATTATAGAAAATATTTTTGTATGTAATGTTTTTATTATTATATGAGCTGGACAAATAATTTTTAGTATGATACTCATCATTAAAATACAATAAAAATGTATTGTTTTATGAAGATTAATGTAGAATTTATTGAAATTGTTAATACTATGATAAATTTTTGGCCACACAAAAAAATAATTATGGATTTTCTAATACATACCAGTGGTTTAGACCAAACATTAAAGCATTTTATAGGTCATGAAGAAAGCAGCTAACGATGCATATTAAAATTCGTAAACAACCAGTATTCTTATTTTCAAAAATGCCTCTCATGATATTCAAGTTTTTTTCATTTCACTTTATTATACGATTTCAGTTTTTTCAATCGTTTTAAAAAATATAATTATTGCACAATAAATCATGTACCTTATATCTTGTTTAAATATTTCGGATTGCCTAAAATATGAGGATAAATATGACTACACAAAGCCGAGCGCACGTAATTTAATGAGGATTAGAGAAAAGAATAGATGAGGAGTAAGTTTTACTTTTAATATTATATATTACATTTTCCTGGTTCTTACTCTCCCTACCCCTGGGGTGGTTGGCTGTTTTTGGTCATCTTTATTCGCATTTTTTAGAGAATCTAAACGATTTTTATAAAATGCGAGATACATGATTGGTTGTGCAACAATTACATTTTTTAAAACCGTTGAAAAAACTAAAATCGTCTGGTACATTGAGCTGGAAATAACTTCGTAAATTTTCACATAATTTAATTAACATTAGTATTAAAATGACAAAGTTACAAATTTTTTAATTAATTTCAAAGATTTCCGGTTTTTGGAAAATTTATCCCTTCTAATTTTCCGATAGATTTATCTAAAAATGAATTTTTTTCACAATTTTATTAGCCAAAAATAGTTGATTAATACTATAGTATTAAAATTACAACTTTTCATTTCATAAAAAAAAAGTTAAAAACTGCATTTTTTCGTTAAAATTGTTAATAAAAAAAAAACCTGAATATCATGAGAGGTATCTTAAAAAATATGAATCTACTAATTTTTTTAAGAATTTTGATACGTATTATTAGCCGCTTTTTTAAATGTAAGAAGTGCTCTATTGTTTGATCTACTTGATGGATAGTAAGTATTCTGATATACTAGAAAATTAAAAAAATTATTAAGTAATGTTAAATTTTTAGGATGGATAATTTCTTTTGTAAGGCTTAATAACATCGTAGTATGACCTTTTTTCGAAAGAAAATGCAATCTTAGTATTTACATGAAAACATGTACAATGTTTGCAATAATGGATTAGTCTAAAATATATTTAATGCGTACAAATATCAATTACTTTTTCTTAGGAATAAAAAAAATTTATTTGACAGGATTTTCGGTACCCAAGGGCTGTTAGTGTGTATATTTTGTCGCGATAAACACCGATTTACCGCATTGTAATGTGAATTTTCGGTCAGATAGTCCGAACAGACATCAACATGTGTTTGTTTAAAAAAGCATTAATTTTCAAAAATTGCATATAGATTTTATACAATAGTCTCACTGGATAAATTTCGACATGAAAAGAAAGTAGATAAATGAGTTTTAATTTTACTTTTTGTGAGAAAGTAAAAATTATCTCGATTTTTCATGGTGTCTCTTACAACTTTTTTGTATGAAAAATATATGTATTGTATTTTTAATTACTCAATGCAATTTATGATATAATCATTGTTGAAAATAATATAATTAGATATTAGTATTGAATAGAAATGATGATAAAAATTAAAATACATAAATGTGTTTTCAAATTATAATATAGTTTATTAACATTAGATTATAATTTAAAGAATTATGATAGATAATTTTTCAAAAAAAAAATGTAATAGCACGAATAGCTTCAACATACCAATTAGAATAGGGGGCATAGTACATATACATGGTCTGTTCCTGAAGGATCGTGTTTTTTTTTTATTTTACGACTATTGGTCGTAGCGACTTGGGAGGGATCTTAAAATGCAGAGAAAGCTTTTTTCCATTTATCCCTTTTCTTTTTTTGTTTTTTTCGATAATTTGAAGATGCAGGATTTTACTTCGCACGAAGGGTTTTTTTATCCCTGACACATTCCAAAACAATATTTTCATTTCTCTATGTTTCTCCGTGTTTCCCTTCAGTGTTCTATTTTCTATTTTCTCTTTACTGTTTTTATTTCATTTCTCATTTATTTTTCCTCTATTCTCCTTCTTGTCATTTTTATTTATTCATCTTCATAACTTTTACTCTTCTTCTTCCTTTTTTTCTTTTTTCCCTGTATCCTTTATCTCTATCTTTAGTATTTTGTTTCTTCTGATCATTTTCCGTCCCTTAATTAGCTTAAAATTTCACTGTTTTTGTTTTTGTTTTTCCTACTCTTTTCCTTTTCTCCACCTGTTTTTTCTTTTCGTCTACCCATCCTTTCTTTCTATCCCGTTCTTTTCCTTTTTATTTGTTTCCTTTCATGTCCTTGTTCTGATTCCCTGCTTCAGGTCTCTGTATTATTTTTTTCATGTCTCTGTCCATTTCCTCTGCTCCTCTCCATCTGATCCACTTTCCGTCGAAAAATACTTTTTTCAGCCCGATCTTTATGAAGAGTTCATTCCTTTTCACCTTCCTTACTTATTCCTTTATTTCCCCTTGTATTGCTCTTTCTTTGTACGATAGATCGAAGTCTAAAAATATTTCGGTTCCTATCGATCTTCTTCTATTTTCCCATATCCTGTCTCTTTCTTACTTATTTTACATATTCACGACCACTAGGTTACCACTTCATCATGCACTTTTAATCTCTGTGTTCATACCTAGTTTTTGTTCGATTAATTCAGCCTTATATTTCTGCACCCATGCCTTTTCCTCTTCGCTCTATTTATGCCCTTGACTACGAACTTTTCCTCTCTGTTCTTTCTTTCTCTGTCCCTCATTCATCTCATTATCCCACTTATCTGCCTTTCTGAGATGTTCATCTTCGCTACACTCCAAGCACTACAACTCCTCCATCTGCACAGTTTGGTTCTTCCAATTATCGTACTTCCTGGTCTGCTCTCTGTATTCTTTCCTTTAATCTCGTCCTAATTGCTACTGTTTACTTCATTGCTTAGTGCATCCCCCTTTGTGTTTGCAATTCACCTTTCCATGTCCACCCTCCACTCACTTTCCTCCCGTGTGTTATCCTGCAACTCTTTTCTTCCAGACTTCTGACTTTAAATTTTATTTTCCTTGCTCGTATTAGCGTGTTCTCTTCGTTTTATTTCATAATCTCTATCACTTTTTCGTATTTTTTCTATTTTTCCATCATTTCCTTATTTTTCTTCTCCCATGTTTTTCACTCTTTATCCCTTTTCATTTTTTTTTCTCTCCTAGTCCTTTGGATCTACACGCAGAGGTTTCCCTTTAGGAAGGAGACCCTCTTTTTTCCCCATTCAGGGTAGTCTGTGTTTCCCCTTTCTTAGCCGCTGTCTTCCCCTTTCCTGTTTTTCCCTTTTCCTGGATAATTTTCACTTCTTTCCTAGTGCCCTTCTATACCTCCCCCTTTTTTAATTGCTCGCTACGTTCCTGCACTTGGGACGATGTAAACCCCCTTCTTTTATTTGTTAGGTACGCTCCTGCTCTTATTACTCGCCGTGGTCCGTGCTCCGTGCATTCTCCCCATGCCCCTCTGCTTTTCTTCCCACCTTTTTCTCAGCTCTCCTATCCCCTAACCTTACTCGTCCTCACTTTTTTCTTTCTTACCTTGCTCCTCTTCCCTACACTAATTATTTATTTATTTCTTTTATCTCTGCTTGTACCGCGCACTATCTACTTATTTTCTCTGCACCCTGCTTCCCTCACTTCGCGCAACTTCCACTACAATCTGTAGCACTAAATTTGTACTTACACACGCGATGTTTCCAGTATGGCGGCCATATGAGGAATCTCTACTATGCTTCCTGCAAGGAAATTATAAATTTATGTATAGCTTACATCAGCATATTTGATGATACAAATTTTATTATCGGTCGAAATATTGCTAAAAAAAAGATTAAATAACAGCGGTAAGAATTTTTAACCTTGTGCTACAACTAAAGTTATTGGAAAAATATAAGAGGATGCTGCTAAATTTTACTCTGAAGGTTACGTTGGATATAAACGAGCAAATGTTGCCGATCAGATAGGGAGGAAAATTATGGTGAATAAGTTTATAACTTAAGCATTCGTGACACACACGGTCAAAAACTTGCTGAGTATCAAGTAGAAGAAACACAGTATGCCTTCTAAGATTAAGTACTTTCGAGATGAATTCGATAACGTGAAGAAGTTGATGAAATATTCCATGATTTTTATGAAAACCATGTTGAAAATTTGATAAAATTTGATTTTTGTGCACTTGTAGAAAATTACTAAATATTACAACTTCAGTTGGTTTGCTGAGAGAGCTTAATAGGCTAGTTGGTTTATAGGTCGTGAGAAAATTTGGGGGTTTACGTACTTTTAGGAGGCATATAATTGAAGCTTCTTTTCAATAAAATGAAAAAAATTACATATGCATAAAGCATCGAATATATTTGAAAGGGGTAAAAGAAATTTAATAGGAAAAATTATTAAAAGACTGATTTTTAATCCATTCTTTTCATCTTGTGAGGTAAGCTTTACTTATAATTTCGGCGGACAAATTCAGTAGAAGAAGTACTGAATTTGGCAATTGCTAGCTGATAGTTGAAAATTATACTATGACCCCTATCCGGAGTATATATTGTAAGTAGTAATATTATGACATCTTTCTTGAATTATAATATATATATATATATATATATATATATTATATATGTATATGTATGTATATATAATAAAAACTTAATATATAAGAGTATTAAAAACATTAGAAAAAGGTATAAATAACTTCAATCATTTATTTTGAAAAAAATCATAGAATTTTTTATATGCTTATTAAGATAATTTATTCGAAGTAATCTATTTTAACATGAAAATTTAATGAAAATTTATAAATTATTTTTAAAAACTAAAATTTCTATTTTAAATAATAAAGAAACCTTTAGATGATATATATATAAATTTATAGGTTGAGTAATAAATAAGCCTGTAGATTCTAGAAAATAAATAATGCATTTTAATGGTAAGGAAACATTAGGTGTTGGTTATTATGGGATTTTCAATTCATAATTCATAACATGTACATTTCGTAATAAAATTATTAAGTAATTAATATAATTAAACAATGATAAAATATAATAAATAATGATAAAAATATAACTTAAAATTAATTATTGAGAATAATTGAATTTTATTGAAAAAAAAAAATTAATTTATATTTATGTTTAAGGATTTCGGCTATAAATGTAAATTAATTTTGTCACAAGCACTCGAATGCAATATGCGCTGTTTATATAAATACTAAAATATCTACAGATTTTTAAATTTTATCTATAAATTTCAACAATTTATGATTCATGAAAAATTTAATAATAATACATTCATTAATTAAAGACTCTACCCATACTAGTAATAATTTTATGTAACTATTGAATAAATTATTTTATAGGAATTTAATCACTGTCCTATTATTTACAAATTTAAATAATGCTTTAAAGAGGACGTGAGAAATTTCTAAGTGTTAATTTACTAATTTCTAATGCAGAATATTTTATTGAATGATCAATATACGTTATTTATTTATTTATTATTATATATAATTTATTATATTTTATTATATTATTTAATATTTTATGACATAAATATTATATTATATATGCCAAAAATTTTTATTATTTATAGTAATGTGATTATTTTATAGTATAGGATTGATAATTTTATGTACAATATGTTATAAGAATAATTTAGTACTTAAATTTTATATTTAAATATATAATTATATTTTATAAAATAGTAGCTTTTTAAATTTAAATATGCAAAATTTATAAATAAAAAATAATTAAATACAGAGGCAAATTAAAGTTATAACAAATAAAATTTTCCTCATCTTTTATTTTGATAAATATAAATCTCTGGATCTTTTTATTCTATTATAAAGTATAACATATGTAGAAAATTAGTGACGTATATTAATCATTTATTATAAAAAAATCAATATTCTTTATATATATATTATATATATATAATCGTGTTTGGAGTTATGTGAAGTTGAAATTACATCATATATTTAGAAATTTTTTTATTTCAATCTTAAAGCTACATCTTGTTAATTTTTTGTTCATTATTTTTTATTTAACATTATATTAGAGTGATGAATAAATATTGGTTTATTATTCTTTTACGTAGAGAAAAGTCAAAGTGATTTAATGACCAAGAGCGTATTATAGAAGTCTTTATAGAAACATTTAATATAAATGTATATAATGGTAAAGTGGTAGCTTTGTTTGGTTTATTACTGTTCGAGTAGTAAATTATTTGAAATTAAAAGAAAAAAGGAAGATTAAATTGAGTTTTTTTTATTTTGGTGCAACTATGATAAAAGGTGAGTAAAAGAAAGAATGAAATAAGAAAGAGGTCAGTATAATAATTATGGGACTTTAACAAATGCAGATTAATTAAAATCAATTATATTTTGAGATAATGGGCATAGAAAAAAGAAATTTAATATATTAACTAAAAATCAAATGTACAAGAAGTTTCATTATCTTTACAGAATCGATAAATAACTTCTTCATATATCCAATTATATTTAGTCTACTATATTATTTTAATATTACGTTTATTCTTAATTTTTATTTAATGATACTATTTAATTTTTAATTTTAATTCATGTTTATTAATTGTGCATTTTTTCTTTAAACTATGATTGAAATATATATTCATAAGTATGTAATTTTAAATATGGAAAAAACACATAATATTTCAGATCCCGAAACTGCTTTGGCATCATTTTATTTGAAAATTTTTTTTTCGTATTGAAAAAATATGTTTGTGCTACTTGAATATAGTAGAAAAATTATTTTAATAATAGTCTCTAAAGAAAAAAAATTTGGGAAATTTTCAAATTTATTTAGATACCTTTACTACCTGGAAACTTATATGCAAGTCGACGACTTGAATTCTTAAACAGACATATTTCGAAAAATTTTCAAAAAGTATAAAAAAAAAAAAATATGAAAACTTAGAAAAAGAGAATATTGTAAAAAGGACGATCTCACTTCACTGTAATAATTTTATAAGCATCACATAAATTTAGGCATTAAATATTTATATAAAAACTATTTATACAAAATATAGAAAAAAGATTTTCTAAAAATATGTTCTTTAATATATTTACAATTCATAATAATTACTTAATAATTTATAATAATTACTTAATTTCATAATAATTACATTTATTAACTGGATTAATAAAATTTCTTTACAAATACATATTAACTATATAAAATATACATTTATTTTTATATTATTTAAAGTCAGCCAAGAAGACTTCATATCAATAAAATTCATTAATAATTTTTTGTGACTCTAAATTATTATTCCTAATTTTAATAATATATTTTTAATTAATAATTGGGGAATTGAATTTCGAATTAAATTAAATTTAAACATAAAAATAAAATATTTTAAGAACCATAAAACAGAAGACTAATGTATGTTACTTAATGAGAGAAACTTTCAGTTTTTAATTATAATTGTATTTTATACAATTTTATTTAGTATTAGTATTTGTTACTTGGTAGTCAAAATATTAGTTAATTTTAGTTTACAACCATCGATCATATAGGATAATTTCAATTACATAACTCATTATAGTAAATTTGTTAGTTGATATACAAATTAAAAAAAATTAAAATTTACTGTAACATGAAATGATATTCACTAAATTTAATACTTATAATATATTTTAAACAATCTTCAAAAATTCAATTCGGCCTATAAAAATGATTACATTTTATTAATTATATTTTTAGCATACAAGAGGTTCTACTAACTTCTAGTCATTTGATTTACAAAAGAATGTTTTCACCGTCATTTTTTGTACCAATATTTATTTTAAAATCATTATATAAATAACAATTTTCAGTATATGATACTGGTATTTAAATAATTATAATTAAATATTGTAAGTAATCTAATCTTTAAAATTGTTAACTAACAACTACATAAATTCTATTAATTTATTTCTAGTCTATTTCAGCGTAAAAATATAAAAAACAAGTTATCATTTAAAATTTGAATAATTGAATATTGAATTGTCATATGTCACAAATTTAAACTTCACAAAGTTTTTAAATTGAAAAATTTCAAGGTATTTTTAATAAAATCGTCAAGATTAGAAAAGTAGTACAGTTATTATGAAAATTTCATGCTAAAAAAAATTTTTTAATATAACTAATATAAATCCGCAGTTTCAATATAATTTTCGATTTAAATAAATGACATATTTAAAAGATCGTTGATTTATAAATAAATTTCGTTAAAAATTTCTTAATTAAGAATAATAAAAAATATAATATAGATAATAATCATATTAAAATTCCAATTTTTTTTATTTTGTTATCTTTAATTTCAAAATATTGAAAATATTGTTATGTTAGTATTTTATATCTAATAATTTCGGAATGAATATTAATTAATATATGATACAAAAAAAGTTTTATTAACAATTTCAAATTCTATACATAGTTGATCAGAATTATAAATATAATAAGTGATAATAATTTTAGTAATAATTTAAAATTATTTAAGTTAATTTATTTTTAATTTTTGAATTAGACTATATTTAATAATTGCTTTATTTCATCTAGAATAATTTTTTGATGTTACTATTATTAAATGATCAAATTTTGTATTTACCAAATGCAAATCATACACATAAAATCGATTATTAAATTAATTAAAAAGCGATATTTTTATTGAATGAAAAGAATTTTTATGAATTTTTACTACATTGGATTTGTTATTTTACGGAACTCTTTATTCTATTATTTAATTAAATGCGTAATCTGAGTAAAAAAAAAAAATTTCAGATAATTTCATTTATTTTATTTAGTTATTATGCTAAATATTTTCATAATAATTATTATTTTCTAATTATGCTATAAATATCAATTGGCTTATTCGATTTTTTGCAAACTATGAATTTAACTGAATATATAAACAAAATATAAGAAAATAAAGATATATTTCATATAATAAACAATTGTTAATTTGCTTTTTATTTGCAGTATATATATTTTATTTTTAATATTATAATAAGTTATTTAAAAGAGAAACATAAAAACTATGTAATTGTATTGGGTCCTAAATATATTTTTATTCTGGAGAAGAAATGTAATCAATAAAATAAACATATATTTATATAAAATAAAAAAAAGTAAAAATAAAGTTTTAAACATAAATATTAAAATGAAAATCAGTAAGTATATCTTATAATGAAAGTATTTCAATAGAGAATTTGATTAAATAAAGATAAAAACACATTTAGAATAATTCATACTGCTTCGAATTAATTATAATATTTTTTCGGACTGAAGAAGCATACAATAAAGTTCTTTAATTATGTTTATTTATGATAAAGATTAGATGATATTTGTTTATAAATTAAATTTTTTTAGAAATCAACATTTAATGAATTATGAAAGTTTATGTAGAATTTTGGTTATGTTAATGTATCATAAAAATATTAAATTTTATAAAAAATAATATGATCAATTCCAACATTTGCAGTTATAATACAACTGGCTCTTATAAATCTTTATAGATAAAATTAAAGTTCCACGTTTTAATTTTATTTTATTTGTTGGCATTATTATTATATGAAATGTATGCATTAACTTTTATTGATTGTTTTCTACTCTTTGAAATGTTTTTTTTTTATAAATTCATTTATATTAATATAAAAATATTTATATAACAATTATTTTTAAATTATATTTTGAAATAATGAAATTATATATAATCATTTTTTATTATCAAAAAATAATATAAAATTCTATATATTGTTACTATATGGTAATATTATTTAGTCCTGACAGTGAAGTGAGCACAAGGAAAGTATTGTTTATTAGGACTAATTTTAATATAGAAGGATGAAATTGCCTTTGACCTCAAATGATAATTAATACAAAATAAATGATACATGTACATTAAAAGTATGTTTTCAGTTGAACAAAATGTAATTTTATTGTCATAAAATGTATTCAGAATAAATTAATTATCTACTAAATATTTATATAAAAAGAAATAGTTTTATCTCCATTATAGATATTTAATTCGTGCGATCAAGGAAAAAAATTTGCTCCATCACAATTATTAGTTAATAGTAACTCTAGTTGTTTAAAATGTGTGTATTAATTCAAGACTTTGAATTAATACACCCATAGTTTCGAATACATAATTATCTTTTTGATATATTTAATTAAAAAATAGCAAATAATATATATATTTTTATTAAAGCTGCATACCTACAAGGAACATTTTGTTTTACAAACAGAAAATAATGCTAATTTTTGAAAAACACCACTCGATTACAAAATTTATTACTAATGAATGCATTGAATAAAATTTGATAAAAGCAATTTTTTATTTTAAAAATGTATTAGAAATTTATTCTTAATAAAAGTGTTATTTTCGATCATTTTTATGAGGAATTGTATTGATTTTAATTACATAGATTAAATGTATATTAAATAATATATTAAATAACATATATTAAATAAATTTCATCGATAAGAAAATTATTTGATTAATATAATAATTAAATAATTATATAACAAAATAATATATTTTTTAATGGAAAATTATTACAATAAAATAGAAACCATGAAATTTTCATTGAAAAAATTAGTTTTGAACTATTGTTTTTAAATGAAAATTTATATTTGAAACAATTAGCTTTATTTAAATTTTAATATTTTAATATGAATTTGAATTCGTTCCGTTACTAGGATTTTTATATATTTTAAGTGACAATGATTAAAAATATATAAAAATAATTATTACGATATCTTAATAGAAAGTTAATAAAAAATATTGCACTTCTAGAAAAGTATTTATATAATGAATCAAAAATGTGAAAAAAAAAAAAATTTTAAAGCAATTTTGAAAATACTTCAATTTTTAAAATAAATTTATTTTTATAATAAAATAATGATGAAAAGTAATAAATTGTATAAAATTTCATGCATACATTGATCTGAATTAGCCTATGATATTCGAAATACAACTAGTTGCGCATAATTTTCTTTATATTATGTATTTTCATGCTTTATCAATATTCATAATAATAAAAGTTAACACAAATTTTTTTGCTTTGAATCAGCATAAGTAAAAATGAGGAGGTGAATCGAAATCAATGACGTAGTATAGTGTATGCGCACGAGCAAAGAAGTGCTTTTCGCGAACAATTATTTAAACAGACACCGCTATTTCAAGGAAACAAGGAAAAAGAGAGATACATGATGAAAATGACTTTCTATATGTATTTATCGTGGTGTGAAATGTTTTAAAAAACAAGGATATTAATCTTGTAGAGTGTATTTTGAGAGAGATCCGGTACCTATTAAAGGAACAGCATCCGAGGTCGTCGGCATACTTTCAGCCACTAGGTTCAGGAATACTGTCAGCGAAAGGAGGATGGTCACCCCTATGGAGAGACATCATGTAGACTTTCGCTTGCACTGTTGTTGTTTTATGGCTTTTCTTGTTTTATTGTTTGAGTATTTTGCTAGTTCTTAGTTTTGTTATGTTTATACAATAAATATTAAAGCTTGCACTAAATTTGGTGTTTTCGGATATAATGATATAAAACAAAATTCATCATTTCCACCACTTAGAGATATCGATATATACATATTTATATATGAGTTCTCATGAATAAATGAAAACTTTAATATTTTTATTAAATTTTTTACTTATTTACATACATTTTTAAGGAGAGATGAGAGTAGACCATGACCTTTTTATAAAACTTTATATTTCATGTACAAGTAATTAATATGCCTTTCATATTTAAATTACGAAAATTTCAAAAGTAGATATGATTTTCACATATACTATCGTAATTTTCGAGGTATATGTATCCATCAGTATTGAATCTAATATTAGTTCATTACATCAAAAGGACGTTATACGGTAAATCATAACAGTAGAATTTATATGTTTAGTACTTTATATAGATTTGCCTAAAGAAACTTATTTTAGTATTTCCAAATAGTTCATTTAAAAAATTGAAATTTTAATATTTAAATTATAACATTGAAAAATGTATTATTTAAAATCAAAATATTATACATTTTTTATATAATAAAATTGTATAATATACATTAATATTTTACATTTTATTTAGTTTTAGTAATATATTCAGAAATAAATGGCAAAAATGAGTTGATCTACATTACTTTACAATAAAAAAATATATATTTTTTATATTTCTTTAAAAATACAACTTTTTAATTTTTTATTTTATATTCTGCTGTAAAATATTCAAAATATGGCTTAAATAAATATTTACTGCTCATAAATTTTTTAAACTAAATTAATTAAAAGGAACCTTGTGTAGTAAAATGATGGTTTTTAGATAATTTGTCATTCAATTGAATTGTTCGTAAAATTATAAATTAAACATTAACATGTCTTATTTAACAAAATTTTTTAAATAACAGCGATTTCTTGCTAAATATACAATTTTTAATTACTTATTAAAAATTATGTCTTTTAATTATAAGCTTAAAGAATATGATAAATTGATACAAACATTTTTTTTAGATATATTTAATAAATAAATAAAGTTGAGGAATACAATTATAACTTATCAGCTAATTAAATAAAATTTCATGTACTAACATAATTAATAAAATAATAGTATAAAAATGTAACTAAAATCAATGAATTATTTTGAGTTAAAATAAAGATAGATCTGCAAAATAATAACAAAATTTAATTCGACATTAAAAAATTCAATTTATAAATAAATTTGCAATTGAATTAAACATGTTTTTTTATTAATTGGCTCGAACTCCTACTAATGCATCAAAGACCGACAATTAAATTACGAATATCCATGATTAAAGTCAGATCCAAAATTAAAAGAATTTAAAAAGAACATTAATATAGAAATAAGAACGAAATACAGTTTATTTCTCTTCTGGAATATGAATTTCCACTGGAAATAATACAAAATCTCTAGAAGTATGAAAAAGCGAAGCGCCCTCGGTTCTTATGTACGCTCAAACAAGTTACGAGCTTAATAGTACTTACAAATTATATTCTTAATCAAAAGAAATCGTGCCCCAGTTGTATTTTTTTTTCTTTTGGCAAGGGTAGAGGTACAATAAAAACCGGGAAAGAACAACACTTGCAATCTCTGGCTCGAGCGCTCCCTCACTAGCTTTTCAAATTCGCATTTTTTACGTGTCATCATCGTCTCTTGAAACAAGTAGTGCACAAGTCTTACGAAACAACAGATGCTTCTGACTTTTAAGTTCGAAAGGGGTCGGAGGTTGTTGAGTCAAGTGGAGAGGTCAGGGCCGTCAGGAACGAATTATGAAGAAAGAGGAACACATTTGTTGAGTCACTTTCGCAATTTGAATTTCGAGCCAGTATCAAAAGCCTCATGATATCCGACACATGTAAGTTTACCTCGATATTTTTTATACGATGCCAATAAAAGTTCGATGGCAGATTTTACTTACAAACACGCTGATGAAACAAGTACTTTTTGTAAATTACAGTGGTGGTCAGATCTCTGACGTATAAGAAATCCAAATGAGTGCTATCGGCTTGAGGATAAATATGAAAATGTAGCTTTTTTTGAAAAAGCAAACCAACCAAAAAGCATTTTTCTGTCTCTGAAAGAAGGCATATAAATTTTAATAATATTTTAGGAAATATTGATGAAAAATTTAATTTTACAAATATAGATAACATAAGATTTAAAAAAAAAAAAAAAAATATTTGAACTTTAACAGAACTTGTAATTTTTAATTTTATCTTTACAAAATAATTCATATGTTTTTATTTATTTACAATATAATATTGAATTTTAGATTAATTATATATTTGGCATCACCAATAATAACATTTTTTTATACCTGTACTTGTAAAAGTAATGTTTTCGAAATATTATAATGATTAATACATTACAATGATTGTTTAAATTTCAAGAAGTTCTAATATAAAAATATCCGCTTATTCTGTAACAAGAAATCTCTTGAAACTTTTTAAAATAAGTACTTTAAAAATGTACTTTATCGAAGCAGTAAAGAAAAAAAATATGTGGCAGCGTTGTTAAGCTTAGAACTTTATAACACATGTGATATTGGACATGTACTGAATAATAATAGTAAATTAATTATATTTTAAGTAGTTATTAATTTCTTCATTTTATTTAAAAATATAATATCTTTTAATAGACGGGATTAAGCAATAGTCGAAGTTTTAAAGACCAAACATGCATCCACGATAAATCCAAAACAGTATTGACGTGAATGGTCGTGATGATGTTAATCTTATATAATGCATGGATGGTCAATGAATGACTAGTCTTCATTCTAATTAAGTGTCTGCAGAGAAAAATATTCAAGTAATATGCACTTTTTTACATCGCGAGGATGAAAAATCATTACACTCTCGTTGCTTGAGTAGCAGTGATGACTCCCTACTGACAACCTCTGATCTTTAGACAAAATATACGTGTACTACCATACGAAATTATTATCGCTGGACTAAAGCATCCTCCGTTAGAAAACAAGGTGACTTTTAGCTGTTCATTTTGTTTTTCCCTGTCATAAATGAGAAATATGTTTCAGAATATCACAAATTCTATATTTGCATTGGCAAGACTTCCATTCAATTCATTTATCCACCGATAAAAAAACATCTTCCATTATAGGTATTTATTGTCAGGGAAATAATTAATGATGTTTTTAATGCGTTACGATAGATATTCAAGACATTTGAAATATTTCTTTTATTTTTCAAGTTAAGTGCTAACTCACTTTTTTTTTAGTTAACCACGTACAGCAATGCTTTATATAAATAGGTATTATAAACTATTCAAACTATAATAAAATAATATTCAATATTATGTTTTAACATCAGAGAATTATGTACTCCAATAATGTAACGATGTTTTTTTATAGTATCTTAATGTTACGTAAATTCATAAATAGTATTTGTATCTAAAAATACACATATTGAAAACTAATCGATAAAACTTCTTGATTAAACAAAATACAAAATTCATTATGATAATCAGAATAAGAAATTTTATACTTTTTTTACAACTATTCTCCTTACAATGTATGTACGATTTAAGACTTTAAAGACTTTTTACTTTTTCTGCTCTTTAATTTTAAAGACGAGTTTGGTTTAACTTTTTTTAATTTTTATTTTGTTCAATTGTATTGAAAAGTTAAAAAAAATGTGAATATTATTAAAATAAATATTATTTAAAATTTAATTTACGATTTTTAGGTTTTCATCGTTATCTATATTTTTTTCAGTACATTTTTTTTAGTAAATACAAATACCTTTTATGCAATAAAGTATATATATTAAAATATTTTATTAAAATAAATTTGATTAAAATAAAAAAATAATTATTATTACACATATTGACAAGGATTTTAAATTATTTCCTTTAATTAATGAAAATAAAAAATAAAAACTCAATGACTACTATTCCAAATGAAATCATGCAATTATTTTTTTTACATAAATTCTCTATTTTAAATACATTAGCAACAAATTTTCCGAAACATGAAACTTAAAGAAAAATAATATTTTGAAATTATTTCATATATTTGTACAATTTATAAATGTTCTAATATTAATTCATTGCATTATGCGTTATAATAAATTTGAAAAATGAAGATGACAAAAAATTAAGTGAATACCTCTCGTTTGTAGATAAACAATCAATAAGAAGACTGAAAAAATTTCTTAATTTTTAAAGTATTCATATTAATTTAATTATTAATAATTATTCAGAGTAGATAGTTAATAAACTAATCAATTCTTGACATCTTAGATGATAAATGGAAGAACAAAGTGAAACTTCTTTTAGTTTATTCAATTTTAATTTAGATTTGAAATCCGTCAATTATATTATATTGAAATCCTGAGAATTGAATTTAGAGTAGCAATAGAAAATTTACACATATACATAGTATGTTTGATAAGTATTAAGGTTTTCTTTTCTTATTGATGCTACTATTTATCGTAGCGATTCCTGGCAGATCGGTAAATATGCAGGTGAACTTTTTTTATTTGTCCCTTTTTTATGATTATTAGGAGCGGCAGGATTTATATTCGAACGACGGGTATTTTTCAGTTTTGTAATACAGCATGATGGTGGAATAACGCAACGCGATGAACTTTTGTTTACGACCTGAAAAAAATACCATGGGGATGTTTCAAATTTTAAAAGAGATTTTTAAAAGTAAATGCATGTCTGAATTGAAATCCAAAAAGTAGCATAAAGATTTGCAAGAGGACTGGGATAAGGTTGCCGACGAGCACCGTTCTGGACTTTCAAAAACAACCCAAACTAATACGAAAGTGCAGCGCGTTCAATAAATTTTGAATTCGGATCGCACCCTTAACAATCAGGACAATCGCAGAAATCTTAATTATCCCCCCCCTTCTCCCGATGAAGAAAGAGGTTATGGGAAAATACTGCAAATCGGTGCAAAATATCTAGGCATATGACTCAAAATTTTTGAAAGATATTCGAGCGAAGGAGTTCAGATTCGCTTCTAAGCTTGGAAAACACATTTTCATTACAGCAGGACCAGATTATTTCGAAGAGTTATAATTTTATATATACAATATGCATCAATTCTTTTAATAAATAATCTTTTTAAAGAACAAAGTTTATTAATTTCTTTTTTTTTATAAGCTGCAAATAAAACTTTATCGCGCCATGTTACAAAACTGAAAAACACCCTTCCTCGTGAAGACAAATAGCCGTTTCTAATAGCTGTAAAAAATTTACAAATAGAAAAAAACTCTCGCGTACATTTTCAAACATCCCCAAAATCGTTACGATAAGTAGTGGCTTCCAAAAAAAAAAAAAGGAAGAAAAAAGAAAACTTGATACTTTCCAGACTTACCATGCATATATTGTAGATTCCAGTAGTATTATTATAAATGGGATAAAAATATTCTCTCTTTGAGTTGTTTAGAATCACTAAATTTCAATTGGTGGTAATTAGAATAGTTAGAAGCTTAAATTTTTATTGACATTTTATTAAATTGGCCTAAAATATTTTCAAGTTTTTAAATTATTTTATTGAAGTATAGTATTGATTGATGAATTACACGTTGATATTCAAGTGCTTAAGTGAAAATATATTTGAACTATAATTTTAGTACATGTTAAGAATTTGATGTAGGAGATGTGGAAATAATTATTTGAAGTAATGGTAAAAGTATAAACTTTGTAATTTTTTTTAATTAAAATCATAAATTCAGTTTCTCGTATTAACAATTTAAAATTTCCAATCTTTAATTTAAAAAAGGGTAATTCATCCATTACGATAACATTTTTTTATATTTTGACATACTTTTATTTATTTAATAAATTTATGTGAATCTATTATAAATTACTTTAAAAATTTAAAAATTTATTTAATTTACATAAATAGTTATATAATATATTAACAAAATTATTTAATTTATTATATAATATAATTATACTTACAAATAAAACTTAAATAATTATATTACTTAATGATTTATACAATAAATTATAAATGATTTTTAAATTTTAGTTCAATTGAAGAACTAATGTGCTACAGATATTAGTTTTAACATAATTTAATAAATATTGTATTAAATAAATATATATTTGTAGATTTGTCTATGATTTTATAATGAACGTAATAGATAAAGTAGAAAGAAAAAATATAATTAGGTATAAATATTTAAAAGTTAATGGAAGATAATAATTAAATTTATAAAATATTAAATAAAAAAGACATTAATTGTTGTTATTATCAATTACCGAATACAATTACTTTTGTTTTAGTTAAATTAATAATTTATTATTATCAAGTTTGCTACTGAATTACATCACGAATAAGTAAGATTATAGTTCAATGCATGAATTATAAGAATATATTATTAAAAGAATGTGATATTTATTTTTTATTTTTTCCCTTAAATCCATAAAATTTTGAATTTAACTTGGTGATATTGATAGACTATATGAATTTCATATGGCAACATCTGAAAGAATACTATGTATGTTAAATGATAGACTACGTTATTCAAATAGGGAAAGAGATTATTAATGGTAACGAAAATGAAAATCTTATTTTAAGGTCGAGTGAGTAAAATAACCAATAAATTACAGAAACTGGATATAAACAGATACAGAAGAAAAAAAGAGCCTTATTCTATTTATTTAAGTCTTTCTATTTATTTTTTTCTTTTAATTTTGTGATCGAGACCTTTTCTATGAAATTTTAATTTTTGTACCGTATTAGATTAGAAAACAAAAATGGTATGAAAATATGAAGTCGACGAAATAAATCGATTAAAAATTAAAAAATTTTTAATTTAAATATTTTCCAATTATTAAGAAAGTGAAAATTTGCAAAAAATTATAATAAGAAAAGTTTTTTGTTGTTGTGTATACAAGTGTATATACAAATATATATTCCCTAAAACTTTTTCACTTATTAAATATTTTAATTGCTTTGTACTTACTCTTCACGTTTATTGCATTCAAAATATTCTTCAATTTATTCTAATTATTTTTTAATTAATTTAATAATTGTTTTTTTATTTTGTATGAATATTAAAGTTGAGTATCAGTATATTTGAAATGTTTCTTTAGTAATTTATCATAAAATATGCACCAATATTTCAGATAAAATCACCCATAATTATTTTTGTTACGACAAGAATTATATTTCTAAGCTTCTGAGCTAAATAATATTATTTATAAATACATAATTAACATACCTATATCGATATTCTTTACAAATTAGTACAAATTTACAAATTAGTAGGACAAATTTTATTTTTAAATTCAGATTTCTAAAATTGATATTTTTAAATAAAAACGTTTACAATTATAACATTAATACAAATTAGAGGAACATAAAAAATATATTCCAAACAGATAAAATGTTTTATTTTTTTTTTTAAATTATAATTTTAAGCTTAAAATTAAATCTCAGAAAATTAAGGTTACCTTAAAGGTTTACTTAATATTATTGTTTTATAATATGGATTCTAGATCAAAAATTTATATTATAAATAAAAGGTGTATAAAATACATAGTCTTATAAAAAATATTTTTACGTTTCTATTAATTTTTAAATAAATATTTTAAGCTTTCTATAAAATTTTAAAAACAGGATCTATACAGAAAAATAAAAAAGGATGAATCGTTATCGTGCATCAGGGCTACCGATCGAATTGCCCTTTTACTGCAAATCTGTATTGCTTGGTACCTGTTGGTATTTCCTATTCGAATAAAGCAGTTGCTGGTGCAATGATCGTACATTTTATTTTCGTACGAAAACAGAGTAACGTATCATTTACCAAAATAGATAAATTTCGCGTTTTCCCAATTATTAGGAAAATTCCTCTGTCGTATGTCTACTATAAAATATAAATATAATTGTAGGAATACATAAGTAATATTTGATTGAGAAATTAAATGCGAGCCTAAAACTGTGCACGTTTATTCAAATACTCGATAATACAAAGTCATCGTTATAATTTCCTTTCAGAATTTCGGCAGAATATGTCCTCCATACACTGGAAAATCCTTCATCTCCGTGTTGTGGTAGGCATGAGTTTTTCCTATTCTAGTGTTTCCCACATCGGGGTTTCTCCACGCATTCTACGCTAATAACAGCTAAACACCTGAATATGGATTTCGCACTCGTTAACATTATTATTACTGTATACATTCAAACGCACATTCATACTTTCACTGCGCGCCCCTCTCTCTCTCTCGCAAACATATAATATAATATAATGTAATATAATGTAATATAAAATAATATAATACACTTTCCTCTCTTACATCTAGAACTCCAGAGTCTCATATAATAGTCAATATTATTATAATTATTATTATTATTATAAATATGTTTTGTATCAATCATAATCATGCTTTTAATATTATGAATTTTATAAAAAATTACTTAAAATTTAAACCTTATTTATAATATAATTTTTATTTTTTTTTAGATAACAATATTTATTACTCTAAGGAACTAATAAAAATTGATATTCCTAAATGTATCTTAAAAATAAATTTTTATTTAATATACTAAATTTTAACACGTAAATTGTATGTTTTATATAATACTTTTATTATTATTTATTTTTAAATTAGCTGTGCAATCATAGATTCGAGATAGCAAAAATTTAATTTAATTCTTTGAATTTTAATTTCCTTTGCCATATAACTTCAATTGTCAATTCGACAATGGCTTTTTAAATCTGAAATTCGATATCTTGTCTGAATTGCAAGTATCAAACTGTTATCGAAACTCAAAGCTCCCCACCATTTGATTAAGAAAAAAACTAAAAAATCAAGAATTAAATTTAAAGTCAAAGAGTTGTATATAGATAATTTCTCCAGCAATCAAACTTATATTGTTGAATAATCGTTGGGCAAATACTTTGATATATATTGGATAGATATATCTGAATATGTATTTTGTATATCCATCCATTTTAATGTTATTTTATTAAAGAAGTGTAGTAACAGTGAATAATAGAAATTGAATCAGAAATAGAGATTCATTGAATAAAATTAAATGTCGAATTGGAAAAAAATAATTTTAAATATTTTTACTACTATAAAATTTTATTAAATTTTGATCATTATTATACGTACCGAATAACTATGTAAACTATAATTTTAGTATGTAATTAATATATCTTATACGTAACATCAACAAAGGATTGATAGTAAGATTTGAACATTTTCTCAAAATATAGAAGAGCAGTATAATAATATAGTAGAATATCATTTTTTGCTCAAATAATGTTGTATATTGATTTGTATATTTAAATTTATATTTTCAATTCGTTTTTTTTATTTTTACAGCTACTATACTCATATAATGAATTTTTTTAGATTGATCCATATATTAGTTTCATAAGTTATATTTATAAAAGAAAAAGAAAATTGAAAAAATGTGTAATGATTATAAATTTCAAATTTAGTTTTAGTTTAAAATATGATATAGATTTGGTTGTAAAAATTGTATCGACATTCTACCAACATTTTTTCATTAAAATGTATTATCCAATTTTTTTTTTTTTTTTTTATGAAGTTAGAATAAACACACTAATATCTGTTAACTGATAATTTTTGAAAATATTTTTCTTGTATGTAGAAATATCTTTTATTCTCCAAAATATCCAATAGAAAGATGTAATATACTCAATATTGAAGTTTAATTTTAAATGAAAACAGTAGAGATATGATTGTACGGAAATTTATAATAAATACAATAAAAGAATATAAAATAAATTTTGAAATCATCATGTAAAATTTCATAAAACTATACAAAAAATTAAAAAAATTATTAATATTTAATTACATTTTTAGACATAAAATAAACATTAATTTAATCAGTTTATATTTGTCACGTATATAAATTTAACTACAATGTATTTATGACTTCATTTTTTTCTTCACATTCCTTTTATTTTTCAGCATAATTTCATAGTGAGGGCTTATAAACTTGAGTATATATGGCATTTTAATACATGAAAAATGTGTTAGGAGTTTTATTAAGCGGTTATAAGAAATCTATGAATCTTAATGAATATCAGAACAAGCTGAAGGTTTATTTCGTGAAACTTTTTTCAGATTATGAAGAACTCACCGAAACACATAATTTTAATGTTCATGAATATTAAGAAAGTAAACTTATCAGATTATATTTCTTTTTTTTTATACGTATAAAAAATTGAAATGTTTTTCTGTAAAATATCTTCATTTGCTCAAATATGCTTCAAATAATAGAGCTAAGTAAATAATGTATTTATTTTTTTAAATTATTTTAAAGATGCACATAAAGTTAATGTTGGATCAAGGGAAAGAAATGATAATCGACGATACTCCTTTTAACCCTTTTCTTTATTTGACAGCAGTCACACCATTTGACAATAATATCAAGAATAACTTCAAGGAAGCGCTTCTGTTTTTCTAATCTGCTCGTGCCTTCTTCTCACCCTTATTTATCGCTTTTCCTATCCCCTCTCTCTGTTTCCCCTTCCTTCTTCCTTGAAGTTATTTTACATTAATTACACATTTTCGTTTTACATTTTTAAGTACGAAAGTTGTCGGCTTACAATATTGTTAATTTCCTTCGATCGAGGGCCCTTTTATTTTTTATTGCCTTGCTCGGGCCTGTTTGCCATGTGGTTCGTCATTTTTCCGCCCCATGCGGCCCAGTTCGTCCAATACGAACGTTTCACGCCCAAGCGTGTGTATTTGCGTTTATTGTCGCACCCAAGGCGGGCATATTTGGCCCGAACGAGCATTAACCATTTTCCATTTTATTCTATTTTATTGGCTCCTCGGTCCCCGAATTACAAATTCGTTTACTGAGGTTTTCTACGTCTCTTAAGCCTAAGTGCGGGCAATAATTGCTTCGATCTTTACCTTTTTTTTTTTTTTAAATTTTAAGTAAAATATTTCGGTGGGAGCCCCGAGCGCTTATAATAAACGACGGTAACAGTTAATAAATGATTAAAAGCCTATACAATTGCATTCATTAGAAGAGACTAATGTTACTATTCTATTAAATGCAATTCCTCTATAAATGATATTTATAAAAATTTATATATTTTTATATGATGACTGTTAATTAACGAAATTAATTATTAACGAAAAAAAAACTTATAGTATAATATATAAATAATAAAATAAATTAATTTACTAAAATGAATTTACAGAGATTATTAATTAGTTTAAATAGTTTTTAATATAAAGATAGAGTCTTTGTATATTTTCAATAGAAAAAATTTATTATAATTCGAAAAGAACTATATTAACAATAATAATTAAAATAACAAAAATCCTGAGAAAGAGCTTATAATCGTTAAGTAATTGCAAAAAATGATTAAAATTTATTCCATTATTAGATGATTATAAATAAATTTATCATATTTTAAAAATTAATGTCATAATTTTGAAAATTTTATGATTTTATATTAATGAGTTTAGTTTATAGAATATTTTCGTCAACATTTTTTCTATAAAGTATACACAGAAATAAAATTTTTTCATTATAAAATTATTCAAACTTGAATTGATCGAATTTGTATCATCAATGTTAACGTGAACTAGATATGCAATAAATATTGGTTAAATAAAGCATTGATGAAAAATTTTTTTCTTTTCTTTATAAATATGTATTATATAAAATGTTTTTTAAAACGAAATTAAAAAATGATTTTATTGTAAAAAAAATGAAGAACGCTAATATAGAATTACATAGATATCGTTAATTAAAGTTATAATATTAATAATATTAAACTCTAATGACAATTTTTATTCACTATTAATATTCATGAGTGTTTTCGTGGTTTATTCTCCAGTAAAATTTAAATCTTCTTGAATACTTGAATTTTTATTCATTTATTTTTTTATCGATAATAAAAGCTTTGAGAATAGACTATTTAATACTTTATATCAAATACTCTGGTTTTTAGATAAGCTCAAATAATATATGTACTGCAAAATCTATCGCACTGATGTACGACTACTATGTATAAATCGACACCATGATATTAAATTCTTTACAAACTGTTTTTCAAACATTTTTATTATTAGAGGTGACATAGAGATATATAAAAGAAATGTTTAATAATTAGTAAAAAAGTTGGAAAAAATATTTTTCAGGCGCGTAGTGAATATATAAAATCCAAAAACAAGTAATTATCAATACTAATAAAAGTATTTATAATAATAATAATAATAATAATAATAATAATAATAATAATAATAATAGGTAATTACATTATTTGTTTATATTTTTAAACTCATCCGCGGAATTGTGTTTTGTACTTATCAAGCATGAATATATTTATAAAATAAAGGAAGTTATTATACCTATTAAAATTTTTTAACATACATCAAAAGTTAATATTTTTTTATTTTTTTATTTAATAAGAAAAAGTAAATTACAAAAAGACATTTGTCATTTCATTATATATTGAAAAATTTCTTTTATTTTAATTAAAAATGTAGTCTTAATAAGAAAAATACACCATTCTTGAAATATTGGTATAAAAATATAATTTGTTTTTATAATTATACATTCTTGACACCCGTGAGGATAAGAATGATCCTTTCAACTTATTTATTGATTTCTCTTGTCAATAGTATTTAATTTTTAATTAAATATATTTTTCACATTTAAGTTTTAATATATTATATTAACTACAACACTTTGAATATTTTTATTCCATCGAAGAGAAAAAATACTAAAAAAAACATAATATATTTTTTTTATCTTAACTTAAACATTTATTATAAAAATAGAAAAATATGATGTTATCGAATCATATTATTTATAAATATATGACAAGTTTTATTTTATGTAAAAATCTATAAAAAATGAATATAAATATAAGAGATCTGCTTAAAGTTAATCTTTAGAATTTTAAGTTTTTAATTTTTAATTCATCTTAATACGATATGTATATTAATTTTTAATCAAGAATTAATTGTAAATAAATATGGTACGTAAAAAATTTGTTAAGTGAGAGTATGTAGGCCATTATCAGTATCCTATAAAAGTAGAAGCCTTTAATTATGTTAATAAATACATATAATCTCTGCCGTTAACGTAGTAGTAAAAAAGTTACATTCAAAGTCAAAACTTTATCAGAAAAATAAGTGAGGTAAAGTAAGAATTGCATACGCTGAATGCTTTAAGGCAGTTTTTTTCTGCACCTTTACAAAAAGACAAAAAGTATCCTATGGAGCACCGAAAAAACATTTAAAAAAGTCAAAGACTTATACAGAAATAGATGTGACGTTTTAAGGAATTGAAAAACGTCGATGACCTTCTTGATATTAGCTCAACAGATTCTCGAAAAATGATTTCGGCACTTTGTACCTGTATATCGAGCACCAAAATGTTGACGACGTGATCAAAATTTATGAAAAACTTATGTTACCGATAGTCAAATGTCAATTTATCATTGAAAACGAGGATTGGATTTTACATACTCCAAACTATACCCTCTGCATCGAGTAAACACGTAAAACGAGCATTGTCATTTTAAATTAGCTTACACAATCTGTCGATGCTAATCTTATTGAAAACTTCTAGACCTACATAAGATAAAAACTTCAAGCGAAAGTCACCTTTATTTTAAAACAATTTTCTTGAGAAATTGGATGCATTCGGAGAACGTTTCTTGTTGAATATACCAAAAATTTTGTGGAAAGTATGCCGTGGAGATGCTAATCGATTATTGATGTTGGAGGTGATTTGATATCTTATTAATATGATTGCATTGTGCTTCAGAATTTATATAATAAATGTTTTTAAAAAAATATTTTGTTAAATAAATCTTTAGATTAATTATGCCGTGCACTCTTTTAGTTAAAAATATTAATAAACTATATACATAAATATTATTTCACATACTAAGTTCTTTAAAATTTAATAATGAACAAGGAATTTAATATATTATATGAATATATAATATATTATGTATATATATAATATTCTATTTTCTTATTTTATAATAAATATTTTATAATAAAACTATTTTAGTAAATAAAATTATAAAATTATTTGTTAATAATTTCATAATAATTATTTATATTACTGTATACTTTATGAATCAAGCTTTACATATTCTTATGTGAGTACTTAAACAATATAAAAATATAAGTAAATATAAATTTCAAAATATCTTCATTAAAGCAGATAAATTTTTTATTATTTTTTGTGAAAACTTTTAGAAGTTTAGAACTTTTATATATCTGTATAATGTAATCAGTATCGTTTTGCAAATAAAAATTAGTTTACTTATTAAAAAAATGCTAAATTTTGCGTTAAAATTCATATTTAATAGACAAATTTATCATAAAAATATGCGAAACATGAACATAAGAACTAATATTTATTTAGAAAATTAAATCAAGGCTTAAATTGAAATATAAAGAGCAATGAATATACTCGTATAAGAAAACATTTTATAGTCAAGGTCTTTCTCTCACTAGAATACCAAGCGTATGAGATACCGATTGAACTTCTCATACAATATAATCTCTCCTTTGATCTTATTCCTGACAATAACATTAAATATTCGAGTATTTGGCATAAAATGTATTATGTAAATTTTTTTAGGAAAGCAAACAGTAATTAACAAAATCGATCATTTTCCTAGAGAATTAAAAATTCTTCATTAGCAGTAGATGAAAATCGACGATTTACCACTTAAATGATCAAATTTATTAAAAAAAACTCCTTCTTCTGTTGTTTTTTACAATATCCTTTCATCAAGTATCCAAATTCAAATCACGTTCTTTCAATTATAATATCCGAAAAATTGTCTCTTATAACCATAAATATCATGCTCGGCTATTCGTTCATAGAAATTTGGTTTATTCGGTTTACTTGGAATTTGGACAAAGTCAAAAAATGAAATATGACAATTCTCAATAATATAAATTGGAAAAATAATCTATATGAAGAAGTAATAATTTTTTAGTAAAACATATTACGCTATTTAAATAAGTGTTGACTTATAACTGAAATAAAAAAATAATTATAAATTTTCGCAGTATAAATAAATTTAATTAATGAATTCATTAAAATACATGAAAACAATAGTATTTTAGTCAAATATATTTTTAGAATTTAAAAGTATTAAAATAATTTAGTATGTTTAATTATGTGCATTATTATATTACATCCAATTAGACTCAAATACATGTACACATATATATACATTTTAATTGTTGGTAAGTTTGTTTTATGAAAATTAAATTTATTTATAATTTTAAAGAAGATGTAACAAAACATTTATTGAAATAGAATAAATTAATTTGTTTTGTTAAAAATATATATGTAATAATATTAATGTAATAGTTAAATATTGCAATTATTTTCAAGTCGAAATTTGTTAATCGTAAATAGGTACATTATAATTTCAATTACATTATAAATTTTTGAAGTAATTCTTTATAATTTTCTATTTAAATGTTTATAGAATTATTAACAAAAAATAAAAAAATATTATCACTACATAAAATGTATTTCGAAATTTTTAATGACAATAAAAAAAGTCATTATATTACTTATTTTTTTTTTTTTTTTTTTTTTGTATATTAATATTATTTCATTAATTCTTTTAACACTTTTTTTTTAATATTTCAGTAAATAATATAAAACTCGTGTTCAATAATAAAATTAACCTCGATAATTAATATCAGTATTGTACGTATATATCGTCAGTTCTGTTTGATTATATAAATTATAGCGTATTAAGTCATATGATTTTTAAAACTCAAAAAATTTGAGACATATGTGTTAATAAAGATATATATATCAAGCATATTACTATCGGAAGAACTTATCAGATGTAAATGAAATATAACCGAGCATGATGAGACTTCTTTTCAATATAAAATTTATATTCTTTTTCATAATTGTTAAGATTACATGTTTTTATTGAATTTTCTTTTATTGGATCAGTGCAATTATAATTAAAATAGTAATTTAGATATTATTTATCAATTATTAAAAATTAAATCTTTTTTTTTAATATTTTTTTCAATTTTTTTAAAAAGAAAATATAATAAAAAGTTATTTATAAATTAAGTGCATAAAAATAAAAAGATGCGGACGAAAAATCCTAACTATTTAATATTTAAAGATGTAAGATCGGTTTAGATGCGTTTTATATGTATAAAAGTACTCAATTTTACGCAATTGCTGACATTATTTCCTTGAAAGCTCCAAGGCAATTCATGTATTGCTAGAGGCTTAAGATGGATGAGAAGCATACATAAAATTTTAGATTAAACAGGAAAAGAAGATTTGTTGTTGCCTAAATGAGATACTTGAAATAAAAGCATTTTTTCATTTTTACTGTGAACGTCGCAGAATATTTAATTTTTTTCTGAAGATTTTTGAGATAAAAATTATTTTATCCAGTCTTCGTGAATAAAACTTTAATTATACATTTTGATTGTTTTATAGAAAGAGAATTTGAAAATAAATCTTCATCTCTTTTATGGCTTCTCTAAATTTGCATAAGTTTATAAAATTTTTATATTCAAGTTAAAACAATTAAAAGCACTTATAAATGAAGAGTTCAATTGATCCTTATTTTGCAGACGAAAGGAAAATAATTAGATAAATTAAATGCTATTTTAATTATATTTTTACTCACAACATTCCGACAGATGTTTTTGTCAATCTCATGTAATGGGTGATATGAAAAATACAATAAAAATAAAAAAACATTAATAGAAATATTTAATTGACAAACTCAGGCGTGAAAAAAGAATTTTTCGCTATTCGACCAGTCATTTTAGCCGAAAACCAAAACTTACATGGAGTAGGTGTTATTTTTTTTTTGTAATCAATTAATGAAAATGTGTAGAAAAAATTTATCGATGTGCTAAAAGCGAACTAGGAACGGAAATATTTATTAAAATTCGCGTTAAATATAAAGTTTATTATTTTTTATTAAAAGTATACATATTTTGAAACTAATTATTGGACAAAAAAATTTCGATTCATTATTGATCATTCTTAAATTTTCTTAATAAAAAATTAATTGCGTAAAATTTTCGTTTCATTCCATTCTACTCTATAAAAAACTAAAAAATATTTCTTTCTTTTTTCAAAGTGTTTTTTTACAAAAAAAAACATTAATAATATTTTACAATATTTCATTGCTAAATAAAGGCTCATATGCTGTAGATAAGTCTGTAAATCCGAAATCCTTGCGATAAATAGTTTCTTTAGGATATAATTGTCATTTAGAAAAAATTAAAAATCCTGAATATTGTTTAAGTTTTGTAAAACAGGTTTTTTTGTAAAATGTGTACCAATTTTTTGATAGCCTGAAAAATGTATTTGTGTGATGTATTCGAGGTAGGGGATACGAATCCTTAATATAAGCTTTGTTTAGCCGTCGAATCGATACAGAAGCTGTAGTTTCCATCTTTGCTCCTGGTTAAAACCACTGGAAAACTCCACTGGTTGTTTAAGGGCTCTATTACCCCTTCATTTAATATCTTATTTACTTCATCGGCAATGTTAGCCTGCATTTCAGGGTTCCTAGGACGATACCTTTGCTTCAACAAGATATTTTTCTTTAATCGTATCTCGTATTTCACAAGGTGGGTTGTGCCTTGAATAATCTGAATTTTCTCCTGCCCCATCAAAATTACTTCCTCCAGTTAATCTTGTTTTTTTTGTTGTTAAATTTAGTAATTCCACAGTGTTTAACTTGCTCGTAACCTTGGGACCATGGACACTTATTGCGAACTTTTCTAATGAGTCCATTACCGAAAGAATGTCATAATTTAACTAATTCATAATAATAATAATTATATTAATTAATTTATTCTGAAATCGCACTGTGCCTCTCATGGAATGTTTTTGGAATTCTGGAAGTTCAATTGGTCATAATGGTTATATAATTAACCTCCTTCTCTTCCCATCCCCGTTGACGACACTTTCGTTATATTCCATTTTTGATGAATGAATTTACCGTACCGGTGTCAATCAAGGCCAGTATTCTTTCACCCCCAGCATCAGTTCGATGGATGGTCAACCATCTCGGTAGTATCAGATCAAGGCTGTAGCTTTACTGTCTCAAACTGTACTACGTCTATGTCCCATCGGCCAGTAATATATCCTCGTAAAGACGTTATCCTTTCCGAAAAGTAAATAAAAATTCTTACCGTGGTTCCTGCATTACTTTTGTCGGTGTCCTTTTTATTTACACAATCAAGAATGTTTGTTTTTGTAAGTTGAGTTTGGTTGCGGTTGTTTGCACCGACAATATCTTTTGCATATTACTATCGGCTACTTTTCATGTATGGCTTACATACTCGCATTCTTTCACGAGTTGCTGTACACTACTAATCCTATGCCGAAAGACAAATACTTGAATTTCAGGTCGTATACGCTTTTACAAGCTGCGCGATTGTTCCTTGGTCGAAAGACCACTTTTTCACCTCAATAGAGTTTGCATTGCCATGATATAAGCTCCAGAAATCTTAGTTATTTCTTATTTTCTTGGGAAACTAGGGCATTTAACTCCTCAATGATATCCCCACTCAAAAAATCCTCTTTAAGTCTTGTCTGAAATTGCTTCCAAGTTGTAAAACTGGCCTAATTATTAAACCATAACATGACCTCGCCCTTGATAATTAAAGATAATGCTCACCCCAATTGATATTGATGAAATTCATAGCTGTTACAATATGCTTCGTGTAGCTCGAGGAACTGAAATATATTCAGTCCATTGAAATGGATATTACATTTCCAATTCAGGTTACGGTTATTATCAGCAACCATTCGGTTTAGATTGCTGTATAGGTGAGAAATTATATGGAGTGGTTAAATTTACATGAGATATTTCCATGACCTCAGAAATGTCCATGAAGACATCTTTGTTAAAGTCCTCCTTTTCATTATTCTCCGGAGTCGTCGCTTTTTTTTTTTTTTTTTTTTTTTTTTTCTTGGAACAACTCGGGATATTTTTTGAGAAATTTAATAAGCCTTCCTTATCACCGTCAGGGTAATATCTGTGGGCAATTGATGTTGCCATAGCTGGGCAATGACCTCACCTTTTCTTAGGCGATAAAGCCACGAAATGCCCATTATTTTCTGTGTACTTTGCTTTCTTTAATGATATATATTTAATTTTCTTGACATTTGGCAACACTTGATCGGTGCTGTTTGACTCATTCGTCATTCTTGATCGTTCGAGGTCCCTTATGAGCACCCACATGCAACAATAACAAAATTAAAAAAAATAAGGAAATCAAAAGAATAATATACTCTATTTTATTTTTCTTTTCCTGTAAGAAAGAAAAATTTAAAATACATAAATCCAATAAATAAAAAACTATATATTCTTTTTTTTTATTTAGCAAAAAAAATATATAACATAAATAATAGTAAATTATTGTATTTATTTCTCACATACAGAAAAGAAAATAATAATTTGAATCGCAGTGACCTACGGACGATACACAGTTGTAACGAATGATTCTTCGTATTATATTGGAAGAAATGTTTATTTATCACTTCAAAGATTCTCTTTGTTACGATCAGAAAGATCGACGATCTCAGATCAGTGGCCCTCTGTGTTATGACATGAGTGACTTAATTGACCAGTAACTATGATAAACTGTACAATGAATGCAATTAGAAATCTGTGTAATCACATCAACTCTTATGCTTTCATTGTTTTAAAATGAAATAATATTTTGCGGAGAATTATTGCTTTTCTGAGTTCAGTACCCTCGTTTAAGTACCAGAGTGCGACACAGTTAGCAGGAGCTTCTGTTCTCCTTTTCCGCTCGACAGAATGAAGAATACCGGTTACTCTCGCTCGCCATTGTCTTCATTCAAACGCGATCGTTATGTTTAACGATGTTTTTTTGAATCTCGCGAATCGCGAAATTTCTACGCGTAACGTCGGAATAAATTTCTTACACGCAGTTATTTCGCTTTCACGAGGATTATGTGGACGGGATGAATTAGTTTTTATAGTTCGATAAAAACTAACCTTACAAAAAAATCATCGGTAAGAAAAGCACAATGTCGTTGCATACTTAATAATTTGTAATGTTGCAAAGAACTTAAAATATCTGCGCATATTTTATAAAATACCTTTTTTACAGAAATTTAACAATATTTAGCATTTTCAATTTTTTTTTTTTATTAATAATTACATCCTAATGAAATTATTTACCGCGTAGTTTTCAGATTTATTTATAGTATGTGAACTCTTATTTATCAGTATACATACATTAATAATATTAAGCAATATTGTTAATGTATTCTTTGTAAAAATGCATTTGAAAAAACATATATTTTTGCAATTTTTAACGAGACAATGGAATACAATTGAATTTTTTCACAACTAACTTTTTATTAAGGAAATTTAATAATGAACAATAATGAATCCCGTACTTCGTATAACTATAAATTGAATCCTTTTTTGGGAAAAATAACTGAGGGCTATATGGTTAAAGTTAATATTACGAAATCTATATTATCTGTACACGTTTGTTTTGATACCGGTTTTAACATTTTTATTATGTAATAATTATAATGCATATGAATATTGCGTATCCTTGTCAATGTAAAATTTTTTTATGTAATGTATAGCTTTAAGAAAAATCATTTTATGTGCTTTACTTCTTTGTTTAAAATTAACCATTATCCCAATACAGATTATGATTTTGTGTAAAGACATTAGATATTACAATGGAATTAACATTGTAATTTTGATATTATAAGTCTTCTTTTTAGCGATTATTTCCTATAAATGTGACTAAAATTATAAGAATCCATTTTTTACATAAGAGGTACAGTATGCATATTGAAGATTCTTAAGAAATTGGATATTTTAAAGGTAACGTTTTTAATGTTTAGTAAGGATAATGGTAAGTGAATTATTATTCGTATTGATTACAACGAGAATTATTATTTTTTATTGTAATGAGTCTAATTTTAATGCTTTATTGATAAAGTTTATTTGTTTTAATATTGTTGTTTTTCTTTGTGAAAAGAATTGTTGTCAAGTTTTATTATTCTATCTGTAATATTGAATATAATACTTTGTTTTTGTTGAACAGTATGGTTTGTTAGAAAGATAGTGTTTCTTTTTTTATGAAATGAATTTTTGATATATCTATTGGAATGTGATTATTTTTTTTATGAATTGATTTTTTTAGAAATTGTATGCATTTTATTATTTCGATTTCACGGGTAAAAAATGCTCTTGTTATCGGCTAAATATCTAAATCCTCGGTAACAATACTTACTGTAGGTAGGGATATTAAAAACTCCATTACAATTAAAATTATTTTTTTTGATTTTTGTAATCAAAAGCAAAATATGTATTTTTAAAACGATAGTTCATTAGTTTAATAATGCTAGAAGCTGATTTTGTACATATTTAAAGCCTCTTTCTATACTTATTATAAGTCACAAGCAATGTTTGTAAAAAAAGATGTGATGTCAAGTGATGCTAACTCAAAATCAACTCGTATTATTATACTTTTTATTTTATTTTTAAGTTGGAAACTATTGTGAATTGAACTATTTTGAATTGTAATATGGTAATAGATTTTTTGATTATCAGTATATATTAGTATTTAAATGAAGCATTACTTTAGAATGGTATAAACAGCTACCTAAATTTTGTGAGTACAAAATATAATTTATAGTATTTAATCAATCCAAAATAAGGATCTAATTGTCGATGCCCATTAATATACAAAAATATTGAAATTATAATGTCGAATAAATCGAAAGCATTTATAATTTTTTAAGTGATATTCACAGTTATAGATCCATCTTTTGCAACCGCATAGAGCTTAGGATCTTTATTTTTGTGAGTCGATTGACTTGGAGCATATTTAAATGATTAAATGAATCCATTATGGTTTTATTTTTGTGATTCCAATTACGCGATCATAGTTATAATTACTTATCCAATATCCTCGTATACGCATTGATACTCAAGCATCAATGGCTTCGAATGTATTCATGTATCTCAGTGTAATTATACTCGGGAATACAATTCAGAAAAAATAACGTGCTGGTGTTTTAAAAGAATGCGATAATGAGGAACGATGTCATGATTTGCACTAGTATTTAAGCAAACATTCATTTATTCATTGAAAATGGAACAAGTGGAAATTAGTACATCACTCAGGAATATGCATGTTTAGAACAGGTGACAGAGATTGTATCCGTACAAAGCATAGTAGTTACTTGTTTCGGACATCGAATAGAATAGGTTTTAAAAATAAGTTATTTTGCATTATATTTAACAAGCTATATATAAAGATGATTTTATGAAGTACGTGAAAAACTATTTTTTACTATTGTCATACTTTTTATTTTAATAGGTTGAAGATGATGAAAGGTAAGGAAATAGGAAATAAAAATTTGTATAAACGTGATTTTCTTTTTAAATTCATGTTTATAACAGCATCTAACGCTTAGGAACTACTACTATGGGTAATCTTGAAATATCTAAGGAGTCAATCGGAAGTACAGAAAATTTATCAGAAAGTCAAATATGTAGATAATGTTTCAGCGTCTTAATCAATAAAGGAAATATAAAAATAGTAAAGAGAGACATGTATAGACATAGAGAAGATGAAGAAGGACTTTTGAGTATAGATAATTAATGTAGATATGTGTATTCTGGCTATAAAAATATGTATATATGGACATATGTGTAATGTACATTATATATTCGCATATAATATATGCGTTAAATAACGGCATGTAAAATATATATATGTGTATATATAAATATATATATACGCGCGCGCGCGTGTGGTACCGATTAGGAGTGCGGATGTTGGTTATGATTTACATTACCTAGTGTGAGCTTCTCGCCGGAGTCTGGAGGCAGCGTAAACCCCAGCAGCGCCATGCTTGATATAAGAACGCAGGGCACAATCAGGTTGAAAAAGTAGTAAAGGGTACGTCTCCGTATCTTTATCACAAAGGTGACGTCCACATAGGGTTCGGGGCAGCACTGGTACACTATTGTATTCTTCTTCCCTGGCATACCTGCAATTTTCGGCACACACAATACTATCAAATCAAAGTCAGTCATGTATATTTCATTTAGTTTTAAAATCGAGCAACCAAATATTATTATCACTATCAGAGTTATATTTGGCTTGCGTATTTATTTTGTGCTTGCCCGAATTAGTAATAATGTGATGTAGAACGTAGACGCTGAGATAAGTTGTATTTGCAGTGTTATTGCCAAATGGATTATTCCTATATAATACAAACCTTCACGCACGTAAGCATGCAATACTTGTGTGTTGATTGTTAGCCTCGAATTTTAAAAATTAGCAAAGTAGAAATAACTTACAGAAATGAGATGGACGAATATTAAGCTTATTCAAGGTACTGAACTTTCCTTTTATTCCATACTAGTATGAAAATAAAACAAAAACGAGTACCATAGTTAACTTTTAAATACTTTAATTTAAAATTAATCAAGTTTATCATTCTTTATTGACTAATTTAACTCAAATTTAATTTAGAGGTAATTACATATTCTTGATTAATTGTATACGAAACATATTGAAATAGTTTATATTACATATAAATATTCAAATTTATTATAATGAAATATTTTTAATATATTTTATAAGAAAGACTATGATAATAAAATATCGTATCTAGTATTTTCAAGTTGATCATAAAATACATCATACTTGATTGCACTTGCCTCATTTGATAATAATTTTATTAAATGGGTATGCTCTATAATTTTTATTATCCAACTTCATATTACAATTTATGTAGTTTTAGTCATATGTAAATAATACATAAAATGAGCTGTAATAAACATATTCTTTTTTATTGTAGATCAATTATAAATAAGGCAAAGATATACGGAGAAAACTGTATTATATTTATTATTATATTGTAAATCATTTTTATACAAAAATCATAAAGACTAGCAGTTATTAAGAAATGTATAATTTTAAAAAATAATTTATAAACATATTAGATACATATAAAATTTGCTTTTAGCAACTAAACTGTTATTTTCAAATTGTGAGACGTATTATATTGCTGTATTTGTTTATTTGCAAATAAGCGATAAAAATATATTAAATAAAGAAATTTCATCATTTGAAGCTTCATTATATGCAAGCAATCTCATGTTATCATGCAGTATACAGACTAAATGTTTGAAGCATTAAGTTTTATTACAAACAACCATTGTAAAAAAATTACTGCTTGATCTTAACTATATTGAAACCAGATAATATTGGCTTACTTTTCGACATAAAGAAAACCAAATAAAATCGTTTAGTTGATATATTGAAAGATGAGAACAAATGAAGAAAAAATGTTCGGCGGAACATAGATGATACGGCAAAGTCCGTAGTGAAGTTAAGATATCTATTGATTGTGCTATCGATTTCTCGTAAAACCTCTACGATTTTTTTTCACATATATGTAAGAGAATAGTTGGTTAAATGTATAAATTTTTCACAACATTGAAAATTGTAATGAAGTATATACAGAAACACATTGAATGCAATAAAAGAATAAAAGGAGAACCAACAATTTTTATATCTGTATTTCTAGATGAGATGAATTCAATAAAGAAAAAGTAGATTTTTCTTTATAAAAAGGAAATCGTCTGGAAACCAAGCACCGGATACGTAATCCTCCATTTCTTGATGACATTGAATCGCATAATTACCCTTTTATCTTAAGTTTTTCTATTTTAATATAAACGAAAAACTATTAAATGTTATACTAACAGAAGATGCGTTATTTAATTATTCTTTTTCAATACAAATGAAATTATATTTTTTTCATATTGTTAGAAATGTATCTTTTTGGATAGAAAGATAAATACAAAAATTTTCCTTATGTTCTATTCTAATATAAATTCTTTTTACTTGCATTAATTCTGTATATTTATTTAATTCATTGTATTTTATGTTTTTAGTGAAAAAATGGTTAATTTTTATTTAATATCCTTTGAATGAAATTTATATATTCTATTAAAAAAAAAAAAAAATTCGTATGAACTACAACGAATTGGAATAATTTCATTATCTCAGAATTATTAAATTTAACTAAATATAAAATATGTAAATATTAAGTTTCAGTAAATGTTAAATAATATTTCATGATAATAATTAAAGTAATTAATAGAATTATAATTATAATGATCTAAATTGAAAACTGTATAAATCAGATAAATAAAATTCCAATTAAATTCTGGTTTTTGGTATACTATATATACGTATATATATATATATATATATGTTCAAATAATTCTTAGTATACATTCATTAAGTTTTTATAAATGTTTTGATTTTAAACTGACATTGATTGAATTTTTATTTTATTATTTTATTATTGATAGAATTTCTTCTATTTTTTGTTTTGAATACATGTAAAAAGAAAATCTATTGAAAGAAAATAAAGTAATTCAGTTATGATAAAAGAAATCTTTGAATCATTGAAAAATTAAATGTTAAAAATTCATACTTTTATGATTATAAAATGGAAGTTAAAACAATGAAAGTAGATATACACAAGTAAAAAATTTAACTTCAAATGGAGTAAGAAACTGAGTTTTAGAATATAAATAAAACTAGAATTTTTTGAGGTTGAATTTTAAATACATGGAAATGAATTCCTATTTTTATAGGAAAATACTTTGCTGTATTGAAGTGGAAAATCAGTTTGAGATTAAATTTATAATCATTCGATTCATTTAGTATAAAATATTTATGTTCAAAAAAATTAAACTGAAAAATATAAACCATGGTAGAGTGGAATGATTTAAAATCGGATAGTTTATTGTAAAAAGTATTTATAAATAGAAAAAAATGGCATGAAAAGCGAAATCAATAAAACCACTCCTTCCGAAACGTTAAAACTTTTCATTAATTTATTGAAATAATAGTCACTAAATAATAGATAAAAAATAAACTAATGTTAAAGCTACGGAATAAGATGTTCTTATTCATAAGAAATATATAACATACTATAAAATAGTTAAACTTTGTATTTTATAATTTTATATTAATATTTATAAGCATATATTATATTAAAGAATATATCTTGACTTTGTAAACATTTGTTATAAAACTTACCGATAAGGTACCATTCACCGTTCGTGATGAAATCGGATAAGTCGCCTCCTTCCTCAGAGTTGAGTATCAGGTCGAGCTATCAAGGTCGAGAAAGTTTGGTTATAGAACAAACATATTATACGGCATTGCCCCGATTTTTCATGTCATTATCTAGTTTTATTAAGTACAGTAATTTGTACAATAAATACATGCATTCAATATATAATTCATTCTAATGCGAATATCATGCAGTGCTACCATACACATTAGGTTGCAGACATATACAAATATAGACAAGTAATATTTTTCTACTTATGTTTAAAATTGTTCTTTTATGCATAAATAAATTTTTTAAATTATCTAATAACTAGTTTTTCCTTTCAAATAAAATTAAGCATGAATATTCAAAGCCACGAGATAAAGATTTTATATGATCTACATATAAATCCATACTAGACAAAAAAAATATGTAAAATATGTTAATTCCTATTTTTTTTTGTTAAATTTATTCATATAATATGCTTTTTTTTACGAATATTATATTTTATATTTTATTCTTATTTAAATATCTTATTTAAAAGAATAACTACAAAATTTCAGAACTTGAGTATAGAATTAAATTTAAATTTCATAAATTTTTATTAAATTTATTATAAATTATAAAAAAAATATTATTGTAAAATTGTACTTTCTTCTTTGTTTTGCGTGTAAAATAAAAGCTCTATTATATATAAGAAGCAATACAGTATTTTTTAGGCCGCTAACAAAATATAGCAGACAGAATACATGAAAAATTGTAACAAAATTCTTATTTTCGAAAAACTTATATTTAAATATTATATTTAATATATTTTCAAAGTTTTTATAAATAATTTTAACGAAATATGCATTTTTTTACGTTATCTATTTTAAAATAAAGAAAGTTATTTGAATACTACAGTATCTGTATACGAAATGTAGCAAATAAAATTACGAATAAATTCATTTTCATAAATAGAGTGGTATATTAGACTTGGAAAGATGTTTACAAAATTGAAAAATTCTGATATTAATTAAAAAATTTTGAGCTTAATCATTCTTTATTTTTTAAAATTTGATTGAAGGAAATAAAAATAATTTATATGCGCTTTTATTTAAAAACTTCAGCTTTGTAGAATTATTAGTTTTAACATAGTTCTATTTTTAATTAATTTATGCAAAAAATTTCTAAATTTCTACACAGTGCATTATCTGATTTTTTTTTTTTTTTTAACGTTTATAAAAAAATATAATTACAGTCGAAGAGAATCTCTATTGCACATTTTGTAGTTGACCCAAAACCGCCCAATACGCAAAAGTATAGGAGTTGTGAAGAAAACAAGAGTTGAGGGAATAGAATTTGTTTTATAGTGATATTATAAAATACTCAATTTTTGGCGTCATATTTATCCGCGTTTTGAAGATAATTCAAAAAATTTTTATAAAATGTAAAATAAAAGTTTTGTTATACTGTAATTATATTTGTCAAAAATGGGATAATTTAACTAAAAGACTCATAAAATATTCACATAACTTAATTAAAAGTTTAATTGTGATAAAAATAATAATTCCATAGAGATGAAATTTTGCTCAAATAAAATGCAAATCAATTACTTAACTTTCTCACACTAAATTTCAAAAGAATATAAGATGATACAATTAGAAATTTTTAATAAGTTAATATTTTTTTAATTAATTCTGGTTTTCTTAAAAAATTTCTCTACTTTTAATAATGGATTTTTATAAAAGCATGTTATTGATAATTTTAATTCAAAAAATATTTTTCATTTTAGTATCTATATTTACATATTAATAATTCACTTTTTTTTAATTAATAATTTTAAAAGTACCTTAATATTTATATTAAAATAATCCATAAAAGCGTTAAAATAAAAAAAATTAATTATTCAAATTTGAAGTAACTATTTAACTCATGTACTAAAAATTATTAGTTAGATTTTCAATATTACTTTTAATTATCTTTTTCCAATTAACTCCATAGATGTACCACGCATATGGATTGTACACTTTGGTAGCACATATTAACCTATAAACTTATAAGTTTAATGCTCTATGATACAGCATCTTAATCACTGGTTGGTATAGACTGCACTCGATGCTCTGATTAGTCTTAACTTATTTTAATTAAATATTCGATATTATTAATATCCGAAACCTTCTCTATTACATTATTAGAGCGAAGAATTTTCTAAACTTTTTTTTTTATTTACAAGATTTTATTAAGAAATGGACTAGTATGAAACTTTTTCTAAAATCTATACATGATAAGTAAAGAATAATATTTGTATATTTTTATATCTACGTTTTTAATACAATTTTGATAAAATTTTCTATCCTTGAATTATTTAAATTATATATTTTTTAATTTGAATTTTCAATTTAAATATTTTTAACGAATATATATTTTTTGTATTTAAAAAAGGTAAAACTTGCAAATATTTATTTATAAATTAATTTATTCAATTTATTTTTAAACTCAATTATTTTATATCTAATTATTTCACACACACACACACATATATATATATATATAATTTTTAGATTTGATACATATTTTTAATTAAGCATCTTTATGAAATTGATCTTGATAATTTAACACACAATGACGTAATTAATTTATAACTTTTATTCAACTGTATATAATAACACAGCAAAATTTAAAAGCAATTTTTCGTTTTAAGAATTAGAATTTGGATACTATTTTACACCTCTTGAATATTTTATATCATAAAATTTCCTATTAAATAGTACACATAAATTAGAGTACAATAAAACATATAGTCTAGATTAACTTCAAACTAAATATTATTTCCTACTTCATTAAGTTTTTTTTTGCTTTGCATACTTCATATACTGTCTTTTAAGGAACGATGCTTGCCATGATTATAACCTTAGAAATCACGAGATCACCTCATTTACATTAGCGGCTGTGAGATACGACGTTAATTGAAATATAGTTAAACTGTTAAATTGAGTTTTTATTAAAAAAAAGAAAAAGAAAAGTGATCCAAAAGAAAAAAAAATTATTTTATCGGTTAATTCTTGTCATATTTTACATGAATAATGTAGTTTCTTGATTTCAAACATTTTTTTCATTATTTTAACTATTTAGAATTAAATTTTGTTTAAAATGAAAGGAGATGGCAATCCTTTTTTATTGCATGATTGAAATATTAATTGAAATTTTGTAAGAATTGAATCTTTATGTAATAATCTTGTATCATAAATAGCGAGGTTTTTGCGGTACTGTTGCTCTATAAAAAATCCTAAAAAAAGTCTAATCAGCACAATACATAATTTTTCATAAAAGTAATGAGATTTTTTTGTACACGAATATTTATCGTAGCAATTTCAGGCAGATCGGTAAATATGCAAGCAAACTTTTTTTATTTGTCCCTTTTTTATGATTATTAGGAGGGGCACGATTTATATTCGAACGACGGGTATTTTTCAGTTTTGTAATACAGCATGATGGTGAAATAACACAAAGCGATAAACTTTTGTTTACGACCTGAAAAAAATACCATGGGGATGTTTCAAATGTTAAAAGAGATTTTTAAAAGTAAATGCATGTCTGAATTGAAATCCAAAAAGTAGCATAAAGATTTGCAAGAGGACTGGGATAAGGTTGCCGACGAGCACCGTTCTGGACTTTCAAAAACAACCCAAACTAATACGAAAGTGCAGCGCGTTCAATAAATTTTGAATTCGGATCGCACCCTTAACAATCAGGACAATCGCAGAAATCTTAATTATCCCCCCCTTCTCCCGATGAAGAAAGAGGTTATGGGAAAATACTGCAAATCGGTGCAAAATATCTAGGCATATGACTCAAAATTTTTGAAAGATATTCGAGCTAAGGAGTTCAGATTTGCTTCTAAGCTTGGAAAACACATTTTCATTACAGTATCGATGCAGGACCAGATTATTTCGAAGAGTTTTAAATTTTATATTTACAATATGCATCAATTCTTTTAATAAATAATCTTTTTAAAGAACAAAGGTTATTAATTTATTTTTTTTATACGCTGCAAACAAAACTTGCGCCATGTTACAAAACTGAAAAACACCCGTGATGTGAAGACAAATCTTGCCGCTCCTAATAATTATAAGAAAAGAGCAAATAGAAAAAATTCCCCCATACATTTTTTGACCTACCTGAAATAGCCGTGAAAATTAGTTGTGTCACCAAAAAATCATTACTTTTAATGCAATATTTATCACGATGTTTTTATGTGATTCTATAATACGCAGTGTATATTCAAAAATACTTGCAACACAACTAACACTTATACTGTATCCATTCTTATATTTAAATCAGTTATGAACATTAATTACAAAATAATTAAGTACCATTAAACTGTTTTTGCGTTCAATAAAAATTGAATATTTAAGTTTCAAATTTATTATATGTTTAAATAATTTGACCAAATTTAAACTCAAATTTTATAATCAGGGTAAGACACTTTTTTTCTATTTCGATACAACATGTATAATCATTATTCCTTACTAAATGTTCCAGTTCATTCTATTATCTATGGGTTAAAAAAAAGAATTCAATAAAGGGTTCATCGGAATATAACAAGCTTCTGTGAAAAATAGATTGACAATTTTTCAGCGTCAAACATAAAGAAATGTGAAATGCATAATACAAGAGGAAAAGTCATACCAATGTATTTGTTTACAAAAAAATTGAAAGTGAGACATGCAATCGTCGCGTGCAGCTTTTCCTTTTTTGTTATTATTGTAATTATTACTACCAATTGCACTGAATCGTCAATGCTGTAGATTTTGCAATAAATTTCCTGTTTTCATAACTCTTATTCGCTTCAAAAGGATAACATATATGAAAAGGAAACTACTAAAATGATATTTGATGTATATTTCTATTTATATACATATGTAGATATGTATATATATAGATACATAGATATATAGATATAAAGGTTCAATAATATCAATATCTCATAGTATTGATATCTTATTTTTTATTTTATGTACTCGTGTATTTTATATTATTTAAAAATATTGAATATTTTATATAGAGTATCAATTACTTATCTTCCCGATAATTGATATTGTGTAATTTTCTACCACTAAACACAAATAACGTTAATGTGAAATTTTATGTTTCAAACATTCTTTGGGAAATAATTAACTTTCAAATCAAGTTAATTGTAAACTTCAATTAATTTTACTAGTAATAAAAATTACTAATATATAATAACTGGTTAAAAAATTTTTTACAAATTTTAGAGTAAAAATTTTTGACTATAAACCCTTTTTTACATAAACTAAATTTTTCGTTCAATAATTATTGGTCCACAGTGTTGTACATTTTGAACAACAACTCACTTGAAAAATGCAAAAAATAATTTTAAATATACAACAAATATTTAATTGCTTGTTTAATTAAACAATCCTTAAAATAAATTGTATTTTATTTAAAACAATATTAAATTTTGGTTGAACATATTTCTTTCAGAAATTTTATTTTTACGATTTATATATGAATGCACAATGCATTTATATTGAATCAATATAAAAAAAATCTTATTTCGACACATGCACCAATATTAACCACGATCTATCGTTGTGGCCTTAAAACTTATATTCGTGTTCCATTTTTCGACTTTTCTTCGCGTAATATATGCGCAGCACTTCATGCAAATATTAACAACTGCAAAATTTCACACACAGTACAAATTATTAAAAACATAGCTAAATAAATATAAATATAGTGTAGGTAAATAGACATATGCATTTCTATTCCCTTTCACTTCTTACAATATAAAAATGTGAATAAATGCGCTTCATTTTTGTGTAAATGGGTGTGTAAACGCGTTTTCTTAGTAAATCTTGATGTGTTAGTAAAAATTCGTTGGTGTCTTATTATTGGATGTACGGAAGAGGGCCGTTAGTCTGCCAGCGAGCCATTATGTTGTATATTGATATAAGCGAGTGTGTTTAATTAAAAAAAAAAAAATTATGTTCATATATTCACGAAAAATGTCAATAAAAAAAACAGAAAAAGTAAAAGAAATACAATTATACAAAACAAAAGTAAAATGCTTGGACAAATGACATAAATGTAAGAACTATAACCCGCTACAAGATAACAGGACTTTAACCAAAGTACATTCTTTAAATTGGCTCTGATTCAAGTATCATATCTTTTATCTTATAGCCTGACATCAAGTTTTTCGCCTGAAGCTAAATAATAATAAGTATCCGTGACCCGCATTTGTTATAGCCCTCGACGTCACGTTTGTTTCCATTTGCACCTTGTCGTTTATGTAGGACTTGAGTTATGAATTTCATATTTCTTTCTTTAAATGGATAAAAGCATTTGGAGCACGAAGTATTGTGAATATACATTTTACACATGAAAATTAGTTACATGTCATACATTACATCGTTACATAATAATATGGCACATTGGTTTCATGCAATAGAAAACAGCAAAAGCAAACATATTACTTTCACAAATATGGTTGAACATTACAATATAAAACAGGAATAGAGGATTTATTAAAGATTAATACAAATTTTATTAGACAGTAATTATAAATTTGGGTGCGACATCGAGGATCATAAAAAATGCGAATAATATTATTATGAATATGTTATATAAATTGTTCTAGAATTTATCTTGCCTATAGCTATTTAATGACACTAATTAGATAAAGGATCAACATTTATAAATGAATAATATATAATTCAATAAACGTTTAAAGGTGTAAAATAGTTTATGTATGATATACGTTAAAAATAAATAGACAATTATTAAATTTGTGAATTGGATGTGGCCTTACGTAAATGCCCAAAATATGATGTATCGCACATATATTTTTAATTATAATGTTTGCAGACTCAATCTTCTTGACATGTTTTTCTTAAAAAATTAGTACAAGTGTAACAGTACATTGATGGGCATGCTAATAAGAACGCATCCGACTATTTGAGTAATTTGAATTCCACTTGCCTCGTGTACACTCACGTCACTAATGTCACCATTTGACATAAACTTTTAAGCATTTTCTACATTTAGTATATGGTAATTTTTATACGGATTTAATGAATGCATTAAGCAGATTGCTTGGTGGAGAAATTATCGACTCCTTATCCGTTAAATGTAGCCCAAATTTTACGAATGGATATTTAATGAATATTCAATCTAGGAACACGAAGGTTATGCTTATTGCTTATTTATTAATGATTCTTATAGACAATATTACACATGAGATAAAATGACTTTGAAATTTAATTATTAATAACTATGAACAATTTTCATCATATATGAAGACATATTTCGTAAATGTTCGTAATGATAATATTTGTTGATATGCATCGTCTTGAAAACATTATATACATATTATGAAAATCATCCATAAAATTTATTACTCATAATCACAAACAGCCATGTATGAAATATTCATGCATAATAAAATTTATAAGAATTTATCAATTTTTTTCGTATGCAGCTGAAGTTAATTAAAAAATCATGATGATTGTAAGATCATCGTTAAAATTAAATAAAAAATTTAATTTATTCTTCATTTATTTTTTAGTTAATAAATTTTCTATTATTTGATCTTAATGAGGTGAACACGAATTTTTTTTCCAATTCTCTAAATTTTTCTATATTTCTTTATTTTGATCATTGCTTTAATAGAAGCTGATGGAATGTGAAAGAAGGATGCACCGATTACCGGCCAAAAAGATTATTTCAGTTTCATTTATCGGGACCTCTTAATCGATTTTCTAAATTTCCATTTATTAACATAAAAAAGAAATGGACAATGAAAAACTGATAAAAAAAATAAAATAATGGTATTAAATATATTTTCAATTTATTCAAAACGGAATAAGTGAAACAAACAGAAGAATCAAGGGGAAACATTTAAAATATGTTGAATGAAATTGAAGTTGGTGTAAAAGAATGTGTAAGATAAAAACAAATAATATATGAAATAATAATAAGTGTAATAGGAATAATGAAAACAAACAAAGTATTATGCAGATATAGAATAAGAAAGAAAAAAGAATTTAGTTAGTAATGTAATATGTCTTGAAAATTGTTAAGTTGAAAGATAATTTTTTTAATATAATAAGAAAAGCCAAAAAAGGGAAATTCAATGACTGGTTGTAAGTTTACATTTAAAGTTAATATTATTCTAAATGTATTATATAGAGGCAAAGAACTAAAGTTGTTTCTTTTATGGTATCTCCGGTTTTCTCATTGATTTTCATTTACTTTCCTTTCTTTGACAAGTTTAAGTAGATATGCAACAGGTGAGACGTAAGGTACTTAGATTTTTAGTGTTTTCAGTGATCGCGATACATTTATTCTCCGTTTAAATTTATTTTATTGAATTGATATACAAGACATTTAACTTATAGTGGTGATTTTTTTTTATTTAAATAATCAACATTTTTGTTAACATTCGATCAACATTATTACCAGCTCATAAAAAAATGAAATTATATAAATAATATTAGTTCCAGTCTTATAAAAAAAATATTTAGTTAAAATTATATAATTGAAATTAAAAGTTTTAATTATTCACAATATTAGTAAGATTTATTTTATATTTATATTTTGTATGCATATAATGAGAAAAGTAATTTTTCAATAATAATAATTTTAAAATTTAATTTCAATAACGTTAAATTTAAAGGGATATGAATAAATATCAAGATATTTAAAAAAAATATTTAATACATAAAAATGTAGGTAACAATTTATTAATTTTGTATGAAAAAAGATTTTATATTAATAAAAATAGATTAATTAAAGAAAAAAAAAATTCTCAGGATTATTATTATAAAGAGTATTATTTTTTAAATAATTCTAAACTACAAAAGTATATATTTTATAAAGTTAAGCAGAAAATACTTCGAAGAAGAAATTATTCAAAAATAATATTTATTTATTCCGACTTAAAAATTTATTTTTGTTTTCTTCATTTATATTCAACGACTATTTTTCAAGATGAAAAAATTCTGTATACGATTATTCGTTTATTCTTGTATTTTATGTTTTCAATAGAAATTTTCTATATTAATAATACTAAGATCATATAATGTTCTTCTTTGATCAACCATCATGGTTTCCATATTGAGTTTAACTTAGTACAGTTTCTTTCGTAGAAAAAATACTTCTTTTATATTTTTTCTCCTATTTGAAATTGAATACAATATTTCACTAAACTTTTTTCATAATTTAGCAAAAAATATTTAAGAAATAAAATTCAATTTTATTAAAATTCGATTTGAATAAGATTGTTATGTTATATCAAATTTGTTTTATATTTCAATAAATTATGAGATGAAGAAAGTAAAGATGAAAATACATGGAAACAGAATAAATTATTTTAATTACCATAAAAATATATAGATATGTATTGTTTTCTATACAACAGAATTATTATTGTATTTTATTATGGAATTGTAAATAAATAAATATTTAAAAAAAAAAATACTTATTTTAATTTATATATAAGAATTCTACAGAACATGCAATTAACTATTATCAGTAGAACAATTACTTATTATCAAACACGATCACCAAATGCATTTGTCGATTGTGGCACCATTAGTTAACTCGTAAATGGTAGCGATTATTTCTCCCCAAACACACGCAATTTTTAAAATTATTTTACAACACGCTAGAGGTGCAAAAGTATGCAATTTCTAAACGTTATTATCCGCAAATGTACATAAAGTAAATAGGTGGTTGTTGATGAACCTCACGGCATGTAAGCGAGGCAAGCGTCAGCTTAGATTAACTAAGCTTAGCTCAACGAGTACTCATTCTCTTTAATTTCCACTTCCGTCCTTGGTCCAGAGATGCTAGAGCAACCGTAAATCATCGGCCTTGAGTAGTTAACCGTGTAATGAAAGCAATTCACACCGAAGAACGAGCTCCGGAAGATAACGACGGGATTTCTAAATTAAAACAGTTATTGTCACGTGGCTGAAGGGTTACAAATAACTATGATGGTATTATCGAGAGCTATAATTATATTGTTTTTCACTTTTACCGAATCATTAAAAATATATTTTTGGCCATAATTTTTACAATTTATTCAATATTATATTGTTCTATCTTGAAAATAAAATATATTGCCACGAGTGTATATTATCATTCATTTTTATTACTGATGCACACATCAAATTTGCAATCAAAAAACTGCATCAGATGTAACTGTATCATGTCTACAAAAAGTTTCCTTTAAATTTGATTGACAGAAAACAGAAGCTCGTTCCTCAGCAATGAATTTGAAAAATATACTTAAAATGACATTGATTCATCATCTTTTCGGATCTGTCGACAACAGAGCAACAGCAATTTTGAACTTTGCTATCGACATCTGTAAAAACAACCTCGAGTCTCTGAAAATTACGAATCACACCGAATATTTACCCGAACAGAACTGAACGGATCAAGCTAGCGAGCAAGACAACTCTGCTGTGCAATCTAAAGAAAAAGGTACAAATATACAACAATGTCATAGAAAAGAGAATAAAAAAAAAGAAATCTATACATGTATATGTACGACGTCAATGATGAAAGCGGCAGCGATGCGAGAGTTGACGTGCTCGGCTCTGCGGAGGTTCAGAGAATGGGGACTCGCCTGTGGCTGGCATGGAAGCGTTATTCAGCTATCGACTCCACGAGGGCATAGGGGGTGAGATTGAGGATTAAATTACTGATGAAGATCAAGATCTTCTTCATATTTGAGGAGCAAAGAAGACTTATAAACTCGACGAAATTTTTGTCTAAATGAAGAATGAATATGGGAGTCATTTTTTTGTCGTGCTTTTGCTTATCTAACGTTCATTTTGAAATTAAAACTTGTATAAAAAATACAACCATATAGATAATACCATTGCGTGAATTTTTTTTTTTAATTTACTCTTAAGTGGTGGTGTCGTTAAACTTTTAGGGTTGTATAAAAACTGCTTTTGAAATACACGGTGTATCATAACAGTATCAAGTCTGAATGTTTTATGACTCGATAATTTGTCAGAGCATTTTCGGAAAGGTTAAAAAATGAGCAGGGGAGTTTTTCCTATTTTTCCTTCTTTTACAATAAGTAGAAGTGGTACAATTTGCTTTCGCGCAAAGTGTGCTTTTCAAACTTGTAAGGCAATGCGATAAAGCATCTTGGAATGGAACATAAGGTTTTGTTTGCGGATTATAATAAATAATGTAAAAACTTCTCAAATTTTGAAACAGGCCTTTAAAGATAAGTATATATGTAAATCATAATTACAAAAATAGGAATTTACTTTCATAGAAGACAGAAATAAGGTCGCGATGAGACCTGTTGTGAAGCCAAAAACAATCAAAACCGATATCAAATCCTACAGAGTGCACTAAAATTTTAAGTTCAGACCGTCGCTTAACTATGAGGAAAATCTCAGATATTTTGAATTTATTAATACTTGGGATACAGAAAGTAGTAATAAAAGATTTTCAAATACGAAAAGTTCTTACGAAACTTGTCCTAGAGATGTTGACGGAGTGCTAGAAGAAAACTCAAATTTTCTCTTGTAATTATATTTCTATTATCTTATTTCTGTCCTTTCTACTGATCGTAAAAAAAAGGAAAAATAGAACTCCCTCGCATATTTTTTAACCTATTTGAAAATGCTACGACAAATTATCGAGTCAAAAAAACTTCAGCCTCGCTACTTTTATAATGCACCATGTATGTATTCATTACATGTCCATTAAGAAAACAATATAGAATATCTTCAAATTTTATATCAAGTCATTTCAATACAGTTAATTATAATTCAGATTTTAAATGTTAAATTCAATTTATTGAATGTATGTTCAATTTTCAATTGAAAATAATTGATAACTCATAAGTCCAATAAAAAGAAAAAATATTTAGTTGAAGAGAATCGTCTTAGGTTTGTTCTCCATTAAAAACTTAGTACAATAACGTAGTACAATTATATTAATTAATGCGACAAATGAATGTGACATTAAACAATAAGTTTTCCCATTTTTTTAAATTTAATCCAAATGATTGTAGCGATATGCTGTTTAAAAATATTAAAATTAAATTTTCATTTGGATGCATTGTAGAAAGTAAACTATATCTATGAATAATATACATATATTTATTATATATGTATTTGAATTTAAAGATAATAATCTTAAGTCCAGAAGTGATAAGTTGAGGTTAAATTCATAATTTTGATTTTGAATTTCATTTACCCATTTTCATCTTCGTTTAAACAAAATACTCATGTTTGATAAAGAGATTATCCATAAAAAGGTTGCGATATATCATGAAGTCGCTATCTCTCTTTCTCTGTATACAATGTATGATAAATTTTTATAAGAAACAATTTATAAATTATTTTACATATTCAATACATGTATCTATATCTATTGAGTTTAAATTAATAATAATAAGGATAATATTAATTAATGATAATTATATAATGTATAAATATTGGTTAATAGTGTACATATAAAAGATATGTACATATACATATTTATTAATGATAAATTAATAATAAATTAAATTTGAATTAAACGAATCATTTAAAGATATTTTGATATAAAATTAATAAAAGAATATATGTTGTAGACAACTTTTCAATAAGGTTGATTTCCCCTGTCAAGTAAATATTTTGAAAATTGTATACGGAAAACTTTCACGAATAAGATTAACACAAATTAATAATAATGATAAATTTAATTTTATACTCCATATCATCCGTAGATAAAAAGAAAATATAAATAAGAAGAAATAATCAAAAGTGTAATTTTATAAATAATTTTAACTGCGCCATTAATATATTAATTTTGTAATTATGAAATAAAACGTACAAATAATTTTAATATCCAAAAAATTTTAATTTTGTTTGAGTTTAAGTAGTGTAAGATGCTCCAAATAAAAAAATATTTGTATTTAAAATACATATTAAACGCTAAAATTTTGTATTTAAATTAAAAAAATTTTCGTTAAGATAAGCTTATTTATTTTAAGTTTCTCACTGCTTTTTTAACATTTCACGACACTTTTAGAACGCGCCTAGTTGCTAATAAAATCATTGTTACTTAGTAACCTAAAAATTTTGATTTAATGAAACATTAACTTAAGAAATGAAATTCTGCTGATTCATTTTGATCATTGAATAAGTAAGTTTTAATGGAGAGACAGCGGAATGTGTTCATTCAAGGGGATTGTCCACTAATTTCGAGACAAAAGCCTTATGCAGTACATAAATTGTGGGTCGACTGCTTTAATCGCCATAATGAGGTGCTGTAAAGGGTTAATTGTTAATTGGTATATTAATTGCATGGTTTCTAATGAAAATTCTCATGAATACCCTTATTTAAATGTATGGACTGCTTTTCCATCATCTACACAAATCAGATGCTCTTGAGAATTTGAGAATTTTAATATCTGGTGCAAGTTATTTTATTGTATTTTTCGGTAAATAAAATAAATATAACAACGATACTTAAGGATACCGAATATTATTTATTCTAATCAAGAAATAGCAAAAAAGAGAGTGCGATTTTTATATGTAATAAAATTGATTGAGTAAGCCGTGGGTTTAAATGTGACTGCGTTTAAAGTAAAGAGTTCTTTCGTTGTACCAAGGAAATATGAAAGTCCTGGTTCTATTATTCACGATTTTTTTTATCGGAGGTCCGAACTGGAATATTCTCAAGATATTAATTCGCTAAATACTAGGAATTAAGTTCTCATATATTTTTCCAATTTGCGCTGGATGAAGAATTGCAAATCTGCGAATTCTCCCTCCAAATCCATGGTGTCTTCCAGACACTTGATTAGCACTTTATCAGCTACTTACGGTATTGTCTTTCAATTGACCCGTCATGTATTCGTTTTCCGCTCTGGTACGGAATTTTTATGAAATGACAGGTACGGGCGTTCTTATTACTTGCAAGTTTAATGATACTCGTCTCTTGGTTCAATTCCTTCATCATCAATTCCCGAATGCTTGAATTTTCTTTGCCGACACAAGTACTACTTTTCTCTCTTTGCGGGCTTCGTCACGTATGCGATTGTCGGCATTAACATCAATAATAATATTACATACGCGACAGTATTAAAATAGTATAATAAATTATTTTACATTAATTATATTTAACATTATTTTTACTACTGAAATTTATAGATTTTCTTCTAAAAAATTAAAAAGTTTTTAAATATTTCCATAAATTTTTATAATTTTTCTACATGAACATATCGAATATTTAATATTTTTAAATATTTTTTACCAGCAAATAGTAATACATTTATATTAATGTAGCATTATTAGTTAATATAAGGATACTTTCACTAACGTGTTTCTGTTTAAAAACATCATGTAAATTTATCCACATATTAAGAGAAAGAGAGGTAGCGCATTTTACTATCACTGAGTAATATATAAATAACTCAAAACTTACCGTATTGATTTCAATGATGCAGAGCTTTTCATTGATTTTTCTGGCGAAGAAAGAAAAAAAAAGACAAGAGTTGAGAATAATAAATATGGTGATTTGCGGAGTCGATAGTAGAACGACGGTGGACATGTGCTCCATGCAAAATCGTGGTTCCGAGCTCAGACATAATCACGTGGTCCCTGCTTTGACTGTAGTTCTGGCAATATTTTTTGTATTTGTGTAATATATTGTAGATAGGTGTGTGATAAAAACTATGTGATGTAGAAGACTCTTGGGTATTACTTATTACATATCTAAATTTCTGTTTGATTGTCTACTGTACTCGAATAACTATTTTTTATCTGCTTTTTGCTTCGGTAAATATCAGATATTTAAACTAGTAGTAAATTTAAATAATTATATACAGCAGGTTACAGGTGAGAAAGTGTCTTTATGATAAAGCGACGAAGCATACACCGACAAAAGCGATGCACCTATTAAAATAAATTTTATCTATAATATAATATATTATCGCGAATGTAACAGAAAAAACCGATAGGCTCTCGAACGATGGCAAAAGGAGTCGACGTATGCAATAAAATTTTAAAGGTAAGGAGAGCAAATATAAAGCATCATATTTAAATTCATATCCAAATGATATTAGATCTCAATCAATTTTCAATGGAACATCAGTATTTGATTACTTGCAATGATGGATTAACTTTAAAGTGAGAGCAAAAACTCATGCAGGTTTAATTACAGTATCGTAAGGGTAAATATATAATAAATGTTTGTAACTTTTTCTAGTTAAATCTACATTTAATTACTGTACCGAAAACCACAATTATTTTTTTAAGCCCTAGTTATACAATGTGAAACAGCCCATTAACAGCTCGTGGAGATTTAATCATAGAAAAATAGTTTGAAATTCAATTAAATTCGGCAATTACACTCAGATAAATGTTTTTAAATCTTTCTTTTATGAATATTAATTAATAAATTGACTTCGTGTAAATAAAACTGTGAATTTAAGTTAGTTTAATTTCTTATATTCATTAAGCCACAAAGATTAAATTTCCGCTTAACAATTGCTTTTAGAATGCATGATTTAAAAAATAATTTTTTTTATGACATGAATTAAAAAGGTAATGATTATTTTGTAGATAATTAAAATTAACATTTTTCTTTTAAAATATCACCAGGAAAATTATTTTAACATTATAATAACTTGAAATTCTTTCATAAACATTTAAAATAAGACAATTATTAAAATTATCATAAATTCAGCATGCTTTGGGGAAAAAATTGAAATGAATTTTAGCTGTATTATATTTAAACCAATTTTTTAAAAACTCATGATTTTATTGCAATTTATTTAAAAATGATCTGACATGCCCATAAAACTTACTATTATTATTCATCGAAAAAATATTTCTATCCAACAATATATTTAACAATATTTAACAATATATTCATATTGAAAAAAATCTTTTACATAAAATACTAAATGTGTGAATTTAAAAAAAATAAACGTGAAATATTCGTTATAATTCACAATAAGACTGATTTTATATATATTAAATAATTATTACATAATTATGATTTAGTATTGAAGTTTACTAATAAAAAAAAAAAATTATATGCGTTTCAAGTGGCATTTTCTAACGTTCATATGAAGAAGATGTAAAATAAAATACTATGTAGATCGGATGAAAATATAAGTAGAGGTTATTGATTGCACTTGTCAATGTGCTATAATTACAACCACAGCGACATAATAAACCTGTTCTAGTTTCCTCCTATATTTTTCATACATAAATATTGGTAACACACGTCGACTCCTGCCTTCGTTTTTTCAATCCATCGTAAATATCGTGATGCTGGTAATGCATTTAATCGTGTAAAATGTAACGAAATATTAAAATTTCAAACGATTATTAGAAAAAAAATTTCCTCCTAATAAATAATGCATTTGGATTTTAAAAGAGGCATTAATTCGTGTTATACATTATGCAAAATAAAAAAAATTCCGAGATATAAGTGCTTTTTGCAGCACTGCATATAATAACATCGAGCAAAAGATTTTATTACAAGGAAAAGCTTTCGCGATAGTGAAATAGTGAGTAAATAGTCATGTTTTTGAAATAAAATTTATATTTAAATGCCGCGTGCCTTTGAGTCATATTTCTATATACTTAAAACTAAACCACTAATACCGGAGTCAAAACTTCAAACTATCTTCGAGGAGTAGATTTCCTCTAAAGATTGAATGGATACAAAAGGGAAGAATCAGTGTGTAGTGTATGTTTTATTATGCATGGGTTATGAAGAATGGGATTTCAGATATAATTTAAAAATCTTGTTTTGATGTCTAATTGAGGTTAGTTGGAGGAAAATACTGCGATGCACATATTGGGAGGGCGGTAGGGAGTGTGTTTGTGTGTGCGCGCGCGCGCGTGCGTGTGTGTAAATGTAGTGGTGACGAAGAGTATCTGGTGTGTACCTGGTTGCCGTCGTAGGTCCAGGATCCGAACTTCATTTCGCAGTGTTGGTCGTCAAAGGGGAACCAAGCGATGTCTATCTTGCATGTGCTCTTGAAGATGCCCGGAGGGACGTACAGGCAACTGCCGTTATGCGTGACCACCACGTTTGTTTGGAACGTCCCGTCGAAACCCTCCTCCGCACTACACGGGTTATTTTATTTATTCGATTAATTTATTCTTTTCCATAATTTTTACATACACAGCTTTTAATTCATCTTTCGAGTTACTTTCTTTAATTAATCTAAAATATTAAATTAAAAATATCTCCAGGATGAAGCGTGGACGACGCTTTGTCCTCGAGACGAAAGAGGACGTATCTTCCTCTGTATAAATAGTGCTAATATCATAAAGACGTTATACTAAATCCCGCTGTTCATTTGTAATCGATTTATTAATTATTGATCTTGGTATAAGCTCATTTACGAGGAAAAAATCTTAAATTCTCAAAAACATTCACTTTGATAAATAAACAAATAAAGAGTAAAATAAATGCTTCTTTTTCTTCGTACAATTCTCGTCCTTGATACCTCATAAAGCGTTTAATTTGAATGATATTTAAAAAAAAAAGAAACAAAATTAAATATTATCTAACATTCTATGTATCTCTCACTTATGCTTTCTATATTACCATTTTTATACGTATCAAATAACATGTTTCAAGAAAAGAAATGTTTTTATTATTATATAAGTACTTGTGAAAAAAATAATATTTTCTGTATGCAAATGTATGCATATGAATTACAGATATGCACGTATATTATTGATAGTTTTTTTCCTATAATTATATTCTTTCATTACACCTACAAAATGTACAATATCATAAGTAATCATTGAAATACTTGCACTATATTCCACTTCATGACGCCAAAATAAATATCGTAATTTTGAACCAGGAGGTATACTATAATTTTCTTTTTATATGAATCTATTTAAAACAAAGCATAAGTTATTTAAATAGTTTTTTTATTATTTTATTTATATAAATTTTACATAGAATTTATTGTCCTATGAACAAATTGCTTGTACCAAAATATTAATAAATATAGTATTAAATTTTGACATTCTTTATATATTTTGCATTCATAGAAATATTCACGTATTGAAAGCTAAAATTTACAATACTAAGATTACTTACCTCGAAAAATTTATACATATTCATGCTCTAAAAAAAGTTAAAATATTGTATTTATATCAACATATATAGTAATATTTTTTTTAAACCAATTTTTAGATTTAAATTTAATAACATATTAATTAAAACAAAGGTCTATTAGTTTCTTATTATATTTTTATAGATTTTCCTAAATACCATTCATGGCGATATTTGAAACTAATCTATATTTTGAAGTTTTAAATGTTGATAAGAATTGCTATTAAATTTATTCATAATTATATTTTATAAATTCCGAATGTATTTTAATAATAATACATGAAAAATTATATTCATCGTCAGTAAATTGCTATTAAATTTATTCATAATTATATTTTATAAATTCCGAATATATTTTAATAATAATACATGAAAAATTATATTCATCGTCAGTAAATAAGTATTAAATACATGAAAATAAAAAAAAAATAAATTTTTTTGTTTTTAACTAAACTATAATATAAAAATTTAGTGTCACTAAAATCAATGATAGCATTCAAAGTATTTAATTAAAACTGATGTAAATTATCAAAATTTGAAGTATAGGTCTGGTTTTAGACACCATCGATTATTGACGCGTTTGTGTTATTGATGGTTACTAATTAGAAATTTTTATTTTATTTATTTTTTACACCTTTTTTCTTTTTTTTGAGTAATTTAAACTGTATATATATTTTTCTTGGAATACAAAATATTAAAAGTATTAAATCTACTGGAACTTAAGTTTTTACTAAAATTCCTTTTTTTCTGACGCTTAAAATGATAAAGATCAATTTACAAAAACTTTTGAATGAATATAATAATCCAGGTAAAGAATAAAAGAATTAAATGTAACCTTAAGATACATAAAAGTAATGAGCATTATTTTATTTAATCATTAAAAAATGCAAACAAAAAAATTAAGATTAAAAAGGAATGAGCAATATTGTTTTAATTGAAACTCCTTATATATCGATTCAAAAATATCAGTTAATGAAACAATACGGAATGTTTCATCTCAATACTTAATAAATTATTTTTAGTTCTTTGATTTTCTTAAAGAAAGTTTTAAAAAATTTAATACTATTGAAATTGTCCATATATAGTCTAGACTTTTAAGCTATTTGAGATATGATAAACTTTATGTATGCTTATTATTCACCAAACTTTAAAAACTAGATGTCAAAGGTAAAAAAAATATTCTCCACTAATTTAAATCCGAAAGAATCCTCAAATATAGTATTGAATCGCAAAGACGAAACAAATTAAGTTTTTCCATTATACTTTAAAATAATTTAAATTAGCAAATATTTTTTATAACATATTCATTTAATGTATAATATTCGAATTGTAGTATAAGTATAAATAATACGAAAGAGGTTTAAATATATTATTAAATCTTGATGTTCTCATTTGTACTATATCTTAATTATCTTAGTAAAATATTAATTTTAATTTCACTATAATTTCAGCAATATCATTCTGAAAAAAAAGAAAGGAATAGAATTTTAACTTTAAAAAATCTTACTTATATAGAAAATTTAAATGTCTTAATAGTTATCAATATATATATATATAATAATTATTATTATAAAGCATCAAATGATATTTTATACAATTTATAGTAGTATAATTTATTAAATCATGTAAAAAAATATTTGTTTGGGTAATTATAACATCCATTGTATTTACTGGAAGTTTAATCAATTTTATTCGAATAATGAACATTTTCATAATAGCCTTCTTAAAATTTTATAATAAAAGCCAATGCATCTCATATATATTTACAATAAAAAACTAATTATACTTCAAGCGTTATTCTTAGCTTTTCAGTAGTTTTTATCCCATATAGTTAATATTAATCATTTTTCGATTAGTAAAAATACAAATACGCATATCTAAATGAAAAAAAGTTTTTAAATTTAATTTCGCTAATCATGATTTAACTATTAATTTTCTAAAAGTCTATTTTAATGATTATATTAATTTTTCAATTAGTAAAACTCCTATTAATATAAATTAAAAGAATCAAATTCTTGTGGTGGTATTTGGATTATGATAATATTTATTGTCTGAGATGTGGATACGTACAAGTATGTTATCATAATATAAGTGATAAAATATATGTGCCATGACCAATAATAAACTTTGTATTCCAAAAAAAAGATTATAATAAATTTAGTGTAATTATTAATTTTGATGCAGATACAAATTACGTTTGGAATAAATTAGAAATTTTTTTAAATAAATAGTAAACATAGCCATTCTGTTCAGAATAAATAAATTTGATATATAATGCATATAGTTTTAAATTTCTCTTTTGAGAGTTCTTAATTCAATGTTGATACCATTATATAAAGAAAGTGTTTTTTAGAATCCTGATTTGATTTTTCAGAATTTAATTTGTAGTTTAATAAATAGTATTTTTAATTATAAATTATGAGCTATAAATTAATAAAATTATAAATTAATTTTATATGATGTATTTAATGAAATTTAATTAGTGAAGAATAATGTAAACAGTAGGATAATATTTTTATTGACTTTATTAAAAAAATTAATGACAATAAATTTCAATTTTTTCACTAAAAAAGAAAATATTTTTTCCAATAGCCATATTAATAAAAATACAACTTACTAGTGATAATCTCATTAAAAAACTATTGTTAATTTAAAACTCTTTTTAACGAAAAAACCTACACGTACAATTTTTTAATATAATCGACGAGGTGATTATTGATAGATTGTTACAAAAGGTTTTAAATGTTTGATGTTCATTTAACTTTATTATGTTCATTAAATTTTTTATATTTAATTTATTATATTTAAATTAATTAATTTTTTGACGATATAACACTTTATTATAAAAAAATAATCTTTACCCAAAAAAAAAAAAAAAAAAATTATTGAAAAAGTATAAATGTCATAAATGATAATGATTCTGTATTGAACTTAAATTCTCTTCTCATAAAGTAGTATATATTCAATTCGTTAATTGAAATACCGAAACTCGAAACTTCGAAATCAATATATAAGTAGTAAAAGTTATATCCAGAGAAATATCACTTATAAATTTATTTAGAATATATTTTTATTATTTTAATTTACACTCTATAAATTTATAACATTTATGTTTGTTCTACTACATTTTATCTACTGTGATTGTTTTATATATTATCAAAATGTATTATTTCCTAGAATTTTTTTAGAAAAAATATAATACACAGATATCGGACTCGTACTCGGTTTTGATTTTCCGATATAGTTAAAAATAATAAAAACATACGTATCATTAAAAATGATATGAATTTTGATAGTTTTATTTTAGTTCAGTATGTTTTTTTAAAATTAAAAAATTTTAATTAATGAAGATTTAAATTTCTCTAAAGTAATACATATCATACAAATAATAGACTGTATATTTATAATATTAAAAAAATAATCAAATTAAATATTATGGCATTCCTATGTATATTCAGGTTTCAAGCAATAATTTAAATTACTAAATTTACTAAAATAGTATCAAGTAATAAAATTTCCTTACAACAATTTTAAAACTATAATAAAAATAAACCATTTTTAATTCGAATTTTTCAATAGTAAAAGAAAGCTCATACAGTACTAAACCTACTATAATAGGATGGAAAAATAACTTTGACATCACAATAAAAAATTACAAAGACGTTCATAATTAATATTAAGCCCTTAAAAACTGTAATATTTCTTTATAAAATACAAAATATGTATAGCGTAATAACTTTAAAAATAGAATAAATCTGCTTTAATAAAAAAGATAATACAAAAGTCTTCTATATATTATAAAAATGTACATACATGTAGTAACTTGTTAAAAAATAACGTACTCGTAAACTTTTTTATCTTAGCTCTATCATTGTTTCATGACTATTTTTTACTATATCTTCAATTCTTTTTTATTTTTGGCATTTCTTTTGTATTTTTTTCTTACAAATGAAAAAGAAGTAGCAAGTACTTTGGACTAGATCCAAAATAGTTAGTATTGAAAAAAGAAAGAGAATAAAATAAAAAGGTGAAAGAGTGAGGGATGGAAAGTAAAATCACAAGAGAATATCTGCAAATGAATTCAGTTCGAGTGAAATTTTTTTTCTTTTCTAGAGATTCTACTATTTCAATTGACTGGCGAAGTTAACAATGAATACATGTAGTGATCGTCTCGTATATATACTTATCAGAATTCCCGTGTGACTATACATATTATCCGATAAATCTTCTCGTTTATATTTGGGATTTAGTTGATTTTGTGATTCATTCTACACATAATAGTCGTTTGTTTGATTTTTTTAGAAAGAAAAATCATTTTAAAATATATATTAAGTATTATTGCTTCTTTTCTCGTATTAAGTATTTTATCTTTGAGTTTAAATCATAAAATATAGAGTTTTTTAATTAATTTTTTACTTGGTTTACGTACAATTATGAACGTATTAAACATTTAATTAAATGTTTATTGTTTAACAAAAACTTTTATTTTTTTTTATTTATTATTTAGTATTCTTAATTTTATTATTTATTAAGTTTTTAACTTTAAATTAAGATTATTTATAATTAAATTTTAAATATACATTAAAAACATGTATATAAAAATTGTAATGCAATATATTAAATAATAATTTCAAGCTAAGTAAGAATATACAATTGTAAGAAAAATAGAATATGTAAATCAACTATTTATTAAAAATTAAATCAAGCATAATGCACATAATATTTTTCATTTGAAATTTTCTAAATTCAAAATAAAAAAAGAAATATAAATTAAAAAAACTAGAAATTTTGGACAGTATAAAACAAATACGTTGTAGATATGAAAAGCCACTATAGAACACGATGTGAACCTATAAAAAAGTTACGAATAAATAGAAAGTTTGATTCAATGTCCAAAACTCCATTATTGTCAACTATTCTCTCTTTTTTCTTTTTTTTTAATTTCAGAACTGCATTTATACATGTTATAGAACTAGTTCAATTATTAAAAATAAAAAAAAAAAAAAAAATATAGAAGCAAATAAAGATAAAAAAATTTGTTGGTTTCATGTGCTAGTTTATGGATACGTAATATAATCTTATTAATCGTATGATCTACTAATATATATTATGACTCAGCAATATACATGTGTTAGAGATGATCGCGCTAGTTTCATCAGACCATCAAAGTTCCTAAGATTTTAACACCGGGTACCAGTTTAGCAGACTCTATTCACTATGAAACTAACTAATTTAGTGTGAATTTTAAGAGCTTTAAATATTATGCATAATTTGTTCACAATGTGCTGAATGCGTTTAACGTTTAAAATTATGACTAGAAACCTATATTGAATCTTCATCAATATTAACGACTTTATTTTTACAGGCATTTATCTCGAAATTATAAAATTACACAATTTTACTGTGGTTTATTTTTTATTACCACTACAATTTGTAAAACTATTTTATTGAATAAAAATTTTTATTGCACTTTTTAAAATGCCTTTAAATTATATTACATACCCAAATTTTCAATTTACCATATATTTTTTCAATTCATTTTATACTTATGATTTTAATAAAACAGAATAAATAATGTAGAATAATAGCTTTACATTCAAACTTTAATAATATTTAAATTTAATTGTTTACGAATACACGCATAGAACTATGAGATAAAATTTAAATAATATGATTTATTCTGAGTATATAAAGTAGGTTAAAAAACTAATTTAATTTTTTTCATTTAATCTCAAATTTTCAAAAACAGATTTTATGTATTAAAAAATAATGTACAATTTATTTATACGTTTAAGCTTTTTACTAGTTCTATAAATACTATAATTCAGATTTGATATTTTTTATCATTGTAATCACGAGATAAATGTATGAAAATTGTATGAATTAAATTTTGAATTTATAAATTATAATAATTTTTTAAATAATATTGTTTTCTTCATTATAATTAAACTGCTCTACTATTTTTATATGTTCATATTTCTATTATAAATTATTGGCAATAATATTGTTACGTATGTAACGGAATTAACATACTTAATTAATAAAATAAGAGGTATTACATAAAATAAGTGGGAAAGGAGCATAAAAAATTATATCTCAACATTATAATGCCGAAGGACGATGTCAAGATACGCGATTATTAATCAATATATTAAGAAATATAAACAAAGATCAAGATAATATGAATTAAGCCTAAATATGAGAACACCTCCACGGTGTGAGGACCCGAAAGAATTAGCAGTTTTTCTCTATAAATCAGGGAACATGAGTAATAAAGGGGATATTCGGCTAATCAAGAAAGAAATAAACTCTCATCAGAGTATCTTAAAGATTTGGACACGAACGATCCCGAACAAGGTAGAATCAATCTGGCGTAATAACACGGAGTAATTCGATCCCGGTCGGTGACTTTCGTCGGTAAGACAACACGACAAACTCACACACTCGAACAGATTCGCAATAACGCAAGTATTATAATAATTCGGACACATACGTAGACGCTAGATTCGTATCACCAGCCATTCTAACACGTTACATTCTCTCTTCTGATTTATGATTAATAAATCGGTATTTAAGACGCGAATTAATAAATTGTATTTATTTTTATCCTAAAACCTCATAAGAACTGAAGCGCTTCGACCGATTCAGCTAAGGCAGAAAAGAACTGGGAAATCGTTACGTTATAAATACGAAGAAGTAAATAAAAAAATAAAAGAAGTATGCGACAAGTAAACGAGATAGATAAATAAATATATAAATAAGTAGTTTCGGATTATAAATATACTATAAATTTTTAAATATTTCGTGCAGAACAGAATAAAAATCCTATAGATTGACAAGTATGTAATTCTAAAAAGTTAAACCTATTTTATTCATGCATAATAATCTAATCTGATTGCCTTTAAAAAAAGTTGTGGGATAATTAAACGTATATAAATTAACTAAAAACAAATTATTTAAAATTTAGTAATATTCTTATATTTAATTTATTATATCAACATACTAATATACAAACAAATATAAGTCAAAGTATATATATAAATGTTAGGGACGGAACTGGGCATTGGACCCAGTAGGCGCACGTCCTGGATGCGGGGACGCCCCCAAGATGAAAAGCGCATTAAAAAGGGCCATTAAAACGCGCAGATTGTTGTTGTGCACTTGGCCGTGCGTGCGTGTGTGTGTGTGAAGAGTGAAGTGGCTCACGAGGACGTGCGTGTAGTTTCGCCGATGTGTGAGAAGGGTTGGATTGCGAGTGTAGTGTGTAAACTGTATGTGTGAGCGCAAAGACGTATTCGCGGACGTCTCCATCTTCTCTCTCTCTCTCTCTCTCTTTCTCGCGAACATGACTCGGCCGAACCCTATATATCTCTCTCTCTATCTTATGCTCATTTCCTCGCTCTCTCTTTCTCTCTCTTTCGCGTTGCATGATTAGATATCTTCTCTAGTTTTTCTAGTTTCATGGACACGAAAACGTATCGTCGTTTGCTTTAACATTGTTTAATTTGCGAAAATGATGATTTTAGTTTGTTTGGGCTTTTTCTTCTGCTGGCAAGCCGGGAGTTTTTTATGCCACGAGAAATGCTTGAAGTGTGTGTACGCGGTCGCGGGGGTCGGAAAGTGCGCTCGATCAAAAAGATCGAGAAGTCATAACGGTCGTAACAAGGTGAGCAACGGTCCTTTAATTCGGAGAAAAACAGATGAAAATTGAGTCGCCGGAGGCGAGGCCAATTTTGGTGGCTTATCGCGTGCAAGGAAATTATTGTAAAGTCAGTTGCTCTTACACCGCGGCACTATGCGATAGTGCAATTGTGAAATATTGTGATCAGCTTGGTGAATAAAGTGATTGTTTTTGCCTTGCCAAAAGTGCCTTTTTCTTCGATTATCCACCCAAATCAATCAATCCTCCATTCCAAAATTAACAATAAATATATCGAGAATATAAAATTTATAAACATTATGGCAAGAAATTATAATAATAATTTTGTCCTTCATTACTTACAAGCAATTGAGCATTTTTAAAAATTTTGTATAAATAAAGTTCTTTCAAAAACTAGAGTTCAAAATATTTAAAACTATTATATATTATTAATATTATATAAATAATTGACTTTTTTTCATAATGTTTAAAAATAGTTTAAAATTTTATGTTTTTTTATAATATAAAAGGTCTAAAAAAATATCTTAAATTTTACAAATATTCATAATTATTCAAATGATTTTATAATATATATATTTCATAAAATAATTACAGATAGATCATTATGTAATGAGTTAATAACAATGATCTTAAAAAGAATATTTTTTATTTCAAAATGTATTCAATAAATAAATCAATAATTGATTATTATTGTAAACATTTTTGTCGTCAATATTATCGAATATATTATTATGAAAATAATGTTTTTATTAATAATAATTTGGAATAAAATATCACTAGACAATAGATAATATTTCTGTGATCTTGAAATTTCATTTAATATATAGAAATAGAAGAAAAAAAAATTCTGTAATATATTATACTTTGTAACTATTTTATACGTGCCACAGAAAATATTTTTTTAGAAAAGTCAGCAATACTGTATTTAAGTTGGTGATGGACCAAATAAAATACAAAAATTTGATAAGTAAAAAGAAAAAAATACAATTTACAAATGAAAGATATAGTCTCTGCTTGATTTATTTTCATATCTTCGTATACAGGATTATATTTTCTGATACTTAAGGACTGACATTAAAATTGTGATGTGAGTTAGGTGTATGTAAGGCAATATAATTCATTTTTTTCAACGGATATGTTAAAAAGTTTTCATGAGCTAAAAATTAAATTATATTAAAAATTTATTACTTTTTAATAAATCAATATAATAATAACAGAAAATAATTTAAAGAAATTTCAGATCCAGATGAGGTGCAGTGTGAATAAAAATTAAATTATTCAATAATATTATGCCGACGCTTCGATAAAGTATCTCTTATGCTTATCGAGATTAATTTATTAAAAAATTTTTTTGCAATTTGTATATACATATGTTTAAAGGATACAAAAATTTATTAAATATATAAAATGGAAGGTGTTTCGAATCTAATTTTTAAAAATCTAATTTTACAACAGAAAATTATGTTTTCTTCATAATTTTGCTGAAAATAATTCTATTAAAATATATATTTTTGTGTACCGAACTCATACAATATGTTACTTTCATGAATATTAATTATGATAATGTTACATTTAATATAAAATCAAATTTACAATTGTAAATCCTTATTTAGATACTTAAATACAAGCTACTTATATATTATGATACTTAAATATAAATATATAAATATTTTTAAATATCATTCAATTAATTAAATGAAAAAATTTATTTTTTAATATAATTATAATTTTAAAAAATATATGTTTACTACATAAAGTATAAATGATCGGGGAGTGAGTATAAGGATGCAGGACTGATGGATAAGGATATAGAGACAGGGTCCAGCAAAACGGGAGGAAGTAAAGCTAGCTTGTCAGGAAGATCGAGATTGTCAGAGAAGGAGGTGACAAAAATGAAGAATAGTGTGGGAAAAAGAAAAGAGAGAGAGAGAGGGAAGATAACTTGGTTATAAAAAGCATAGTGAAAGTAGAGATAAGTGAAAAAAGGCTGAAAAAATGGATAGAAGATTTTTTGAAGGAAAAACTAAAGAATGAACTGCAAATAAAAGATACTTGGTGGAGTGGTAGAGTAATAATAGTAAGATTTAAAAACATGGATGAAAAAAGAGAGGTATATAACGTGAGAAAACACTTGATAGGCACAAAAATTTACATAGAATAAAGGAATGGATATGAAAGAGCAAAAGGAATTGAGACAAAGGATGGATATAAGAAAGTTAGATATGAAGGCCAATGGATATGATGGGAAGATTTGAAGGCGATCAAGTCATTAAAAAGAAAAGCAAAAAACTTGTTAGAGGAAAGGAAGAAAGGGAAAGAAACGAAAGAAGAGTATATAAAGGCAAGGAGAGAATAGAAAATAACATGTGAAAACAAAAAGAAAGTGAATGAAAAAAAAGAACATGAAATATTAAGAAATTTAAAGGATGAAGGAGAGATAATTATTTCTGTTTATAATAATATATCTATTACATATTCACATATACTATTAATAATATATCAATAATTTTTACTTTATAGTTTCATTGTTTATAAATTTTTCATTTTTATAATTTTAATCTTAAAGTTTTACAATTTAAAAGTAAAATAATGAATAAAAAGTAAAAAAATTTATTAAATTAAATAAAAATTATCCTATGTAAATATTAAAAATTAATTCGAAACATTTATTTAACACAATTTTTAAATAAATTGTTATGTGCATAATAATTTCAAATAAATTAAATTAAAATATATTCTAGCTTAAATAATATCATTTAATATTTTATAAAAAATTACTTTCGCTTTATTAAATGAAAGTAAAGAGATCAAATTTAGAAATTTATAAAATGCATTTTACAACAATTATAAGCATAAAATTCGAATTTTCTGATTTTTGTTATTCTTAACAAATTTAAATTATGATAGAAAAACAATAGGACTCTGCATTATAAAATTTTGAATAGAGGATTTGCGAACGAAAATGTAAATTATGGTGCATTTTTTAAATAGAACTTTAAACTTTGAAATTAGAATATATAAAAATAAGTCGTCAAAAATTTTTATTATAAAATTGGGAAAAACATTAATTTTTGGACATTAAATTTACATCTAGTCCATTATTAATTTGAATGCCATAAAACACGTTACTATCCTTTATTTATTAGGTTAATAAATCGAATTAGTAAACTAATGTATAATCGAATTAGTTATAATTTACTTAGTTTTTCACAAACAATCAAGGAAGAAAACTTTTCATTAGTCTTTATCATATCAAGAAACCTATAATTATTACTTCTTTTAGTTCCAAATTAACATTAATTATTTTAATTATATTTTAATAATTATTTTGAAAATAATGTTTCCATTATAAATAGTAATTTATAATTATTTCTATTAAATTCCATACATAAAGTGAATAATTTATATAATTCAATAAAATATTCTGAATATTAAAAAATATGTCATAATATAAATTTCATGTTAATTATAAAAGGTGAAAAATACGAAGAAAATAGATTTAAAATTTAATATTCCGAAGTAAGTTTTCTCTTTATACCAAGAGAAATTCTTTAGATTTTTCACGAATAAATTTTTTGGCTTGAAAGAAAAGATGATTCAAAGCTTTTTGAATGACAGCATGGAACAGACAAAAGAAGATTCGCCGTCGCTTGCTGAATAATAATGCCGATCTAAAAGTAAAAAGTGCCCAAGAACTGTGAAAGACGTTGCGCAATTGACACACGCTGTTTTTAGTTTTTGTAACATCGAATTTTTCCCAAGCTAGATTCTATTGTTATAATCAAAAGTGTGAAATTTTTTCACTTAAAATATTATGTCTTTCACAGTTCTTGTGCACTTTTTACTTTTAGATAGGCATTATTATTCAGAAAGCGACGGCGAATCTTCTTTTGCGCAACAAGTACTTTACAAATCCTTTTTGTACTATATTTATTTAAATTATATCGAAATTTTGTTATGCAGTATCTTTTTAGGTATTCCTTAATAGATTTATTAGATTTGTTTTTTTTTTAAGTAAAAAAATAAATTTTTTAGATTCATTAAAATAATTATATAGTTTAAAAGGTAATATTTTTATAATAATTTAAGTATTGTTTATATTAATATTAATGAAAAAAAAATTAATGCTACTATATTTTTAAAATTATATTTAAAAAATTTTAAATGAATATGTTTTTATATTCCCATAAAACAGATTGTTTAAATATATAATTTAATATAATATAGAAATAATGTAGAAATAGATATAATATAATATAATATGTATTTACAATTTATATATGAAAAAAAAAATTTTACTAAAAATATTTATAAGAATTAATTATAGATTATAATGGTTATTATTATAATAATATAAGGTTTATATAAATATCTGTATATATTGACAAATAAGTTTTAATACATATTAATTAATGGTGATATAAGTCTTAACGGATATTTGATAAAATTTTATTTGCACTTAACAATGTACTGCAGAAATACTCAAGTACGATGTTTCATTCCTGAAAAGAAAACTTTACTCGTTTTCCAATATCAGACATTAATTTGATTATCAGTGAAGTATACTAATATATAATTTTTATTTATTTTTTTTTTTTAATTTTAGTGTTCATATTATTATTTGTAATTAGAATTATGAATTTGATTGTTATTTAAGTAATATAACTACTGGTTCCTTCTTTAATTGCAATTTCGGTACATCTAGCAAATTATTATAAAATATATAATATATAAAATATATAAAATTATAATATTATTTAAATATTAAGTGTTCTATAATTATTTATGAAAGTATTATAAACATCCAATTCAAAACTTTATTTGGTATTCACAACGTTATGATTAATTGGCAGACGTGTATTAAAACTATTTCTATACATTATAATAGTGCAATGTAATTTCAAATATGCATATATGTATACATACAAGAAGCATGTTGCCTGTAATATATATATTCATTTATATGCAATGAGAGCATAAATGGTGATACATAGATAAGAGTTTCCGCAAGAATGCATTTGATACATTACATTGGCGTTATGCTCTAGAAATATTTGTCTTGCTGTAGTTTCTGATTGAAAAGAAAATTCTGTCCTCCATCTGCTTTTAATTTAATAAGTTAAATTTCTCACTTATGAAGATTTCAAAATATAAATTCAATTAAATAAAATATATTTATTCAGAATTTCTTTTCAGTTAATAATTTGAACAACGTAGAGAATTTTTCCAGTGCCCAACTCATACAAATGGAATTCCTCTAAATCTCTACCGTGAGTATATATACTTTGTTCATAAAGTATTGAGTTTTTTTTTTTTTTTTTTCAATAATTAAGAGCAGCAGGATTTTGCTTCGCATGAAGGATGTTTTGCAGTTTTGTAACACAACGTGATGGAATGACTGTTGAAAGGAATTTATACGATGTAAATTTATTTGTGGCTTAATAAAATGTTGTAAAGACTATTAAATATTAAAAAATAGTCTTAAATATAAAGTCACGTATAAATTGCAATTAAAAAAATCATATAAGCCTTTCAAGAAAGTCATCGATTATTTCTGTTTTCAGCACACAAGAACAATCTGAATCGATTTTAACGCCCAAAATATCCACAAAATTATTTAAGGATCTGGATAATCGATGACACCCTAAATTTATCAACACATGTATACAGTTACCCTTAATAACCTTTTTTAACATTAAAAAATCTCTACAATGTTTTTACCAAGCCATAAGCCAAGATTTTACCACATAGCACTGTTCCACTAGTCAATTCATCATACCGTGTCCAAAAAACGAAAACATCCTTCTTCCAAAACAAAATTTGCCGCTTCTAATCATCGAAAAATTAAAAAAAAGGAAAAAATAGAAAAAACTTCCCCCACATTTTAAAATCTCTTCCAAATCGTTACGATAACTAGTGGCTTAAAAAAAAACTCGATACTTTATGGACAGACTATGTATTAAACATGTGTACAACTCCATCGCGAGATAGATAGTTTTATAATAGATTTATGACTCTTCTCCTCTACCTTTTTTTCTTTTATAAAAATACACCAATCAGAATATTTTTCCAATTTTCAAGTTTGTCTTCGCACAGAACTCGAAAGGAAACAAGATTAGTCGTGAATATTGATTCTATTCGTAACTATTATTAAAAGTGTACTAGTGATCATACAGTGTTTACTTAATTTTTGCATAAGTTTTAAGCGTTCATTATTGATAGAATTCAGTTTAAACGGAATCTTGTTGATATTTGTATAATAAATTAAAGCTTATAGGCGGTTAGGGTTTCACCAATCGTGCCACGAATACCCGCTCCTCCACCTGAACATAACCAGTGAAGAAATATCCTAATCACGGATTTTTGAACTTCTTACCAAACGTTGCCTAATTTCTTTCTCGGTCGCTCTTTTAATCACAAGTTAATTTAATTTTTATTTATTTACAAAAAACTATTACCTTCCTATTTTTCATTTGATTTAAATATTAATATTGAATACTATGAAATTCCGAGATTGATCAGAGGAATGCGCAATATTCTAACGAGTTAAAAATAAAATTGAGCAATTAAGATTTTTAAACAGTAAACTGAAACATTCCATCTTATCCATCCTTCTTTTAGGAGCGGGTAACGAGCTCGATTTTGCGGTGGTACGCAGTAACGTGTGGCCTGACGTCGTTAGGAAATTTTTTCCCATCTTTTTATTGTTATAAAAGTTATTATTCGTATAGTAAAAATAACACTTGCTCCGAACCAATATTACATTCAATATGAACCGATGAATTGCGAATAAAAAGTTGAGGTATCAAGTGCGCACTTACGGTTCGAATGTATATCTCTAAATTTTAATGTATCCCCAATCGAATTTGAAGTTTCGTTAACCACGTGCAAATTAATCCTTGAAGTTTCAGAAATGTCCTTTTGTCTCATAGTACAAATTTACTTTTTTTCTTATATATTCAGATTATCTAGATTGAATATAATCAAAACTACAAATCAAATTTACAAATAGCAAAATTAATATCTAATATTAATCATTTTTAGCTAAAATCTAAGTAACAAGATACAAATTAAAACATTAAAAAACATATTTTTTATGATTTTAAAGTAATTATTTGAATAGTATTTTTATTATATTATAATAATACATCAAAAATTAAATTAATCAAAATAAATTAATTAAAATAAATATTAAGAATCAAAAGATTCAGGGCACATTAATGTAAAATATATAATTTTCTACTAAAATATTTGAAAAAAAAACGATTTAGATAAATTATTAAGTAGTATACATGATGAAAAGAAAAGTTTATGGTATTTTTTACATAGATAATACTTATAAAAATATTCATTGGTTTGAAAATTTTTTAGACGATTTCAAAGAGTTTCTGAGATTTCAAACGCAAATTATTAACATGATTGTCACTCACATGGATTTATATAGTTTAAAATTTAATTTTTGATATTTTTCTTCGTCCCTCCATGCACCTATAATTCTCTGTAGATAACTTTGTTGTTCTTTTGTTGTGATTTCATCTCCTCTTTACTCCTTCAAAACCAATCAAAATTTTAAAATTCAAAATTTTATTTCATTCATCTAAAAAGGTGTATTTGACAGTACATGTAGTTTCTTCTTCACTTATTAATTAATCTAATATAAATTAGTTATTATTAATATATAATCATTTTATGGCTTAATGATTAACATAGATCCAGAAAAGCAATTAATCAGAATAATTGATTATTAAAAATTAAAAAAAAAAATAATAAAAAAGAATAATGTAGCAAAAATTCTCATGATATAATAATTCAATACGAAAAATTAATAAACTTAACTTTTTTTCATATGAAAGTTTCTACACGTTTGGTTCTTTTTATTTTTTCTTTTATCCATTCACATGTAACTAAGATTAAGTTATTGAGTATGAAGGAGAAAAAATGCACGTCAATAATACGTCCATTTAGTATTTAGTCAGTTAAAGTTCGAAGTCTCTTTTCATTCATTGCTTCAATGATTCTCTTCAATTTTTAATTTCTTCAAATAACAGCTATATAAGTTGCCCTTTTTTGCATTAATTTGTACACATATTTGTAAGCGCGTGAATCTATCTGTGTTTATCTATCCACATACATAGTTGAGAAACCGATCGATAAATATCTAAAATGTGACAAGAAACGAAGCTGTTGCTCCCCTCGATATACTCCCATACATTAGACCTGTATGTGGATACATAAGTGTAGAAGATGATAATCCCATCATAACCAGTAAGACTGAAAACCTATCAGTGGTGATGGGATATACAAGGATGGAGAATAAATTGACAAATTGTAAAATAATCACTGTTAAGAGAATTTGTCTTTAAATTTATATATTTATTTGCATGCGCTTAATCTTGAATAGGTGTATATTGAATAAATTTTAATAATTCTCTTAAGATATTAAATAATAGTCACTTATATGAAATCTAAATAAGCATTGTTTACTAAACAGTTTAGTACTTTTTATTTTTTTTTTTTTATTTTTAAATAAAATAAAAGATATTATTAATTACCTCCATTAAATTAACGAATATTTGTAAATCTTTTTGCTCTATTCATTATTCCTTACGAATAGTTACTGATTTGAAAGATTTTCATTTTAAACCCTTTGAATATGAAACAATAAGAAATGTTTATCATCGCTAAAAATATAATAATATGCTGTTTCTATTTCATCATGTAACTTTTATACTATTTTTTTTCAATTTATTTTAATAAAACTAAATTTTTCGGAATCCTTTAATTACTTGAGCTCATTAAGTTTATGTAAAAGCGTTAAAAAAGAAGTTGATAATCCAATTTAAATAAAAATATTTCTCGATTATTTCTCACTTTTAACTTTAGATAATTTAAAAAGATATATACGTAAAAATTGATAATAATTTTCTACAAAACTGAAGATGAGTTTCACCATTATCTATAATTTCCATATTAGTTACTGCTACTCTGCTTTACAAATATATAATAAATATTCAAATGTAATTAGAAAAATTTATCCTCATGTTTATTAGCAGAAATGCTTTATCTATTTAATTTAATAATATATTACATTAATAGATTATTAGAAAAAAAATTTTTATAAATATTTTTTGATATTTTTCATTTAAATATAAAATCTAAATAAATAAGTCCAAGAAATATTAAATAATATCTTAAATAAGTATTATTGAGAGGCTCATGTATCTGATTTTTCATTTTAATAAACATTTTTAAATTGTTATTTTCCGTCGCTTATTACAAAAAATTTTTATTTTATTTATTTTATATTCTTTTTACTCAAGGAAAATAATTAAAGTTACTAGTATTTCAATATGAAATAAAACTGCTTAAATTCATCTTATTTTTCTTTTAATTAAAATTTTTTCATTTCATCATTGATACAAAAGTAATTATTTTTTATCTTAAAAATTATACAGTTATAACATAAAACAAATTCATGTACTAAACACGAACATTAAAATAAGAAACATTATGTACTGTTTGAGGTTTCATCATATATGTAAAGATTGTGTAAATTAGGGTTTAAATTATTTAGATGAAACCATCAACTTTTGAATTGCATATAAATATGAAATTAATGCATATGTATTACAATAATATTACCGTCTTTCTTAATAAACTTTTAACTTGCTTCATTGTTTAGTAAAATTTTTTTAATTTTATAAACTTTCTTTTAATTTTCGAACGCTATAACTTAGCTTGTTCTTCACTTATTCTTGTTAACTTTATTTATTCTTCTACAAAATTTTATTGAAGTAAATGTAGATTAACGAACTTTAAATGATCTATACACATATTCATAGATGCTTTACTTCGAAGGAATAAAAGTTTAACAATGTATTTTATGCCTTTATGTAAATATCGAAAAATTCAACTGGATGCTTTGTGTGTTAAAAATCATAATTTTCGAATTAAAAAATGAATGTGATTAAAAAATTATTTCACGAAATGAGTAAGAAAAATTTCAGCTGAAAATAATTTCTTAAACGAAAAAAAATACATTGACACTGAAACTTTTAAAAAACTAAATAGCCAAAAAAAAAGATAAATTACAGCGAAATATTCATCGGATACCAATGTATTTTTGATACAGAAGAAAAATATCACACGAAGTTAATAGATATAAAGTGAATGAATATTTAGTAAAACGTAAATAATTTTTGAAATGGTAAATAACTCACTGAAGTTCAAATATGAAAATAAGAAAATTAGATTGTAAACCTGAGATAACTCATAAATGAACACGAAACATTTCAGTGAACATAGAATTAACTTAATCTTTAAGAATATAGTATTTAAGATACAAGTCTTTTAATAAATGTGTCATAAAAAGACTGAGAAGCATATAAAGAATAAAATATAATCATCGTTTTCCCTAAAATTGATATGAGAAGTATGGATTCGAAAGTAGCAGTTGACAGTTTCATGGTACCCAAACCCTACTATACAAAACTAACGTATACTAAATTTTGATTTTAGCACAGAACAAACTAAATTTAAATTGAGTAAAGCCCTGAAATGATGTGATATACGAATATAAATTCGTAAACTTAGTATTCAAAAAATGAATACATGCATGTATATCAATACTTCTAAAGAATAAACTATAGAATAATTTTAAAAATGTTTCCAATTAAAAAAAAAAAAATTTTTGTAAATTAATTTACATTACTAGTTATACTAAAGTATAATTAAATTTAAAAATAAACATTAACTAAGTTTTTATTAGTAGTAAAACATTAATAATTAATATTTAAAAATGTTTTATTTTTAATTTAATAGAAAAATCTACACTTATATAATTATTAAATGAAGGTGAATTGGAATCTTGATTTTTATCGTCTAAAAAATCTATCTGAAATTATTAGAAATTGAACGAAAATAAGGAAGAAAAGAATGATCAAAAGAACAGGTTTTGATTGATATAATAATTTTGAGACACCAGACAATTGTAATTTAATGACTTGTGAAGGAAAACGAAAGCAATCCGCTCTGAAACTTATATTCCACTATTTCCGTCACTCTCCATTCGAGAATAAAAATCGAAGCGGTTAAGAGCAAGTGTTATTGTCTAATTAGGGGATCAGCTAATGTAATGGGGCGTCGCGAAAATCCGAGCCATGCCATACGATCACGGACTCTCCCGATGCTAACCATACTGCTGTCCCCGATATTTATTCATTTTTAAAACTACGTTTTACAGTTACAAAAATATATATATCTATATTAAATATAATATGCTGAACCACTCTTTAAGTACTGTATATAAAGGGAAATTTGCTGAAAATAATGTGATGAGAGAACTTATAGTACATTCATAATAGTAGAATGTACCTTAATATCTACGTACATTAATTAAAGACTTCAAAAACGAATAGTGACCTGCATTTTATTTCTCTTGGCCTCTTTTTATTATATTAGCTTTTTCATTTTCTTTTGTAAAATAATTATACATAATAATTCTTCAAAAATGTCTCACAGCCATTCTTCGTTCATTCTTTCTATGACTATAAGGAATTGCCTTTTTAGATTTTAATGGACTTTATGTATATGAAAATATAATAATAAATAATGCGAATAATATTTGCATCTAATTAATAAGAGTTATTCAGCAACTAATCATCTTTAATCTTATTTTGATTGCATCCTTTACATTGTATTACAAAATTCCTAGTGAACAGATTGATTTTTAAAAATATAAAAAAATTGTTTTATTCATAATAATGATAATCGATCGATTCATTATTTATTGAAAAGGTAAATCTACTTTTAGAATCATTACTACTGCGTATAAGATATTTACGTATATTTACAAATTAAAAAATTTACTTTTGGCATTAGACAATATATGTAGAAAGGTACAAGTATACGTATATTTATATACAGATTAATGATATACTTATATTTAAGAGAAAAATATTGAGGTACATAATCAATAGTTAGTTTCTAGCAAGAAATTAAGTAAATGCATGCATGTTAATCTAATATTCTTATGATTTTCGAGATATTTTAAATACAATAACAAATGCAAAGCAATACTGATAAGAAAATGATGTACCTTTTATATAATCAAATAATTTGCTCATTACTAGTAAGAAATAAAATAATTCAAAATAAATACAGTTTGTATGATTTAAAGCTATTTTGCTTAGACTTAACAAAGTAATTAATAAATTAGGGGGGAAAATCGGGAAAAGATATTTTAAAAAAGGAAATCAACTATCTAATACAATTAAATATGTGAAGTAGGTAAATAACTATATGTATAATTAATTCTTCGGGTTTCTCTGCATCTCTTTTGTAGAATATGGTGACGATATTCTGAAACATTCTAAAATCTATAAATATCAAGTTTCTTTGTTAAATTCTTCCTCTTCTATTATATCGGCTTTTATTATTTTCTTTGATAAATAAGTAAAATATGATTATAAATTAAAAAATTTGTAACGAAGGTTTTTTTTTATTATGGCAAATCATTTTTTGGTTCAACATCCTAGAAATCAAAATAGATGGAATCAAAATTATTTCATAATATAATTGAAATTTTAATAATTTTCATTGTTTATTACAATTTTATAACTTTGAATTTTTGATTTTTATGGTGTTGAAACAAATTTAATTGACTTAGCACTTCACATAGAAAAATAAGTAAAAATAAATATATATATGCATGTGTGTATTAACCTGTTATACATGAGAACATCTGGTTTCCAAAGTTTACTTGGTGTAATTCGAAGATCCTTGACTCCACCAAATTCAGAAATATTCCATTGAAGGTTATAATCTGTCCATTCCTAGAATAAATAAAAAATGTTTCTTACAATGTATTTGTAATTTTAATTTTACAAAATACTAATTTTATAAATATCACTATTTTATAACTTTTATAATCACAATAATTTAATAATTAATTCAATAAATTTATAATAAAAAGATTTACTGGTAATAACATTATAAGATTGAATATAAATAAGAAAATAATAAATAATGATAATATTATAGTAAAGCAAAAACGAAAGTTCGACAAAAGGGTATAAGAAAAGATCCTATGCTGAACGATTTATGAAATGAAACACTTGGTTTTGCTTATGCAAATTATGTAACAAGACGGCTCCGTTCTCCCTTCACGAGTAAAGGGATGAGTCGAGCGCTCGTTGAAAAAAAATGACAGAAACTTACAACGCTGGACAAACGTCAATCAGTCTGATAGGAATACGGATCGTTGCTCACTGTAGTCAATAAAACACAAAGAATAGAATAAAATAGCTTTAATGATTAGCTCTCTTTAACAAAAATACAATAATACTTTCGTTAGTACCGTTGAAAAATACACTTCGATTTAATTTAATTTCAATTGAAAATTTTGTATATAGTGAGTTACTACATAGGACGACAAATGCCGGAATAAAATCCATAATAAATTATTGTTTACAAATTAAGTTGTGATTTGACCAAGACCTTTACTCGGCGTGGTGATCATCAGGTGGGTCATGGAAAATAACAATAACACGCTAAAAAGGTACACGAGTTCTATATTATCTGAGAAGATGGTAATTATTTTAACGTAATTACTTTACATTATTTAGCTACGCAATACAATTTTTCAGACAGTGATATATTTTACACGGAGATAAGATTTTAACCGATAACCGAATTGGCAGCGATATAAAAGAGTGAGGCGGATAAGTAGGCGGAAATACAAATATCAGTAACGTGAATGCGACAATGGTTTTATAGGAAATGATCTACAAGGAGTAAAGGAAAAATGGTGCTACAAGAGCGTGTTACGAACAGCTCTTGGAGCAAGGGGGGCTCCATATAAGTCAAGGTAAGCGATGACGAGGACCGCCGAAAAATAAAAACGAATACAAAACTTTTTTCGGGCGCAGAACTGTTTGTACGAGTAAGGAAGGTTTAACCGTAAGCGATTATACAATCAAGGAGTTGGGTCGATACGAAAACGTGATCGGTCCAAGATTTTGTTAACACGTAAACATGAGCAACAAGAGAAATGGTCGAGAGAAACGAGGCGATTTGGAAAGAGACCAAAAACGTTCTATTACCGCCGCAGCAGTACTCGGTGTGATCTATATCCTCGGTGTATCAGCGGCCATAGCACGCAATAGTCAGCAAGCTTGTTGCCAGGAGTCATAATTGGGTGATATCAAGAAATTGAGACGAGGATTGGTTCCGCGACGTGAATTTGCGCGAAGTGCTTATATGAGTGTCCAAGTCACCGTGCAGCATGGCTAAAGTACACGCGACCCAAATGGTCGAGCCCCGCGTTGGGTCTATTCTTTACTTTCACGGATGTAGGCCTGCGAGTCAACGTGACCTTCCTCGCGCAACGAAAATTCCGGGTGGTGCATGTGGCCGCACTGAAATTCTTAGCAATGAGCACGTCTCATTGCAATTTTATTAGGCGATTACGAATATTTGACGTTAGAGTCACAAAAACTTTTTTAGAAAAGAAAGAAAAAATATTAGGCTTATAACGAGACATACTCAATACTAGAAATTTCGGTGAGGCCACGTGCCACCTTCATGCCTATGCATATGTGAATATATACTATGCCACACGACAGACTCCGTACCTGAGCTCCCTTAGTGTTAAGGGTTTCTTTTTTAAACGTTTTTCACTTTTCTTAGAAATTGTCACCGTTCAATCATCGGTATATTTCTATTTGTTTTAAGGTAAACTCTCCTTTCGGTGATCCGTTCTTGTATCAAAATTATTTAATCCGTTAAAATATTTGAGAAAGCTATCCGAAATTCTTTCGTTTATACATATGTTAAAAATTTGTAAAGTAATTATTTCGAAATAATTACTTGAACTTCCGGATAACTTGAGAAATTGTGAAATTTTTTATTTAAATTTGTTTTACTTATTCTAGTTTTTATAATTCATTTTAATTCATACTTCTTAGTTATATACACTAATTCCAAGAATAAAAAGCCTCTCTTTATATTTTTTCTGTCTTTTATATCATTTGTAATTTATGCTTTCCATATTACTTTTCAATTATTAACATCCGTTCATAGGTGTATGACCGGAGCCGATCATACGATTTTAGTCATGATTGTGCTTTTTCATAATCTTCTGCGTTACTTCATGATTAATTAAAATATTGATTACCTATTATTTTTCTAAATTATGGTTCGTCCTCACGTACTATTGCTACAAATGACCTTTCCGCAATAGTTAGTCTTAGGTCGTGACGAAGTAGTGTTTTATCTTTACTAAACTTATTTAATTTACATTTATAATACGTGGTCATAAACTTAAATAATTTTATAATGCAAATAATTCGAAATTAGACGATGAAGTGTTATTTAAATTATCCGGATATTACAATGATTTCAAAATTATCTTATATGCACTCTTTATTGACTAAAAGTATTGAGTTTTATAAACTAGGGTTAAAGTAAAATTCTAAAATAAAACTTTCTATCAGATTTTTAATATTTCTTTGTAATACACAGATAATTATTGAACCTACAGTTATTAAATTCAACTTTTAATACTGGTAAATATTCATATATATTTCTGATTTAATTATAATTCAATCAAAGTTGATTAATTTCATCTTTTTAGAGTACATGGTTATAATTAAATAGATAGATAGAAAAATATTTAAAATTTATAGTATTTTAAAAACATACAGCACATATTTTTAATATGCTATTTGTATATAGTTCTTCTTTTAATTTTTATAATGTTATGTTTTCGAGAAAATTATATAATTGCAAAATGGAATATTTGTATTTATTTGACTATACTTGCAGTGGTTTTATTGAAATTAAGAAAATCAATTATTGATTTCATATATAATTAGAATTTTAATATAATTATACAACACATAAAAATAGAAACTCATAATATATAAAATATAGTAAAAATATAAATCAAAAACTTCAAGTTTATTACAAAATTACCTTTTTTTAATAAATATTACAATTTTTTTTTACAATTACGATAAATATTACAATTTTTTCATTTTAAAATATTCAGTTGTCTTTGATTTCAATTAAAACTTTATTTTTTTGTACCGGAGAAGTGACGAGAAATTACATAAAAACAATATTTTACTTAAAAAAAATAATATACATGTGCTTGAAATATGTAACTAAATAATAAAAATATTAATTGGGATAAATTTAAACATACTTTTTCAAAAATATGTTTAAATAATTTATAATTTATATTAGGATACAGTGCATTATATAACATATAATATATATAATAAATCATATGCGTATTATGCACTAACTATTAATATTATTAAACATGAAGATAAAAGATTGTTAGTAAACTTTATATGTTATTTCATGATTATATTGTAATAATAAGTGTAATATTAATATGTAATTTATCAACAACCCTTTAAATAAATACGAATTATTTGCCGATCACATAATGTTATATTCTCAGCAACGCAAGCAAGGTTCAGCGATGGCAAGGCGCTCAATGCACGCTCGTATCGCACTGGCTCTGCGTATCACCAGTGCACCTGTAGTGGTCATATTTATCCACAATTTTTAGATAATCTAAATGATTTTTACAAAATGTAAGATAAGTAAAATGTAAGATTTATTATGCAACAATTACATTTTTTAAAGCCATTGAAAAAACTAATATCGTTCAGTACATTAAACTGGAAATAACTTTGTAAATTTTCACATAATTTAATTAACATTAGTATTACTCCAAAAATAATAATCAGATAAAGTTAAATTTTGAACAAATAAAGTGCACATTAATCAATTTAATATTTCAGAACTAGAGATCTAAACATTAAAAAAAAAAAGTTAAAAAATTTTTAATTAAATAAAAAGTTTTTCGATTTTTGGAAAATTTCTCCTCTTCTAATTTTTGGATCGCTTTATATAAAAATGAATTTTCTTCAAAATTTTATTACTTACAAATGGTCCATTATATAGGGTAAAATGTTTTCATTTTCATTTCATTTTATAACAAAAATAAATAAAAAAATGCATTTTGTTGTTAATATCGTTAAAAAAAAAATTTTGAATATCACGAGTAGTATTTTATAAAATAAGAATTTACTGATTTTTACACGAATTTTGATATGTATCAATAGTTGCTTTCTTCATGATCTTAAAAATACTTTATTAGTTCTTCTAAATAGTATTTGAGAGAAGCATAATATATCTTATTTCAGTAAAAATTGGTTTCATAATACGAAAGTGTAAATGGTTTTAGCCTTGAATAGATAAATAAGGTATACACTTATAATCCTCAAGAATTGATTAAACAACTTTTTATGTACTGGGCAATACGGTTTTTGTACCAGGTATAAGTGAACAATTAGACATAATTAAACGCATAGTTTAGATTAGTTAATTTAGATTGAAAAGTTGCAAACCGCTCGGAGGAGGTAGCTCAGGTAATGAGGTGGCAATAATTTGACGATTAGTTCTTGGAACAAATTCGCAACGAGAAATAGTCCTCCGAGCGGTCACCAATTTTGTATTCTATAAGAAATAAATTGTTTACTCAAAAACAGCTGTTCTTATAAAACTTTATTTAATTCGTTCCTGTGATTACTGGTCACCGTGTGAACTAAAGATATATATATATATATTTTTTTTTATTGAATACAAGCAAAAAATATAGATCTTTATTGTATATTTGAATTTTAATACCAATAATAGAAATATATTTAATTAATTATATCAATATTCGCATAATATTATTTCAAAATACATATTTTGAATACAGTCATTTAAACTATCAAAAATATATAGATATATGTATAAATTGTATAAAATTATATACATAAAAAATTTTTACATTAAGTATATTATTATAACATATTTTTCCAATAAGATTAATTATATTAGCTATAAGTAAGTAAAAATATATATATATATATAGATATATATAATAGAATAATAAATAAGATTTAATAATATATTTATTAAGTCTATTCCAATGTACTTATTTGATTTTTAATAATTACACATAATTATAATTATCTTAATAATCAATTTTCTTTAGAGAATATATAAAATTTTGATTAAAAATAGATTATGTTTTATTTTATTTATATTTTATGATTTTATATTTATATATACATTATAGTATTATTGTTGTTATTTTTTGTATAATATTTCATTGGATAATATATATTTTTGTCTAATGCATATATAGTACTTATTTTATATTTTATTATTTTTATTTAAATAGTTTTATCATAATTAATATTATGTTTAATAATAATGTGTTTTTATTAATTTATATATTTATTTTGTATAATAAATTATATATTTTATAGTACGTAAAAAAAAAATTTTTTAATTTATATGCGCTAACCAAAGACACTAGTAGCAATATATAAGTGTGAGAAAAAAAAAGATTTTTTTGTCCACCCTGCTTATTTCTCCTACTTAACATGAAATTTATACTTCTCTTACTATTGTTGTGAGTTGGAAGGTAAAAAACATGCGGTCGAGAAATATCTGTTATTTTAGGAGCTTTTATACTTTTTTAGATTCTTTTTTCTTCTTTTCCTTATAAATATTATGTATTTCATACTTTCACACATTATAAACAATTCCTGAATTTTCAATACATTAATTGATTTCAATGTGTTATATATAAATAGAATCATTTAATTTGGTGCAAATATGAATGGGTAAACATTCATCAAGTTAAATAACAGGGATGCCAAAGAATATTAAAAAATCATTTCTAATGCATTAACAGAAACATTTGTAATAATTGGATATATTATTAAGTACTATTAGTTTTATTAATTACCAATTATGATTTATTAATATTGTAATACAGTCATTTTCCCGCTAAAGAAAAATTCCCGATCTGCATTAACAATTTTTCTTTTCTTATATACTTTATTTTTATTAAACACTACACTAACTATTTAATTGATTATTTATTCTGGGATCCGATATTAGCCGTCGGGCCGACGAACTTTTACCTCAGTCAACACTACTTGAGATTTATAACAAACTACGCTACTGAATACCCGATAATTAATTTTCTTATTAAAAATCACTTTATTTATTTGTAAATAGATATATAAGAATATATATGACATATGGTAATATATATATATATGATTGATTGTATTATATTGATATTGAAATTTCTTATCTTATTTTGAAGTTATCTTTGAAGTTATCGGATAATGTTATTTTATAAAGAAAAATAAGAATTAAAATAGAAAATGGCCACCTATAATTTTCTTACAGGTGCTCCGAATAAATATATATAAATAGATATTAATTCTATATCTCTTTCTCTCCCCAATTTATGTAGTATTTTATATTTTAAATACAAATAAATTTTAATGAAAATGCAAAACTCATTAGAATTTATCTGGAATTTCTAGAATATTCATTAAATATTGTTTTATTTTGAAGTGCGTAACCAACTGGCATACACGTATGCTGCATTTGAAAAAAATCACTCTTACTGGGGAAAATTTGAGAAAGCTCAAGCTCTCCGCGTCTAGGTACACCTGGTCGCGTTTACTACTTGAGGAACTCACTAACGTTTTGCTACTCGTTGTAGGCATTTCCGAACAGATATTCCCTTGCGCACATTCCCTTAATTAAATTAATATTACTTTTAGATTAAATTTATAACAAACGTTTAATTATTTATACAAAAAAATCTTTTGAATACTTTTTTATGTGTTTTTTTTAAATTTCCTTGCAAGCCTTAGGTAAATAAATTTTATTTCTAAATTTTATTTGTTCTAATTCTATAAACTCCCAGTAATTTTTCGAATTCTTTTCGATCCCATTCCCGCTATTCTACCTTGCGATTAAAACTTCAATGAAAGCCTTAATATAATCCAATCTTAAAGTTAAATATTTTATTTATTGCTAATTTATTAATTTTAGCTATTTTTTACAATATGATTAAGAAATTCAAATAATGGTATACTTGTAGGTTTATAGATTATTAAAAAATATATGCTTCAGAAATGTTTCAAAATTTTTGATTTTTATATATTACATATATATTATATCTTATTCATTCAAAATTAGTATTCAATAGTGTAGTATTTGTTTTTTAAAGAGAATAAAAAAAATTTAAAAATTAATACATGCCAAGTAAAAATAATGAGTAAATGTACTGTCATATAAAATCAACTTGTAATTCATACACATAAACTGTATGCTCATTTTCTCACTACATAACTTTTGAATCTCGTAACACATAGGAATTTCTAATACTTTCGTGTAAATCTAATTATAAAAAATAATAAATATAATTATAAATTATAATTATAAACCAATATTTGAATATTTTCAAGTTTTTATAATAATTTTCTAATTTTCATAAATTATTTTAATGTACTCTGATCTAATATCAGTTTTATATAATTAAAATTGAATATATTTGTCTACTACTAATTATTTTACAAAATGCAATTATTATATTAATATTCAAATTCATTTTAATAAAAATACTGTTTAAAGTATATTAAAGTTTTTAAATAATAACTATATATAAATACTGTACTATACTAAATTCTATTTGAAAAAAATTAATATGTAAAATTAATATATGTATTTTTTAATAAAAATTTAATAATGTATCTTTTTATTTTTGAATAATATAATAATAGTAGTTCATAATATATATTTTATAATATACTAAAATATTTGATACTTTATGATCAAAGATATAACTATTTAAATGTGTTATATTAATATAAATGTTTTAAATTTTATTTTATATTGGAATGTATTTATGCATTTATTTATCTGCAATAATTCTCATAGAGAATCAATATTACATATCTCGATTATAATAATTTGAAACTATCTTTGTACTATTTGCAGATTTTTTCTGTAGCTTAGCATTCATTTGCACACCAAATATTTGTATATATATATGTAGAATATAAAATCTTATATATAGATATTCACATATAAATAAATTTGTGTAGAAATACATAAACTGAATAGTTTATTTTATATATATACATGGTCTGTTCCCGAAGTATCGAGTTCTTTTTTTTTTCATTTGGCGAATACTGGTCGCAGTGATCTGGGAGAGAACTTAAAATGTAGATGAAAGCTTATTCTATTTTTCCCTTTTTTCTTCGTTTTTTCATTAATTAGATGCGGCAGGATTTTACTTGGCGCGAAGAGTGTTTTTTGATTTTTGGACACGGCACGCTGATGTGATTAATGGAAAAACGCCACGTAAGAATGTTTCATTTAAAGATTATAAAAAAAAAGAAAATAATTACCTTTTTTATGAAAGAAGATTTATTGGTGGACGTAGAAATAGTTGAAACAAAAATTTAAAACTCTTCAAAATAATTTCCTCCAGCATTAACGTATTTACAAAGGCGTATTTTCCAAATCTCAAATGCAGTCTAAAACTCCTCAGCTTTGATATTTTTGAATGAGCCTTTCTCAATTTACTACTTTTCAAATGATAAGTAAAAAATAATACTTTTTCTAATAATAAATATTATTTAAACACTCGATATCATTTTCAATTTTTACAAAAACGCATGAATAATGTATCTCGAGTATATAGTTAGATATTATACTAAAACATAACTATTTTTAAAACTCTAAGAGCTATTGTTTGTATAAAAAACATCGTTTAAATATTAATACCAGTATTTGAATATTCGCTTAATTTATGTTTAGGATTAATTCTGTACAAACATTCGTAACATTTATATGATCGACTTCACATAATTGTTCATTCATCTTTCTTTTAATTGTATGCGTGATTATCGATATTTTATTGATACGTATTTATGTAGAAGACTACACAAAATCAATTGTAAATCTTAGTATTTCCTCGAGGGGGTAGGGGGGGTTAATGTGTCTTACTGTCTTTTAACGTTTTGTTAAGAGTCACCACGCGCACGACCTTCTTTTTTTTATACAGATTGACGCGTGCAATTAAGTGCAACTTAGATTAACATAAAAACAATCAGCTTTACAGTCTAGCGGAGATTTTATCATACAGGTAAAATCTCAAGGAAGAATAAGAACCTGCTGAAAATCCGAAGAGGGAATCCAATCGAAGAATAATCCTAATAGTAACCATAAACGTACTATATTGTGCTTACCGATATAATTTATAGCTTTCTTGTTGACCGTTTTTTACTCCTATTAGTTTAAAATTTCAGAAAATAATATCACACTATCATTAAAATTGTTCATAACAAAAACATTAATAACGCATTAATAAAAACATTAATAATACTCTTACGTCATTGCGATTTTAAATAATAAGCTTTAAGTACTTAATTACTAAACTTGTTTGTCTAAATTCAATTTTATGTTTGTAATATTTCATATTGCCATGATATTAAGTGCATTTAAAATTGAAGAAAATTATAATACCCGTGATTTTTTTGAATATTGATCTTCTTCAGAGATAAGTTTTATCACCAATGTATTTACGTAATGTGTACGATTCCTCAGTGTTTGTTGATTTCGACAATATCTCTTTCTTGTATTCCATGTGTTTAAAAATTATACTTTTGCAAATTATTTTAAACTAAACACGGTAATCGCTCTGTGAATGCCAAATTTTACCTAATTTATTTACCTAGAATCGCATACAATAATTTTTGATGAACTTATACTTTATATTATTGGAGTCGGGCGGACCCCATATCCTCTCTCTTTATTCTCGATCACTATCCGCCGAGCATTTGAGATCTCTAGCCACCTAAATCTTATTATCCGTTACCTAAAAATCGAAAATGTAAAGTTCATCCAGATAATTATGTTGAACGCACTCATTAACATTAAGGCCTGAAAACAGGATGTAAAGATGCATTTTGTCCCCAATGACTTCTTGGGTAGTATCGTTGCAAAAAATGTGAGAATGCAGAATAGGTTGGTCGAGGAAATAACAGTATTCCCCGCTATAACGCATCTGATTCATTTGTAATATTTATTATGTAAATTTTTTATATCATATATAATTTCAAATATATCAAGTTATTAAATGCAAGTTATATTTATATTTTCACATTTAATTAGATTTAATTAAATACATATAATTACAACATTTGTTTTATTATAGAAATGTAATAATTTATTTAAAATAAAATTTTATAATCTATAATAAGTTGTAAAAGAAATACTCATTACATATGTTTGAATAATAATTTTGAAATTAAAGTATTATACTGTAATTTTTGTACATATTCAAACTAATTTGAAATATTGAAAATTTAAATAGCAACATTTACATGCTTCAGTATGGTTAAGATCTGTACAGTATGGTCATTAATTTGATAACTCTCCAAGTCTAGAAAAAAATCTGAAGTGGTAATAGCCTACTGCTAATACAGAATTTGCCCACATCCTTTTTTTCAAACAATACCCTCAAATCATATAATCAAATGCTGCAAAAATTATTAAACAAGTAATATAAGGTATAGTTATCAATAATTAATTGTAATTCATTTTGCGATAATTATATTTCATTAATTTATTCTTACTGATTTTATTAAAGTTAAACGTCTATACTGTGAGTTCATAAATGTAGGGTTTATGTTAAATGAATAAATGATAATTTTAATAGAAAATTTATTAAATATTCATTTATCTGCCTATGACATTCTGAGAAGTAACAATGTATAAATTAATCTTTTTATACTGGCAATTTATAATAATGTTAAAAACCAGTTATGATATACTTTTTACTAAAACTTAATTTTCTTGTATTATAACCTTAAAAAATATTGCAATTTATGATTACTTATTTAAGATATAAAGATATAAATTATAATTACTTTCGACAATATTGATTTATAAATATTCTTTAAAAATTTATTTGTAGAATTTACTATTTTATTATTTTCTATAATTAATCATAAATGTGTTATTGTATTCAAATGAAATTAATTAAATTCTTAGTTTTTTTGTAGTATATTATTTGTTTATTTGTACAAACATATTTCTATTCAAGATAGGCATACATTTATCACAATTATCAAAGAAAAATAAAATTTAATAAAAAAAAAACTTAACGATGTATCAACGTGCATGAGAACAATCTACATAAACTTGTAATCTACAATTATCTAAGCCTAACACAGAACTTTGTCAAAGCTTATGGTTTATCGAAATTACACAAACAAAGCGTCCTGCAATGATCCAAAATCTCAACAACAAACAGTTCTCTTCATATTATATCTAAAATATTATTTAATCATTTGAAAAAATGCATACCAATTCCAAATTTACAAATAAAATATAGTTTTTATCTAAAAAACAAATTAAAAAATATAATCATTCCAGAAAATATTATATTGATTTAGCCATTAGCTTAGACGTTGGCTCATTTTTTACTAATGTACTTTGTGATCTAGTGATTAACAACCTAAAAAAACATATAAACAAAATACACAACGTTAACTCTATCCCATTTAATTATATGATAGATATAACAACATTTTTATTCAATAATACATACTTTACTTTTAACAAGAAATAGTACAGACAAACACCCTTTGGTACCCTTATGATTTCTCCAATATCTCCACTTTTCGTTGACATGGTGATGTTCGATTTAAAGTCTGGTTGTTTAAAAAAACTACAGGATACACATAATATTAAATCCATATTTTTATTACAGACATGTGAACAATACTATTCCATGCATTGAGAATAATATTTTATTTATTTATTTACAATTACGTCCCGGCTCCAGGCCTGGGGACGGGTTCCGTTATTTACATTATTACACTCTTTTCTTATTTACATTTCCTTCATTTTCTACATACTTATTTACATTTTTAACATTTTTTTTAAATACATTTCTTCTGTTTTGTTCTTTCATTTCACTGTTGCTTTCTCAATCCTTTTTTCTATCTCTATGATTTCCTTTGTAATATCTCTGTCTCCTATTCTCCCTCTGAATTTGTGCATTATCTCTCTGTTTGTTTGTCCTCTTTCTTCTCTGAGTTTTCTGAACATGTCAGTGGTTTCAGAGCATTCATTGACCCAGTGTTTCCAATCGCTTTCACCTCTCTTGCATAATTGGCATTTTCTCTCCCCTGTCTCCATCCAATATTTGTTTCCCGCTGTTATGTTTCCGCACCTTGCTCTGGCCATTGCTCTCATTTCTTTTACTTTGTTTTCCTTTCTGAGCTACTCTGGCAGTCCAGTGAAGTTTAATTCTTTGTATACTCTGTTGTATTTTGCACTGTCCATTTTACATCTCCTTTCCTGTAATTGCCTGTCTCTGTCTCTTCTCCTTATCTCTGCGTATATATTCTTCCCTGTGTTTTCCCAAAGTTCAATTTGTGTACTGCTTAGTCCTAGCTTGTTTAGCCATGTCCTGTCCTCTGAGTTATTTTTCTCCGTAGCCCATTCATTTTTCTCTTCGTAGCATATCCTGACCCATCTGTGTTCTTCCATGTGTTTTATCTTTTGTTCATGCTTCAATACCCTGATCTTCCATTCGCCGCTCATCCTGTATTCCTTTATCTCTTCTTGTACAATGTATCTCGGGGTACAAAAGTCGAGTTTTAGGGTCCATCTGAAGTAATCTACTTTGATTTTTTCCATTTCTTTTACCTCCTCTGTCCCCCATATCTCGACTCCGTATTCCATTACATTTCTCACCAGATATTGAAACATAGTTTTCCTTAAACTGAAATCGCCTGGGCACTTTCTCTCTGCTAGACCCCATGTTTTCTTCGCTGCTATCCTGCCTTTGTTAATTCTTTCTTTTATCTGATCTTTGTATTTTCCGTCACTTCTGAATACAAATCCAAGGTACCGGAAGCTGCTCACTTCTTCTATTTTCTTTCCGTTCCAACTCCAACCTTCAGCCTTCCTCTTTTTCTTTCTGTTCACTAGCATGATTTTCGTTTTTTCTACGTTCAGTTTCAGGTCCCTCTGTCTCAGAAAGTTCTTGAGTGTTGCCATCATTCCCTGTAGTGCCTCTCTATTTTCTCCTATTATAACTAGATCATCAGCGTACGCTAATGTCCATATCCTTTTATCCTTTATCTTCGTTCCTCCTATGTTCTTTTTCTTCATTTCTTCTTCTATCTCTGCGATGTATATATTGAACAAAAGGGGGCTGAGGCAGCATCCTTGTCTCAGCCCTTTCTTTGTCCAAAAAGCATCCGTTAGCCCTTCCTCTGTTCTGACCCTGCATTCTGTCTCTTTGTATATCTTACTTATGTTGTATATCAGTTCTCCGTTAATTCCTTTCTTCTTCATTATCTCCCATAGCTTTCCTCTGTTCACCGTGTCGAAGGCGGCCTTTAAATCCACGAACATCATGTACAGACTTTTCTTTTCCTTTAAAGTTTTCTTTATCACATGATCTAATATGTACATGTTGTCAGTGGTTCCTCTGCCTATTCTGAAACCAGCTTGTGCCTCAGGGAGTATCCCTCTTTCCTCTATTTCTCTCTCCAACCTGTTTTTGATAATCCCAGTATATATTTTGTACCCTGATGTAAGCATTGCCAAGCCTCTGTAGTTCTCCGGATTTTCCTTCTCTCCTTTCTTATGTATCGGCACTATCACTGCTAGGTTCCAGTCCTGTGGCATTGTTCCATTTCTCCATATCTTCTTTATCGTGTTTGCCATTCTCTGTCTGATCGCGTTTCCGGCGTACACCCATGCCTCGTTTGGTATTTCGTCAATCCCTGTTGCCTTCTTCTTCTTAAGTTTCCTCCATACCTTCCATATTTCCCAATCTTCGATCTCTCTCCTCTGCTCTTCTTGTATCTCTATGTGCCATTCCTTTATGTTTCTCTGTTCGCTTCCTTCCAGTAGTTTCATGAAGTGTTTCCTCCATTCCACCCTGCCTATGTTGTCCCCTCCAGTCAGTCTTATTCTCCTGCCTTTGTTTAGATATCTCCACACTTGTCCTTCATTTTTCATCTTTCTTAGCTCCTCTAGTTCTCTTTCTCTCTGTTCTATCCTTTTCCTGTCACATATCGTTTTCCATTCCCTTCTGCTTATTATATATCTTTCTTTTGTATCCTTCCCTTTTTTCCAATTCATTAATGCTTTCTTCGCTTTGTTTTTTCCTCTTTTACATTCCTTGTCGTACCACTTTTTTTCGCCTATCCTCCATGTCTTCTGTTTAAGCTCTTTTTTCTTCATGCACCGGTGAATAGTTTCTTTCAACTCTTTCCAATCTTCCTCTATCTCCATGTCGCTGCCTCTCTCTGTATTTGTCTCCTCTGTTTTCTGTCTATATTCTTCTATACTGTTTTCATCCCATATTGCTATGTCTCTGCTCTCCTTCTTCCCCAGTGTCTTCCTTTTTTTACCTTGTTGTGTTTCTGTTGTTATCGTCACCACCAGGGGTAGGTGGTCAGACTCAACCCTTTTTTCTATCCTGAAATCAGCTACTCTGTCCCTTGCATCCCTGTCCACTATTGCTAAGTCGATCACTGTATTCCCTCTGGAGCCTATGTAGGTATATTCTCCTTCCTCATCGCCTTTGATTGTTCCGTTTAAAATGGAGCATCCGTCTCTTGTTACTCTGTTCACTAATTTTTTCCTACTTTATCTACTCTCTGATCCTTGCTCTTTCGTTTCCGCATTTTCCCCTCTTCGGTGTCCTCCATGTAGTCGCCTTTCTCCCCTGTTCTAACATTGAAATCTCCCATTATAAGTTTTTCTATCTCTCCACTGTAGCTTTCCTCCTTTATTATTTTCCACTTCTTCTCTAGATCTTCCTCCTGTCTGTTATAGACACCCCAAATATCTAGCCATCTATCTTCTTTGCCTATTTTTATCATGGTTTTAACCATCCCCTCAGCCATTTCTTTGCCCAATTCGTGTTCTCCTATGTTCCATTCTCTGTTTATTCCGACTAACATTCCTCCTTTTGCTCTGCCTTTTTTCTTGTCTCTTTTCGCTCCAATGGTAGTCCATTCCATGTGTTTGGGTAGTTTTGTTTTAAGGTTTTCTGTGTTCCTGTCCTCTACCCATGTTTCGACCATACATACGTAGTCCATCTTTCCTATGTATTCCCAGAAATCTCTGTCCTTCTCCCAGATCCCTGCCACATTCCAGAAAAGTATTTTCCTCTTTCCCAGTTCTCTCCAATTCTTTTCCTCTGTTATTCTTTCCTCTTCGTGTTTCCTTGTTCTTACTTGACTCCTCACCTCTACTATCTCGTTGTTCTTCCTATGTTGTTTGGTCTTCTCCCGTCCCCTACCTATGCAAAATTCTTTTTCTCTGTGTTCCTATCGTCTCCCTTTGTTCCATTTTCTTTTTTTTCTTTTGCATTCTCTTTCTCCTCTTCCTCCCTTTGTCTGCTTGTTGTGTTCTCCTGCTTTCTTTCCTTTGATCTGTCCCTCTTTTCCTCTGTGTCTTGTCTGTTTTCTGTTCTCTGTATGATTCTATTCATCCTTTCCGTACCTTGCCATCTTTCCCATCTTCCATTTATACATACTTTCTTTAAACCAACTTTTGCTATTATTCCTTTGCTCCTTGCCTCTCTCGTCCATTCTCTTATCTCCTCCTGTGTTCGTCGTTCTTCAAAAGTTAGATCAAAGTCCATGTATATGCTTGTACCTATTAATTTCTTTCTCTCTCCCCATAGCCTGTCTCTTCTAGCTTTGGAGTCGGTCTTTATGACTACCATCTGCCCGCTCCACCAGGCACTCCTGATCTCTTCTGTTAGGCCAAGCTTCTTTTCGATGAATTCTCTTGCCCATTCTTGCACTCCCTTTTTCCTTACTTCTTCCCTGTCCATTCCTTTCACTACCAAGTTTTCCTCCCTGTCTTTTCTTTCTCTTTCTCTCATCATTCTTCTCAGATCGTCCATTTCCCTGTCTGTAATGTTTTTTCCTGTGCCTACGCTTCCTATGCTCCCACTGTTCCATCTAGAGAGATCAGTCCTTCCTGTTACTCTACTACTGGGACGTGTAGATTTTCTTCCAGTGCTTTCTTTTTTGTCACCGCTGCTCTGTGTTTCTGTCCCCTGTTCTATCCCATGTTGGCTTTGTGCCCATTTCTCTATTCCTGCTCTCCATTCGCTGTTCTCGTTCCTTTCCTCTTGTAATTCATTGATCTTTTCTTCTAATTTTTTCGTTTTCGCTTCTATTTTTCTCGCCCATTCTCTTACATTTACTTCATTTTCCTTGATTTCTTCTTTCATCTTTGTGTAATTCTTTTCTAATCTTTCTATCTTTTCTCTCATCTCCCTTCTCTCTCTCTCCATGCTTTCCTCTATTTTATTTAATCTATCTCTTATCTCTTCCCTGAATTTTTCTCTCTCCCTTTTTTCATCTTCTCTATTTTTCTTCTCCTCGTTTCTTAGCCTCTGTGTTTCCTCCCATATGTCTTCCTCCTCGAATGTTACTCTTTTCTTCCCTATGCTCGTTTCCATTTTACTACCGTCGAGTGTTAGTTGTCCCCCGTCTTTCTTTCCGCTGCCTCCTCTTCCCCTGGTAGATTTAGCCTTCTCTGTTTTGCCACTCATTTTTGTCGAATTTTACTATTATTGTTATTAGTTGTTGTTTTCTATTGTGTATTTATTATCACTTTCTGATTATTTTCTGTTTTTGTTGTTTATTGCTTGTTGTTATTTCTATTGTTTTGTATGTTTTTATTTTTCTTATTTGGTTATAATTAGTTGTTTGTTAATTGTTGATATTAATTATCTGTTCTATTCTTGTGCTTCTATTTTGTTTGGTTTATTTACTTATTTTTATAATTAGTTTAATTTGTTTAATTATATTCTATTATATATCTAGTGTATGTTTAATTTATATTATTTGAGTTTGTATTTGAGTTTGTATTTGTTTTTGTTTTATTATTATTGTAATTGTGCTCTTACTGCTGTTATATGTTAATTCGACGTGTAAATGATATTTGTCTACCTCCCCTCACTCGCTGCTGTTTAAAGGTGTGGTACCGCTCGGTCCCGCGGCGCTGCTGCGCTCTGCTGTTACTATCCGATTTCTGTGTCGGGAGCGCTCGTCTCACAATGCGAGCTTTGCACCTTTTCCCGCTTTCCGGCTAACCACACTTTTTCACAGTTTTTTTCTCACCTCTGTCTCGGTGTGCTCTCCACTCGGTGTAGTTCACTTTTTATCTCACTTTTTTCTCCACTATTCACTGCACTTTCCTCTGTATATCTTTTTTCTGCTCTCCTCGTACTTTACAAAATACCTATGCAAAATCGTGCTGCCTCGTGTTCGCGATGCGGCACTGTCAGCGTTCGATAACGGAATCGCATTGAGAATAATAAAATTAACACAATTTTAAATGTTTTCAATTCATACACTACTTGTCTACAATTTACATATCAAGTAGAAGTTAATAGTACTATTTCGTTTTTGGACATTTTATTAATAAAAAAAAAAACAATAAAATCATAACTAATTGGTACTCAAAACTTATACAATCGATTCGGACTTTAAATTTTAAATCGAACCATACCATGCAACAAAAAATAAATATTATATATAATTTTGTTGATAAAGCCATTTTATTATCAAATAAATAATTCCATTTATACCTTATATCTAGTTGATCAACATATAAAAAACTAATACACTCGAATGATATACAAAAAAATCATGATACATTCCATACGATTATTCCTTTACCTTTTGTCACAAATTTTTATAATAATTGTGTGAAAAGTTTAAAAAAGTATGGCAAACACATAGTACTAATTATCAATAGGAAACTTGATTCTATAATAAAATTAGGCAAAGATTCAACTGAAAAATGGAATAGAACTAATGTTGTTTACAAAATAAACTGTAACATCTACCCTACTACGTATATTGGTGAAACAAAACGCACTCTACTCACTAGAATCAAAGAAGATCAAAAATGTAAAAACAAGGCCTCGATCATTTTATCACACGTACAAGAGTGCAACCATAAAATAGATTGGAGAAATGCTTCCATTCTAGGCAGAGAAAATAATTACAAAAGTCGTTTACTATTGGAAATGCTACATGTAAAAATAAACATAAATATATTAAATATACAATAGGATATCCAAAATTTAAATCAGTATAACCATCTACTGTATATGATGACGTATAAGAACGTCACCTCTATGTAACATGTAAATGTAATGTAAATACTTGACGTAACGTAGAGATGACAGTTGATAATAAACCTTTTAACTCCGCATGATTTTTATGCATTCGAATTAATTTAGCACAATTTCAAGACTGCACAAAGATGAGTTAAAGTCAACCCTTGAGTTTAAGTATGGCTTAGCTTTATTTTTCAAATTGTTGATGTAATAAGATGAGCCGATGACAATAGCCTTAGTTTTGGTTATATTTAGTTTGAGATGGTCGTTTGTGGCTCAGTCTATAATTCGTTAGCATTTTTTGTTATTATGAAGAAAAACGTGTTGGGCTCCTCAAAGGAGCAAGTAGATCTGAAGATCATCGGCACATATCAGGTGCAATATTTGCACGGTATCTGCTGATATCATTGACGTAAATGGAGAATAGTAGAGGTCCAAGCACAGATCTTTGTGACACACCATGGTTAATGTCAATAAAAGAAGATAGTTAACAGTCTACGTCAAGAACAGCTTGTTTCCTATCAGTAAGATATGATACGATCCATCTGATGACCGCTTTAGAGAAACAGAAAAACGGAATTTTTCGAAGGAGCTTTGCATGATGAACTATGTCAAATACTTTACTAAAGGGAAAGAATAAGAATAGTGTAACCATCCTCTGGTCAATGCCATACCTGATGTCATCAGTCAGTTTAAAAAGAGCAGACTGTATGAAGTATATAATCAGGGATGTATGGTGGAGAGTAATCATGATGAAGATGGCAGTCTGGAAATCTGAAACCGTCATATTGGAGGATGGAAGGAAACTATATGGCGCGAGTCTAAACATGGAATATGATTTGAATTACGAGGACAAGCAGGTCCAGCAGGAGAATAACGCATGGAAGGCAAGGAATAAATGGCTCTACATAAAAATAGGAATAAGTAAAATTTCGGTACTATTACATGCGCCGATCACACCATTCTGTTCGCTTCTCCTGCTGTTCATGATTAAGTATCAGCAAACCTCTTAATCGCCTCCAATGTTAACGATTCCGTATCAGCACCCCCTAGGACCGCTCACGTTTCCGCTTTGACCACTCCTAAAAGGGTTTAATTGTTTATGATTAGACCATCCTTACTCTCGGTAGAGGTTTTTAGGCAGCAAGGTATAAACTTGAGTTCGCTACAATTTTACACTTGCAGTCGCCATCTGCAACCTGAGTTAGTACTGCGCCTACCTTACGTTTAGGGCTTTCCTTTAGCCGTTCTTAGCGCGCCACCTCCCTTACCCTTGCAAACTTGTATCAACAATTTTTCGTCGTATTCGCGTTTCTTTTGACTCTGTTCTTTCTAATTTCGTCTGCATATTTAGGTTTTATTATAATCATTAAATTCTCAAAAATTCAAAATAAAATTTAATTGTTTAAAAATTCGTTCATACGGCTCAAATTGTAAAGTAATTATTTCGAGATAATTACTGAAGATTTCATACAATTAACGAACTTTATTTATCACTCTAAATTGTTCGAGTTTATTTTTCTCCTCGAGATATTAACCTCGTAATCAAATATATATTTAGATAATTAAATTGATTTAAATTATTTGTGCTAATCATATTGTCTTTGTTTTCTTGTATTGATAAAGAAAGAAAAGCAAGAAATATAAAAATGAAAGTAAGGATAAGATGCAATAATATAATAGCAGAAAATAAATATTAGACGAAGGAAACACGACGCAGATGTGAACTATGTAGAAAGGAATGGGGGAGAGAATTTATAGAGAGTTGAATGATAAATTAGGAGATAATGGGTGAACTAAGAATAGAATGGCAATGAATAAAGAGCATAGTGATGAAAGATTTCAAGGGAAAAATAAAGAATTACACATTTTTAAAATATATTAGAGATGTAGATGAAAAAATTGAGAGAGAACAAAAGAGAAGGATGAAAAGGAAAAAAGCAACATGCCGAGAGAAGAAGTTTATAATAACCCTATGATATTATGAAATGGAATATATAATTTCAATGTGATATGTACTTTATATAAATTGTATAAATTAGGAGTTAAAAAAAATGAAATTGCATAAGCTACTTAATGTAAAAGAGTATTCCAAGGCCAAAAGACCGCTCGGAAAATGAATAATAATAATAGTTTGATTTTATTCTGAATATGATTGAATTGATTAGTTCATCTTTTTTAGATTATTACATTTAAGTTTTGAAACAAATTAATAATTCTTAATTAAATTAATAAATAGAAGAAAAAAATGAACATAAATATTTCAAATTATTCTTTTAATTGAAAAGGTAGGCTAGAAATGAAATTATTTAATTAACCTTAAAACTACTTCACTTTAACTACCGAATTAAAGACTCATTTTTGTTTTAACTATAAATCTTTAAATTTAATTCACAAATTTGTATACTTACTTTTAGAACTCCAGAAAAAATTTATAAATCTTTAATAATTTATATTTAATATTATAAGAGAAATATTTTGAAAATTAAAATAAGTAATTAAAATCATTAAATTGGACATTCTATTGGTGTTTCGAATATAAAAGAAACTCCGTTACGAGCTCCTCGAAAATTCTAAAGTATTAAAAGAAACAGAGCTAGAAATGAAAAGAAAGTGTGTATAAAAGAAAGGTTTCAGAGAGAGATATATAGTGAAATAAAAAGTACATAAGTGGAAACAAGTGACGAAAAAAGAAAGGGTAAAAAGCAAAGGTGAAAAGCAGAGGTTAAGTGTGAGTTCTAAGAATCGAAAACTACGCGCGGGATTTCATAAACTAGAACCATGCAACACATAGATGGTGAACTAGGAGAGACAAGCAGCGCCGCCCCACGGCTGGACACTCCAACCTTTCCGGTGATCACAAAGACGGAGAGAAGCGGCACAACCACAAAAATGTGCAAAAGAGGCAGAGGCGCAAAAAAGGCTCGCAAACTCTACTAGAATTAAAGAGAAAGGTAACTTTTAAAAAAAATAAAAAGTATATAATAAATATAGAAGGAAAAGAGATAGGCAAAGATATCCAGAACCTAAGAGAGGAATTTAAAAGATGATAGAAAGGCACTTATGAGCTGGATAGAAACAAAAATGGAAACCATGGATAGGAAAAGAGAAAAAATGGGTAAAGAAATGGAAAGAGCGAATAAAAGAATAGATGAATTATAAAAGATAGTAGAAAATCTAGAAGAATGGAAAGTAAACGCAGAAGCCAGCTTCTGCTGGCTGGAGAATGAGAGAACGGGAAGCGAATACGAAGAAATAAATGAGATAGAGAAGGATAAAGAGACACGCAATAGTAAAATATCTAGCAGGGCAAGCAGCCGCTCTAATATATCGGAAAGAAGTAGAGCCAGCTCTTCGAAAAGGTCAAGGTTATCTGAGAAAGAGGTACTAGAGATGAAAAAGATGGCAACAAAAAAAGAATAAGAAAAAGAGGGAGAAAAATCTTGTGCTAAAGAGGATAAACAGAGAGAAGGTTGAAAAAAGAGGATTGAATAGATGGCTGGATGAATTTATAAAAGAGAAGCTAAAAAAAGAATTAGAAATGCCTGGTGGAGCGGACGAGTCATTATTATAAAATTCAAAGGATCAGAGGACAAAAGAGAGATTTATAATGCAAGATGCAACTTAACCGACACGAATATATATATATTGAATTCGACTTCACTTACGAAGACAGGAAAAAAAAGAAAGAAATTAACAACTGGGTAAGAAAGGCAAGAGGAAAAGGCATCGATGTGAAGATAAAGTAGAAAAAAGTAAAATATAAAGGACAGTGGATAAAATGAGACGATATAAAAACTATAGATAAAATAATGAAAGAGATAGAGGAGAAGATAGAAGGAAACAAGAAGGAGAAAGAAATACAAGACAAGACAGGGAAAGAAGAAAAGAAAGGAAAGAACGGAGAAAATCGCAAAGAAAAGAAACAAGCAGAAGAGAAACTCAAATGGGACTACTCCTTAGTTAGCACCCAGTAGAAAGAAAAAGATAGAGGAAGCAAAAAAGAGGATTTAGAGTAAGCACGAAGTGGACAAATAAGGAGGAGAAGATTGGAGAGGAAAATAAAAACAGAAATAAAAGAGAGGCGACTATAATAATAAAAAAAGAACGAAAAGAAAAGAAGAAGGAGATCCGAAGGAAAGGATAAAAAAGGAGACAAATAAAATGATGAGAAAACAATGAAAGGAAACATAATAATTATGGGAAATTTAAACATAAGAATACGAAAATTAGGGAACTTTATGAGGAATGAGGCGTGGCTATATGGAGGAGACGAGACAAAAAATGAGTTAGCAGAAATCATAAAGAAGATATGGATGGGAGATAACACGTCCAAAGATTGGAGAACAGCGGTAATAATACCGATTTACAAGAAAGGAAACGCAAAAGAGATGAGCAACTACAGAAGACTCTCAATGCTAACATCCGTATATGGGAGTCATCAGAGAGAGACTAGAAAAGGAGATAGAAGAGAAAGAAATCATCCCAGAAGTGCAAGTTGGTTTCAAAATAGAAAGATCCACAATGTATAACATATATGTCTTAGACCACATAGTTAATAGAACTATACGAGGAAAGAAGAAACTATACACCATATTTATAGACCTGAAACCGGCTTTTGACATGGTGAATAGAGAAAAATTATGAAGGATAATGGAGGAAAAAAGAAAAGCACGCACATTATAGACATGATAAAAGACATACAAGGAAACAAGATGTAAGATAAAAGCCAATGAGGAATATTTGGAAGAATTCTGGACCAAGAGAGGCCTTAGACAGGGGTGCTGTCTAAGCCCAATGCTTTTCAATATATATAGTGCTGAACTGACTAGAATAGATGTTGAGAAAAGAAAGTGTTGGAGGGATCCAAATAGGAAAGAAGAGGATATGGTCACTTGTATATCCAGACGACATTGTACTGATAGCAAACAACAAGGATGCTATGCAAATGATGATGAATACACTGAAGAGATTTTTGAACAGCAGAGATATGATAATGAACACTGTGAAGACAAAAATCATGATATTCAAGAAAGGGCGAAAAAGCAAGGATACACAATGAAAATGTAAAGGAAAAAATATAGAAAGTGTCGAGAGTTTCAGATATTTTGGCTTCGTGATTAACAGAAAGGGAAATCACAAAGAACATATTGAAGAAAGGAGAAGCAAAGGTATGATCGCGGCAAAAAAAAACGTGGAGCTTAGGAGAGAGAAGATGTGATAGAGATTATATGAGAAGGAAAAAACTCGTCGACTGCCTAGTGGCGGGAATACTAGGGTACCATGCGGAAATCTTGGGGATGAAGGAAACACAAGATATTGGAAAAGCTAAAGATCAACTACCTCAGATGGATACTAGGCTTCGACTACTGTATCCTGAGGTACCTAATATACGAGGAAACTAATGAAAAGGAACTACAAAAAGAATGGAGGATAAGAGCACTGAAATACCAAGAAAAAATTGAGAAATTAGGAGACAAGAGACTGACATGGAGTTGTTTAGAAGAACAAAAACAAGAATGAAAAGAGAAGACAACGATAGATACAAGAGAAAAATGGTTAAATAGCTTAGGTCTATGCAGAGAACAGATAGAATATTGAAATGCGAAAGGGACTGATAAATTTCTAGAAATAAGAAAGAGATAGGACGACATACATAAACAGAAGATACACGAAAGGATAGAACAGGCTAGATACAATAAAATATACAAAAAGATAACCCCATAGAAATACCAAAATATTTAAAGAAAGGGAAGAAAATCAAAGACATAAGGGCAAAGACGAAGATCAGATATGGAAATGTCACTGACGAGAATAGACAATAAGTACTGGCTAAGTGAGGAAGAGAGGAAATGCAAATTATGCAAGGGTGGTAAAAGTGACTGAACATATCTGATAGAGAACTGTAAAAAAGTTAAAGACATAACCATACCAATAAGAAATGAGAAAAAGCGGGACAACAGAACGGTTTTGAAGAGTTTAGAGAAGGAAAAGAAAAATATTCGTTAAGAAAAATAACCAAAGAAATTATCCGAACAGGCAAAAGAGACAGGGAATAGATGTAGGAGAAGAGTGTAAGACAGGGGGGTAATAGAACAGATCTAAGACACGGATGAGAAAAATAAGAATGAAAAGTAATACAATATACAAGATAAATAATATATTGTTAAATAAAATAAGTAAGTTAATGTTAAGAGAAAAATATTGTAAGCAACTGTACAAAATCCGCTTCAGGGCCGAAAGGCTGGAGTTTGTATATAATAAATAAATAAATAAAAATTAAAATCATTAAATTTTTTTAAAAAAAACATTAATTTACTTTTAATAAATAAGACTATAAAGTTAACTTAATATTTATCATTAATTTGAATTAACTAAATTATTTATTAATTTTTAATTATATTGTAAATAAAAAAATTTAATTCAATCTTTTTTGGCTTATTAAATATCATTTCTTTTTAGATATTTAATTTAGAAGACTATGTTTTTTGACAAAGTAAAATGTGTTTTTCAAAAGAAATACTTAGATATATTCTCGATTAATATAAAAAATGTAATATTGCATAAACGAACTTATTTCAATAAATTATTAGATTATTTGAATATACAATATTATATTTCATATAATTGATCTGAATACCAGTATTCCTGATTGACTATATAATTTACTTAAATATTAAATTACTCTAAATCTGCTAACTATGAAGATATAAATATAAAAATTTCAACTTTACTAGAAAAATGCATAAGATTAAAAGTAATTATGAAAAATATTTATAATTTTAAATAATAGTGAAAAGTTAAAATATACGTTACAAGGTATTTATATGTATTAAGTAAATGTATATACATCTTATAATGTATCTGAAAAATTTTAGAATCTTGCCAAAAAAAACTAAAAATATGAACTCATAAGAAAAACTATAACAGCCTTCTGAGACGTCTGTCACCCAGATCCTAAAAGCGGCTTGCCAATATTTTCGACTTTTCTTTGTTGTTTTTTGTATCTTATAAATGAAAATATGTTTATCTTTTTTAAAAATAAGAAGCACACGTTGAGACCATTACGAAATCGTTTTCCCATTTAACTCGGATGTCTAAACATATCTATGAGAGCCTTCATACTAAAAAGTTTACTTTGATAACCTTGTTTTTGTTAAATTTTATATCAATACATGCTAGTTTGTTTAAGCAGCTTCGAATATTGAATATTGGGATAGACATAATATATGACCTTATAAATTTATCAGTAACGCCTTAGAGTATCTTCGAAATATCTTCAAATTCACAATTAAGCAACAGTAAGACCTTATTTCCTCTGTACAAAATTTTCAATATTTTGAATTCTATTAGATTAATGATTGTAGTTGAAGAAGTATTAATACATGATATACGAAATATAATATTGTCAATTATTTTAAGTGTATATCCAACGAAAAATAATTAAAAAATTGAATTGATACAAAAATAATAACAAATATAAAGTATTTGGTAGTCTATAGTGATTTATATTTATGTTTGTGTAATATTGATTATTTCACAGCAAAGATTAGCACTTCCACTTAAAGTGTTGGAAAGTTTAAAGTGCTGGTTAATGAAAAAACGTTAGTTAGAAATTGCGCACAATATCTAACCGTATGAGTGAAAATCAGTAGTTTAAGTGGACTTGTGTGCACGGCACGACAAATCGCTGATTGAAATTAAATGCGAATTTGACTATACGGGCGATAGTCAAGAAAGATAAATATGCCTGTGCTAAAATATGTATGTATTTACGTATGGATCTAAGAATCGCCTGTACGTCGAAATCTATCCATATTTATCATCTTGGAAGACGTGAGTTGATTGAGTGTGAACACTCGCCATCTAGTGACTGAATCGTGAGATAGATCATTCCGTAATTATCACCTCGGCAGACGTAAATCGATTGAATGCGAGCAATCGCCCTCTGGTGGCTGAATCGTGAACTCTATCATCGATGGTTAATCGCGGGAAATTGAAATGCGGAAACAATTTAACATTGTGAAATGTTGGTTTCATATTTATTACTGTTCATCGCTAACCTGAAAAATATAGATATTGTTACTTTATTAAGTAAATGAAAGTAGTGTAGGTAAAGAGGAAATAATATTATAAAAAGAATATGAATGAATGTTAGATAATCTCACGTGTGCCTCGGTCACCTGTAGCTGGATTTTCTTGAAATGATTAAAATAAAATTTCTTACACTGTTTACATCTTGTCAACATGAGGCCGACCGGCAGGTTATGTGTGACCGGAAATCTCGTCGGATCGAGGCGCTCTCTGTATGCCAGTAGTGTAGGTTAGAGTGAGAAAGAGATATATAGATAGCAGTATTGAAATGTACGTATATATGATTTTTGCGAAGAGTTTCAGTGTGGTAGTGAGGAGTGAATTAATTTTATGCCGCCACGAGATAGCCGGTAAAGCCAATTCTCGAATTATTGGTATCAAGTGGAATTTTGAAAATGAAGTAGAAACGTGCAACTTTGCGGCGGTTTTCGAACAGCCAATAAGATTGCACAATGTCGAAAAGAACAGGACGAGAGGGAGCTCGACGGGGTGTAACCAATCAGGGAAAGGGTTACACACGCAAGTTCAGGCGTACGTATATTAAAAATTTAAAAAGTTAAGTAGTGTGATTTCGGAAATTTTGCTTCCTTTCTTCTCGAAAGGAAAGCCATTTTTCAGTTAAATTATTGCCTTTGAGTGATATACAGTAAATCTGCTTTCGTGCAAAGTTTTACAATTTTGAAAAGTAAGTGAGCTATCTCAATATAATTAAAATATTATCTTGACGTTATTTACACTTTTGGGAGAGAAAGATATGGAGTGATTGTACAGAAAATATTTTTGGTAATAATAATCGATAAATTATGAGGAATACACGAGGCTAAGAAGCAGTTGGCCATATTTTTTTAATATATTTATCGATATTTATATTCCAAAAGTTACTATAAATTGATCAAAGAGATTGGTAAGAATTTTCGATTATAATTATAATAAAATAATTTATATACATATATATATTTATCATCTTGTGTTTTATTATATATACATATAATTTAAAATATATATTATAAATTAACTAAGTGTATGGTAGTATCGCGTAATTTAAAATTAAAATTTCGGTAGTGTTGACTACGGGAAGATTTGTCGATCCGACGGCAAACATTTAGCAACGGAACTCGTCCCGACGAAAAATAGAATTTATTTTATAGTAATTAGAATAAGTAATATAGTAAAGTGTGAAATAAATAAGTGCAGTGGGAAAATAATTAAAAGGAGTAAAATGAAGTTGTAAACACCCTTCGGGAGTTTTTCTAAAAGAGAAATTCGCGGTGTTACAACATAAAATAAATACACAAAATATTGTAATAATAAAAAATATTTATAAAAACAAGTGAAATTAAATATAATATAATACAATATAAAATTTCAGGGTATATAATAATTAAGCATTATTCTGTATTTAGAGTAATTACCAAAAATATATTATATTAAAACTTCCTCGTTGTTCAGTGAATTCAATAAACTCTCTGGAATGTCCGAAAATGCAGAGAGAGATCACGTCTTATTTACGTTCGCGACTTTCTCGCGACCGCGAGAATCTTTCTTTTAACTACAATGCCTTCACAAGTATTGGCGCTCTCTCTCTCTCTCTTCTTTATGCTTTTTGAACATTCTAGTGCGTGCCTTATTTTTTTTCCAAAAAGCTTGCGACGGCAGAAGGTTTTTGTTCGTCGTTGAATTCACACGTGTTTTTCGACCGGTTCTCTCGTGAACGTTGGGTGCGATTTTCACTGTGAATATTTCGCTTCTCATTATATTCAACTATATTGTTATACTATTGTTTAAATATATTTTTTTTATTTAATCTCAATATACGGTGGCGATTATTAATTTCAACATTCTTTTTCTTGTGTTGTACGCTAAAAAGAATTATCTCGAAAATTCTATCGCGGCCTATTTAAATTAAAGGAACACTCATTAAAACAAAAAAATTCCACAAATAAAATTTTTAATTAATATTTTATGTAATTTATATTAATGGTTTATTGTATTCAAATTTTGTCACTTTAAAGTAATATTTAAATATTTAATTTTAAATTAATAATATAATCGAATTTCTTACAATTATCATAATTATTATATATTTTTCTACCAAGATAATATCAGTTATCTTAATTTTTACTTTCTCAAATATTCAAAATTTTAGTCAAAAACTTTCATTGTATTATTATTATTGTATTATTCATATATATTTGGTAAAAAATAAAATAAATACGAATACTCATTGCATAGTAATATTTGGTTTATTCCATATTCACTTATTGATTATAATCATCATACACCTGATATTTTTATGTGACTGATAATTTTCAAAATTACAACGATTTCTGCAATGTATACTGTATACTTCTAGAGATTTAAATGTGTAATTACATAAGAAAAATATTGCTGAGAATATTTGTATTGACTTTACATATTTCTTGTGTTTTTTTGTTTTTTTTAATTACTACACACCTTTTTAAGTACTTAAAGAATTATTTCTTTGATATGAAACGAAAATCAGTTTAACACATATGTATTAAAATATTATGAAATCAAAAATATTAATAAATAATTTATTTAAAATAAATTTTTTATAACTATAATTTTTTAATTTTAATTTGTAATTAAATAAATTAATTACACAAATATTTTATAATACCATATTAGCTATATTAAATTACTGCATTTAATAAAATAATAAAGGAATTTTCATTATGATTTATTATTAAATATATGTCTAAAGATTATTGTATAATAAAATTTATAATTTACATCATTAATAATTTTAATATAACTTTTCTTAAAGATTATTTTTATCTTCTAATGAAGAATTATTTTTAAAAAAATCTTTGTGGACAAGCAGTTTGAGTAAACATTAAAATATTAATTACGTAAGAATAAATCAATTACCATACATATCAGATGAAAATATCATTAACCACCAACTGATTCATTTCTAAATAGTTTATATAAAATCTAGTATTACAGATCGAATTTGAGAGTCGGCATATTTTTCGGGTATACTCGTGTAAATGTACACAGAATGAAAAATCGAATATAAGCGAAAAAGTTCAAAATATATATAATATTTATTCGACAATAATGAAATTGATATACAATTAAATTAGGAATTGGTCATTCATACGTTTTCTTTTTTATCTTAACGATGCATGATTGTAGCCAAATTGTAACAGTGCGCCATACTTTTAATTTGATACTTTCTATTTCTCTGTGTAACATGTGCACTATGTCTAATTGAATCTTTACTTGATCTATGAGCTAACTTATATATCACTAAAAACCGAATATTTTGCTTTATGCTTAGCTCTTTTTACACTCAAGAGTCGACATAAAAATATATATTTTTTTTCTTTAATGTACTAAACACTTTGCACGCAATATTTCTCACTAAAATAATATCCACATCAATTCTTATATATTTCAAAATAAAAAAAATATTTTTAATTCTTATTAATACCATGATTCAATTTTTGGTCGTTTCTTATATGGTCATTATTGCTGACAAAGTTTCTATTAAATTTACTAATCTGATGTTAAAGATTGCAGAATTATATATAATCTTAAGAATATCTACTAAGAAAATATGTATTGATTTATGTCTGGTTGGATATATTTAATGGAAAGTTCAGACATGCATGTAGAAAATTTCAAAAAGTACTTTAAGATAGCGTTATATTTAGGTCATATATAAAACTGCGAAAATAAATAAAATCAAGAGATTTGAAAGTTGAGAAGTTGAATCGAAAGAGTAAGAAAGATAAACTATAAAGAATTTTTTGCACCTGTTACACAATTCACAAAAATAACATTTAAATGGTAAGACAAGTTTTATCACGCATTCATATTTTAAATATTATTTATTAAACATTAAACAACAGTAACTAATAATTACCTGTAATTATATTCAATTAATTCAAAATTAAGATAAATAAAGCGTTTTAATTGATATTTATTTGAAATAAAATCATGTGAAGTTATAATTTTTGATTTTGTATTAAAAATAAAAATAATAATTCAAACTTCATGTATTTTATTTGTCATTTATAATTCTTAAACATTTTATAGTATTCAAACTATTGGATATTGTTGTTGGTGAAGCTCTTAAATAAAATAATAGTTCCAGAATCCCACAAATTGAAAATAACTAAAAGGGGAAAGGAGAATAAAATTTAAAATTAATCTCCAATGAAAGAAAAACAATTGATAAAGACATAATACTTTAATCAATTATATAAAATAACGAACAAAAAAAAAAAGAAAAGAAACTTATAATTAATAATTAGAAAATTAAAATACACCATTAATAGTTTAATGAGTGGCGCCTAGTCATGTACTAACCAGCAGCAAAGGTTTGATTATTACATTGTTTAGAGTGATTGATCGGTCAGCGCAGACTTCTTTTATTTATATTATTTATATTTTAAAAATAATAAAGTTTTATAACAACAATAAATACAATTTTTATACAGTTGTTTTTTTTTGAAAAAATACTCATTTCAACAATATCAATATTCAGTATATGTATGATGGTTTTTTAAATATAAAAGAATGAATAAAGTTTTATATCAATTCTTCACTAGAGTTAAATTCAAAGGATTCTTTTATCTTTTTTTAAGGACGATGTCATAATAGAAGCGTAGAATCATACGATATATATAATTCTTTATAAGAACGAACCAAAGAGAATTACAAGTAAGTCCTATAAAAAAGTTTATCATTCGATATACACATTCAGTAATAAATACATTAAATTTCTATGCTAAAGACTCTAAAATCAATTGATATTAAAATACTGCTTTCATCATGTATGAGAAATTTTCAATAATTGAATATAATTTGAACTTTTTAAAGATATTTTATTTACAATATAATTAATATGATAATACAAAAATGTTGATTTTTTCTTTTTTCCTGTATTGGCATCGAAATACTGTTCGAAGATTAAAATTTATCATCTATATTTAAAATATTGATCTAATATATTTCCGACAATAAATAATGCATATACAATTGTATGAATGTGGGTAAAAACAATTTGTAATCTTAGAAACAAATCTAAATCATTCGAAAAATACGTATGAAATATTGATTAAAAAAATAAACAGATGTTATTTATATACAGAAGTCGAAAACTATATTAATAAAGATTGATTTAATGAATCAAAAAGAGGACGAACAAAGAAAGGCAGAAGGAAAGGATCCTGGTCTGATGCAGTATTTGTAAATGAACACTAGATATAGATAATGAGAGTGGAATAAATAGACTCTTATAGAGAGTCAGTTACAGAGATAAATACATAGGTATATGCTTAGTTAGACAGAAAGAAAAAAGAGAGAAAGTGAGCAAGGTTAATGTTGTATTCAAATTTATTATTTAAAAAATGTATTGGACAATGCATACACGCAGATCCCTTTCTCACAAAAGTGCTAAAATTAAACATTGCCTTGATTATCTTCCCCTAAAAAATTAATAATAAATATTCAAACTCGGCTCGCAGTTTCTTCAATTTTGAGAAATCGTGTACACTTCTTTTCTTGGCCGTTTTGTAGATTTCCGAATTGTTTTCTAAAAATATTTACTTTGTGACATTAGTCAATAAAAAAAAAGTTTAATAAAAAGTCAATAAAAGATTTCCATATAGCTGATGGTCTTATAAATTAAATTTTAACAACAAATTAATTAAATAATAATTAATAAGAAAATATAAAGATTTGAATAATCAAATTTTTATGAATTCATAGCAGACGTAATTAAAATTAATATTTATTTTAATGAATAAATTATAATAATCAGTGTAATTAATTTTGTATTATTCGTACATCAATTTCAACTAGTATTTTACTCATTAATAACATATAATATCATTAATAAATACAATATTTATTAGTATTGCAAATAAAATTAATAAGACAACTAATTTAATATAAAAATATATATAAAATTATAAAAAAATTAATTTAATTTATTATTAAATACATTCTAAAAAAAAGTGTAACTTTAGTATAGTTTAAAAAATTTTAGAATATAGATATTAAATTAAAAATACATATTATGTAATTATGTTAACTAAAATTATATTTATTGCTGAGTGTGATTAAATATTTATAAATAAAAAAAAATTAACATTGAAATTTTATTACTTTTTTTAAAAATAATCTTTGAATATTAAGAAAAGTTATCTGTTAGAAACTGAAACAATAGTTTTGTTTTTGTATTGTAATGGTGTAGCTTCCTAGCTGCTGTTGGGGTACCCCGGCCGGAGTTGGTTCACCGGACCCAGAGTCTTCATAATTCTCCTGAAATATCTAAGAAGGAAAGGGAGACCCAAGAAATAATAACGCAGGCATTTTTATTAAATTCAAATTTATTTACAGTCTAAAAAGTACAGTGATTTCTGTCATGTGGATGGTGCCTCGGCTTTACAAAAGAAGAGAGAGGGCGGGTTTTATACAAGAGTTTCTACAAAAAAGAATTTTTTCGTTTACACGACCCTTCGATAAAGCTATACTCTTGCTCTCTCTCTCTCTCTCTCTCTCTCTCTCTCTCTCTCTCTCCCGTGACGTCACGGCTTCGTGTAAGCCACGGGTTGTGAGGTTTTTCTTCTCACAATATATATACAATTTTCATATACAATATTATACAGTATATATACATCCATATTTCATATGGATGTATATATATACTGCATAATATTGTGACGAGACGACTCCGTTCACCCGTCACCTATGAAGGGCGAGTCGAACGCTCGTCAAAAAAATAGGTAAAAATATCACCGGAATCAGCGGCAGCCGGTCTGCCAGGGATGGCGGAATATCGATCAGATGTAATTAATGATAACACAAATAATTATATAAAAAATATCACCACGGTGAATGATTTAATCAAGTCAGTTGTGAAAAATATAATAATATTCCCAAATTAATTACCGGTAACAATAATAGCTTGGTATGCGGTAAATTCTCGCTTTATTATAAATAATATTTAGTCAGGGATTTCCACTATTATTAATTAATTTGATTCAACTTTTATTAAATTGATCGACCTTCGGGCAGATCATCGAACTCGACAATAACAAAACCCGAACACATACCGGTTCGTCGATTTTAATAAATACTCGAAAATCATTTATCAAACCAAATTAATTTATTTAATATTTAAAAATAATATTCGCATTTACAAATCAATACATAAAAAAATGGGATTATCGTTACACAGCGACGACATGGCGGGAGGCGGTGCATTAGAGATGTTAAATAAAAATTTCCAGTGCGCGGGAGGCTCACCAAGAGCCAAGGGCGGGATGCAGAATAAGCACCTAATTACAGCGGATGTAATTAGGGCTTATTATCACAATCGCTCTGGACAGTTCGGAATAAAAATCGTAAACGATTTTTATTATTTAAGGAGGCGGGCTCACACGTAAACGTATCTAGCCCTGGATAAGAGTTTCATGAAAACGTGAAACCAAGGTCAAAGGTTACGAGTGTCATGGGTTAATGCACACGGTGCAGGGATGTCGGAAGGAAATAATCAGCGGTTGGGACCGAGCGAAAATAATCTCGTGTCTGATATCTGCAAAGTGTTTTATAGACTCGGTTTCCCTCTGCCTAAGATCAGCACGGATGCTGATGCGCATACCATTGAGGGCAATCATTGTTGGGAAACGGGAAATGAGGAAGTCGATTGGGGAAACGTTGGAAGTCCGCGTGGAACGTTCAGGTCCCGTGGATTTCTCTCCGAAAAGTTTCCCCTCTGTTGCGGTTCGTGCGGTCAATCACCTTTGGACCGACCGATGCACAGCAGATTGTGTACCGGTACACGTGTACACGCATACACATGAATTTTCCTGTGCGGAAAACTTCGGGCCGCCCAAAGCTCTTGTAACGAAAAAGTCTCGTTACAATATAATATACATATATATTATGTAATATACACAAAATTATTTAATAAAAATATATTATACATATATAAACATTGTATTTTTATTAAATAGATAAACTAATCATTTTTTAATGCAATAATTTAATTTTGAAAAGTTATTGAAAATTATTATGTCAAAAGTTATCTGTAATAATTAAAATCTATATAATATACATGATACATCTGAAAAGTATGAAGGGTTGTTTTTTCTGAAACGGTTATTTATCGTAGCGATTTCAGGGAGGTCGAAAAATGTGCAAACGACATTATTCTATTTTCCTCTCTCCTTTTTTTTCAATCAAAAAAAGCTGCAGAATTTTTCCGTATAGCGTGTTTTTCAGTTTTATAACACGGCTTGAAGAAGCCACTACATGAACAGATTTACACGGTAAAAATTTATTTGTGACTTAATAAAATGCTTTAAAGAATTTTAAATATAAAAAAAAATTTTTAGGGATAAAATAATATGTAAATTACAATTAAAAGATTTTTAAGAAGGTAACAAAAGACGTTCTCAGCACTCAAAAGCAGTCTGAATTTGTTCTAAAGCCTAGCGTGTGCACAAAAATTTGAATTCAAATTATCAAGTCTCAGGATAATCGATGACACCATGAATTTATCAATAATCTCATTAAATTACACATCGTTACACAGCGACGACGGAGCGGGAGGCGGTGCACTGGAGATGTTAAATAAAAATCTCCAGTGTGCGGGAGGCTCACCAAGAGTCAAGGGTGGGATGCAGAATAAGCACCTAATTACAGAGAACGTAATTATGGCTTATTATCACAATCGCTCTGGACAGTTCTGAATAAAAATTGTAAACGATTTTTATCGAAAAAAAAGGACTAATAGGAAAAGGTTTTGTCAAAATTTTAAGATCCCTTCCAAATTTCTACGATCAATAACCGCAAAATAAAAAGCAAAATCTCGATACTTCGAGGAAAAACCATGTATATATATATTGAAATGTTACTTGCGTTAAAACCCGGTCCATTATAACATCGGGAAGAATCGCGGTTCGTCGTGAGCAACAGTGACGCTGGAGGAGACAAACGGCCGAAAAATAGAATACAAAATAGATTGATTTTTCAATTTCGATAGAACGGATCGAGAATAGTTTTCCGTTTTCTTCGTTTTCGTTTAACTCAATCTTGGTGATAAGGTGATAAAGAGCTTCCTAAGTGTACACGTGTCAGATCGACTGATTTTGTAGGGAAGAAACCTCAGCCCATGGGTTCGAGGAAAACAAGGGAACAAACTCGAAGACTCACCAGAGAGAACTCACTCTTAATCTGAGCTTTATCAGAAGAATCTGATAACATAATATTATAAATCATCTAGTTTGTGTAGTTTTTAAGACATTTTCATGTAATATTTGCGGGTCCCGCCGAGCATTTCCGAGAAATTGTATGCGGCAAGTTGTGTATTAATAAAATCGATCGACATTGTAAATCACAGATCGAATTGATTTTTTTCAGTCTCTTCTGCTTACCCATCGCACGCTATAATTTCATTCGTCTTCCTGATCCCGCCACCTCCACGGGCAAGCTAGTGTGAGAAAGGTTGCAAAGTGAGTACCTGGCCCAAGTGAGTTAGTACCTTGCCAAGGATCGAGTTCGAGTAAGTGAATCTAAAATTTATTGTAACAGGAAAGCCCGTTAAAGTTAAATAATATTGTGTGTGAAGGGTTTATAACTTAGAGCATATTCTCAAAAAAACAAAAATTATTAATTAGAAAATTACCATTACATATTTATATTTCACGATTTCATTCGATTAACTTTTATTTAAATTTAAATTTAAAAGAATTAATGGATTAATCATAAAATACTGATTAATCAGAAAATTTTAAGAGTTTTTAGAGGTCTTGTCTCCTATATAATATTATTATTAATGCTCATATCAACCATCGCATACATGACGAATTCCAAAAAGAAAGAAAAATAGTATATACATCAGCAAAGAAAGATAAAGAGTTAGAAAATTGATGATGAAGAAATCGAACACAGTGGCGAATAATATAAAAGCCGCTAGTAATAAAAACTTGTGAATCCGTCATTTCGTTAAAATTCCGCATTGGAGCCGAAAATGACAGCTTGAGGGATCAATCGAAAAATAATAGTAGAGGCAACTGACAGAGTGATAATCATGAATCTGGAAGGTACTATGGACTCTAGAGGGAGAATTCACCGATTTGCAATTTTCCATTCAGCGCAAGTAATGAGAAAAACTAAAAAAACGTATGGGCACTTCAATTCCGAATGTTGAATGGGTTAAATTCTCGAGAATATTACGGTTCGAACCTTCTTTAGAAAGAATCGTGAACAATAGAATCAGGACTTCGATATTTCGTTAATTCAATGAAGGAACTGATTACTTTGTATTTAGAATTACGGCATACTCAATCGATTATATTATACTTAAAATTTGACTCTTTCTTTTATTATTTATTGATTACAATAAATAATATTCTGTGTCCCTAAGTATCGTTGTTAGATTTATTTTATTACAAAACCTTATAATAGTCGAAGCACTTTTACCGCTTTGACTTGAACAGAACTGAACCTGTTATAAGCTACGTTATCGTGAATTAATAATTTAAATATAATTATATACTCATCGCGATAATTTAAATACGTAACAGTCTATATATTTTTATGAATAAATATTCTGAAGTAAAATTAGGGTATAAGCAGTGTGTCGCAAGCGCAGGGAGTCGGCTAGCAGTCGGGTGCGTGAAGAGTCATAAGGTGGGGCATCACATTTTCCCTTAATGCCACTGAGATTGTTTAACAGGAAGAGTGAGTAAGACAGTAACAGATTATAGAGGTATTGTGTGTATTACCGAATATGAGAAGGAAGTGAGAGTGAAAGAAACTAGCAGTGCTACGTGCAATACTTAGCACTGGAGGGTCAAGACGGTTGGATGGATGTCGACGGACTAAGGTACCTAAAGCTTATATATATATCCTTTTTTATATATCTTTATATATCCGCTTTTATATCCTTTTAGGCCCATAAGCGCAGTTTATAAACGGGCGACGGTACTGAACATGCGTCGCTGAGTAGTGAGAAACTCCCGTCTGATGAACGTTCAGGAACAATCCAGAACTACCACGAAGTTTCGGAAAGTCCTCACGGTACCCCAGAATGACGCGAGAGGGCATATGTTGTGATTTCAACAGCTGTTTGCGGTATTATTTACAAGTTTTAGGTTTTCTGCATGTTTGCATGATCGCACATATAAATCGCTGTATATGTGTATATCTATATCTGTATATGTGTGTGTTTGCTTAAATAATCGTCTGTGTGTGTGTGTAAATTCCTTATGAGCGTGTATTCGCTCGCATGATTAATCGCTTGTAATATTATAAGTATGTGTACTCTCGCTGTGTGGGTGTAAACGGCGTATGTAAATGCTTCGTATTATACTTTAAATTTTCAAAAATAATTTCTGTTGGGGTTTCGTTTCAAATTTAGTATTATAGATATTGTCATTTAATTTGCATTACCTTAATCAATAATTTTTTATTAATTTTAATTTAAAGGTTAAAATTCATGCACTGTTTGTCTTATTTTTAAATGATGAAGGTTTATTAAAATTAGTAATATTTATAATAATGTTTTTGAGTCGTATTCGATATGTCATATTAATTTATATTTTACATATGTTTAATTGAATGCATTGGATTGTTTTATTACAAAAAAACCAGTAATAATACATTTATAAAATAATATATTTGTTACGTACAGAAAAAGAATTTATTACCGTAACAAATACTAATTTTTTAATGGATTGAAACTCGTTGGAAAAGTGATTATTTTAATCGTTGGTTAATTTCAAGAGTGAGAAAGAGAGAGCAAATACAAATGTGTATTATGTAACATATATTGTCTAGACGGCAACTGAAAAGATTCAAGGTTCTCCCCGTCAGATGATCGACTTATCTAGACTCGCAGATATCCTTATAACGATCAGGGTAAACTAACTAACCTCATTGGTCCAATTTTCGTTGTAAAATAAAATATTTATGTATACACATACTCATTTTTTTTCATTTTATGACGTTTTTAAATAATATCTTAGTAACTATTTGTAATAAGTATATGAGTTTAATATTATTTTAAATTTAAATTTTAAATTCTAGAAACTACTAGATAATTATTGTGATATTTTAAGTATATAAAATTTATTAAATGCAAATTTATTAAACATGTAAATACATTAAATAAATATAATTTTTAATTGAATTATAATTTATAATTTTCATTGAATTTTCTTGAATAATAATATACAAAATATTGACATATTATACATTAAATTTAAGATGTACAATAAGATTATCAATATATCTGTATATATTAAATTATCAATTATTATTATATATTTAGTTAATAATGTAAATAAAAATCTGTTAATATACTATTAACTACAACTATACTATATCTATAAATAATATTTGTGATTACTATTCATTTTAACTTTCATTATAAAAATGTAATACATCTCACCTTTTATAATTATTTGTCTATGTTCAATAAAAATCACTTTTAAATTTATATGCACACTCACTTTATAGTTAATACTTATTAGCACAATATATCTAACAAATATAAAATATTTACATATTTTTAACAGACATGTAATTAATTTCACAGTATTCTTGGAAAATTTTTTTTAGATAGCTAACTAGATGTTTTTAAAAAACAATAATATAAACACATGTACTCGACCATGAACAGAGATATATGGAAGAATTCTATTAAATGTGTTTAAATTTTTACTAAAAAAAAAAAAATTAATTTTTAATTTAAATAAAATAATATCAAAAATTATATGTAATTATTATAAAATTTAAAAACTCCAAAATTATTCTGGTGCAGGGCACTTTTTATTATAATACAAACTTTCTGTGGCCCATCTGTCATATTTGTTCACAGTTCTATTATTTAGAGTTGACCCTGCTCTGCAACCTTCTGATGCAATATAAGTTAGCAACCGCGTGAATAAAAAATATCTCGGATTTTTATTATTCACGTCCTTGTATATCAGCAATATGGATAATATATTAATATAATATATATAAGATATTAAAATAAATTATACACAAAAATAACTAGATATTGTAAAATTAAATATTTTTACAAATTCAAATTTATTTTGCCTTCTTAAATTTTTCTTATATTATGCTATGTCTGGGATTATTATATTCTTTAAAAATTTAATTGTTAATTTTTTATATTTTATTTTATTCAATTATTCAGGTTAATAAAAATTTTCTACATTAAATTTTACAAAAAGAATTTATAATATGAAAATATTATCAGTAAGAATAAAGATCAAAATAATATTATGAGAAATTTAGGCGCCGAATGTATTAAAGTTCAAAATTATCGCTCGATGAATGTATGACGTTACTTGTTTTAAGATTCGGATTTCGCTCATGTATTTAAATGTCTTTGAGAATTGTAGATGATCAGAAATGCCGATGTGGGTATTGTATTTCTTATTAAGCAGCGTGCTATCACCACTCCAAAATATTTGGGTTGGACTTCTCGGTTGTAATTAAAATTGATATTTCAAATGTCGAGAGTACAAAATTTAAGAATTCTTAAATAGTTCAGTTACTATACAACAAACAACTGTTGAATTGACAAAAAGTGATTTTTCCCATTCGGTACGTCTTTTATAGCGTTTAATTTTCTCCCCAACATAACATCTTTAGACATGAGATGGAGTAAGGGGATGATCTTTTAATTTATAATTTTTAAATAACCTGTCCAAGAATTTATCTGTTATCAGTCGTAGACAGACATAATTACTTTAATCTCCACGGTTCTAGACTAATTTCATTTGAATACGATTTTAGTCATATTTAATTTCCATGTTGAAGATTCATTTATAACTTTATCTTTCTTAATAGTAGATACGCCAAATACATATGAGTGATTGAACATATAATCGAATTATCTCATTTTATGATATTTTAAAGAGAAAAATAAATTTGTAAATAATTAATCATTTTCCTTTTTTTACATAACAATTATATTCATATAATACTTTGAGTATGAAATCTATATATAGTAAAAACCTATATATAGTAAAATACAGCAGTTGTATTAAAAAATAAACAGTGTTTATTTCAAATAGTTTTTGAGTGTTATAAAGAAACGTTTACTATTGCAAATAATAACTTGATTCTATACATTTTTATTCAAAAGTGTGAGAAATAGAAAGAGGGATTTATTAAAACTTTCAAATTCGTTTAGTAATACTTTTATTTCTTCTTTATACTTCTTTATATCTTATTATAAAACCTGATTTGAAAGTTGCAACTATGAAAAACTTTCTTATTCTCGTTTTTTCACGTAATGGTAGTAAAGTGCATATATTAAAAAATCTGACGCATAGATGTGTGAATATTAGGTAATTTAATACTATGATAATGCCTTTTTTTACAATCATAAAAATTTTACTTTTTCAAGCATTAAATAGTTTACGCAGAAACACTTTTATATGTATAGCTTATTTACGAATAAGTTATAATATATGTTGAAATTTGTCATAAGCATAATAAAAAAAGTTTCAAAAAAATATTGATCAAATATAGATTGATACAAAATATTTTCTAATATATTTTTTTTTTTTATATTAAAATTATACGATGGCTAAGATATTTTATCAATTTTTACTTACTAATTTAAGCCAAGCATTCGTTGTCAAAATCTGATTTTTTTCATCCTATAAATAAAACATAAATTATTTAAATATATTATAATGAACTTTTTATAAAAAAAATATAATTAATTATGAATTTTATTTATAAAAATTAAATATATTAATTTAATATTCAGTAAATTGTTTATATACTCATATTTTATTTATAGTATTTAATAATAATTTATAATGATAAAATCGTATAATTATTTGAAAAGTATCTTTACAAATAAATAGTCGATCATTATTGCTTTCATGAAATTCACTATTTATTTAAAAAAACAGCTGTATATGAAACAAAATACGAGTTTATATTTTAATGTTCTTATTAAATAATTTTTATTACATGGTCTAATTTGTTAATAATAAATTATATAGTTTTTACATGATAACTCATGTATCCTTAAATGTAGTTTATGATACATATTAAAATGTAAGTGTAAAATAATATGGTTTAGTCGATATTTATATTTTTAATAGATATATTTATATTAATATATAAACTCTTTTTTTACTTACTGTTGGGTAGCTTGCAGCTTAGGCAACTGCTTGCTGCCCGAACGAGCCAATCACGCTCACCCTAGCGGTGGGGAAGATGCGCATCGACATACTGTTGATATTCGAATTGAATATCGAGTGATTTGATCGCGAGATCAGCCATCTTAGAAAACGCGCGGAAAAGTGAAAAACGTGCTTTACCTGCTTTTGATCTTTTACGCGTGTTTTAGAGTGCTTAAAAAGCTGAATCGCTTCATTGCGTAGCGGTGGGAAGACTAAAATCAACCCACAACTCAGATTACACACACAGCTGAAGCCATCCCCAGAGCATAAAGGAAAACTTGGAGCACTTCCAGGAGGACAATCACCTGCAAGGAGCGTGTGAGTTTTCTACCATTCCAAAACTTACACGTAATATAATAAAAGTGAACTTAATTATCAAATGTTAATTATTTATATATTATTCAAATATCTTAAATGACCATTACTAATAATATTATATATCTTATAAAACACTTACTTAATCACTTATATACTATCTCGTCGAAAATATAATTAAATAAGCTTGTTAATTCGTACAAGTATCCATATTATTAAAGTGGTTCATTTATTGTAGTTATAAATGTATCATTAATTGATAATCAGCACTTCTTATATCTGGTCATTTTTCTCTGGTCTTTAACTATTTTTACACACATTAGGTTAAAAAGATGTCTCTTGATTATTCTAATTGATTACATCCGATGGGTATAAAACTTTTTACATCTATAAAATTGTTCGTTAAAAAAATATCAAAATCTCTTTAAAAATTAGGCTAATAACATTATAATATTTTCGTAAATAAAAATAAAATGAATTTTTGCGTATAAAACTTACTACAAAAAAAAGGGATAATTGAAAAAAATACATATATTTGAATGAAAAAAAAAAGTTTGAGAGTAATTTAAAATGTGAGTTTCCATTAATATTTATATTACTTTAATGTTTTTTTTAATTAAAATGTTTATTGTTGTAACTTATAAATTAAAGAAAATTTTTTAAATTTTATTCTGTAAGACTTGTCTTTCTACGGGAATCATCCAAGGGTTTTAGTTATCATAAATTTTACCCGAGTAGCCCCGGAAAGAGCACGAAGTGAAAGCGAGTAATTGGCTTGCAGATGTCTTGCTTAGGTGCTTGGGTTTATGCGACGAGAATACTCTTTGAGCAAAGGTGCTTCGCTGGTTTTTAATTGAACTAGTCGAGTTCACTTATTGATATTTATCTTTTCCCTTACGCGAGTATTAATTTCTTACAATTTAATGAGAAACATATCATTTTCTTCGAATTCAATTATAAACTTTAATGGATGCTTATGGTAATTCTTAGTAGTAATCAATATTTATTTTAAATGTTTATATAAATTTGTTTAAAAATTAAAATAATCTTAGTTTTTAAAATATTTTCCAGAAATAAAAATTAAATATTAACAGTACCATCACCATAATTCTACTTTGATATTTTATTTCGATATTCGATAGCAATTAAATGTAAGGAACTTAATAAAGATGAAATTATTTATATTAATACTTAATCAACAGTACATATTTTTCAAATAAATATGAATAATTGGTAATTAACATTCAAATCAAGGAAATCTTATAAATAATGCCCGAGAATAATCTCGAACCTTCTAGAATGTTCTCGAACGTTCAGGAAAGTTCGGGATTATTCGGCCGCGCATGCTCCGAAACTCCGAGCGCTTATACACGGGTCTTATGGGTCGGCTCGTATATAAAAAGTGACGCAAATACACTAAAAGCACCTTTCTGTCCGCATCTGTCCTGCTTTTCATATCTTGCCTAGGTCTACATATTGGACGGAAACCCAACCCTATCCTCTCCAGGCCTACGTATTGGATGGAAAGCTAATTTGAAACAACCCCCTTACTCTTGAATAAGCCTACGTACTTCACGGACAGTCGAATCAAGGTCCCCTATTCCAAAGGCAAGATTATGAGTTAAAATATAATGAATGCTCAATTTATGGATGTATCCCGATTTTCCTCATAATGCCGTATACTAGCACCTGAACTCCCGATATTCCGATCACGCGCTAGTATTTCAGGATTACCGATCAATTTATTAACCGAGCCGATATTTTTGTACTCCGATTTACCGAAGAAATTATTACCAAACCATACTGATCTTCTCATACTTCAATTTACCGATGAATTTCTGTAAAAATTCACCGCTTTCTCAATAACTTAAATAATTAACGTATCTTCGGCGCAATAAATAAAAATACGGTCTGCTTTTACAATCAATGAAAAATAATTAAATTCAGATTTATAACTTAAAATTGTATAAAAACTGTTTCAGAATACGACACGCCAATAAACAAGGAGTTGTTTTCTTTTAAATTCTGCTTATTATTATTTAAACCAGCTGTCGTGTTCCGCATCCCAATTCTGGTTTCCTGACTGTATGCTTATCTGCGTAAATATTAACTTTCATTCAAAGTATAAATTAAAAATTTCATTTTATTTATTTTAAAATTAATGAAGTTTATTAGTGCGGGTCTAATAACCCGTTACAATAAATTTAAATGAAATTATGCATTTTAAGAAAAACGCAATAAAGCTAATACAATAGCACGGTTGTAGCTCCATAATATTTCAAATGTAAGGGTTAAAATACAATAACGCCGAATATAACGATTCACGCAGCAAGCCTTTAATTCATTTTCAAAAACGTTACATACAGATTGAGGGCTGCATCCTTCCTGCAGCGCATCCTTCCCCATAGATAGACTTGACCGCCGGTCGTAAGTGCCGCAGCTGTGCAAAATTTTCTTTTTTCGGATGAATATGGTCGCTTGTCGGCTCGCTTAGCCAAACATCGACGCTTACAGTATTTATTTTTATTTAGTTCAGCTAATATTCTTTTTTTACGAAAATATTGATTTATATTAAACGTAGTTAATATATTAGAAAAATTACAAATTCTTCTTTGAATCTTTTTTTATTCATGAACTTTATACTCAATTTTAATTTCTGACATTTATTAAAAAATCTTATATTGTTAAAATTAATTTTTACTTAAATTTTTCAAAGACAAGAACAAATAGGATAGTTATTTTTTAAGATCTGAACACGAAAAATAATTCCACACAGGAAAAATGTAATTTCAGATAATATTTGATGACTTCAAACTTAAACTCTTTAGAGTGGAAAAAGTTACCCTTCTATGCTTATACATCGTGTTAAATTAAAACTTTGCAAAATATTTTCTTTATAACTTCCTTTTTCTTTTTTTACTGATTTCTGATTCCTCTCCATTTTTGGATCTCTGTTTATGTATCTCTAATTTTTGCTTCTGACTTTATCATTTATCGACATTAGTCATTCATTCAAAAAGATTAGACTAATGAATTTAAAAATTTTTAAACAATAATGTTAATTTATATTTAATATTTAATGATAAATTCGTAAATGGACTTCCGTTTTGGATTCGATAGAAGTAACATCGGTAATCGAAGAGTGGATAAAAGAGATTGAAAAAAATATAGAAAAAGTGTAAATAGAACCTGAAAAATGGGTAAATGAGAAAAGAGAGAGAAATGAGCAGATACAAGTAAAGCAAAGAAGGCAGCAGATTAGAAAAAAGAAGAAAAAGTAGAAGAAACAAAAGGAAGAATCCGAGGTTAGGAAACCGTTAAGGTGGGAAAAATATGGAAACAAAGAAAAGAGGGAGAAAGGCAGAGAGGACAGACAAAGAAGAATAATAGGCGCCGTCAATCGAAGGAAACTAAAAGATCTAAGCAGAAAGGAAAGATTAAAGAAGACACCTGATATAGCTAAGAGGAAATTAAGAAGTGTAAAAGGGACGTACGAGAAATAGGCAGTAGATGAAGGGAGGCTAAAAAAAGTCATCTTCGACAGGTAAAGAAAAAAAAAGTAAGAGAAGGATTAAATGGAAAGAGCGAGAGAGGAATTATAGAAAAACAAGAAGGAACTTAAGAAATAGATAAGAAGGGAGAGAGAGAGAGAGGAAATTGAAATGCAACTAAAAGGGAAAAAAGAAAGAGAGAAAAGGAAATGGAAGAGAGAAAGAAAGAGAAAAGGCAGGGGAAGAAATGGGAATAAAGATGGAAGGAGTTCAGAAAAGAAATAAAGGAAGTAGAGGAGAAAAAGCTCGAGATAACGGAAGAGAGGTTATGTTGAATGAAAAATGCAATAATGCATGAATGATGCAGAAGGGAAGCCTGGAGATGAAGAAGAAAGAAGCATAGATGAAAAGGTCAAAACAGACGGAGAAAGCAGTGCTGAGAGCAAGAGAAGTAGGGGTTCAATGAGATTGGGCTGGAACTGTGTAAGCGGTGCAAGCCAGGTGCTCTTAACGGTGACAGAAAGAGAGTTAAATAATATGCGAAGATGGGTAAGAGAAAGAGAAAGAAGAGACAGAGAGAAAAATTTGGTGATCAGAGGTGATAGAATAGAAGAGGTGACAAAGATGGGGGTACAAAGAGCGACAGAGACACTATTGACAAAAAAGTGGAGATTAGAGAAGGCATAGGGAGAGTGTGAATAAGTGATAGTGTTTATAAAAATGACAAATGCTAAGAAGAAGCACGAGGTGATAAGGGAAAAGAGGAAATTGAATGGAACGAGGCTTTATATGAAGAAGAATGTCTACTATGAGAAGAGGAAGATAGTGGAAGAAATCAATACATGAGTCGTGAGAAAGAGAGCAAGAGGCATTTATGCGAATGCAGGCTACAGAAGAGGTATAGCTGTGGAAAATGAATAAAGTGAGAAGAGAAAGAGGGAAAAAATGATAGTGCAAAGGGAGGTAAAGGAAATTTTGGAAAGAGAAGGAAGAAACAGAGGAACAATGAATAAAAGAAGACATGTGAAACGAGAAGTAGAGGAAGCAACGAGCAGGAGAGGGGTAAAGTAAGGCTAGCAAGAGAAATGTGATGGTGGGGTACAGCATAATACTAATGTCGAGTGGACATAAACCTAAAATAAAATAAATAAAATAAATAAAAAAATTAAAATAAGTAAAATAAATAAAAATAAAAAAATAAATAAAAAAATTAAAATAAGTAAAATAAATAAAAATAAAAAAATAAATAAAAAAATTAAAATAAGTAAAATAAATAAAAATAAAAAAATAAATAAAATTCCGTCTCCGAACCGAAAGACTGAGACGAAAACATTACTTATAAGTAATTAAGTAATTAAGTAATGTTGATAAATAAATAAATAAATATTAAATTCGAAAACTCTAAATTATAACTACTTATATAATTAATGCCTTTTTTATATGCTAAATTCAAATTTTTTATATGCTAATTAAAACATTTAAATTTTATATTTTATTCATACTATAAAATTTGTACTAAATAAAGCATTAAATAGATATACAATATAAATTACTTTTAAAGAAATTATAAGAATATTTGATCGCTTAATTATGTCGCTTGTACAACTTAAATCTATCACATCACGAGATATTCTTTTAAATTATTTTCACAAAATTCATATTGCTAAATTTTTTTTTATAAATGTACAAATGCTACAATATAAAGAAATATATAGTACATGAAAATAATGAAAAAGGTTAAAAAAGCAAAATGATTTTATTTAATACTTGACAATTAGAAAGTAAAATTTTTCAGCTCCGAAAAATTTATTAGTTGTAGATTCAAGCACCGTAAGAAAGCCATGAAATTTTGTCTACAATTGATACAATTTTGTTTTAATAATTTGGTGTATTTAAGTAGTACAAATAGTTTATTCATTCCGCTTTAATATAATCTACTTTTATGCGACGGGCCGAAATATTTTTTTATACACTTACATTTTGTACATAATCGACTAATTGCTCAAGAAATTTAAAAATAATGAAGTGAAACTAGTTATATTCTAAATGTAATTGAAAAATTATCATTTTTATATCAAAAATATTGTAAAATCAAAATAATGAATTATTTAATATTATAGTGTGATGATGTGAATTATATGATAAACTCATAACTTTCTGACCTCCCAAATGAAAACAATAAACTAATCTATTGGAGGAAAAGATTTTTATAATGATTATATTAGATTCCGTTAGCGAACGCCGTATGATACACCTCGTGTTCATTAACTGCTACTGATTTTCGAAAAATATAAAGTGATAAAGAACGCATGAATGAGAGAGAATACAGTGAAAGTGTACAGAGATAGTGAAGAATAGAAAAAGAAGACAAATATAGCAGGCAGCGGCAGAGTAGAGGTAAAAAAGTGAAAGGAAAAAGTGCAGTGTACAAGAAGGTAGAAAGCCGGGTGAGAGGCGGTGAGCAGTGATGGGCATAAGCTGACGTCAGGGTCAGGAAGAAAACTTAAAGGCCCGGACACAGACACAAGACACAAGGACTAGTAGCGCGTGAGAGGAGGAAGAAAATTCTGTCCTGGATAAGTACTTTTGACATACTAATAATAGAGTGGCTTTTTTTCTGTTGAAATATAAAAATAAACAAAAAAAAAAATAAAATATAATAAAGAAAACACAAAATAAAGCAGAATAAATGAAAATAACCAAATAATAGAATATTATTAGAATATAAAGAGAACAAAAATAAATATATAATAAAACCCATTTAAAGATAATAGATAATATAATATAAATAATAACAGAACATAAATATAATAAACAACAAATAATAAACTACTAAAGAAGAAATAAGTAATAAGACAGAAAAAAGTATACTAATGAGAAGCAAAACGAGCAAACGGGAGAGCTCGCAGTTAACATTGCACAGTATGAAAAGGAAAAACACAACGGACGAGGACGAACTTATAGAAGAGATAAGACGCATAAGGGAGGAGAAGGAAAAATGCAGAGGAGAAGACAGGGTGGAGCTAGAGAAAATTAGGAAGGAGATAGAAGAAAGATTTGAAAAGATGGACAAGATATATCAAAAAGAGAGAAAAGAGACCAATGAAAGGATGGACAGACTACAGAGAATCTAGGAAAAAATGAAGGAAAGAGAAAGTGAGAACGAAGAAAGTGTAAGAACATGGGGGAGAAAGATAGAAGAAAGAATGACTGCATTGGAGGACGAAATGAAGAAGATCAAAGAGGAGATTGGAGGAAGCAGTGATGAAAAAGAAAGGGAGAAAACAAAACAAAAAGAGAGAGAAAGAGAGAAGGGGGAATAGATGGACGGCCTAACCAGGAGATGAAAGAGGGTAACAGAGAAAGCTCCAACCCGAGCAGCCGAGATAACAGCACATCAAGAGCATCTAGATGGGTGGAAGAGAAAAGAATACGAGAAGAGACAGAAAAGGCTGTAGATGAAGAAAAGAAGAAAGAAAAGAGAAATTTAATGTGAACGAGGGACGGGTAACAGACGAATAAATGGAAAAGAGACAACATAAAAAAGGACACGAATAGATAAAAACGAGACCGAACGATAACCGAGCAAGATAGAAGGGAAAGAAAATAAAAGACATGGGAAAAAAGGAGAAGACACAAAATGGTAAAAACAAGAAAGGAAAAACTACCGGGAACGAAATAAGTGAAAAAAGAAGGACAAAGATGAATAAGGGCAACGAAAATAAACGAAAAGGAAAACTAGACATACTATTCTCGAATGTTGCAGGAATATGAGGGAAGGATGAAGAGTTTTGGAATTACATAGAGACAATGAACTATGTGTGCATGGTAGAGACATCGGTGGAGGAAAAAGACGCAGAAAAATGTAAGTAAAGACTCCCGAGAACGATGAAATGGAAGATATTAGGGGCAAAGAAGTAGAAAAGGAACGGAAGAGCGAAGGGAGGCTTTATAATAGGTATAAGCAAAAGAGGGAAGATACAAGTTGAAGAAATAGAGAAGGACAGAGAAGAGGGAATCACGAAAACCATGGTAAGAGTAGACAAAGAGAAAAAGAGGATAAAGATTTGGAGAATATATAATAAAAATAAGGATATGGACAAGAAATGGAAAAAGGTAGAAGAAGAGAGCTACAGCGGGGAAGTGGTATCACTTATCATGGAAGACTTCAACATAAGAACAGGAAAAGAAGGTAACGTCTAGCTATCAGAGAGGAGAACATAATAAAAAAAGGAAAAGCAATGACAAGAAAGTGGACTTCCAGAATACCTAATGAAACCCATGAACCCATAGACTATGACAACGGCGGCTAGATTTAGATGTGGAAATATCACCAACAATAATAAATACTGTCTAAAGGCAGAAGAAAGAAGGTGCAGACTCTGTGGAAAAGATGAGGGTAATTGGCCACACCTAATCAAGGAATGTGACAGAACAAAGGACATATTTGGGGAATAGAGGAAACAAGAAGAAAGGACATGGACATACAGAGAGCTAATGAGGGAGCTAAACAATAAAAATAAAAACAAAAAGGGACAAACTTTGAAGAAAATAAAGGAAGTAGAGAGGAGGATGGAAAAGAGAAAAGAAGGGTAAGCAGATGTGAGATGAACGAGAGAAAAAGAAATAGGAAAAGCGAAGGAAGTCAAAAGTGAAAAAGTGATAAAAAAAAAGCAAAACTTAAAAATGTGATAATTTATAATAATTTAATAATATATTATAATAAATGTAGAGAATAGTGATGTAAATAGAAAAATGTATCATACAAAACTATGTTAACTAGCGGAACTCGTCCCTGAACTGAAAAGTCGGGATGTATTTGAAAATAAAAAAATATAATGATTACATTAAATAATTAAATAAGAAGTGTAAGGAAATAGGCTTATACGGTGATAATCACATTGTGTTCATACAACAATTAAATTTCGTTAAAATAAAAGTTTGATGCTTGACTGGGCGTCTTGTCGATGTAGGCGGTACTGAGTATACATCAAGGTTATTAATGAATTAGAGTGACAGGAAAATATATATGTTACTGTAGTTTTATAGATATACTGATGATGCATATACGGGGTCAATTTAGTGGTACTAAATAAAATAATGGTGTAACGCCGTGAAATGCTCGATAAGTATAAATTATATAATTACCGATCGAATTAATAATTTTCCGTTGTCGTGCTCGACCGAATATTCTGATTGGTGGCTTTTTCATTAGCCAATAGAAGTTGACAAATAACAAGCATGAAAGCGGTAAAATAGTCTATTTTAGGTAAGGACCAATAAATAATTTTACACCAAAAAGGAATCAAGGTAACTGAAATTATTATTGGTTTATAAAATAAAGTAGTGACAGCGGTGTGGTAGAAATTTCTTTTATAACAAAAGAAATTTCTTCAGTTCTAAATCTTGCTTGATAATAGAAGGTGTTAGAATGTTTTACTATGGTTATTATATTGCATTGAAGGATGATTATAATTATATATATTTTAGAGTGATTTTGAAACTAATCCAAATATTTGAAGTGAGTATAAATCTGTATATATATCGATGGAGATTCATGTATATTGGAACTAAGAAAGAACTTTCTTTTTTTCGACACAAATTTCAAAATTATTATATTATGGAAATTGAGAATGATTCGCCGGGAAGCTATACATATAGTATAATTGCTGATATTCAACATATGGGTAATATTGAATTAATACTAATCATCACAAGCATGTACAAGAAAGGTAAGAGTTTTTATTATTAATAATAATATATTTTATTACTAATATATATATACATAAATTTGTAATTAGCGTTGTAAAAGCTCAAGTAATGTCGATCGAGGGCATGAGATTCATGCAATCGTAGACAATATAACTAACGAAAAATGGTCCCGGATTTATATAAATAAATTTCATATAGTAATGTGAAAGTGAATAAAGTGATTGAAATAATATTAAGTAATATTGTAAAAAATAATTGTATAATTGTTTCACGGTCAGTAGAATTGTCATTTGCGGTAAGATTTATCGCGTTACAACGTACAAAAAGTTCAAATAGGTTTTCTTTGTCAATAATAAAGTATTTTATGTAAATACCATGTCTCTGTAGGAAAAACTAATTTACTTGTCACTCAAAGAAACAGAAGCCTGAGAAACTATTGTTAATGAAGTCAGTACATACTACTTATATAATCGGAGGAAAAATTTGTATTGTAATTTTTAATTCTAGTTTGATTGATAAATGTTATTATGTTTAAATTTCATATAATTTTATTAATATTGTTATACAATGTAAATTTAAAAAAATAAAATAATAAATTTTATGTTTTAAGAAACAAAATAAATATATTGAAAAATATAAAATAAATATAAATAAATCGAAAAATTACAAATAAAAAATTACAATGACGTTGTACCTTCGAGGTTAGTTTACACCGGTGTAGTAAATTAACCCAAGCACACCACGAAATCGTAAATAAGCTTGAATGACTAAAAGGATGCGATTTATCCCACCGTACGCCTACTAAATTCATGAATCGCGAAATTCAAAAAACTTGTTGAAAACAACGATCAAAATTTGAACAAAGCCAAAAGCGTACCGGCGCAACTAGTGTTCCTCTTGTTGTTAAGAGAAAAAATAAATACCAGCGCTGCTTGGTGAGATTTAGAATAAATTAAAGGCACGCGAAATTTATATTATATATAGAGTAATAATTTTTCAAGACTAGGAGTTATGCTCTAGTTGCTAGCTGTAACGGACTCTGGTGATTACACGAGAGTTCTGCTCGCAGAGAAGCAAATATCCTCAGCAAAATATTACTTTTCAGTCGCACGGTCAATGCATAAGAATCGACGTGATTAGACACGCATGTAATTGTGACGTGACAAAATAAGCATAAATTTTATCAGAAAATAAATGCTATTGTTTAAAATTAAAATATCTTTAAAATGCACGTATTAAACAAAAAATAAAAATACAATACATGAAAATTTTTAAACTTTTATAAAAATGTGAAACTCAATTACATTATAAATTATTATTTTTTATTTTTAGAAAAAAATTTGACTTGTAAAATATGATAATATACATAGAATTTTAACTTCGTTTATAACGAGATTTTTTTATTTACATAGTGATTTATATAGGATTATAAATTTAAACCATATAAGAATAACTATTTAATTAAGATTGATTAATACTTTATTAAAATGTTAATAAATATTTATTGAAATCATAAAAATTTTTATTTTTTAATAATGGTTAATGATATTTATAGACTAAAATTTTTATAAATTAATTTTAAGAATACATTAAGTTGTTAATTTTGATACATTAATTACATATTTTCGGTAATTATAAAGACAACGAAATATAATTTCGATAATTTTTTTAAATATATTTTAAACCAATAAGAGAAATAAATTAAATACATATAAATATTTAAATTTAATAATAGTAAGCTATTTGTAAAACTTATTTTTTTTTTAAAAAACAAATTAATTGTTAATTTAATTTTTAATAGAACTAAAACATGTATTGAATATAAAAGTAGTAGGGTTAAAATGAAGGATCGGTTAATTTACCCAATAAAAAATCGAATAAATATAATAATAATAAAATAAAGAATTTGAATAAAGAATCAAACTTACTACGTCAATAATCTGCTGAAGCGTGATACCAAATTTCACCTGCAGTGGCAAACTTTCATTTTCGACAGGTCTCTCCAGTGTATTGTAATTCGAAAGCAATTTATTCAGCAATGCCCTCTCGTAAGCGCCGCCATATGTATCTAATAATAAAATAATACAAATATTGTAAATTTTATTTGTAGATGAATATATTTTGTAGGTGTAATTTGTTACCTTTGCCTGAAAATTTCATAAAATTTTTAATTTAAACATGTTACAATTATAATAAATAAGAAATATTGTTAAAATATTATCGTTTATTATTTATAGGAATATTTGTGCATTGTTTATTCAATAATATGAAATCTAAAAAAATTAAAGTTTACGTCAGTTTATGAAAGTTTTATGCATATTAAATATAATGATTTGTAAATTATTTTTTTTTTAATAGCATACAAATTTCATTGAATTTTCGACCAAGTTTTTATTTACAAATATTAATAAAAGTAAAGAATAGATAATTTAAAATAAGTTAAAATTAGTTTTTTGTTCATTTTTTCTTTAAAATAATATTTTATAATTACAAGTCGTTTAGCTGACCGGTGATCGTCGTGATGTCTGGTATAAAACGCTGATACCAGGAAATAATACTATTGAGGCGCCGAAGTTACAGGATATTCGTATATATATATATATATATATATATATATTTATATATAGCTGCGATTTTCACTGAGTCAGTGTGTATCTGGTTTATCCGGTAACCGAGATAAATTAACTCGGTTCGCCAGAAGTGGTCCCAGTTAGGCTGTAATTTAGCCTCTCATAACCGTCTTAGTATCTCCCTCACTAGACTCTGGTGGTGTTCGAATGTCAATTTATTGTATTATCATATACTTATAGGAATCTCATATACATTGATGAATAAAATAATTATTCGAATTAAAATAACAAACAGAAATAATTTTTACAGTATATTGAGAATGGTGATAATTAATTTCATGATTTTTTTATTTATTTTTTTATATTACATTCTGGCTCCTGGTCTAGGGACGAGTCTCGTTATTTACACTGTTTATACTTTTAAATAATTAATAATTTTATAAACTTTGTACAGTTAATTTAATTATCTAATCACATTTGTACTGTTCTAATATCACCATTCTTCTTTTTCTGTCGTTTCTCTCTGCTCTTCTCTTTTTATTGAACTGTCTTTCTCTCTATTCTCTTATCTATCTTCCTGATTTCTTTTATCATGGCTCTGTCCTCACTTCTTTCTTTTGCATCTTTTCATTATCTCAAAGTTTGTCCATCTTTGAACCCCCTCCGCCCTGATTTTCCGTTGTTTCCTTGCAATCTCTTATTCAATGTAACCAGTCACGTTTTTCGCTTTTACACAATTATCATCTTTTTTCCTTTGCATTCATTCAATATCTATTACGAGCGATTATGTTCCCGCTTTGTTTTCGCCATTCCTCTCATGTCTTCTGCTTTATACTCCTCCCTAAAGTATACTGGCAATCCGTTCTCTTTGATATTTAGGTATGATCGGTTATACCTTGCTCCGTCCATTCTGCTTCTTGTACGCTGAAATAGACCGTTTCTGTCCATTCTTCTGATCTCCATGTATATGTTCTTGCCTTTGCATTCCAAGTATTCTATTTGTATTTTATTTAGTCCAAGTTTGTTCAGCCATATCTTTGATTCATCTCTTTCTTTTTTCTCAGACTATTCTCTTTCCTCTTCATAACATTTCCTGACCAATCTATCTTCTTCCACCTATAATAATCAGTCTTGATTTTCTCCATTTCCTGTACTTCCTTTATCTTCCTAGATCTCGAACCTGTACTCCATCGCACTATTGACTGTGACTGAGACATCATTTTTCTTAGCTTAAAATTCCTCAGACACCTTCTTTCTGCTAGTCCCCACGTCTTTTTCGCAGCAATTCTGCCTTTGTTTAATCTTTCCGTTATCTGGTCATCATATTTTCCGTCACTTCTGATCCCGAAACCCAAATATCTAAATTTATCCACCATCTCGTTCTAGAAATTTCTTCAGAACCTCCATCATTCCCTGCAGTACTTCTCTATTTTCTCTTATTATCACCAGGTCATAAGCGTATGCTAATGACCATATCCTCGTATCCCTTATCTTTTTACCACTTATGTTCTTCCTTTTCATTTCTTCTTCTATCTCTGAAATGTATATGTTGAACAAAAGCGAACTGTGGTAACATCCTCGTCTCAGTTCTTAATTTTTCCAAAATTCATCCATTAATCCTTCATTTTCCTGACAATTCCTATCATTTCTGCCTCCTTCCATCTCCGCTCTTCGTAATTCCCGTCTGTTTTCTGTTTATATACTTTTATACTATCTTCATTTCATAGAATTACTGATATGATTTCCACCCTCTCCCTTGCTTATTTCCTCTGTCTATAACGTTATCACAAATGGCAGGAAGTCAGATACTTTTCTCCTATCTACCCTGAAGTATTCTACTCTATATCTTACTTCCCTGGTGGTCATCGCTAAGCCAATCACTGTGCTATCTCTCATGCGTATGAAGATATATTCTTCTTCATTTTTTTTGATCGTTCTGTTTAGAATACTGCATCCACTTCTTATTATTCTGTTCACCAGTTTATTTCCTTATCATTTTTCTTATCTTTGCTCTTCCGTTGTTTTATAGCTCCGTCTTCCGTATCTTACATAAATTCTCTCGATCTCCTGTCCTCACGTTGAAGTCTCTATGATAAGTTTTTTAATCTCCCCCCTATAGGTCTCCTCATCTATTATTTTCCACTTATTATCGATATCATCTCTGTAGCTGCTATAGATTCCCTATATATCGAGCTTTTTTCTCCCTTTGTCCATCTATATCCTGGTTATAATTATCGCCTCTTCTTTGACTTTGCCCAACTCACTTTCCTATGTCTTCCATTTCCTATCTATCCCAATTATGATTTCACCTTTCGCTCTGTCTTTCTTCTTTTCCCTTTTTGCTCTAATCACGATCCATTCAATGTATTTGAGTAGTCGTGCCCTGAGATTTTCAGCATTTTTATCTTCTACCCGTGTCTCAACCATACATACATAGTCTATTTTTTCTATGTATTTTCAAAACTCCACGCCTTTTCACTATATCCCTGCCACATTCCAAAAAAGTATTTTCATCACTCCTACTTTATACCTTCTTATCTCCTGCTCGTTTCGTTTCTATCTCTCTCCTCCTCTTTATCTCTGCCCGTCCCTTGCTTATGCTAAATTTCTCGTCGCTTCATCCTTGTTTTTTCCTTCTGATGTGCTTTTAGCCTCCTCTTTCTTCACCCTTTGTGTAATCTCCTCCTGCTTATCCTTTTCCTTCCCTTTGTTTATTTCAATTTTCTTCTCACCTTCCTTCCCTGTCACTCCTATCCTCTCTATTCCCTGTATTATTCTGTTCATTCTCTGCGCCTCTGCCAATATTTCCGATTTACCATTTATAAATACCTTTTTTAACCCAATTTTCGTAAAAATTCCACTTTTTCTCACATTTCTTATCCGTTTCCTGATCTCCTCTTGGACCCTTTTTAACTCGAAACTAAGGTGAAAATCCATGAATATGCTTGTACCTATGAGCCTTTTTCTACATTTCCAAATCCTGTGTCTTTCCTGCTTGTTGTATGTCTTTATTACTATCATCCGTCTGCTCCACCATGCACTTCTCAGTCCCACTTCCCAATCTAGTTTTTCCTTGATGAAGCTCATAGCCTATTCCTTCACTCTCTGCTTTTTTGCCTCTGCTTTATACATCTCATTGACGACCACATTTTCTTTCCTGTCCTTCCTTTTTCGCTCCCATATCATTTTTCTTATCTCATCCATTTCCCTGTCTGTTATCGCTGTACTGCCTGTGCTCCTTCTGCTGTTTTGCTCCAGTTACAAGTGTTCCACCTATAGCTCATCCTGCTGTTTCCTCTTGTCCCTTTCATGACCTCAACCTCTGCATAGCCTTCACTGCTTTTCTTTCTCTCCATCTATTCATTTTTTCTCATGTTATAAGCCCATTTCTCTATATCCGCTCTTCTTTCGCTGACCTCCAGGCTATCATCCATTAGCTCGCTCATCCTGTCTTCCATATCTTACATTTTTTTTCCAATCTTCCAGGACCATGCCCTGACACTTTCCTCATTTTCCCATATTTTCTCCATGATATTTTCTTGCATCTTTTCCATTCTTGCCAATTTTTCTTTCTTCTCTTTCTTATCATTTTTTTGACTTTTTCTATCTTTTCCATTTTCTCTGTAATCTCTATCTTTCTCTCTTGCCATAAACCTTCATCGTCAAAGGAAACTTTCTTTTTCCCAAGTCAAGTTTTGGTTACACTCCTTCATTTTTGCTGTTATTTCCCTTGCCCCTGGTAACCATTCTTTTCTCTTGCTAGGCGTTCATTTCTTTTTATGTATTTTTTATTTGGTTGACTTATTTGTTCTTTTTATTTAAGCTGTTTTATTTTTATATTATCTTATTTTATTTTATTTATTTAATTTGATTGTTAAATTTTTTTTATTGTATTTTTTCCTGTTGCTTGTTTTGTATGTTGCTCTATTTTGCTTTGGCTTCTTATTATATTTTATTTTATTAGTTTAAATGTTTAAAATTTTTAAATTTGTATTTTTGTTTGTTTGATTTTAATTTTAATTTTAATCTGAGTTTATATTCATTTGCTTGTTTTATAGTTTGATCTTTTGTTTTTATTTAATTTTGATTGTGTTTTTGGTTTTGATTTTATTTAATTTTATTCATATTTTAATTTAGTTTTATTTGTTGGAGAATACTTTATAACTTATTTTTATAATTTAATATTTTAACTTATGATATTTGCTACCTATGTGGCTTCCTGCTTGCAGTCCTGTGTTCAGTCCTTTACCTTCCCTCAATTGCTGCTAATTCACTTGTGGGCGATATCGGTCTCCCAGCGCGATCTGTGCTCTTAATTATCCCAAGGCCTATCTGAAGTCCTTAGCGTTCGTCTTTTTACTCTGTCTTTTTACTCTTCGTCCCACCTTTTCCTTTAACCTTACTTAACCACTGTACTTCTCTCCGCTTCTTAAATTCTTAACTTCTAACCCTACTATTCACTTTTATTATTTCTTCACTTCGCCATACTTTTTGCGCTTTTTTCCACTCTAAACTATCCTGCGTAAATTACTTTCTTACAACTTTCAACTAAGCTGTACACCTTTGCGTTCACGTATTTACCACACCACAGCCATAACCGGAATCCTATTTCATGATTTACTAGAAATAAGTTAATACTTTAGAAGTTTAGAGGAGAAGAATCACTCACAACTCTTTGACTAGATTCGAGAGTACGCAACTTCAGTTCCTAATACGTACACACAAATCTTGAAAATTCACAACTGAATATTAGATTTCATTAAAGAGCAGCTCCAGTTGAAATTCATTATTATCTTTTTTGACATCTTTTTTTGTTTAAGTATCGATTAAGAGACTCGGTCCTTTAATCTAAAGAAAGTACTAATTTTGAATTATACGTTACATATATACAGTAATTTATATTTATATATTGTAATATTAAAAAAATGCAGTAAATATATTTTACTTTGAGTAAGAATTATTTTACTGAGAAAAATATTAAATAAATAAATCTGAACGTTAATGCTTAGAATAATCGCTAATCGATGACAAGTATTAACTGACATGCATTAATACACTAAATAAAGGCTTGAAAAAAACTTCTCGCGCAATCGAAGAGTTATTTTAAATCAATGTGTTGAATAAATATTTTAAATAAAATTGCGTTCATTGTAATCATAATAACAGGCGAAATATTCGTCAGAGAAATTTATAAATTAACACATCGTTGTCGACTATACCTTCGTACAAATCTTGCCTAGGATAAGTTATTAGGTGTGCGAAATAGTTAATTAGGGCATTTTTTATCAATGCACAATAACCTTCAACATAAGAAAGATGTGTATTAGAGCGGACTACTGTACGCGAAAAAACATATTACTGGAATTATTTGGAAAGGAGCTGCAAATACATAATATTATCTATAATATCAATCTAATTAATCATCGGAAATGTTATCAAAGCCTTTTAAATACTCCTCAAAGGGCACATAATTTTTTGTTATTTATTAAGTTTGTTAACAATTACAAATTTATTCAAATCAAGTTAAAATGTTTTTACATTTACATTTTTCATTTTTTTTTATTTCTTTATGAAATTATATATTGCGAGTTATAAAATGTAAGTTATAAAATATGAATTAAATATTGTTACGTATCTAAGAGGTCACGACTAGGTTTATTTTTTTAATGATCGAATCGCGATAATATTCTCTCTTCAGGTATCGTTCTGCCCTAGCCAAATCGGTCGAAGCGTTTTCGCCTTTGTGAGGTTCGGAAATCGTCAATTAATAAAACGCGAGAAAATTAATATAATACTTTTGTTTTATTATATTTCTCTTTATGAACGAGAGAGATAAGTATCGCAATGTGTAAGACAACTTTCTTTTGTGTCACGAAGCTAAGTCCCGATTGTGTAAAACAAATAAGTATTAAAGAACCCGAACCGAAGTACGACCGAATCTAATAGTCCCAATTTGAAGTCCAATTCTGAAGTGCCCCTACGTGTTTTTTCATTCTCTCGAGAAATCATTCTCTCTAACTCTTTCTTTCTCTTTCTCTCTCTAATTTATGCACACCAAAGCATTCATTCTCTTTCACTCTCTCTCTCTCTCTCTCTCTCTCTCGTGCTATTTCGTGCTCTCGCTCTCTTTTCCATTTTATTTATTTGTGCAATTATTTTTGAAAATCGAATTCCATAGGCAGATTAATATCACCGAACATAATGAATGAACATGAAAGGGCTGACTTTGGGATCAAAGTGAGGTTTCCCGAAGAAAATCAGCGCGTTGAGGGGATGTGCGAGACGCGTTGGTGAGATTTGCTAGACAAATCTCGGCTCGATGCGAAAAGTATCGAGCCATGGAAATTGCAGACGTGCAATTCAAAACGGAAACTGGATGCTGGTAGGACATCGTACGATCCAGTATCCCGGATACAAAGTCAGACAGACGCGGGAGAAATAATAACTAATAATAATAATAATAAAAAAGACTGAAAAGAAACCTCTTATATGATACAACTCTTAAACTCATCGCCTTTGAAACTGAATCTACTTTTTACAGAAAGATAATTTACTTCAGAAATAGCACAATAATGTTAAATATAGTGTTTATAATGTATGATGCGGTACATCGGTTATACTTAAAATTGTCTTTATGATCAAGTTTTTCAAAATTTATTATTTCACATTAAGTTTAAAAATCATTTATAAGAATACTAATACAAATAATTGAAATTTAAATGATTGTTTAGTATTTAATTGATAAAATTGTTCGTCTTGTATTATTTAATTTTTTTTGTTTCATTATTTTATGATGTAATTATTATTTAATTGAAGCAATAGAGCACCCTTTAGGTTATGATAAAACCAGCTAGTGATGCATATCGTATTTCGTAAAGAAATCAGTAGATTCTTATATGTGAAATGTTGTGAAGAAGAAAAACGAAATTTAGAATAAGAAAGGGGTGGACGTACCAGTACAAAGAGAACACGGAAAAAAGGATATAGAAAGAAAGAGAAAGGATAGATGGAGGAGAGAAGAGAAGAAAAACTGTACTGAAAAAAAAACACCCAAAAAACCCAAGAAATAAGATGTATGGAGGAGGATGAGAGATCAACAAAGATAGGAGAGAAAGAGAGAACAGCACTTCTTCGGAAGAAGGGACATAATAGAGGAACACATACATAAAAACTGAAACAAGAAGGAGAAAAGGAAAATAGATTGAAAATACTGAAAAGAGCGAAAGAGAGGGTAAGTAGCATAGTTTTCTGGAATTTTGCAGGGAATTGGAACAAGGATAAAGAGTTCTGGAAGTATGTGAAGGGGCTGGATTTTGTGTACCTTGCTGAAACTTGGGTGGAAGACAAAGATATGGACAAATGAAAAACATTGGTTCCCAAAAAGATGAGGTTGAAGATTGTAAAAGCTAGAATAAAAAAAAAAGAGGCAGACCAATGGGCGGATTTATTGAAAAAATGGGAGCGGAAAAAGAAGGACTGATCAAGACCAGAGTATCATCACAGAAGAAGGATTTTTAACTGGAGATTTGGAACGGATACAACAAAATGGAAATAGGAAAGAAGTGTGATATGATTGAAGAGGATAACTATCTCAAAAATGAAAATTTACCGATAATGGCCCACCTAAATACAAGGATAGGACAAACAGGGAGCTATATGAGGACGGATGCAGCTGGAATTCTGGGAAAGAAATCCCAAGAGGGACAAGGGTGTTCGATCTAGCAATAGGAAACGAGAAAACTTGTGATATACTTGAAGAAATGTAGATTAAAAACAGTATAGAATCGGACTACTTTCTAGTAAGAGTGAGAATGAGGACAGAAAGAGGAAAACAAAAAAGGAAAAAAACTAATGAAGGAATATAAAAGAGGGTAATCGAGAAATGGGATGAGAAAAGCAGGAAACATATAGCGAGAGAACAGATGGAAGGTATGAAAGTAGAGGACAAACTACTAACGTAAATAGACTTTAGAAAGAATTAAAAGAGGAAATAAGGCAGATAATACAAAGGAAGGAAGTGAGGGGAAAAAGAATGGGGAAAATAGGAACGAATAGATGGTGGGACTTGGAATTTAGTGTGAAGAAAAGGAGAGTTTAAAAAAAGCTAAAGAATGAGAGTGATACCTGGAAATACTTTAAAGGTAGAAGAAAGAACTCACGAGTAGATGAGGAAATAACTGTGGAAGATTGGAGACAACACTTCATCGAGCTATTAGAAGGCAAAAAGAATACATGAACAGGATAGGTAATAACAAAAGAAAAATAAAGAAGAAGGCGTCCTTCCAGAATTTAGAATTCTACGAGATATATGACGAGAAAAACCTGGAGCCCTGCTTTGCCAATACTTTAATGCTTTCGGTAGATATTATTATGAATGTTTTATCCTGCGAAGTTAATACTTACGAAATTTATATTTTTTTTATTCTTCCATTACATAATTCATGTTATTATTATATTTTTCTTAGATAATGATTTATTAAGTTTAATGAATATTATTATTTCCTCATCTATTTTTATTATTATAAAATAATGAAATAACATTTTTAAATTATTAAATCTTTGACCTTGATGTAATTCATCAAAACTGAATGGAAGAATATTTAAATATTTTATTCATTACAGGGTAATGTAATCTTTATTTATTTTATTTTTTGAAACTATTTTTATTTTTATTTTGAAATATTTTTGCGATTATTTTTAATTTTTTATTATGAAAATTCCATGCAATTTATAAGTATATACAATAATTATTCTACACGTGTAGAAACTGTTACTCATCAAATTTCGCCCATAAATTTTTAATTTAGTATTATTATTGTTATTATATATTTTTATGTTACTCTGTCTACTCTATTTTGTTTTTAATTTTTCAGAATTTTATTTACTCTTTCATTTCTTAGTTAATATAATTGAATCGATGGAATGATCAAATTAAAAAAAACTATATTTGCAGGTTTGAAAAAGAATTGAAAAAATGAATATTGACGATTAAAAATTTGCATATATTATTATAATTATAATTCCAGATTTTTTGGCCGCAGATTTGACTTTCGATGTTACATCTTACTATATACATTTCTTCCCCAATATGATACATTTGTTTTACTAATTCCATTTCTCAATATGTTCATATACATTGTTTCACTTTTCGTTTTATCATTTCCACTCATCTCACTTATATCACTTTACACCACACTTTGCTTATCTTCTTTTCACACCTCCTAATTCCTGTTGTCATTGAACTGCCTTCACGTCTTCTTCTCTTTCCGCTAAATTCTCTCTCTTTCTGTCTCTCCTATTTAGTGTCTGACGCTGTCTTGTCTTCTTCTGTCCTCTGCTCATAGGTCCTCCCTCATTTCTTCTTTTTTGTGCTTTTTTTGTATCATCTGGTCACTTTTCCTCCACCTCTTTTCTTTTGTATTTCTATTACACCCTTCTTTCTTACCTCATCCTTATATACTTCTCTTCAGCCCTCTTCTTTTCTTTATTCTTTCATGGTTCTCTTCCTATTTTATTCATTTGTTGCAAATAAACTTTTCTAAATTCCACCATTGCGTACATGCCCTTACTTTTCATCTTTCCTATTCATTTTTCATTTTTCAAAGCATAGATCTTTTTCGATGTATAGTTTCATTACAATTAATTTTTTTTTGCTTTCAGTACTTCTGTTCTTTTCTCCACAAGTATCATTTTCATTATTCTTGCGCTTACTTATCCATGCATTCTTTATCCCCCCTTGTCCCCAGACTTTCTTTCAGCAATCATTCAGCCCATCTATTCATACCAGATTTCTTTACTTCCTCTATTATAACTCCACTAACCACCAAGTTCTCCTTCCTATCTCTCCTATCCCTTCCTTTCACCTATCTTCTCGAGTTATTTACCCCTCTTTCGGATATCGCGATAATGCCAAGCCTACCCCATTCATCGTGCTCCATCATAAGCCCGTCGATATACTGCTACAGCTACTACCTGGTCTTACCCATCCATTCTTCTTTTCTTTGCCGTTCTCGATCCTCTGCTTCCTGTTGAAGTATCTCTGGTTCTCAATCCTCTCAAAACCCCTCTTCCATTACCGCCACACATTTTGTAATTTCTAATTTCTCCTTTGTCGCCTTTTTCCTTATCAAACTTTCTTCGTCTTTCTTTGCATTTCTTTTCTCGTTTTCTCTCTCTTTTTTCCATTTCTTCTAACGTCAATTCTATTGCCTCTCCTTTTTTCTTTGTTTCTCCTTGAAATATTACCGTTTTCTATTTGTTTATCTCCTCTAACGTATTTTGATTCTGTATTGTTTTTGTTCCTCTCAATTTCCTCTCAGCCATTTCCCCTGTGTTCTGTTTTATCTACTCTTTTTTAACCTTTTAGCTAGTATTTCTGCTCTTCGCTCATTTCTGGTTTGCTCTATACTGCTAGCTTTATACTCCCTAGCTTCTACACATTTCCTGCTATACTGTAATTCTAATTTTTTTCTTCTTTTTATTTTTTATTCCTTCTCGTATACTTTTTTCACTATATTCTTACCTTGCATCTATTTATCTCTATACTTTCCTATACCTGCTACTTATTCTATTCCTTCAATCACATTTGTCTCAATTTTTACTCCCCACACTTTTCTAAAATTTTGCAACTCTCGCCAAATCGGTAATTCTTCTCGTGTATTCGAAACAGATGTCAAAAAAAACTTCACTTATAATAAAATATAATTATTTGATGAATTTCAAATGAATCAGAAAAATTTTTATTTCGTATTCACAATTTTATTATTCATAATCTACATTTACTTTATATTACTTAAATACGGAATTGTAATTGTTTGTAATATAAGAGTACGAAATAATAAAGATAAGTCGTTTTTGACCGTTGATAAAAATTTGTATTTTAAGAATACGTCAAGCAAGGCTACCTGTAGTAGAGCGGGTGGAAAACCATATGAGTCACGGAAAATTTCTCAGTTAAATGGGTGGCCTAACTTGTTGAATTTTTATATAAGCGGTGTAATTTTGTAATTTTATAGATTCGCCTTTCAAACATTTAAGAGAGTTTTTGTAATTATATGTATATTTTAAAAATACAAATATTAAGCTATTAAAATAACGTTTAATTATTATAAATATTTCTACCACCTATTATAAATTAAATATTCAAACGGAACGAAAAACTGTACATTCAAAGTAGATTTTAAAGAAAGGTTCACTTACACAAAAAACTAAATAATCATCATAATTCACGGAACAGTATTTATATTTCATAAATGAAAAAATAAATATAATAATAGTAATAATTAATATTTTCAAAATAACTTATGTAAATATATATATCGTCAATTGGATGTAGATTATAAATAAAATTAATCTAATTTATAATGCAATGAAGTATATTCAATAAAATAGGAATAGTAAAGAAATTTAAAAAAAGTAAATTAGATGTTTAATGCAATTTCGGTGATGCTCATCAAAATTATATTATTAAATTCTTCATTTTAACATTTTTTCTGTACATTTTTAATTAATTATTTCCTATATTTCCAACATTAAAATACCTCTTCCATATTTGCCTTGTTTTCATGACGAATACTAACTGTGTGATTTTTGAATGGATAAATAAATGCAAATACCATTTACTTAAGTACCCTATGAATAACTTAAAAAATTTTAATATTCTACAACTTCACTAATGTCAAATCTGAACTCCAGATTCATTGACTTTACAATAATATATCGCCGGGATACGATATTATACTCATAAATTTATATAGTAACACAATCACCTTTAAATTTATTATAAATAAATTTTTATATTTAATATTTATTCAACACTACTTCAAAAATTTTTTTTTTATTAACTATCATTTCAATCAATTATGAGACACAATTTGTTATTTTCACTCACATATAATAATTTTACACTAATAATTTTTTCAACTTAATTTAAAATAAGAAACAAAATATTAATTAGTAATTTAAAGGACAACAATACTAAAAATTATTATTAATTTAAAGTCAACTTTAAAAGTTGTAAATATTTAAATTTAAATAAAATAAAATGCACATACTTTTTTGAGCTAGCTGATGAATTAGATACATTAGCCTTTCAATAAAAGCCTAAATATAGTGGGTTAACAATATCACTAAGAATTTCCCTAGATAAATTGAACAGTGCAGTAATGTAAGTTAAATTTTTTCTCTAAGATACTGATCATTCTATTGCTCATGATACAATATAATGAAGATGAAAATCGAATATTATATATTAAAAGAAACTGTAAAAATAATAATATTTCTAGAGGGATTTCTTTAATGGCTGCGCATCAATAAATGTCGTGGGAGTATATTGTGCAGTTTTTAAATATTTAATCGAGTAAGCAAAGTGAAGTGATATTGGAAAAGTATAAAGTGATTAAATAATATATACAGTGAATCAGTAGAGATAAGAAAAATACAAAAAAATAGCGTGTGTAAAGTGAAAAGTGCGAGAAAAAATAATTTGCGCAGAGGAGCAAGAGGAGTGAAAGCGCGCAAAGTGCAGAATGCCGGTAACTAGGGTCGGATCAAGAACTTCTGCATGGTAGAGACATGGCTAAAAGAGAAGTATAGGAAATAATATATGCAAGGACTACCAAAACAACTGATATGAAAAAGAATAGGAGCTAAAAGAAATAAGAAAAAAGGCAGAGCCAAAGGTGGATTTTTAATCGAATTAAACAAAAGTATGATGGAGACGGCTGAGTGTATAGGACAAAATAAGGGACAGGGACTAGTAAAAATAGGAATCAGAATAGGAAAAGAGGGAAAACTACTGGATATATGGAGAATTTATAATATGAAAGGAAGATTAGAAGAAAAATGGGAAGTTATCACTGAGAACAGCGACTGTGGAGAAGTAGAAATGTTAATAATAGGGGATTTCAAAGCTAGAACGGGGAGATTGGGAAAAAATATCCAGGAGGATGGTAAAATTATATACAGAAAGAGGAAGGACAGGACAATAGATAAAAAAGGGAAAGGCCTGGTAGAATAATAGGCAGATACGGATGGAGCATCGTAAATAGAACAATGGAAGATGACCAGAAAGGGGAATATATATACATAGATCCCATTGGAAGTACAGTCATTGACCTTACGGTGATGGACGTAGAGTGTAGGAGAAAAATAAAAGAGTTTCAAATAGCATAAAAAATACAGAGAAAACACTGACGGTAAATACAAAGGTATTTAAGGAACTTGAGATATAAAAACAATATGGACAGAACTCAAGGAACTGTCATCGCGAAATATGAATAAAAACACTATAGAACTACTGGAAACAAAGGTTGGAGAACTCAAATGGTGGTACAGGGAGTGCAGGAAACAGAAAGGCAAATCAAAGAAAGAATTGATAAGATGGTAAAATGGAAAAAAACTAAAGATGACTACATTGCTCAGAGAAGGAAATAGAAAGAAACAATTGAAGAAAAGAGGAAGAAATGGAAGGAAAGGGAGATAGAGGTAGTAAAGGGAGTAAAAAGCGAAAAGGATATCCGGGAATATATTAATAAGCGTTGAAAAAAAGAGAGCACACTCAACAGAAAATTGATAAACAGAGATGGAAAGCTAAAAACCGACTATTATAGATGGACTTTGAGACTGGATTTTTGTACACTCAAATACATCATATATGAAGAAACAAACTAAAGCGAAATGCAAATAGAATGGCAAATCAAGGCCATAAAGTATACGGATAAAATAAAAGAATTACCAGAGGAGAGATAGGTCAAGATATGCTTAGAGGATACAGACACCCAATACAAATACTGAGAAATGGCTGAGAAGTCTTGGCTTCAGCAAGGAACAGCTAGAAATATGAGAGAGGAACGGCATTGATAAGTACAGGGAAACTAAAAACAGAGATAAAGAGATACAAAAACAGAGAAGAACCAATAAAATTGATTAATCTAGGCATAACAGCCCATATGGTGCAATAAGGGAATCAGGACTACCAGAGTATCTGAGACAAGAAAAAACGGCAGGAAGTATCAGGATGCTAGCAAGAATAAGATGCGGCAATATAATCGAAGGAAATAAATACTCGTTAAATGAGCAGAAAAGAAAATGCAGACTGTGCTACTCTGATACGGAAGACTGAAACTACTAGATAGAAAAATGTAAGGAGACAGAGGTAAATTTCAACGACATAAGGGCATATGGTAAGGTGAACTGGACATCAGCTGAGTTGCTTCAAAGGTTCAACAAAAAACACAAAAAAAACTATGACATTGAGGGGAATTAAAGAAATAGAAAAGAAAATTTTAAAAAAGATGGAATGTGAAGTTGCAAAGGAGCAGGAGTCAGCGTGAAAAGTGGACCGACGAGTACATGTGATAAAGAAGACTGGAGGTGTAAACTTACAATAATTCATATAAATAGTGTATAAATTGTAAAAGATTTATAAACTATTAGTGCTTAAGGCCTATATGTAAATATATATTAAAGGAACCCGTTCCTTAGCCAGGAGCTGGAACTTATATATTAAATAAATAATAACATTTCTAGACAGGAATTATTAGCCTTCATAGACTGTTTTGATGGACAATGATTCTTGTGGTGCTGCAGAATATATGATGTTTTGTTACATATCATAAAATGGGAGTTTGTGATAAAATTTCTGTATTGTTTTTGGCAATCTCTTTATCATGAGCTCATTAAACTAACACATACTGCTAGCTTGATATTGTCGATCTAGTATATATGTACTATCGCCTCCAACTATCAGTGCATGTTCTACATGAATATATCGCTTACAATACATTGTGTTTTAAAAAGAAGAGCTTCAAATCAACAACTTGGAAAATATAGCTTCTCCATATGAAAATGCCCCTATAGTGTTGACGATATACATAGTGTAATTACGCAATTATTTACGACCATTCTAGGTCTAGTTCAGTTGCAAACCTAACAAATAGGAATTCTGAACAACATTGAATTCCATTTTTCTTGTGAATGAATTCCGAAAAATGCAAAGACGTAACTAATAAACGGTGATGGCAACACGTAATGAATTGATTTTTTATTTTTGCCTTTATAGTTGAATACAGAATCATAGATCTATATTACAGAATGAATCGTTACAAGCTATGCCAAGAAAATGATGAAATTAAAAATTTTAGTTACGAGAAAAAGTTAAGTTATATATTATCATGCAAAAAGGGTGAACAAGTGTATGTGCATATATGTGGGATATGGACTTGAATTTAGCTAGGTTTCGCACAAACAATGTTACTGTGATTAAATTTTGAAGGGATGGATTCTTTCGAACCTATAATAGGAAAAATATTGAGTAGGGGAAATTGTGAATTCTTCGGGGAACCCGCGGTTCGTGTTGAGGAATTTGTTTGTACATTAAGAGGTGTTAATAGAAATTTATTTAAGATTTTATAAGAATTATATGTATTGAAAATTTACTTTTATGCTGGTTTGTTTTCGGAGGTACCAATCTTAGCTCTACGGGTTGTCGCAACAGGTCGAATAAATCGGGAGAGTTTACATTGGCAATGGTTAGCCAATGATAGAGTTCACAACTTTCAATACACTTCTATAAATTTTAAAAACGAACAACATTACATCCCAAAAATTTTTCGATTTTATACTTTTTCGAAGATAAGGGATGTATTCATTCTTTCCCTTGTTTCTATGAGTTATTTGTTTTTCTGCATAAGGCTGAGATGTACATATATACAAGTAAATAATATAATAGTAATTGAATACGCTTAGTCATTAGTTATCTGACAGTCAGGTAACTCGGTGTGATACAGTTTAGCGACAGTACCTTATTTAATGTTTTAGGTTTTGTGACAGTCAGTGTCATGTGTTTTGTTAGAATGATATATCAGTCATTTATTTGTCGACATAATAATATTTTATCGCTATATTTGTGTACAAGTGCATCACCGTGTTATTTTCTTAAAAATACGGATTTTAAAGTTTTAATATATAACATTTAACCTCTACTTGTACTATATGTGAATTCGTCTTTTATTTATTTATGGAATTGAGTATAAATTATTAGGCGACGGCAAGGCTGTAACAATAGTTATACAATTAAGATTCTTCAATTGTTGAAATCAATGTAAATGTTGTGCTGCACAAATTAATTTAATCTAACAATAATTCTAATACTTTAATCGATAATTTTATACTTAGTAAAAATATTTTGGCTCTTTACCGATGGAAGTAAATTTACATATTTTTTATTTATTAGTTGCATTTAATCTCATTTGATATTAATAATATTTTGATTAAAAATTCTTGGAAAAGCGACATATATTTTTAAGAAGAATTATACATGATGTATCGAGAAAGTAAAGTCAATTTATTATTTCTGATACCACTATTTATCGCACCGATTCTGGAGAGGTCTGAAAATGTGCGGAGGTATTTTTCTTATTTTTATCCTTTTTTATCATTAGAAGTGTTAGAATTTGTCTTAGCGGAAAGGATGATTTTTGGTTTTGTAAAACTCTGTGAGGAATCGACCGTTGGAATATATTTACACAATAAAAATTTGTTTCTGGCTAGATAAAATACTGTAGATATTTTTAAAATGTTAAAAATTCTTTACGAATAAAATTACATGTAAATCATAATTAAAAAATCGTTTAAGACCTTTAAGAAGATTATCTATGGGCGCCGTTTTGCCCTCTCATCTATATCCTTGACACAATCCCGTCTCTTTATAAATTCTGTGTTTCTAATTCCCTTTCTTTCTTTTCTTTTCCTGTCGACTCTCCTTCTCCTCTTTGTCTCTCTCTCTCTCTTTCGTCGGGACTGTGGTTTTCTTTGCCTTCTACTTGCTATTCTATTCTTTGGTTTCTCCTTCTTTCTATCTCTGCTACTTTCGCATCCATCACCAGCTTTCCTTCCCATCTAATCCAACTTTTAACAACACTATTTCCAAATTTGCTTTCACGTAATGTTTCATTGTCCGTGTTTCGTTAACCTGTATATTAATCTTCTCTTGAACCTTACTCTCTACGAAACTCAGAACTCTCATGTTCCATATATAGTTCAATGCTTATTAGATTCCTTTGCGCCTGCATTGCTTCATTCCTTGCTTGCATGTCTGTGAATTTTATGATCATTACGACCCTGCTTCACCAGGTTTTTTTTACTCGTTCTTTTATCTCCCCCTTTCCCTTTCTATCCTCTTTGCCCATCTTTTTATTTCTTCTCTCTCCATCTTTCCTCTTCTTGATCCTCTTATTATTATATTCTTCTCTTTCTCTCTTCTCATTCAACTTTATCATTCACCTCATCCTGCTCACCTCGTGCTCTGAAACATCAGATTTAGCCCTGCTCGCTTTACTCTTACCGGAGACTGTCGATGTTAGCGATATGGCCCTGCTCTCTGGTATCACCGCTATTTCGATTTGTTTGAGCTTGCCCCTACTCCTTCCATCTCCACCTTTCTCCTCAAATAAATATCTTTCCATCTAGCTCATTCTCTCCTCCATTATGATGGCTATCCACTCTCTTTTACACCTTCTTGCTTTTTTGATTTTCTTTATTTCCTTCTTCTGCCATTTTCCATTTACCTTCCCATTTTTTATAATGAACATTTATCCTCCCTTCCAGCTGTTTAACTGCTCTCGTCATTTGTTTATTTTCTCCTTGGAATCATTACTTCATCTCTTTACTATCTTTTCTATGGTCCATTCTTTATCTCTCTTTTTTCGTGTTTTCATTTTTTCTCGTTTCCATAAATTCTTTTATTATTAATTTCCATTTGTTTTCTTCCTCAAAGATAGCTTTTTTGCTCATCTTTTGTAATTCCTCCATGGTTCCCTGGCCTGGGCCGTTTTCACTCCTCTACTTCGTCTAGTGACTGCGTCTTCCTTCTCTACCTTCAGAGGTACCTGATTAGTTGATGTATCCAGGCCCATGACGGTGCACTCACTCACTCTGTGCTCTCACTCATGACTAGTCTGCGTTTCTCTTAATCTCACTATTTTTGCCTTCCCTTTTTCCACCTTCTTTCACTGTTTTATCACTACCACACTGCCACCCATGCTTTCACCAGTTCTTCTGAATTTCTACTTCGTGCTCTATAAACTTTTTTTATTAAAATTTATATTTCTGCTGCTATACACTATATGTTCACTTGCCGCTTCAGCTCCTTGTTTTCATGATGCTTTCGCTTCAATACATATATACATATAGATCAAGAAAGTATTAAAAAACATAATATGCAATTTATCTAACTCATTCAAAATGTCTCGTAGGTATCTATACATGATATAAGCCAAATGATGCAACAATGATCCTAACACTTATTTTAACACCTTTTTATTAAAAATAAAAAATAATTATAAGTTAAATTAATTAAAACGAATTGTAATCATTTCACAAATTTTCGGTACTCCAATATTATCTATTTTCGCAGACATGGTAATGGAAGATTTGAAGAGGGATTGCCTTAACTCTCTTAAAAACTGTTACAATTACTCCCATGTGTTCTATTCTAGATATGTAGATGATACTGTAAAAAACAGTAAAGTTAACCTCATTTTAAATATTTTTGACAACGATAATACTCATATACAATGTAGCTATGAGATAGAAACGTCCAAATCATTGAAATCATCCAAATCATTCGTGCTCTCGCTCTCTTTTCCATTTTATTTATTTGTGCAATTATTTTTGAAAATCGAATTCCATAGGCAGATTAATATCACCGAACATAATGAATGAACATGAAAGGGCTGACTTTGGGATCAAAGTGAGGTTTCCCGAAGAAAATCAGCGCGTTGAGGGGATGTGCGAGACGCGTTGGTGAGATTTGCTAGACAAATCTCGGCTCGATGCGAAAAGTATCGAGCCATGGAAATTGCAGACGTGCAATTCAAAACGGAAACTGGATGCTGGTAGGACATCGTACGATCCAGCATCCCGGATACAAAGTCAGACAGACGCGGGAGAAATAATAACTTAATAAATACAGATGGACAGCGAAAAAATTTAGTTTAGTATGTGTCGGCTTTTTCCTCCTTTAGCAGGAAGGAGGTTTTTTCTGCCAAGGCCCGAGGTTTTCTGCAAAAACCAACGTAGAAGTGCGTTCGCGAAAAACAAGTGATAAAAGTCCGTTAGAATAATTTTTAGAAAAAATAAGCGAAGTTAGGTGAGGTGATGAGGCGAAAAGAAAGTGATCGACATTTACTTTTGATTTGTACGCTAACAAGATAACTTGTGACGTGCTGATTAAAAATAAACTTATAATCTGCTGAATATTTTTTGTGTCAATAATTTATTACTATAACATTTCATTTTCTAATATTTTTATAAAAAAAAGGCCAAGCCAGAGGAAGCAACTTCGGAAGATTCACTCAGCAACAACTTATGTAGGCGAAACGAAACGTAACATAAAAAAACGAATTTGCGAGCACAAAAAGCAATTCAAGACTAATTCGATAATTCAAATTCACTTTAACTGATGACGCGACATACAGTTGATTTATAAGCTCTACGTAAGCGTAACTTGGTTCATTTAAATCTGACGACATGATAACATAAGTTGTACGAAAGTTTCATACATTATATTATCAAGTTAATATTTATTATTGTATTTTAATATAATATAATTACAATTTAACTGTATTGTAATATAACCGTATTAATTTGTAAAATAAAGGCCAGAAGAATACAAAAAAAATTGTATCATAACCTCACCGCCGCCAAAAAGAGTGTTTTATTTACACCGATGAGGAACCTTTTCCGGAACCCTTATACAATGGAGGGTATTTTTTCAAATTCTACAAATAATTTGTAAAAATGAATGTTTGATATATCTTTTTTTGTTATTTTTATCATTATTTATTGTAACTTTTGCTCAAATTAATTTTCCATGTTTTTTTTACATCTTTTATATATTAATTTAATTATATTATTACTTGTTCTGATTGTGAAAATAAATTATTTTTCAGTTGTTTAATTACGTCTTGAATGAAGTAAAAAATTAAAAACATTTTGTTTTTAAAAATGATTTATTTAAAATAATACAACGAAGGCATTCAATTGATAATGAATAATTTTTTAATATTTAGTGTATTCGTTTTCAGATAGAATTTTTCTTATCTCTCAAATAACGATTCTTACTATCTTGGCTCTATAAAACCTTTAGATATTATAAACAGCTACTTAGAATATTATTAATTTTTCTTAAATTCTTCAACATTAAATCACATCATTTACAAACAAAACTTTACTATTTATTATTATAATATTTTGATTCAATTAACAGGATTGTGTTAATTATTGCAAAATACAAAACAACAACTATACATCGATATTCGTGACATTCCTACGAGTGCAATTATATTATACATTGGGATAATATTGATATTCTTGTCAGGAAGATTAATTATAAAAAAGACTTATTTCCAAAATGATACATATTAAAATTAATAATAACACGACTAATTGATAAAGGACACATAAAATTTAAACTTTAAATGTCATATGATTCTCAATAACATGACAAATAACATTATGAAGTCAAGCATGACGTATTCCAATAATATAAATTGAGGTAAAGTAAATATTATTAAAATTAAAATAAAATAATTGTAATAATTTTTCAATAAATACCCCTGACAAGAACAGGAGATATATTTTCAAAATGTGGGCAATGTAATTAAGAATAACCCATTTTATTCACCCTAAACCTCATTGGTTCCATAATTTTATTTTAATTAACAATATGGAAAGTGTTTACCATCAAATTCCATATTGGCTAATATTACTTCTTGTTATAAAATAAATTTATCAAATAATTAATAATATAATACTGATTTAAAAAATAATATAAAACTAATTACATAAATTATCATAAAAATGATTGATGCGACAATTAAATTACCGAATAATTTATTGTTCATAAAATAACTTTAATTTAAACTCTTTCTACTTACTGTATTCATGAATAGAAAGTGTGATTCATTTATGTTTATTTTTTCATCCATACCTGAAACAGGAATAGAAATTTCGTAATATAAAGCCATATAATATTCAAGTACACGATAGATTTTTAAGTTTTTTTTATTTAAGTTTTAAATAGATTTAATAAATTTTAGAATGAGTTTTATACATGATCAATGTGAAATTTTTTTTTCAATTAATAGCTTAATTCTATGTAGATTTACAATATTATATTGATTTAAATACCTTTTTATTATTGAAATATTAAATTAAAAAAAACATTAAAACTAAATTTCAAGTACTGTATCTATAATTTTGTTAAAAAAAATATAAGTAACTTATTCATAACGTATCTGCAAATATATTTAAGGTTCAATTACATTAAAAATTGAGAATACAGTGTAAAGCAAAAAGTTAACAAAAGTAATTGAATGAAACCAAAATGTAAACCTTTTTTTATGATATTATACATGTATATGAAAAAAAAAAATATTGTATTGGAAATTCAAAGTTAACTTTTTTCATTTATTACGAATATATTATCAAAAAAGGTTCACTTATTAAATTATATTTTACATTATATTCTTTATTTTGGTTAATTAAAGAAAGTAAAAAATATGAAGTGAAAGGAATAAATAAGAAATAAATCATAATACTTTATAATGATTAATAAATGTTTGGATAAATATAATTCAATAATTTTTACATTCAAAATTAATGGAAAAATTTAAATAATTAATTTTTCAAAGTATTCATTATATTTACTTTACATATTTTAAAACGATTATTAACGTAAAATTATTAACGAGGATATAATCATATTTTGATTTTCCAGTAATATTTACATGTATAAAAATGTTTAATACAATAATTTTATTTAAAAATGAATATATTAAAATAATGTATATTAAAAAATAATATAATAAAGAAACTGAATAAATACTCTCATATCACACGGTTTATGTGGGTTTGAATTTATATTAATTAAAAATGTCTTAATGTTATATTTGTAAGGTTTTGGGATTTCATAAGAGAATGGGAGAAAGATAATGTATGTAGATAGAGAGAGAGAGAATATGCGAGGAATGCCCAGGATAACAGTGTTCGGCAAAGTAAAAGGTTTTTTGGAGATCGATGAGATCGATACTATAAATAATTTACGTGTTGATATTAAAGTTTTAATTTTCAGTTCATGTTTTAAGCCTTCACCTTACGATGACCTATATATATCCTATAAATTTAAAGACTCATCAGCAAATAGATTAAATTATAGAAAGCGTAAAAAAACGAATGGAATCTTGTACGTGAATATTTTTGTGAAATAAGTGCCAATTACGATATAGCTAAAAACCGAGAAGTTCGTTTGATGAGAAATAAGATGAAATGAAGAATGCAATGTATTCAAGGTATAACTGGTGAAAGAAAATTGTCAAATTACTTCGTTGGATTTACAGCAGCCTCGCTGAATGAATGAGCAAAAAATGGGTATAATATTCTTGTACTACGAAGACTGTTGTGCAAAATCATAAACGAGAAAAACGAAATTCGATGGGTGTTACGTGCACCAGAGCTGATCATAAAAGATGGCGACGATACAACGAGCATCTTTTGCCCAAAAGAATTTGCGGCGATGAAGATAAACAGAATGCTTACAGAGGAACTTAAAGCTTTAGAATTCATGGTAACTAATTTACTACGCCACCTATGAGATCGAATATTAGCTAATCTTCACCCGTATAGTTAAGTCCTTGTACTGAAGATTAGTAACAATGCAAATTCTCTTTTTCTCCTTCTCCTTTTTTCCTTCTATTTTAGCTTTTCTTCGTGACATATTTTTATCCATCTGCCTTCAGATACCTCTTTGATTTTATCCGTGTATTTCATGACCCTCGTTCTCCAATCCGCTTCCATTACTATTTCATTTGTTTCTTCGTATATCAAGTAGCTGAGTGTGCAGAAATCCAGTTTCAGGGTCCACCTACAGTAGTCCACTTTGACCTTTTCTAGCGCTTTGGAATCTTCGTTTCCGTAAATCTCTGCATCGTCTGCCATGACACCTTTAGCTATATAGTCAAATATGAGCTTGCTCAGGTGGAAGTATCCTGCACACCTTCTTTCTACATCTCCCCAGATACTTCTGCGTTAGACTTCTTCCCTCTTTTAATTACCATCATCTTGATTTTTTCCGTATTAAGTTGTAATATTCTATAATCCAGGAACTTCCTTAGCGTGCTCATCATATCTATCATTGCTTCCCCGTTCTCACCCATCATCGCAATATCATCCGCGTATGCGAATGTCCAAATCCTTTGTTCTCTTATCTTTGTTCCGCCTATTCGTCTTTTTTCCATATTCTCATCCAGTTCTGAGATATATATGTTGAAGAGTATCTGGCTCAAGCTGCATCCTTGTCGTAATCCTTTGGTAACCCAGAATTCGTCTGTACATCCATCTCTTGTTTTTACGCAGCATTTCATCTCTTCGTATATTCTTCATACCCTTTCTATGAGCATCTTACTGTATCCTCTCTTTTCCATGATCTTTCATAGCTTACCTCTGTCCTCTAAATCGAATGCTGCTTTTAGATCCATGAACAGCACATACATCCACTTCCTTCCCCTAATTTTCCTCTGTATAACATGATTTAGCATGTATATGTTGTCCGTTATTGATCTATCTTTTCTGAATCCCGACTGTCCTTCCGGCAGCGTTCTCGTGCTTTCTGTTTCCTTCTCTAGTCTCTCTTTTATGATACCCGCGTATATCTTGTAAGCAGTGGAGAGTATAGAGAACCCTCTGTAGTTTTCTGGCCTTGTTTTATCACCATTTTTATATATCGGGGTAATAGCTGCCGTTTTCCAGTCGTCAGGCATCTCTATGTCTTCCCAAACCTTCTTTATAATTTCCTTCAGTCTCTCCTTTATTTCCTCTCCTCCGTACAGTCATGCCTCATTTGATATCCTATCTATATCTGTAGTTTTTTCTTTTTCAGCTTCTTCCGTTCATTTGCTATTTCTACCTCTGCTAGTTTGTCCTCTGTCCCTTTAACGTCCCTACAAAGTGTTTCACCTCTCCTATCCACCTTTCTCTCCGTGCTTCCTTCTAAGAGGTCCATGAAGTGCTCTTTCCATTTCTGTTTATTTATTTACTGCGTCACTTCCTCTCCCTTTTTCCTACCCTTATTGATATATGTCCATATAACTTTCTCGTTTTTTAGTCCTTTGATCTCCTCTATCTCTTTTAGCTTCCATTTCAGCTTTTTTCCTCATATATAGTCTTCTATTTTCTCCTCTGCTCGATGTAGTCATCTTTTGTTTTTTTGCCTTTTTTTCATTTCTTCACTCATGGCTTTGTTTTTTTCTCTTTTGAATTCCCTATCCCACTATTTAGATTCTCCTACTCTTCCTTGTTTTATCTCTATAATCTTCTTTGTAGTGTGTTTCCGTCCATAACGTTTCTGTGACTTGTTTCTTATCTTCTTTGTTATATGTATTGTCCATACCCTCTGTGTATTTGCTAATGCTTTCGTCGTTCCATACTGTGATTATCTTTTTTTTTTTCCTATTTCATCGTCTGGAGTCTCAGCTTCTAGTCCTGCGACTGTGTGTGCTACTATTTTGATGAGTCGCTGGTTAGAGTCAGTTCTACTTTCTATGTGTATTTTCTTGATTCTTCTCCTCCACTCCGTGTCCATAACCGCAAGGACTATGACCATGCTGCCACTCGGTCATATGTATGTGTATTCCTCGGCCTTATTCCCTGCCATTGAGCCGTTTGCTATGCTCCATCCATAGCTTTCTATCCTTTCTGTCAAGTCTTTTCCGTATTTATTAGTTGTTTTGGCTTTGCTGTTTCTGTATTCAATCTCCCGATTTTCTTTTATGAGTTTCCCTGATCTGCACGTTCTTGCATTGAAATCTCCCATAAGCAAGTTTTCCACATCCCCCAGTTGCTATTCTCAATAATCACTTCCCATTTTTCCTCCATCTTGCCTCTGTTGTAAATCCCTCAGATGTCTAAAACTTTCTCTCTGTACTCTGTTCTTATTCTCGTTCTGATTAGGCCTTCACCTTTTGCTTCTTCTATACTCACTGCTCTATCCTCCATCTGTTTATTATGGCCTATCAGAAATCCGCCTTGTGCTCTCCCTTTTTTTTGTCTCTTGTCGATCCTACTGCTTTCCATATAATCTGTTTTGGCAATTTTTCCATGTATATTTTACTGCCTTTTTCTTTCATCCACGTTTCTTCTAAGCAAACATAGTCTATTTTTGTGATGTATTGCCAAAATTCTATGTCTTTCCCCCATAGCCCTGCAACATTCCAGTATAGTTGGTTCATTACATGGTTACTCTTATGTTTCTTTGCCTTTCCTTTCTTTTCACTGTTCTTTATACTGTCTTTTTCCCCTTTCTTCAGCGTATCGTCTTCTTGTCTTTCTCCAGTTATCGTGTCTATGTCTTGTCTATCTTGTGTGTTTTTCTCCTTCTTATTGTTTTGGTCCCTCCCTTTCGCGTTTGTCTTTCTGTTTTTTTTTTGTATTCCTCGAAAACTAATAATCCGATCAAGTTAAAATGTTGTACAAATAAAGTGCGTATTAATTACTAATTTTCTAGAACTAGAGTTCTAAATATCAAAAAATAAAAAAGTTAAAAATTTTGTAATAAATTTAATAATTTTACGGTTTTTGAAAAATTTTTCCGCTACTAATTTTTTGATCAGTTTATGTAAAAATGAATTTTCTTTGCAATTTTATTAGCTATAATTCTTTTATTGTCACTAGTTTTAAAATTATGACTTTTCATTTTATAACAAAAAAGTAAAAAAGAATGCATTTCGTTAAAATTGTTAATAAAAAACAAACCCTGAATATCATGACTGGCATTTTAAAAAATAAGAATCTACTGATTTTTATACGAAATTTGATATGCATTACTAACTATTTTTTCATGGCAGAAAATTGCTTTATTGCTTGTTATAATATGTAATTATCGAAGTATTTAGAGCGAAGACTTTAATGAATATGATAGTAATATCAAAAGGATGTAAACTCTAAAATTAACTGTCATATACTACAGGGTTAAACAAGAAAAAGGGAATTGGAATGGGTAGAAGGTAATAAATAAAGAACCTTAAAAGTCATCAATGTATTTATAGAGAGACATATTCAAGTAATATAATGCATACGTGCTCTACTTTATCAGTATAAATTAGTGCATATCAAATGTTTTAAGACTATCTTACAATAATGATATATTGGTTATATTTACATATTAACATTTTTGGTTTGTAATATCAGTAAAGTTTCATGCCATTTTATCACATTTAACTGATTCTAACATAATAAATTATTATGAATTGTTTATCTCGTACACTACATAAATATTTCTAAAAATCTAAATTTTTTATATTGGAAACCTTATATTTGTGTTTTCTTTTTACTATATTTACATAATTAACACCTTTAGGAGATGAACTGCGAGTGCATAATTTATTATTCTTAATAATATGTTATTAATTAATTAAAAATAAAAATATTGTTTTAATTATAAACTTTTTATGAATAAATAATTTAAATGATTTAAAGTATAGCTGATTATTATTTAAATAGTACAGGTTATTTAACCTAAAAATAAATTTAAATATAAATATTTTAATAAAACATATTATTTGTGGAAAAATACGAAAAGTTTTAGGAATTAAAATGTTTATTTTAACTTCATAATTTTTTTATACAGTATTTGGATGTTGTTAAAACACACATTGATAAATTAAATTTATTAATATACACAAACATTGTAAAAATAAAAATTTTATGTATTAAAAATATAAAATGAATGATATATATTATAATACGTATAATAAAAAGATAAATTTATAAATGTCATTTTGATTTGCTTTTATAATATATTAAAAGTTGATTTTTCAAAAAATAATCGACAGGTTTCCTTCCTTTCTTTATAAATTATATGACTATAAATATAATTATATTTAAATTAATTTTATTTATTTAAATAGATATTTAAAAATAAAAGCAAGATTAATTCTAACGCGTGCGCGCATGAATGAGGAGTAAAGTTAGCGCCAAAGTAATATTTCAACACTGTATCGTTAAAGCATCTTCTTCACTGGTCCAGGAAACCCGTTAGAGCAACTCTCATTAAATATGCAGAAGCAGAGGGATATCACTTGTACAAACTGGGGCTAGAAGTTTTACCAAATTATAAACAATATATCTTTGTATATTTATAATCTTCTGTCTTCTTCTAATACACACGTGCACACATGCATAAAAATTGTTCGCCTTTCTCATTTGTATTAGGAGTACGCCACCATATTCTATATTATAAATGTCAGAGTTCTTATTTCTGAATTTTGAACTGTATGCTTTAAGAGCAGATATCTCATACTTTTATTATAATTAATATATATTTTTAAAAAAATCAGTTTTGCTCATAATATTCATAAAATTACTTTTCTTGATACCTTCAGTAATTAATTTAAAGATTCAAGCTCATCACCGTCGTTGACTATTATATTTCGATAAATTTTTTGAATTAAAAATATTGTCGCTATTAAATTATTTTAAAAAAAAAATAATTTAATTTCGTTTTTTCTATGATTAAATTTTGAATATTTTTTATTAATTTGATATATGCTTAAAAATAAAAAAAAAATTGATAATCAGAAGTAAAAACATATTGTTGAATAAAAAAAAATATTTTATTGTTATACTTATGAATATTTGTATGTAAAAATGCCATCTTAAAATCAGAATAAAAAATAAATCATAATATAGAAATTAAAAAAAAGATATTAGGATTTACTTTCAACAAAAAATATAAATAAATAAAAATTAAATCAATAAATAGAAGAGTCGGTGCTATAAGAAAAAGCAGTTTCAGTTTTTAATTATTAGGCTAAAAATATTTGGTCTTATGATATGGACGAGCATAATTACATTGAACTTTGATTTTGAACCTATAAAAATTTTATGAGAAAATATAAATCAATTATCAATTTTAAATTATTTCACAATCTACAAATAATTCTCTTTTTATTTTAGAAGAATTGATGTAGGCAAAGAGTCAAAGTTTTTCTGATTTTCCATCTCATATTAACATAAAAAAACCAAATCATAAAATTCCTTTAAATAGATTGATTTTTGTTTATGCAACAGATTATAATTCAATTTCTCTTTTCCATTTCTTATATCTCACATTTCTTTTTTTGGTCCAACATTCTATTTAATTTAAATATTACATTTATCATTCATTATTAAAAAAATATATTCTTTGAAAAATAAAAAATTAAGCAGTTAAAATATTAGGGGATTAAATATTTTAATAATTTTAATCTTTAATAGGAAAATCCAAATATATTAATATAAATTCAAAATAATTGAAGCATTTTATAGATGTATTACAAATTAATTCCATATTATTTAATTCAAATAAATGCATTGAAAATAAATTAAAATAAAATTTTAATATTTAATTTTTGGATAAACATTACGTATTGAGAAAAAAAAACTATTCATGACATATTGTTTTTAATTGCAAGAAATGCAGTTTTTTTTTCTTTTTACTTAATTTTAACTCAATTTTTATTATAATTATCATTAATGTGTAAAAAATAAATTTTGTGTACGAGTTATTTTTTATTTATAAATAAAATCATTCATTTAAAATTATTTATACATGCATATGTAAATATACTCAATATCTGTTTATCGAGTCATAATTCACTAGTGATTTATATGAAAAAAGTATTATAATTGTAATATGGTGCTTATACCTGAAGTGCATATCTACCTGTGATATATATGTAAGTACGAGGTGTATGTAGCCGCGGTGTATAACCGGACTAACTTTATCCCATCTTTATCGATACAATAGAAGGTATTATGAAAAACAATGCGAGATAGTTTTAAGTTTAAGTTTAAGATTCAGTTTTTATTCGTCCTCCATTGCAATTGTGCATACGAATAAGTAATTGTAAGAATATCATGTAAATTGTCTTGTTTTTAATTTAATATATTTATACTCTTGTTATCGATCGTTTAATCATTTTATCCCTATCCTATATAATTACTAAACAAAATTAAGTTTCTTTAGTAATATAATTTTGTTTTTATTAGTACTTTTTCTACTTACCTACTACACATTAGATGTTAAAGACTATATAAATTTGAAGTTTACGAGAGAATAAAAGAGAGAAATATGGATATAAAAAGTGACAAACAAAAATGAGAAAGGTAGAAAAACGGAGAATTTAATTTTCAGTTTGGTTTTGCTTTGCGTATATATAGTTGTGAACAATGGAATACGTATAGTTAAAATATAAAATTTTAAGTGAATGATTTTCTGACACTATTATCTTAACACAATAGAAATAAATGAATAATAAATAAATAAAATTTAATTAAATATTCAAATCTAATTAATATAAATGTTGATAAAATTATTAGTAATATGATATATTTATAAAATATATGTCGTATAGTTAATATTTTAATTTTATATATATTAGGATAATCATAATAATAATATTGTACAATTTTTTTAACTGTAAAAAATATTATATCAATAATTTTTATTATTAATAATAAACATATTGTTATTATGAATATATAAAAAAATCATATTAAAAATATTACTTTATCAATATTTAAAAAATATAGGTTATAGTGAATAATCTGTGTTTGGAGCATTTTTCCGTCTCGTGCATTTTTACTTTGTGAAAAGTGAAAGTGCACGGAAATTTCCGAATTTGTGTAAATACTGGGAGGGGGGACAGGCCCGGAAAAGAATTTTGACCTGCGTGGGGTCCGATGCGGAGGAGAATATTCAAATCTCTTTGCGACGTCGCGCCTAATGCACTTGCTTGCATTTTCGCCTGATTTTCTTGTTGTTTTCTTACTCTCGTGCGTGAAAGTCTTTTTGATTTCGTGCGTTGCGTAGATGTTTTGATTGTCGTGTCTCGTGTGAGACGTCTGATGGATCCAGAAGCCCGGGACCTATCGCTCCCTTGTTTCCACGGCGGCATCCGATGATCTTCTCCTGGGTGGGAGCTGACGAGCACCAGGACCGCCCCGCTTCTTGCAGCTCGTCTATCGCCGCGCCCGCTGCTTCTAGCTCTTGTTCGAGCTGCCGCCTGCGAGCGCGGACTATCTCGCGTGCGTAAAGCACAATTGTAAGTTTTTTTATATTTTCATTGAGTGACGCATCCGAGGCTTTTTCCCCCCGTCAGGGGGAAAAGCCTAGGGGATTTTTATGTCGTGTCAATAAATCGTATTTTATTTATTCTATCGCGAATCTGTGTATTATTAAGTTTCAACCCAGCAGCAAATTTTCCTCTCCCTCACTCCTTAATAATTCATAATAATTCATAAATTAATATAAAATTTAATTTAATTGTATAGTTGAGATAAGTCTCAAACAATCTGTATACCAAAAATAATAAATACGATTTTAAAAGATATTTTTATTCAAACAAAACAAACACAAGTATTGATTTTCAAATATGAATATTTCTAGCTTATTAACTGAACTTTCATTAGCTATATCATTAATTATATACATTTATATTACCCTAATTATATTAAGTATATTTTAATTAATTAATTTAAATTTAATGCAGTTCTGAATATTAATTATACAATTTAAATTGTGTACGCATAATAATTTGTATAAATGAATTTGTAATGCTCTTTCTAGAATTTTAATATAATATCAAAATAATATTTATATTAAAAATGTATGAATAGCTCAGAAGTAAATTTCTTTTAATAACTAAAAATCATGCAAATTTCGTTTAACTAACATTTCTTGTTTTACTTATGATGCACCTACATCGTGTTTTAATAGTTAAAAAATGTTAGCAAATAGATCAGTGGTGCTTAATCAATATATGATTGATGTTGATTTAAAAAAATATGGCTTTACTATACAAGTAATTGAAAAATAAAATTTTTTTCAAACATAAAAATCTTTCTGACTCAAATCGGAGTTGTAATGCTTGTAAACTCCAATATAAAGTACTTTTAAATTTATTATTTATTATATAGTTATATTTACTAAGCTATTTAGAATTCTTTGTTATATTTAATTTAGAAAAAAGAAAAATCATTTTTTTATATTTAATATTTACTTTAATAATTTATAATGCATTAATATCATTAAAGAATATTTTTCGTTTGAATTAATTATATGATAAAATGTATCTATTTAGGTGCGAATAATAATAAAAACAATGTTACTGGTACACCAACAGTTCAACAAGATAATTTCTGGTTTATTTTAAGACTTTTTATTTACATAAAAAAATACTATATTTTACGAATTTTAACGAAATACAAATTCATTTTGATATAATAAATACATATATATATCCTGATTAAAAATAGATTTTTTATAAATTAATGCACAATAATTGTTGCCGAGTCAAAATTTATTAAAGAATATCAATGTGGAAATGTATTTATATTTAATAAACACCAACTGAATCTAGTTCTCTTCCTTATTATATTACCAATTAAAGTTTTAAGTATTCTCTTGATATTAATAGATATTTTTATAATTATTTTCCGTTTTAAAAATTAAAACATTCCTTTAATCTTTTTTGTATTTATGATTTTATAAATATAATTTAATAATTAATTAATTAAATAATTCTTTGTATATTATTTTTGTTTAATAATACTTGTAGAAGAGAAAAGTTTCATTCTTCAATACGTGTTTCAAGAAATTTGTTACAGCTAATTTTATAGACAGCAACCGATTTGTTTGTAGAGTTGTTGTCTGCAGTATGTCAATGTGACTTACTTTTATTAATAATAGGTAATCTATGTGTACTGTTTGCTTTAATACTATTAGAACATTGTGAAAAAAGTCTTTGTTAGTGTTTGCATATTAATTGAATGTACTAGTTTGTATCTCGATATTGTTAAGCTTTACATTATTAATAAAAAATGTTATCGTTTTCTTTGTTACTATGTAATTGATTGCAATTATTTGTTTATAATTGTAAATCATTTGATCTTGTTATGTTGTCTCTCTTTTTTATCATTCATTAATTTATATAGATGTATTGTAACATTAAATTTAAAAATAATATGGAATTTAATACTTTGCCGTCTTCTGCTTCGATTTCGTTGTGGATTGCATTTCCCTTGATTTTGTTAGTATCTGTTCATGTACATAGGTTCAACTAAATATTTGTGATATATGGTTTCCACAATTTTTTAAAAATATTAATTTTTTAATGAAAAATGTGCTCTGATATACACAAAGGCATCTATATGAAATATAGATCAGATATTTGAGTTTAACCCAGGGATGGCGGCAGGTATGAGGTCTCTCTGATGTACCATAAATAATGCACCTTAAGAGCCCACGTGCATAAAGATCATTTATATTTGATAAAAGGAAAATTGACACTACAATTGAGAGTATTTTCTAGTTCAAATGTGGATAGACTATATGCATAAAAAAGGTTGAAACCGTTAATATAAGAGAATCGTCTTGTAAATTAAAACAATATAAATTGGATTTTATATGCTTTTTTTCCAAGGAAGACTTTTTTACACAGGCAATAATACTAAGGTATTTATATAAAATAATACTATATATAAATATGAAAACTGTCGGGCCTTTAAAAAAATTTTTCCAATGGGATATAAATTCTCAATGACTTAAAATTTATTAAAAACATAAAACAAAAAAAAAACAAAAAACAATAAAGATCTAAAAGGAGTAACAATACCGAAATATGAAAAAGGATAGTTGATAAAATATAAAAATGTTAATCTAATATAACTCTGGTTAATATATATATATATAATTTTGGTATAGATAACGGATTTAGTTGCAGTTTAAAAGTTGAAATGTATTGATTTTTTATTAAGTTAAGTAATTTAAAATATATTTATAAAAAATGCGTATATATTAATTTTTAAAATAAATATTTCTTTCTTTCTAACTTTCATCTATTAGAATGATGATAATTTTGTATTGGTATGTATGGTTGTACTGATATGTATTAGTTAAACGGTGTGTGTCTTTTTAAGTTTTGAATTATCAAATAATCATAATTTCAACCAATGTGAGGTATGTGACGAATTTATATTTGAAGAAGTTATCTATAATTCTTTTTCTTTATATCTACTTCTTCAATATATAATTATATTTAGAAGAAGTTATTATTAATAATTTTGGATATCAATTATTGATTCATCAAGGTAATTATCAATGTTTCAAAAATTATTCGAATTATGATTAAATATACATTCATCGTATTATAAGGTAAGAATTATACTATATAATTATTATATCATTATGAAATATTTAATCTTTATTTATATATAATTATATGAAATGGACAAGTAATGTAGATGAGTTTTAAAAGAATGGTCATTTTATTGTATTTATGAATTAAAGTAATTTATTATGTTGCTATTTGAATAAAAGAAGTTATTTTAATATTAAAATTAAAATTAGATTAATGGATAAAAATGAAAAATGAAAAAGTGAAGCAGTGATGACCAAATATTAATATAATTATTTATGATATTAATTTATTATAAATAAAATATCTATTAATATTAGAATCGAAATTCGTGTCGTAGTATTGTATTGGTTGTGATGATATTAAAAATATTATATCTAACCTAAAAAGAAAATGATAATATTTGTTATGATAAATTAAATTAAATATTTTATTGATATAAATATTGAATAATTGTTGTTAATTTTAAGTAATATTTATTTATCTTTATTTTATTTACTCACGAATTCGATGAGTAGAAAATATATATTTAGAATAATGATTTTTATTAATTTTTACCAATTTGTCAACATGCGGCTCGTGTTTTGCTTTCGGTTCAATGTATTAGCGGAAGTCTTGTTAGTGTAGACGGCGCTTAAGTTGTTGAATTGAAGTGAGACAGATAGAGGCGCGAATATGTATTTCAATATATATATATATATATATATTAAAATGCATTATTGAATTGATGTAAGTGCTAACAATAACATCCAACACCGTCGGACATCACCGTATACACCCCAGTGCAATCCGGTGGAACGTACCAACCGAGTTATCAAGACGATGATAACTCAGTACGTCAATAAAGACCACCAGAACTGGGATAAGAACCTGAAGGAACTGGCCTTCGCGTACAACACCGCGCAGTCCTCGTCCACAGGATTTACCCCTGCCCTGCTGAATCATGGCAGAGAGTTAGTACACCCGGGTGCCCTCTATCAGGAGGTTGATCACACCCCAAAGTGTACCCTGCAAGGACGCCTCGATAAAATGGAGGAAGCGCTGCGAAAAGCCAAGGAAAATATGGCGGCCAGTTTCCAAAAGCAGAGTCAATACTACAATGCTAGGCGGCGCCAGTGGAAGCCCCAGATAGGCGACCAGGTACTGGTAAAGAGCCACCTACTCTTGGATAAAGCGAAGAACATCAACGCCAAACTTGCTCCGAAATATGTTGGACCCTTCGAAATCAGCGAACAGCTGTCCCCGGTTATCTTCAAGGTACTGGAGCGGGGTAAGGAAAAGAGGGTCCACATCCAGGATCTGAAGCCCTACCAGATGCGGAATGACTCATGAAGCAGTCACCAGGGGGAGGTTTACTTCCCAAAACGGGCCGGTAGTGCCTAAACACGCCGCATGGACTTCAGCGCCGTCTCTTAGGTATAAAGAGGCGAGCACGACAGGAGCAAGGACATTCTGAGATCTTGACTCAAGCATACCAGTTCAAACGAGGCAATGAGTTCAATAGATCACCCTCTACGGGGGCTAATAGCCCTCCAAGGCTATCCCGGCACCCTTCAAATCAGGGCCGGACGACACGCCTGTAAGGCATACATCGACACGGGGTACCAAATCACCATGATCACCCCAGCACTGGCCAACCTCCTCCGATCAGATGAACTTGGAGAGGAGATCCACGGTCCAGCAACATTGGAGCTGGGCATCCTGCAACGGCACACGATGCATACGGAAGGAGTGATGTACATGCGCTGTTGCATTGAAGGGTACAATCTGCTGCGGAAGGTAGCTGTGGTTCAAGGCCTTCCGAGCAGTATGGTCGTGGGAGCGGACCTGGTCATCGCGGTGGAAAAACTCCGCCGTGAAGAAGAACAACGAGAGGCATCTTTCCAACTGATGCGAACATGGAGGGAGCGGTACGAGGCGTTCCGCACTTCATCAAGCTCAAGTTCATCAAGCTCGTCGAGCGGAGAATCCAGCGAGGATCCTCCACCGAGTTATCACTCGGAAGCGTAGACATAAGCATCGACATAAGCGTAGGAATAAGCGTAGATATAAGCCTAGTTGTAAGCTTAGTATTGTCAGAACCGGTTAGGATTAAGACTAGTTTCTAAGTTGCGAAAAAAAAAAAAAAAAAAAAAAAAAAAAAAAAAAAAAAAAAAAAAAAAAAGAAGAAGAAAAAAAAAAAATAATAATAATAATACATATAATATAGCCTTAAGCTTTAGTCATAAGAAAAACTAACAAATAAGTTTAGTCGTAAGGCTAGTATAGGCAAAGCTAGCATAAGTTAGGGTAAGAGGAAAATCGGCGATACTCCCCCGCTCAGCAACTACACCCGCCGGGTGCCCGGGGGAAACTGATTTTCTCAGCGCGCGCAAGGGGGCACGAGCCTGGCCCGGCGCGCCCCCACCCTCAACCCTTCGGTCGCGCGCCGGCGGAAAACTCTCAGCCGCGGCCGCGCGAAAAGCCGACAAATATTTCCGGGAAATTCTCGGCCGCCGAAGGAAAACAATCGGTCGGGGCCGGAAAGCAAGCGACTATTAAAACAGTCGTTATACAACGATGTCGACACCCTTAACGCAAGAAGACGTGCGACTAAGAATCCGGGCGCGGCAGGAGAGAAGACGCCTGATCCTCCTGGGGGAGGTTCCACCAAGAAAGGCAACAGCACCTCGGCGCCCCTACGCACCACCAAGGAGGCCCAAGGCGATCCAGGGCCCTCCTAGGGAGCCACCCAGGATCCAGGGGGCGAGCGGATCCGCAGCGGGTCCCCCCGCCCACCCTCCTGGCCATAGTAGCGTACCCCGGCGGCCGCCCCGGGTGTCCAGGGTGGTGCTGAACACCGGCACCCCACTGCGGAGGACGTCACCGCGGACAGCAAAGGTGACCCCGTCGCGGAGGACATCCCCACGGACGATCACTCCGTCGCGGAAGGACCGCGGTATCCGGGTCCGGGATGCCGCAACGCAAACGGGAAAGGGGTCGTCGGTGATCCACCTACCGAGCGGCGACTTGGTGTTTTACGCCAATCAACCGCTGTAAGGGTAAGTTTTTAATTAATTAAAAACTTATTTTCGCGGGGGGGAAGTGTGAGGCAAAAGCCTCACTACGCGCTTGGTTCCGGGAACCAAGCGCGCGCGCCGTGAGAGAGAAAGAGACAAGGGATTTTTGCCCTCTCTCCACGGCGACTGGGCCCGCCCGCACGGCGCGCCCGCGGCCGCCTACGAGCGGGGACTCGGTCCGCCCGCACCTCGCGCCCGCAGCCGCCTCCGAGCGAAGCTGCGGCGGGCCCGAGTCGGCGCAGAGCCGAATTCGCCCGAGTGGGTTTTCGTTCTCTCTCGGGCGCGCAGCAGCGCGCTAGTGCGCTCCGTCACTCGCACGGGCGAGGACGGAGGATAGCCGCTGCTCCGTCACTCCCATACGCTGCCCGATCAGGCGCTCCCGTACTAATTAAACTGGAGTTGCCGCCGACTCGCGGGCAGCATATAAAAGGGGGTCGCGGAGCAAGCTAAGGACGACTTGAACAGTGGTCCAGCTCATGGATTAAACTCAGTAAAGCGCCCGAAAACTAATAAATGGTTTTTAACATTCCTTTTTTAGGAATACAATCATTCTTAAAACCCTTCTTCTTCCTTTTTTAGGGGGAAGCTACGGTATGACGTCCACGGATGACACCGTCACCAATACCCTTTTTTAGTGTAAAGATGGGAAAATAAACGGTGTTGCTTAATTAAAAAGCCTGGCGTTTTATTCAAAAAGGCTCCTTTTCCCCTCCTCCCTATGTTTGTCTACAGGTGAGGGGCAACCTACCCTGGCTCCGGCGAGCCACCTCCGGGCAGGAGCCCGAGTGCAACCCCAGTAAGGGGGTTCCTTCGTCACAATTAAATAGTATTATTGTTTATACTGGAAAAAAATAGACAAATTTTATAATATATATATATATATATTGATAATAATATTCATTTAAAGGAGAATCTCTACATATAATTATAATTACTAACAATATTGGACTATTATTATTATATTTGAAAATTGTAAATAAAATACTACAATATAAGGTAAGATCTTCATATAATTATTTTATATAATTTAATAAATATTAAAATATTATTTTAAATATTTATTTATTTGCTGTGTTAGAAAGGGTTTTGAAATTGGCCCGAAATATCAAATTTTGGCGCAGAATTTCCCCTGATAATAATTATTTTTATTATATAATATTTTGTTGAGAAGTGTTGTTAATAAATAATTTATTTATTATAATTAAGTGAAGTGTAGTAACAAATCAGTAATTAATAATACAGTTGCGGAAAGTTGGTTTTAATTAATTTGCAAAAATTAATTTGAATAAACTTACTGTATTACATGGTTTAAGAAAATATTGTATCTCGACGGTATATATATAGAGTAAACAAACCCGGATCTTTTCAGTGACATTGGTAGTGATTATTATTAAAGTTAAATCATATTAACAATTAAATATTGTACGTTGCCGGGAATTACAACGTTGCAGGTATGAAATGATATTTTTCAAAAATTACTCTAATGATTATAAAAGATGATCACTTAATTCGCTCAGGAGCGGTTTTGATATGTACCGTATCTTTTAGCCAAGATACGGTATATTAAGAAGTATATTAATTATTAACTATGTTTACATGCTTTAGTGTACGTTTAGTGTCTATATGGATACATATTTTTACAGATTGACGTTGTAAATCTTTTCAATTTTATTTCAATTATCTCACGTATGTGTAGCTCGTGTTTTTCATAACTCCGCACATTTCCCTACATTTTTTCCTATTTATGTAGTTCATGACTACCCGACTCCACACTAAATTTCTACAAGCCTTCTAAATTCCCTAAATATAAATATTATATTTTAATTAGTATAAATTATTTTGGTTATAAAATTTTTAACTAGAAAATGTCAAAAGATGACTTAAGTATTGTAATAATTTTAAAAATTATTAAAGTATATGAATAAAATAATTCATAAGATAGTTTTATATTCTGCTTAAGTAATATAAACATATAAAAATTCAAATAATTAGTGTATAAATTTTTCTATTAAAACTTAATTACGATTATATGAAGAAGAACTATAATTATATTACAAAACAGAATATATTGTATAAATTTTTTTTATAAATTATTATGTAAAATTTTCATATTTAATTTTCATATATTTTCATATATTTTCATATATTAAAAATATGACAAATAACTCTGAAAATGTAATTTAGAAAATTAATGTAATCATTTCTGATGCTTAAGCATATTTGCCACATTTGTTTTTTCGGTAATGTTTACAAAACAAACTTTAGTTTAATGAGATAACTTCATGATTTTTTAAGGGTTTTAACATCAGCTTTGACAGCTTAATGAGAAAATTTCGATCGATAAATACTTTGTACAGTTTTTCTTGACATTTTTCCTCATAATTAAACTGAAAGAAAACTTAAGTAAATTTAAAATTTTTTAAAAATAATAAAGCATTATTATACTTCATAGTAAAATTTATTGATTGTACTATTTTTATTCTACAAGTAATATGTATAGTTAATTTTTTTAATTTTAAAAATATTTAATATGCATAAAAAAAATCATAATTTCAATTTAAATGAATATTTTGTTATTCATATACTGTTATTATTCCATAAACTATAAAAGATAATTGTAAACCAAATTATAAACAAATAAAAACAACATGGTTTTCTAGTTATTATTGATTTCAAATTAAAATTAATAAATTTAAATAAATAAATGAGGTAAAAAAAAATATTGTAAAATACAAATATTATTATTATATAATACCTTACACTATAATTATGATATGTCATTATTTTTTGTACACAATGTAGTTATAGTTATTTTATAATTTATTAATAGAATTATATTTAAATTAAAAATATTATAATTCTATATGTATTTCAAAATTAATAATTATACTTAAAAAGTAAATTTATAAAATATACAAAAGATTATCTAAAATCTTGATAATTAAAATAATTTTAAATATATAATTCGATAACAGAGTATATTTTACAAATAGTAAAATAAAATTAAATACTTTAATAAAAATAAATCACTTTTTATATTTATCTTTTATCAAGAATTATTTTATATTGTTTTTTTTTTATTTATTACTGCTGTGACGAGACGGCTCGGTTCGCCCTTCACGCGTGAAGGGCAGAGTCGAGCTATCGTCGAAGATAAGAGATATATTTCGCCGGGACAAGCAACATCTGGTCTGCCAGGGATTCAAAATGTTGCTCACAAGGTGTCATAAATAAAAAAATACGTTTTTAAATAAATAAATATCACCGGGAAGGTGTCGTTTAATAAAAAAAACCATTTACATAAATAGATACAATTTCAACGACATGTTAATATTTCGTATTTCATTTCTAGTCTTAATGGCCGTAGCAGGGGTCGTATACATAAACAATAATAAGGTCGACCCGGATACACAAAATCTCGCAGACTATCCGAAATCCGAGTAATTATCTTAAATAATTACTTAACAAACTTTATATACGCACAGAGGTATATACACGCAAAGAGACGCGGATAGATTACCGATTTCGATTCGTAACTTTTCTGTTGTTGAACAACACACAAATAAATAAATTACAATACGTGACGGGAAAGGAAAGATACCGGATGGCTCAATATATGGCAACGGTATCCTACGCAAGGTTAACGGAAACAAGACAAACTCCTAGTGCCACAGGGGATACAGCCCACGAGCCAAGGTTGCAAATGTTTAATACAAATGGTAAATTTGCAGCGGACGGAAATTTACACATTTGCCGGAAAATATCGAGCCATGTGCAATTTTCATTAAAAATTACAGGACGAGCAATCGAGTAGAATTGCTTAACAATTAAGTTAGTGGATAATCTTGACCCGCAACGCGGGGAGCAATCTAAATACGAAAACGAGCAATCAAATAGAATTACTTAACAATGATTTTTCGGGGTCGTTGACCCGCAACACAAAGAGCAATTCTCGAGATGTATTGCTCCGCGAGTTTCAGAAAAATTACAAAACCAAAACGGAATCAAGCAATAAAAGAAAGCAATTGCTTGACAACTTCCAGACAGAGGGGTACGGCGACGAAAACAATACGGACAGTTAGGGGATCGGGTATCGTGCGGATGCAATATTACGTAATCGCAATATTGCTTCCAATTATGCAATATTGCGCAATCGCAATATTGCTTCTAGGTTGCGCAGGAACCTTACTCGGCTGAAAGGGAAGGATAAAGGGATTATCGAAAATCCTACTGCCCTTTATCAGAGAATTGAGTTGACACGAAAGCGTGTACGACTCGGAGGTTTTTATCGCCAAGATAACGTGACGATAGAAAATTTGGATCGGATTGCTGCCACGATAACGTGAACAGCGGGATTATCTTAGGAGAGGAGGTGGTCGGTAAAAAGCTGGAAAGGTTCTGCTTCCGAGTCAAGCGCTCCGAGATGCCACATCATCTCGGTTACTCGGCGCTGAAGATGCGCAGCCGCTGCTGCGCGGTAAACGAGAGCGCCAATTCGTCGTGACGCGGTGGTCCGCGGGGGGCCTTAATGATTGAAGTCTCGAGAGGAGGCATGCAACCTTCTCGAAACTTCTAACAACGAGGTGTCTCGTTGCACTGCGATATGAAATATCAGAATCTAAAATAATTAAAACATCTTGAAGTTTAAATGTTTCGATATATTGATTCGTTATTGTGTTTTAATCACATGAATATTTTCAATCAAAATTTCAATTTAATTTTTGATGAAACATACTCTGCTAGAATATTGGTTTTACAGTCAATTTATATTGAATAAAAAATTTTTAATAGTCGAAAGAAAAACCAAAGAATACTTAAATATTACTTTCTGACAGTTTAATTCGATCAATAATAAAACTATTAACGTATATTCTATAAAACCTAAAAATATTCTTAAAAAGTAATTAACACTTCACAATTTTAATTCTTATTAACATTTAAATCTTATATAATAAAAATTTGGAATGCTAATTGTGCTACAACCATATTCATTAAAAAATAAAATTTTGTAATAATAAAATAAATATAATATTAAGGAAATATAATTTACATTAATATTTCTTTTTACAATCTTTCTCTAAAAAAAATAATAACACTTCATTTTAATAAATTTTTAATACAAGATTACTAATTTAAAAAAAATAGAAGAATGTTGCATAAAACATTTTTACAAAAATAAATTATATTGAGCAAAACTCGTTTCTATATTCAATTATATTATATAGTATAATAAATTTATAAATTAATAATTGTATATTCATCATATAACTTTCAATCAAAATAAATTAAATAATTTTTGAGATGTATTCTTCGCAATAAAAAATGACTTTAGATAAAATGATATATATTTGTATGAAAAATGAAATACAAAAATAACTAATAAATAAGTTATGTGTGCTACCCGAGTTAGGCCTACGAAAAAAAGCGAGCTTTGTTTATAAGACATTTTATTTATTAGAAAAAAAGATACATCTTAAAATATTATATCGGTACAGGTATTTCGTAATAAATATGAATATTGTATTTTTTAAATGTATTACAGATTTATATGTTTGAATATCATTCCTATTGTTATGTATCAAAATATTATAAAAATATAAATAAACATAATATTGATTTTATCATAGAATTTTAGAATTTATTCAAACATCAAATACAGAGTTTTAAAAATTTACAATAATTCATTTTTATATAGAAATTTTCTAGAACTTATCGTAAATAAAACAGTCTAAATAAATTATATAAAATTATTATTTGGAAAACAAATTCTAAACCAATTAATAATAGCAATAATAATAATATATCAAGTTTAAATTATATTACTTCATTCTTATTAGTTATATGTGGTTATTGAAGAATTTGTCGAGATATCTTTTCTAGGTTTGAAAAAAAGAGATGAGTCTGATAAAGTCCACTTAATAGTATTTGTCACCATTTCAAACAAATTTTAGTGTATGAAAGCTTGAAGTTCCTCGTTTGTCTTTTTTGGCTTTTTGGCTTCTCCATGCATAGAATACTTTAATGAAAAATAATAATAATAATGGTTTTAATGAAATTTAGATGATGAATATTTAGATACACTAGTGGTATAAATGACAGTTTGATATTACGATCCACTTTTAGAAATTAAATTGATAGTAGTTCTATTGAATTTGTCTTACTAAGGAGCCTATTCGTGTTTTTTGCAATTATAACTTTTTCATGATTTTAGGCTTTTAACTTTTTAACTTTTGATTTTTCCTTTATTCATTTATATATTATAACGTATATTTTTAAAAATGAATTAAACTTTTTATTTTTCAAATATGTGAAAAATTTTTTATTAAAATTTTTAGATGTTATATAATTTTTATATAGTAAAATGTGTAAAGCTGTGTATTGTTATAAAACAATCCAGACATCACTTACTATTACCTATTCGAATTCACGCTGTAATCGAGACACGTGTAGTATAAATTAAGTATAAGTGTGAGAAATAATATATGTTTATTGATTTTAACAAGTATTTTTCCGATTGTTATGTGTCGGTCGATGATCTTAAATGGGGATTTTTCGAAATAACGAATCAGGATCAACGATTTGCAAGCACTGAACGAAAGAAGAGCTTGTTTTCGATTATAAACCAATAATAATATTTTTGGAAATAAATACAAATAAAGGACTGTATTTATTGGGTAGAAAATAAAAGTAAAAAGGTGAGGCGAAAATGATTTTTCGGTGATGAGAAGCTCTCACCATTATTAATTAGATTCTTGTGCTGAAAAGTATAAAGATAGTGATTTTTAATAGAGAATAATATAAAAATTATTAGAGTTTAGAATCGAAGTATGAAGTTAATACATATTTAATAGTCAAGGTAGTGAAGTGATACATAAAATAAAATATTATTGTTATATACATTAAGAGTGTCATTGATTAAATATATATAAAAATATATATATATATATATATTTCTGAAGAGAGTGCCACTAATTAAATATATATAATTACGTACAACTATGTATCAAGAGATAACATAATATGAATTATTAAAATTTGGAAATTAAGGAGAGAAATAAAGGTCTATTAAAAATCTAATTATAAAATTAATCATAACTCATATTAATTATATACACGCTTTATGCATCTAAAGAAAAGTAAGATTTTAAATTATTAAAATAATCGTCATTTATTTTTGTGAAATATTTATATTAAAAATTTCAATAAATAAGAATTTGGAGTAGTGTCAACCTTAGGCCGTAGATTCGTCGGTTCGGAATAGCAGAATGCTTTCTTAATAGCAGAAGCCGGTCCCGATTTTTATTTTATAAAATAATTTATGATACGTGTATTAATTTATCAAATTACGAAAGGTTAGTGTAGTAAATAAGTGCTGAAAATTATTTAGAATTTTGGTGAAATTTAAATAAAAATATAAATTAATTAAATTGTACAATTGTGTTTAATTTTAACAAAATAATATAGTGTTATAAATGATGAAATTGTAGTTTGATGAAACTGATGAAAGTTATTGATCTATTTAGAGTTTTTTGTGCCATGATATATTATATACATATAAAATTTTCTACATAATTTAAAATTAAAAATGACTAATATTTATTTATATGTAAAATTCACTTGTAACATAATAAAAATAAGTTTTTATTATAAAATGAAATTTTGCTTTCTTATCAAATTGTCATATTTCAATATGAAATATTTATTATTGTAAACAGCAATACGTTTTTTGAAAATAAAAACTAAGATACATTTAGTATATTTTAATAATTTTGCGTATAGTAAATAAAACAGTATTCTTTAATAATAGTATATAACTGAAATTTTATATATACATAAAAAATGTAAATTTACAAAATTATAATCAACAAAGTAATTTAAAAAAATTAATATTAACAATCAGTATTTGACGATCGATAACTTAAAATTAAATATTAACTTACAATAAATCTTAAAATTAAACATAAACATAAAATTTAACGTAAGTTAAAATTTTAATTAATATGTTATAAATAAATATTATCTACAACATTCATTTTTACATTCATTTAATATTTCAGTAACATATACTAATTTATTTAAATTAATCATATCTAAAAAGCGAAGCTCACTTGTTGATTAAATGATTGAATTATAAAGTAAGTGCCAATGATTCAAACCGTCATATTTATACGCACTATAAAATACTCTTTATATATATTTTATATAAATATTATATAAAATATATATAAAGTGTATACGCACTATATCATACTTACTGCCTACCAGAAAGATGAATCTTATTAATTTTTAGAACTCATCTTCATTGTTATATTTTTATTTTTTAAGATTTAAAATTTTATAATTATTTTATAATTTTATAATTATTTTACAATTTTATAATTATTTTATAAATTTTATAATTGATTTTTTATAACAGAAAAGACAATTTTATTTATTTAGCATAACTACAAGTTTATGAATAGCCCTGTAATTATAAGTTATTATTTTTCATTCATTTAAAATATTTACTTAATATATTTTTAGAATATATTAAAATATTGATGTAAAGAGATATAATATCCACTATATTTTTTTAGAAAAATAAAGTAGAAAAGAATTTAAAATTAAAATATCTTTGTCTTTTTAACTAGTGCAATTTTACAAAAAAATGAAAATCACATAACTTATCTTTGGCTTTAGAAAATGATAAATTTTAAATTTCTAATATAGTATTTTCTGACTAGCTCCAAGAGTTTTGAATTACTTAATTATTTTGAATTGAAATAAAGATTAAATATACACAGATTTATACGTTTTACTATAGAAATTTTATAGTAATTTTTTAATAAACTTATTTTATTTTTAAATGTATTTTTTTAAGTAGAGTATAAAAAATTACTACTATATTTTATATAAAATTATTTTATGTTATCTTCGTCAGTATTTATATACAATTGTATTTATATTGAATTTTTCGATTTCTACACCATATTCTACTGTTACGGCAGCAGCCGAACGAATCTTTATTTATAAATTTTTTTATTAAAACAAAAAACGAATTTAGAATAGTTATAATTTATAATTTAATATATAATCTATAAATAATTTAATATATAATATTTAATACATAATATATAATATATAATAATTTAATATATAATAATAATATATAATTATAATTTAATAATATATAATTTAGGGAAAGTTATAAAAAAAAAATATAATAAATTTTTAAAATTGAAAGAAAAAAAAATACAATAAAATTTTTTTTATAAATAATTTTATATTATAATAATAATAATAATAATTGGAAATAATGACAAATTTAATCGATAAAAATTTTTCATAATAATATTTAAATATAAAAGAAAAGAAAATGAAAGAAAATAAAAGATTTTAGATATATTATTAATAATCATAATAATAATAATAATAGTTAGTAAAATAAGTTAGTAATATATAATGTAAAAATAATATTAAATAAGTTAATATTAAGTAATAACATTAAATAAAAAAGGTAATAATAATTAATAAAATAAGTAATAATAATACTTAATTAATATTAAGCAATAATATTAATAGTATTAATAATAAAGTATTAAAAAGAAATATAAATAGCATTACAAATAAGTTACCATTGTACTTTTTCAATATAATGGGGAAGAAAGAAGGAAAGAAAAAAAATATAAAATAAGTCGAATAATAAGAAATTAATCAAAACTAACTAAAATCCCAATTAAGAAATTGAACCTAAACATAGAAAACAAAACAAATAAAGACACTCGCTAACACTCATAAAAAAAAACAGTACAAATCAAAAATAAACAGAAATTCTAAAATAAAATAAAATTATATATCTATCCTCTCTCTCTAACTAATAGGAAAATTTTAAGGAGCCTAAAAAGTGTCACTGGGCAAGAAAGTCAGAAAGTGACCAGAGAAAGGTATAGCAAAAAACTCTATGTAAAAAAAAGGGTCTATCTAACCCTATGTAAAAAAAACTGAGACAATGAAAACAAGGAAAATTCCAATGTACAAGTCTCAACAAAGAAAATTAGTTAAAAACAAAGAAAACTACATGAAATAATTATTAGAAAATAAAACAAACCTTTTTAAAATGATTCTAGAAGACCCGCACATCATTTGCATATGTCAAATGATGAAATAATAAAACCAACTATGAATAAAACACATTTTTATTAATAACTTTTTACTAACAATATATAAATTAATAAAACTCATTGTAATCACTTCACTATAAGTTGAGAAAACCATCTCATGCACTATAATTAACAAAACAATTTTTTAAAACATGTAAAACACTAAATTGATTCATTAGCGCATATCCTTTGTAATATTAATTCATAATTTTTATCACAATAATTATACAAAATCTACAAACTAAAATTGTAAAACACTATAACAAACACTTCACTTCACATATGTAAAATAAAAATAATATGCTTCATTGTTATTTTAAGAGTTAATTAAGCAAAATTAAATAACTCTGTTAAAAACAATAAATTCAAAAAAATAAAAAAATACACATGTAAACAGATGTATGGAGCAAGTTTTAACTAAATTAGAATTTGGATTAATTAATTATTTAATGCCAAATAAATAAGAAAACTAAAATCTATTCAACTTTTCCAAGAAAACACATAAAATTTTCCCACTTGCCCATACACCCTGTGTTTAAAAAATTGTATAAAAAGGGAGGAAAAATCAGGTGAAGCACACTCAAATTTCAAGTTTTTTACAGAGCAGTCAAGCTCTGTTTCCTTTTTTTAATTCATTAAAAAAGTTTTGTCGATTTATTTCTACTGCTTCACGAGGTTTTTCCTGTCCAAGCTGAACAAGGCTGCAGTAAGGATTTTTCTAATACACGCACTCACACGTTCACCACACCAAAAGTAAGAAATAAATTTTCTTTATATTCTCATATTGTTTTGTTTATTGTGATTTCAAGTTAAAAGATTACTTCTCGTCTCACTGTTAAAAGTAAAGGAGGTTACAAGGTCTAACCTCATTGAAAATTCGTGTGTTTATTTTGACAAGTCTATTTAAAAATTCGTGTCTAAATATATTATTATTTCGCGATTACCGATCACTCCTCCGTCCCGAGCTAGTGTGCGTAAGCATAGGCCGAAAAGGGAGGATCACTAATTAATTAAACCATAAATTGATAAAACCTCGAAACCGCGTTTTGATTTAAATTTCGCGACGTAACACTACAATAAATTTATTTTTAATTATAAAATAAATTTATATTCTATTAACTATTTAATTCTGAATTTATAATAGAATCCTGTAATCAAGTTTTGTTACACCTCATATAAAATACGTAGTATAAAAGATGCAATTTAAATTGCAATTATTTATTAAATTACAATTAATAAAGATTTAAGTAATGTCTGTTTGCATTTTTTAAAAGTTAAATTAACCTCATTCTAAATTTATATAAAATATGAAGTATACATTGCTCTAGATTTCTTAAATTTTTACTTAAAATTTATTTTAAATATTTGACATATTTATATACTTTTTTTATTTAAATTTTATAAAAAGGCATTTTCTCGAAAACGATTTCATTTTATATTAATATATTTTTTCAAGGTAAAATAACTTTACAAATCAAATATTAATATTCATAAATGAATAATATATATAAAAATCATATTTTGTATTATAATACAATATTTTAAAAATTATATAGTAGAATAAATAAGTTTTATACTGAAAAGTATACACTATTAATCAAATTTTTAATTTTTAAATATTTAACATTTTATTAATTTTGAATTATAAATTATATTATATTAGAAATATAATTATAAATCATAATCAAATTTCTAATAAAAAAAAATGATCATTATTTATAATAAAGCAACAATTTATTATAGATAATAAGTAATTTACTTGTTATAATCATTCAATTTTTATATAAAATCTTACGTCCTCAGATTTATCAAATAACTTGGTACTAAAATTTTTTATTATGTTAAATAAAATTTGTAATAAACCTTCTTATGAATATATAATCATAAGCAACTATGAATTAAATTTTTCTAATTTAAAACTTAGAAATTTCAACTTGAACATAATATGATTTTAGTAAAATGTGTAAATAATAGAAAGTTGATGTATTATTATAATCAATCATTTTATATTAAAATAATAAAGTAAATCAACGTAAAAAAAATTTTATAATTTATTATTTGCTAAAAATACATTGTTTATGAGCCATTTTTATACAATAATAAATAAATTATGTAAACGATTTCATTGCTTAAATGTAAATTAAATTTTAATAGAAGAAAATGTGTATTCTTTTTAATGTGTAAATTATTCACGATTTCGGTGATTAAAATGCAAGTTTTAAAATGCATAATTTCTTTGCACAATGAAATGTTTTGTAATAAGGATATTACAATTTGGGAAGATCATATTATTGTTTTTAGATGGACTAGCACATATAACTAGGAATATATCTTTTTAGAGAACAAAAAACTATGAGGTCCATAAGATACTCAGGGAGTTCTCGGCAAACTCTTGACAAAAAAAGAAAGTATTACAACGATCCGTTCAAACGAGCATGAGATTAAAAAAAAAAAAAAGAAAGAAGCAGATTGAAAATCTTCTGAAGACTTAACGGTAGTGATGAGACGATGTACCGTTCTACAAGTGTCGAAGCGGCTCAATATCACACCAAAGTTTATTAGAAAAGTAGGTTAGGCGGGAAGGGAGGTTAGAAAGTGAGATCAGAAGAAAAAGAGGGAGTGAAAGTATTTCAGGAGCATAGGCGATGTATAGAGTATCAAAAAATTGACTTTTTTTCTCTTTTTTTTTCAACACGAGCCAATCAATGTTTTGTTTTTCATTTTTTTTTTCACGAGACGATAACGTGACAATGAGATTTTTACATGAAATTATGTATTTTTCTTGGATACTTCTTCTTTGATGATTTTTTTTTCTATTGTTGTATTATTATATATTTTTTTAAAACATTTTTGTTATTAGAAATTGAGAAATATTTATATCGATAATATCGATATATTTTTTATTACAAACAAAATACTTTAACAACAATCAAACATTGTATTATAATAATCAGTTCAATTGTAAACACAAGCATAATTAATTTGTTATTTTCATTAGCTCTGTGTTAATGGCTTTTGAATTCTCATTATTATATAATGATGTTAATTGCTAATAACACTGTACAAAAAGCTAACTCTAATGCAGTAAAATAAATTTATTATTATTAAACTTATTATCCATAAGTCGTGAATATTTTATTGCATTTATACTTGATATATTCCTATTTTACTGACGAAGTTATTTAAATAAATTATTTAATATTTAATATATTTATTATATGTAACTATAAAATTTATAGTTACCATAGTACGTGAACATACAAAATATTTTTCTGTATAAAGCATGATTACTATTTGTTTAAGAATCGTCGTGACCCTCATAAAAATTTTTATTGGCGGAATTTTATCGAAGTTTAATAAATTTTATATGTAAAACAAGAGATCTTGAATTAAATCCTACCATAGAAAAATACAAGAATAATTCACCAATATGTGTATTCAGATCTGAAGAATTAAAGGGAAAATTATATGAGAATTTGACACAAATAGTGCGATATTGAGGGTTGAAGGGGGGTGGGCTTCGATTTGGCCGGGTGGCCCACTCGGCTTTCTCCAGCTCGCTGAGAGCGTTTGGTCCCTGGATGGTTGCCATAGCAACAGGCGAACGACCCCCGAAAATTTCTTGCGCCCCATATCTTACGACTCTGGATAAACATGAACACTTTTTACATTCTTTCTCCCTATTAACTCAGTTAACCTCATCTCCGAAATTCTTGTCCAATGTCTTGACTTCATACCAAGTAGCACTAACCCTAAGAATTCTTTTGTTTAGCCTAAGTCACGAAGTGATGCTTCTTAAGGGATGAATAAAGATGTACAATTAAATCTTCGTCGCAGACGTAAGATCAAAGCATATATTTTTAACAAAAACCAATCAAAATAGGCTCTAAAATATGATCCCAATGAATTATGAGAGATAAAAGCTAGTATCATTCTTTGACCATATTTGTAATTTATTTTTTCGTTTAGAAAACTCAAATATATTATTTAATTTGATGGCATTATTCAATAAACTGTACGAAGTTGCATCTTTTATATGCAATAAGTTTCATGCCTGACGAGTAATATTAGCACAAAAAACTTATAGTATAAATACTTGGTAGGACTAGAAATACTAAAACAAATATATATATACACGTCGAAAAATTTTAAAGGTATAAAAGAAAACTACAAAATTACGAATATTAATAAAATTTTTCTTTAAAGTTATTCTCTTCATTTATTCTGTAAATTATAAATTCGTAAAATAATCTAACTAAATATTTGTTAAATCAATTAATTATTTCTAATTATTTAAATTTATTTATTTAAAACGTAAATAACGACATTTATTTTTTTAATAATTATATATAGAACAAAGTTTAAAGATATAATTAATATAATTACAATATAATTTATTATTAAATGGTTATATTTAATGATTTATGAATAATTGAGTTATATCTCATGAATAACTGAAAGTGGAAAATCGATTAAAACAAGTGTATATATCAATATAAAAATTTTATTAATGCAATGTTATAATTTTAATAAACATAATGTATAAATAAAAAAATTTAATAAAATGATTTCTCTTTCAAGTATTTGTGAGCATTATGTACTTTTACACGAGTACGGATATATATTTAGTTAAAGTCTTGGATAAATAATTACTGAAGTTTCTCGACGTCATCAGTAAAATCCAAACAAAGAAAGAATGGCTAATCGATGTGAATGACTGATCAAATTTACAGCTCTAATTTCATATTATAAATATAATTCAAATATTCTATTAATAACAAGTATTAACGCATTGTTGTGTAACAATTTCTTGACAATGTATTCCTTCAGTATAACAGTTTCTCAAAGTTAGTTAAATCATCTTTAATTGATAAATGTTACTTGGTAAATGTTAACTAAAATATTACTTATTAAATGTTGAGTAATGTAATATTTAAAATAGGTAAAATAAAACTATGAATTTTTGAAAACACACAATTCAATAAATTGTAACTATTAATTAAAAAAATATACTCAATATTACTTTAAAACTAACTTTATAGAATTTATTAGTTTACGTTCAATATCAGATTTATTTTTATAAATTTTTTATACACTCTTAATTTTTTATTTCTAATATTGTTTTATAATATATAATTATTTAAAAAAACTTATAATTTTGAATAAAATATTTCTAGTTTATAATAATTTTTGTTAGACATATTTCATTCGATAATTAAAAAATAAAATGAACATTAACGCCAGCAAAAACATTGATATAAGCTTGGTAACAATAATTGTTAAATCTATAATATCTTTTTCTAAGAAGATTTTGAATTAAAATTATATTATAATTATATCTTAACTATTAAAAAGTTTGTTGAATTCTTTATGTAAATTTACAACTCAAAATATGTGAACAACAAAATATTTTGTGCCAGAGTTGGTAGAATTTAAAGATTAAAACTTCTACAAGAAAATCTTAGACTCGATCATCTAAATGAGGAAGAAAAGGAATGCATCTTGAATGATTGCTATGAGTTTAACGACATTTTCTGCCTCGATAATGATAATTTAAACTACACTGATAGCACAACGCATCAAATAAAGACAACTACTGATAGACCAGTAGCAACAAAAATTTATAGATATCCTGAAATTCACAAAGAAAAAATAAAGAGACAAATCGACAAAATAATTAAGGAAAATATAATTGAAACTTTAAAATCTCCATGGAACTTCCCTCTATGGATCGTAAAAAAGAAAACTGATGCTACAGGCCAAGAAAAGTATAGAATCGTAGTCGACTATAGAAAACTTAACGAGATCACCATAGGAGACACATTTCCTATACCAAATGTCAACGATATCCTATACAAATTAGGAAATTCAAAGTACTTCACAGTACTAGATTTAGCATCTGGGTTTCATCAAATAAAAATGGACGAATCTGAAAAAGAAAAAACCACATTTTCCACAGACACAGGACACTATCAATTCACACGTATGCCATTTGGATTGAAGAATGCCCCCTCCACGTTCCAAAGGCTCATGAACACAGTTCTCGCAGGATTACAAGGGATAAGATGCCTATTATACCTCGACGACATCATCTGCTACGCCGATTCTTTACAAACTCACAAAATCAAACTCAGAGAAATTTTCGAAAGACTAAGGCAGCACAATTTAAAATTACAACCAAATAAATGTGAATTCTTGAGACGAGAGGTGATGTACCTAGGACACAAAATATCTGAAAATGGATTAAGTCCAGATCTAGCAAAAATTGAAACAGTAACGAACTACCCAATCCTAAAACGAGAAAAGGATATACAAGCTTTCCTTGGACTGACGGGATATTACCGAATATTCATTAAAGATTACAGCAAGATCATGAAGCCACTAACTTTGTTGTTAAAGAAAGATACACCTTTTAGATGGACTAGTATTCAACAAAACGCATTCGAACAATTAAAAACGTGCCTCACTAAATCACCGATATTGCAGTATCCCGATTTTAAAAAGGAGTTTATTCTAACCACAGACGCTAGTAATTTTGCCATTGGAGCCGTCTTATCACAGTTTCACGATAAGCAGGATTTACCAATAGCATATGCAAGCAGAACGTTGAATCACGCCGAATTAAATTATTCAACAATAGAAAGAGAATTACTCGCTATTGTCTGGTCGGTAAAACACTTTCGACCGTACTTATACGGGCGAAAATTTAAAATAATCAGCGATCATAAGCCTTTATTATGGCTATTCAATATCAAAGATCCTAGCTCGAGACTCTTTAGATGGAGACTAGATCTGGAAGAATATAACTTCAAGGTTGAATATAAGCAGAGTAAAGTTAACATTAATGCTGACACCCTAAGCAGAATACCCGCACTTGAAACCACCGATCTTTTTCCTCTAGGAATAAACAATTTGATAACTAAAGTCACTCAAACAAATCAAACTGAAGAACTCAGCACTTATAAATTTAAAGACATAGACAATATCAAAAACGACTATAAATTATTCAAGAAAAATCTAAGCGAAGGAGTTATACTGAACGACAACGTAAATGAACTCGACGAGAACGTAGATTTAGCAAATGATAATCGTGTAATATGTATCTCTAAAAATATAGATTTTTCGGAAGGATACCTTAAACAATTCAAGAAGAATCTCAAAAATAAACAGCAACTGGATGTACTAGATCTTAATTTATACGACATCGCTAGCAAAGCAGGATCAATTTCATAATTATTATTTAGTCACTAAAAATTTCCATTACGAAGAATGGAACATTGATGATTTGTTTAAGTCGTTCACAAGCCTGAAGGAACTTTTAACAAGAGACAACATTAAATCAATAAGTATCGCTCAGCAATTCGGTAAAAAGAATAATCAAAAGTATCAAATTATAAGATCAATGCTAAGATACATATTCAAACATACAGAATTCAAAATAAATATTTACTACAACTGCAAATATGAACCGAGATCCAACGAAATAAATAAAATCTTACAAGACAATCATAACTCGACGAGCGGAGGACATATGGGTTTCAACAAAACGTATAAAAAAATCAAAGAAAATTATAAGTGGAACAATATGAAAAGAGATACTTATAATTTCGTAAAAACATGCGAATCTTGCCAACTAAACAAATTAAATAGAAATAAAGGAAAAAATCCAATGGAGATCACAACAACGTCAACCAGACCCTTCGAGAGAGTCGCACTCGATATTGTGGGACCTCTCACACCAACTGAATCCGGTAACCAATATATTTTGACAGTCCAGGACGACTTGTCAAAATTCTTTCAAGCTTACGCCATTCCAAACCATGAAGCTAAAACAATAGCCAAAGTATTAACAAGCAAATATATGCCTATTCGGTATTCCGGAAAAACTACTTACAGACCAAGGAAGAGAGTTTACTTCTACTCTATTCAAAGACATTGCCAAATTCCTCAAGATTACTAAAATACAGACAACTCCGTATCATCCACAAACAAATGGCGCTATAGATCGAACCCATCAAACGCTCGCGGATTATTTAAAGAACTACGTTAATGAAAACCAAACCGACTGGGACGAATACTTAGATCATTTTTGTTTTGCCTTCAATACCACCGTACACAGCTCCACAAATTATACGCCTTACGAATTAATCTTCGATGTCAAAGCAACGTTGCCATCGTCCATTACAAAACCACCAGAATTCCATTATACCTACGACGATTATCTCGTCGAACTAACGCAAAAGTTTAGAAAAAGCAGAGAGTCAGCCAGGAGAACGGCTATACAAAGTAAAAAAAAGACTAAACACTATTACGATAGAAACACAAAACCACACAGTTATAAAGTAGGGGATAAAGTATATTTAAAAATTGAACAGTTCTCTAAATCGAAAAAATTAAGCCACAGGTATAAAGGTCCATACGAAATTATTAAAATCATATCACAATCAAACGTCGTTATAAAACAGAATAGAAGGAACACCGTAGTGCATGTAGATAATATAAAACACAGCCACAGTAAATGAATTAATTAATTTTGCAGGTCACTCCCAGTTATAAGGTCCGAAAGTTACACATCTACGAAATTTAGTCACAGCCCCGGAATCTATTATGATCTCGTTGGAGATTTACACTTCTATGATAACACTTGGAAAATCGTAACATATTTGAATCTGAGTAACGTCGACGACAAACTACTATTAGTGGACAGGATATATGAAAAATCGAAAGCCATTTGCAAAAATAACAAAATGAACATTAATAGACTGATGTACGACTCACCTCTTGCCGTACTAGACAGCCTAATACCAAAACTAAAATTGAAGGAAGTACACCTTAAAGGTCTAACAGGTCATCACCGTGTTAAGAGAGGTTGGTTTAACGCCATAGAAAACGTAATAAAAACAATCACTGGCAATCTCGACAATAACGATGCACAAAATTTCAACGATGCGATACATAAAGTCGAAGCTGACGAAAAGGAAACGCTCAGACTATTTAAATCGCAAATACAAGTGGTGCAAACTACGATCTCCAATTTCAATGAATCGATAACAAACCTTAAAAGAACGGAGGAAATATTTAACAACAATATAATTCAATTGGAAAACTTCACTCAGGGATTTCACGAGCTCGAGTACTCTACACATTTGCAGCAAACCATTGGAAAACATCTAAGCTTTCTAACGCTAATTGTAAATGATTTAAACAGCGAATTAGATATTCTAATTAATGCCATCTTGTTTGCTAAATCAAACATTCTACATCCAAAAATCATGTCACCAAGGCAATTCATCCGGGAACTAAAGAAGACAGAGAGCGAACTTCCACAGGGTTTAACATATCCCCTTTCAATCGATATAGAAAATGCACATGAACTCTTAAATTTAATGACTTTACATGTATACCTCCTCAACAATCGTTTAATATACGTAATAGAAAATCCTCTAGTGATGGAGACTAAGTTCAAATTGTTCCATTTACTTCCATTGTCTGTCGAAAAGTCCAGCTCGACTTACCTGTTTATTCAGCCTTCAACAAAGTACCTAGCGCTAACCACAACACGAACCAAATATTCAACTCTCGATGACCCGAAGAACTTCAAATTGAGCATAAATAAATTGTATATTTGCAAATCGTTATATCCCTTACGCAACACCATGCCGGACAACCATTGTGAAGTACAGTTATTATTTACTATCGAGCAAATACCCGATAGCTACGACGTCCGAATTATATCGCTGAACCAGGACATGTGGTTCAAATTGAATAGCAAAAAATGAGTGGGTGTACGTTCTACCGAAAATCACAGAAATAACCCTTGCTTGCGAGGGTAAAGTAACAGAAGACATAAGATTAGAAAATTCTGGTATGTTATCAATAAAGAAAAACTGCAAGACATATACACCGTCAACCGTACTTTTAACTGAAAATTCATATGAGAGCAACTACACTGCTCATATTCCCCAAATAAATATTACCGAAGATAAATGCTGTTCAATCGACAATTTAAACACCTCAAATATCCCGACATTCAAGATTACGCATCTTGCCAATATAAATTTAGAAAGCTTAAATGTAGCAAGCCACAAACTAAATCTAATGTCGAAAATCGCAGATGATTTGTTAAATGATAAGAATAAAATTGTAAAACAGGAATATCATTCCTACCTCCTATATTTTTTAGTAACTGTAATATTAATATACGCTATATATAAAATATATAAATGCATTTATAAGACGTCTGTAAACTCCTTATGCGAAGGGGTAATAACAACCGCTTGTTGTAAACCAATAAATAAAATTAAAAAATCCAGAAACCGCCAAAATCCCACCTGTCCCTCCGATACCGAGACTGTAAATTCAGATAATCCCATAGAGGAAGATGTAAAATTATTCTCTCGGATAACTAGATCAAAAGCGAAAAATAACTTTATAATAAAAGATAAATTGTAATCGAAAAAATATATATCAATTAAATTTATACTTTTAACTTGCGGGGGAGGTGTAATGTACCTCACCAAAACATCTGTAATTTTTAGATTTTTCTTGCCGAGTAACACTTTATACTTCTCTAACCTTCCCTCCCCTTTTCCGATGCGTCACCAACTTTCTCTTTTCCCTTGTTTGTATCCAAGCATTTTCTTGTTTCAAGTCAATGCACAGGAAATGCAACTCCAAACGTTTTCAAATCTCAAATATTTTCTAAAATACTTTTAGCCAACTAGCAGCTTCCCTCTTTGTTAGGGTGCCCCGCCTCTTGCGTGCACTCTCACATATGCACACTTGTTCTCCGTTATCGCTTAAAATCGGTTAGAGTATTTAGCATTGGTGTCACCATGCTAAATACTCTAACCGATTTTCAACCCCACTTTTCCTTTTTCCAACATTTTTTCAGCAGTCTCCTCTCGACCTCCGAATACTTCGATCCTCAAAAAAAAACAAAACATATCGGCATTGCGTCATACATTATTTTAAAATCTATTTTACGTGTAATTGTATATTGTTGTGTTAATAAAGTATTATTTTTTTAACGAAAATTTACTTGTGCTCCCTTTCAATTACCGTGTCGTTACAATACTATTATGACAAAAACAATATTATTTGGTGATAAATTAGCTTTTATATTTATTTTTAATTGTTTAAAATTATATTCATTAATTTTTATGCAAATTTTATTAATTTATTGATGAATTTAATTGGATTGTATGAAAGGAAAGAATTGCATAATAAATATTTTATACGCATAAATTATCTGTTTCATTAAGTATTTAAAATCAAAATGAACTACACGTGTTTGATTATATATATATATATATATATTTATAATATATTTGTTGATGGCAATAATGCGATTTCATACTATGTATATGATAAAAATTAATTTTTTTTTTCACTCTAATTTCTCTTTGTTAAATATATTTTGCAATCAATATTTTGAAAAATGCATCTTACTCAGTGATACTTTCATGAGATTTTGCGTATCTCATAAATAAAATAATAAGTGAAAATTATAAGGATAAAATTTAATTTATAAGATTTAATTTATATTTAATCTGTATAATATGATATTTTTTTAACTTAAATTTCAATCTATTGTTTTTTCGCGGAAAACCGTGTATGCCACGTACGAAAAAGGGATTTTCCATTTTTTCTTTTATTTATACATGATATGCACATGTTTCAGAGTGAGTAGCCATGAATACGCTTAACTCTAAATCGAGTTTGTTGCCCATGGATCTATATCTACAAAATGCATCCTTACATATTTGACTGCAAGCTTGACGAAAAGATTATGGCTGTAAAGGTGTTACAGTGTGTCTTTAAAATTGAGTGATATAATATGTATGTTATTGTTTACGATTTTTATACATTCAATTTAAATTTAAAAATAAAAATTTTTATAGCTCTGCTAATAAATATATTTTGTTTGACTTTTTATTATGTTTATTTTTACTTGTGCTATGATTACGTAATGATTTTCTGTTTTAAGTATTTTTTAATGTACGAATCATAATAGATTTATAAATTTATTAAGAACATGCAAGCAAATAATAATATATACAAGCTTGTTACATAAATTACTAGTGGTAAATTATTTTTATATAATTTATTTCTGTGACAATGTTGACGAAATGTAAGTATTTCATGTTTTACTTCAATTCTGAAATACCAGGAAACTTTTTAAAGAAATTTCAATTTCAGTATTGTAAATTTTCAAACTATTAATATGATAAATACTAAAATTTTGTTGATTTGATTAAATTTTTTTTTTTAATAAAAAATATTTAATATATAATAAAGTTAATTGTATTTCTCACATCTTAAATATATTTGCATAAACACTAAACTTTATATTAAGTTAGCCCAGGTTACTAATACTTTCAAAAATACATCATAGTTAACAATTTAATGTAAAAAAGTGATTGTATTCTTTACGAGTGAGTCCTAAATTCAAGAAGGGACACAAATGTGGTATGACATACCAAAAGTGGTATGAAGCGACGTTCGAAGCACGAAAATCCGAATATATCTTGGTGACGATAGAAAAGATTTTGGATAAGGGTTAATTGCTCAGAAGAGCTGAATTAATGGAAACAAACGAAGAAATAACGAGCGCCAATAGTGATAAGCATCCATCCAATCACTTATAATCTTACAGGAATGATTTCGATGAAACATGGGCATTTTCTGTAGTAGATGCAATGATAATTAGTGGAGATTGAAAAATTGATGGAGTCTAGAAAAATAATCTAACTTACAAAAACTGACTACCTTTCGGTAATTAAACTAATTTGTGTAATGAGTGCTTGAATTTTTATATTCATAGTAATTTTTTATAACTCAAAATAAAAAATTATTCCTATTATTTCTTCTCATAAGCCATTTGACTATTGTCTAAGTAAGTTTGATTTAAAATCACAAAATAAGCACTGTCTTCCATAATATTGTATATTGTATATTGTAATTCTTAAATTCTAACAATAAACATAAAAATAATAATAAAGTAACAATTCAGGCAGAATTTTTATAAAAAAGTCACTATAAAATATCATAAAAAACAATATAATAATCTCATAAAAACGCATGAAATAAAATGAATTGCTCTCAAACAAAACTGAAAACTCAGTACTTGAAAACTTAGGATTTTTAAGGGTTTGAAAACAAGAAAAATAGAATGGATTTAGGACAGACAGCACATTAAACATGTTATTTACAAGATAAAGAACAGAAATAGTCAAGAACTTGAATCGATAGAATGACTCACATTTACGGATCAAGAAGTTTGGAGAGCAAAAAAATTTGTGCTCGTTTTTTTTCTCTCGCATCAATCGATAATCTAAATAAAAATACTGGCAAAATATCCGGAAAAAGTTTCATAGAAAAACTTATTAGGATATTTGATTAATAATAATTAAGATAAATTTTTATTGAAATTTAATAAGCACTATGTAATTTATACATAAATACACTTTAATTCATTTAAAGCATCATACCTCTATAAATTAAAAATGAATAAATCCCGTATGTTTGAACATGTGTTGCTTTGAAAATTGTGAATATAGTGATAATTTTTACTGTTCGTGATTTTTCTCAAATTTATAAAAGTAAATTCGAGAAGAACCCCTCGCAGGTTTGTCGTCGGTCGATCGATCGGTCGATGATTGTAAATTATCGGCCGAAAATATTAGATAACTTCTCGGAAGAACTTTCCTCCACGGTGGCCTAATCGTGAAATTTACGACGGGGAAATTGGTGGTGGTGAGGAGGGTTTTCCGGACGGAAAGCTGAGGAAGGCGACATTCTGTTGTCGATGCAGATTTTGACTATAACTTCGGAAAATTTTAACGTGGTGTACTTTCGGTTTCGACAACGACGATTTTGTTTCGCTGTGTTCTCGATTTTTGTTCTGATAAGATTATACAACCTTATATATATATATATATATATATACGATATAAGTTTGTGCGAATAGTGCGATTTACGGGCTATTACGGAATTTGCGTATGCGCGGATAAAAAGGATTAAAATTATTGTGAATCCGATTCCTCGTTGCAGCCGAGCGTGAGATATCGGCGACTAACGGAGTCATCGAGGAGTATTTAGCTGCTCAACGGCGTCTAACCCTGGTGGATTCACTATCACCGGTGATATTCGCTTCCTCTCCGACTCCTTCATTTGTAGAAGGAGTTTTGAATGAAATAAATAGACGTGGTCTACGTGGAGGCTGCGAAAAATTAGTGAGGAATTACGAAAAGCTTTTCCCCACATCGGGGGTTTTTATGCCAAGATATTTTCTCTTAAAATAAATTATTCTAGTTATAAGATTCAATAAAATCTTCCTTGTTGCTTTATTTTAAACTTTACCTTCTCGATTGATTTGATTTGCATTTATTCGTAACACTCACTATTATGAAGAAGCAAATCCAATAATTACAAGGTTTTAATAGAAGATATAGATATTGAAACATATAGATATTAATTACAGATTATTGATGCTTATTGTCGTTATTACGGATGATATTGATTCGTATTATAATATGATTATATTCATAACAAAAATATAGCAAATTCATTATACTGAATCTTTCTGAAATTATTTTTTGTATATTTTATTGTTTTTAACATAAACAGAAATATTTTTATGCCTTTGTGACATCACGACTTTGGAAGATCGAGACACGGCCAATTCAAAGGGAAGCTAACTCAAGAAAATAATGGGGAAAACAAAATAATTTTTGTATTTATTATTTTTCTTTTTTATTTAATTATATAATTAGAGGACAGTGAAGTAATTTCACTCAATTCGTATTAGTAGCTGTAATAAAAGAAATTCAAATATACACATATGTTTTATATTATTTTATATATTTCGTTTTCATTTGTTTTTATTTAGTATTAACTGTGTTCCCCTATCATAACGCAAAATATATTGTAGTGTGCGGTTAATACTCCCAAAAAAAAAATACATATCAAAATTCGTAAAAAAATAGTAGATTCTTATTTTTTAGAATTTCACTCATAATATTTAGGTATTTTTTTATTAATAATTTTAAAGAAAAAATGAATTTTTTTTATACTTTCTATTTATAAAATGAAACGTTGTAATTCTAAAACACAGTGTTAATAAATAAATTGTAGCCAATAAAATTGTGAAAAAAATTCATTTTCGGTAAACCGATCGGAAAATTAGAAGCGAAGAAATTTTGAAATTAATGAAAAAATTTTTAATTTTTGCATTTTTTTATACTTAGAATTCTAATTTTTGAAAATTTAAATTATTGATATGCACTTTATCTGTGCGAAAGTTTAACTTGATTGTATTATTCGTTTTTAAGTAACACTAATGTTAATTAAATAATGTGAAAATTTACGAATTTAGTTCCAGCTCAATGTATTTTTTTAGTTTTTTATTTTAGTTTTTTCGATGGTTTTAAAATATATAATTGTGACACAACAAATCCTGTATCATACATTTTGTTTGACTTATTTTGATTATCTAAAAAAATTGACTACAAAATCGTCCATTGCCACTAAAGTGTTATAATTACGAATTTTCATTTTATAATAAAAAAATTTAAAAAAATGTATTTTTTCATTAAAATTGTTAATAAAAAAAACTCTGAATATCATAAGTGTCATTATATAAAATAAGAATCTATTGATTTTTTCACGAATTTTGATATGCATCAAAAACTGTTTTTTTCATCACCAAAAAAGTACTCTATTACTTGGTCTATCTGTGAATGTGGAAAATTTAATAAACATTTTTCTCGTTTTACATTTATTTTTTCTCAGTAAAAAGTAGAGTACTTCTTGTTTTTCCTCAAAAAGTCCCTTTTTATGTAGCTTTAATATATAAACAAACTTAAATCATACTTAACTATTTAGAAATTCTTTTGAGAAATCAAGTGCATACAAGGAAAGGAAGAAACGTTTTGCAAAGAGATGCCACTTATTTGTGCATACACATATATGTATATTTATGTGGGTATAATTGAAAATGAAAAAAAGACTTGATAAATGTGTAAAGAGCACCAAAAATGTAAGACAGACGATGATTGGTAGGTTTCCTACTACATTATTCACTCAAAGGAGCAGATGGGTTACGATATTGCATATTCGATCAATTTATATTCCCCGTGACTGCTCATACGCTTCATTTTTTCCCTTTTTAATATCACGTACTTGTACACTGGTGATTATAGGGATAAGTATATATATGTATGTGCGGCATATAAAAAAAAACATTAAGATTTTAATTAATTTTTAAAAACAATTAATGATAATGGCTTTATCATTCATAGATCAGCGTTATTTTCATTTTTTGTCATTTAACGTTTAAATTGTGTAAATCAGCTAACAAGATTAATTCATCAAATGTATATTTCTTTTATCTATAGGGTTTCAAAAATTAAAACTTACTATAATTTAAAAATGGCAGTGACATGTTTATTAAAATTTCTTGCAATAATAATAATAATAATAATAATTCTATTCAATTTTTTTATAATGACGGAAAGTTTTTAATATTTTTTTATTTATTTACATTTACGTCCCAGCTCACGCCAAGGGACGGGTTCCGTTACATTTCATTTTTGTACAATAAGTATTTACATTAGTTTGTTATTTATATTATTAACAGTTCTTATTGTCTATTATCACATTGTTTTTGTTACATGTTCTTTTTTTTTCCTATTGTCCATATATGTTTTCATTTTCACTTTTCACTTCATCTTTTCAATTCTTCTCTCAATTTCTCTAATACCATTGAGTATTTTCCTGTTGTCAATCCCGTTAGCAAAGCACATCATCGTCCGTCTGTTTGTCCATTTGTCATCGATTCCATGTTTTATCTTCTCAAATATGTCTTTAGTCATTTCACATGCGTTTAACCAATGCTCCCAATCTCCCACACCTTCCTTGCATAAAAGGCAGCTTTTTTCCTCACTGTTGAGCCAGTATTTGTTGGCTGTGGTTATATTGCCACATATTATTCGAGCAATGGTTTTCATTTCTTCTGCTTTTGTTGTTTTCCTTAAGTATACCGGGAGTCCTATATTCCTCAGCTCTTAATATATCCTATTATATTTCGCCTGTTCCATCCTATTAACTCTGTTCTGTCTCTGTATATCTTCGTCTCTTTGTATCATTTCACTGTATATGTTTCTTCCCTCTGCATGCCATCTATCGATCTGAGTTCTGCTTAACCCTAGTTTGTTAAGCCATTTTTCTGTCTCGTCCGTTATGTTATCTGTCCTGTCCTTCATGTTTTCTTCATAGCATATCTTAACCCATCTTCCTGCATCTAGTGTCTTGATGTTCGTATTTCAGTTTCCTGATTTTCCAATCAATGTCCATGTTTCTTTCGTTAATTTCCTCGTACATCAAGTATCTTGGCGTACAGAAGTCCAATCTGAGGGTCCATCTGTAATAATCTATTTTTATCCTTTCCATTTCTTCGCAATGTTGTTTTCCTCAGATTTCGACTCCGTACTCCAAGACACCTTTGACCAAATAGTTAAACAACATCTTCCTTGTATAAAAGTCCCCCGCACACTTTCTTTCCGCCAATCCCCATATACATCTTGCAGCGACTCTTCCCTTTTGTATTCTTTCTTTTACGTGATCGATATGGCTGCCATCACTTCTGTAAACAAAGCCCAAGTATTTGAAGGACTTTACCATCTCTATTTTCTTTCCTTTCCACTCCCAGTTTTCTTGCACCTGTTTTCTTCCTTTTTTAGCAACCATAATTTTCGTCTTGTCCGTATTTAGCCGCATTTCCCTGTGTTTCAAGAAGCAGTTCAGTGTGGCCATCATCCCCTGCATGGCTTCTCTGTTTTCTCCCACCAATGCCAGGTCGTCAGCGTATGCTAGAGTCTATATTCTGGTGTTTCCTATTTTTGTCCCGCCTATGTTCTTATCTTTCATTTCCTGCTCTATCCCTGCGATGTATATGTTAAACAAAAGAGGACTGAGATTGCAGCCCTCGGAAAGTTTTTAATATAAATTCGTTAATATCTTGTTAAAATCAGTAAATGTCTTTAAAATGATTAATAAAATTATAATCGATGAATTTTTATAAGAGATATGATTTTATATATTAAAAATAAACTAAATATTAAGTTTTATACATATATAAATTTTGATATGAAGCCTCGTCCCTGTTTAATTGATGAAAAAGGATAGTTATGATTCAATGAAGTTTAGAGTGAATAAAACACACAGTTTATTATAAATTAATAAATATTCCCGTTATACAAAAAAAATACATTGCTTTGAGAAAAACAAGGAATTTTTTGTCGAAACATATGCATATTAATTAAGAATAAACTATGTTTTACTCACCCTGCACCTCATTAGATCATAAGTTGTGATAATGTAATAATATTGTTAATATAATAATATTATTTCTTATATCATACTAACCTAAAAAGAAAAATAATACTATAAGTTATTATAAATTAAATTAAATAATTTACTAATATATATATTAAATGATTTTTATTATTTTATTATGTGAAGTTTATTTATTTGTATATTGTGTACTCACGAATTCGATGAGTGGAAAATATATATTTAGAATAATGATTTTTATTGATTTTTTCCAACTTGTCAACATGCGGCCCATGGTTTGCTTTCGGTTCAATGTATTAGCGAAAGTCTTGTTAGTGTAGACGGCGCTTAGGTAATTGAATTGAAGTGAGACAGATAGAGGCGCGAATATGTATTTCAATATATATATATATATTAAAATGCATTATTGAATTGATGTAAGTGTTGTAAAAATGATTAATGTTGTACCGCCACAAGATGGACGATAAGTGTAGTTTCTATACTTATCTTTTAAAAGAAAATTATTTTTTGACCAAAAATACTTTTCTTTTGTACATGAATTGAGGATTTTGATTAGTTATTTTAATAATAACCAATTGAAATTTAAATCATGATAGGTACAAAGGAAAAAGGATTTGTTGGCTGTGATGCGAGCAATATTAAATTTTTTAAATTTAAATAAAAATCAGTAAATATGATTATTGGTTTGATTTTAATTTAAAATTAAAATAGTGATGTGAAGGGGTGGAACTTTCTTTCTGGAGTTAGTAAAAGAGTTCAGTTGAATGTTATTCTTCAGAGTAGTAAGATAATATATTGAAGTATTGTATTTTGGTTTTTAATTGAAATATATAATTTGTTATATTGAATATTGTTATTGTTGAGGTGAAATTAAAAAGGAAAAGAATATTGGAGTGATGTGATTTGATTAATATATATATATATATATATATTATTAATATTTATTTAAAGGATAATAGTTACAGCTAATTATAATTAATATTAATATTGAATTATAATTATATTTAAAAGTTGAAAAAAAACTAATACTACAAATATGGTAAGATTTTATGTATATAATTTTCTAATTTTATAAATATTATTTAAAATAATTAATTGTTGTGTTATAAAGGTTTTTGTACATTATTACAAGAAGATATAAGAGAAAATTAATAACGATATCTTATTCTTTTATTTAAGGATTCCTTTGAATAAATATGAGAAAAAACCTATAAATATTAATATCTTCATATTTTATTTTATGTAGTTTGGAAGCTTGCAAAGTTAATATATTTTCCAATTTGATCAGCACTACCACAATTTTTTTGATTGATTCCTTATTTGATTTATTTGAGCTGAGATTTATAAAATCCCTCATAATACTTTTATTTTATATCGGTAAGTATATGTGTATACATATATATTTATAACATGGATATCAACAAGTGTACTCAAATGATAGATTATATTTGAAATAAATTACAGATTTTTAAAAATATTGAAAATTCGGGTGTCTAATAAATATATAATTAAATAATTTGTTAAAACCATAATATTTTTATTTGTTAAAAGTAATTTAATTTAAATGAATCATTTATGTAATATAAAAAAAATTTTGGCACATAAAGCGGTACATTACTTTTAAATATATTAAAATAAATATTAAATAAATGAATTTGTAAAATTGCAAGTCCATTTTACGCATCTATATATTAAAAGTAGAGGCTGAAGCTGTAGAAGCTTTCAAATATTAAAAATGTCTTTAAAAATAAAATTCTATCTAAATTGTAATTAAAAAAAATTGTATAAGAGTTTCAAGAAGATTATTGATGAGCGCCGTTCGTAGCATTCTAAAATAGCTCGAATCGATTCTGAAGCCTAGAGTGTATATAACATTTTCAGTCCAGGTCATCATTTAAGGATCATGATAATCAATAATACCTTGAATCCATTAAAATTTGAATAAACTATTTATCCTTAAAATACTTATCCTTAAAAACCTTTTTTTAACATTTAATCTTTTTTAAGTCTCCATAGTGTTTTTGCTCAAATCGCACCTCGATTTGGAAAAAATTTTTATCATATAACACTTTTCCACTACAACGAACCGTGTTACAAGATTAAAAAACAACCTTCGCGCGAATACAAATATTGCCTGTTATAATGATTATTTAAAAAAAGGAATAAATAGAAAAAACTCCCCCGTACATTTTTAAATCTTTCTCAAATCGCTGCGACAAATGGTGGCTTCAGAAATAATTAATTGAATTTACTTTCCGAACAGACCATGTATGAAGTCTAAAATTAATTATTGTAAATATTCGATCAATAATTATGTTACACTCTTACATGATTATTTGTATCGAGACTACTTTTTCAATTTACGTGATTATTATAAATTCGATTATATTTATATGGTTTTATTTAATAAATTAAGTTTTTTTCTGAAGTTAAACCAATTTAAATATATAAATATATCGAAATGCTAACTAAATATTGGTTGTTATACGAAGTTAGTCATATAAAATTATAGAGTAAATTAAATGGGATAATATACGATCCAAGTCCGAATGAAAGTAATGCACATGCAGATGTTTACGTGCATTGAACAAAAATATTCTGTTCAAAATAAAAAGGACAAAATATTTAACCAATAAATAATACATCAATAAACCTACTGAATAATACTATTGTAAAGATTTTATTATAACATTCTCAATTTAAAAATAAAGATTATTATGACAGTTTTAAACTTAAAACAACAATTTTCTGCAAAAGTTGGAAAAGCTGGTGTACGTAATGATACTTGTATATCTCTTTTGAATATAAATTTATGTTCTGTCGACCTACCTGATTACATATCTACAAAACAACTTGTCCAATGTCTGTGATTTAAAATCGCAGCTGTGAAACAACTGATAAACTAATAAGACAATATTTCAACAGAAATATTTGAATTATATTGTCGTTGAGAATGGTTTATTATTACAATTTTTCGTGTAAATCAAAATATAAATTTTATGAATAATAGCAATGTATTAATTTAAAAGTTTTTATATATGATACCATCTTTAAAGAAAGAAATATAAGTTTTAGTAAAAAATATTTAACAAAATTAATATTAAATTTAAATACTAAGAATCTGTAACTTATTGTAACTTAAAAATATGTTCTATTAAAAATATATTTTATTTATTATTAATTTTAACTATTACTCATGACATATCACATTTCCAAATGATAATAATTTTAAATTTTGATTATTAATAGTTATTAAAATAAAAGCCTATATTGATGAAAAATATTACTCATTAAATAATTATTATAATTTTCGTAAAATGCTGTTAATTCATGTATACTGAATTATTATTTTATTTACTTAACCTTTAAATTCATTTTACATTAAAATTAGGTAAGTAATGTATTCATGACTTGAAATAATTGCTATTATAAAAACTAAAATATTGTATAATATTAATATTAATTTATAATATTAAATAGTTATAATATTACTTTTTCAATATTTCGATTATGTAAGAAATTATCTTAATTTTGATTTTTTGTAATAAATTATTCAGTGTTTTTCCTTAAAAAAATAATTTTAATCAGTAAATTATATAATATATTGTGTAAATAATTTTCGTTAATTTCCAATTAAGAAGATAAATATATAAGGTGTTATTTTATAGATTTAAGGAATATAAATTAAATTAATAATATTTTTTATGTATTTAAGACATTAATATTAATGAAAACAAATGTATTCATTTTGAATAAAAGTGATTGAAAAATTATAAAATAAAAAAAATAAGAAGAAAATTTCATTGTATAATTTAAATATTAATTTATATTTTAGCACACTGATACTATTTTGATTTTTCAACATTATAAAATTGAAGTTTGACATTTTATCTATTTGCATCTATTCGAATAAGAGGAAAAGCCATTCTATTTTATGATTAATGGCTATTGTCTGTGTCTCTTTTTTGTCGCCATTTGACAAAAAAACATTTTTCAATAAAATACAATATACGTATTATTCCGACTAAATCATATTTATTACTAAAAGCATAAGTATGTTTTTTTGTTAAATTAATAGTTTTTTTATTTTATAGGTAAATTACAATAATATGTTGTATAAGTATTGCTATTTACATAATAAAAAGATTTTTAATGCTGTACTAATAAAACCTAATTATTATTTATTTTGCACATAAAAAACTACGTTCAATTTCATAAAATATGCTATCTTTTGCTATTTTAAATTCGAAGTCGAAGACTTATGGTCACAGTCACTTCAAAATCAATTATCATCCTGGCTTTTTTTAATTTCTCTTGAACTCCTGATCTTTTCCTTATTCTAATATAATTATATTATTTTTGGATCGACAGATTATGATCGGACAATGTGTAATACGGTAACATTTATTAAAATCAATTTTTGCAAATTAATTAAAACAAATCTTTTCCGAGCCATATCAGTGATTATTGATTTGCCACTACACTTCACTTCAATTATTTTTTTTATAAAAATTATTAAATATATTATTATTTAATAATTCACTAAATCACACAAAAAATTCTAAATTATAGTATGGGTTAATTCAGCGCCAAAACTTGAGATTTCGGATGAATCTCAATCTGGAGAATCTCTCTCACCTGACTATATTCTATGTATTGATATTGTAATTGCTTAATTTGGTATCATTGTATTATATTAATAAATCCCTGAAAAGTTAAGAACATTCTTATCGAAACGTTGCCGACAAATATATAAGTATTTTATTTCATACACTTGTCAAGAATTTGATTGTCACTTACTAATAGACAATGCAGGCTTTCTCTTTTAACTCTAAAAATCAGATAAATATAGGATTTTTTTATATAAATAGTTGTCTGGTCATGTGTGGAAATTAATTCTATCTCACAATACTATAATAATTTATCCACAAATTTTATTTAAAGGTGTAAATATTCTTCTAGCCAGAAGTACTTAGCCTGGATATAGTTGCATTATATAAGAAAGAAGGCTACAAATAAAAATATAACATCAAATTAAAGAAATATCTGTTTTTATAGAAATGGTGTACAAAAAAAAATAAGTAATGAGTACTTTCCCAGTCAGGTCAACATAACAAGTAAGCCTCACAAAGCGGCGAGAACCCTGAAAAATTACTGTGTCAAATCATCACAAATCGCTACAAGTAATATACATATTTTTCAACAAACGTAAGCATCAAAATATAGTCTTTAAATTATAAAAATAATTTGAAATTAAAATAAATATTTAATGGATATCTTTCTGTCTGTCTGTTATTATATAGTATCTATTTATTATTTATCAATTATTAATCAATTATTTGATGAAAATAAATAAGAATTTCATAGAATGCCCACTAGATTCTAGGGAATACTGACAATATTTTTTTTGTTTCTTAACTTTCATATTTTCTTCACATTAATTTAAAATCCAACATTTCGTAATTTATAAGAATTATCAAATTACTTTTAAAAAAAACCACAATTTATAATAAAACATCAATGCATAACAAATATTTTGGATTATTTTTTAATTGATCTTATTTTATTTATTAATTATTCAATTTAATTACATATTTTTGGTATCATAAATATTACTAAAAGACTGTGAATTTTTTTAACAGTATATTTAAAAATATAAAATATTATTTTAAATATATTATTATATTTTAAGTACTATTTATATTCTTTAAAACTATGGTTATGTATATTTTTATAATTATATACTTTACAATATACATTAATGGGTATCAATATAATTAATTAAATATAAATGCACTAAAAAAAGTATTATTTTATTTAAAAAAGTAGTTGTTATATATTAAATCGATAATATTGGATATTTATTGTTTTTAATTATTTATATTATTTTATATTAATAACTAGTCAAATTTATTAAAATATAAACTGTATAACTACGTTCCTTTTTTAAAACAAATATTTCTCCTTTGATAGTAATATTTATCAGCAAATTTTTGGTACTTCAATGGATTCTCCAATATCACCCATTTTTGCAGATATAGTAATGAAAGATCTGGAGAGAGTGTGTCTTTACACTCTAAAAAACCATCATAATTATTCTACTATAGATATGTAGATGATAGTGTATTTGTATAGAAAACAGTAGGGTCGATCTTATTCTAAAAATTTTCAATGACCACGATGCTCATCTACAGTTTACATATAAAGTAGAAACGTCTAACCATTTGAACTTCCTTGACATTACCATACATAATACTAACAATAGAATTCTGCAAATTGGTATAAAAACCTATGTGTTTTAATAGAATTATTAATTTTCATTTACATCATTCTGTTAGCCAAAAGAGAAATATCGTGTATAACCTTGTAGACAGGGAAGTTTTATTATCTGACAAATGTTACCACAATGACAATTTAAAGAAAATATGTAGCATTCTACATAATAATGACTACATTTCCTACTTTTATAATAAACATATTAAATACAGACTGAGAAAAATTAAATACAATGATTCTCTTAATAACAAACCTATAAAAACCTTTGACAACATAATTTCAGTACCGTACATAAATAAATTTTATGAGAAAATTTGCAACACATTAAAAACATATATTATCAATACTGTACCTAAAATTAATAATAAATTAAACCATATCATTAAATTGGGTAAGGACAAACAAGAAAAATGGGAAACAGCTGGCATCGTACACAAAATTAAATGTAAAGATTTGAATGCTACTTATATAGGCGAAACGAAACGTACTTTAAAAGAAACGTATTTACGAGCACAAAAAACATTACAACACTAATTTAATGACACAATTGCACTCGAAGCATAGCCAACATACTATAGATTGGGATAATGTTATAATTTTGGACAGAGAAAATAACTATAAAAAAAAAAAAACAAATCTCCGAAATGCTTTATATTCAATTAAATAATAACACTGTAAACAAACACGAGTACACAAAAATGTTAAAAGGACTTTTTAAATACTTGATGTCATTGATGATGCGACACTCAGCTGAGATTTAACCGTCGACGTAAACTTACCATGGTATATTTGAAATTGACAAACTGACAACATAAGTCGTGCATAAATAATACCACAATAAAATAGTGTTAAAAAATTTCTTTACACCCATCAGGAACTTCCTACATTCTATATATTAACATGGAAAATGTTCATAAAAATTCTATAATTCAATTTTGTAATATACAATATTCTACAATACTGTAAACAATATATCTAATATTAAAAATATTATCATTACTAGGCACGGCTATTAAAGCTATATAAGTAAGTCATATCGTTTACTGAACCGTCTGTTAATACAAATATACTCGCATTCTCAAAAAACTCATAGAAAGAATATAGAAGAAGAACAATCAACTTTAAATAAAGTAATTTAATCTGCATAGTATTTTAAGTACTTTAGTCTCAATCTGTCTAGTATTAAGTAGACTACTTTCTTTCCTATTGCATGCACTGTAATCTACTTCTGTGAACGCAGTTATTTTCCCCCCCTCTCTCACTCTGTACATACATATATATATATGTTTGTTTATTTTAATCAAGCACTGGGTATCTCACACCTAAGTAATTAAAAATAAGCATTACAACTATCGTTTGAGTATTTACTATACAAAATGCATTTCGACATATAATGTATACTTATTAGATATTTATTTTGTAATGACATTTTATATTGAAAGAGGATTTTTCCACTTACATTACAATATTAAATACATTATAATACATTTTTTATTCGTTATGTTTTCACTACTTCGAATTGCAATCAGTAAGGTAAGTTTTCGCTTGCACGCGAAAGCTGACCACCGAAGTAACTCTCTTTTAAGAGTTGATTTTCAGGAAACAACGACCGCAAAACCATTCTCTAATTTCAAACAAGGGCCGTTACCCTTCTTTGAAATTACATCTATTCGAATAATATCTATCATCAATCGATTAACGAATGAACTGGTGCGTGGTAAGAGAAAGACGGATACTTTGCACCCTTTCAACAACAGCACCGAAGCCAAAAATAAAATAGTCCCACGGTGATAAAACGGGCCCGCGGACCAATTGCGAGATCATTTGCTGACCGCGAAATTGAAAACGTACACTTCTGATGCTTACACGAAAAATATAGGATCAATTTCCAAGCAGTCTTCGATTATTATTCGTTATTGCACGATTAATAATTTTTACACAGATAACCCCATCACATTGAAAAATAATCATTTTTTTTAATTTGTTAAAACCGTCTCAGGTCAGTCACTAGGGTGACGAGAATTCAACGTGTCACGAATTTTTAAATTAAAGACGGACGGTAGTAAACTGTGTGGTCACATTTCAGTCATAACACGAAAATGACCTTAGCATACGTCCAGCTGATGTTATGACCCTTACTCTTCCTGTCGTAACACAGGATCTAACGGCGCAATTTTAATTATTATTATTATTATTATTATATATATATATATAAGTCATAGATAAACTGTTTTTCTCTAGATTGAAAAGACCGAGACTGGTCCAGAGTGTCATAGAGGTGACACGTTCATTAAGGTGACCTTACAACCAGCACCATCGAATAACTGCTCAATAACAAAAAAATATAAATAAATAAATAATTATATCTCTAGCAATATTCTGTTAAGCCAATAAAACCATATTATTTTTTTTTTTTATTTTATTTTTTCTCTCTAAATTATTTTTTTCCATTTCTTTTGTGGCCTTTTAAAACTCCAACTGAGTCTATCCGTATCACAAAAATGATTGTGACATTACATCACTTATATTTTATAATAATAAAAATTTTATTCGTTCTACTTTATACATCGAATAAAAGCTGTCTTTGATACATTAATAAAAGTAGAAATTTAATTAAAGCAACGGATTCAAATCAATATATTTAGAAATTACCTTATTTATCATTTATAACAATGTCGAATTTAAATTTAATCCTTTAATTTATATTAAGTAAATGTTCTTAATAAGCTATATATTTTATCAATCAATATATTATAAGTATTAATTATTATTTTTAATTTTAATATAGATTTCAAATTGATATTCATTCTGTTCACGAGAAATAAAATGTTTCAGAAATTTAATTTAAAAGTAAAAGTAAATCGTATAAAATGAAAAAAAGTTATGAAGTTTATTATTAGTACATTGTCGTGTTACAAAAAAAAAATAAATAAATAAAATATTGAATCAAATTTAATACTATCATCGAATTTTCGTAGTTAGTTTATATGACCACGAAAAAGACAGATCATTCAATTTAAAAAAAAAAACCAAAAACAATATGAGAAATAAAAAATAAATCTTTTATTAACAAAAATTAATTTAATTAATAAGTAATAAATAATGGAATAACGATGTCAAGAGTTAAACGACTTCAGCATTTTATCTTTCTGTAAAGCAAACACGAATACCTTTAATTCTTACCTAACAATATTTTTTGAATTTAACTCAACATATAAACAAAAACAAATAAATATAATTTAGTCGATTCCTTTAACGGTCGTGCTACAATTAACATCGCGAGATTGTTCAGTGCAGCAAGTATAGTTAAAACAAAGTAAATATAGCTCTAGAAAAGATAAGTGCAGTGGAAAAAGAGCAGAGAATAAGAGTGGATAGAACTAGCAAAGAAATTGTGAGATAAAACAGTGAGTGGGTGTGAAAATAAACAAAAAAAAGCAAGCAGCAACAGAGGTTAGAGCTAAGGAGGAGAAAATGGGCGAAGAGAGGAATTGCGATAACAGGAGCGTATCAAGAGATACGGGGCCCGTGTGGCGCTGTCGGCGGTTCAATAAGAAACAGAACGACAAGCAGGGACGTACAGTGAGAGAATGAGCCAGGTGCAAGAAAAGATGGCAGGGAGGGGAAGGCCTGCAAACAGCAAGAAAGCAATAGATGCCTCTTAAATGACATTGGACGGAGGCAACAAAGAGAAGATTGCACTAAAGGACGATGACACACGGGAGGAGAGAGAAAGGATAAGAGGAGAGGAAGAGAAAAAAATAAGGATAGACGAAAGGGAGAAATGCAAGCAGGAAAATAAAGAAAAGTTTGATAAGCTGGAAAAGGAAATAGAGAGACTAAAAGTCGAAGAGCACAATAGCAGAGAATGGACAAGAAAAATAGAGCTAAGAATGAGAAAGCTGGAAGAACTATACAAGGAAATACAGAAGAAGACAAAGATAGGCAGTGATTGGATCGAAAATATGGAGAAATGGGTCGCGACACAAAATCAATGAGTCAAGGGGAAGAGCGCAGCGGGGATCAAGTAGGTGTGATGGGAGACGATTCCAGACCGGCAAGCAGAACAAGTGATAGGTCAGCTGCATCCAGATGGGGTAGTGGAAATACATGGAGCACCGCTAGATCCAGGATCTCAGACAAGGAATTACAAGGATTCAGGAGATTCATGAGAGTGAGAGAGAGGAAAGATAGAGAGGAGAACTTCCTAATTAGAGGAGCAAATGGATCTGAGGTAGAAAAGGATGGGATCAACACACAGAGGAGTTTGTTGTACTACAAATATATTTTTTAAAACCCTTAAAAAATTAAAATAGTATAATAAAGTGAACTAGATAAATAAATAAATAAACTTTATAAATTTTTTCAAAATATAATTATCATTAGCATTACTCGAAAATTTCGTGCAAATAAAGTATATTTTAATCACATTAATTTCCCATAACTATAATTATAAATATTAAAAAAGCACAAAGTTGCCATTATTTTAATGAATTTAAAAATTTTCCATTTTTTGAAAAATTTCTCCGCTTCTAGTTTTTTGATCGACTTATATAAAATGAATATTCTTCAAAATTTCAATAGCTACAATTCGTCCACTGACACTATAGTTTTTAAATTATGATTTTTATTTTTATAACGAAAAAAGTAAAAAAATGCATTTTTTAAAAAAAATTGTTAATAAAATAATACCCCTGAATATTATGAATAAAATTCTATAAAATAAGAATCTACTGATTTTTTTACATACGTTTATATGTATTACTGCTGCTTTTTTTCATTACCTAAAATGTGCTCTATTGTTTGCTCTATATTGTTAACAGGCCTTTTGTTTGGTGGGACAAGTGAATTGGTCAGTTCGCGATCAGGCATCTTTTGATTAATATTATAATTATCATTTTAATAATTAATATAATTGTAATCGCATTATATAGTTTTATGTTCAAATTGAAATATAAATCACTTTTTTTAGAAATTCTTTGTTTTCTTGTTCCTCAGTTAATTCCCTTTTATTTCAATATTTCACGTATTATGGAGAAAATTTATTTGTTTTTATAATTTGAATAATTATATATTATATAATTAATATAAATATTAATAAATATTAAATAAAATAAAAAAATATACACTGTCAATACTAGTTGGTATGTTTCAAGTACAATATAATTAAGATAAAGATATATAATATATATATATATATATTTAGAAATTATAATTACAGATTTAAAATAAATCAAGAAAATTTTATATGGTGATAATACAGATAATAAATAAAAATCAAAATAATTCAAATTCTTAGAAAATTTTTTAAATATAAATTAAGTTGCAAATTTAATTATTACGAAAATATTTAGCTTTGATTAATAAAAAATTATCATTATTTATAATTTATTGTATAAATAAATCTATCACAAATATCAAATATACAAATTATTAATAATCAAATTAAAAAATAATGGAAAAATAATGGAAATAAGTAATAAAGTCGTCACTAGAAAAATTATAATGCAGTCAATATACATATTTTTCTCTCTCTCTCTCTCTCTCTCTATATATATATATATATATATTTATTTACGATTCTAAAATTGATTTTTATGTATTTTTTCGGTTTATCTATGAGCTACCTATTATGGATATCTTAAAAAGAAAAAATAAAAAGAACATCAAATTTATGAGTATGTTATAATTAAATTGACACAATTATCTTATGAAATTTCATTAAAAATTTACTATTGTTGATATCATAAATAATTTTAATTTCATGATTTTTTTTTGGAAAAATTTTAATTAAAATTTTCTTAGAAAAGCGATCAATACTACTTAATATTTAATTATTATAATGTATTTTTTAATAAACTTACAATTATGATTTCAACATATTGATAAATATATAATGTAACGATTTTACGTCATAGCAAATTAGTTATTTTTGTTATATCTGATTCACAATTATTAAGCTCTTATCTTAAAGTTTATTTTCAGCTTCCTCAAAATGTATTTATTTTCTTTATTATAAAATGGCAGTGCGTCTTAATAAAGGTATTAGTTTTGAAAAATAAGCAGTATCTAACTAAATTTGATATGTTAACTTCATATAAAACTAAGGTAAATCTAAAGTTAATATACTTGATCTAAATAATTCATAGACAATTCAGTTTTATAAAGTTTATATATATATATATATATATATATATATATATATATTTCATATTGAATGTGACAAATTTATTAATCAAAATTCATTATTATGATTAATCACAAATTTAATAGTAGAAAATTTAAAGTTGAGAAAAACAATGTAACGAATCGACCTTTGATGTTAAAGTGGCGCGAGCCACTTAGGTCGAAATGAGGAGGCCGAGTTGCCCTTCTGCGCGTGGGGTGCAGGCGGGGGCTCGACAACCTCTGTATCACCCAGCCTGGACAGCTGGACACCGGGATACCAGGCTTCTTTAGTATGGGGGTGGACCGGTTAATAATGTAAGCGGTAAAATCGGTGGACAATGGTGAACTTATCGTGGAACTGATAATATGAAGTACTGATGCCTATTTTTTGACTCTAGAAGGCGGTGAAGCTATTGGAGTGTCGAGCTCTTGTAAGAAGGCTTTATAAAAACGTCAGGCTTTATAAAAACGTCAACTTTATAACAACATCAGGCGGGGGCGGGGATGTTACCGCTGAAAACGGTCAATACCGGGTGTTGCTAATAACAGCTGGTCGCTGATAACGGTCAACACCGGGTGTTGCTAATAACAGCTGGCTGCTGATAACGGCTGGCTCCGGATAGCTGCTGAAAACAGCTCTAACCAGAGCGGATCCTTCTCGGAAGGTTTCCCACCCGAAGAAAACAAAAAGCTGCGAGAACGGGGGCGGTGCAACGGCGACGGCGGTGTGCGCACCGCGGGTGCGCATTCGTTTGCGCTGTTCTAGAATATTAGTTCCACCTTCCAGCCGGTAGGTGGCGCTGACGTTGCTCGGGGTCAGTTCGCGACATAGACGCGCCGCGATCTAACCCTCAACTCCCGGAGAGGTTAGGTAACATGTGGTTTTGAAAATAATTTATTTTCGCTACATCGTTGTAATAAAAATAAAAATTGTAAAAAATCTTATAACATAATTTAATAAATAAACTATACATATAATATAAAAAATTCTAAATTTGTAAATGCATAAAAATATAGAAAAAGTGTATGAAATTCTTAAGATAAAGAAAGAAGGTCACGTGCTATGACCTATCATTTCAAGTGTAAATTCCCTTATATATTTTCTATCAAAACTATACATAGGTTTAAAAATAAGTTTTCAAAGTCCATACTTCAGAATTGACAATAGTTTTTATTTATAAATAAAAAGTAAAGAACACAGATACTAAATTTCGAATACTTTGCAATTAAAGTGATTCTAAGGTAGACACACGTGATGCCAGAGTATTGAAAATAATACTTTTTTCAGACTATGAAAAAATTGGCAAAGAACCGATAATACGAGATCAATCTGTATAATTATACTTTTGTAGAAAATATTTCATTTGTATATATAAAAGAACTAAATGGAGTTTTTTCTATAAATTGATTGAAACAATTTACAAGAAGTAATATAACTTATTTTTATATTTCTTTAATTTTGGTATATGTAATATGAAAAATTAAACATAAGAAAGTACTAAATTTGACAAAAATAATAAAATTTATTAAATCAATTGTTTTTCTATTAAAAAATTTACAACACAAATATTTTTCTGTAACACTTATCCAACTTGTACATAATTTCTCAAATTAAATTATTGTTAGTAAAAAATCATTATATTTATTAAGAAACTAAAACAATTAGTTATAGTGAAGTAAACCTCAACATTACATGAAGTATATCAAATTTAAATGAAGCAGATGCTTCAATACAGATATAAAAATAAATAAAAAAAATTTATACTATATCAAGGATATTAGAACTTTTGGCATAGAACATGTTAAATCAATTATTTTGTAGAACCTTTTTATTTAAATTTTCGTCAATATTTGCAGAATTTTAAATAGTTTATTTTTTACGATTAATAAATTTCCTTTAAGTAATTATTTGTCAATTAATTAATATTGTATTAGAATTAACTGTTTTTAAGCATACCGTAGTTTTTAATATATATGACAATCATTTATATAAATTTTACGCACAAACTATTCTATATCCAAGCCAGGATTTATAAGTTATTATATCTGTGCAAATAAATTCATATCTATTTTCATGTACCTGTTTCTTAATATTTCATGTATTTGTGTACATGCGAGTAATATAATATATTTATTAACTGAATATATATCTTCATTTGTACGAATGGATGCTTTGTATTGTACCTTTCATAGTTGAGTTTTACGTGTACATTATTTACAAAATTGCGTACTAGAAATAATGATATGAATATAAGCGTCAACTGCTTAGTTTTCCTTACCATGCTACGAGACTATGTCCACCCAAGACGCGTGATAATCGCGACTCAGCCTTAACGCCGCTAGCCCCCCTCCAACACTCGGATAGATAAACTATTGTACTCTTCACGAGTAAATGTTTGCACTACTTCCCTACGCATGCCTCCAAGACCGTCCTGCCGCCGCGATTTTCCAGGCTATAAAAGAGCACCAGAAACCGCAGAAAGACAAGTTTTCGCTCTAACTGATCCAGAGCAAGCATCTCCACTGCTTTCACAAGGAGATGCTCCTTGAGCACATATAGCAGAAAAGCTATATCCCGTCCTAGTATACGCGGGTACAGGCATCGTATACGAGCAGGAGTTTCCACTCCATCTGGTCCAGAGTCAGCATCCCAGGAAGATGCTTCTGGGATCTGTATAACAGTTAAGCTATACGAAATTTACTGCACTGCAGTAGTACTTGTTCAAGCATACGCTGTTACCGCTACCGACAGCTAATACTAGGTGTTTTCATATTAAAATGGCTAAGACCCATTTATACTACGCAACAACGACAGCCCATTTTAAACTAGTAACTTACTATATCATAATTAGTAATAGCTAGACCATTTTACACTATACAATGATTAAGCTCCGTTTATATTATACCACTACTAATTGAATAAACGCAATCTATTAAAGTATTCGCTCATGCTCCGTTAAAAAACCCCATGACTCCCCTATTCCCCGAATCCCGGAATCCCAGCGTCCAGCATCCGAGGTGGGGGATTCTGCGGGTGCTGAGTTCCCTGTTGTACCTCGCGCGCAGAGGATCAACTGCGTTTCCCATACTCTGGCCCGGCGGTCCAGCCGTTGAAAATGTAATTTATGTTATGATATCCCAAAATTAAAAATAATCATAAAAAGAATCAATATAAAATAAATATATAAAAGATTTGTCGAGTTGATGCATGAAGTAATTTTGACGAGATAATTAATTGAGAAATATGTATTCAATCTACTGTCAAGCGATGCAGTTAACTACCTCAAAAATTGTGTTACAATTACCTTCAAATAAAATCTCCTTGTGTATATCTAGTTTCACATCATCATTGTCGCCTACCGTATATTATTTTATCTGCATACAAATACATAAAATGTATACTTGTATATTTATATGAATTGTAATAATTTTAATAGCCCGAATTTAAAAAGAATTTTTAATAAATTTTCTACTATTAATAAATAAATAAAAATTCAAATATTTATTGACTTAATAACAAGTTAATTAAAATTATTTTTTAACTAAACATATTACGATCATGTTATTATTTAATATTTATATATAAATGTAAATCAGCTTCATACTTATATGAACACGTATCGTAACTTGTGAATTTATTCTATTGTTCCATTTTTTGGAACTAAATCTTCAATATTCTAACAATAATAATTAATTAAAAAATTTATTAATTATTATAGAACTTTTTTATATAATTTTTTTTCATCAAAAAAATTTTGTTTCATAATACTCAATTATATTATAGACTAAATAATAGAACAGTTTTTAGGTCTTTAGAAAAAACATCTAACTATAAGCATGAATAATTGTAAAAACATCAATGAATTTTATTTTATAAATTAATAATAAAAATTTTCCAAGGATTTTTTATTAACAATTTTAAAGAAAAAATGCATTTTTTACTTTTTATGTTATAAAATAAAAATTTCGTAAATTTTCGCATAATTTAGTTAAAAATAATATTTTACTAAAACTAATGGTCTGATCGTTCTGAAAATTTGTAAAAATAAATAAATAATAACATTGAAAAATGTCAAAGCTACGAATTTTTTAATTGATTAAATAATCTTTCGAATAGAAACTTATTTACTTTTAATTTATCAATCGCTTTATATAAAAATGAATTTTCTTCATAATTTTATTAACTAAAATTTTTTCTTTAATTCAATAATATTAAAATTAAAAATTACAAATTTTTATTTTATAAGAAAAAGAGTTAAAAAAATATATTTTTTTCTTTAAAATTTAAAAAAAAAAATTAAGTATTGTTTTAAAAAATAAGAATTTCTTGATTTTTTAAAGATTTTTCGTGCATATGTTTAGGTATTTCTTATTAAGTATTTTTCTCTAAAGACCTAAAAAGTATTCTATTATTTAGTCTATTAGTCAATTTATCGCTTAAATATTTTAATATAAAACAGAATTTCTATGGTTAATTGAGGGAGATATTAATAGTCAATAGTAAAGTAATAAAAATGCTTACTTAACTACTACAATAATCTTAATGCTCTATTTTTATACTGGATTTGTATTTTAAAAGATTCTTTGAACATTTTTAAGATAATAAGAAATAGCATAAGAAAAATGTAAAAAAAGACTGGTTTAATTTCACGAACTGTAATAGTTCAGAGATATATAAAAAGAAGAATAATAAAAAATGTTTAAAAATCACTTTTACTTATAATTAGATGCAGTACAAAAAAAAATTGACAGAATTCGATGTCATTATTTATTCAAAAGGCTTCAATATATGGAAAATAGACTAATTTTAATACTAATTTTAATGCATAATTTTATTTGCTATTATGGAATTTTAATTTAAATAGACGCAGCCTCAACCGCTAGTACTTGAACATGTAGTTACCCCGTGTTTATAGGTTATTTTAAGTAAGAAAAAACTATTATTTGAATCGTATCTGTAAATTTCTATATTTGCAGAATGTCCGCATATTGACAACCAAATCAAGGAGTCGTAAGCTATGCTTAGGCTTGATGCTATGATGGATATTTCTGTCTTTTCAGCATTTCAATTTTCGAAGTGTATATATGTTTTTAAATGTAAACATTTACGTGATTAGATATGAAGAACATTCGTCTTATTACTTAAATTTTCGATAGCAATGAAAAATAAGCATATCAATGGGTCATCTAAATTATGTTTAGGTATATAAATTGCATACTCAAATATATTTCATAAATAGTTGATACAAATTTCGGTGCGTAGCTGTAATATATAACCATTATAATTTGTAACATGAGTTGTTAATATCTTTGAACAAGTAGGTCAGCGATAACATAGACCATGCATTAATCCTTTTGGTAATCTGTCAAAATTTGTATTGTAGTTTTGCAGCATGTAAATATTACACCATCACTGATTAATAGTATTAATTTATTTCGATTTCTATTATAATTAAAATTAACAACATACATTTATTAAAATGAATAGATATGTATTACAGTTTCCAAAAAATTAAACTATAATTATAACGAATAAATATTTTAATAAGCTAAAAATGTAAATTCATATCGTAAATCAATGAAATAAATTATTTATCTTAAATTCAATATTCTTGAATACTTATTTACAGTAATAAAAGCATCATTTAAATATGTGAACAAAAATTGTATTAAAAATTTTGTGGTTAAAAATATTTTACGTAAAAAAAATATATGAAAATAATTAGACCAAGTTTTAAAGACAATTTTTTTTATTGCATTTTGGTAATGTCCTTATTTTTTCCTAATCATATTTGTATTACACTTATTAATGCCATCAGATACTTATTTTTAATTCTGATATTGTTACGTATATATATTTATATACATATATCACCTTGAGATCTAGAAGTTGACTCCATAGTTAACTCTGCAGTTGATTTCGACCAGGAATAATTTCGTAGCGGATGGATGACGAGAACGAAGGTTGTTACAATAATAACACCCGGGCTACTTGATAACACTCCCGTGTTTATTATTCAATTTTAAAAGCGAGACGCGGCGTTTGGCTCTGTGTGCACTTAAGCGCTCTTGACTCACGTGTGTCCTCTAGATAGGATACTGAAGAGATTCGCGAGTCTGTAACAAATGATTAGCTACTCCGCAATGATTGCGAAGATGTCTTTTCCAAGAGGGAGAACTTCCGCGCTCCTGTTTTTAACGATCCGCTCTCACAGCCCAGGTACTGAGTCTGCAGATTCCGTTGACTGTTCGTCGTCTCCTCGAGCAACATGACGCCCGCATCCGCTGTCGTGGACCACAGCGACTCTGGTCTTGGAGAGCACGTATATCAACGTGGCGCGAAAGGTGCCGCTGTGTCCTACGTAAGAATATTTTTCGTTTTTTTTTGCTCACTTGAATATTAATTTCCCTATGATTTTATTCTAGTTATTTATTAAGTATTATCTTTACAATATTAGTAATGCAATATAGTAATATTAGAAAAAATTTTTAACGCAAATGTAAGCGACGAATTTTTGAGTACTGTCAAATGAATGTTTCTGTGTGCAAATCTCAGGTAAATATTTTGAAAAGCAAATTATCTTATATACTTTAGTAAACAATATTAATTAAATTTACTTTAATAAATAAAAACTAATGTCAACTCAAATTTGCTTATATATTAGTATAATATTAATCTTATTAAATAAGTTAATCTTTGTATGCATGTATCTTTATTTTTTTCATTCAAGAATTTTTCACAAATATTAAGACTTAAAAATTTAATGTTATAAATCATTCCACGAATTATAAATAAAACTTAGTGATCTGCAAAAAAGAAGTTCAAACACTTTTTAAACATAATTGAGAATAATTACAAGTAAAGAATATTTTACATTATACATAAATGAATAAATTGGGTCTTAAAAAACATATTGCCGAAAATTAATAAAATTATGAGCAGTTTATTTATCTAAAACGAATATTATTTAATTAATATTGAAGATATGAACTGTTAAATAATAATTAAAGTAATAATATTGAAATAAGACAGTTTTTCCATATTAAAATTCCACAATGTTTTGTATTAGTAAGTGTAAGTTAACAATTTTTTAGATGTAATGATAATTACAGAGATGGATGAATGATTAGATGTAATACATTATACAATGAATTTGGAGGCCTATCATCATTATATAGTGGTATGCCGTGATGTGCAAGAGTAGATTAAATTTTTAACCACAGTTGTACAATTAACATTGATGAGATGAATGTTACCATGGTGAGGTAATTAATGATGCTATATAATATAATCATGATAGTCTAGTCTACATAAAATATTTCTTTCAGATTTTCAGAGTTCGTATGCCAATTTCAATCAAAGAAATCGTTAATAAAAATAATTACCAAGCAATAAAAATATTTTATATTAAATTGTATTTTTTATTTTATTATTGTAGGAAATCAATTCAATGGTAAAACATAAAAACTAGTCATAACTGATTTTGAAAGTTTATAAGCGAATAAAATTAGAATAGTCATTATAAAAGTAAAAATCTACCGGTAAACATGTTCGAAATAAAAAGGATAGTCAGTGTATCTGAAAATAATTCGAGGAGATTTATAATCCTTCAAAAAACCGTTTGGAAAGGAAAGGAAAGCTTTCTCGAGAAAAAGTAACAGCGTAAGTACTGTTGATCTTTTTCTACATTAAGAATATAACTTTATTATATTCATTTTTTAATTAAATGTTTTTATTACAACATGTTCTCTTGCATGTGCCTATTAATGTAATGCAACGATTCGAACTTCTGTCGTAACAGCTAGTAGCTGTCAATCGGTGGTTATTTTTTTTGGGGATTCTCAAAAAGAAATGTACAAAAGAATTGTTTATTTATAAAAAATTTAAAAAAAAAAATAAATCGACACAGAATATTAATTTTTGTTCTGTTTGACGTGTTCAATTTCGGGCTGCCCGCTATGCTCTCTTTATTTATGTTTTGAGAGCTTTGCAACTGTACATCGGTCTAATAGAAAATACTTTATTTTTATTGAAATAATTGAAAGTAATACCGGGCCAGTAATCTCCTTATTATGACAGAAGTTTCTTAATCCACACCGGCCGGTGATAATTATTGACTCTCACTATCAATATTATGACGGGATAGCAACGGTGAATAATGCAATAATTCTTGGCGTATACGATACGCTTACTTAACTGGAGTATCTTAGTATTACGTCAGGAGGATGAAGATTATAATAAAGGAAATACCACAACTACAGCTAATATAAATCTCTAAAGCATTGCAAATAATTATAATTCGTGTAAATACGTCAATATAATTACTGCACGATCATATGAAAAATTAATTTTTTTTTCACCAAAAAAAACTCCTGTAATCACGAAATTTTTAATTTATTTTTTTTCTCGGTTGGGGAAATTCGGAGTTTTACTCTTGTGCAATCACCCAAGTCAATTCTCCTTAAAATTCTCAGTGAAAATCTCCCACGGCCTTGTATTCTAACATTTATATTGCCAAGGGACTACTTGAATATTAGCGCTCTCGTTAATGTGAAGGCGCTGACTATTATTTTCGAACAGCCGGCGTCGGGTTCATTCATTGCCTCGTGTCAGCTTCATTCATTGCCTCGTGTCGGCGTGGCGTTTATTTGCCAATTTCAAATGTTTACCGATACTCTTTTTAAAGTTGGCAAATCGTTGAATTAGAATACAATTTTATTAAGAATTTAGAGCACAAACGCATTTTTGGTTGTCAGTTTCCGTACGCCGATAGAAACTAACCTCGCCAAATATAATTTTTGTTGCAGTAGTATTGCATAATTTTTTCATACATAAATTAAAAATATAAAAAAAAAAAGTTTATAATAAATTTTTTAAATTATATTTCTTCTGAAAATAAATGATGTAATACGAGCAAAAAATTTTAAAAGAACACATAAATGTTTATAAATCGAATCAATATTTCTGATAATAAACATCATTTAAATGACTTAAATTAATTTTTTATTTTTTTATTAATCAAAACAATAACAAAAATTATGAAAATAATAAGCAGATCTAAACCTTTACCAGATCTAAAAATTCAATTCAATACTGTAACAGGGGTAATAGAATCAAATCAATGCTTCAACGGTGGCTGTAGAAAATTATTTTGAAAGTAGAAAAGGAAAGAGGGAGTTAATGGATTAATGGTATAGAATATGGTGAAGTAATGTAGAGTTGGTTGGGTGAATTTTTTTTTAATAGATATTGGACCTCGAGTTATTATACTAGTTAGTTCAAAATTTTCTTAGCTTTCTTAACGTATATATATATATATATAGTATATATATAGCATAAATACAACAGAACTTATGCTGATATGAGTTAAAAAAGAAAAAATTATAAGTGTTAAGAAATCTAATATTACAAAATAGATTTATTTTTGAAAATTAGTTTATCATAATGTTTAGAATTATTATTACAAAGAACAATTAACAGAAAACCTCTAAATTACTTATTCAACAAAATATGTTTAATTACATTTCCTACATAAATATTATTAGCTCATAAAATGTTTAATGTCTCTTATAATTATATTTATATTAATAGAAGTTCTTGAGAAGTATACTTCGTTGTTACTACCGCAGCCAAAATAAATTTTAATTCAATATAAGTTTTTGCTAAATTTAAAATAAATGTAAAAAATAGTATAACATTGTATCGTTGATTTTTTTGGTAGTCATACATCTACATAACAGATTTTTTACTGCATAGATTTTAAAACTCCTACATGAGAAAACGGAGACATGAATATTTTCCTTTGTCAATTTTTTCAGTCAGATTTTCTCATAGTGTATGAGGAAAGCTTTAAAAATATTGGATAATTTATTTTTTTATATTTTTCCTCTTGTACTCCTTTAAAAATATTATAAAAATATAAATTCATTTAATGTAAAATTATTTGTGAATTTTTCTAATAAATAAAAACATTTCTTCTTTATAATTAAAATTATATAATTCTTTATATATAATTAAAAATATATATAATATAATTAAAACTTTTCATTTTTAAGAAAATAAGTTAAACAAAATATTTGAAATAAATTTTATAAATTGAGTATCATTGGAAAAATCATCCTTTATATATTATATTATTTTTATATTCATACATTTAGTATTATATTTAACTCCACAATGTGAACACGCGATATAATTTACTATATTAAATTTTAAAAATAGGTTAAAAAGTATTGACAAAGACAAGAAAACTTTACTAGTATCCACAACTTTTGTTTTTTAATTATATGTATCCACCCATATAAGAATTAATAATTTATCATCATTAACAACTTGTGTATCTCCTTTCAATTATTATTAATAAAAAAAAAGAATTCTAGAATATTAAAGAATATATTTTAAAATAAGAATATAATTAAGATATAAAGAATAAATCATTACTTGAAATATAAGACAATTAGCGGTAAATAGAAATGGTGAAAGAACACAAACACAGAATATGAACATAAATAATAAGAAGATAAATAAGAGAAATAAATATTCAGTAAACAGGTAAAAAAATAAAGCTGAGAAAATTTCCAGTAAAAGAAATATATTATAAACAAAAAAAAAATCTAAGGTTTTCCTCTTTCGCTTTGAGTAATCAAAACTATATAGTTATTAGATTTTATAAAAAAAACCATTATTTATTTTTATAAAAGTAATACCAAACGTATTTGTAGTAGTAAGCGACTTTTCATTCATTTTAAAATATTAAAAAAAAATGAATTTCATGTTTTGTTTTCATGATTTGTTAAAAATGAAATTAAAGATTTTAATTTCATTAATAATATTTAAAAAATCACTTTTTCGTCTAACTATAAAAGATATTACAAATTTTACAAATGTAATTTTTTAAATACATCAATATATAATTCAACTACCCCTAATTTTTTCATCGTAAAACTGAATTTTTTAATTTGTTAAATTCTCAGGTTTTATGTTTTTTATAATATAAAACTTCGTGCAGCATGCATGAATGGCTTTAATCAAATAAAATAACAATTGATCATACAAAATGATGTATAAAATAATCCTTTTTTATTTAAATTAATATTCTTATAAATTATACATAAAACCTCTTGAACTTTATTATAATATTAATTGCCTTATCCTCGTTTTGAAAATATGGAAGAAGAAAAAGATTAACTAATATCACAATCGAAAGATAGACTCAAGATTTTTTTCTTACATATTATATATTTCGATTAATATTAATTTGTTGTATATGAAGTCTTAAGAATATATTATCTTTATCTCTTCTGAAAATATTGGATGAAATTGGAGTTCCGGTTCCATTAATCCGAATTTTCTTACCTATCTCATCAGTCTAACTCTTTCATTAAGTCACGCTCATTAAATATATCTGGTTTACGATGTCACGTTGATGACAAAGGATAGATCAGCTTTGAACTGCGACTATAGTATACTTTTTGGGTCATGAAATCGAAGAAATACATAAGCAAATCACAAGTATTATCTTTGATATCCGTTAAATCGATTCAAATAATCTTGAGCAACCAATGAACAACTAAAGCACGACTCTTTCTATTAATAATTTCTAGGGTGATTTTATGCCTATGTAAGCATTTCAGAAAGGCCGATTGTCACTTAAATACCTTTTCATTTTAGCCTTTTAGTATCTCAGATCACAGTCTGATTGCTAATGACAGTCATGTTTACTTGTTCTCAAGTTTAAACTGCTCTTTGAATTAATACGATTAAGAACAAGTTTCTTAATTTCTCCACTCATTTTTGTGCAGTTATTAATACCTGTACTGTTTTATTATTTACATTTCAAAAGTTTTGTACTTCTCACCACTTTCTTTTATACATTATGTACTTGAAACAATATTTTACTTGCTTATCTTAAATTTTGGTGTCAAATTCTATAGAAAATTCATTGTATAAAATTTAATAATGTTTGTATTAATATATTTAATGTAGATTTTAGACTTATAAAATCTAACATAATTTTATTATTTATTGTTTACATGATTTTTACTATAGTTGATAATTATAATTTATTATTAATTGTTGAAAATTGATTATTCATAATCATTATAAATGTTTATTTAATATATTTAAATATTTCGGAATATAATAAAAATTTCATACACAATATTTCAAAAGTTTTAATTGAGTAAATTGTTACTCTATATACCTATATATAGATTTAATCATTAGAAATTTAATGAATTATATTGTTTCTCTATTTTAAATAAACATTGTACAATTCAAATCATATTTTAACTACAAAATATTTTTATAAATAAATTATATATAAAAACATTTATTCTCTATTGCGTAATAATATAATGAATATATTGTAGAAATTAATATTTTCAAAGTATATTTTATAAATGTATTATTTGTATAATATTGTATATTTCTAAAATATAACTAAAATACAAATAAAAATATGTACACAAATTTATAAATATTTTTTTTTATTTATTTTATTTACAATTTACATTTCTAGCCGTTCGGCCTAAGAAACGAGTTGCGCATTTTACCCTTACACTTTATTTATATATATTACATTTCTTATTTACATTCTCGTTATTTTATGTATCACTTTCACTGATCTTTCTGTGACGTTATCTTTCTCTCACATAGTTGGCCCTGGCTTTCTTAACTCTTAATTCCACCTGTCTTATGCTATTCAGGAGTTTATAGTCTCTGATTCCACCCCTGAATTTCTGCAACCCTTTTTCATTGGCCGATGTCTTCTGCCTATTCACCCTTTCCTTTCTGAAGATTTCTTCCGTCTCTTTGCATTTCATTATTCAATGGTTCCAATTTTCATTGCTTCTGTTGCAAAGTTTACATTTCTTGTCTTTCGTATTCAACCAATATTTGTCACTCTCCACCATGTTTCCACATCCGATTCTTGCAACCGCTCTTATTTTCTCTGCATTCTTTACTTCCCTCAGATATTTAGGTGTCCCCTTTTCCATAATTTAGTCATATGCTTTTTTATATCTTACCCTTTCAATTTTATTTCCTCTCATCTATGTCTGTATTTCCCGGTCTCTTTGAATTATATTTTTGTATTTATTTATACCTGCGCGTTCCCATTACCCAGCTTGTGCTCTACTTAAGCTAATACTATTTAGCCATTTCTCTATATAATGTTCTTCTCTGTCTTCACCCCTATTTTCTCTTTCCATTTGACATTTCTTGGTCCATCTTTCCTCTGGCAAACTCCTGATTTTATCTTCTAATTTTAAGACTCTCAGCTTTCACTCTCTTCGCAATTCCATTTCATCAATTTCTTCATAAATTATATACCTGGATGTACAGTAGTCAAGTTTCAATATCCACCTTAGATAATCAAACTTTATTTTCTCCATTTCTTGTATATTTTCATTTCCCCAGATCTCAACTCCGTATTCGATGACTCGACTCCAAATAGTTAAACAGTTTCTTCCTCACCCTGAAATCTCCCGCATATTTTTCCCCCTAGTCCCCGTATAACCTTCGCTGCTATTCTTCCCTTGTGTGCTCTCTCCTTCACATGTTCCTTCAGCTTGCCGACCTACCTCAAGATGAAGTCCAAGTATGTGAAGCTATCCAATGTTCTTATTTTTCCATGTCCATTTCTCTGCTTTTGGTTTCATACCATTTTTCACAATTATCATTTTTGTCTTCTCTGCATTTAGACTTAAGCTTCTTTCCTCCAGAAATTTCCTTAAAACGTCCAGACTCTTTTGTTGGCTATTTTTGGTTCCACTTATGTTTTGTTTCTCTATTACTTCCTCCAGCTCTGATATGTATATGTTGTACAACGAAGGGCTGAGGTTATATTCTTGCCTCAGTCCCTTCCTCGTCAAAAGTTCTTCAGTGTTTCCTTCCCTAGATCTTACGCAGCTTCTTGTCTCTTCATAAATATTACTTATTCTATCAATGACACCTTTACTGTATCCCTGCCTTTTCATGATTTTCAATAGCTTATCTCTGTTCACTGTGTGAAATGCGGCCTTTAAGTCCACAAATAGTACGTACGTCTTTCTTTTTTTATTTACTGTTCTTTGGATCAGGTGGTTCAGTATATAGATATTATCCATTGTGGATATTTCCTTTCTGAACTCCGCCTGCTTCCTGGTAAAATCCAGTTGTTTTCTGTTTTTTTCTCTAATCTCGATTTTAATATCTCCGTGTATAAGTTGTACGCCATTGGTAACATGGATAACCCTCTGTAGTTTTTCACAACTTTGCTATCCCCTTTCTTCAAGATCAGCGTTATCACTGCTTTTCTCCATTCTTCTGGAATGTTTCTCTCATTCTAGCTTCTCTATAATATCTTCTTCATTGTTTCCTTGACGTTGTTTCCTCCGTATATCCATACTTCATTTGGCAATTCATCTACTTCCGCCGCATTCTTCTTCTTTAGCTTTCCCCATATTTTATGTATTTCGCTGTTATCCAGTGACTTCTCTGCTGTCACTCCTTTCTTTCCTCTTTTGCTTGCTTATCTTTCTTTGTTTGTTCCCTTCTAGTAGACCACTGAAGTGCTCTTCTCAAGTATTTTCCCAATGGCCGTATCTGTTTTCTTTCTTATTTTCTTTCCTTTATTTAGATATTCCGATATCTCCTTCATTCCTCGTCTTCTGTAATTTGCTCATCTCAATCTCTATCCATTTCCTCTTTTTTTTTTACATATATCCTTCTATCTTCTTCTTTATATTATATAGTCTTCCTTCGGCTTGTCCCCTTTTCTCCATTTCATCAGTTCCTTCTTAACCCTTCGTTTTTCTCTTTTACATTCCCTATCTCACCATACTTGTTCCTCTACCTTTTTTTCCTTCATTCTTATCCTCTTCCTCGATATGTACTCTCTTACAGTTTCCTTTCTTACATTTCATAAGCCTTCTGTTGTTATTGAATTAGCCATCATCTTATACCATTCATTAGTGTTTTCTCTGTATATATTTATATTTTCATTATCCCATGAAGTTATCATTTTTCCTTTTTCACTGTCTCATCGTCTTTATGTCGAAGGTGATCATTTATCTCTGTTCTAACTTTGATGGTGATGGGGAAGTGGTCTGACTCTACCCTATTCTGAACCTTAAATTTAATCATCCTGTTTCTACATTCCCTGTCTGTTAATGGTAAGTCAATTACCGTGCTTCCTCTGGGTTTTATATATGTATTTCCTCCCTCTTCATCTCCCCTCATTGTACCATTCAATATTTCCCAACCGTTGTCTTCTATTTTTTCCACCTATTTCGTTTCCTCCTTCTCTACCTTATGATCTTTGCTCTTTCGGTTTAACATTCTGCTGTCATCATTCTTCCTAATCTCCCAGTTCTCGCATTGTAATCTCCCATTATTAGTATTTCTATATCTCCTCCATCACTATTTTTTTCAATACATTTCCATGTTCTTTCTAATTTTTCCTCATTATTATACATTTCTCATATATCCAATACTTTCCATACTTCCATTTTCTATCTCTATCCTTGTACTTATGGTGCCCTCACCCTTCATCATCTCAAGCTCTATCGTACTATGCTGTATCTTTTTACTTATGCCTACAATGAACTCTCTCTTCGCTCTGCCCCTCTTTTTCTCCCGCTTTTCTTCAATTATTTCCCACTTTATTTCCCCTATAACCCTCCTATTGGATTCTTCTGTCTTGTCTACGTTTTTTCCCTTCTTTCTGTTATGCTCTTGGGTGTCCCTTATCTCTCTACTTTTTTTATTCCACGTCACCTCCTTATTATGTACCTGTTAGTGTTGAGTAATTAATAAGACTATATCTTTTGCTTAATGTTTTCTTTATTTTATTATAACAATATGTTGTTTTGAGAGTAAGTCTCAAGGAGTGAGTCCGAAATCGTAATCGCCCTTCTTTATAGACTCGGATAATTCGCCCCTCTACTCTAATTTTCGGTTTTCTCCTTGCGACTTGTACAATGTTTTTTCTTTTATTAAGCTAAGAGTCTCAAACTACGCGTGACATATTAAACTTAAAGAAAACCACTGTTTCGCCGCGAGAGAAGTATAATTTCAAAATAAAATAAAAATAAAATATTATTCGGCTTTGATTCGATCCGCGAGATTTATTTTCAATAAGATCCCCTAATCGACCGCGCCCGTAACTTAATATTACAATCGTTTCAAGTGTCGCGAGAAGCGTCTCGCGCTAGTTTTTCAAAGTCGGGCATTTCGTTGCTTTTTTCTCGTAAACGTTTTTCTTGGACCGTCGGCCCATTTTCTGCCGATCGTCTTACAACACATCGCTTATTTTCTAATTAAATAAGTAGAGACCGCCTGCCTTCACTTTTCCATTTTTTAATTCAATTTAAAATTTTTGTTATATATGTCGGCTCATACATCGCGAGATTTCGCGATGCGTTATCCACACGTTTACGAGTTAGGCTACTCGTAACAGTACCTGTCCGCTCTCTTTTTTCATCTTGTCATTTTTATCTGCATTACTCTGTCTCCCCTTCCTCCTCTCTCCTTTTTCTATCTTGTCATTTTTGTGTGTAAGTTTCCTGTTTTTACCCTTATATCTCTTAATACTCCTCCTGTCCTTACACTCTTTCCCGTTCTCTTCTTCTCCTTTTTTGTTTCTCGTATATCAGTCCCGTTTCTTGTTTAATTTAAACCAGCCTCTTCTTTACTTTTGTTCTTATCGCTGTTCTTTTTCTCCTTCCCCTCATCTCCTCCTGTCGCCTTTGTCTTATTACCGTTCTGCTTCACTGTCACTGCCTTTTCTTTCCTTGTCTCTTTTTTCCCCTTCTTTTCCAGGTTTTCTTTCTCTGAGTCACACCTCTGCAGGATTCTACTCATCTCCTTGTCCATTTCTTTAGCCCTCTTCCATCTAGTCCAGTTCCCGTTTACGAATACTTTTTTTAATCCTACTTTCGCAAAAATTCCATTTGTTCTCGCCTTCCATACCCATTTTTTTATTTCTGCCTGCATTGCTCTCTCCTCATAGGTTAGGTCATAGTCTAAGAATATTTCCGTACCTATGAGTCTTCTTCTGTTCTCCCATACCCTGTCTCTTTCTTTCCTTCTTACTATCTATCTTCACAACCACCAGGTTACCATTCCACCAAGCACTCCTCATCACTGCATCCACTCCCAGCTTATTTTCTATAAACTTAGCCACCCATTCTTAGATCCTTGCCTTTTCCTTTCGCCTTCATCGTTCCTCTGATCATCGTTCCTCTGATTTTCTCCTGTCTCTCATAAGCTTCATTAACCCTCTTACATTTCTGTCCATAAGATTTGTCCTCGCAACACTCCACATACTACCACTAGTCCATCTCGTCATGTTGGTCTTACAACTAGTCCTGCTCTCTGCCTTTTTTCTGACATATCCTCACTCTCTGCATTCTCACCACTGCTCTTTCCATCCATATGTTGGGTCTCAGGCTTAATGCTTGAGATTCAGCATTTCACGTCCGCCCTCCATTCACTCTCCTTTCTCTTGGTCTCCTGCATTTCTTTCATTATCTCTTCAAGCTTTCTTACTTTCATTTCCATCTTTTCGGCCCATGCCCTGATATTTTCTTCTTTATTTTTCATGACTTCAATTGCCCTGTTGCATTTTTTCTCTATTTTCTCTATTATCTCCTTCGTCTTTTTCTCCCAAGCTTTTCTCTCCTCTTCTCTTTTTTCCGTTTCCTCCTTTCTCATACCCTCTATCTCCTCCCAGAGGTTACCCTCCAGAAAAGAGACTCTCTTCTTTCCGCCGTCCAGAGTCATCTGTTCTCTATTAGCTGCCGCCTACCTTTTCCCTGCTTTTCCTTTTTTCTTGCTCATTTTCTCACTATTTTGATTGGTACCGTTCTTGCATCCCTCTTTTCACCTCTATGTCCATCCCTGAATATAGTGAGGATAACAAGTCGCCCCTGTATCTCTTCTACATACATACCTGAGCTTGGGATACTGTGGTGCCTTATCTTTTTCTCGGACGGTCCGCTCCTACTTTCTGGTCTTGCTCTCTTTGGCTCTCGCCTTTTTCTCCTCGCATTGGTATCTTAACCACTCACGTCCGGTCTGAGTTTTCTTTTCACAATCACTTTACTTCTCTACAAAATTTTTTCCCTTTTTTATTTCCATTGTTTCCACACACTTTTCTTTATTACTCTGCGTCTTTCTACTACTTTTTTTTTCTTTAAAACTCCATACACTCACTGTAGCACTAAATTAGCTATTGTGATTGCGGTATAATCCGTTCGACGGCCATATGCGGACTCAAATTTATAAATATAATGTTTTAACATTTTTATTGATTTCATACGAAAATAATAATATATTTGTACAATATTGAATGCTGATACATCTATTTAAAAGTAAATTTACCCAAGAATTATAAAGTAACTAAAAGGGGGAAAATGATGAAAATAAATGAGAACAAAAAGAAACAATTCATGTATGTCTCACGAAAAAAATGATTACATTTAAATTTTAATACGCATTTATAAAAATTATTTAATACAGAAATAACAATTATAATAAAATTCAAATAATCAATTGTAAATTGATTTCGCTATTAATCAATTGGTGGCTGTTCGTGAACTGATCATTTCTCTTTTTTTGCCAACCAACAAACCTTGTTATAATATTTAGAGACTTGTCAAAATCATAATTTGAATTAAATGGCCATTACGACCATTCATACTTTATCAATTTTAAATAGTATTTGTAATTTCTAATACTCATTATTAGACATGTTAGGCATTAATTGGAGTATTTACAAACGTCATCATCATGCTTCAAGAATACATTTTGAAAAAAATCTTTTAAAAAATAGGTTATCCATAGTATGGGACTTCAGAAACTCTATTATTAAAAACTTTTAGGAAGCTCATATAAATTATTGAGAGAATTAATATTTAAATATAGCATGTAGAATATAAATACACAATAGAAGTAAGTGCAGTTGTATATTTTTTCTTTGTACATAATAAACAGAATGTTACAGTAATTTTTAATATCAATGTCATTCGCTGAAAAAAATAAATATATTTGTATTAACAAATAATTAATTAAGTAATTTAAATAAAAAATTTAAATTAAATATTTTTTTTTTTATTTCAAAATATATTTATTTATTATTAATAATTTTATTAATTTTTATTACAATTAATTTCTTTGCATTACTTCAGTTATTTATATCATTGTTTTTATATTCTTTTTTATACAAAAATCAACAGTAATAAATTTTTTTATGTAAACATAATATCGTTTAATACATTGTGGGTCTTAATGAATTGTAATAATTGTTATTACAATCATTTTACCAAAAATTAAAATCAAAATATTAATAATAATATAATTGATATGTAGTTGGGATTCCGTTAACGCACACTGCGGTTAACACATCGTTAGAACGCATCGTGTACGTTTACAGCGCATTTAATACAGCATAGTTACACAGAGGCAAGAACAAAGTTGCGTGAAATAATCAGCAAAAAAAATCGAAGAGAGTGAGTGTAAAACAGAAACTAAAAAGTGCAATTGCAAAGTGCAAGGTGAAAGAGAAGAGAAGAAAAAGTGAAAAGACAAAAGTAAGTTTAGTGCCGGTAGTGGGAACAGAAGCATGGAACCGAGAAGGTGTTGGGTGACATAGACGGCAGAGATGTACAGTGACAGAGAGAGCGCAGACAGCGCCAATAGCCCGATAGACAATAGCCCACAAAGTTCGAGCAACGTTTGAGGGGAGGTACCGGATTCGAATAAAACACGGAGGAAACGAAAATCAGGTGCTAAATTATAAAAAAAGGGAAAATATAAGCACTAACAAAAACAAGTAACATTGAAATAGATAAAGAAACAAATAATAATAACAGTAAATAGAAACACAACAAAAAAGTAGAAAACACACAATACACATATCCAAAAACAATAGTTTAAAACTAGCAGAACATAAAAGTAGATAATATAAAATAAAAGTAATATAAAAAAAATAAAAATGAGCGCAAAACAAGATAAAACAAAGGCATCCAGAGGCAGACCAAAAGGGATGTGATGCAGCTTACCTTGGAGGACTGTAAAAAAAGGTCACCTTTGAGGAGGTGGAAACAGGAGAGGAAAGGTGTAAAAGTATAGAAGAAGAGACAAGCAACAGGGAAGATGAGAGAGATGAAAGAGATAAACCGAAGAGATCATTGAGAGGTTGGATAAACTGGAGTAATTACTGAAAAAAGAGAGGAAAGAGGTACAGTACAGAACAGAAAAGATTGAAAAAGCAATGATAAAAGAGAAGGATAAAGTTATGGAGAATGAAAGAGAAGTAAGAGAATGGGCCAGAAAAATGGAAGTAAGGATGAAGAAACTGGAAGGAAGGATTAAGGAGCTGGAAGAAAAGGATGAACCCACAGTTCACTGTCTGACACAGGGAGTGAAGGGGAGAGGACATACAGATCTAGAAGTAGGGAGAGTGTAGGTATGACTGCAACGAGATGGAGTAACAAAAGCTACAGGAGCAATAACTCGATGTCTAACAGAGAGATGGATGACCTCAAGAGAATAATGTTGGAGAGAGAGAAAGGACAGGGAAAAAATATAGTGATTAAAGGGATGAATAGAAAAGAAGATAGGAGTATGGAAGTGCAAAACCGGACAGCCAACTTCATACAAGAAAAAATAAGTATGAAAGAACAAATAAGAAGTGCATGGTGAAGTGGAAGAATGGTGATCGTGAAGATGGAGAATAAATGTACGAGAGACAGAGTGTGGGAAAGAAGAAAGAAGTTAATTGGAACGACAATATACATAGATTTCGACCTTATCTACGAAGAAAGGAAGACTCAGGAGGAGATTAGAGAATAGGTACGGAAAGAAATGGGATCTTCGCGAAGGTAGAGCTGAGGAAGATATTTATTAGGGGGAAATGAAAAAAATGGATAAACACGGAAAGAATGGATAAGATATTGGCAGAGATTATAAAAAGGACTGAAAAGCACAATGAAAATGCGAAAAAAGTAGATGACAATGAGAACGAGATAGTAGAAAGTTAGATAGAAAATAAAAAAGGAGAGACAAGAGAAAAAGAAAAAAAAATTTAGTATAGGTAAGGGACGGAACAAGAGAATATAACATGAGAAAAACAGCACTAAAGAAAAACAAAAAAAGGAGCAAGCTAAAAATAAAAATGGGAAAATAGAAAATGGGAGAATGAGAATACTCTTCTGAAATGTTGCAGGGATATGAGGGAAAATGAGGATTTCTGGGAATACATAGGAAACATGGATTACGTATGCATGGCGGAAATATGGGTAGAGAAAACAGATGCCGAAGAAACTCCCAAAACAAATGGAGTTAATTAATTAATGTAAAAACAAATAATAAGAGCGAAGAGGGAAATTAAGAAAGGAAGAGTGAAAGGGTAATAATCATAGGGGTAAATAGAAAATGGAAAAAACAGATAAAGGATAAAGACAAAAGCATGAAAGAAAGCATGGTAAGAACAAAACTGGAATTCGAAAATGTAAAAAGAAAGCTGGATGTATGGGGAATATATAACAATAATAGAGGCATGAAAAGGAAATGGTAGCTAATAGAGGAAGTAAGCTACAATGACAGCACAGAAAAATTAATTATGGGAGATTTTAATGTAAGAACCAGGGAGGAAGGAAGCTACTTACAGGAAAGAGTAGACAGAACAATAATAAACAGAAAAAGTAAAGATAGGAAAGTAGATAAAGAAGAAAAGAAATTAATCGAAAGGATACAAAGAAATGGATACAGTGTGCTAAATAGAAGGAGCAAATGGGATGAAAAAGGAGAGTACACATACATAGGAGCGAAAGGGAACACGGTGATAGATCTGGCCATAGTCGACGAAGAAGTAAGAAACAGAACAGACAAAATCATGGTTAAGACAAGAACTGAGTCAGACTACCTACCAATTGTAGTCACACTACGGACAAAAGACAGAAGAGAGAGGAAAAAAGAAGAGGAAAAAGAATAAAAAAGAACAATTATGTTATGGAAAGAGGAAGATAGCAAAGAATACAAGGAAAAGACTGACAGACAATATGAGGAACAAGAAGGAGTAGGTAACATAAAGAAATTATGGAGTGAAGTAAAAGAGGTAATAGGAAAAAATATAAGTAGAAAATAAGTCAAAATGAGGAAGTGGAAGCTAGGGGAACATAGATGGTGCGACAGGTAATGTAAGAGAGAGAAGAGAAAAGCAAAAAAGGCACTAGAAAACTGTAAAAAAGGAGAAGTGGAGAAGGAAAAATATGACAAACAAAAAAGAGAATGGATGGGAGTATGTGAAAAAAAGAAACAGGAATGAAGAGAAAAAGAAGAGAAAGAATTGAAAAATGAAGGACAAGTATTGGATTACATCAATAGAAGCAGAAAAAAAGGATAAAGATGAGGTGGATATAAGTAAAAAAGAATGAGAAACACATTTCCAAAAGCTGCTAAAGGGTACAGAAAGGTCCGGGAGTTTAACAGTGGATAATCAGAGACAAGAAAAAGGTCAGAAAATAATTGAGATTGGAGAAAAAGAGATAAAGAAGGCATGGAGGAGTATCAAGAAGAAAAAAGCCGCCGGTGTAGACGATATACCGAACGAAACATGGATACATGGAGAACAAGAGGTAAAGAGAAGATTGATAGAAATTATAAAGAAAATAAGCAAGTACGGGAAGATACCGAAAGATTGGGAAACTGCAATAATAGTACCAATATATAAGAAGGGAAATATAAATAGCCCGGAAACCTACAGAGGGCTATCCATGTTGACGTCGGCATATAAAATCTACACGGGTATATTAGGAAGTAGGTTAGAGAAAGAAACAGAAGAGAAGAACATACTATCAGAGGGACAGGCGGGTTTCAGAAGGGGGAGATCGATCATAGACAACATATACGTACTAAACCACATAATGGGAAGGAAGAAGAAGGTATGTGTTGTTCGTGGATCTGAAGTCCGCCTTCAACATGGTAAACAGGAAAAAGCTATCATGGGGGAGAAGGAATACGACATAGGACTGACGGATAGCATAAGAAAAATATACAAAGAAACGAGATGCAGAGTAAGGACCAAGGACGAACTAACAGAAGAATCTTGGACTGACAGAGGACTGACACAGGGCTGCTCTCTTAGCCCATTACTGTTCAATATATATATTGCCGGAATAGAGAATAAAATGAGGAAAAATAACATAGGAGGTACTAAAATAGCAAGGACCAGAATATCGACCCTGGCAGATGCTGATGATTTGGCCTTGATAGGAGAAAACAGGGAGGCCATGCAAAGAATGATGGCAACGCTGAGGAAATTTCTAAGACACAAAGAGATGACGCTAAATACAAGTAAAACCAAGACGATGATTGTGAAGAAAGACTGAAAGAAGACAATAGAGCCATGGAAATGGAATGTAAAACAGATAGAAATAGTTAACAAATTCTGCTACTTGGAATTTGTCTTTAGAAATGACGGGGAACATCATGAGCATATCAGAGAAAGGATCCAGAAGGGCAGGATCGCAGCGAGAAGGATATTGAGACTGGCAGAGAGAGTATGCAGCGCGGATTTCAGGATGAGAAAGATGATGTTAAATTACCTCGTGAAAGGGGTCATGGAGTATGGAGTCAAAGTTTGGGGAAACCAGGCAAATGAAAAGATGGAAAAAATTAAATTAGACTATTATAGATGGACCCTAACCTTTAATTTCTACACACCGAGATACCTAGTATACGAGGAAGTGGAAGAACGAAGGTTGGAAATCGAATGGAAAATCCGCACACTGAAATACGAAGACAAAATCAAGGAAATGAGCGACGAAAGACTAGTAAGAAAATGCTACGAAGAAAATAGAAAAGAGATGATAGAGAATGGAACAGACGAAACAGATGATATTATCAAAAATAAATATTAAAAAAAAAGAAAATATTTTTTTAAAATTTATTTATTAAGCAATATGTAATATTATTTAATTTATTGATGATGCTTAAAAATAGATGCAAGAATCGGCATCCCTGTATTATTTAACTCAAAAATCAAAAAAAAATCACTTCAATAGCTGCAATGTTTCAGAAGATAATTATGTTAATAATTTTCAAGTCGCGCGTATCGCACTTCTATTACTATATATAACTTGTACCCCTAGAATTGCCTTATCCTCACTCTTAGTAAAATTTTGACCAACTTTATACTCATATTGTAGACAATTATAAATATTTACAGGAAATGTAAGATACGCATTTTGATGTAGAAGACTTATATTTTTTAAAACTATTGAAAAAATTTAAATCGCTCGGTATGTTGAGCTGGAAATTAATTTGAAATTTTTCGCAAAATTTTATTAACATTATTATTAAATTTTAAAAACTAGTCATTGGTAACCGTTTAATATTTAAATATTTAAGTTACGTCTATTCTCCTAGTGACAGCCAGGTGAATCACGGACATAAACAATAATAATATCGACTCGGACATACCAATACTCGCGGACTATCTGAAATTCGAATAATTATTTTAAGTAATTACTGTACAAATTTCTATATTCGCAAAGATATTTCTGATAGTCATCTGCTTCCGGTTTTTCTATTTCTTTTAATAAATACAGGCAAATAAATGATATCACACGGTGGGGAAACACAAAAGTAAGCTGGAGACATAATGACGCGGTAGCAAAAACCGGCGGATGGTATTGCTACGGATGTACTGAATCGGCGGGGAACGGAAGGAACAAGAAGGGTTGATTTACGGGGACGATGTCCTAGGGGTAGTTAACAAAAATAAAACCCGTAGTGCAAAAAAAGAGACTCATCGCAAGCCAAGGTTATGAAGAGCAGATGCGAAATTTGCAATAGATGCAAATTAACAAATTCGTAGAAGAATACTTCGGCCACGCATGATCATTCGCCGCGAACTAGTGATCCAGGCCGACCATTGCGGGCGGCTTGCGATAGAATTACCCGAGCGGCCATTTCCTCCTTTCCCCGAGCCCGTCATGTTGCTTGTCGTGTACCGTTACACGAGCTAACATGGGGAACTAAATGCGGGTAAAACTTCGAGGGGCAAGGGGCCGTCTCAAAGCTTCTAGGAACGAGCAAATCTCGTTGCAAACTAATCTCTAACTTATATTTTTACTGAGTATGAATTTTAATAATTAAATTTATAAATTTAAAGTCATACTAAATTAAAATATTAAAACTCTATAAACACATTTTAATAAAATGTTTAACAGCATAAATTTCAGAATAAGATATTAACTTTCTAAAAGTTAGATATCAAAAATTAAATTAATTCGAACAGTAACAATTACATTTAACTGCAAAAAGTATAATTTGGTTAATGCTGTGTCTAATTAAACTTAGTAGTGATCTATATATTCGTACAACTACGTTGACAGATAAATCAAGAAGTTAAGTATTTTTCTCACCTATTGTTACTCTTTAAAGAATTAAATTTTTTTTTAATATTTAAACTTTTATACTTTTTGAGATTCAAGCGTATTAAAAATGTTAATTAATGAAATATAGCTTAATGTACACATTCGTTTAACTATACAAATGTTCTAATTACAAAATTTTGAAAAGTTTTAAAGTACTTTATATTTTATTACTTATATTCCAAGAAGAGCTGTACATGTAAATATAGTTTATCTTTATAATATTTTAAAGATAATTATTAATTTTACTAACAATATCAATTAAATAAAAAATGATAATTAATTTAAATAGATTAAAGTACGTATTATATAATATTTGGTAAATCCATCGCTTTAAAATTTAAGTTTATTTGATTAAAACAAGTATGAATAAAAATTAAGCTTAAAGAAATAAAAACTATTAAATAAATCCAGAAAAATATTTACGCAAATTATTTTTATGAAAAAATAGGAATATTAATACATGAAGAAAAATATATATATTAGTATAAATATATCATCAAAGATACAGGCATGCAATGATTTATTTACTTAAAATTATGTAAAGAGTAATGAGAGGAGCAAGTTATTTTTCCAGAATTTAATTATGAGACGAAAAATAATTAAGTACATGTTTTTAAGTAATGGCTTGATTTTTCATTTCATTTTCAAGTTAATATTTCTTTCAATTTACAACACAACAAGATATCATAATTTTAAAGAAAAAAATAATAATTAATATATTTTGATGAGATAAAAATTTTAAAAGAAAAAATTTTTTTATGAATACGATTTAAAGAGATGGAAGAAAATTTAAAGATCTATATCGCGAATCTTAAAGGAAAAAATGCAATGCCATCTAATATATTATATTATAATAATTATTAAATATTTTAATAATACATTATTTATAATATTATTGTTGCGATTTATTTATAATTTTATTTCTCTATAATCGTTTTGAACGTGTATTGAATAGTTTTTTATATTATGTACTGAAAGTTTTCATATCCTCATGTTGATTAATTGTATAATTATTATATAATGTACAATATCTTACAAATAATTATTTTGGCTTGAATTTACTTCTTTATGTAATATGTTGACATAGTTTCAGTTAATATTACGATTGAAAATATTTGTATGTAATGAAATTATCGAATTATTATCAAGCTATATTTATTATAGGCCAATAATATATTTTTTAGGTCATGAAAAAAGCAATTAGTGATACATATCAAAATTCATAAAAAAAAATCAGTAGATTCTTATATTCTAAAATGCTACTCGTAATATTCAGGATTTTTTTATTAAAAATTTTAACGAAAAATTTTTGTACATTTTAATTAATAATGAGAAGTCGTAATTTTAAATCTAAAGTGTTAATGAACGAATTATAGCTAATAAAATTTTGAAGAAAATTCATTTTTATATAAACCGATCAAAAATTAGAAACAGAAATTTTCCAAAAAAAGAAAAACTTTTCCATTAATTAAATTTTTTTATTTTTTAATAGTTAGAATTCTAGTTTTTGAAAACTAAAATTATTGATATGCACTTTATCTGTACGAAATTTTAACTTAATTGTATTTTTCATTTTTGAATAGCAATAATATTAATTAAATTATGCAAAAATTTATGAAATTATTTCCAGTTCACTTTATTATACTATTTTAGTTTTTCTAAGAGTTTTAAAAAATATAATTGTTGCAAAATAACTGTCTCTAAGATTTTATAAGAATCATTTAGTTTCTTTAAAAAATGTGAATAAAAATGACCAAAAACAGCCAACCGCACGAGTTGTGCGGCTACTTAGAATCGGAGAATTGTTTAGTAATAGAAATGACTAACTCCTCGTTTTTTCTTTTCCCCACTCCTCATCAAATTGCACACATTGCTATTTTCGTTCATATTTATCTTAATATTTTATCCAATCCGAAATATGTAAACGAAATGTAAGATACAGGATTTGCTGTGCAATAATTATATTTTTTAAAACCGTTGAAAAATCTGAAATCGTATAACAAAATAGCTTCGTAAATTTTCACATATCTTAATTAATATTAGTAGTACTCAAAAATGAATAATCTGATCAAGCTAAAATTTTGTACAAATAAAGTGCATTTTAATCACTTTAGTTTTCTATAACTAGAACTGTGAATATTAAAAAATCAGAAAATTAAAACTTTTTTAATTAATTTAAAAATTTTCCGTTTTTGGAAAATTTTTCCACTTCTAATTTTTTGATCGATTTATATAAAAACGAATATTCTTCAAAATTTCAGTAGCTAAAATTCGTCTATTAACATTATAGTTTTAAAATTACTATTTTTCATTTTATAATAAAAGAAGTTAAAAATATGCATTTTTTCATTCAAATTGTTAATAAAAAAATACTCCTGAATATCATGAATGGAATTCCTGAAAATAAGAATCTACTGATTTTTTAAAAAAGTTTGGTATGATTACTAACTGCTTTTTTTCATGACTTCAAAAGTGCTCTATTGCTTGATTTACTGTATAATATTTAATACAAAAATTAGAGATAATAATAATTGTTTAAATAATTAAATTTACAAGGAAATTGCATTCAGTGAGGTGAGTTTCCCACGGCATATAGAAATTAACCATCAAACACGCTTTTATACTTGAAATGCCCCCGTGACGATGAGAGGTAAATGATCGCGAAACCACAAAAAAAACTATCATTTGTCGATTTGAAAAGAACAACCGTAAATCATTTAAAATTACAAATAAAATTCACAAAGACACGAGGTAATGACCGGAGCCAACACCGGCCGCCGAAAAACAATAATAAGCGCCACGTAACACCGGGAACGCTTAGAAAAATTAAAGTATTTCCGCGACAATATAAACAGGAGAATAAGCCGCTGCAGCAGATTCGGACTGAGATTTTTGACGAAGATTTACTGGATTTAATACAATAATTTTTTTCTTATAGATCGAAGTCCAAGGAGCAGTCATCCCGAAAACTGACAAAAAGAAGTGAAGCAGGCAAGACCTCGTTGACTCGTGCAGTTTTTAATTTTTGAAAATTTAAATAATTTAAATTAAATTATTTTTTTTTTGTTTTTTTTTTAAATAAAAAAAAATATAATAAACAAATCCTTTATGAATGATTTTTTTTATTATTTTTTTAATGAAACTCTTATTGTGTACTCTTTAAGAAGACCGTTACTTAGGTACCGGTTGTACACTACAGAAAAGGTCGACTTGTTAAAAATTAATTAAAATACATTACCTATTAATTATAAAATTTGTAATATTTATAGTTATAACATTATTGTCAATATTAAATAATTTTTACAAATTTAATTAAAAAATGAAAACATACAAAATAAAAATTTTAAATTAGAGATTCAGATTTAGATGATTCATATATAAATTAAATTACTCTATGTAATTATAAAAACCATAAAGTGAAAAGGTGTGAAAAAGATTAATCGATAATTTCACTAATTTGTTGTATTTAATTGTCAAGAAATATATATGGTTATTACTGATATTACAAACGCAGCTATCTTATACTTTTGAAGATAATCAATATAAGTTCTTATGATAATATTTACGAGACACTTTATGCAGCTTGTAGAGTATTTACACGCAATAATGTTTTTCCAGCTCATCTATATCAATTTAAATTACACGGATTGGATTATATGTAATTCTTACTAACATAAATATACAATATTACATTCATTATTAATTTGAATAATATTTACATAATAATTAATGTTTACATTGAATTACATGGTGCATCCACGAAGTATCGCGCCCGGTATTCCTAACTATTAGAAAGTTTTTTGGGCGCCCAAATCGAGGCTCGTCGATGATTCTTTCTCGGCTCTCTTTAAAAGCTCTGTGCCATTTTCCACTTTGCGATTTTGACATGCAATTATGTCCATATGCTTCTTGCAATATTTTATACATTTCTACACTGTTTTTTTTTAATTGCAAACAAATTTTATCTCGTAACGCTATTAGAGTAGTCGCTCCATCGCGCCGTGTCAAAAAACTGAAAAACATCCTTCGCGCGACGTTAAATCCTGCCGCGCCTAATTATCGAAAAACAAAACAAAAAAAAAGGACAAATGTGGAAAAAGTTTGTCGATATTTTAAGACTTCTCCCAAATTTCTACGACGAATAGACGAAAAATGAAAAAAAAACTCTATACTTCATGGATGCACATGTATATAGTTTGATGTACTATAAATTATACTTGTAATTTTATCTATTTTGTAATACTTTATAAATAACTGGAAAAGTTTTCACTGCACTTATGTATTCTTAAATATGATCCATTAAATATTAGATTGTAGAATTTTTAATATTACAGTACTGAGTAGAATATTTAATAATATACATTATCCAATAAAAATATCGTATTTAATGATTAAATCGAAATATTAAATTTAAATTAATATTTTAATAAATTGAATCTGTTTCAGAAAACTCTTTTAACAATTATAATTTTATTAACTCAATACAGTTACTACCTGCTTTTTTTCATGACTTAAAAAGTGCTTTATTGACAGTCTGATTAGTTAATAATATTAATCAATGTACAATTTTATAATCACTCAATATTTTGAAATCCATCTCTTGCGTTTAATTTTTATCTTCCATTACTTTTATATATGTTCTCTGATTTAATATGATTTTTACTATTAATAATGATAATAAAAACTTAATAATCATTATAATTGTAATTTTTAAACATTTTAAATCCAAAATAAATTATAATTATAAATTATATTTGCCTTAAATATCATGAAACGTAAGTGGTAATAATTAAAATTTTATGTAATACTTACTATCAATGATATAGAAAAAAACTATTAAAAAGTGAAAAAAATGAAAACTTTCTGATAGTGTTTATCTTCCCTGTATAAATATATATTAATAATAATCATATTAAGAAGAACAAGAGTCTACAGTTTTATATGAAATTATGGTTAATGCTTAAAACTGTATATTTGGAACCATTATTTAATGATGTCTACAAATTCAAAGAAAAATCAATATTTAACACTTTATTGTGTAATTATCTACATTTAGTAATCTTATTATATATAGTCGTGCATTAAATTCAAACAAGCACATTTAAATACTTTGAAAATAAATAGTGTATTTTGCTGAAGTATTTAATAATATACGAATGATGTTAAACATTCTTACATAGAATATAACTAATAAAAGTTAATGATACTTTAAGCAAGTCAAAAAAATAGCAGTACGTTATAGTGTAATTACTTTTAAATTTATGAATATGAAAATTTAAATAAACCAATAAATTATAGTAATTCATGTATTATTGCACGCGTTTTATAGTATATATAAATATACTTAGATGCATTTGTGAAAAATAAAGTTGTAACGAAACAAATCCATTCCCTCTACGTAGGTGACAAGAAAAGGAAAATTGGTGCGGTCGGGTTAAAGGCCAGAAGAATTATGACCCCGAGACTAAAGTATCCGAGGTGCTATATAGCCTCGGTTTCTGGATTGCCAATAATGCGTGGAAGCCGAGGTACTTTTCGTCGAGTGCGGTGATTCGGGGATTTAAGGAATTAAGAATGAGGATTAATTAGGGGCGAGTCCTTGCGGATCGGACGATTTACTGCGCTGGTCGCCGCTATTAATTATCATGACGAGATAACTTGATCGGTCGAATTATTTTACGAGGGGAGTGGGGGGGGGGTGATTTGGTATATGTTAGTGCACGCGCCAATATGACGATTCCAAGCGCCGGAAGTTCCGGGCAGCGTACGTGGCCGTACCGAAACTTATAGCAACGACTAGTCTCGCTACAAAGTTATAGCTTTTTAAAATCAAGTATAAATATGAAATTAATTTTATTAATTAAATGTAATGACGTTAGTATGTGTAAATAAATTCAATGTATTTATGATGAAAATTTAATAAATTCTATTAAAAATTTTATTAATTTCATAATATATCAACAAGCTACTAAAAAAAACAAAAAAATGTTGTACTTAGAACCAATATTCTTAATTTTTTCTTTAAAATTAATAAGTCCATCACTTTAAAACCGTGTGAATAATAATCAGACTCATTACATTATTTTATTTTTTATTATATTACTCGCAGTAAAACTTTCAAAGCATCTTGATCTTTAAAAAATACGTATTAAAATATTTTTTTTTAATTATATCCTCCAGGACACAACATTTTAATGAGATGACGTACTCTAAAAGTGGCTCGAGTCTGAAAGAATGAAATCTAACGAGGCGCAAAATTAAACAATAGTAAGGCAATATTGGTACCTTTGAGCGATCATATATTATTTTACATCATCCTCATTCGCTTAGCTTTTATGTCTGTCCCTGTTGATGGATTTGCCAAAGGCTTTTATCTTTTTTGCTTATATTAGAAGCGATTTACTACTGCGTTTTCATCTTCTGCTCAACAATCTTTCCACATTCATGGTTCATGAGTTTTTTGTAACTTTCATAGATGAAGTCTAATGATACAGTACAGCTATTCGGATATATTGTTTAAGACAGTGATTTATTTGTCAATCAAAGTTCTGTATTATTAAATCTGTGCGCTAATGATATTCCGCTTTGGCTGTTATATACTAAATGATAATAATCAATTATTGAATTAAATAATCTTTTGAATACTATGATATTATTCAACATAATTATAATTAAAATCATTGAAATTAAACAATTTTCGAAGTACAAAATTTATAAATTTTATACCACATCACAAAATATTTCGCGAAAAAATATTAATATTAATATTCTAAATAGATGTTAAGTAAACAATGATTTTAGTTTGCTTTTAGACAATTCATTGAAGTTTTAAATTATCATTTTTCTTATTTATCAAAGAATTTTACAATATTCTTAAATTTTGATTACTCTTATCATTTTAAAGTATCTTGATAAATAAAATATATTTACACCAGAGTAGCTTATATTTACCAAAATATCGCTTACATATTATAAAATTTCTAATTGAATAATTTTATAAACATTTTACATCAAATGAGCACTGGTGAACAATTTTAATATATTGACATAGTTATATCAAAATGTCATGCAATTTTTCAAAAAACGAAAAATACAAATATGTGAAAATATTTCTCGGTATAAATACGTGAAATTATCTATACTTTGCTCTTTATAAATATACAAATAGTAATTTTGTTGCTACATGTTTAATTTATTATTTAATGTTTAGTATATTTTTAATAACAAGAATCTTTTTAAATTATTTATATTAAGAATTTTTAGTATAAGAGTAGGATATTGAATATTTAGTATTTTAAAATTTCAAAGATTTGTATATTTATTTAGGATGTTTATAATTAATATATGGATCGGATGTTACAGATTCTAGAGCAAGTGCGACAACTTCGATATTTACCTTCTTTTAGACTAGGTATGCATTTGTTTTCAATTTGAATCTGTTGATATTTATACATTACTTCTCTCTGTCTCTCTCACTCTCTCTGTCTCTCTCACTCTCTCTGTTTCCGTCTCTGTCTTTCTCTTTCTATATTTGTTTTCATTTATTTTTTTGTATCTATATGAAAGGGTGTTTTTTGCTCGTTAATATAAATTTCCGAAAATATATTGATTGTAAAGAGAATATTTTCGAAATAATATATATTTATATTATATTTAGATATATAAAATATACTGATAATATACACTACCTATTTAATCAATTTCGATTTATTTTTAGTTTGTTTTTTATCTCTGAAGTATGACTCACAAATTATTGTCTTAAATAAGAAGTTTTCCCACAACATATAAGTTTTATTGCAATAAAGTTCCTAAGTTATTAATGAATAATTTAAATAATATGTTTTTGATTTTTAATATTTGAATACATGTCTATTTTCTTAACAATATACAACATACAATTATCTTAAAACAACAATGACTTCATAGAAAAACAATATTTTTAATGAAAAAATATATAAATCAATTATAATTAATGAATATTCTTCGCATTGTTAACATCGTTCTGAGAATATTTAATAAGTTGTAGACATCCTCTACTTCTATTGTTATCTGTATAGTAAATAATGTAAACTGTATGCAATAAGTAAAATAATTTTTTTGTTATAATTTATAATTTGCTTTACTTTAAAATTGATGAAATTCATTTACTGCGCGACTAACCATGAGCTATCGAGAAATTTAAGTTTTTCATTTAATGTGTTGTGTTTCATTTAATTTGGAAAAAGCATACATAAATATAAGATTATAATTTAAGAAAAAACAATAAATTTGTAAATAATAAATAGAAAGTTATAACATAAATATTTTAAAGAAATATAAAAATATTTAAAAATGTTATTCCCATACTTATATTAAATTTTTGAGACTTTTTTTCATTAGGCTGAGTAAAGACAGGAATTCAGTATAGAAATTTTGTACAACATAACAGCGTATTTAAAAAATTTTTTTAAAAAATTTTTAATATTTAAAATTTTTAATTTATCAATATATATTATTATAAACTAACGAAAAAATAATTATCACATACCGGTAATAATTCCATTTCTCTAATAATAAGCTTTCTTTATTCAACTATAACTGAATATATAGAGGAAATTATCAATAGGATTTCACAATTAGAAAAAAATTTTAATATTCATTTAGATCGGCTTTATTTTGAGAAAACAAAATTTGATATTAATACAACTGAGTTATTTTGTCAATTATAGATTTTAGTATATTGATATGTTGTTCGATAAGAGGTTGGATAAAAAGGAATAATTTAATGATTATTTAATGTATGTTTTCATAAGAAAAATTAACATGTGATCATAAATTAGCCACATGCTAAGTACACTACTTTTAACCCAGAAGATGTGTTTATTTAATTCAATTATGGATGGGATGAGAAAATATCTAGAAAAGAAAGAAGTAGGGAATCAAATGAAACTGTTTCGATATGCGCGTGCGCCTGCATATTTACAAGGCTGGCACTTATACATGCTCACTCAATTCAAGTGACCTGTGAAAATCTAAGCTTTTCCTCATTTTTGTCTAATTGCTTGATGTTTCTTATTAAAATAAATGTGTTTGATTTATGATGTCATACATACTTTGAAATTTTTTTCATAAAAACTAATTATTGAATAAAAAATACTATGATGCTTATCCAATAGTGGAAATGACAAATTTAATTACCTATTATAAACAAGAATATATGATAAATAGAAAAATAAGAACCAGATAAATTATACTTAATGATATGTAAATCTGCTAATGGAGGATGGTAATTTTTTTGAATATTTTTTTTTATTGAAATAATGAGAATTTAAAAAAAAGGCTTGCTCTCAAGAACATTCACTACATATTACCTGTTTTATCTCTAATTTTTTACACGATTAACACATTTAAAAATTCCGAATAAAAAAAAAAAAATAATTTATTTGCATTTTAAATTTTTCCATTTTGGTACGTGAAAGTATTTCAAAAAATTTCAGAAAAGAATATTAGTTATAAAAACTTAAATTTCTGTTAAAACAATAGATTCTTTTTATAATTCCTGATCTTTTAAACTGATACTATTATTGCATTATTACAATTCATGTATATATATATATAGTTTTTAGATATATTATAATTATAATGGATATGTATAATTTTTAAATTCATAAAAATAAATAATATATCTAACGAAATTATATTACTAATGAAAACTTCATTCTTTAGATTTATTAACCGTGTGATGCTGAGTTATTAGAAAATAATACAAATATCACTTGTTGTTAAATGATATAATTACTGTTCGGGTAATGTGGATGTATTAGTGTTGAAAGTGAGGTAAGGTTATGATCGTGACAATTGTTAGTCCGATTTTGTGTGTCGGTCGATGATCCTGAATAGGGATTTTCTTGAGAAATAACCAATCAGGATCAACGATTTGTAAGCATGTAAGGAGGAAGAATTTATGTCCGATCAGCAACCAATAATAATACTTTTCAAAAAATTGAAAAAGAAAAATGAGCTTGGCGTTGATAAGAAAGCTCTGATGGATTATTATGAATTTAAAGATAGTAATGAAGGGTCGATACATTGTGACAATAATAGTGAGAGAATAATAATTTTATAAAATAGAAATTATAAATAATATTATATCAGGAAAAGAATCACTATTGTGACAATAGGAGTGAGAGAATAATAATTCTATAAATCTAGAAATTATAAGTATTATATTATACTAGAGGAAGAGCGACTATTAAAAGTAATAAAATTAATTTGGAATATATTTGGAAACCATTTAATAATAAAATATATATATAAACACATATAAGAAGTTCGTCGATTTAAAGGTAAAAATTTTAGAATATATCTATTAATACTCATTGATCTTAAATATTTTTGTGATAATAAATTATATTATAACTAAACGTTAAAATAGTGTTGGAAATTGGGCAAAAGATTCATTGGTGCGAATCAGAAATTTTTATTAACGGTGGAATCCGATCCCTAATTAAATATTTAAAATTTGTAAGATCTATAAATTGTGAAGTGAAGTGAAGTGAATAAAATAATTATTGGAAAATCATATATATAACATTTCCTGAAATAATATTAATTTAATAGGGTAAATTATTTTAAGAAAAATAATTCACCGTGTTATAAATGGCGCCCGAACAGGAACCTAGCTGTTGATAAAATTGTTGCCTTTGAGAGTTATTCGTGTAAAGTTTTGAAAATAAATACATGAAAGTATAATATTGAATGTGATTTGTATATTTGAAAATATTGAAAAATTAAATAATGATATCAAATTTTATTTGATGAAAAAAAAACTCGATACTTCGTGGATGCACCATGTATATTATTATTTTAATTTTTTTTATTGATTTTGTTGATTTATTTAATATATATATTATAATTTAAAAAAAATTTTAAATGAAAATATTATTGACGGTATTTTTTTTTTATATTTAATTTAATTATTATATCCATTATTGCCATTTATAGAAAAATTAAGGTAATCTCCAGATGATTGTATAATTTATTTATTTATTTTTTTTATTATACGTTTTGATATTTGCAATATATCGGCATTTTTTTCTATATCAATAGTGAAATTACTAATTGAATAATACTATATTATTGCAATTGAAATTTGCATGTGAGTTACGGAGTTCTCTGTGTTATCTGTTAGTCAATAGATTAGTAGCTTGTTTAAAGAATTTTGAAGTAAAGTTTTAATTAAAGTATTGTTGTGAAAACCGATTTGTATTTACGTTCAGTATGGATAATTGTGAGGATATATTGCGAGAGCTTTTGAAGAGATCCACAAGAGCTCGTAATATAACAAGAAAAGTACAAGATTTGGACCAAGATATATTATTACAAAATATAACTTCGGCGGATTTAAATAGTAGTGGTGATATTACTATTTTAATCACTGGCTTCGATTTAGACTGAAATCGTCCTTGCCAAGGAGCATTATTCCTTGGAATAAGGTAATTGATGGACCAATAAGAAAACCTTCCTTTGATCATGCTGGGTCAGGGGATACTAGGACAACATGCAATGAGAAAGAGGAAGAAATCAATGGTTCTAATGATGAAATTATGGTGAAGAGTAATAAAAATCCTATATTATTAGACGTACCAATACCAAATACTAGCCAGGTGGAAACTAAAGTGAATAATGTTTCGGTATATGAAGACAAGAAGAATTTCATCACGTTTAAAGATCCTATATCCAGTAAAATTGTCACAATGTCAACAACATTGTTCAATAATATTATTGATGAATAGAAAGGTGATAATAATATAGTGAAGGAAAAGAATAGGAAAATAGTATACCGAAAATAGAAAAATAAATCATGTCTAAGGGATTATATACAAAGTGATTCTGAAGATGATGATTTAGATGAGCAATGTAATACATTAGCCGAATCCTGTAAATTTTCAGATGAAAACAAAAGAAATAAAAAGGATAGTGAGATTAGAAGTAAATTTAGAGTTAATAATATTAAAAGAAATAAAAGAAAATATAGTAGTGAAGATTCAAGTGAACGTAGTAAAGATTGTGAAGAGGAAAGTTATATAAGAAGGAGAGGCAGACATTTGAGAGGTGGTGATGCGGAGGCGTGGGCAATAAAAAATTTACAAGTCTGGAAGTTGGCATTCTCAGGTGAGAGGAATCAAGATTCAGAAGAGTTTTTAGATAGATTAAGTGATTGTTAACAAAGCTCTGGATTATCGGACAAAAATTTATTGTTGGACCTTCCTTGTATTTTTAGTTCAACAGCGTGGAGGTGGTTCCGGTCTTGTAGTAAGGAGATAACAACTTGGAATCAATTCAAAACAGCTTTTAGAGATGAATTTAGAGAAAACTATGATAGACAAGACCTTTTGGATGATTTAAGACGAAGAACTCAACAGAAAAGAGAGAAAATAGCCAGTTTTCTGTCTTGCATCAAATATATTGTATCTCACTTTAAGCGACCGCCCTTGATAGAGGATCAAGTGGCAATAGCTTATCGAAATCTGCTGCCAGAATGTAGAAATTATATTCGAGAACGTAAAGTTGAAAAGTTTTGAAGACCTAATATATTATGATAAAAGATGGGAGAAAATAAAAGAATTGAATGAAAGATATGCGCCACCACCACCTGAACAAATCACAATACCGGGTGCAGCACCATCTGAATTATTAAGTATTGGTAAATCAAAGAAAGTGGTAAAAGCTTCTGACATAGAAGAAGTAAAAGTTAATGAAGTGGAGGAAATGAAGAAGGAAAATAAGAAAAAGAGTAAAGTGAATACTGAAGTCGCAGCTTTCAATAATCAAACTACTCTGCCTAAAATGGAAATAGCTTTGATAACACCACCTACATTAGTTCATCAGCCAATCCAAAACATGAATAATGTGAAGAAATGAAAACGTAACCTTACTGGAGCGATGAATCCTCGTTATGGTGGAAATGGATGGGTTCCAAATGGGTTACATATTATACCAGAAAATTTAAAACTCAACCAAACGACACCGGTAGCGAGAGAAGCATTTTATGGAGCGTGTGCTAATTGCCAATAGTTGGACATAAAGTCAAAGAGTATACAAATAGAATTTGTTATAGATGCAGGAAATTAGGGTTTATAGCATGGGAATCTCCTAATAATGCATTGGATATAGGACCTAAGTGTCAGTTATGTGGCAGACTCAATTGTGAATTGAGAAATTGCCCTAACTGCACTAAATACGTGGAGCAGTGGGAAAACGACCAGAAGGGGGTTTGAATCGTCCCGGACCCTCTCAATCGTAAAACAAGGGATGTGGAGTGAAGTTAGGAAGTGTAGAAGTGAAGTGATTAGAAAGGACAGTGGCGTAGCTTGTCGAATATCTGAAAGTACAGATAAAGTGAAGTCAGCAACCTTTTTGGAACATATTTCGATGGAAAAATACCAAGAGGATAAATTAGCAGTGAAAGATAAGTTTTGTAAAATTCAAGTAATTTCGAATAAGGTGAACCCTATCAAAAATTCAGAGGACTCTTGGCAGAAGACAAAACAAAGGCACAACAAGTTAGAAGAGGAAAAATAATTATTGAAAGTGGTTTTGGATCCCATTAAACATCTAACAAGCGGAGGAAGTAATGTGATGTGTAAGAGAAAGTAGTGTGAGTAATGATGAAGTATCTTTCAGAGATGATATTAAACAAAATAAAAGTAGTGATAGTGAAGTAGTGGATAATTTTAAAAAAATAGCGAGTTCATCATTGGAAAATAGGAATTTGTTTGATTTCAATATCGCTAGTACGAAATATAGGGCGTTGTGTGATCCTAGACCGATGATATCATTGGTAGGAAGTAGAATAGCTGACTAATTGAAGAATAGATTAACCCAAACGTCGACAGGAGTAAAATGTGCGACGGGAACAGTAAGTAGAGTTTTGGGAATTCTGTCTCTAATTATGAATGTGGACGGAAATGAGGCAATACTTAAAGTAAAGGCAGTGAAACAACTCGATCAGGATATTATTCTCGGGATGGTTTTTTGCAGACTTTTTGATCTTGACACGCGTCTCGGGAGAGGCATGTGGCGAGTTAGGGAGGGGAAATGGAGAGATTTCTTCAGAAATAGTGTGAAAGAAAAACTGTAATCCAGGTGGAATGCGCATGAATTTTCGATTTGAGTAGTGATGAAAAAAAAAATTAATAAATTAGTAAAGTCAATGTTGTCCCAAGTTACAGGCAAGATTGTTGGAACAACGTTGACTGAACATTATATTGATGTACAAGGAGCTGAACCTGTGAAACATAAATTTAGGAAAATGTCACCTAAAATATTACAGGTAGCTCATGAAGAAGTAAAGGAAATCTTAGAACAAGGAGTAATCGAAAACTCGGCCAATGAATGGAGTAGTACGCCCGTAATGGTAAAAAAATCCGATGTAGCTACCGATTTTGTGTAGACTATAAGGATGTTAATAAAGTGACTAAGAAAGATGCATATCCACTGCCGTCAATGGATCGAACATTAGATAAATTAATATTTATCTCAATATTTATCTAAAGTGGATCTAAAACAAGCATATTTTCAAGTACCTTTAGAGGAGAGCAGTAAAAAGTATACTGCATTCACAATTCCGGGTTCAGGACTTTGGCAGTTTTGTAAGATGTCATTTGGACTTACAAATACACCTATGACGTTTCAAAGATAAATAAATGCATTGTTTGGACCAGAATTTGAGCCTTATGTCTTTGCGTACTTGGACGACATCTTGATCGTAACAGTGACGTTTGAAGAACATATGAAGTAGTTAAAGATAGTGTTAGAGAACATTGTGAATGCAGGTTTGACCATCAATAAAAAAAATGTGAGTTTGGATGTAGATCCGTAACTTATTTGGATTTTGTACTGAATAAAAATGGGTTACGGCCTGATGATTCTAAAGTAGCACCCATAGTGGAATATGAAGCCCCAAATAATGTTAAACAGTTAAGAAGATTTTTAGGAATGATAGGTTGGTACTCGACATTCATTCCGCAAGATTCAGAACTTAAAATTCCATTGGTAAAATTATCAAGCGAAGGTCAATCGTGTAAATGGACGAAGGAACAACAAGAAGCCTTCCAGAAGTTAAAAGAAGCTTTAACAAAAGCACCAGTGCTTTGCAGACCAGATTTTACTAATCCTTTTACAGTGCAGTGCGATGCAAGTGGATTCGCTATTGGGGCAGTTCTCATTCAGGAATTAGAGGATAGAGAACACCCAATACTTCATATAAGTAGAGTGTTGACCGCGGCGGAACGGAATTATACTACCAGTGAAAGAGATTGTTTATCATTGTTGTGGGCTATAAAGAAGTTCCAAATAATTACCCAAATTGGAAAGTTGAAGAGGGTCGAATATATTGTTTTCGGAAAGATGCGTTGCTGGATCCAATTTTATTCAGGGATGAGCAATAGAGACTAGTAGTTCCAAAAGAGCATAGAGTGAGAGTAATGATGAAGGCGCATTGTGAAGCAAGTACTGGACATTTAAGGGTGGACAAAACATATGACCGAGTGGCCCGTGAATACTATTGGCCCCGAGTATGATATGATGTCAATAGGCTTGTGAAGGAATCTTTGGATTGTCAGAAATACAAAGTTTCACAATCAGGGCCTAAAGAATTACTTGAGACAAGAATACTGGAGAGACCATGGGCAGTAGTAGCGGCTGATCTAATGGAGTTTCCGCCTAGTAAGAACAGATTTAAATATCTATTGGTATTCCAAGATTTGTTTGGATTGAAGTTCAACCAGTAAGATCGGCAGAGGGAAAAGCAGTGGCTCGGGCATTTGAGGAATTAATATTGTTTCGGTTGGAGACCCCAATGTATTTATTAACTGACAATGGTAAGGAATTTCTCAATAAATGGCTAAAGGATACGCTTGATGAATATGGAGTGAATATGTGACCACTCCACCTTATCATCCTCAAGCGAATCCAGTTAAACGTAATAATCGTACGTTAAAAACTATGATCGCTACATATGTGAAGGAGGATCATCGGGACTGGGATGTACACATCCATGAGCTTAGACATGCGATAAACACTTCAATACAGGCTACAACTCCCCAGCTTTCTTGAATTATGGTAGGCATCCTCGACCGGTGAAGAGCCTTAGAAGAAACGTGGAAGATAAAGGGTTGTTGACTACGATGGATCCACAAATTTGGGTAGACCGTATGAGAAGACTAGATGCGTTAAGGGATGTAGTAATGCAGTTTGTGGAGAAGGAGAGTTTAAGGCAAAAGAAACTTTATGACCAAGGTAGGATAAATATAAAGTTTTAAGTAGGAGATTTAGTAATGAGAAAGACGCATGAGTTGTCAAAAGCCATTACTAAATTTTCCGCAAAATTAGCACCTAAATATGAAGGTCTTTTTGAACTATTACAATTGTTATCCCCGGTGGTATATGTTATTACCGATCAGGGTCAACGAATCTCAAAGGCCCTCATTTCCGAATTAAATAAGTTTGTTTCTCCACAGGGAGAAACGAACCTTTTTAAAAATTAATGAGGGGATGTCTTTCTCTCCAGGCATATTAAAGGGGGTTGGATGGGAATAATTAATTTTTTTTTTTTGTATTTTTTTTCTTTTCAGATGAATAATCAAATTAAAATACAATTTAGTTCGGTACCTTTCATACCTGAATTGGAAGGTATTACAGAGGAGGAGATAATGCCAGAGGTGACGAAAATGATGATAGCACCGGATGAAGATCTAGGTATGCAGTCCTTAGCGATTAATAACGCTGAGAGTATGGTGGTCAAGACTGGGGCAGAAGAAAAGATGGTGCAGGAAAATCGGGAAATGGAGAAAGGACAGACGAAATTTCCAAAGATTTCAACCTCGGCTGCTAGGAAGAGAGGGAGAAGAGCCAGACAGTTGGAAGCCATGGAAAGAGTCAAATTACATACACCTTACACCGAAAGGCCCACTCCGATCTTGACCCAGACAATCGAGGGGGGAATTAATAGACCATTGATAATGAAGTTTAATCGTCGTCAGTTCCGGGGTAGACAGGTTGGGTTGAAACGGTTGGGAAGACCCGACCCTTTTAGGGCATGGTGTAATAATATACATTTCCCTATTAAGGAGTCGGGTACGATATTCGGAGGATTAAATAGCATTCCGACGCGATATTGACCCACCATCAGGAGTTTATTTTATACGCTGGAGACGTGGCCACATGAGGAAGGAGTGCCCCCAACCGGTTACTTATTTATATTGCTATAATTGCGGTAGAAGAAGAGTAGATATGATGTACTGCCCTGGATGTAAGGATAGATTCAGGGAGAGGGTTCGTCAAAGAGAAGCTCTGTTATATGAAGACTAATCTGCGGCCGAAAAGGCCAATGAAGGGTGGAATAGGATTTATGGCTCAAGGCCACGGAACGGAGATGATGATGGGGTGGTTGTGGGGAGATCCAGAATCATTTAAAAAAATCGATGGGATGAAGACCTGGACACAGTGGTGAGAATATTGAATTACATCAAAGATATACCGTCAGATCTACAGCCTATTATAGTTATAGTTAAAAGGATGTTTGGCGGATATAACGATGGAGGGAGGGAGTCCGCCTGACCTCTTCTAGAGATCATCCCTTATTCCTAATTCGTTTTCTCAATCCTTTCAAAAACCGAGAATATAGTGTAGACCTATGGTAGTGAAGACCCATGGTATTGTAGACCCATGATAGTGAATACCTATGTTAATACAGACCTAAATTATCAAATACTTTCAACAGGGAAGATTACGGAGAAGATGTTATTTTAAGAATAGGGTATAACATGATTTCAGAGAAATTACAGTTTAGGGGGAAAGTTTGTGATGCTGTGTTATTAGAAAATAATAGATACCACTTGTTGTTAAATGATATAATTATTGTCCGGGTAATGTAGATGTATAAGTGTTGAAAGTGAAGTAAGGTTATGATCGTGACAATTGTTAGTCCGATTTTGTGTGTCGGTCGATGATCCTGAACGGGGATTTTCTTGACAAATAACCAATCAGGATCAACAATTTGTATGCATTTAAGGAGGAAGAATTTATATTAAAAAAAAATAATATAAATGTTCCAGTAATATTTTTAAGTAAAAATAATTCTATATAGTAAATAAAGTTAAATTCTAAATATTTATTTTTAGTTTGCATCTTTGATATTAAGATCAAAATAAAAAGAAAAGTAAGAAAACTAATATCGATCATAATATAACTATCACGAAAGCAAAGTATTTTATCCAATAACGGTAACAAACAGATATCGACCAAATTATTTTATATCATGGGGCGACATCCCATCATGTTTTGCGGCATGTGAAATGTGGTACGTCTCATGGATCATTTTTACTCATTTGAATTAAGTATTGAGTTTAATGACTAATAACTTCAGGGTTGTACATATGATGTAACTATATTAAAAAATACTGGGGTTAAATATATAAGACAAAAACTGAAATTGTAAAATTATTTTGTTTTGTAAAAAAATATACTGTGGATTTTTTATAACCACATATATCAAAAAAGAAAAATAGCTTCTTACATATTTTATAAAAAAATATAAAAGTATCTTGAATTGTTGACATGCACATATTTGTAATTTAGTAGAGAATTATTAATTTGGAAAATTTCACTACATTACAAACTATTCTTTAGATAGCTCGACAGTAAGAGTTAGAGTTTAAAAAAAAGTTTAAAAATAGAGTTTAAAAGTTTTAGATTTTAAGTTAGATCTTTAAAACTTCGGAAAGTTTATCTGACAGCACGTAAATTAGATATTCAGGTGGTTATTTAATTTTTCTAAAACCGATAGTTAGATAATGCGCACACTATCTAACTAGGTAATTCTAGATGATGAAAAGATGCTAATATTAATGGATTTGTGTGAATGGCACGACTTCCTTTGACTATGACCTATACAATTAAATATATTGACGATACTCAAGATAAGCTATAACTGTTGAAACGACAACTCTGACTGTGAAAAAATCTATGAATGTACGTATTTATACGTGGATCTTTCTCTTACAGCAAAATCTATCTCTATATATCATCTTGAGAAAAGTAATAAGATTGAGTATGGGTGCTCCCCTTCTAGTGGTCGAAAAGCGAAATAGAATTTCGATGCTCAACGGCGGAGTTTGAAATGCGTAAACAATGAGATAGCAAAATAATATTTGAATCACATATCAATTGGAATATATTTGAGATTTAACTAAAATTTATTATTGAAATATATATATAGATCAAATTTGAAATAAATTAAAAATATTATTATTAATAAGTGTTTATCACAGTCGTTACAGAAATAATAACTTAATTCAGTGGTCATAACAAGTTATTTAATTAATAAATAATAAAATTACGCCATTAATTTTTATACCGTAATAATAAATTAGTAATAATAAAGTAAAAATGCTCGTACCATTAATGAATAATTTGATCCGAAATATAATAAGTATAAAATATATAATTGTAAAAATTTACAAAGTAGAATAATTATTTCAAAAAATATACAAAATATCCAAAGTATTTACAATAATGAAAGTTATTAAACCGAAAGAGACGTAATAAAGTATAGTTACAATTTCACTCACAAAGGAAAATTTAGTAATGTATTTACAAAAGTTTATAATATTTTACAATTTATTTAATTTATAATATAAATAAATTAAACTGTATTTAACAAATGGTTGTTAATTTTTATGTTTTTTGGTCCACAGTTAACTAAAATTGAATTGATCATTATTCAAGAAGTTTAACACGATTCAACTTCAATTCAGATTTTTAAATCCTTAAAAAACTAAAATAAAATAAAGTGAACTGGAAAAATACATAAATGTTTTCTTAATTTAATTAAGTTAATATTGCTCGAAAACTGATAAATCAATCAAGCTAAAATTTTGTACAGAAAAAGACTATATTAATCACTTTACTATTTTTTAAAACTAGAATTCTAGTTTTGAGAAATTTCTAAAAAAGTTACAAATTTTTCGATTAATTTAAAAATTTTCGGTTTTTTTGAAAAATTTCTCTGCTTCTAATTTTCTGATCGGTTTATATAAACATGAATTTTATTCTTGAATTTATTTCTTGAAAATTTTATTATCTACAGTTCATCAATTGATACTATAGTATTTAAATTAAGGCTTTTTATTTTATAACAAAAAAAGTTAGAATTTATTATTTTATTATTTATTGTATAGAATTCCTACCTTTCAAATCCAAGAAATGGGTTTCTCTTTACATAACAATTATATATTTATTTGTTTATTTACATTCGCTTTCCTTATATCTATTTATTCATTTTATAACATTTTCAGTTTCTTTTTATTATCTCTTTTTTGCTTATCTATTCGTTTATCACATTTGTTTTTCATTTCACTTTTTTCTGCCTTTTTATTGTTGGTTTTCTTCTTTATTTGTTTCTTTCTTCTTTATGTTCCTCTCAATTTCTATCATTTTACCTAACAGTTCTTTTTTTCGCTCTATTTATGTAGTTTTTCATTATTTCTCTTTTTGTTCAATTATATTTTCTTCTCATTTCTTCCATTTCTATTTTTCTCTTCACATCTTATTATCAAGTGTTTCCAATTTCCTTTTTCAATTTTGCATAATTGTCATAACCTTTCATTTTTTTCCATTCAATATTTATTTCCCACTATTATGTTTCCGCATCTTATCCTAGCAATTACGTTTACTGTGGTTGCCTTCATATCTAGTCTTAGGTATTTTGGGGCTTCCGTTTCTCTCATGTATTTATACCACTCATTGTATTAGGCGTCATATATTCTTTACTTGTCCTTCCGGTATTATTTTCCTGCTTTCTACTTCCTTTTCTACTTTTTATTTCAGTTGTACTGCATACATTTTATACCCCGTGCAGAGTATCGGTAGTCCTCTGTAATTGGTCAGTTTTGATGCATCTCGCTTCTTATATATTGTTGTAATTACGATTCTAGCATTTCTTCTCCTCTCCATACCCTCTTTGTTATGTCCATCAGCCTACTTCTAATTTCTTCCCCTCCGTATATCCAAGCCCCATTGTTTATTCCATCTATTCCTGGTGTTTTTTCTTTTTTAGCTTGATCCATTCTTTCTGAAAAACTTTGTTTTCAATCTTATATTTTTCTTGTGTTTGCATTATTTTTATTGCTCTCTCCTCTTCTTTTTCTTTATCGTCTTTTAATAGTTTCCTGAAGTGCGTTATACATTTTTTTTATCTATCTTTTCCTCTTTTTTTCTTTTTTTCCCTTTGTTTACGTATTTCTATATGTCTCCTTCATTTTTTTATTTCTTTCAGTTCTTGTTCCTTTTTTTCTTTTAGCCTCCTCATTTTCTTGATATGTTTTTTTTCCATTTCTTTCTTTACTCTATATATTCTGCCCTGTCTGTCACCCAATCCTTCCAGCTTTTCAGTATTTCTATTACTCTCCATTTTTCTTTGACATAGTCCTTCTCCTACCATTTACGTTCTCCTATTTTCCATTCCTTTATTTTAATTTCCTTGCTTGGTATTGTCTGTTTTATCCTCTCTTTTAGCGTTTTCCATAATTTTTCTGTTTGCTGTTTTGCTTCTTCTTCTCTATAAGCTGCATTTATTGCTTCTTTATACTTTCTTATGTTCTCTTCATCCCATATGGTTACCGTAATCTTCTTTCTTTTTTTTCTTTTTTTTTCTACTTCTCTCGTCGGTTTCTATGCTTACTTTTATTAGGATGTGATCTGACTCTATTCTATTTTCCACTTTAAAGCTATTTATCTTCTCTCTCAGTCCTACATCCTTATTTCTAGATCTATTACTGTGTTTCCTGTCGTATATTCATATATATATATTCATATATATGTATCCACATATATATATTTCCCTTCGTCATCACCTTTTTCTGTTCCGTTTAATTTATTCCATCCATTATTCTGTATCCTCTCTACCAGTTTTCTTCCGTTTTTGTTTATTTTTTTGTCTTTGCTTTTTCTTATCTTCATTGCTCCTTCTTCATTATTCCTATGGTTTTTCCTGTACATCCTATGCTTGTGTTTAGGTCTTCCATTATCAATATGTTTGTTTCTCCATTGTAGCTCTCCTTCTCTATTCTGTTTATATATTTTTCTGTGTATCCGTTGCAGTATATGCCCCATATGTCTATGCTTTTGCCTCTCTCCTCAGTTTTTATTCTTGTTTTAGCTACTTAAATTTTGTTTAGCCCGCTTTGATGTATTTTCCTTTTACTCTTAATCTCCGTACCCGTACTTATACTCCGTACTTGATCTCTTCCTGCTTCTTTCTATCGCTGTAGCTCAAATTCTTCTCCAGATATATTTCCGTTACACATATGTTTTTCCTTGCTCCCAGTACCTCATTTTTTCCCCTCTACTCTGGAGTTTTGTCACTAATACTTTCTCGCTCCACCAGCTGCTTATAATTTTCGTTTTCACCTCTAGTTTTTCTTTTATGAATTTTTCTGTCCATTCATTTACACTTTCTTTTTCTATTTCTTCTCTGTTAACTCCTCTTATTACTACGTTTTCCTCTCTATCTTTTTTCTCTTTTTCCTTGCTCCTGAGCTTCAATTGTTCCTTCTGCTCCATCTCCCTTCTATCTGTTTGTCATCTCTTTCTTCTTCTATCCCTCTTTTCTCGTTTTCTTTGCTTTCTAAACCTTCTTCGTCTATTATATTTTCTACCATCATTTTCCATTCTTGTTTTCTCTATATCTTCTATTTTTTCTTCCAGCTTTTTAAAATCTTAGTTCGATATTTCTGTCCCAGTGTCTTTTCCTTTTTTCACTGTCCTTCATTTTCTGATTTAATTTGGCCATCTCTTTATCTATCTTCTCTCTTTCTTTTCTCCTTCTTTCTTTTTCATTATTCTACTCTTCCATAATTATCTCTTTCCCTTCATCAAAGCTTACCTTTTTCGCAATTTTCATTTCCCCGCTCAGTAACTGTTAAATTTCCGCTCTTTTGGCGCCTCTCAGTAAATTTTTATTTTTAAATTTCCCTTCTCCTGCTTAGTGGTTATGAAATAAGTTGATATGTTCAGCCCACAATCGGCGCTACTTCCCTCATCATCCGCAGTGCTCGCCAAGTCGCCTTCCATCGTTACTAGTAATATACCTTATTTTCCACTATTAAACTCTTTTTTCATCATTTCACTTTTCACTTTCTCTCCAACTTTATTCCTTCTGCTGTGTCTTAATCTTTCACTCCTCTGCTTACTTTTTTGTTCTTTTGTAACATCTTCCTTTTTTACTTATTTTCCTGCTGTACTTTTTTTTCCTCGCTTTTTTCGGATTCACATTCACCCGCATATGCGTTTGTTCGATATTTTATCGGTACCAAAAACCAAGTTAAAATTTATTAAAAAAGTAATTCTTTCGTTAAAATTATTTATAAAAAAATTCCTGAACATCATCATGAATGATGTTTAATAATAACGATAATAATAATAATTTAATAATAATTTAATAATAATGAATGGTGTTTTAGAAAATGAAAATCTACTGATTTTTTTACGAATATTAATATGTATCACTAATTGCTTTTTTCATTACCTAAAAAGTTTTTTATTGCTTGCAAATTTTATTCCTAATAAAATTTATGATTCGCGAATTTTAAAGTCATTTAATCAAACAACTTTATTCAAAATCGATGAATAAGTATTGTACAAATTATATTTTAAATAAATTATATATTTTTTTTCTTATTCTTTGAATTTTTTTTAATATAAGAAAATCAGATTTTTATTCATAACGATTACAATATTAGAATTCATATGAAGTTATTTCTCTCATTTTTTTTAAATTAATTAGAATTTTTGAAATGTTTTGTTTCTAACGTTACTATTTTATTTAAATTAAAAATGTTGAAATAAACTGGAAGATTCTCATATTTCAAGATTCTTTTTACATCGGTATTATTATAATGTTTGTTATAAATAATATTAGATGTATACAACCATCCTTTTCCACTCAAAATTTCATACGTAAAAATAATTAATCATTCACACTTTTACAAATAAATGTACAAAATGGAAATATAATTTTGATTTTCAATCATTGATAAATTTATAAATTTTGATTAATAATTATAAAAGCTTAAAAAATATTACTTACGCAAATATTTGTACGTGTATCGCAAAATTATTAAAATTATTACATGTAGTAAATCAAATATTTAAGAAAAATGATTATTGAATACATATTTCTTGAAGACATGACATTAGTTATTTTTTTTGTTAAAAATATCATTTAAAATGAATTTATATTAAGTTTATAATTTGTACATTATAATTTTTATACATTATAATATTTTTAAGTAGATCACAATTTTCTTATTTATATATCTTTCACATTCACAATAATATTTTTTATTTATATTACTTATTTTATTTATGCTTTCTTTAACACGTTTTAAAATTTATACTATTGAATTAATTAATAGTAATTATAATATCGTCTTTAAAATAATAAAAACATGTAAATTTTTTGGCTTTTATACATTTACACAATAAATAAATACAACTTTTCTAATGAATCAATATTATTCATTATAAATAAAAATAATATCTAACACCATTTATCACTATACTAACCTGAAAAATTTAATATAAAAATTCATGTATATATATATTATGATTTATTAGGCATAAATTAAATAAATGTAAATATTAAAAATTAATATATATATTAAATATCTCCCTGAAATAATTTGAATATTGAAGTGAAGTGTATTTCCCCAAATTTATGAAATAACATTTGTTTTTAAATTGTCACTGAACTTGTTGATTTTGTAAAATTTACATGCGGCCGGATGTCTCGGTGATATAGGCGGCGTTGATTTTTACGAAATGTAAAGTGACAGAGATAGACGGTAAAGTGTATTGAGTATATATGTATATATAAAGTGCATATGTACAGTAGTGTGAGTGCTTAAAAATTGTAGTGTTGTGTCGCCATAAAATGGCCGATAATTGTAGCTTATATAAGTATCGGCAAAGTAATAGATTTTCTTCTTTTCATGCCCGATTTAATATTGTGTTTAATAAACCAATCACGGTGGAGAATCTACGGTGCTAATAGGAAGATAGACTATATTTATCTTTGAGCTAACTGTGAATTTTAATTTTGGCGTAAAGAAAAATTGAAAATTCATAATTGGTAAATAATTAAAGTAGTGATGTAAAAGAAATAGAATTTTCTTGATGAAAAGTTTTTCGCCATTATTATCTTGTTACCTTTTATATGAACTTGATTAAATTGTATATTTATAGTTAAAATAAATAGTTATTAATATTGTTAAAATAAATAATATCTATATAAGTATAATATTATATATTATAATTAAATAGTGGTAGTAGTGTTGAAATTATTATAATATTATTATAATATCAATATTATTTAAAATTTAAAGTAGTGAAATAGTGTGAATAGTGAAATAATATTAAAATTGTAAGTGTTGTATAGATTATTATTAAATATTAATAATTGAGATAATAAAATACATTGGCAGCGAAAAAATCATATAAACATAAATTTTTTTTTTTTGTATATCAATTTTATATGACCTTGAAAACAAATTTGATTTTTAACGGAAATTTCCCTGAAATAATAATTTTGGTAGTGGTGGAAATATTATTATTTTAAAATTTGTACTTGTAGAGAATATTAGTTTTAATGGTAAATCAATAATTTTCACAATGTTATGTAAATTTAATAAAAAAATTTATATTATGTTACGAACATATAAAGTATTTATATGGATATGAAATCCAACGCCGGGCCCATCCAGCTGGCTGGAATTATCGCTAACTGCAGCAGAAGGTGAAGGTCGAGAGATTAAAATGAAAGCACTTCCGAATACAGATCCAATTAGTTATTATTACTATAGAGATGAAGGAGAGACATGACGCTTGTAGTGTGTATGCGTTATTGTTTGTCTAATTGCCCGATAACGCGAGAAACAAAGTTAGACTTGACGTGAATTTTAAAGTCTTTTGTTAATTAAGATGTTGTGCAATCCACGAGTCCATCATGAATCGAGGAGTTTATTTTGTACTTTAAAATTTCCCAATGTTGATTCTTTAGATTGTTCTCGCGGAGGATGAACCGATTTGCCCATGTCAAGCGCCTTATCTCCTCGGCTTGCTGCTGAGTAAGATAGAATTTCTAGACAACTGATTTTTTTGTTTCTCATTTGGGTCACTCTTCTTAAAAAAAATAATAAGATAATTATCATATTATAATATAGTAATAATAACAAATTGAATCCGAATTCGGAAGTGTTTTCATATAAATCCCTTGACTTTCACCTTCCGCCGCGGAATTAGCGTTAACTCTGGACCGGCCCGGCGTTGGATTTCATATCCATATAAATACTTTATATGTTCGTAACAATTATTTATATTATTTCATATTAATTTATATCTAACTATATGTACATAAATAATGTATATTGTAAAATTGATATTTTATATACCAATCATACAATTTTGTAGTTTATAATTTATTTTTGAAATATATATTTTTTATTAGTGCTTTTCGAATCTTTTTCCTTACAACCGGAACTCTTATACACTGATATTATCTATTTTTTAACAACATAAGTAATAACAACAAAGTTATAGAGTGATAAAAGCAATTTTCATGCGTTGAGTTGGAAAATGGTGTTGCAGATGATCAAATGTATGCTTTTCCACCAATCCATAGGTACATGTATAAAGAGTACAAAACATCAAGAATTTCCATATAAAGGGAGCAAAATTCAAAAAATAATGTCACTATTAATTGAATGATTTGAAAATCTGATGCACCTTGGATAAAATGAATAAGAGTTTCAATATTTATAAGACAAAAAGAAGATAAAGAGTACGAAAATTTATACGCAATTACGTTAAATTGTTTTTGGTTTATAATTTTTTTCCTAAATTTATTCATTTAACAGATGCCAACCAATTCTAATTTGTATTATATTAATTTTTTAATTAAAATAATCAAATATTTATCATTTCAAATCTTTCGTTAACAACAAATTATCCATTTTACTTATGGTTTAAATTTCATAATTTTTTTTTTAAACTTTGATCCCAGTGAAGGCGTCTTTATACATATTACACGTACACAACTTTATTAGCTCTCAATATTCAAGGTCAGCACAACGAAGACATCAAAGAGTTGACATTGCCTATATCAACATGAATATCAATAACGAAAGAGAATAGACAATAAAAAAATACATATAAACAATTAAAATCTTAAAATGGCCAAAAAAAATTTTAAAAACTAATAAAAATATATTTTTTACTAATGCTGATAAAGGAAAAATAACTGTATGCATTAGTACAGATGAATATAAGATTAAAATGCATAAAATGTTGGAGGATATTAATATAAACAAACCAGTGTAAAAAATATACTGTAAAACATACAGATACAATCACATAAAATTTTAAAAAATTAATCGAAACTGAATATCTTGATAAAAAATACCATAACAATCAATTGTCATAGACTAATACTAATTTAGCGAAGGGATTTGATATGCAGAAAATATTTTTTTTCTATTGAAAAGCACCATTTATATGTGATCTTGAATACTTTTAAAGAATATAAAAGTCATTTACAATTTACACATGGAATGTAAATTAATAACTCTATAAATGGTCTTGATTTATGAATTACTAAAACTCAAAATAATAGAATTATTACGACTTGGAATCACAAACCTACACAGTCAAACAGGATACATAACTTAAAATCCAATCACATACTGTCGCAAAAAAGAAATATTATTTACAACTTAATAGATAGAGTCAATTTATTGTCAAATCAATGTTTTCACAAAAATAATGTGAAGATTGTCAAATCCATCCTTAAAGGAGATGACTATCCTAATTATTTTATAAAAAAATTTATTAAAAATGCCTAAAAACCCATAAATATAAAAAAATTAATATTAATAAATATTAATAAAAACATTGAAAATTTCATACTTTAATATCTTTACCTTAATTAGGGAAATTCTTTTCTTAATATGAACTAATATTTTAAAATATGGAATAAACTTAATTCCAAATGTAAATAATAAAATAGACTCAGATATTATAAAAGGCAAAGATAGAACCGAAAAATGGGATAAAACTAATGTAGTATAAAATTAAATGTAAAAACAATTAAATTAATTAAATAAATTTATTGGTCTACATGGGAGAAATTCAACGCAGTCTAAAAATTAGAATAAAGAAACATGAAAAACAACAAAAATACATTGAATGTTGTAACACATGCCTATGAGTGAAATCATAATATAGACTGAGGTAATATTGATATTCTTGACAAAGAAACTACCTACAAAAATAGATTGATTTCCAAAAAAATAGATATTAAAATTAATAATAATACTATTATTAAAATAGGGAAACTGAAGAAACATATAAAGGAAAGAATATTAAAAGGTAGAATTGCATCGAAAAGCACGTGGGAGAATGGAGAAAGAAGGGGTACAGGGAACTACAACCTGAGGAAACTCATATTTGATTCCTTGGTGAAAAGAGTTATGGCTTATGGACCGGAGATATGGGGTAATAAGGAGACCAAGGATATGAAAAAAATCAAACTGGACTAGTACATGTGGATTTTAAGACTCGACTTCTGCATTCCAAGGTATATAATATTAGAAGAAATCAACGAAGTGGAAATGAAGAGAGAATGGAGAATCAGAGCTATGAAATACAGGGATAAAATAAAAGACATAACTGAAGATAGATGGGTCAAGAAATGCGTAAAGGAAATGGAAATGCAAGATAAACAACATAAAAAAGATACAACAAAGGAATGGCTGAACTACCTCGGATACACCAATAAGCAGTTGGAGATATGGGAAGTCCAGAGCATAGATAAATATATAGAAATCAAGAACAGAGACAGAGAAATACAGATGCAGAGGAGAACGAAAAGGATCGAAAAAGCCAAATATAACACAAAAGAACCAGAGAAATTGAACTCCCAGAATATCTTAGAAAGGAGAAAAGAGCAGAGAAAAATAGGACGATTGTAAGAATACGCTACGGAAACATCATATTGGGCAATTGACATTGGTTGAAAGAGGATGAAAAGGAATGCAGACTATGCAATAATGGGAAAGAAGACTGGGAATATTTGATAATGACTTGCCCGAAGACTAAAGATAACTTAGAAAAGATTAGGAAAACCAGACGAGAAAAATGGACAAATACCGATATATTACAAAAATTTTCAAGGGGTTATTAAGGATAAAGTACTTATTAAATGTATATAGGATGTAGAAAAGAAATTGGGGAAGAAAATGAAAGATAATCAATCCAGATAGAGACTGGTGAAACATGTAATTGTCAGTGTTTATCAGTGCAAAATATAACAAAGACATATAATGTAAATGTAAAATTGTAAATGCAAATGTAATTATGGCGAACATTATTGCAGCCTTTTTAAATTAAAGGAACAATACTATTAACCGACACAAAAAATGTAAACTTTAAATATCATATGATTCTTAATAACATAGTCAATAACATCATGATGTAAAGCATGACGTATTCGAATAATAGAAATTGAGATAAAGTAAATATTGTTTACATTACAAAGTGTGACGTTATGATTATCTCGTTGTAGAATATCTACATATTCCTATCCCTTTACATTAGGTAATTATAGTTTAAAATTTGATGATAAGCACCTTCCATAATTATTAATTAGAAATTAAAAGAGATCCAAATAGGTGTAGGGTGAATAAAAACGAGTCTATTCTAATGTTATTCGTCGACGTTTCGGCAAGTTATCACTTGCCCTTGTCAAGACTGTTTATTAAACAATAAAAACATGTTAATATACAATTTGATTTGACATATATATAAAACGACAATTTTAAATATTAATAATTACCAAAATTAATAACGCAGGAATACGCCTATATTCAACGATGTTACTGAAAAATGAGACAAAACTAACATTCGTTGTTAGTTTTGTCTTATTTTAATTATTAATATTTAAATTTAAACATCCTTTCTTTTGGTAATAACCGAATCTAACTTGTTATTAATGTTAAGGGTTAAATTTATTCCATACTTCTTGAACTTTAATGCATATTCAGAAAAATTTTTTTCTGAATAAGGAAAGGCTAAAGTACGAAATTCGTCGAGACTGTTGCAGTTATTATTTTTTTCAATAAGTTTTTGTGTTTTAAGACGTTTTTTATGTATTTTTCAATAAAATAATGTGGGTAATTATTTTCTGTAAAATATCTTTAACCTTTTTTGATTATTTTTATGGAAAGACGGGTTAGAAAGTAAAATAGCTCGGTCTATTAAGTTGTATAAAATGTTCCGTTTTAAGACAATATGTGATTGAATAAGAAGTTAAGTATTCTGTTCGACTGTATAGGTTTCTGATTTATTCACTCTGCACCTATTTGGATCTCTTTTAATTTCTAATTAATTAGGCAATTATGTTTAAAATAAATATTTGTTCGTAATCTTTTACTATATGTATATAGAATAATTGTAATAATTATTTAATAAATAGCCTTGATAAGAGCAAGGGATACCTTGTCGAACCGTGGGAAAGATAATTAAGAATAGTTAGTTTTATTTGTCCTACACCTCCTTGAATCTGATATTAACTAAAAAATATTAAAAAATAATATTATAAAATAATTGCAAAAAACACTTTCAGAATTATAAAATAATACTTACAACATATTAAACATATTCACAATAATAATTATTGATACAAAAAATTTGAATACGTTCAACCAGCATCCACAAATACAAATTTGTCGAAAGTATATGGGTGACCAAAAATAGAAAAAATGGACTTCTATTACACTTAATAATCTCATTAACAAAATAGTATTATTAATTTTTTATCAAAATTTATTTATTCTACGATCACGAAACCTATACTTTCTTAAGAAAGCACGTTTTGGTGTTATAAAATTTATCTTAGAACAAACTCAAAAGTATTAAAAAGTATAAGAATATATTAAAAGAGAAATTTCAAGGACTATGAGAACTATATCGATAATCTTCATATAGAACTTGCTCCAAATTCCACAATTTGAGTATAACCATTATTGCGTAAATCTATTATAGGTACCTATAGATCAAAAAATAACTAAAAGAAAATTTTTTTCAAAAAAAAAATGCCTCTGTATATTGATATGTTTAAAAAAATAAATAATACTGATATTTCAATGGCAAAGTTCAATAATAAAACATACAAGATAATTGTGTACAATATAATGAAATAAATCAATAAGAACCAAAACTTTTGCTTATAGATGTATCTCAGAATGAACATTACATCTAGATTCTTGAGAATCGAATATTTCTAGGTTTCCGATAGCATAAAAAGCAATACCTTTATATTTGAAGAAAATTTAAAGATTACTAATAAAAGAATAAAGACGATAATTAAGAACAGTAAGTAGATATTCGTCAACGCTGACTTACTTTATCAGGGGACACTACTTGCCCTAAATGGTAATAAAACTTTCGGAAAATAAATCCTTTATTGTACTTAATGGTTAAAATACTTGAAAATAACAGTAATATAATTTTTATTTGAATTCCAGAATACCGTAGTATATTGAAAATGAAAAAGTCGATAGGTTAGTTAAACCACACATTTAAAACATCAGAATAGCGAATATCAAGGTTGACATATCAAATTATGAAATAAAAAGAAACATCTGTACTTAACTACAAAAAAGAAATAAAAATAAATAAATAATGTTAATGGACCTAAATAGCCAAAAGGATTCATTTTCAATAAGGCACTAACCAACTAACATTTTCATAGAAATAAAAAATTACCTTAACAGAAAATTATATTAATCTTATAACCATTTAATTATTTTATCGTATGAAAACAACAATTCTAAATTTTATAATTTTTATTCATAGAATAAATTAAATATTCATACATTTATAAAGTACTTATAATATTATGATATGAATATTTCTATATATTTCAAGATATTTTTTAGAAATTACTATTTTATATACATTAATTGAGTGAAAAAATAAAAAATAAATGAATATAAAAAATTAATTTCAAAAAATATTTGTTGTATAATATATATTTATTTATATATAAGCTTCAAAATTTTAATAAGTACATTAATTTTAATAATATTATAAAGAAATGCTCCTAATCCGACGAACTAAACTGTCGGGGCTGAATGAAAGAAGCCGAGTTGCCCCTCTGCGTGCGAAGTACAGGAGGGGGTACGAAACCCATGAAATTCTCTAGCTAGAATAGCTGGGCGTAAGTATTCTAGGATTCTTTTGGATTGGACAAATGACGGGATTTTAACTGAACACAAGTAAGTATTTTCAAAGAACTAAGTTTATTTATGGCCGGTAAATAAGGTTGTGCTAAAATAGTGTAAACAAGGATTAATGTCAGTAAAGTTTAAACGGAACTTAGTGTTAGCATAATGTAAACGTGGTTTCTGAATAGTATGAGGGCCTAATGGCTGCATAACGTAAACGGATCTCAATAATTTTATAGTGTAATATGAGTTTGATAGTTGCATAATGTAAACGTGTTTTAACAGTTATGTTGTGCAATATAGTTGTGGTGATTACTTAGTGTAAACGGGTCTAAGGCATTACAAATTGAGATGCAGTCAGTTACTAGTGTAAACGGGCTGTTGTTATTATGTAGTGTAGAGCGGGCTTGGATTAAGGGCAGGGTCAACTATATAAGATGAAAACCGTGGCTGCCGTTAGAAGTACCAGCTTATGCTTGAACAGGTACTACTATAGTACAGTACAGATTTCGTATAGCTTAACTGTTATACGGATCCAAGAAATATTTTCATGCGAAAGCAGTGGGCATACTAACTCTGCAACAGCTGGACTAGAAACTCGTTCTTGTATACGCTGCGGATGTCTGTACCCATATATGCTAGGGTGGGATAGAGCCTTGCTGTTATATGTGCTCAAGGAGCATCTCCTTGTGAAAACAGTGGACATACTTGATCTGGACCAGTTGGAACGAAAACTTAGTTTTCTGTGGTTCCCGGTACTCTTTTATAACCGGGAAAACCACGGGAGTATGACGGTCTTGGAGACATGCATAGCGAAGTAGTGCAAACATATACTCATAAAGAGTACAATAGTTTACCTATCCAACTGTTGGGAGGCGCTAGCGGAGCTAACGCCCAGTCGCGATTATCACGCGTCTTGACTGGACGTAGCTTCATGGCATGATCAGGTTAGTAACATTTGGAGAGAACCCACATTGTTGCAATATAATCAATGATAATTTTCTTCTTATTTCTTAAAAAATAAAAAATAAAATATTTTTAATTTTACTTAAAATAAAAATTATGTACAACATAATAAAATGACAAAAATTAATAATAATAAATTCTATAATAGTTTTGTTAAAAATTGTTTTAAGTTGTTTGTCAATTTTCAAATATAACTCTTGTTTATGTCTAAATTTATTCTAAAATATAAATAAAAAATTTATGTCTAAAATAATTTCTTTCTATAAAATATGAAAACTAACTAAAACTGTTACTTACGAAAACTAAATCAATACGTAAATAAGTATATTTTTATTTTGTAATCTTATTATAACATTATTTAACATTGAATAAATATATGTATTTTAAATATACAAAAAAGATACAACATGAAATATAGCATATTAATAAAATTTATATATTTTAATATGATAGGGTGGGAACAAATCTATGACGAAAAAGGTAACAATTTTATTCCAAAATACGACAGAAGAGATTATATTTTTTGTTTTTTTTGACGAAAATTTCGATTTTTTAGGAAAGAAAAAAAAACTTTTACAATAAAAAATTATTCTAAGATATTTACTATATACTTCAATATTTCAAACAAAATTATTAAAGTTTGATTGACTGAATTTGAAGAACTTATATTTTTAGTATTTCAATACAAATATGGTATTTTTTACTACCCGTACAGCGACAATAAGATAATACATAATTTGTTCTAATTTATTTCAGATATTTTTACTCGCTATAACAATTAATCCTCCATCCACATAAATATAAAAAAGCGGAATAATAAACAGAAAACTTATTAAAAAATATATATTTTTAACTATTCTGAATATTAATAGAAATTCAGAATTCTTTATATTAATAAAATTAAAATTGTAAAAGCTATTAGATAATATTCTTTTAATACACAAGTATATTTCAATTAATTTTTTAAATTTCTTTTAATAATTTGAATATATACTACTTATAAATCATCAATAAAAATATGAAAGTTAATATTTTTTTCAGAAATTATAAAATTATTTACAAGAATTTTTCTTTTTTTTTTATTTATTATAACAAATATTATTAATTTATTATGAATATATTTTACATTATATTGACAGTTTGGAAATTTGTATTACTTCTGAATAATTAAATAGTTTTTTACAATATAGTTAAATAAAGTTTCAATAATATATAAGAAATGTATAGGACTGAAAACTAATGAATAAAAAAACGTAATAAATGTTAGAGAACAGTATAGCCGACGATAGATCATGCTCATGTATAGGCAACCCTACACCGACACAACTGAATGTACGAAAAAAGAGTATTAAAGAATATTAAGTAATTTGATGCGCGGCCACATGTTGGCCGATAAATAAAGAGTTTGGAATTATCGATAGGTGAGGTAATTTAATTATTTTATTTAAATTTATCATAAGAAAACAGGGCGTTGCAATAGTGCAGCCACGAAGTCCGAAAACTTGTATTGGTGTTATCGCCAATTATAGTTAAAGGATTTTTTAATTCAATAGACCTTTAAATATGATTGGTCTCACTTTAGACAAACATTTTTTCTTACTCCACTTGAGAAATTAACTTGTATAATAAATACAAACATTCATTCTTTGAGTATATCTTTCAATTGCTATTAAGTAGCGTGTAGCATTTCATTGATTTACCTACCATCTTTTTTTAATAACACCCCCTTTATTTTTTTGTAATAATATTTTACATTTTTTGGTCTTTCGAGCCGAATAGGTAATTCATAATGTTAATCACTAAGAGTAAGTCTCGACTGGATTTACTCAACTCCGAGCTAACTGAGAAACACCAGATCAAGGAAAAAGGGCAGAAAAGGGAGAGTAAACGCGAGCCACCTAGTATAAGTTTGAGTTTTGATCTCCAACTTCCAACTCAGTACTAATTCATCAGGAAGCTGGAGAAATTGAGAAAACGAGTGACCAGTGGAGCACTGTCTACACAGTTAATCAATAAGATAGCTCGAATCACGGAAAATACTGATGAGTACTTCGCAAAAGGTCACAAGTGGCTTATCGATCACTAGTTACATAGTATAGCTAACCATAGATACCTAGCAGAAAACATAACATTCCAAGAGCGTGACCTCTATTGCGATATTAAGGAATCTATAATGGAAACACAAACTCCAACTTAAAAACAATCGAGTTCTCCCTTAAGACTGCCTGACATTCCCTTGTTCATTTTGAAGAGAAACATTTTAGAGTGGCCACAATTTAAAAGCAGCTGCCAATCTCTCATGATCATACGCTCAAACTTATTTCAATTGAGCAAGTTTCAATATTTGAGAGGGGCTCTATACGAGGCACTATACCTGCTTCGAATGAGGCATTTACTCAAGCTTGGGATATTACCTCAAGAAAATAAGGGAATAAGAGGATAGTAATCAAATCTTATATGCAGAGGATGAGTGGACTTGTGCCAATAAAAAATCGAAAGAATAGTTCTTTATCCGGGCTCTGTCGAATCCTGAGAGAGACTTTATTTATTTATTTTGTATATGGTTGAGCAGTTGTTGGACAAAGACTCATTAGAAAACTGGGAGAACTCCTTTGATCGCGATCAGATTCTAACCTTAGAAAAGTTTTACCGATTCCTAAATTCGCGGGCCAACACTCTTTCGATTATTGAGCACCGAGATCAATAGATAAACGGGATGACTCTAAATTCGAGAAAGACCTCTACTACCTCTCAGGTACACTATGCATATGACCAATATTATGGTCAACACTTCATAACTATTCGTGAAGCGTTCAGAGCTCTAACACCAGAGCAACAACTGGACTAGAGTCAAGAGTATGACTCTCTGTTTCTCATGCTTTGGACATAACCAAACAAAAACCTGCAAATTAACCAAGTCTTGTAAGCAGTGTGGAAAATTCCATCATGCGCTCATTAATGGAGTGCTATTCACCTCTCAAGCTTAATTTGAGAAAAGAAAGAAAGACTCAGACAAAGCGAGTAAGACTCAATGAAGAGGCGGTAATACAGCCAGAGGTCAGATCTTGACACTGCCAGCAACAGCCGTAGCAGAAGTAAAAACTCATAGTCAGCATGTGAGAAGTTTAGTTGTTTCAGGCTCAGAGTTATCCTTCATCAATGAAAGCTTGCTCAAACTACTCAAACTCAAAAGGCAGCACTCAAGGTTAGAAATATCAGAAGTTGAAGGTTAACGAGTAACACAAACTCGAGAAATAGTAGAAATCACTTTGAAATCTATCTACAGAGCCTTCTCAGTAACAGTGCAAGCTCATATTCTAAATAAAATGTCTTCGATATCATCATCGTTTAGAGCTAATCAAACATATGATGAAGAAGAAATCTGAAGAAACTTAATTTAGCAGATCCTCAATTTCTAAAAGCGAGAGCAGTAGATATAATTCTCTGAACTGATGTATATGGTGATATCATATCATAATCTATAATATAATACCTAATACAATCAGACATAATAGTTTATCTCCAATTGCTCACTTATCAATATTCGATTGACTTGTTATAGGACCAGCTTATCGCAAGAGAATTTATGAAAAGGATTCTATCATACGCTGTCGACTAAAGATGAATCATCACTTTTAGCCAAAAGAACTCTACTTCAACTTGCTGAGGATGAAGGCTCAAGTTTTCCTCTCGCAGTCCCTTGCACAACGCAAGATGGTTATATAGACATTATCTTTGGAGGAGCGGATTCAGAAGAGGAACTATTAGAAAAAGCTTAACAATTATCTAATCTGCCATGCGGGAAATTTTCTTCTCGCAAAATGGTGTTCCAACACCAACAGATTATTAGAAAAATTCGGCGAGCATGAAAATAGAGACAAATTAATACTGTTCACCGACTGTGAAACCAAAATTCTCGGTATTTCGTGGTTACCTCAAAATGATACATTAATTTCTCATCATCAATGACTGACTCAAATACAACATAGTCAAAGAGGCACATTTTATCTCAAGTAGCTCAAAGATTTGAGCTACATTTTATTTCAAGTAGCTCAAATCTTTGAGCTACTTGAAATAAAATGTGGCTTTGCATTTCCTGTAGTAATCAGAGCCAAAGCACTTTTGCAAGACCTCTGGCTCTTTAAAGTAGAGTGGGATGAAACTTTACCCCATCATCTCATCTCAAAATGGTTATCTAGAAAAAAGATCTTACTAGTCTGGCCAGACTTTTCATCCCAAGATGATTCAATACTATGACTGATATAAGTATTGAACTCCATGGCTTTTCTAATGCATCTCAATTTGCATGGCAACTATAGCTTATATCGTAATTCGATCAATCTCAGGCACCAAAATCTCTTTAGTTATCTCAAAAACCAAGATAGCACCTTTGAAGAAGTTAAAAATCCCTATGCTAGAACTCTCAGCAGCTCTGCTTCTAGCAAAACCCATTGAACATATTCGCGGAATTTCCTTGACTGTGAACGTGAGAGAAACGTTTCTATGGATAGATTCTCAGGTCAGTTAAACATGGATCAGAACTCATTCTTCAAAATGGAAGGATTATGTAAGAAATAGTCACAAAAATTCAAGAATTAACAACAAACTCACATTGGAGGTATATACCAGGGACAAACAATCCGGCAGATTGAGTTTCAAGAGAAATATCCACTGAAAAATTAAGAACTCGCCCCTGTGGTGGAATGAACCGCCATGGTTACAACAACCCCAAGAAAAGTGGCCTTCTCAGATACATAAAAACCTAGATGAATTTTGTACGCAGGACTCTCATCCTAAAGTTTGCGTACATGTTTTATAATTTTCAATAAGACCACAATAGGACTTTTGAATACAGAACACTCAATCTATATACTTTTCAGACGAGATTAAGTTATTCAAGAATAACAATTGTCTACCAATGAATAATCTCACATCATTTCTCTGTAAAGGAGGAATAATTAGAGTTGGAGGAAGACTGGAAAATTCATCTTCACTATTTACGAGTAAACACCCAGCCATTCTGCAATGTCACTCGAGAATTTCTGAATTGATAATAGATCAAGCCTTTAGAGAAACTATGCACAGAGGCACCCAACTCACAGTTGCTCTTATATGGCAACAATATTGGATTATAGGAGGAAAAGCGATAAAATGTAAGATTTTACATTGTATAATTTACATTCGACAAAGAGGTACGAAGGCTCAACAATTGATAGGCCAATTACCCATGGCTCTAGTTAACTCACTTAGACCATTTACTCATACTGGAATAGATTATGTCGGTCCAATAACTATCAAAATTTGGAAGGATTGAGGTGCAAAAACTCAAAAAGGCCGGCTATGCATTTTTTTATGATTATATGTGATGTAGCATCTGAGAATATAGTAGCCGAATGCCGATTTATATACAGGAGGCATTGCAGATGCACATATGAATCGAGGATTGTATTGCAATATATATATTATTGCATAGTAGTGAGAGTACGACCACAATTTTCTTATCTCCACGCACTTCACGTGTTTGCCAGTAATGGTGCTATTTGAAAATTACCGATTGAGACGCGAATGATTAATAATTGAGATTTTTTGTATAATAAAGGGGGATTAGAATAGTAAAGACGAGAGTAATATAGAAAGATGTTATTTTTTAATTAATTTTGTTAATTTTGGTGAGAATAGAGAGAAAGAAAAGAGATAGATTTATAATACAGAAATTATTGAAAAAGAGAGAAAAGGAATGATAGAGACAAATATAAATATATATAAATAAAACTATAAATATATGCGTGCTTAATTATAAACAATCAAAGATAGTATTGAAATTATTAATTCTCTTTGAATAGGTAACAGTTTTTATTATTTGTTATTATTATTAATTAATATTTTATTATTATTATTATTATATCTATATAAAATTTTATATATTGTAGTGTTGACCAATATAATTGAATTAATTTAATTCAATAATTTAACTTAATATAGTGAAGTGTTTATTTTATGTGGTCGGTTAATTATTATTATACCGAACAATAATATTCAAAGGAACTCGAACATCAGTGATATATATTTATTGTACGAGATTGAATATTTAAATATTTTGAATATTATAGCGTGAAATAAAAATTAATCTTGTGCGTAGCACGGAAAGTTTTCAAAATAAATTCACTATGCTACAATATATTACTTAACTATTGTAAATTTCTCCAAGATAACGTGGGAAAATATTTAATCGATTCGATATTTATTGACTATCAACCATCAGCTTTCTTCCTAATATGATGTTAAGAAACAAGCATAAAGAATCTTTTGGTATTTCACGACGATTGTACGTACTATAATTCACGTAAACGTATTCATACCTACATCTAACCTCAATATCAATTTTTTTTAATGTTATAATTATTGTCTTCTTCTGTATAAACGCCACAATAGACATCATTACAACTCTTCTCAGACAAAGCTAGAATCATAGTACCGTTTGCGGTGAAAATTAATACTCAATAAAGCTTAATCTTTGCGCTATTTTAATATTCCAGCTAATATACTTAACATCTACTTAAATTAGTGGCACTAGTCACACGTGAGAAGCTAATTAATTATTCGCGGTTTTGAATGCAAACCATTTATCAATATGATCTGCTCGTTTTTATATTTGTAAGTCGAAATGTTTCACTATTGCGAAGGGAACGTCTATTTTATCGTGTTCTTCTTCCATGCGTATTTCACGTACTTAAGCTGTATTGTGGTTATTATCAAATGAATTGCAAAATAGTTTTTATTATAATAAAGCGTTAGTACATAATATAAAATTGTATTTATTTTTCCTTTTTTTCTTTACCTAAAATAGACTGTGACTAATATAGACAAGAAAAAGATAAAAAAAAAAAAAATATAAGGAAAAAGTAGAAGAGAATGGCTGATTCAAATTGAAAATATGAGAAATATTTTCTTGGTATATTAGAAGCAATTTATTATTGGAAACAGGAATGGAAAAGTTTTTCAAATGTTATATTGATGTTCTTATACTGAGATTGAATTTGTTCGATCATAGCTCACTAAGGTATAAAAGTGAAATATAAATTTTGATATACAAAAAAACGAACCAGAAACATAAATTTTATAATAAAGCAGTGGCATTAAAAATTATAATAAACTTTTTACGGAAAATTGTAATGATTTATCAGAATTTAATATTTATGTTAAAATTTATGTCGGTTTATATACTAAAAAAGTACACAAGTAATTTTAGTTTCAAAATAAGAATTAAATTTCTAAATAAAAGAAAAATTTGAATGAAAAATATTAGTGTATTACATATTGATAAGCTGCTCTTTTGACTTAAAAAGTGCTCTATTATTTGGTGCAATTAAGATAACGCAATAATTATGAAATTTAAATATATTATAAAAAAGACATTCGATATTTTCTTGACAAATATAAAAAAAGATATTAAATTATAACGATGTATTGACTTTTTAAAATATTTTTATGAGTCAGATAAAATTATTTTTAAATTGTGCAATATTAACATAAAACTTACATTTTTTTTAAGTGTATATTTTTTTGACAATCATATATATCCAAATTTATTTAAACTTTAATTTTATTTTTATTTTACATCATATATTGATTGTAAAACAAAGAAAACTGTACTTTTTAAATTATATACATTATAAACCTCAATTAAAAATACTAATTTTAATTATTTCATTTCAGATGAAACGTGTTTTTATATAATTTACACATATAATTTATAAATTAAGAGAATAAAACTAATCATTATAGTTATTGTATATAAATCATTAAAATTAAATATTAATTTTTATAATTAATTATAGGATGCAAAAACATTCTCGGCAATTACAATCCATTTCGAGATATGTTATTTTCCTATACTATTTTGTGAATCAACTATAATGTAGAAAAAAACTATGCGTCTTATATATACTAAACAGTACACATTAATATAATTTTAATAAACTTTAATAATGTTTTTTTAATACAGAGAAGGCAGGTGAACTCAGATTTTATGAAAATCAAGCTCGTAAAAAATCTATATACGAGTGGATGTAGTAAAAATGACTTACCTTATATTTTTGGACTTGATGATCAGATGAGTCTTAAATATGAAAATAAATTTCAGTTGTATAAAAAAAGTGCAAAATAATCTCAGTGATAAGTCTACTTTTTTATAATATAATATTATTGATACATAAATCTATCATTGTATGGTTTTCATTATTATTATAATACTGCCTGATCAGTTTTAAGATTTTGTATAGAAAGTAATATAGTACAAATTTTATTTCAAACATTTATTTATACATTGTTATTTTTTGCAATTAGATGTAATTTACTTTTTTAAAATTGAATTTCTAAAATTTAAACATAATAATATAGTTATTGAATATATAATAGAAAATCTACTAATTTGGGGAAAAATAAGTGGATATTTCTAATCTTAGCATTTAAATATTTTATTTTTTTAAGGATTATGAATGAAATATAAATAAATAATATATTTATTTATATTGATATTGTAAAAATTTAAAATGATATTTCATACTGTTTTTTTATCGTTAATATTATAATTGGATAAATTGGACATATTAAAAACAATTAATATTTTAAATATTAATTAAAAATTAAATCTTGGTGCAATTTTAAATTTGTAGAAATAATCATACATAATTTTTATATGAAAAGACTTTTTTACATATTATATAACAATTTTTTATTTTCTATAACTATTTTATTATATATAGCTATATTGTATTTTTTTAAATATATTATATTTTATTTTTAATTTTATAAGTTTATTCAAATGTGAATTAAATAATTAAAATTATAACACGTCCATAAATAAACTTTTGTGAAAAAAAATTATTTAAATTCAATTTAGATATACCGTTTAATAAAAAAGCATTTTATTATTCAAATTTATTAAAATTATAATCAATTACAAGCATGAGGAATCGTTCATTTTTATTTTAACATATAATTAAAAAAAAAATCACAATAAATCAAAGAAAAACGATCAGCAAAAACATAAAGTTGAACTGGATTACTAACATTTAATGTATGATACATGATCAGTTGTAAGGATAAGAAAAATATCGTTTTATACCATTGTAATACCAAATATCAAGATTCAGGTTAACAGAGTTAAATATATATTATTATTATCCATACATTTACGAATTTTTAATATTCATTTTGCAACGTATTTTTCACTATATTTACAAATTACGAATATAATTATGATATTTAAAAAAGCCGGACATTTTAATTTTAATCATATTTCTAAAAAACGCTAAAAAACCTTTTTGTAGTTAATGAAGGAAAGATATAATTTTTTTATCAGTCTAATAATTTTTCATACTTTTCTTTTGCACATTTCATAACTACGATTAATCAGAAAACAATCAATAATTAATATATTTATCTTGCAAAATATGAACACGACGAAATTGTTTAGAAGTGACTTATTATTATGACAAGATACATGGTCATTCCACAAAATATCGAGCTTTTTTTGTTTTCGCGATTATTAGTTGTAGCGATTTGAGAGAAGTCTTAAAATATAGAGGGAAATTTTTTCTATTTGTCCCTTTTTTTGTTTTTTCGATAATTAGAAGAGCCATAATTTTTTTTTGCACACAGGATATATTTCGATTTTTTGACACGGCACGATGAAGTGATTAGTGAGAAAATGGTACGCAAGAAAGTTTTTTTCTGCTCGTCCCTTATCCTTCACCCTCTTCCATCTTTTCTCTCAAATAATTATTTTTTCTTATGCCTCTCTCAAATTCATTCTCATTTTTTCTTCAATACTTTTACATTTGCTTTTTTTTCCTATCCAGTCCTCTGTTTTCTTCTTTGCCCTTTCCATTCCTCCCCCATTCCTTTTTTAATGTAATTTGTATTTCATTTAACTTTTTTACATAGCCTTCGCCTTCCATATTTTTCTTCCTTATATCTCCCCTTTTTCTTTGCGCTTCTCTTCGAAATTTACCTTCTTTACGTGTATTATATATTGTATATTTTTTCCTGCTTCTCTTTCTTATCCCCTACTCATAATATTCCTTGTCTTTTACCAGTCGTTTCTTTCTGTATTCTCTTTTTTTTTTATTTTTCCCGCTCCTCTTTTAGAGCGTCTTACTGGTTCAGTTCTCGTTTTTCTCCATGGTACCACTTACTAATTTTTCTACAGCGGGTCTCCACTTCACCTACATGATTTTTTCCTCATTTACTTTTTTCGTCTGTTTTTCACACTTTTTTCTACTGATGTTTTCTTTTTATGACCACTACTCAATACCACACACTACTTGGCCTTTACTTTTCTTTTTTTTGTCACTATTTCCTTTTACCTTTTCCCTACTTTTTATTTATCAATTTTATCTATTTCTAGAAAGTTTTCCCCGCGTATTTTAAAAATCAAATCGGAATTCGGATCAATTTATACCAAATATTAAATAAATAAAGCCTTTGTTTAATTGAATTCAAATTAGTATACGTGATCGATTTTAATAGTATCGGCGTTATTTTTCTTAATCTGTTATTTATCGTGGGAATTTTGACTCCGTTCGCATATAAAATCCTGCCTTGTCAAATAATTGAAAAGAAAAAAAAAGGTACAAATAGAAAAACCTCTCCTGTACATTTGTCGATCGTGCCGAAATCGATACTATAAATAGTATCATCAAAAAAATATACCCCTGTATATTTTTTAAATGGACAGTGTATTATAGTTTTAATGCGTAAAATGAATATTTTTTATGTTTTGATACCAAAAATATTTTTTAATTTTAATTTAATTTTAATAAAAAATATTGATTACATAAGTATTTTTGTTATGAAATTTATAAAACAATACGGAACAGGCAGTTTATATTGAAAGTATAATATTGAATAATATTGAATAATTGTAATGAAAATATTATCTTTAATAAATAAAATATAATAAAAATTGAATAATTTATAGAAAATATAATTTTAAATTTAGATGATCTAAAATTTGAAAATTAAAAATATTTTATAAATACTCACGCCATAAATTTACGATGATTAGGTCGAGGCAAACGTATCGTAATAAATTGTCAGTTGAGTGATACGACTACCCACCGCCAGGGCGCTACCACCACCTTCGCCATCCTTACGCAGCCACTGTCCTTATAAACCCTCCTTATCATCAATAATGACAAATACCCTACTTATTCCTACAGAGATAAAAAGATCCTCTCAACTATACTTGGTTCAGTTGGTATACTACGAGCACTATCTAAAAACCACAAATTTTTCTATTCGCCTTAACCTAGTAGATCCAAAATTGGGCATCAGTTTAATTAATTCGTGTCTTATAGATTCAGATTTAGTGTAGCGGAGGTATTCTTCAATGCTTCTAAATTTGTTACTCCTGACCCTAGTGATGGTAAATTTCGTTAATAATTTCAGGATCATTTATTCCCTTGGATGCCAGAATTATAATTATCATACAAGTATCTTATTCCACAGAAAACTTGGCGAATTCATTCAATATTTCTTACATAGTGTTTGCAAATTTCTTTCAATAATACCGTATCCATCCTACTCTGCTTCTATTCTTTGGAAAATCATTAGATTCTCATTTAAGAGACAAATTTTCTTTTCGTTTTAAATATTCATTACTTCAATTTATTTCTTCATTAACTTTTTAAAACTACTTATAATACAACATGCCACCTACGAATATTATTTTACGCATAGTTGAAATCGATCTTTAATTTTACAAATATTAACACTTTTAGGACTTTGTATTGCGATTCGAAAGAGTTTGTCACGCAGTTGAAAGCTCCGCGAATTATATAAAATCGTTTTGGCATAACAGTTACAAAATCAAGAAAAAGTGATACGAAAAGAAAGGTCTTTAAGAAAGGAACAAGATAAGATAAAAAAAGAATAGTGATTGAAAGTGAAGGTGAAAGGAACACAGTGAAAAGTGAAAAGCTGAAAGTGAAGGTTAGGGGTCTGATTCCAAGAAATCGAAAAGCTGTGCGCGGGAGACCGTGAGTCAAGGAGTATGGAGCATAAAGATAGGGAACTCGAGCAGATAGACAGCGCCGCCGTACGGCCGAGCACCCCAACCACGCCGGCGCATGAGAAGGCGGAGAGGGGCGGTAGCACGACGGTTGCAAACAAGAGAGGCAGAGGAGTAAGGAGAAATACGCAGACACTGCTAGAGTTAAAGAAAAAGGTTACGTTTGAGAAAAACAAAGAGGAAAAAATAGAAGCAATAGAAAAAGAAATAGAAAAAAACAGAGACATGCAAAAAATAAGAGAGAAAGTCAAAGAAGATAGGGAGGCGCTGATGAACTGGATAGAGGCCAAACTAGAAAATATGGATAATAAAAGAGAGAAAATGAATAAAGAAATGGAAAGAGCGACAAATAGAATTAAAGAACTAGAAGAGGCAGTAGAAAAGTTGACTGACTGGAAGGTGGAAGTTGAGGCAAAGATATGCTGGCTGGAGAACGCAAGATCGGGCAGTGAGCAAGGTGAGATGGAATATATGGACTCGGAGACTGGATCGATCAAGTCAGGGGTAAGCAGAGTAAGTTCACTCAGGTCACGTCTCTCAGAAAAAGAGGTAAATGAAGTGAAAAAGTTAGTATGGGAAAAAGAAAAAAAAGAGAGGGATGACAATTTAGTGATTAAAGGAGTAGGTAGAGGAGAGATAGGGGGAAAAGAATTAAAGGGATGGATAGAAGCGTTTTTAAAGAATAGCTTAAAAAAAGTGAAGAAGATAAGGGACACATGGTGGAGCGGGAACGTGATAATAGTGAGATTTTTTAATCAGGACGACAAAATTGAGATCTATAACGCCAGAAGGCACCTCATAGGAACGAACATCTTTATAGAATTTGATCTCACTTTCGAAAAGAGGAAAACACAAGGTGAAATTTCAGAATGGGCAAAGCAAATGAGAACTAAGGGAATAGAAACGAAGATAGGGTTTAGAAGAGTGAAATACGAAGGACAATGGATCAGATGGGATGACGCAAGGACGATAGATAGGATAATGAGAGAGGTAGATACGAAGGTAAATAAGAACAAACAAGAAAGGGAAGAAAAAGAAGAGAAAAGAAGGGAAGAAATAGAAAGAGAAGAGATAGAAAGTAGAATGGAGTCCCAACACACGAAGACAAGGAAAGATAGGGAGAAAAGAGAGAATGAAAAGTCGAATTTAGTATAGATTGGGAGTGGACAAAGTATAGACAAGAGACAAAAGACAGGGATAAGATAACGATAAAGAAAAACAAAAAGAAACAGAAAGGGACAAAGGAAAAGACCAAGGAGAAAAATGGAGTAAGAAAGACAGAGGAGAAAAAGGCAGAAAGAAAGGAGAAGAGAGAAAAAGAGAGCAAGAATACCAGAGACCTGCTCTTTTGAAACACGGCGGGAATCTGGAACAAGGATATAGACTTTTGGGATTACATAAAGACAAAGGATTTTGTATGTCTGGCAGAGACATGGGTGGAGGAAAAAGATAGGGAGAAATGTAACAAAAGTCTGCCGAAGGAGATGAACTGGAAAATAATAGAAGCTAAAAGAGAAAAAAAGAGAGGAAGAGCAAGAGGGGGATTCATCATAGGAATCAACAAAGACTGGGACATTGAGACAAAAGAACTAGGCACGAGCAAGATAGAGGGACTAGCAAAAACCAGACTGGAGATGAAAGGAAGAGAACTAGACTTGGAGATATGGAATATATACAATACGGGGAATATGGAAGAAAAATGGGAAGATTAGTAATAATATAAGTAATAGAACTAGAGAATGACGAAAGCAATGCCAGCATCATTATGATGGGAAACATGAATGTGAGAACAGGACAGTTAGGGAAGTACATGAGTAAAAATGGGAATGGGAACACAGAAAGCAGGAGAAGTGAGGACAAGAGTGTTGACAAGAAAGGGAAAGAGCTGGTAAAAAGGATCGAGGGGAATGGATGGACCATATTTAATGGAACAATGAAAGGGGACGAGAGAGGAGAATACACATACATGGGCGCTCGTGGCAACTCGGTAATTGACTTGATCATAGCAGATGAGTCAACAAGAGAAAGAACTGAAGAGATGGTAATAGAAAAAAGGATAGAATCAGACCACGCACCTATTAACATAAGCATAAGAATAGGCAAGGAGAGAAGAAAAAAAACCAAGATAGGGAGAGAAATTAAATACAGATGGATAGAACGATGGGACGAAGAGAATAGGGAAAAATACAGGGATAGAAAAAACAGAAAGAATAAGGATGATGAGAAAGATTTGGAGAATAAATGGGAATTGTTAAAAGCAAATATACACGAGGCAGTACAAAAAGAAAAAATAAAGATATGGGAAAGACAAATAGGGCATAGAAAATGGTGGGACAAGGAATGTAAAATATTAAAAAGAAAGGCCAAGAAGAAATTAGAGGAATGGAAGAAAGGGAAAGGAACAAAAGAGACATATATAGAAATGAGAAAAGCATGGAAGGCTACATGTGAGAAGAAAAAGAAGGAGAACGAGAAAAAAGAACATGAGACACTAAGGAAAATGAAGGACGAAGGCGAGATATGGAGATATCTAAACAGAGACAGAAAACGCAAGGAGAAAACGGAGGCAAAGATAGGAATAGAAAGATGGAAGCAGCATTTCGAAAGATTATTGAAGAATGGCAAAGACGTAGAAAGAGAGACAATAGGGGGGACATCAAGAAAAACATTAGTCAGAAGAGAAGGGATGAAAGAAATAGATAAGACAGAACTAGAGAAAGTATGGAAGAACCTCAAAAAAAGAAAAGCTAAGGGAATAGATGACATTGCGAATGAAGCGTGGATATATGGAGGGAAAGGAGTGAGAGAAGAACTAACAGAAATAATAAGTAGAATAAGGCTGGGAGAAGATATGCCGGAGGAATGGAGAACGGCGGTGATTGTGCCGATATACAAGAAAGGGGATGAAGAGAACCCAAATAATTACAGGGACCTCTCGATGCTTACATCGGCATATAAAATCTACGCAGGATACATAAAAGCCAAACTAGATAGGGAAGTAGAAGAAAAAGGTATAATCCTAGAAACACAGGCAGGATTCAGAGACAATAGATCCACAATAGACAACATTTACATCTTATATCATATAGTCAAAAGAACGATGAAAAGCAAAAAAAGACTATATGCGCTATTTGTGGACCTAAAGGCGGCATTTGATATGGTAAATAGAGAGAAACTGTGGAATATAATGGAAAAGGGAAAGATCGAGCCACAGATAATAGATAGAATAAAGGATATTTATAGAAACACGAAGTGTATAGTGAAGGTGAACGAGGAACATTCAGAAGTATTCCACACGAAGAGAGGGCTAAGGCAAGGATGCTGCTTGAGCCCCACCCTCTTCAACATATATAGTGCAGGACTCGAAGAAATGTTGGAAGAAGATGGGGTGGGGGGCATAAAAGTAAATAAGAGAAGATTCTGGTCGCTAGCCTATGCAGATGACGTGATTATGCTAGCTGAGAACAGAGAGGCTATGCAAATGATGATGCATACGCTGAAAAGATTCCTATCTAGCAGAGATATGGAAATGAATATAGATAAGACGAAGATAATGATTTTCAAGAGAGGGAAAAGAGATAGAGCACAAGAATGGAAATGGAGAGGAAAGAATATAGAATGCGTGGAAAGCTTCAGATACCTGGGCTTTCTATTCAATAGAAAAGGGAATGACAGGGATCATGTAGAAGAAAGGAAACAGAAAGGCATGATAGCTGCAAAAAAACGTGGAGCTTGGGCGAAAGAAAATGCACGGGCGACTTCCGCCGGAGAATCAGACTTTTCGAATACCTGGTTGGGGGACTAATCAGCTACGGCGCGGAAATCTGGGGAACAGAAGCTACAGAAGATATGGAGAAAATAAAGATAAGATATATAAAATGGACACTAGGCCTAGATTAGTGCACGCCGAACTACATTATATATGAAGAGACAAAAGAAAGGAAAGTGCAGATGAAATGGAAAATCAGAGAATTGAAATTACAAGATGAGATAGAGAAACTAGAAGAAGATAGACTGATAAGATGCTGCCTGGAAGAGAAAAAACAAGAATGGGAAGAAAGAATTACTACAGATTGGGCAGAAAAATGGCTAAATAGTATTGGGCTCAGTCGCAAACAATTGGAGATATGGAAAGAGACAAGGAAAGACATATGGGGAGAAATCAAAAGAAGAGAGGAGGATATAGAAGGACAAAAAAGACAGAAAAAATAGATCAAGCAAGATATAACAAGACATACATGAAGATAAGAGCAATAGAATTACCGAAATATCTAAAGAAAGGGAAGAAGATAAAAGACATAAGGGCAGTGGCGAAGATAAGATGCGGTAATATAACGGAAAACAATAAGTATTGGCTAAAAGAAAAGGAAAGAACTTGCAAAATATGCAATGAAGAGGAGTGCGACTGGGCGCACCTACTAGAGAGATGTAAATTGATTGAAGATAAGACGAATGAGATAGGTATACAGAACGGATGGGATGACGAAAAGGTGATAAGAGAATTCGAAAACGGCAAAGATAATCAGAAGATAAGGAAGATCGCAAAAATAATAATAAAAGAGAAAGAAAGGAAATAAGCAAGGAATTAGAAGTGAAAACATGAATAAAGATAACGAGAAGACTGAAGAGTACAAATTATAAATTAGAAATAATTATAAATATATAGGATAATAATTATATAGGATAAATAGAATTAATACAATCAATGTAGAAAACGTAGAAAAGTTAAATGTAAATATGTAACATTATCACAAAGCGATGTATATAATTAATAAGAATCTATGTACAAAGTCCGCTCCCGGGCCGAAAGGCTGGAGGCTGTATTAATAAATAAAAATAATATTAATACTTTTATAACCTTATTCTTACTTTGATTTTCAATTTTATCTCTTATTTCCCTCTCTCTTTCTGCTTTAAATTATAAAAATAACATTAATATTTTAATTATATTACTATTAGCATTTTAATAACATTAGATCCCATAAATTTTATTTTTTGATAATTTCAATCTTTAGACCCGAAAATGTTGGATTTTTTTTCAGTAAATTACAAAATATATACAAACATTTGTAAAATCTGTACAAAATATTACGAAACATTATTATTATTGTATTTTTCGACTTAATTATTGTTTATTATCTTTATACACATCATTTATATACGCTTTGTACACATTTCACTATATAACAACATGTTATTGGTTCCTTTTTCCTTTTGTTCTTTTTATGTTTTTCTTTTTTTTGTTTTCCTCTTACTTATTTATTCATAATCAATCCTTAAAAATTCGAAATTTCTGATTGTTGCATTAAATTACATTGCTATTTTCCTTGCCTCCTAGTATTTTTTCACTTAATTATGATATATTATATTCTTTCGCATGTCTTTACTAGATATTTCTAATTTTCATATTCTGCTTTGCATAAACCACATTTTACATTATTATCTAGCAGCCTGTATTTTTTGAATTTCACCTGATATCACTATCTTTATATTCTTCCCACATCTCCATTTCTCCTCAGTCCTTTTCTGCCTTTCTAATTCGTTTTCAGTATTTATTTTGCCCTTTTATTCTTATTTTTTTTCTTTTTTCTTCCGTCAATCAACTTTCTTATTATTTCTTCTATCCTTTTAACATTGATCCACAGTATCAAAATATTATTTATTTATACCTTCTTCCATGTTACTCTCATTATTAACCCTCATTATTCTTATCCATATACTATCTAAATCTATCCGAAAATTATTTCTACTATAACAAAGTGGCTTTCTTTTTCTTGCCTCTCAATTTTTGTAGAAATTTATACACTTCTTCCATCTCCCATCCAAGAGTGTAAATCTTCCAAGGCTTTTCCTAATTACCCAAGAGCTCATTAACCTTCCTGATACTATACTGCTGATTTTATACTCTCTCTTTCATCAGTTCCTTCTGTCTCTTAGTTATGACAAGTGTGTCTGGTTCGTTTAGTAAGTATCAACGAGATTCGTCGGAAAAGTCAGTCAATGGCAATTGGGACATTATAGTTTTAGCATATGTGTATCGTAAGAGATTTACATAGGAATAAGTGGTGGTAACAGATTATAGTTATATTTATAAATACGGATTTATCCGCCTGGGCATGTGAATAGATACTAGAGCTAGAAGCGGTCTATACGTTTATGGGCTTAGCCGTCTGGTTGATGGTGATCAAATTACGATAAGAAGCACTAATTGATTATTTATTATATTTATATATACAATTTAAATACTTATTCAATTCTAAATTTTAACTTATTTATTGAGATATATTTGAAATTTAATTCATAAGTGAATAATATATAAATTATATATATTGTAGTAATAATAATTAAAAATGAAATTATATAACCTTATTGTAAGTATTTATGATTTAAATTTTAAGATCATCAGTTACCAATGATTGATAGAAAATATTATTTTTAACTAATAAATCAAAGTTTTTTAATTACTTTTCATTAAATTCATTTATAAAAGTAAGTTTTTATAAATTTTTATAAAAATCTAGATATTTTTTATTTTAATTAATTAAAACTTTTCATTTTATATAACAAACAATGTAAAAAGAATTTATTATTTCATTAAAATGTTAATAAAAAAACCCTGAATATCATGAGTGGCATTTTAGAAAATAAAAATATATTGATTTTTTTACGAATTTTGATACGCATCACTAGCTTCTTTTTTTCATGACCTAAAATTTGCTCTACTGCTTGGACTTCTCGAGAAGATTTGAAATTTTCAAATAACTTTCCTACGTCTAAATTCTTATATATTTGTATATTTTTTGTATACTTCTACGAAATATTAATTTTAACAAGAAATTAATGCAATCGCGTAATTCAAATTTAGCGCGCTGAGTAATACCTCTAGGCCAATAGGTGATGTACTCCTAACTTCAAGCTTTCCTCATATGAAGAAGTTAAGTGAGATGATATATACAGGTTCCTCGCTACACACGTTACTCAATTGTTTTCTATATAGTACGTATCAACTAATTGTTGAGCTTTCTCTAATAATTCTTCTGAATCCGCTCCTCCAAATATATCATTTACATATCGATTATGAGTTATGCAGGAAGCAGCAAAAGGAAACCTTGAGCCTTCATTCTCGAACAGAGATTCGAAAATAAGAGAGTTGTGCTCTCTTCATACATGGAGACATTAAACAAGCTCGTTCCGATGAAAAAATGCCAGAGTAACTCCTTGCGCAAGTTTAATCGAATTCTCAATGAGACTACTCAGGGGATGCAAAATCTAAATGTTGAGCCGATATTTATTTTTTTATATTTGGGATATAATAATTGATTAAAATATAATTCATTCAGCAAATTAAAGTAGAGTTCTTGTGGCTAAAAATGGTACAGCTTCACTCCATAAAATTTAACAGTTGTTAAATTTTATGGAGTAATCTCATATTTGTCATCAAGCCATAAAATTTGTTGAAAATGCCAATCATCTTTGTGAACTTTGATCTGACCATACATCTTTTCGATGTCAGTAGAGAAGAGATGCTTCTGTTGACGAATTCTTATAATAATATCTGCAATGTTGGGTAACAGGTTAGAACCCGTATACATGATATCATTGATTGAGTAACCAGTAGCAGTACAGCCTAATTCATTAAATATAACCCTGATTTTGGTTTTTAAACATTTCTTCTTGAAAACTTCATGATGAAGTAGGAAGTATTGAGTGTTATTCATCTTTGATTCCTTCTTTACCTGAATCATGTGTTCGAGCTTATTATATTCAAGCATAAACTGTTCATAGGGTAGTTTATACTCCTGGTTTCTCTCAAATTTTCTTTGCATTCGTTTTAAATAAGCTTAAGCAGTATTTTGCAAATTTTTCAATACATCAAGTATCAATTTGAGTGGTAACCAAATAACACATTGTGCGTCGGCTTCTCTTGAGTGTGTATTTTTAAAATGATTCTATCTTCTCAAGAGGTAGAGATTTGAACTCCTCATAAAGAGCAATATTGTAATCTGCTCCGAAGCAGTCATAGCTATATTTCATTTGAGACATCGCCGCTGTTTTGAGTTGATGTTATGATTTTTCTCTAATCTCATTAATCTCAAAGGAAGAGAGTGTTTTAGCTTTTGTCTCTTAAAATATTGAAAATTGACTCATTGTGGGAATTTCGTTGAGAGCTATCGAGTACTACCAATGTTCTCTTGATCTAAGAGCAGTTCTCCCAAATATAAAAAAATAAATGTCGGATCAACATTTAGATTTTGCATCCCCTGAGTAGTCTCATTGAGAATTCGATTAAACTTGCGCAAAGAGTTACTCTGGCATTTTTTCATCGGAACGAGCTTGTTTAATGTCTCCATGTATGAAGAGAGCACAACTCTCTTATTTTTGAATCTCTGTTCGAGAATTTTCCACGCCTTATCGAATGCATGTTCAGAGACAGGAAAATTTTTTATAATCTCTAGTGTCTCATCATAAAGAGCGCCTCTCAAATACTGAAATTTACTCTATTGATATAGATCAGAGCGGCTTGTTACAAATAAACAGTATTAATACATAAAATGTGATTAAACTAAGTTAAGATTAATTTAATTCTTAAATAATTATAAAATGTATAAAGGTCCACTCCCGGGCCGAAAGGCTGGAGTCATGTAAAATAAATAAATAATAAATAAATATAACTGAAAATATTTCTAATCACAATATTATTACAATTTATATTTTATTATACATATAAAAAGTAAAGATGATCACAATACCACCCATGCTTGTTGCTTATACATAATATGGGATTTGACTTTCTCTAAATTTCTCAAAAATCAATTCTGTAGTATTGCTTGTAATGACATACGTTTTTAATATCCTATCTACCAACTCTTACAGCCTTACATCATTCAATATTACAAGATTTGTTCTCAAAGTTAAGCTACATAGTCCGATTCAAGGTACCGTGACGTTACTTTTTCTAGTAAGTGTGCTTTTAAATACTACATTGCTCGTCATTCATCAAGCCAACACGATCAATAAGCCCAAACGCATCATTTCACCGCCATTTATATCTTTATCCAACTGGCACACATACACAGACACTACCAAGTTTCTGTGCGGCAGTTTTGGTGTGTACTCTGATAAGTTAATTTTACTAAACGGCGGTAGGTTGTAATTACTGGTGCTCGAAAGTTTGATTTAACTGTCACGTGACGATGTAGTTATAAGAACATGTACATATTTCATCGGATATTTTGAAAAATTATCTTCACACTAATTTTTCGCGTAATACTCTTCATATATTTAATACCTACTAGTATATTCAATGGGTAAATAAAAATATGAATATACATTGTAACGCGTGCCGCGTTAATACCCGATTCGGGAGCGTAAGCGCCCGAATCGGGAAGTTTCGGCCATCGGTCGAAAAGAGGGGGAACTCGCGGGTCACTACCCGCGAGTTCCTCAGATTGATTTCGAGACTCACTCGAGCTTGACCGAGCTTTTCGATTTTTGATTCTTTTCGAAAAGAAATCCTTTGCGAAGGCACGAGTTTTCTTTCGAAGATAGATTCACGAGAGTGTTTGTTCTTGTGGGTGATTTGATGAGGAGTGAGGCAGAGCACTCAGCTAAAGACCAGAGTAAAACAGAGGAGTAGGTGTACCTTGTAAGGGACCAGCGAGACATCCAGGGCGAGAAGAAGTACATAGGCTAAGAGCGTAGACTTTTTGTAAGTAGATTTAAGTTCTTTTTGTAATCAGCGTGCGGGCCCTGTAGCGAACGTTCTGTATTACGTGGTGTGGAAGTAATAAACGCACTAATATCTCGCAATCTGTTGTGTATTAATTATATGTCCTAGAATTCGTTCCCCGATTCCCTCGTAAAAACAAAGCTTCGCGTAAATTTACAGAGATAGCACAGGAAAATCCAGATAGCCCGAGCCCCGCCGCCTCCGCGGGCAAAGTTAATAGATTTTTGCGATCTAAGCGGCCGTCACAGGTAAGGGTACCTGTGAGGAAGGTGAGTGGGTAATTTTAGGATAAAAAGTAAAAATTATTGTAACGGGAAAGCCAGTTACAACATATATATGTATGTATTATTATTAAAATTGTATCTATTAATCTTTACTTAATTTGTGTGATGTATATAATAGTGAAATAAAAAATGAATTATAAATAAGAAGTAGGTAATTAAAAAATTTAATAAAATAGAAAAATGTAATTATTTTAATAATAAACTTATAATTAATTAATTAACAAATAAATTTGTGTTTAATGATTAAAATACTAAAGTAATTAAATCATAGATTTTATTTCCTTCAAATAGAAAAAAAATTTTTAAAAATAATTGAATTTTGAGAGCTATGAATGCAGAAAAGATTATAATGCAATAAAAATATTCAATAATTTAAGAATATCTTTGTTATGTATATTGAAACTGTACATTTCATTAGACATTAGTCAAACAGTAAAGACAATGAAGAATTTAATTACAGTTAACTGAATAAGATGAAGCTAGAGAGAACGTTTCTTTAAAGATGATCAATTGTATGCATATTATTAGTTTAGTACATTTAGAGAAAAAGACTTTTCTTATGAATTTAATAATGAAAATACTAAAATATGATATTATAACATATAATGTAAGGATCAAAGGTTTTATTAAAAATAAGAATCCAAATAAATAGTAGACACAAATAATAGTAGTTATATCGAATGAACAATTGAATTTACTAATCTAATTTTTTCATAAATAAAACAGTTATGTAAAATTTTTTAGTAATAATAATGAATAATAATGATAAAAAAAAATAAAGTAATAAAAACAAAGTAATATTCATATATTGAAATACTATGTACAATAAATAACATTAGTATATCGTTAGATTGGCATAACTGATACAAGAAACTTTGAGAAACTAAGTAATTTCAATAATTGTGTAATAAGATTTTTTTTAATGCAATATGCATTATTTCACTGTGTAAATCAATCATAAAAAAATTAAATTTATGACTTTTTATAATTTAAATCTATAATGATAACACAATGAAATCTTATATTTAATATTTTACTAATTAAATTATAAATTATTTAACTACTGTTATGTATCAATAATTAAATTTCTACTTATAATTATTATTTTATTTAAATTTATTAATAATAATTACTTCAATACATTTATTATTAAATAAATATTTATATAAATTAAATTTTTATAATTGTACACAATATATAATCAAAATATATTAACTTTGTTAAATCACGATGAATTTTAAAAAAATAAACTTTCATTTTTTACAAAATAAAAACGCAGATTTTTTGTTTTAAATGTTTATGTTTAAACCTAATATTTTATTCTTTTTATTTATTACATAAAATAATTAATATTTATGATATAATTAATTAATTAGTTTAAAAAATATTATATTTTAAAAAAATAAATAAATTATAAATTAATGATAGAGAATAAGATGTTAAATTAAAAGCAAAAATTAAAAATTGTAATACTTTTAGAAACTTTATTTAGTTTTCATTTTTTAAATATGAAAAACCACAAATTGAAGTTAATTATTTAAGATGGAAAAAATAATGTATGTATTATATAGAAAAAGTTTCGGATTCTGTTAACGGTCGCTTTGAATAACACATCGTGTACGCAAAACGACGTAATTAAGCATAGAAAAGCATTAGTGAGAAACACAGAGAAAAGTTTAAAATAGATAAAAGCTGTTGAGAAAAGTGCAGGGAGTGAAGTGAGATAAAGAGTGAAGTGCAAAGGAGTCGGGAAGGAGATAAAAAAGGCGAAAAATCAAGGCAAGAAAAGAAGGAGGTTAGGGCGAACCATGAGAAACGAGTCTGTTCGTATACAAACCGGCGGGCTTAACACAGACGTCTTTTGACGTCAGTATACCGAAGTCCACTGCATATACGCACAGACCCTAAGAAAACGAGCAGCAATTAAGGGGTAGTGCCAAATTCAAGCAAGTACATTACTGCTAGGTAAATAAAAAGTTTTTTCGAGCTTGACAGGGCGGAGGTGATAAAGATAGAAGTTGTAAAATGGGCAAAGAATTTCATTCAAAAGAAGGTTTGTCTAGAAGAGGAAACTCGAACGGCATGGTGGAGTGGCAGGATGATTATTATAAAAATGGAGAATAGAGAGACAAGAAACAGAGTGTGAGATGCGAGAAAGAAGCTGATAGGCACGAACAATTTTATGGATTTCGACCTTACCTTCGAGGAAAGGTGCATTCAAGATGACATCAGAGGATGAGTGCGTGAGGCGAGAAAGGAGGGTTTTTTCTCGAAGGTGGGCCTGAAAAAAGTATTTATAGATGGCAAGTGGGAAAGGTGCGCAGGCAGGGAAATTATGGATAGGCTCCTGGCATCCATGAAAAAAAGAAATAATAACAACAAAGAAAAAGTGGAAAAACATAGGGAAAAAGAAGAAGAAACAGGGAAAACAAAGACAGGAGAAGAAGACAGTCGAAAACAAGGGACAATACAGAATAACGAAAAAGAAAAAGAGAAAAAGAAAGAGGAAACAACAGAAGAAAGAGCGGAGAAGAAAAACAAAGAAAACAAGGATGGAAATTTAATGTAGGAAATAGACGGGTAAAATATAAAAGAAAAAGACAGAAAAATAAAAGAACGGAAAGACGAGACAAGACAGACAGACAGAGAAAAAAGCAGGGGAGAGAAGAGAGAAACAAGGAAGAAAGCAACGAGATAGGAACAGGAAGGGACAAGGAAAATAGGAGAATCCTCTTCTGGAACATAGCAGAATTATAGAGGAAAGACAGCGACTTTTGGGAATACATAGGAAAGATGGACTATGTGTGTCTGGTGGAGACATGGGTGGAAGAAAAAAACATAGAAAACCTAAAAAGTAAATTACCCGAACACATGCAATGGGCCATCATAGGAGCACACAGAGAAAAGAGAAAAGGAAGGGCGAAAGGGGGAATAATAATAGGACCAAAAACTGGATGACACAGGTACACGAACTGGAAACAAACATAGGTGAGGGAATAGTTAGATCTAGGATAGAGATAGATAATGGCAGAAAAAAGATGGACATATGGGGGATATATGCCAATCAGAAAGGAGAAAAGAGGGATGAATGGAAAATAATAGAGGAAAGAAGTTACAGTGGAGAGAAAGAAAGATTAATTATGAGGAATTTTAACGTAAGAACAGAAGAAAAAGGAGAATACATGCAAGAGAATGGAGAGGGGACAATGTGCAGGAGAAGGAGTAAAGACAAGAAAATAGACAAAGAGGGAAAGATCTTAGTAGACAGGATTACAAGAAGTGGCCTCAGCATTCTGAATGGAACAATGAAAGGAGACGAAAGAGGGGAATACACATAAATAGGAGCCAGAGGCAGCACGGTTATAGATTTGGCGATAACAGACACAGAGGCAAGAGATAGGGTTAAAGCTTTCAAGGTAGAAGACAGGGTAGAATCCGACAACCTCCCGCTGGTGATTACAATGAAAATAGGCGAGAGAGAAACAGTAGGAAAAAGTCGGGAAAGAGAAAGTGTCAGAACTATAACAATATGGAATGAAGAAACCATAAGAGAATACAGAAGGAGGACAGACGAGTTATATAAAGAAATGAAGGAAGAAAAGGATATAGATACACTTTGGACAGAAGAAAGAAAATTGAAAATAACATAGAGGAGAAGGAGGTCAGAAAGAAAAAATGGAGGATAGGTGACTACATGTGGTATGATAGGGAATGCAGAAGAGGAAAGAACAAAGTGAAAAAGGCTCTAAAGGACTGGAAAAAAGGGAAAGGAAGAAAAGAAGAATACATGGACAGGAGAAGGGAATGAAGAGAGACATGTGAAAGGAAAAGAGCAGAAATGAAGGAAAAAGACAAAAAGGAGCTGAGAAAGTTAAAGAATGAGGGAAAAATATGGAGATATTTGAATAAAGGCAGGAAGCCAAGAATAAAAGTAAAGAACAACATAGGTAGAGAGGAATGGAGAAGACACTTCATGAAACTCTTGGGAGGAAGCGAGAGGAAAGTAAAAATGAAAGGAAAAATAGAAGGAGCAGAGGCAGGGGTAAAAGGTATAGATCATAGAGAAATCGGGAGCGTATGGAAAAACTTAGAAAAGAAAAAAGCTACTGGTATGGACGAGATCCCCAATGAAGCGTGATTGTATGCAGGCAGGGAGGTAAGAGGTAGAATGAGCGAAATTATAAAGGAATCATGGAAACAAAGAAAAATACCGCAAGACTGGACCACGGCAGTTATAGTCCCGATACATAAGAAGGGGGATTTAAAAAACCCAGAAAATTACAGAGGACTGTCCATGCTAGCAACAGGATATAAATTATACACAGGGATATTGAAAGACAGATTGGAGAGTGAGATAGAGGAAAAAGGAGTTATACCAGAGGGACAGGCGGGCTTCAAAGCAGGGAGAGGAGCTACGGACAACATATATATATTGAACTACATAATTAGGAGAGCTATAAAGGCAAATAAGGAAATATATATGATGTTCGTAGATATAAAAGCCGCCTTTGACACAGTATGCAGAGACAAACTCTGGAAAATCATAGAAAGGAAAGGGATCAGTAAGGAGATAATCGAAAGGGTGAGAGAAATATACAGGGAAACAAAATGCAGGGTAAGGACAGAGGGAGGCCTGACGGATGAATTCTGGACAAACAAGGGCCTGAGACAAGGATGCTGCCTCAGCCCGATTTTGTTCAACATATATATCTCAAAGCTAGAGGAGGAGCTGAAAAAGAAGACAATAGGAGGCACAAGAGTAAAGGACACGAGGATGTGGTCCCTTGCATGCGCAGATGACTTGGTGATATTCTGAGAAAATAGAGAGGCACTCCAGGCGATGATGTAAACCTTGGAGAGTTTTCTCGATCATAGGGAGTTGCAAATGAACACGGAGAAGACAAAGATCATGACAGAGAGGAGAGGAAAGAAAATGAAGCCAGAAAAATGAATATGGAAAGGCAAGAAAATAGAGATGGTTAACAGCTTCAGATATCTGGGCTTCGTGTTCAGAAGCGACGGGAGACATGATGAACAAATAAAAGAGAGACTTAACAAGGGCAGAATTGCGGCAAGGAAGACATGGGGTGTAGCTGAAAGAAGGTGCAAGGGGGGTTTCAGAATGAGAAAGATGCTATTTCAGTATCAAGTAAGGAGTGTAATGGAATATGGGGTGGAGATATGGAGTACAGGGAAGGCGGAGGAAATGGATAGGATCAAGGCCGACTACTACAGGTGGACCTTGAGACTCGACTTTTGTACACCCAGATATTTGGTCTACGAAGAGGCAGACGAATATCAGATGGAGTGGAAGCTAAGGGTGATGAAGTACGAAGATAAAATAAAGAAAATGAAAGAATACAGATGGGTAAAGAAATGCTATGTGGAACAGAGAGAAAATGAAACTCTCAAGGAAAAAGAGGACAGGAATGTATGGCTTAATAAACTGGGACTCAGCAGGGAGAAAATAAGATACTGGGAAGAGACAGGAAAAGACATCTACACAGAACTTAGAAGAAGAGACAGACAACTGCAGGAGAGAAGAAGTAAAATGAGGGAGTCAAAATACAATAGGACATACATAGAAATAAAAGATCACGGGCTGCTAGGATACTTAAAGGGGGAAGGCAACCCCGAAGAAATGGCCAGGATACGATGTGGAAATATAACTACAGGAAACAAGTACTGGTTAGACCCGTACGAGAGGAAATGCCAACTATGTAAGGAAAAAGAAGGAGACTGGGTACACTGGACGACGGACTGTACAGAGACAGCGGACCTTTTTGGAAAACTAAGAGGGACAGAATTCAACTCAGACAGAGAAAAGACAAAGGGGTGATAGAAATATGCAGAGATAGAGTAAAGGACAGAGAAATACTGAAAGAGGTAAGAGAGCTAGAAAAAAGGATAGAAAAGAGGGAAGCACAAAGAACGAAAGAATTATAAAAACAAATGCAGAGAGTACAACAGTGAGAGTGCAAAATAAAAATATAAACGAAATATAAATCAAAATATCACTAAAGAAAATTTAAAAAAAATTATCATTTTCTATTACTTTTGAAATGTTGCATACAATTTATTTATATTTGCGGTGTAACCGATAAAACACGACACAATGTATTAAAATGACTATTTATTTCAAATTATAGAACTTTAATAGCAATAAATTAACAACATTACATTTTAATAATAATAATAATAATACTATAGACTTAAATTAAGCTAGAGTTTCCAAAGATAATATGATTATTATTAATATAACTTTAATGAGGGGTATCTTATGCATTGTATGAATTCATCAAACACATTTAATCATAATAAATAATTATGCTAATATCAAATTTAATTATATATTAGAATGAAATGCTATTGTAACTATAAAAATATGTAACTAAATTTCATGTATAATACTTTTGATATTAAAAAAAATTATTAAATTTAGAATTTAATTATATGGATATTTTTTTAATTTATCACCATTATTGCTACACATGAAAATTAAAAAATCTTTTAATTTATCTAATATATGAATAACTTAAATAATTATTATTTACAGAATTTTATATTTATATATTATCAAATTTAATCAATTATAATAAAAATGTTTTTCACTAAAGTACATTGTGTCATATTAGGTTTAATTTTTACATTTATATCGTACTTTAACCGTAGCTATATATTGACATAGAATTTTAATCCGTTAGAGAATCGCAAACAAACAATTCTGTTATCAATCCATAATACTGATTTTGATATTCTATACGTTCTATAAGTTCATTAGTATTTACGGGTTTTTTTTAACATTTTTTGCAACATGCTATTATATCATTTTAGCGCATTTGCTAATCTACACAAATGATATTTATTTTAAAAGAATCGAACGAAATTTTAATATATTTTCTCACATTAAAACTATTATTGAAGTATATTTTTACATTGAATAATAAGTCTCAATCGATTTTAATTGAATTTAACTCAATTAAAATCAGAATATGATAAATAACTTGAATCAAGTATGTTAAATCAAATTCATGATTTAATACTCCTATAGCGCTTAAAATGTTTAACGCTTAATATATTTTAAGAACAGAATAATCATGTTTTTACATCAAACATTATAAATTATTATTTTTCATTGCAATATTCCCGATTGAATAAAAAATTGAGATCACTTAAAGATTTTGTTTAAAAAAAATATTTTATTGAAAATCATACATATAATGTATAGATTAAAAAATAAGAAATATTTAAAGAATTTAGTATCAAACTTCCAATGAAGGATAAAACCAATTACAACCTTCAAATATACGCAGTTTTTAAATTATATTATAAAAAAGTAAATTGTAAAAAAACTAAGAATATACAAGATAAATCAATTTATTACATCAAGAAGTTGAATAAATAAAAAAATTATTTTTACTCTCCTTAGTAAATTAAAAAAAAAACTATTTTCACGTTCTTTTTATTTACGATTCTAAAATTCATATTCTATTCAAATACTTAACATAATACCAAAATTAGGCTAACATTACACTTCTTATATACTTCGAAGATCTTTCTTCATAAATTATTAAAATATTAATTAAAACATAAATTATTAAAATGTACTGTACCAATGTGTTTAAGTGTACTAACCTTGTGGCATAAGTACCAACAACATTATGATTTGTATTGACACAGCTACAAACCATGACTGGAACCTCGTACATCGTATCTGCTGTTGATGTATTGAGGAGCACAACTGCCAAACCTTTGTTAACTTCATCTTATTTCGTAATTACCGTCTTCTGCACAAACACGTACCGTATCTTCTTCAAGAAATTTAGGTCCCGACTTCTCTCTAAACTTGGGTGATTGTTACACACTCACTGGGATAGATGATCAGGAGGGTCTAAATATCGAGTTAATGTTTATTGTTGGATAAATCCAGGAAGTGACCTCCTGACTTGGCCGTCATAACCTTGGTGTCATCAACTTCGAGACAAATCTACATTTTTACAAGATCAGACGTATTCTAAATCAGTGTATATCTTGATCATCTGAAATCAAAAGAGAATCCTGTGCTATATACAATTTTTAAAATAAATCCAGAAATTTTTAAACTCGCCTCTTTACTTAAGATAAAATTAAGAAATAAACTTTAATAGTTCAGTTATACTTTATAAAATGTTGCACTTATTAGAAAATTGAAAAGAAGCTAAACAAAATTGCAAAAAGAAAAAATAGACGAATTCTGAATACGCTGCAATTAAAAATAATTATGAAAAGAATTCAGAATTTAAATCGTAAGATTAAAATCAAAAGCATTAATATAAAGATAAAATCGAAAGCTCGTTTTATTAAGCTAATTTTTAAATATATAAAATTTAATTTTTATTTGAAAAAAGCAAATATTATTTTGAAGTAAAATATGTTGTCAATATTACAATAAAAAAAATTTTATTTTTTAAAATAGAATAATTTTTAAATGTTTATTTGTAAAAATCTATTTTTTTTTAATACTTACAATATTTAAATATATTATAAAAACTTAAATAATTACATTTATATAAAAATGATGTATGAATAATATAAGTTTTATTTTTTAAAGAATAAAAATTACTTTGCTGCTTTTTATTTAATTTTTATATTGAAAAAAAGTGTAAATATTATAAAACAGAAACTTAATAATCATACAAAGGTTTAACTTATGATTTTGAACTTTATGAATATTGAAATTACAAAAAATAAAATTAGGCATTTTTTTTAAATATTTTTTTCTAAAAATTTGGAAAAGTAATATTTATCTGAATAAATGAAATTTCCATAAAATGAATAATTTTTAATGAACCAAATGTTGACATACAAACATTTGTACGTATTTTACATTGGAATTTATTTTTACAAAATTTCATTTAAATTGACATTTTATTTTACTTTTACATGTGCAATATTTATAATAAGCATAATTCATTATGATTCCGTAAATTACATTATTAATAAGTATAAAAAAACTAAATCTGAAACCAAAACTGTTGTAAAACAATATCAATTGTTTACAACTTAGAAACCGCTTTAGAACTGAAACAATAATATCTGATTTTAAAATAAATAATAATCATGATTTAATATTCAATTATTTTGATATAGAAAATTATAGAAAACATTTATTCATATTATAATTTAAATAATTTTATTAATTTTACAATTGTGTTAACTTTTTAAATATATAATAAAACTTTCTATTATTATCTTTAGTGTATTTCATTTTAGGAATAAATATAAATTAAATCAATAAATAAAGTATTAATAAATTATATTTTATTAAATATGTAATATTTATGTCGCTAGTTTGTGTAGCTCACCGTTAGAAATGGTTCGAGCGGGGGGGGGGTCCGAATATTAACTATATTAATTTATAAAAATAATATACGAAAAACAAATGACTTACATTTATGGGGATGCTTGACTCCAAGACATTAAAAGTCCTGTACTGTCGGCGTTACTGCTGACAATAGTCGATGCATATAAGGATCTTGCTAATCTGATTACCTTTTTTCATTACTAGCCACGAGGAGACAGACAGCTTATTTTACTGATTGCTTTTACCAAAAAGTATAATTCTCAAGACAAAGGATTGATCTACGTATTTTTGCTTTTTATCAAAATCTGATAAAAGATCTTTAAAGCACTAATGTCAATTAATTATAAGACGGATGATAAGAAGAAAGAATCGAGGGATGATTTACTTTAGAACTTATCTTCTAACACATCTACTAATGTTGTTTAATTCCACAGTTATTTTACATCTATATTATTGTTATATATTTAATTTATGAGATTATTATAGTATATTTTCATATTTTTTCTTTTTTTTCTTTTTAGATAGATTTCTTGTGTTTTACATCATTTTTGAGGTTAACTTATTTAATTCATTTTTTAGATAAACTTAAGATTATTTAACTAGTATTTTCCAATCCCTTCACTTTTGATTTGAATATATTGAATATTAATAATATGAAACCTATACGTATTACAACTGTACTATTAATTTTCTCTTCTTTCTGTTTTAAAATAATATTTTTTTGTCTATCTTTATAACTATCTTTTTTGTTAACTTATATGCTACTGACTCAGAGAATAACCCCCACACAATAGTCTTACCAAAAGGAAAGTTTTTTGTTATAAAATAATAAGTCTTAATTTTTTACAACATAGTATTAATGGGCGATTTGTAGCTAATAAAATTGTGAATAAAATACATTTTTTTATAAACTGAACGGACAACTAGAAACGGATACATTTTTTAAAACTGGAAAATTTTTAAATTAATTAAAAAATCTGTAACTTAGTTAGTTTTTAATATTTAGAACTATAATTTTGGAAAATTAAATTAATGAATATGCATTTTATTTGTATAAAATTTTAGCATGATTGGATCTTTAATTTTCAAGTAATACTAATGCTAATTAAATTATGTGAAAATATACAAAGTTATTTCTAGCTCACCTTACCTTACGATTTTAGTTTTTACAACAATTAAAATATTATAATTATTGTACAATAAATTCTGTATCTTGTATTTCGCTTATATCTTTCAGATTGCATAAAATATGAGAATAAATATGATCAAAAACGGCCGAGCACGTGAAAGTTGATGAGGAGTGAGGGGGAAGAAAAAAATGAGGGATTAGTTAACGCGGATTTCACTTCTATTACTATATATTAAAATTCCCCAGTTTTTACTCTCCCTACTCCTCAGGCGGTCGGCCATTTTGGTTATCTTTATCCACATTTTTTAGATAATGTAAACAATTTTTAGAAAATATAAGATTCAGGGTTTGTTGTGGAATAGTTATAATTTTTAAATCGTAAGGTAAGTTGAGCTGGAAAAAACTTTGTAAATATTCGCATAATTTAATTAACATTAGTATTATTCAAAAACTAACAATCTGATCAAGCTACAATTTTTTATAAATAGAGTTCATATTAATCACATTATTTTTCATAAACGCAAATTATAAATATTTAAGAATAAAAAAATTACTAATTTTTAATTAATTTCAAAATTTTTCAATTTTTCATTAATTTCTCAGCTTCCAATTTTTCAATCGGTTTATACAAAAATGAATTTTTATCACAATTTCATTAACTACAATTCGTTCATTGATACTATAGTTTTAAAATTGTGACTTTTTATTTTATAATAAAAGAATAAAAAAATGCATTTTCTCGTTAAAATTATTAATAAAAAAAAACTGAAATTAATGCGTGGCATTTTAGAAAATAAGAATCTATTGATTTTTTCACGAATTTTGATACGCATCACTAGCTGCTTTTTTCATAATCTACAATGTGCTGTATTGCTTGGACTAATACTAAAGACATTACAATCACAGGCCTTATACTTATCACGATATATTTCCTATATTTAACTTTCTTCAGTATCCTTTACCATGAATACTCCTAATGTATTATGCTCCGTCTATCTTAAAAGCTTTATATATAAAAAAAAACAAATGCTGCGAAATATGTAGTAAGTCTACTCATTTAAAATGTGTAATACTCAAAACTGTAATCAACTAAAATAATTTTTAAATCAAAGCATGTCCAACTTGCATCAAAGAAGTCAATATACATTCCAATATTCCCAACACGTCTTCAACACCATTCCTTGTCGACCCGCTTCCATCTTTAGTTAAAGTCGGATATATCAATAATGATTCGATTGCAAGAAGTTTATTTGAAGCTCACTCATTTTTTATGGATGAACTGTTAAAGAAAATAGTGACCTCTATGGATGATATCCTGAAAAGAGAGTATATCTTAATGAATCAAATAACGGAGCAGATTGACACTTACTTCAATAGCCAAATAACTGAGGTCCTAGATCCCATATAAATTCGCATAAATTCTTTAGAAATGAATTTTCATAAAGAAATTAACTACATTAAATTTCAGAAGCCTCTTTTCATGAAATATATACTGAGCACTCTGGATAACAGTCAATAACTTCTACAGAATCTCTTAATCAGACTATTACCCGTCTTAACGCACGAATCAATTCACCTTGTTCCAGTTTGCATTCCATTAAGCTCAACATTGTTTTAGGCGGCTTTTTATATATAGAAGTTCTTGATCTAAAAAGTTGGCATATTTCATACTCAAACCGCTATACAATCAATTAACTCTAGTAGACGTATTGGTTGTTCGACCGCTTGGACTTTTCAAACCCATTACTGATGAAAATTCGACTACTCGGCAGAATATACCTCTTTCAAGCTCAAATTCTTATAAAAAATCCCTTTTTCGAACGTTAAACCACTTATTGTAACCCAATTCTCTCCTGACTTAGCAAAAAACATTATCTATAAAACATTATTACTTTTATACTATAGATATTATCCCTCTAGGTTAATTTCGAGAGCCAATTTAATTTTTCATTCACTTATCAATATTAACTACTTACTTTTCCCAACAACATATAAGCTTCTTACATTAGCACGAACTGAATCTACAATACACAAATTTATAGTCTTTATACGCAATGTTGGAATTTATAAAAAAAAATTCAACAGATATGCCCACAATAATAAATTCAGAGGCCGATATCATTAATTTTATATTGTTTTTCCCTTTTTTTATATATCCGAAAATACCATTAAAACAATAATACCCCTACTGTCATCTACAGAATATTTTTTAGGCTCCTCACAGATCATCCAACAACCACTAATGTACATAGCACCCCTGAGTAAACTTAAATTTAAATACTAAAATGTCTCCCTGCAATACCTGTAGGATATACTCATTTAATGCCAATTTTATCATAACATATATCGAGTTGGTTAGGCTTATTCTTAGTTGCAATCTTATCTCCCATGTTACTGCCATGTTGGAAATTAAGCTATCTACTCACATAAAGGATAGTGTTATAGAACTAGAAAGGTAAAATTTATTTCATTGTGATCGTAATACACGTAGAAGTATAACATTATATATCCTCAATTCACTTAGATATATCGATAAATACTTGGCTTTGTCAACCTGGCCATTCGGAATATGTATTCTGTGAATTTTTTTTTCATTTTTCCCAATCGTAGTCTAATTTTTATGACATGTGTATATATGATATGATATGTGTATATGCCGCCACGTTTGCCTTTTAACGACTTTTATGTTAAACTCACGAAGATACTATGCGACTATGAAACAAAAATAATACTTGATAACTTCAATATTTATTTTTCCTTTAATTTGGAAAATTCAAAATTCCTGCAAAACTTCAATAAAGAATTCTCCCTGTTCTGAGTATCATTTGGATCTACTCATTATACACATACCCCAATAATTCGCTGTATGCTTACCTGATTCACGAGGAAGACCAGATCATTGCCTATAGTAAAATATACAGCCTTTTTATAGCCGGAAATAACCTTATTTTAGTCACTCTTAATATTACAATAAAAAATTGTCTTCTTCAACTTTTTAAATTCTATGATTATAACGTTATTAACGTAGATGGTCTAAAGGATTACTTGGGATCATGTGACTGCTGGAATATGAGTGTCCAAAACAATAATTTTGAGGATACACTGGAACTCTTATATAGATACATTCATGCTGTTCATACTTTTTTTGTTTTCTACAAAACCATGTCCTAAGTTACGCGAAGTCACAAAAAGCCATGGTACACTCCCCACCTTTACGCCCTTTTAATTAATCGTCACACATTATACAGATGCTATAAAAGAACTAGAACTAAAAGTGATTTACTTTCTTATAGGACAACTCATGGCTTAGTGCATACTCAGATATAAAGGTTAAGGTATTTGTATTCCTAGAATCGACTATCTAAAATAAACAATACACAAACTTTTCTGGATTTTTTTTTGGACATTTCTATACTTCATTTTCTATCTAAGGTTCTTGAAAAATAAATTCAGGAACAACTACATTCATAGGTAAATACTTTTAATATTTTTTCAAATTATCAGACTGAATTTCAAAAAGCTCACAACTCTGAAATAACCTTGTTACATCTAATGAATGACATTACATATAGTATAGAAGAAATCACCATCGTTTTACTATTTAATATAACTAAAGTGTTTGACTCTGTTTGTCAAGTCACTCTACTGTCAAAATCACGTATTATAGCTTGTAATTTTTAAATAGTTTGCCTCATATATTTCCGACAGAACCCAGGCTATAAATGTTAATGAAATTCAAAACATTTCTCTATTTGTAAAAACTATACACGACGTTCCACATAGATCAGACTGGGCTCTCTGCTCTTTAATCTATACATTTAATTTTAATATATACAACAATTATATTAACCTGAATCTTCATCGCTCAACCAAATATATTCTTTATGCTAATGATTTACAAATATATACACAATCTACTAGATAATCATGATCACAATCTAAATTGGTTATCAGCAGAAGTATTTAAGATATTCGACTTGACAGATTTAAACAATGTTTTGATAAACCCCAATAAAATGAAAGCTACACAATTTAAGCTTTAGATCTAACATATTTATGCATAAATTCTTGTACATTGAATCGGCTTAAACATTCATAGTATTTTTTTGCATCCACGGACAAGAGTTTGGGAGTAATTTTAAACTCTAAACTATCCTAGAAACTCATATCACGAAAATCTGAAGGATAGTTAACTAAGTTCTTTATAATTTTCAACATTTTTGCCTTAGTACCACTCATTCTCTACATATAATTCTTATTTAAACACTACTCCTCCCACTGTTTCTGCTGCTTCTTAATTTTCATAGACCGCACTGACAAAAAAGAACTGCGACTTTTAAGAACCTCAAGCTCTGTAATTCGTTACATATATGGACTTCAACATCATCTACACATTACTCAATATCGTAGCGAGTTGTGTTGGTTGAATCCAAAAAAGCTTAGGAAGTACTTAATGCTTAGCCTACTATACAAAATACTTAATAATAATTACCCAATGTATCTGCTGAAGTATTTTATCTCCAATGACTCTACGTATTTCTAACGTTCTACAAATCCTCCTCTTCTAATACCACAATTCGCGGAAAAGACTGAATGATCTTCATTTTATACATACTCTTCTGTCCTTTCGAACTCTGTACCCTGATATACGGAACAATCCTTGATTTTTTCTTTTAAACCCTTCCTACTGCAAAGCATTTTCATATCTACCTTCTAATCATACTCTCTCTCTCTCTCTCTTTCTTTCTCTCTCTCATTCTTTCTCTTTCTCTCACTCACTCTTCCATAATTCTTTTTTAATTGAACAACTCACATATCTTAATATAAATTAGCTAGCAACTTCCAAACCATTCCGTTCCAAATATGTAAATTATTATTGTTATTATTTTATATTATATTATATTCTTATCATGTATACTATAGCAATTGTATAAATATTTATCTATTTATCTGCCTCTCTGAAAGAGAAGAGTTGTCAGAGCATAAATTTTGGTTCATTTAATTAGCTTGTCTAACAAACTTCTAATCAAATTTTTTAAATACTTAAAGTATCGCTTACACTTATATCTACTTCGAATAACTTATTATTAGGAATTGGGTTAACTTTTGCTTAATGTTTGTATACCTTTTACAGTGTCTCTTTTATCCTTTTCCTATTGTTTTAAACTGGTAAAACTGCTACATTTCTTCCAAAGACAAGTAAAATAAAGTCGTACCTTTTCGTCGAATTCTTCCCAGTCTGCTCTGAGAAATGGAGTCTTGATCTGAATCCGAGTCTCGATTTGAATCTTTCATACTGTATAATCTCAACTGACTCATTAAAAACTATAATAGGCGATACCTCATTTATGCTACGATTCCCATTGTGGAGAAGTTAAGTAATCTTAGTTCTATCTCCTACTTTGATTTGTGAAGGGCGCACATTCATGTTATTCTAATTTTTAATTTTCAAGTAAACGATCGCAATTTTAAATGTACATTAAACACAGATATGCCTTTAAAATACGAAGATCTTATGAATATAAAAACGATATAAGTGACACAATTATCTGTAGCCATATATGAGCATCAAGTAACGTTTGTACTCCCAACTCATGCAGTTTGAACTTAGACAAGGTTCAGTTAAAGAGAGTGAAAGGATGGAATATTAATTGATAAAAATAATATTGAAATTATATTTAAATAGTAATTACGCAAGCATTTACACCTTTGAATGGATCAATAGTCTGCCTATTTAGCTGTCAGAGACGCTCGCAGCGCTCAAGCTCAACGGGTGAGCGCTGATCCCGTGCGGACACAGCTTCGTAGCCCAGTACAATTCAGAAACATATGGCTTATATCTATATCATTACAAATAAAAAATTTTAAATAAAAATCTTTGTTTATTGCATACTTTTAGTATTATGATATATGTATATATGATATATAGCTATCTACATTTTCTAAGGTAGATTTAAAATCAAAAAATTTAAGTGCAAATAGAAGTTTATATATATTTTTAAGATAAATTTTATAAATAAGAATTACATTTTATACTTCTTTTTGAATTATGAATAATTTTTTAAATTTAAAAATACATTTTTTTAAATGCATAATTAGTTTAATGTTACTTTCAGTTTAGAATTTCTTGCATCTAAGTATAAATATATTTATAAAAATTTATAGTAAGCTTTTTAAATGATTTTAAATTTTATATAAAATCAGTACTATTGAAAAAATTAATTATTTTACTTTTAAAGAAATTCAATTCAAGATTATTCAGGAATGTTTCATAAATTATATAATGATTTTAAAAAAAATATTTTATTTGTTAAACAATTGTTATTATATTTTATTTCAAATTCAAACATTTTATTTCTCTTTACATATTAGAAATATTTAAATTGAAATTATAATAATACGTTCATTGCACTTCAATTTTGTAAATTCATCTTTTCATTTTTTGTGTCAAATACAAAAACTTTACTTAAAATCTATCACATTTATGTTTTATAATGTATATCGATACACTTGTATATTAAATCATCCGCTTTAAAAAAAATTGTATGATGAAAATTTATTTATTTTTTCAAGTGCATAACAAGAAAAATGAATACGAATAACATACTTGTAATTAAATAATTTTCTTTAATATAATATGAAATTGTATAATTTTACTTTACCTATATTCAATAGATTACGTACGTTATTTTCATATTTATTGGTAAATTCAAAGTTATTAGAGATTGCATGTAGATAAATTAAAAAAATTTTAGTATGTATCATGTGGTCATTTCATTACTTTTAGAACTATTTACGTAACTATTTAAAAAAGTATATCGTTATTTTTAAACACTTAAAAATGAAGGAAAAAGTTTTATATTTCAATCAGAAAAACTAGAAATGAAATCTGTTATGTATATTAGGAACTACAGCGGATTTCATTTCTACTTTCTTATATTCTACTACTAATATATATTCTACTTCCTAATATATAAAAAGAGGAAATTCTGCGAAAATATTAGAGCATTAGATGAAGTACACGAATGTAACTACTACAAAATTTGAGTCTAAATATGATACAGTAATTAATATTGAAAAAATAGTGGATATTCTTCATTTTTAAATATATTTTATGGTATAATAATGTATATGTACACATTATAAATGAAAAATACAATTTAATGAAACGATCTTAACAGGATTAATATTCAAATAGTACATTTTTAATGATGGTATGATGTCAATTTCTTAATTTGTAAAAATAATGGGAATAAAGATTGCTGAATAAATTATATCAATAAGTGATATAATTGTTCGACACAAACGTAGAATTTTTAAAACAGGTTTAGATAGCTTCAAAAAAGATATAACTGAAAAAATATACTTCTTTGAGCAAGAAGAAGGTTCATGTATAGCAATACATAGACCTAAAATAGTAGATTAAGTACAAGTATATACAATTTTAATTTATATTATAGGTATCACTACCCATAATTATAAAAACGTTTTTCTTAAAACTACATTTTCGAAAATGGTTATCATTCTAAGTCAATGACTGTGTATTTGATTAATTTGATGGTACTTGCAAAACATTTCTTTACATATTGCGAACCTACACATTTTTAATATTTGAATAATTGTTAATTTAACATATAAAAAACTTTTTTCGAAAAAAAAAAATTTCTTTTTTCGAAGCACAAACATTTTGTACAGTTTTAAACTTTTTAAAAGATCCTGGCAGGTAGAATTTTGTCTAGTTTAATGAGAAAAAATTTTTTCGCTTATAAGTAACCTATGGACCTTAACAATGTTACCTATATTACAACTTTTTTTTTATAGAACATCAAGTATCTTGGCTCTAAAATAATAATTTTTTAAAAAATTTAGTTTTATTTAATATTTAAAATTTTATTAAAAATAAAAGTAAATATAGAATATATAAATATATTCACAGTTTCAAAAGATCTATCTAATTAATTTTTTATTTAAACCCTGAAAAAACAATTACCTTTTAAGCATGTCAGGATAGCCCCTTAAATATTTTATTTATAAGCCATTGATTAATATTAACGTTGATAATATAATTTTTAATTTAAGATCATAAATTATTGATAATATTACTAAATTAGTTTAGAACCTTATTTAATTTATTATTTATAATCTGAAGTTAAAATCTCTTTAAATTAAATTTATACAATAATCGATATTTTGAATAAATCAACGAAATATTTTTTAAGATTTCAATAAAAACGAATAAATTATCTACTTAACCTACGACTAATCAATACATAATTTTATAATATTTTATATTTTATAATACACACACTCACACACGTGTGTGTGTGTGTGTGTATTGATTACATTATTACTTTATTTAAATAATTAAAAAACAAATTTTTTTAAATAAAATTTATTTTACAAATTTTAAATGCATTTTTTTTGGTTAACAAGTTAAAATTAATTAAATGAGTTTTCTTTAATACTGATGATTTTCGTATTATAATCAAATAAAAATGAAACGATGCATCAATACGTAGTGTAATTTCGTGTGTACTATTGAATATACATTTTTCTGTGTATTTAATGTTAATGTATCTCAATTTATTTATATTACTTATATTAATAAAATTAAGAAAATAAGTTATTACAATAAATTAGTTAAATAAATTTTAAAATGTTATATTGACAAATAATCATGTAAATAATTTATTTTGTAAGTTTTTAATATTTAATTCGAAAAATATAAATAAAAAATATTAATTTATGAATCATTTATATTATATTAAATATTCCTAAAAAGAAAAAAATAATTATTTATATCGATATTAAAATTAATATTGTATTTATCATTGTAAAATTTAAAAATTATGTCTAAAAATCCATAAACATTATATGTAAAATTTGAGTTTAATTTTTTTTAATAATTAATTAAATCTGTATTTGATTAAATTTATAAAACTTATTTCTATACACAAGTAATCATTTAATAATACTTTTATTGATATGTCGAACCAAAATGAATAACCTTGTAATAAAACAAAGATGCACATCCACTCGGTAATCAATTTTTTTATAACTACTAACAGCATTAGTAACAATCTAGGTATGATAATATCTATACATTTTTTCATGTGAATAGCAGCCACTATTCTCAATGAGAGTACAATTATTAAATTTAATTATACTTTAGGTACTCCAAATAATATATAAAAAGTAACGAGGATGTATGTCAGTAAAGAATGGAAAGAAGAGCTAAGTGGTTTTGAAAAAACGTGTCGAGAGCATGCCAATTGTCTGAGCAACAGGAAGAGCATGATAGTAGAAAAGCTGAGCGTAGATAGAAAGGCAACATGTAACACACGATGCCGAGGGGATGCCAATTCAACAGGAGGATGGATGCTGGATATATGAGCTATACCCCCGATCTCCGATACGAACGCGCCCAATCACTTCTGTCCGTAACGCTCATCTCTCATGGATCGAATTGTCAAATAAACGTCTCTCTGTACAACATAGGCTTACAATTTTCAATTTAGACACGACGAAGGGTGCATTTATTATCAAACTTTACTCAATATCAACTTTTTAATCAGCATTACATTGGATGTTACAAGAATTAAATGTCAAAAATAAATGCAAAAGATTTAATCAGACTGTCATTATTCCATTCGCAATGCATAAATGTTGTATTTATTTTCATTATTTTGAGGAATGAAAGTAATAATTGTTTATAATTTAAAATAAATTTTACTACGGTCAATCAAGCATATTGTGTATTTTATTATAAAATTTATTCCTATTCTAGAGTAAAATTAAATTAAAAACAATCGGCATAGGTATTAATAATTCACGGTCATCAAACAAAAATTCACAAAATTATTCTTCGACGTAATTATTTTTAATACCAAAGACTTACGTTGATGTTATTAGCAGAAATTGAATCTTCGACAGCGAGATCAACAAAATAAAAAAATGTTTCCATATAATCGTTGATCTTTATTACTCGTTTACGAAACGTGTGAAAATTCGCACTACACTTTCACTAAGTAATCATTCATATCGAGGACGTCGACATGCATTTAGGGCAACGAACTGAAAACTTCGAGGTCGACACTCTTGGTTTCTCAAACCAAAATCTCCAATGCATTCTGTTCTCTCAATATTTGTTTTCTAAACATACACAAGAGATATTAATCTTACGCGTCTATTTCCCAATAGTTTGATACAAGAGTCTCAAAAGTTTCTGGTCAATCTTTTTTTGTAAATAAACTGAGGAAACAAATGTCCGGCATTGTTTTTTCTCTATCCCTCAATCTATTTAAAAAGAGCCTGGATACCGAACTACGCACACAGAAAAATGATAAAATAATGAAGGTGAAATAAAAATGAGAAGAGACAACATCAAAGGTCGAAAATAGTTTAACTGAAGAAAAAAATATAATGTTTGCTGAAAAAAAGCACAGAATGAATAGCCGTTACTCTGGTGTATCCGACGCAACCAGCAGCAGCTACGAAACTGTGGACCGCGCAAGAATTATGCTGTGCCTACCCCTGACACTACACGATCTACGTTTCGAGAGATGCCGCTGCTGGTTACATCCCATCTCCCTCACTGTTGATCCCACCCTGCTTCCTGGTCTCTCTCTCTCTCTCTCTCTCTCTCTCTCTTTCTCTCTCTACCTTCTATCAAATCTATCTATCTATCTGATTCTCTCTGTCAAAACCGTTTTATCAAACCACGTTCTTTCTTTTTTTGATACTGGACTTTCCCAACATTTTTTTTTGGTTTTTCTCGCATTTTATGCACGTTATTTCAACATGCGTTTTCTATAATATATTTTATAATTTCTGTCTCATGCTTCAATAGTTTTTTGATTTTTTTTGAAAATACAACGTGCCGTTTATCATCCAATACCCAAATTTTCAATCTCATTTTTTCTCCAGGGTGAGTACATATATGCACCCTACCAATACACATACACACATCCTTTTACCTATAAGTTTCCCTCTCTAAATGGTTAACGGATTTTCCCAGAGCCACCTCCATCGTACCCTCCTTCTCGTCATGTATCTCGGATCTCCCTCCCTCCTACTCTCATGAGTATCTTTTGCGCAGCTTGCCTAGTATCTTCACGTCGCAAGGGGTGCCTCCTACCAATCCCACTACAGGATCGCATGGAGGCTGCGACTGAACCAGCAAGTCACGCGCAGTCCCACCATCCCCAGCAACTGTCGGCCGCGCTCGCTCTTCTATCCAAGTCACCCACCCCTGTACTCAGATCAATATTGCCATGGGAAGGAAATGAAGAGCTTCGAACAAGAACCACCGAGTAAAGCGTGTTTCCATGTGTACATGTTTTTAGCTATATGCATGAATACATGTGCTCATACTTAAGAAGTGAGTAAGATGACGAATTTCTGCGTGGGTGTGGGTTAATTTGAGAGAATTGTATGATTATACATGTATTTACTTATAGCTGAGATCTTTCATTTAGATACCATAAACTGTCAATCTAATAGTATTCTACGTACCTTTTTTAAGTAGTACTATGTAATTATCTGTTATAATAATCTCTTACGCTTATGTATACTAATAGTAATATTTTTATGTGATAATAGAAAGAGTCTATGATTAATATTGTTACTAAATTTGTTTTACTTTATCAATTACAATAATGTCAATACAGTCATATTAAATATTTAAATGATTATTTTTTTTATAAATATCAACTTAATAAATTCTGTACTTTTTTAATTTTTATTTTATTTAATTATTATTTGTTTTAACTTATAATACGAGCAACTTTATTCTATTTAATACTATAAACTGTTTCAAAATAAATTTTTATTCTTACAGTAAAAATATTTCATTATAAGTATTTTTAAGTAATTTTATAAAGAATATTGTATAATCAATTTTTTGTAATTTAAATAAGTAAATCAGTTTTAATATTTATATTCATTTTTAAATAATATTTGTTTTTCTAAATACGAATAACAAATGATTTAGTAATTTCTTTTTCTAAACTATTCTTGACTAATATCACTATAGAATAGTTAAAAAATCTAAAAAACCAAAAATTTATTAATTACAAATGTATTAGTACCAAAATTTATTTTTTCAATTTTATTTTATATTAAATTATTGTAAGTGATTTATTAAAAATTTATTTATATAAAATACAAACTAATTAGAATGATTTATCAAGTTCAAAGCAGAAAAAAGAAGAAAAAATAGAAGTCAGTTAGCAAAATAGAATAAAAAAAAGAACGTAAACAAATCATGACTACAATACGAATCATTACTGCAGCAGCAACAGGCTAACCAAACTTTCATTTTCCTTCTTTCATTTACTCGCTTTCTTTCACTTCACCTCATATTTTGTCTTACTTCAAATGCTGAATAGATTGATAAACAAATTTCTACCGAAAATTTTTTTTATTTATTAACCAAAATAAAATATCCAAAAGAAGTAAATAACATTTTACGATATTGAAATCAAAAAAATTTTCTAAAATCTTTGACTAAGTAAATAATATTTTAATTAATATTATTACTCTTTGTTTTAAAAATAATTATTGAAAACTTTCTTTAATAAAATATTAAATTTAATAAAAAAATATAATAAATTAAATGTTATATTTTAATTAAAATTATATCTATATAAATTTTTATAAAAATATTTTATAAAATCTGATGTTTCGTAAATTTTAATTATTCATAGAAATTATTATTCGATATATATATCTTTTTTTATTATTCTTAATTTAATGGAATTGAGTTTATTTCGTTATTAAATTTAAAACGTATTTATTTTGTATTATTCAACCAAAAACAAATATAAATAAACCCTTTTTAATATTTCGTTTTTATTTTTTATGAAGTTTAAAATATTTATCTTTATTAGAGATTTATAACTTTAAATAAAAATCTATTTTATCAAAAGAACAATATTTAAAAATAAATATTAATTAAAAATAAAAATTAAAATTTATGGCTTAAATTATTATCAATTTAATTATGTAAACACTTGGATATACATGCATATGTACTTAGATATACATGATCTCTGCGTGAAGTATAGAGTTTTTTTTAAAGCCACTGTTGCTCGGAACAATTAAAGAAAGATTTTAAAATGTAGAGGAGAGTTTTTTCTATTTGTGTTTTTTTTTTTGTTTTTTCAGTAAATAGTACTAGTAGAATTTTGCTTCGTGTTTTTCAGTTTTATGACACGCTGTGATTGAACGAGTGTTAAAACAGGTTTATACGGTAAACATATGTTTGTGGTTTAATAAGACTGTACTGTACTGTAAAGACTTTTAAATATTAAAAAAAGTTTTTAAGCATAAAATTATGTGTAAATTGTAATTAGAAAATGATATAAGCTTTTCATGAGGTCACTGATTATTCCCGTTCTCAGCATTCAAAAACAACCCGAATCGATTCTAATGCTGAATGTGTGCAAAAAAATATTGAATTCAAACAGTCATAATTATATTAAAGATCATGATTTATTTATAATTTTTCTGTGTGTGGTTTATGTAGAAACTAAAATTTTGAATTTTTAAACAAATAATTTATTTTTATTATGAAATTTTATGAGAATCAAAACTCATTTATATTTAACTGAGAAAATTACGTCAAGTAAAGTCAGCTGCTATTAAAGTACTTGTATGCACGTATCCATTACAATTTAAAATAATAATAATTTAAAATAATAAGTATATAATTAGAAGACTAAGAAAGTTATACATCAAAAAATAAAGATGAGCTATCACTCAGTGTTTATATTCCTAATTCAATATCCAAAAACTCTCTTTGCAGTCAATATTAGGAGGAAAATTTAGGAGGAAAAAGAAATAAATCTCTCATCACATTATATCTATGACTACGTATGCTACGAAAATCGCAATGTACTAAAACTTTTTTATAACATAATAACGTATTAAATTGCATAATATACACTAATATAAGATATGCTAATATATACTAATATAATATATACTAATATAATATACACTAATATAAGATTATTCTTCAAATTATAACTAAAATTGGATACACTATAGAAATCATTATAAAGTAAGTTTCTCCTTATACAATAGCTCAGTAAGAATGCCTCACCAATTTATTATGAAGTAAATTTTAAAATAAGTATTAATTTTATAAAATAAAAAAAATATTTTCGTAACAAATTAAATTTAATTTGTAATTTAAATTAATATTATTTTTATTACTTATATATAATTATCTGAAGTAAATATTTTAAGGGACATCACAGGAAAGATAACAAATATTTGAAGATAATTTTTATGATTAGTTTATTGTATTAAATTCAACTATACAAAAAGTTCTTTAAAATCAGAGAAAAAAGGAAACGATTTTACTAACAAAACTGACAATTTGCGTGATATTATCTATTAAAAATTGAATTATCATTCATGAAACAATTGATGTTAGTAAATAATTATAAAAAACATCCTTGATATTTTGATATTATAATGAACTTTCTGTTGCATTGAATGATAAAATTATAAGATACTAATTAAATATTCATTTACACAAGTTTATTCATAATATTCATAATTTCGTCACTTCTTGAAACTATTATTATATATAAATTAAAAATACAAAAAATTTTAATAAAAATTTTATACAATTTTTATCAGTTATACATCTTTGATAAAATAATTGAATACTTTTTTATTATAATTGCAATATATGTCGCATTTTCAAAAAGACTTACTGCAGACTTTAAATGGAGATTCACTTATAAATTTATAATATTATGTAACATCCAAGTTGTGATTAAGATTCTAAAAAAAGAGTTGTATTATTTGTTTAAAATGTTCGTATCTACTTATCTATTAAACCAATTACTATTGGTTTTTATATATAAAATTCCTAATAGTCATAGTTTTTGATAATTAGTTTCACAATAAAACATTAAAACATTTTTTAAATCAATGTTATGCATGTATTGAAGTATTTGAAACATGAATATTTTTATCTTACATTCATCAGTTTTTTTCCAGTTTTTAATAAAGCAATACAAAACGAATCATAGTTTTAAATACGTAATATCAATAAATTACAATAAGAATTTGAAATCAATTTTTATCTGAATGTTTTAGTACCTTGTATGTAACTACTAAGCTTTTTTAAAACTAATAATATTTAGTTTATCCACGTTAGTTTTCTATCATTTATAATTCTTTTGCAGCTTTATCAAGTATTACCTTCAATAATTGTTTTTAATATCATACTTTTAATGAAGTTTTTCCACTTTTATCGTTCATGTAATTACTCAAGTAATTCAAGGAATATTGCATTTTTCTTTTCGTTTATCTTCGTGTCTTAATAAATAATTATTGAAATTATATTTATTATAAGAAGCAAGAAAGAATTGATAAACTGATTTTTATCTACCGCATTTATATATTTCTCTAGATGTATGCTTAAACTTCGTGTATTACCTGTTATTATTATTTTTTTAAGCAATCTTTGGGGCGTAATTTTTCATCTACAGCAATGTTAACAATTATTCTTGATATTGATTTTGATACTATCCTCATGATTCAAGAAGTGCATCATATCAATATAAACCAATGTATCCGTTTTAACTTGGTCAATCAGGAGGCTCTAATATCCTGCAAAAGAAAACCAAGTGTACTTCAACGAGAACGTAATTAATTTACTCCTTTGAACAATTTAACAATTGCGTAGTATAGAGAGATGATCTTGTTATGTATTTTCTGCTACTGTAATACAAGGCTTTCTATGAGCTAGATTTTAAAAAATTCCTCCCTTAATTTTTTTTTTTTGGTACTCTAATTATCGTTACACAGAGAGGTGATCTTTAATAAGATTTTCGAGATCTCTCTACTAATAGAATAGAATAAAGAAAAGTTTTCTGTAAAATATCGAATTTATCCATGAGTCTATCAACTAAAATCATATCTCTGAAGAACAGACAGATTATCAATCACTAAGATTGTAAATTCGGAATAAAAAAAAATGATAAAAAAATTCAACTATTATCAAATAATCTTCAATCTATGTACTGTAAAATTACCGAATATTCAAAAAGGAATCATATTCTTCTGAAGTTGTTGAAAAATTTAAGGAAAAATCTAACTAATGCATAATATTTGCAATTATCTGATGTAGTTATTATAAACATTTTACAAAATTTACCAACATATCATTAAGGAAAAAAAACTTTCTCTTCTCTGAGAATTTTAAAATGTCGGTTAAAATGGCAAAGTAAAGAAAAGCAAGAATAATTCTTTGATAAATCGATAGAAAATTTTTGAAAGATTAAAATTCTTTGCTTCAGACTTGAATTTGTGAAGAGAAACTCCATAATTTAAAATTCTATGTGGAGTCAGATTGTAAACGTGAATCGCTGCCTCCGTTGTATAACCCACATCTTTTGTGATATATCGAAATCTATTAACAGTGTCCTTATTTTCTTTTAAATTGCTTGATCGAATCGTTTAGCTTTTTTAGTGTATTTGAGGCTGATGGATGAAATTCAATTTTTTTCTTTTAGTACACATGCATATATATGTATTAGCATCCATTTACTTCACTGTTTATATATTCATTTAATAACAATTTTTTATAGTACTTTGTTTACAATTAATATTAAAACTATATTTTAATGACGTGTCTATATTTCTCACTCTTACAAGCTCTTACCTTCTTTCTTACTCTCAAACTGTCAGGCTATATTATGTCTATCTCTCTCACTGTCACGTCTGCTCATTCACTTACGTGCAGCCTCTCTATCTCTCTCAATCATAAGATACGTTATGTGTGTCTCACTCCAAAATCCACTTATTCATTCTCGTATGATCTCTCACTCTCTCTCCCTCTCTTATGCTCAAAAATACACACAGTATTATAATTTTAATTTTTACCTCTTATACAATGATAAATATCTAAAAATACTATTCTAAAAAGGCAATTGGTAAGTTGACAAATATTTTTATATCTAGTATGTTTTAGAAAAACTTTTAACCATTTTTCAGCAACTGAAACATTTGAATTTTCAAGTACAAATTCAAAAAATCCGTGTTTTTATAAGTATACGAGAAATACAAACCAAAAAGATTATTGTTTAAAAAAACAACGTTTTACATCATTTCTGTATTTTTTTATTACTTACAGAACAATTTAAAAATATTAGTAACATCTAGAAAAAGATTTAGCTATTTTCAAATATAATATCCTTTAATTTTTGAAGTGCAAAAAATGTGGATATCTATTAAGATAATGGAGTCCTGCGCGATTATTAATTAATAAACTATGTCGGAAATGGATTCAGCCACTTTTTCTAATCCTTATATCAATATGACTTTTAACTATATAATATTTTATATATCACTTAGATTTCATCTAGGTCAAAAAAAATTCAGTTTTATCCTTACTAAATAGTTGACCGCTCATAAATAAAAATAATCAGGTACACTTCATTTATGTTTTGAAATTAATATTGTTATATATTTTTTTCACAAAAATACTTATGTTTTTTTATTCATCGTACATAATTGTCCCTTTACTTTCAACTACTGCTTCGATTTTGGAAATATGAAATTGCTGTCCTTTTAAATTTTTTTCAATTAGTATATGTAATATGTGTATGAGTAGCGTTATATATTTGTTTTCAAAATCACGACTACTCTAATTACATTTAATACTAACGATACTATCTTACATTTGATATTTTCATTTACTATTGTTTTCTATTGTCACGTATGCAACATTGCATACGCATACGCGACGTTTTAATTATATTCGCATCAGTAAAAACAAAGATGAAACATTGGGAAAGTGACATTGAGGGAATCGAGTGAAGTCGCGAGTAACGTGAAACCCGCGAGTAATAAGAACTTCCGAACTCGCCAAATTACGAAAATTCAAGATCAGAGGCGACCATGAATATACAGAGGTCAATCGAAAGGCAATACCGGAGAAAGCTGACAGAACGATAATCAACCAGAGGAGGGAGAATTCGCGGATTTTGCAATTTCCCCATACAGCGGAGGTAATGAGTTAAATCGAAAGAAACGTAGGGGCATTATTATTCGATTCGGTCTTCATCCGGGATTCGGTTCAATTCCTTCTTAAATCGTACATCAGTTCGGGTCCTTTAATATTTATTTGTTTTATACAATTGGGACTTAGCTTCTTGACACGAAAAGTTGTATTACACATTACGTTACTCTTTCTCTCTCGTTCATTAAGAGAAATACAATAAAAAGTATCATATTAATTATCTCGCGTTTTATTAATTGACGACTTCCGAACCTGACAAAGGCCAAAACGATTTGACCGTTTTGGCTAGGGCAGAACGAAACCTGGAGAGAAAATTTCGCGATTTAATTATCCAAGAATAAATATAGTCGTGACTTATTAGATACGTAAAACTGTGAATCTAAATTTTACTTTGTGTAGAATAGTGATGGTTAATTTCAAAGACCTTTAAATTGTATATACATATAAACGTTTAGCTTATCGTTTTTCGTGATTTAAATAACAAAAAACTCGTCATTTTTAATTGTGCTTTGATGAGTGGTGGAGGCTTTAAATTTTTAAATTTAAAGTTTTATAAAGTTCCAAAAATCTTAATAATTCGTACAATTTTAGTCGTTTTCTCATTTTATTATATATTTCTTTGAACATTTTTAAAATGAAGAAACTTAGTGTATATGATATGTGCCAATATTTAAATTGTTTTAATACTAGAGACAATGTCAAACTATTTAGATTTCCAGCAACAGTTGAGTATCAACAAATATGGATAGAAAAGTAAGTAATTTTAATTTTTAAATATTTTGTGAAATAGGATATAGTCAATACGGGATTATGAGTACATGAGAGAGAAAGAGAGAGAGAGAGAGAAAGAGAGAGAGAGAGAGAAATATGTGCGTATGTATAATAATCAGTGAATTTGAGGGTGAGAGTAAGGGAGGAGAGAGCTTGTACAAATGTCAGAATAAGATAGGAAGAGAGAGAAAGTAATAGAATAAACTACTATTTAATCAAATAATCAGATAAGTATTTATCACCTTCACAAAAAAAACATATAAGGAAAATGTAAATCATTTCTTTTTAAATTAAAAACTACTAATTTACATTTAGAAAAAAAAGTAAAACAATAAAAACATGAATTAATTTTAGAGAGAGAAGAAATCGTTGATTACAAAAAAAATTTTTAAAAAGAAATGATGTGTTTGATTTAGAAAAATTTATCGATAGTAAGGAAATTAAACCGATTGCAAAGACTATCAAATTAAAATTGTATGAAAATAAAAGATACACGAATGATAAAGAAGATTTGTCGAAACAAATATATTTTCATTCAGCTTCGTATTACTCAAAATTTTGTTCAACCGGTTTGAATTTAACGCATGAAGCGACTGATCGGAGCTGGATTTCAAAATTAGAAGTTTATCCGAATGTTACGTACGTCATGCAGCTGCATCCGCTGAAAGGCGACGTCGGCATTTTCTGGAGGATATCGTGATCCCGCGGGAACATCGATAACAATAGGTCCCAGGATTCACATGCCGAATTTTGCTGAATGCGCGAATTCTGCAAAATTCTTCTTGGAGTCAACGCGGATCGCCAGTCCTAATGCCTTCGGGCCGATAACGCGCACCATAGGCGAGTGCCTGGGAAATCCGTGGACTCAGCACATGGACCGTGGGACCGGGGAACCGCGGGAGTAACCGCGGATGATTCCAAAATTTGAGAAACTTAGCCTCCGCGGTTCTCGTGGAGTGATCATGCACTCATTCGTGATGGACCCGCGGATCGCACAATACCTGAAATAATAAGGGACTTCCCTCAACTAAGAGAATCCCTCGACCTTAACCTTCCATCGCGAAGTTAGCGATAACTCCAGCCACCTAGACGGGCCCGGTGTTGGATATCATATCCATATAAATACTTTATATATTCGTAACTCGTGTACAAATAAAATTAGTTTTCAAAAATTATATGATTTTTTAAATAAAATAAATGATGATGATCGGATATGTGGTATAAAATTCGATGAAATGTCGATTCAGCAATTTAAATAGTGTAGTAAAAAACAAGATTTAATCGAAGGTCTTGTTGATTTAGGATTGGACTGTAGAAGTCGTTCGATGGCAAAACATGCTTTATTATTTATTCTTGATAGTTTAAATGCACAAAACCGGTAGAGTAAATTTATAGCTTTCTATTTTTCCGAAAATAGGATTTCGTGTTAACAATTATTAGAAATTATTCCGAACATGCTTAATGAATTATGGTAACACGTTGCTGATGTACGGACAATTACTTGCAATCAATATGTAGTAAATTAAAAATTATTCAAAAGTTTTGATTTTACTGTGGATAAATCTTTTTTTTATTTTAACAAAAAATATGCGATTTTTGATTGACCGCACTTAATTAAGAGATTAGTATCTCAGATAAGAAATCATAAAAATATATATATAAATGATTCAATTATTGTTTCTTTTAACGATTTAATTGTGACGTGGGAACACAATAAATCCCAAATTACATCGAATTAGTTGAATTATATATCTACCACACATTTTTTTCCAAATTCTTTTGAATCAATGAAAGTTAAATATCCATTTCAATTACTAAGCCAAAAAATGACATGTTCAATGAAATTAGCTTCTAAGGATCCAGATGTTTTGTCAAATTTTAATATGTTATGTCTGGGATTATTATTAAATTTTTTTTAAAAAATATTATTAATTTGTTAATTTTAAAATAACATTTATTCAGTTCACTAGTTTAATACAATTTTTAAACTTGATTTTACAAGAATATATAATGTGAAAATACGTTCTGTAAAAATAAATCTCAAAATAATATAATCACAAAAATTTAGACACCGTGTATCTTAGAGTACAAAATTGTCGCTCGGTTAACGTATAATGTTACTTGTTTTGAAATGTGGATTTCGTTCGGCTATTTAAACGTCCTTGAGAGTAGTGGATAGTCCAAAAGGCCATTGTGGGTGTTGTAATTCTTCTTGCGCAGCTTGCTATCACCGCTCCGAATTGTTTTGGGTACGGAGTTCCTCATTGTGATAAGAGTTTAGATTTTTGAATGTCGAGTACAAAGTTCACGAATTAAATTTTAATTACTATAGAATAAACGACTATCAAATTGAAAAAAAGTAATTTTTCTTCTTCTGTACGCCTTTTATAGCCTTTTAAAATTTACCCCACCATAACATCTTTACAGATGAGGTCGTGAACGGGTGGTCTTCTTTGAATTGATAATTTTTAAATAACCTGTCCAGGAATTATTAATTTATCAGTAGTAGACAGATACAATGAATTCAATCTCTGCCATTTTCAACTTAATTTCCAGTGAATCTGGTTTCAGTTATATTTAATTTTCATGATAAATATTCATTTGTAAATGAATCTTTATTTACAATCGATACTTTATGAAAGATATTTTTTTTTATTTTTTACATAACAGATACTTTAAGTATTTCAGCTTATTTTATTGAATAAATGGTTCGTGTAATTAATGCATGTAATTGATATTTTTTTTGCGTACGGTCAATAAATAAAAACATCCATTGTCAAACAACAACCCTGAAATTCAAACGAAATTAAAGAAATTTGTTGATTAATCGGAAACAATGGATAATTAATACTAATTTTAAATGTAAGAAGCCACCTTGTTTTCTGGGAGTAAAACAAACAGTAAATGCAATTTTATCGGTATTTCAAGACATTCAATTAGTTTTCCCGAATTTTGAATTAGCAACAGCTCTTTGCTATCAACATTCTGTAGACCATTTTCATTTATAATTACGGACAAGGGATGTCTTCAATTCGAATCCTACTTACCGTATGTGTAGATTGGTCTTTAGATATAGTTTATCAAAAAATTTGATTTCTTAAAGTAAATATTATAACACTTTTGTAGAAAATAATGATAATTCAATAAATAATATTAATATTATTAATAATTAAGCAGTTAATATAAGTTTCGAATAAGATTATATAAAATTAAATTGAGCTTTTTAAATAAAGAAAGTAGTTGAATTGATGAATTTATTTAATAAAATGGGCGAAAATAATATCGTTGAGATAGGTGAAAAATACTTATTCGAAAAAAATGCGATAGTATTTTTCCCAGCTATATAGCAAGAAAATGCATTCAAAAATATTAAAGGTGATGAATTTCAATTTTCATTAACTAAAAATGCAAGTAATGCTTTGAATATTAATGAAAAATATTTATCGTTTAGAGAATATTCGCGTTCAATTAATGAAATTTTGCCTTCGTCATATTTAACATGACCATCAGATGAATATATTGAAATTCTGATTAGTCAACTTGAAAATTTCACACTATATCATGATAGTGTTTGGCAAAAAATAAATTTATTAAAAATGTTACAAATTTAATAGAAGAAATATTAAATAAAAATATGCATAATGGTTCAATAATGAAAATAATTGTTATGTACATAGATTATATGCTTTATATTTTTGTTGCTTGTAAAAATTCATGCCACAACCACAAGAGATCATAATAATAGTAGGAGAGCTTCAAGAAAAACTTATCACATAATAAAAAATTAAAAAGATATGATTTTGTTGCTTTTGTAAAATATTTTTAAAAGTATTAGGAATTATCTTATATTATTATATCTATTGTTATTATATTAAACATTACGTAAAATATTTTTTAATTAAAAAATATTATATATATTAAATATTATATATAAATTATAATTTTTAGTTTTATTAGGATAATGTTATTTACGTATATTAAGAAATAATGTGTATTATAGTTTGCTAAATTATTTGTGCTTACAAATATTTGTAAAATATAAAATGTATGTAAATCATGTGTAAATAAAACAAAAAAAATGTTTGTCATTTTTTAGAGTGATATAAGTTATAATTGTATATAAACGTTTAATTTTTTATATAATACCTTGTATAATTTATAAAATATCCTATCAATGTAACGATGTAATAAGAGTTTATATACATGTTTTTTTAAGCGGATGTTAGATACAAAAAATATAATGTATCTGATGTATATTATTTTTTTTTATTAAATATTATGTAAAATAAAAATGATATTCTGTTTGTGAATTTTTGTAATGTTGTTATGTTTGCAAATAATTTTATTTATTTAATTCTGCATAAATGTAGTATTATTTTGTATTTTTCATAATTGTATTTTTTTTGTAATATTTCATTATAATCTGAAAGTAATTATATATACATTATTAATATGTTTTATAATAAATATAATAATAAAATTTACTGTATATATATCTAAAGTGAAATTGTGATAAATATAGTAGTAAAATTTGTTGTATACAAATATTAATTAGTATTGTAAGAATGTAGAATTAAAATAAGTTTGAACTATAATTATAAGTCACTTGTGAAGATGAAGTTATTAACTTTTATAATCTCACACTACAAATAAATATAATAACTTTCACTATCTAACAATTCAGAGGGAATTTCGTTAAAATTCAAAATAAAATATCAAAGGTTTATTATTCACTTTCACTAAATAATTTAAAATATAATAAATAACAAACACTACTATTAATTATTTTAAATAATATAATATTAAATTTATAAAATTATATAATATAATATATAAATATAATAAATATAAAATAATATAAATTCTTACCTATTTATTCGTTGTTTTATTAAGAAAAAAATATATATAATTTATATTGTTTCAATAATTCTTTCTCTCATTATTTTTCTTTAATTTATTTTAAATAATTGTTATTATTTTACTTCTTCTCAATAATTTGATTAATCTCTATTGGATTATATTCAATAAAATTGTATTCAAACAATATCAGATTATACCTATTAATCACGACCAATAAATATTAGAATTTATTTATAATTATTATAAATAATTTTCCACCACTACACTTCAATATTTTAATATATATATATATATATTATGATAATATAATATTACCAAATATATACCAATGCTACGCATTAATAATACTATAACTACACTATCTATAATAATTAATAATTTAATAATTTCATATCTTTATAATATTAGAGATAATCAGCTATATAATAATATCTGATCATTCTACTATGATAGACAATATATTAATGATAACGGAATTTTTTCTTTATGAGAAAATCCATCCTTTCCATATCACTATTTTATTTATTTACCAATTATAAACTTTCTTTTCTGACTTTACGCCAAATTAAAAATTCATAATTGGTCATTTAATTAATATAGTTAGTCTTCCTTCTCGCGTTTCAAAATTCTTTATTGTGATTGGTTAATTAATTACAATAGTAAATTAAACCAGAAAAACAGAAAAACTACTTCTCTGTTGATAATTATATTAACTGTAATTGTCGGCCATTTCACGGCGGCACAATACTTGAATTTTTCATCACTCATACTACCTTACATATGCATTATATATATACAAAACACTTTCCCCCTATCGTTGGCTCTGTTCAATTCATGAACATCAACGCGTCCTATAACATCAAGAAATCCGTTAACAAGCACGTAACATAGAGCCGGCGAACCTCATGTTGACAGTTTGTCAACAATGAAGAATTGTTATTACAAAATATTATTTTATTATCCCATTAACATCACTAAAATATCTCGTGAGCTTTACAATTTATTTATTAATTATTAAACTCATTTATTACATAATTATTTAATTACAGAATAATTATCGTTATTATATATACGTATATTTTATTTCCAGGATAATGCACACAATAAAATTTTATATTTATTCAGTAATGAATAGTTATTCATGAGACACATTTGCTATTAAATAAATTATTTCATTTCTTAAATATAATCATCTTTTACAGCATTTATAGTATTATAATATTTTCAAAACTTTTATAAATGAAATACAACAGATTAAATAAAAAATATTGTTCATAAAAGTTTTTAAACTAATGACAGCACGGAATACTTAATATATAAATATCACAAATAACAGAATATTTCTTAAATTAATTTTAGGCATAATATTTATAATTTTATAATAATTATTTAGATACTTAAATATGTTTAATTAAATATTTATCTAAAATAAAATGAAAATAACCTATACAATGTACAGTGTAAAAAATCATTTATATACATTAGTGAGTATATTTATTTATGAATGAAAAGGTTAGAGATGTACATAAAGAAATCTACATCAAAATTGCCTTCTTCCCCTATTCTTAATATTAGAATGCGGTGGAGAATTTGCCTATCATTTAATTCATTTCTTAGGGGCATTTCTTTAAGTACATTTGAAATCAAACAGCTCGATCTCCCTATTCATCTCTGGAATAACTTGACGAGAGAGCGAAAACAAGGCTATTTATATATATATATATGTTTAAAATTTATTAAAAGTCGCGAGGGATTTGTAATAGAATAATATTAGATAATATTTCTCTTTATATTAATAAACGTAACTTTTAATTATTTTCTCATCCTATGTTTTACTTTTATATTCTTTAAATTCTATAACATAATTTACCTCGTCTATTTTAGGGTCAATTTTTATTTTAGCATGTTTTTTTTTGTTTGGGTAACTTATACACACATGGTCTGTCCCCGAAATATCAAGTTTTTTTTCATTTTGCGATTATTGGTAGTAGCGATTTGGGAAGGGTCTTAAAATTCAAGAGGAAAGTTTTTTCCATTTGTCGATTTTTTATTTTTTTCGATAATAAGCAGCAGGATTTTACTTCGCGCGAAAGATGTTTTTAGTTTTTGGACACAAAGCGATAAAGTTTATTTGCAACTTATTAAAATAATGTGAAAACATTTCAAATATTACAAGAGGCTTATGAAGATAATTGTATCTTGAAATCGCAATGTAAAAAATGGCCCAGAGTTTTCAAAGAAGGTCGGGAAAAGATCATTTATGAGTCTTGATCTGCGCACCCAAAAAGCTTTCGAATCGCTACAAACACCTCACGCTTGCTAAACATTCTAAATTTGAATCGCTAGTTAATAATCAGAGCAATTGCGAAGAAACTGAATTTAACGCGATCTACATTTTACAATATAGTGCAAAAAAATTAGAAAGTTTGCATAAATATCAAAACTAAAGAGTTTTACGCTACCTGTCAGACCTAAAAAACTCGCCTTCATAAATACATTGATGCAGGAAGAAATTTCTTTGCAGAGTTTTAAATTTTTGTTTAAAACTGTTTCTAAATCCATCAATAAATCATATTTCATAAAAAAGGTAACTGTTTTCTTTTTGCTTATAATCATGAAACAAAATATTCTCGCGTAGTGTTTATCCACTAGTCGCTTCAGCGTGGGGTGTTTAAAAATCGAAAAACACCCTTGGCGTGAAGTAAAATCCTACCACATCTAATTAACGAAAATAAAAAAATAGGGACAAATGGAAAAAGCTTTCCTTTACATTTTAAGACTCCTTCCAAATCACTATGATCAATAATCGCAAAATGAAAAAAAACTCGATACTTCAGGGACAGACAATGTATATCCAATCATAGTTCAAGCAATAGAGTACTTTTTAGGTCATGAAAAAAAGCAGCTAGTGATACATATCAAAATTCATAAAAAAACTGTAGATTGTTACTTTCTAAAATGCCACTCATGATATTCAGAGATTTTTTTATTAACAATTTTAAAGAAAAAATAAATTTTTTTTACATTTTTTGTTATAAAATGATAAGTCTTAATTTTTTACAATATAGTATTAATGGGCGATTTATAGCTAATAAAATTGTGAATAAAATGCATTTTTTTATAAACTGAACGGAAAACTAGAAGCGGATACATTTTTTAAAACTGGAAAATTTTTAAATTAATTAAAAAATCTGTAACTTAGTTAGTTTTTAATATTTAGAACTATAATTTTGGAAAATTAAAGTAATGAATATGCATTTTATTTGTATAAAATTTTAGCATGATTGGATCTTTAATTTTCAAGTAATACTAATGCTAATTAAATTATGTGAAAATATATAAAGTTATTTCTAGCTCACCTTACCTTACGATTTTAGTTTTTACTACAATTAAAATATTATAATTATTGTACAATAAATCCTGTATCTTGTATTTCGCTTATATCTTTCAGATTGCATAAAATATGAGAATAAATATGATCAAAAACGGCCGAGCACGTGAAAGTTGATGAGGAGTGAGGGGGAAGAAAAAAATGAGGGATTAGTTAACGCGGATTTCACTTCTATTACTATATATTAAAATTCCCCAGTTTTTACTCTCCCTACTCCTCAGGCGGTCGGCCATTTTGGTTATCTTTATCCACATTTTTTAGATAATGTAAACAATTTTTAGAAAATATAACATACAGGATTTGTTGTGCTATAATTATATTTTTTAAAACCGTTGAAAAAATCAAAATCGTAGGGTAAGTTGAGCTGGAATAAATTTGGTAATGTTCGTATAATTTAATTAACATTAGTATTATTCGAAAACTAACTCAATCTAAATTTTGTACAAATAGAGTTTATATTAATCACATTGATTTTCCTAAACTAAAATTATAAATATTTAAAAATAAAAAAGTTACAAATTTTTTAATAATTTCAAAACTTTTCGAATTTGAAAAATTTCTACGCTTCTAATTTTCCGATCGATTCATAAAAAAATAATTTTTTTCACAATTTTATTAGTTACAAATTGCTTATTTATACTATAGTGTTCAAATAAAGACTTTTCATGTTATAAAAAAACGTACAAAAATGCATATTTTCATTAAAATTGTTAATAAAATAAAACATTTAATATCACAAGTAGCATTTTAGAAAAAAAAATCTACTGATTTTTTTACGAATTTTGATATGCATCACTAGCTGCTTTTTTCATGATCTAAAAAGTGCTCTATTACTTGAACTATCAATGATGTTATTGCAATATTATTATAAATTATGTATTAACTCGTTACAGATTACACAAATCTGAATAAGTTACAAGCTTATATAGATGGATATTATATGTAAGTTGTTATTATTATTTTTATAATTTACATCTATTACAATTTTCTTGGATATTAAAATGAATTGCAATATGTAACTACTAGTAATAATGAGATAATTTATTGTGTAATATGTATTTACTTTATTTTTATTTAATATATAGAAAATATTAATGCTATAGAATAATCATATGATTTATACGTATATGTATTTAATTTATATTGTGATGCCTCGGATATGTTAATCTTATGAGGTCTATGTAAAACCCCATTATATTTGGCATTGTTAAATATGTTCTATATTTAAACATTATTTATTAATTCAATGTGTTAATTTTTAGAATTGGGTATACTTAGATTTGTTTTTATATGGGCTACCTAATCTTTTTGGATACAAAAAATTGTATCATCCACGTATCTGTAGTAAAATAATGCAATTATATTATGGTTGTTTTTCAATATATTTAGGCATTCAGACTCCAAGTCGCTCGTTACTATGTCTGCAAATAAAGGTGATATTGGTGAGCCCATTAAGGTACCGAAAATTTGTGTGTAAAATTTCTTTTTAAATACATAATATGTATTGTCAAAAAGAAATTCAGCAATTGTTACAATATCATTAAATTGAATTTTGCTAATGCCATGCACAGTGGATATTCTTTTTTTAAAGCTTTTTATTACTAGCTCATAAGGTCCATTAGTAAATAACGAGCTCACATCAAAAGAAATCAGTATGTAATTTTTTGGGATTTTGACATTTTTCAATTTATTTTTTAATTCTATACTGTTATTTTTTCTTGACATGGGGCTTGATATATTTTTTTAATTCTTTGTATAGTAATTTAGATATAAAATGTAAAGGACTGTTAACCGTGATATATGATAGGTCGCAAAGGATAATCAATTTTATGTATTTTAGGTAGTCCATATACTTTAGCTAAGTTAGTATTTATCTGTGTAAATTAATTGTTGTGATATTTTTTGTCTAAATATTCATTATCATTTAATTCTTTTAATAATTTATGTTTTAATATTTCTGTAGATTTTTCAATACATTTTTGTTTGTACTTTTGAAATATTAATATCATCTAACAATTTTTTCATTTTTGTATTGTGTTTATCAACATTAATATATATTGTTATATTGCCTTTGTCTGAATTAATAAAAAATACATTTTTATTATTATTTAAAAAATTGTTTGTTTATTTAAGTTTATGTATTTCGATTTGTGTATTTTTATTGTCAAAATTTATTTTGTTGTTAATGTTCTTCTTAATATATTCGATAGTGAGTTCTCGAATGCACTCTTTGTCATGATCATTAATATTAAGAGCAGTTAAAGTTGTCTCAATATTTTTGATCTTAGTGATAGCGTCATTAGGATTAAATATCTTATTTAAATTATAGCGCGGTCCGAAGTTTACTATATCAACAATATCGTCCGGAATATTTATATTAGTTTTATTGTGAATCCATTGTTTTTTATCTATATGACTAGAATGCGTATTTCTATTTATCTGTTTATTAATTAAGTTATTTAATTTTTTCTCTAAGCGTAAATTTTCTTTTTCTTTGCCGTATTTATTCTGTATTTCACATTTTTCAAAAAACTGTTTAATTATATTAACGTCATTGTTAGAACTTAATATTTGATTTTTAGTAAATTTAACTTTTTATTAAGATTATTTTTATATATATGTATGCCTTTAATAAATCAAATGAGTATTTTTTTACACAGCTTAGCTTTTAACCTATCGAATGAATTAGAGTGACATTTATTATAAAAATGAGTGGATTGTAGCGTGCTGTTTATATTAATTAAATGTTTAGATAGAACTCTATGTTGTTTACAATTTAGTAGAAACTGTATCCTTGCGGTGGTAATGGTTATTAAAGTACATATTTTCGTCCATTTCTTGAGTTTTTTAGTGATCATTATTCCATACGTGAGGAAAATCCTTTTAAAAAATCCTCCCTGCGGATTATTCGTAAAAAAAACATTGAATTAAGTTTTAATATGATTTTTGTACAAGTGTTGTACAAGTCTCACTCGTGAACGCATACTTTATTTTGTTCTCTTTTGCTCTTGTAACTACAAATAACCCCTTTATAATTTGTTGTGTTTTACAAATGAAGACCGCACAAGAGTAATGCAGTAAATGGATACAAAACAAAATATAGGAACTATTTTTGTTTTACTTTATTATTATTATATGGTATTATTAAATCATTATATTGTATTACATCATAATACTATATTATTGTATTATATTTCATTATGAAATTTATTTATTTAAAGTGTCTATTATTTAGCTATATTTTATTTGAAACATCATACTTTACATGATACTTGTAATTGTAAACGTCTTGTATTTAATACATTTATCATTAAAATTCTTATACAACTTTATATAGAACTAGATACTTCAAATAGAATATTTATTCAGAATTATTTTTATTAAAAACATCGGTCATCAATTACTTATTATTTCTTCTTATGATTTATATTGTTTGCAAATGTGAGGTTTTTTTATTTTACTTTTGGAAAGTTATTATTATTTATTAAGTTTCTCTGCGTTTTTATTATTTTTTTTTTAATATTTAATGTTAATTACAATATTAATCTTCGAATTTAGTTGAATGATTGCATTGATTTTTGTTTTAAATTCAGATGGGAGTACTTTTTTTGTTTTATTTATATATATATTTGGATATTTCTTTTTTCAATTTATCATCTATAATAAAATTTTTCAACTATTTTGTAGCTCGGATTTGAAAGTTTTTTATCTATTTTTTCAAAAGATAAAAACAATACAATTATTTCTGTTTTCTTTTTTTCTTTACTCATCTAAAATAAGCTTCTATATTTTATAAATTTGTAGAAAAAAGTACTTACACCTGTGTTGTTTGTTGTTATTTTCTTAGTCACACAATTTTATTCAATTCTCGTTTCTTTCTCTATCTCTAAATTTTACTATGCGTTTATTATACTCTTTAATTATTTTTCTTTTATTTTCTTCTTTTTTATGTATTTTATGCAGAGTTATCCTTGATTAATTTAATTTTTAAAATAGCAGTGGAAGCTACTAGCTCAATAATTTTGTGAATATTTTGAATTATTGGGAGACATGATCTGTGTACACTTTTTCAATATTAATAAAGCAACTAATTACTTAATTATTTAATTAATTACGTTGAACTTTATAAAAACAGGTGTGGATGCAAAAGGATGCTATGTGTTGGTGTAGCGTCGCTACGACGCACGAGGATGCACAGATCTAGCTGTTGAATAATCTGCGACACTTACGCAGGTGCTGATTGGTTCAGCATTCATTCGGATTTCATTGACTGAACCTGAAAGTTTTGTCGATGAACACATGATATATCTGAAACACAGACATATTTTCACAATAATTTAAAATACTTTTAGTTTAATTGTTATCGTTGAATAAATAGGTAAACCAAATCTTTAGCTGAGTGTTTTCTTTATTTATATTTAAAATGACATGTCGTTTAGAGTTAGTCTCAAGGAGTGAGCTCCCGAAATCGTAAACGCCCTTCTTTATAGGCTCGAATAATTCGCCTCTCTACTCTAATTTTCGGTTTTCTCTTTGCGACTTGTACATTGTTTTCTAATTAAAACTAAGAATCTTAAAACTACGCGTGACATATTAAAGATAAAGGAAACCGCATCTTCGCTGCAAGAGAAATATAGTTTGAAATAAAATATTATTCGGCTTTTGATTTAATCTGCGAGGTTTATTTCAATAAAATCTTCAAATCGACCGCGCCTGTAACTTAATATTAGAGTAGTTTCGAATGTCGCGAGAAGGGTCTCGCTCTAGTTTTCAAAGTCGAACGTTCGTTGGCTTTTTCCTCGTAAATGTTTCCTTGGGCCGTCGGCCCGTTTTCTGCCGATCGTCTTACGATACATAGCTTATTTTCTAACTTAATAATCGGAGACCGCTTGCCTTCAATTTTTCATTTTCAATTTATTTTCTAATTCAATTTTAAATTTTCATTCTGTATGTCGGCTCATACATCGCGGCTTTCGCGATATGTTATCCAAACGTTTACGAGTTAGGCTACTCGTAACATGAATATTGAAAAAATGCATTTGTGGACTGAGATAAAAGTATAATTATATACACCAATGCTAATTTTATAACGATTCATAAATGTGCGGTGATTTTTTAGGTAATGATAAAAAAACATTAAGAATTTTTACTCCAAAAAATGTTACGTGTAACAAAATGTGCAGAATGGTATGAATGTGTAGCTTCAAGATAATCAGTCCTATAATTATGAAAGGATGGAGGCTGTACCTCAAGTCGAATCTGAGTTAAACAACAACAACTTTCCAGCTTTAGTAGTATCAAGTTCGATAGAGGGTATAAACATCGGAGAACAAACAGAGTCACAAAACTAAATACTGTCCACGTTGATGGCGTGAAAATTTACACATACTCAAAAAGTGCTGGATTCCTGACATGTAGAGAACAAAAATACAGGGTTGTGGTTGAAAATTTTTGTTAACTAATCAAAAGTTCGATAAGAACTAGTTATAGTCGAACTTAATGGATCGATAATTGAATAGGTAGAAACTAAAAAAAAAACAAAAATAAATTCTATCGATTAGATGAAGTTCTCCGTTTTCCGATGGTATGAAAACCGACCAATAATAGAAGGAATATCACTTGCATCAATATTCAAGATGCCATTGATTAATTAAACAATTTTAAAGAGACATCCAGAATTTAAGTCAAGGAGTTTTAAGATCTTTTAATTTGATTACAAACCACCTGCAATTATGATAAGGTGCATCATATGTGGATATGATTTAATCTGAGAGATCTTGGAATGTTTACAGTCAATAAGGTTATTATAGAGAGTAAAAAAAAAATTGTACATGAATCAATACTATTGATAAAATCATAATATGATCTACGATTAAGGTATACAAGAATCTTTAAGTGAATTTAATTTGAATTAATTACAACAATAGCTATAAATAGTGTATGCAATATAGTAATAAAAGAATAGTCAATAATAAATTAAAAATATAGGAAAAATATTATAACAAGTGAATATAATAATCATTGTTATTGTTCTTCTACATTAATTGTTTCATGTTTCCTTATGAAAAAATTATTATTAAAAAAATAGATGTTAAACTGGTCACCGCATATAACCATCAACTTATAATCGCTCATTAAGCAAACGAGTTTATTAAAACTTTGACTGGCCGCATTTATGAGGAAGGAGAGAAGAAATTAAGTCGATGCAAAACTATGGATTGACATACAACGTTACTGGCAAACTATCAGAACAAAAAACATTGGATAGGTACCAATAATCAAGCTAGTATCGAGTATGTGTCAAAGATTTTTAAATAATGCACTGGCTTTCATCCTAATGATTTTTTGTTCCTGATATGTAATTAAAGAGAAACATATTAAAATCTTGTGGTATTCGTATAAAATGATTAATCTCCTTATACTTGAGAAATTAGAAAATCTTTCAATGACATCGTCTTCAATCATGCAGTTTATAAATTAATATGAATTTGATGTAACGTTTCTCTCACTTTCTTTGCTACCTATTTTATTAAAAACTTGAAACTATATATGTGCATTGGAAAAGTAGAACGGTGATATTAATGTTTTTATTAAATTGCTGTATAAACTATTAGAATAACAGTTTATCATAAATTAAACATTTTCTTGTGCACTATTAATTATACTAGAGATGAAAAGGGAGATTGAGCCTTACGTGTTAAAAATCTGTACACGAGGCGATCGCTGCAAACCTGGTTGATTTAAAATGTACTAACGGAAATACCCGTAAGAAATGAATGAAATGATGGGCATAATCCCCACCACAACTTTATATTAAGAATAGGGGAAGAAGGCAGTTTCAATATATATTTCTTTATGTACGTTTCTAACCTTTTCATTCATAATCAAATGTGTCCACGAATTTACATAAATGATTTTTTACAATTATTTTACAATTATAAAAAATTATTTTCATTTTATTGAAGAAAAATAATTAAATCAAATACATTAAGTTTAAGTTTTATTAAGTGCCTAAATAATTATTATAAAATTATAAATATTATGACTGAAATTAATTTTAGAAATGTGTGACAGTTACATATTTGTGACATTTATATATTAAGTGTTGTGGTGTGATTATGCATAAAAAACTTTTATAAACAATATTTTTTGTTTAATATATTGTATTTTTTTTACAAAAGTTTTGAAAATATTATAATACTATATATGTTGTAAGCGATGATTATATTTAAAAAATAAAATAATTTATTTAATAGCAAAAGTGACATGATTATAGTTCTAACTTATTTTACTAATACATGCATACAATACTAATTAATATTTGTATACAAACAATTTTGATACTCTATTTATTATAATTTCATTTAACATACATGTAGAATAGATTTTCTTATTACATTTATTATAAAACATATTAATAATATACATATAATCACTTTCAAATTATACATGAGATATTAAAAAAAAATTACAATTATGAAAAATACAAAGTAATACTACATTTATACAGTATTAAATAAATAAAATTATTTACAAACTTAAAACATTACAATAATGTTACAAAGAGAATATCATTTTTATTTTACATAATATTTAAAAAATAAAATAATTTACATTTATATATTATATTTCTTATATTTGACATCCGCTTAAAAAAAAACATGTACATAAAATGTGATTACATAGTTACATTGATAAACTATTTTATAAATTATATAATGTATTACATAAAAAATTAAACATGTATTTACATTTATAATTTACATCATTCTAAAATTTGACAAAAATTTTTTTTGGTTTATTTACACATGATATACATACATTTTATAATTTAGTGATATCTATAATTTTTTTTAATTAAAAAATACTAACAATAGATATAATAATATAAGACAATTCCTAATACTTTTAAAAATATTTTACAAAAGCAACAAAATCATATCTTTTTAATTTTCTATTATATGATAAATTATTTCTTGAAGCTCTCCTACTATTATTATAATCTCGTGCTGTGGCATGAATTTTTACAAGCAGCAAAAAATACAAAGCATATAATCTATGTACATAACAATTATTTTTTTTATTGAACCATTGTGGATATTTTTTATTTACTATTTCTTCTATTAAATTTGTAATATATTTAATAAATTTCTTTTTTGCCAAACGCTTTCATGATATAGTGTGAAAGCTTCAAGTTGACTATTTACAATTTCAACATATTCATATGATGGTAGAGTTAAATGTGACGAATAAGAAATTTCATCAATCGAATGCGAATATTCTCTAAAGGATATATATTTTTCATTAATATTTAAAACATCACTTGCATTTTTTGTTAATGAAAATCGACATTCGTCACACTTATATTTCTGAATACATTTTCTTGTTATATAGCCGGCAAAAAATACTATCGCATTTTTTTCGAATAAGTATTTTTCACCTATCTCAACTATATTATTTTCGTCCATTTCATCAAATAAATTCATTAATTCAAGCGCTTGATTTATTTCAAAAGTTTCATTTAATTCTACATTATCTAATTCGAAAGTTACATCAACTACTTTATTATTAATAAAATTAATATTATTTATTTGATTATCTTCATTTTCTATAAAAGTGTTACAATTGTTACTTAAAGAAATTAAATTTGTTGATAAAATATGCCTAAAGGCCAATCTATACATACGGCAGGTAGGATTTGGATTAAAGCCACCCCTTGCCCGTAATTTTGAATGAGCATGCTCTACAGAATCTTGATTGCAAAGAGCTGTTGCTAATTCAAAATTGGGGTAAATGAATTTAATGACTTCAAATACCGATAAAATAGCATTTACTGTTTGTTTAATTCCCGGAAAACAAGGTGACTTCTTACATTTAGAATTAGTGTTAATTGTCCATAGTTCGGACCACTCAACAAATTCTTTTAATGCCGCTTGACTGTCAGGGTTATTTTTTGAAAGTGGACGTTTCTACTTATGAACCGTTCGCAAAGAATACGAATTACATGCAACAATTACACGATCCATTTTTTCGACAAAATCGGCCGAAACTCTTAAAGTATCGGAATTTGCCGAAACATATGGATCCTCAGCAGCTAATTTAATTGCACAAGCCGTTTTTTGGCTTAATAATTGAAAAAAATATTTCACTTTCATGGATTCAAAAGAATTCGGAAAAAAATGTACATTCGTTAAATGATTTAATAAATTAGAATTTGTATGGGATTTATCGTGTTCCCATGTTAAAATTAAATCACTAAAAGAAACTATAATCGAATTATTTATATATATATTTTTATATGTTCATAAATGTGAAACTAATCTCTTAATTAAGTGTGGTCAATCAAAAATCGCATATTTTTTGTTAAAATAAAAAAAAGATTTATCCACAGTAAAATCAAAACTTTTGAATAATTTTTAATTTACTACATATTGATTGCAAGTAATTGTCCGTACATCAGCAACGTGTTACCATAATTCATTAAGCATGTTCGGAATAATTTCTAATAATTGTTAACACGAAATCCTATTTTCGGAAAAATAGAAAGCTATAAATTTACTCTACCGGTTTTGTGCATTTAAACTATCAAGAATAAATAATAAAGCATGTTTTGCCATCGAACGACTTCTACAGTCCAATCCTAAATCAACAAGACCTTCGATTAAATCTTGTTTTTTACTACACTATTTAAATTGCTGAATCGACATTTCATCGAATTTTATACCACATATCCGATCATCATCATTTATTTTATTTAAAAAATCATATAATTTTTGAAAACTAATTTTATTTGTACACGAGTTACGAATATATAAAGTATTTATATGGATATGATATCCAACACCGGGCCCGTCTAGGTGGCTGGAGTTATCGCTAACTTCGCGATGGAAGGTTAAGGTCGAGGGATTCTCTTAGTTGAGGGAAGTCCCTTATTATTTCAGGTATTGTGCGATCCGCGGGTCCATCACGAATGAGTGCATGATCACTCCACGAGAACCGCGGAGGCTAAGTTTCTCAAATTTTGGAATCATCCGCGGTTACTCCCGCGGTTCCCCGGTCCCACGGTCCATGTGCTGAGTCCACGGATTTCCCAGGCACTCGCCTATGGTGCGCGTTATCGGCCCGAAGGCATTAGGACTGGCGATCCGCGTTGACTCCAAGAAGAATTTTGCAGAATTCGCGCATTCAGCAAAATTCGGCATGTGAATCCTGGGACCTATTGTTATCGATGTTCCCGCGGGATCACGATATCCTCCAGAAAATGCCGACGTCGCCTTTCAGCGGATGCAGCTGCATGACGTACGTAACATTCGGATAAACTTCTAATTTTGAAATCCAGCTCCGATCAGTCGCTTCATGCGTTAAATTCAAACCGGTTGAACAAAATTTTGAGTAATACGAAGCTGAATGAAAATATATTTGTTTCGACAAATCTTCTTTATCATTCGTGTATCTTTTATTTTCATACAATTTTAATTTGATAGTCTTTGCAATCGGTTTAATTTCCTTACTATCGATAAATTTTTCTAAATCAAACACATCATTTCTTTTTAAAAATTTTTTTTGTAATCAACGATTTCTTCTCTCTCTAAAATTAATTTATGTTTCAATTCTTTAACTTTATTTTCTAAGTGTAAATTCGTAGTTTTTAATTTAAAAAGAAATCATTTACAGTTTTATGTACATGTTTTTTTTGTAAAGTTGATTAATACACCTTGAGAGGTTTCTTATAATTTTTTAAAACGCATTTATCTAAATTTCTACTTACTTTTTCGGTTTCTTGATTTCGATCAGCTGTGATCTCGCGTAACAATCCACGATTCTCTTCGTCACGTAGCTGAACTGATAGTTGTTGTTGGATTTTAATTGTAGATATTGTTGAAGAAGTTGATACAATTTCTTGTTCATCCACCTTTATTAATAAAATAAAATAAAATGATAAGTTCAACATTATCTAAATTTTAAAATAATTATATATACATTATTATATATTTTTATAATTATATAATTATATATATAATTATATTATAATTACAACATATAAAATTTATATAAAATATAATAATTATATATACCTGTTTTTGTAATATGTTTTGAGTTGAAGTTCAATGAATAGGATTTGAATTCAATTCTAAACGCATGTTTTTTCCTTGAAATAAATCTTCATTCTTAAAATGCTTGATACAAAGGCCAGCATGCCTTACCGATGTGCGTGTCCATGTTTTAAGTTTTTGATTACCTAAATGAAAAATTTATTTTTATAGAAGTGAATGATATGTACACGTTTATATTATACAACAATATATACACACACACACTCTCTCTCTGTCTCTCTTCTCCCTCTCATGTACTGATAGTCCCCTATTGACTGTATACTATTTTATAAAATATTTAAAAAATAAAATTATTTACCTGAGTTTTCTATCCATATTTGTTGACGCTCAACTGCTGCTGAAAATCTAAACAGTTTAACATTGTCTCTTGTGTTAAAACAATTTAAATATTGGCATTTATCATAAACACTAAGCTTCTTCATTTTTTAAATGTTTAAAAAAATATATAATAAAATGAGAAAAATAATAAAATTATATGAATAATTAAGAATGAGCGAACTTTATAAAACTTTTAATTTAAAAATTTAAAGCTTCCACCACTCATCGAAGCACAATTGAAAATGACGGGTTTGTTGTTGTTTAAATCACGGAGAACTATGAGCTAAACGTTTATGTTTATATAAAATTTAAAGGTCCTCGGAATTAATCGTCACTACTCTTTACAATGTAAAATTTAGATTCATACAAAACAATAACAAATCGAAATATCCAACGTAAGATAGTATTGGTTGTCTTAAATATCATTAGAGTAGCCGCGATCTTGAAAACAAAAACATAACGCTATATATATATAAAAACATACACAAATTACATATTGAAAAAAACTTAAAGGGACGGCTATTTCATATTTCCAAAACGCGAAGCAATAGTTGAAAGTTATTTAAAGCGACAATTATGTACGATGAATAAAAAACATAAATATTTATGTGAAAAAAATGTATAACAATATTTATTTCAAAACATACATGAATTGTACCTGATTATTTTTATTTATTAACGGTCAACTATTTCGTAAGGATAAAACCAAATTAATAGTGATGTGGATGAAATCTAAATGATATATAAAATATTATATACTTAAAATAGTCATGATATTCATATACAGATTATAAAAAGTGTCAGAATCCATGTCCGATATAATTTATTATTAAAATAATCGCGGAGGGCTCCAATACCTTTATACATATCTGCATTTTTTGAAACTGCACTTAACAAATTAAAGGATATTATATCTGACAATTTGTAATCGTTTTTTAGATTTTAATAACATTTTAAAATTATGATATAAGAAATAAAAAGATGCAGAAATCATGTACAGCGTTGTTTTTTTTAATATCGGTTAATAATAATTTTTCAATATCGGTTGGGTTTGTGATTCTTATAGACTTATAAATATACAAATTTTTTGAATTTGTATTTAAAAATTCAAATGTTTCAATTCCTGAAAAATTGCTAAAACTTTTTCTAAAACATAATAGATATAAAAATATTTGTCAACTTACTAATTGCATTTTTAAAATAGTATTTTTATCCATATATCATTGTATAAGAAGTAAAAAATTTAAACTATAACGCCTTGAGTATCCTGAGCATGAGAGAGAGAGAGAGAGAGAGAGAGAGAGAGAGAGAAAGATAGATAGATAGAGATAGAGAGAGTATGAAGCTGCAAGAATGGGTTGATACAGGTGAGAGCTTTTAAGAATGAGAGAGAAAAACTTGATGCGTGAATATGAGAGAGAGAGAGAGAGTAGGAGAGAGAGTGAGAGAGAGAGAGTGAGAGAGAGAGAGAGAAAGAAATCGTACGAGAATGAATGAATGGATTCGGGAATGAGAGCGAGAGAGATTGATATGCTATATATTGAGATTGACGAAGACAGAGAGGGTGCACGCACGAAAATGAGAGGCCATGAGAATGAGAGAGACAGACACAATATAGCTTGATAGATTGAGAGTGAGAAAGTAGGCGAGAGCTTGTAAGAGTGAGAAAGATAGACATGTCATTAAAATATGGTTCGAATATTAATTGTAAATAAAGTACTACAAAAAATTGTTATTAAATGAATATATAAATAGTGAAATAAATGGATGCTAATACATATACATGCATGTGTATTTATATTTTAAAAACCAATTAATCAGATAATAAGTTTTTTAATTTAATTTATTATTTGAAAAATAATAAAATACAAGTTTTAATAAAGTATTTTAAAAAATTACTCGTAAATTTAAATAAATAAATTTTACTTTTAAAAAAATAAGTGTTAAAGATAATTGTATTAGTTTTTAATAAAATTGGATGAGAAAAGAATAAAAGCGATATAAATAAGTAAATTTTATTTACAATTGTTCTCAATATTATACAAATGAATTATAATGTTAGAATTTGGTCGTAGTGAACCTAGCATAGCTATAAGCTTTCATTGTAGTCGTAAATACATGTACATAACGTTGCGTATGTGTTTGATTTGAAAAAGCTTCTTCTGCTCGGCCGATCGTCTTTCATTTTTACAAATTCGTATTTAATTTTCATCTCTGGTCATACGAAGAACCCCGCTATGCCTTTTCTTATCCCCACCATGCTTCCAATGGGCATATCCATGGGCATCCGTAAGAGGCAGCACCTTCTTGCCATCGAATTTTGTGGACACGCTTCCCTATGCTACCGCGCAATCTCCCAATTATTCTCTGATTATACTAATGTAAGCGTCGGCGTTTTGCGAAGCGAGCTGACAGGCGACAAGACCGTGTTTACCTGAAAATAGAAAATTTTATACAGCTGCGGCGCAGATGACCGACAGTCAAGTCTGTTTATGAAGGTGTTTTGTTCTCGATAATATTCAAATGTATGTTAAAAGAAAAAACAAAAATTTGATATGATTATAGAATTTTTAAATCTAGGTTCGAATATTCATTTGAAATTTATATCTGATATATGTATAAATGTACATACTTATTTTATTTATTTTATATTTATTTTATTTATACTTATATAAAAATTCATTTTTAAAAATAATTAATTCAAATAAATTTAATGCACAATAAGAAGAAATAACATATTAATATAATTATAAAAAAGACTTTGAATATTATGTTTCATTTAGTTTAGGCATTTTTAATCTAAGTGAATAATTGAAAATTTTGAAAACTATTTGGTAACTTTATATGTGGTTCATAAATTATTTACATAGGATATTACATAAGATTCTACAATCAAAATTTTCAATAGATTATCTCTAATACATCAACGATAGCTTTACTAAAGCTTTTTAATATACTACATTATGTTGTCCAATTGATTTATTGACCCTTAAAATAATTATAATTTTTCCTTGTATCTTTCTTGTGAATTTGAACTTTCAGTTTTAAATAATCATACCAATACTATGCAAGTATCTTATTCGAAGGAAATTTACAAAATATTTTTTGCAATTACAATATATGATTATATTCAATGTACTATAGCTTTAATAATAAGGAAATTTAAAACTTGTTCAATTTAATGAATTAACTTGCATATTTGTACTTACTGGCTGAAGAGTTTTCTTTTTTTTTGAAAATGCAATTTAGCTACTGAACTTCGATCTGCATCCATGTTTTGTTCCCCATGTAACAAGAAAGAACTTTTACTATGATGATGATAGATGTAATAACGTGTCGATTAGCTAGTAGTTATGCCATGCGCTTGTTCTAGTATAACCACGCTGATGTTCTCTATATAATGCTGATGATGGTACGGAACTTCGAATGCTGAGGGATTGTTGATATTGTTGTTATTGATACCAAACTTTGCTGTTAATGATCAGGCCTGTACTTGGAACTGGTGGATTGATGTCTTTGGCAGCCAATGCAAACTCGGTGCCTGAGCTCGAAGGCGGATGCACAACCGGCCTTAAGATAGACTCGAGCTCGCTGAAGAAGATTGTGGAGCATGAACTCCTAGACCCGAAAATTCTCTTTTAATTTTCTTTGATAAATAATTAATTAATTATGATCAGATAAAACTTGATCAGAAATGTAACCGCTATTAAAATTATTGTTACTGTAAATAAATCAAAAAGGAAACTTTAGAAATAATTAAATTTAGTTAACACTTATTTTAATTGAATATATACTTTTTTAAGCAAATAAAATTGCAGATACTTCGGGTTGAATGAAATCATATTTATTCAATATTTTTCAATAAATATAGTATTTGTTGTATACTAAACAAATTGAATAAAAAAATATATATTTTGGAATCTTTTTTTTTATTTTTCAATTTTTATATTCTTTCAAGCTTAATTAATATTGTTCTCTTTTGATTTTCATTTTATCAATAATGAGAATGTAAAAACGATTTTTCGGATACATAAATAAGTTAAATATTGAATTTCAAACAATAAAACATTTAACTATTTCAATTATATATAAAAAACAGTTCCTACCTGAAACGGATAATTCATACAAAAAATATACTCTATAGTTTTTATTTGACTGTGTTTGTATAAGTATGTAACCTGTGCCACAAAATTTCGAATCAGCCATGACACTCCCCCCACTCCGCGTACTGTAAATTGTATTATACCCCGTGATATTTTTTCATGTATTTATATTCTTATATATTTCTATTCATTTTATATTATATCATTTTGCATAGTGAAATTGTTTATTAACTTTAAGTATAATGTATTATTGGATCTAGCTAAATTGTTTATTAATTGTATTGTTTATTCATATACTTTTTTTTTAACTTCACCTAATGTATGTAATGCACCGATTACCTTTTTGCATGCAAATGTTTAATCTTTGATTAAAAATACTATTTTTAACTAGCTAAATAATTTGTCTCGATCATATAATAATTGTTCTCCCTCTAACATCCTTCACGATCCCGATTTGGTAAACGAATACGGACGAAGAATCATATCGTCACATATTAATAAATAAAGCATTAATCCAAATAAATTTTTATACATAAAATTGTATAAATTATGTTGTTACTGAACAGTAATCATTGTTTTAAGTAAAAAATTTTTATTAAAATCAAAACATACCTTATTGATTTCATTAATAATTTGTCCGTCAGAATACTTTAAAAAAAAAAAAAAATAATAAATAAATAAAAATAATTTGTAGTATATGATTTTGGTTCTTATTATTTAATTTTAATATAATTTTAAGTGAAGTTTAAATATTAATTAATTTAATAATACCGAATCACAGAATAATAAGCCCGATCCTGGATACAGTTCCGTGCGAGAGGCTTATCTTTCTTTACAATAATATATATAAATTATTTAAACATTTTTTAATTAAGTACGATAATAAACACCTTTTTTAAGTAAACTTGAATTACGATAATAAAATATAATAAGAATTGAATACTTCAATATTCGAAATAACTAACAATAAGTCAATTATATTTTAATAATTATCATTACAAACAATAACTAACTGTTTAAATCGATTATATATATATATATATAATAAGTGAATTAAAAAATATATTAATAATTATATTATTATATAAAAATGATATAAATAAATATCAGCAATCTTAGATGATTATAACAAATTAATTTTAAAATAATAACTAAATACACATACATAATTTGTCTAAAAAGTAATGGGATTTTTTTTTTTGAAGTCGCTGTTTGTTGTAGCGATTTTTGAGAGACCAGAATATGTGTGGGAGAGTTTTTCCTATTTCTTTTTTTTTTTTTTTTTTTTTATTTTTCGATCATAAAAGTGGTAGTATTTGCATTTACGCAAAGGATGTTTTTCAGTTTTGTCACACGGTGCGATGGACCGATAGTTGAAACAACTTTACTCAGTAAGAATTTATTTGCGGCTTGATAAAATTTTACTGTATAGCACTATTTCAATAGACGGTTCAACGAGTCATGTTATAAATATGAAAAACATCTTTTGCGCAAATGCAAATCTTAGCACTTTTAATGATCGAAATATAAAAAAAAAATGAGACAAATAGGAAAAACTCTCCCGCACATTTTCTGATCTCTCAGAAATCATTACGACAAATAGCGACTTCAAAAAAAAAAAACCCATTGCTTTTTGTATAGACCATACATGTACTAGGAAAAGGAAAATTAAATGAAACACAGTTATCATCAATGATATGATTATATCTAGAATATATCACTATATATACAATTTAATAACCAAAAAAACAAACATTATAATAATAATCATAATAATAATATTGTTATTATTGCTACATTATATAATAATAGAATTACTTATTAATCGTAGTGTAAGCACTAAAAATTTTCTTTCGCTTTCTTCATTTTTCTTTCACATAATGGGATTATAGACATTATGAAGCGTTTGGTTTAATGATTTTATATTATGTCTCTTTTTTTTTATTTCTTGCATTCCATGTATTTATTTTGTAATTAAACTTAATTTTATACAATCGATTACATACTCATGGTTTTCAAATTTAAATTTTATTTTGATGCTTTATATTTGACTCTTAATTCTGTAAATTAAAAATTTATATTTTAAATATATAAATCCAATATTACTGATTACTTAAATAAATATAGATTTTTTTATTTTATTTTTCTATATGCATTTATTTAAAATATTTGGAAATCCATGAGACTGTAGTCTTGCATATATGCTTGTTATAGTATTATGAAGAAATGTTACAAGTGCAGTATCCAAAACACCTTTTCTTTCTTTTCTTCATTGACATATCATATAATTGTTATTTTTCCCTCCATTCATTACTTTCAATATTTTTTATATAACTTACACGGCTAAATATGATTTACTTCATTTTCAAATATATATTGCCCTTATAATTATTGAATTATAATTTAGAGGCTGCAATTCTTGTAATGATGATATCCTGAATTCTTTTAAGTTGTGATATAATAATATTTCTTTATTTGTAATTTATAATTTTTATTAAAGATCGAATTAACGGTAATTTTGTTTTTTAAAGTTCTTCACAGAGTTATTTTATCAGTAATGTTGGGAACAGATTTTTTTTTACTTTTTTTCTACATTAAACGAAACTTTTTTTAAATTAATTATCTTAAATAAATGAACAAATAATCAATATTTTAATATATAAATTAATTATCATATTTATTAATTCTTTGCTGTATAGAATGTCTTATAGTATCGATTATTCTAAATATATTGATTAATATTTTTCAAGCAAAAACATATAAATACCCTTAAGTATTAAGAAGCTTTATTTTTTACTTTTTTCATTCATAAGTAATTTATTAATGCTTAAAAGTAAAGTGTTTAAAGTAATGGATATTGATTTAAATCAACATGTAAAAATAGTCAAGTCCACGTGTATTTTTTTTTTGTTTTTTTAATTTTTATTTTCATAATGGTGTTAACTGAAAGATTCAACTTTTGTTTTTTCCGTGTTTATTACTAGTTTCTTATACTATACACATTTTAATTTTTGGTTTTATCGATAACGATTCTGCTCAATATAATGCTTCTTAATTCGTTTAAAACTTTTGCAAGACTTATTCATTTAAAGTCAACGTAAATATAAACATAATTTTTGCATTTTTTCTACTATTATTTACAATCACTAAAAGAATGTAAGGAAATTATGAAATAATTTAACAAATGTTTTTCGTATGCATAAATAAACGAAAATGCATTTATACCTTGTAATTCATATAAGTTACAATTTTATATCATAAAGTTAATGTTTAGTTATAAAGTAATACGTAATACAAATATTAATATTAATTATAAAATATTAAGCTCAATAATAAAAAAAAAAATTGTATGTTTTAATTTTATAAGAAAATAACAAAAACATTAGTACAGAAATACAATTAGTATACAACGAAATAATAATGAGATTATTGTTAAAAAATTTGATAAATCCATTCAAAGATCGATTTTAGAAAACAATATTTATTCAAATAGCTGATGTATCGATCAATTGACTAATATTGGCCAATTCAATCCTTTATTGCATCGTAAAAATTGAAATTTTTTAAACGACGTATATTTTAAGTAAGCTCTTCTACTTTACATACATATGAATATAGCAATTAATCAACAATGTATTTATGCTCTTATTACATAAAAAGTATACAATGGAATATAAATATATGCAACAATATCTACTTTTCATCACCCGCACCGTCTTTTTTCCATTGAAGGACTAATTATTATAAAGAATAGAATTCTTATTCTTTGTCTTCATTCTGTACTCACAACACTTTTTTCATTAAATCGCCTTTAATACCTCCAAATTCATTTCTATAGCTTTCTTCTTTTAATCATACAATCACATTTAATTGCACGTTTCACAGCATACAATAATTTATAATTTTTTCTCTATTCCTCGCATATATCACAATCGTCCGCGCGTCGCGCGTGAAGCTCGAAACAAGACGTTACTCTTTTTTTAATATTAATCTCCTGAAACTTCTTTTTTATCTTATTAATTATATGATAGTAAATGAGACAATTTTAATAGGAATTGTATCCTTCATTTTTTAGATTTTAAAATATTGGAAGAGAAAATAGAAGACGATTTAGGGTTTACTTTTTGTTGATACAATGTACAGAATTTGTCCTTTTTATAACCTGAAGACAGTCGCTTTTATTGTTTTTGGTCTTTTAAAATGAAATGAATCAAAGATTAGATAAAAAATGAAATTATGTAAATGAAAAAAATTTAATATTAGTGATCAGTATAGTAAGATGAAATATATTGTATTTCATAATAAATAAATATTTTAACTTTTTCATTTCATCATACCTCTATTTTCATATGAGATATAATATGTTGTTTTATATCTAAATTAAGTAAGAGTGCAACTGACGGATGCTATAAGATATTTTAACATATTTGAAATTACAAAAAATAACTAAATTAGTATTTAATCAAAGAGTATTTAATACAATCAGAAATGCAATATATATTTAACATCTCTGACTTTATGAATAAATGTGTTATACATGTATACAATAGAAAGTTTTATTGAAAATGTAACATTGTGAAAATGATTAATTCTATATTTGAATCTATATTAACTTTAACGTTAAAGTTACAGGCAGAATAACGAAAAAAAATATTGCGTACAGCAAATTTTTTATTGAAAAATTCTTATAAAGTTTTTACATAGAAGAAATTATAATTTTTTTGTTAAAAATGAGGGTATTACTGTTAAAAAATGATTCTTTTATAATTCTCACTAGCTAAAGTCTGATATGTAGACTGATTTTGGATATGAATAACCTAATTTGTGTTTAATGCACATATGTCTGCAGATCGAATTAGAAATTATATATTTAATTATTTTTAAATACATTATCATTTATACAAGTTTTTGAAAAGGCATAAAAATTAATAATTGCATATAATGATTTTTTCAAATTATTGTATTTTACATTGATTAACTCTAAAATCATACCTTTATTACCTTAAATCGTATTTTTAAAAATAAATTTTATTATTCGACCATGCAGTTGCATTTAATCAAGATGTGTGAAAGATAAGTAAACCACAGATTTTTGTTTCTAAGTTTTCTAGCTTTAAAGCACTTTTCACCAGTCAGCCCATTTTTATCGAGACAAAGTAGTCTCATAAAGATTGAGTTAACATTCTTTGTTTCTAGTTGATTCGTTAACTAACTCTTTAAGTATTGGATTTTTCATTTATAGACTAGATTTGTCAAAAAAACTACTAGTTAATATATATGATAATAAATTGGATGAATACGCGAATCTTTTCTTTTATAAGCCTATGTCTTATTAAGTATGTTATATTTTATATTATTTGTAGATAGTTTTCTTTTTTACGCAATTTACTTATCTTCCTTACAACATTATTTATTATTATTATTACCACCATTACTATTATTATTATTTTTTTTTAATTATTTTTTTTACATAAATATTGCCAATAACAGACAATTTTACAAAATGTTATGTACCCTGAAATAATGTGCCTTGCTGCATCTCTATAAAGACTATATTTTAATTTTTTAAAAACATATATTCCTTTATTTATATTATTATCATCCAGACATATTAATTTAGTATTAATTATTCTATTTAACAAAATCAGCTTATACCCGTAGAGAGCAAATCAAGTCTAAATGATATATATGTTTACTTAATAGTTAAATATTATTTTTTGCAAAAAAATTATTATATTCTCTTGTATTTAATAAGATCAAAATTCATGAAAATCATATGTAATATCTTATTAATTTTTGTTTCGACCTTATATCATAAAGAAATAATTATGCACTTCACGTATTCTAAGATTAAACACTCGCTTAATAGCTATTAATAATGTTGCATACAACAACAAATGTTGCATAGTCTTTGACATTATGCTTCTTGCTTAAATCTTTTCTTTACAATTTGTGTAAATTAACCCCACATATTTGTTGTTTTTCTCATAGATCCCATTTTCTTTTTGATCTGATTATTTCAAACTCTTTCGTGTCACTCTTTCACATTAAAAAATTTAAGTTACACGTATTCATATTATTTTTTTTTTTTATTATAACCCTGTTTTCTTAAAGGCTTTATAATATAAGTTGCTTTTGTCCAAAATTACATGATAAAGTGCAACAAAAGAAGGTAACGAAGACGCATTACATTACAGAATCAGTTTCATCCAAAGTAATATTTTTTAATTCAATTTTGGGCTTTTACATAAAGGGTTGTTTAGTGTCGACAAAAATTTTATGTTTAAATTTTTCTTGAAACGCAATATATTATTTGCTAAAAATTCATTTTATTGTTTGTAAATTTTTATACATTCACCATTTATTCAATTTTGTTATTGAACAACGTAAACTGATTTCTTCAACTAATACCGATGAATAAATTTTTTACCAAAAATAAAATCTATCAGCTGTTGCGTGAATTCTAACAATTAACAAGAGAATAGTTGTTAATATGAAATATCTACTTATACGCATCTATAAAATCGATTACTCAAACTGACAATTTTAAACATATATTAAATCTCATTAACCTTTGATCGACAGAAAAGTGCAAAAATCAATTTATGGAAAGATATAATAATAAAATTTACAAAAAATAGTCACGATCTAGACAGGGGAATAAGTTTTAAATTCGTGAGGGATGACACGTGTCATTTTATGCCTCTACACTGAAGAGATAACTAAAACAGATGTATAGAAAAATAAGTACAAATATTATATCCATGCGTGTTTTCAACATTTTACATTATTTTATTCTTGGAATGAAATATATAAAATAATAGATAATAGATATGTATCATTACATTCATTTGAAATTCAAATAGTTATTTAATAATACTATCACGTTAATACTTTATTCCATTTTAATACACATAATATATTAAAAACACGCAAAATCACATAAAGGCTTGTTCATGATACTTATTCTTAATTTCAATATCTGTTTCTCTTTTATTTTATAGTGTATGAAGCTCTAGTATTCCTTGACTAGGTCTTCAAATTTTCACAGATTTCATTTATTATATCAACGATTATTAGCTTGTTAGATTGTTCTATTCATGCAACTCTTTGGAAGTTGCGTATTGATTTTTGACCCGCAAGGGTATCATTGACAGTACTCACTCGAATAAAAATAATACATTATATAAAATAATAATACAACAAAATTTTTATTAACAAATTTGAATTTATTGAAAAAATGATCATTTTTATACTTAATATAACATTTCGAACAAAATTTACTTTAATTCACACCTTAAAAATAAATAAAAATAATTTCAGAGGAAACAAAAAAAAAAAAAAAAAAATTTGTTTCGAGAGGCATTCTGCATCATTCAAAAGTCGTGCATATTATGAAGGATTCATTAAGTTAACATTTGCAAACTTTCATTGTAAAGTGCAATGTGATATATAACTTATAAAAGCTACATGTTATGAGCCACTTTTACGTTAAAAGTCATACATTTTTTTTCTATATATTAACATACCGTTACTTGGGGGATTATGTAAAGTTCATATTTTTATATACACAAACATTACAATAATGTGCCTAGGTAGTGGCAAATTAATTGTCATTTTATTATTTTTTTTTTTTGGCACGCTTTCACATATGACTTTTTGGCATATTTTTGTGCCATATAAGTCAATTTTTTTTATAATATGAATATTTGGCACATAGCATTTTTCATGCACTTTTGCTTCAGCAAGTTACCTTCCCCTAGTAACACGTACAAAAAATATGCTTCTAAAATTTTAGCGCTCGTCTTTTGAATTAGCAGAATTTGAGAACATATTCCCATAGATGGTATTAAATTACCATCGCAAACATAATATTCTGATGTTCCTAATCCAGTAATGTTACATACACATATTTTTCGACTTCATAATACATTTATTTATTATTAAATTTGAAAAAACAAGTGGCGAGCGCGATTAAATATCCTATAAAAACTAAGTTATATTTCTTAGCTGATTGCCTTGTATTATGGTTAATTTGGAAATCAGTGAGATCGATTGGCAGTCATTTTATTCTATTTAATCTGAATAACGACCGATCATCACCAAATTCGCACAGTAAGGTTAAGGCCCCTGCACTAATGGATTGCTCTACGCCATAACAGAATTTGCCGTCTTACGTCGATCATCGACAATTTACTTTTTTATTTTTCTTTGTCTCCTAATTCTTTTAACAAAGCCTTAATACAAAATAAAACTCACTATATTACTTATAACATATGAACAATTCTTTTCTTATTAATACAGTAATATCACTTTCGAAAGCTTTAAAATTTATTACGTATTTTTTAAAATCTAACAATAAAACAAATTTTTTAGTTAGAAACTAAGTAGTGACGCATTTGAAAAATTTGGCATTTCGAATTTGTAAATATTTATAGGTAAGAATTAAATTATTTCTAACAAAAACTGTAATATTAAGAATACTACAGACAATTGGCATCGTTAGATCAATGTCTAACGCGATTTCTTCTTTCTTAAAAATTGTCATTTCAATAATGATTTTTGCCTTATTTACCCTTATTTTTTATCAACGTACGGCAATTATTTCGCTATGGAAATACACGTATACCAATGTTAAAAGTACAAGAGATTCCTTATGAGATGTATATTGATGTTTTTTTAAAAGTTCACGTACTCATTTTTCAATATTATCACTGTAACTGTAAAATACACGCCTTATGAACGTGGAAGTATTCGAGTTTTCACACGAAAGATATAGGCATTAGAAAAAAATTAATTACCCAGTATCATTTACGTGACACTTGTAAGAATACGTCAAAAAATTGTAGAGTTTACACTGCGAAACGAAAATCTTAATCTTGTTTATTTCTTCAAATTAACAATTAAAGTTGAATATTAATGTCTGCAAGTATTTACTAATGGAAATTACATTTTACAGACAATTAGTAATATTTCTTTCATTAATGATTCCTTATACACTTTATTTTATATTAAATGGATTGGCCCAGTTATTGACTTAAATCTATAATAAAAGTTTCAAATTTTATAGTCTGTATAAAGTCTAAATGACTATTATGAATACAGTTGGAATCGTTAATAATTTTTAAAATAAAAATAGCAATATAATTGATTTTACACATACTTAATGTGCATAATACATATTAATCACTTTTTTATTAAAAAAAAAACAATACAAGCAGCATATTTTTTCGGGTAGACATGAGATTAAAAGTTACGAGAATTGCGCAAGTTTTGTAAAAATGCAATGAGTAATCTATGTACAATTCGATATAGCAAAAAAACATCAGATAAAATAAATTAATGATTTTTAAACATTTTCTTGTTATATATGTATGAAATTTCTTTTACAATTCCTGTAAAAAATATTTATTTTTTAAATTGCTGATACGAGTCTGTAATGATATCAAGAGTAAAGTTTTTATGAAATTATATTCATAAATAATTTCTAAAACATGATGAAATTTTTTATATTTACATGGAAAATCACAACAATTCATGCTGTATTATAACACTATTTAATAAATAAGATCTTTAAATTACCTATCAAATATATTATTTCTTTATTTGTCAACACGATTAGTTTTAATCTAACATAAAAATATTCATATAATTGTGTCCGTTAAAAATACATGTATAACGATTTTTAAATTATAGTATACAAATCGAAAAATAGACAGATATATTTGATTTTATAAAGATGTTTTAAGCTACTTGCACAATTCTACTTTCTATTACTAAATTTTTAAAAAATTCAGTAATAAAATTCATTGAATACGAGATTTAATGAATTTTTACTAATTAGTCATTCCAACTGTATCTAAATTAATTACGTGATAAGTATATTTACGTACGTAGACTATTAATAAATCAAATATTCACTTCGACAGCATTGATAGGACTTATAAATAATCGATATCTAATCCAAATAACCAGATTGGTAATTTGGATAATTGTGTGATAAATTCAACTTATTTGTGTATTACACGCCGATTGGCGTCCATAGTCAGATAATCACATTTAAAAGAAATATTTATGTAACAGCTAAACTATTTGTCGAATAATGTAGGAGAACATTAGTCACTATTTTTTATTTCATAGCAAGATACATAGAATATAATAATTGTAGCCTAATATTTTATGTGTCAACGGATATGTTTTAGAGGTTATCATATTGTTTTTATTACGATGATTTTTTGTTATATGCCTAAATTTGTTTATATCCTTGCATTAATATTTATAATGCATTTTATTTTTATTTAAGAAAGGACCTGAGTGAACTTTGAACTCATGAAAGAAAACTGATTTCTATTTTTTTTAACAATTTACTTTATTGTATCTATTTTTTTTTTTTTTTTTAATAAAATTATCTGTAGAATTAAATCAAAATATAGAATATATACGAAATCAGTATTTACAATTGTATATTTTACTACCAATTCTCCCAAAGTAAATTTTTACTAACAGTAACTTGCATGATTTAATCGTTTTTAAATAGTTTCGGGCCTTAATGTTTACAAACATAAGTATAAAAAACAATCGAGTTCTCTATAATTTAGTGAAAAATGATTTTCTAATTAAAAACTTTCACTCAGATCTTCCCTTAAGTACAAGTTTAAAATTGAAAACGTCTATTAACAATAATTAATATTGCTCGTTTTCTTAGCATAGTTCGGACATATAATACATTGAAGATATACATTAATATAATCGATGCAGGAATCTGGTCCATTCTGATGATGTGAAAGCAGAAAAAATTGTCTATTAAATTTATTTTTATTATTTAAAATTTTTTATATTTAAATAATTTAAGAAAATTTTCTTCTCGTCAATGCAGCGGTTAGTCCGCGAGCGAAAATTCCAAATTTTGATCAAGTATTATGAATTACAAAATATACTAACTTAAAGTACTTTCTATAATTAATTCCAAGTAAAAGAAACTTTCATAAATTATGAAAACTTGTAGTTATGTACCTTTAAATAAAAATTATCTTAAATAAAGGTTAACTAAAAATTATCTTGTAAACAGATAACTACGATTGAAATTAATATTACAATATTTAATTCAAAATGAATCGAACTGAAATAAACGACAAGATATTCAAATATGTAAAGTAAAATCGACTTTTCGCTCGAAGCCGCATCCTGAAATAAAATTTAAAATCTACATTATCCTTCCGCAATGCGTCATTAAAATGCCATCCTTAACTACGAATAAACTACAATCAATTCTAATCACAGCAATATTTATTGTTGATATACACAATCATACAGCATCTTTTACTGCGTTTATCTCTCATTAGATCTTTATCTTTTTTTGTTAAAAATTTACTTATTTTCTCTTTTTGCTGATAGAGGCTTATTTTTCTCTCTCCACTCGTTAAACCCGAACAATTTTCTTAATTAAAATTTTTAATAATTTGTCAATGAATTAACTTTCTCGATATACTTGTTTATTTGTCAAGAGCATATAAAATGAATATTCATGAGTAAATAGGATGAATAAATTATGCATATAATGAAATAAAGTAAAATAATCTATGATTCAATGATGATAATGAAATATAATAACTTTATTTATTTCAAATACACAAATTAAACAACTATCAGGTATTGATTAAAGAATTAAAAAATTATGGTATAATTTCGACAAATTTTTATTATTATAATATACTCTATTATTATTGTCATCAAAAACAATACAATTTTGAATGCCGAAATATTCCATAAAATCAAAATAAAGAAAAATAATAAAAATTAGAACCAAATAAATATTACGATTAATGGCAATATAATAAATTAAAATAATAAATTTCAGAGAAATCGCAATAGAATGAATGTAAAATTCATCGTCGAACTTTCAAATTTATCCGTGTAATGTAAGCGGATAATAGCTTTTTACAAAAAGGCACTTCGCGCAGATTGCGGTTTGTGTTAATTTAATAAATGAAGATGATTGTTCGATTTTTTTTCAATCATGAGGACTACATCGCAAAATAAATGAAAGAAAGAATAAATAAATAAATAAATAAATAATAAAGTAAGGTCGTAAATAACATAGAGTAAACAAAAATTTTCTTTTTATACCTCCGAATTACAATAATAATGAATACATATTTTTATTTATGTAAATCAATATAATTTTAAGCTATCGACATTAACAAATGAATTTATATTTATATAACTTTTAACGGTGCAGTTAATTAACAAATATACTACGACATTTGTAGCAACACTGAAAACGATACAAATAATTACATAGACAAAAGAAGTTAAATATTTTAAATGTAATTATAAAAATTGCAATTTAGTTACAAATTTATTTTTATTTATTTACAAAGTTAATTGATTTGTTGACGAGTACTATCACAAAATTTATAGATTAAAGATGAGGCAGTGATCAAAATAGTAATTTCATGCCAAACTCAAGCTCAAATTATTAAATTAAGTAATTGTAACTAATGTAACAGAAGCTCATAATTTATAAAATTAAAAAAAAATTATAACAATATATAATAATCAACACAATAATACCTCAAAAATAAATAATAATAATTAATTACTTAATAGTAAAAAAAAAAATTTTTTTTGTAAAAGTTAATATCATCAATTCTCGATCAGAATTATAATTATAAATCGTTTGAGCATCGATTAAATTGAAAGATTTTGAGTTTTCAATTGCATTTTGGTACGTGCCGAAATCGCATGATTTATTTATGAGCATTATTTTTACGTAAATTTGAGTTTATAAATAAAACTGTAATTTTATGTTAACGAAAAATATTGCATTTAATTTTCTTGATGTAAAACTTCAACGTCTTTATCATTCGGGCATTAATTATGTATTATATGTGGAAACATTGATTGTATACGAACAGTTGTATTAAAAATGAGATGTTAAAACATAAGTTAATGAATCAATGAGAAATTAGACCTTTATTTCAAAAATTAAAAATAATTTGTGATAAGATATAAAGATTAATAATATAAATATGGGAAGAAATGATGCGCGGGTCTCGAGGGAGGAGAATTCCGGCCTCTTAATTTTACCTTCGTCACTAATACTTTAACTTAGTTAATTTCATCCTTTTTATCATACAATATATATTATATGTATTATATATATATATATGTATACATACATATGTATATTGTATGATAAAAAGGATGAAATTAACTAAGTTAAAGTATATATATATAATATATATATTATATAAAATATATTTATATATATATATATATATTTATTTATTTTCTATGTTATATTTTTTTATTATTTCTGATTCCATCTTTATTTTTTTATGACATAAAAAATCACTTATTTTCTAACGTTCTAAAATTCGCCTTATACTCCGTTCCGATTAGATTTTAATATTTAAAAAAAATTTATTGCTTAACTTTGTTTCTAGTTTTTTCATTTAATAACAGACGACAAATCGAAATGTGCATAATTGGTGTGTAATTAATTAATCTCATTGAGATTTTACTAGAAAAATTTACCCTTCGATTTCTGGCTTAGAGTTCTTTTTAAAATCCTCTAACAACGCAATTTATAAAAAAAATTAAAAGATTTATATTATTATTTTTATTTTTGTTTCAAATACTCGCTCATATAAAGTTTATTTTAATGACAATCTGACAACGTTATTTTTTATAAATACGCCTAAGCTAATTACTACATGATACCATTAATTTTATTTAGTTGTCAAATCACAAAAATTGGTTTTTCCATATTAAATCGAATCACATTTTTCTAATAATAAATAAAATAAATAAATGTTTTAATTATTCTATTAATAATAATAAGTAAAAGAAAAAATAAAAACTATTAAAAATTTAACTTTGACTGAAGAGATGTGTACTAGCGTAACAGTATATTTTTTTATTCACATCTCTCAAGATATGAATATAAAATATTAACAATCGATATTGAAAAAGTACTTTTGCAGGTAATAAGATAATTAATCAACTCTGAATATCAATGTAAATTTTCCTTTGCATGCAGATTAAATTACATATTAATTTTTTCTTAAAAAAAAAAAAAAAACCATGTCTGCACCTTTCGCAATTTGCTTCTTTTCATTTATTTGTATTCTTTATTAAATATAAAAATGAAAACTAATGTATCTTTGGCTTGTTCCCTTTACCAATTGACGGCAGCCTGAGGCCACAACGTACTTGTTTTCTTTTTTTTCTTTTTTTTTTTTTTTAAATTTTTTATTTATTTCATTATTTCATCGTAAATGTTTTGTACAGTTTTGTACACTGAAGTGTGCATAATAATCCCCTCTATAACTAACTACATTTATAGCTTTCGACGGCAATAACATTCTATTATGAATAAGGTTCAACCAGTCCTATCGCTATTCCATTTTTCTTTATTTTTTATTTGCACTTTTTTGTATGAGTATGTGTATCATGCGCGTATATATTTATTCGAGTATGCATACAACGGATGAATATTTTTCTTTCATCACTATGAAAAAATTTCTTTTTTTCTGATGTTATAATACTAAAAAAAAACGTATTAATCTCGAGTGATTTGAACACATTTCATGAGTCCCTGTTGTCCTTTAGGATTCTTGTAGTTCACTTGTGTCTATAATAATGTTAGTCTTTTTATGATTTGTCGAAACCTTCACAAATGCTATTTTACAATCTTGGTATACGCGCATTTTGTTCAAGACTTCCACGAACCTTCAGATGACAACAGATAAATAAAAGTCACGCTCGTTTTTTCCGTCTTATTATATTCATTATCATTATTATAATTATCACCCACATCATTACAATTATTTCTCATGTCTTAGAAGGAACCATTGGGATCCTCAGTTGGGGTAAGGGTGGGGAGGCGCATGTGCACTACAAGTGATGGCCACCCATAAGTATTTCGCCATCTAGTATCGATCGTCAGTTATTACAAGCAAACGTTTGTAAGTACGTTGATGACGACATTCTTACTTAGAAGACCCGAATTCCCTTAGTGAATCGACGACTTGACGATGTGATTAGGCGTGATGTACTGAAATGCCGGTATGGCCATGCCACCAGTCTCGAGTGATATCCTATAAACAAAGGAGAAAAGTATGAACTGGCAGAATTGAAAACATTTTTTTTATATTCTTTCAATTAATTTAATAATTTTTTTTGTTTTTGAAATCGACCATATCAGCAATCGTTTATAAATCGATACAATTTACGTTTATTTCTAAATTAATTCTAAACACACTTTCATTATTATCATTAAATAATTAAATTTTTCTGTCGATTTTTAATTATTTCCGCAATAAATAAGAATTTATCCTTTTTTTAAAAAAATTAATGTTTGTATATTTAATTTTTGAAGCGTAGCAAAAAGAAATTGTGAAAATTGTTTCTTCAGTATTAAAGTATTAAAAATATCATAATCGTATATTATTCAAGTTATTTCATACTAAATTGAGCACTAAATTGTAAAAAGTTATTTTAATATTTTAATTTTTATAAAATTTAATTTTATTTAAAATATTAAAAAATATTCATTTATCATTCATTACTAGGGGCAATAAAGATCTTTTATAATATTTCAACTTTTATAATCGTGTTACAATTTCATTTTACTCTTAAAAATAAATTTCAACCTACTCTTTAAAATAGTACTGCTCATTTTTCAAAAAATAAAAAATAGTTACATTTATATTAAAGTAAATTCTTTGCGTATAAAAATAGTACTGAATAATACGAGAATTAGTATGTGCATGTTTTAATATTTAAGCATCACTAAATTAATCATTAATCGATCAAAAAATTGATAGTATAAAGTAAATTATTAATAACATAAGTATGCATTGTGCATTGGATTCAAATAAAAAATGGCTACTCTTATATAATAGATAGTTAAATATATGTTTACAATATTGGATACCAAACATCAAAAGTTAAATTATATATCAAAATAGTAAAATACGAAATGGGTTTATTATTTATATGTAACCATAAGTTTCCATCAGTTACAAAATGAAATAATTGTCAATATTCAATTGATTCACAAATTCTATAAATGAATGATTTAGAAATCATGTTATAAAAGAATTTAAAAATGAGCCAAAATAGCAATGTAATGGCAAATAAATTTATATTTTTTTATGAAAAATATAAGCTATAACATTATTTTTAATTGAATTCGATTGCTGACACAGATACATTTCGAAAAAGAGAATTTTGATCTTTTATCGTGTGTTTCAAAACTGTAATTATCATTGTTTACATTTTTTTATACATATCTATAAAAATATTATAAAATAAAATGTTCATATTTTCCTATTTAAATAATTACTTATGTTATAAATTACTTTAAAATAAACTTTAAAACAAAAGTTTTATTTAATAAAATTATAAAAAAAAAAAAAAATAAACCAAAACAGGTGTAAAGTACTAGATACTGACAATACAATTATAATAATTCTCTTTATCGAAAAAAATCACAATTATTGCTTAAGAAAAAAGACGTTTTCCATTTATTAAGATGGCCATAATATACTGAGAGTAATTTGAATTTTTCATTTTAAACTGCGCTCATAAGTAATATTAATATTTATAACCAAAATATAAAAAAATCAAAGATAAAACCAAGTAAAAAATATTTAATGAAGTATTTTGTTATAAAAACGCTTAAAGTGACAGTGCATTTATTATATAAATTAGGATAAACTGTCTCTTTTTTCTTACAAATGATATTTATTTTTTCCACGTTCATGACAAAGTTTTGATCTGCTTAATACAAAACAGACAGACGGCTTTGTCAAAGAAAAAATATGGTTGAACGGGATCAGTAGATTAAGAGGAGTAAAGAGGAACGGATGGTGCTTACCGAAGACGGGCAGGAGCCTGGGTCAAGTTGGTTGGATGGATACATCTTCTCTTTTTTTCTTTTTTTCTTTCTTACTTTGTGCCCCCTTCTCTTTTTTTAACATCTCATTGAACGTATTTCTCCATCTCATCTCATTTGATTTTTTTTATACACTCGATGGATTTAATTAATATTCAAAATAATTTAATATTTCTAAATCTACTTATCTATCTAGATTTTATGTACAAAATTTATTAAATATGTCACATACTCTAAATTATTCATAAAAACGCGAGGTTAATTTGTCATTTTTTCATTTCATTAAATGAGCAAATTTTTTAAAACGGGGTGTTGAATACGATTTATTATAGTTCATTTGTTGATAAAATGTTAAATCTTATTCTAATTTTCTAAAATACCTACATTTATGTAAAAAAATAAATCTTAGTAATAATTAAAGTACGAACAGTAAAAGTTTCATAAAATAACTTGTATCTTTTTCATTCAATCGCTGATATAAAATTATATAAATTTTCTACATAAAACAATTTTATTTATTTAACAAAAAAAAAGCTTTTAAAATGAAAGGTAACTATTTATCAATCATTCCATCAAGTAGCTCAGTGCCATAGATAAAAATCTATATAGCTTTTAATACTAAAGCAAAATGAAATAAATAAACTAAATTATAAAATATTAAAATATTAAATAGAGGAATATCATACAATATGATTAAAAATAAATAAAAAGTACTGAATAATACAGTTTTGCTTATGGAGCAGGCCAGAATAGATGTTACAATATTACATTTTTCTCGTATTAAACACGCCTAGCTTTTTATTCAATAAGATGATACAAAGTAGCCAATCAATAGCTAAGCACATAGTCGACGTTAATTAATATCCAATGAAAATTTCGCACGATTTTTTCACATATTAATGTTTTTCTCAACACTATTTTGCGCTTATCTCTCTCTCTCTCTCTCTCTCCCTTTTTCCTTCATTCATTCATTTTTTAATTTTTTTTTTCTTTTTTCAAATATATATCACGTACTCTACATTCAATAACACACATGTTCATAAATTGTTGAAAGTCTTTTCGATTACTCTTATGTTCACATACCCGTTATAAAAAAAGAGTTTGTTTTCTTTTATTGTCTTGATAATAGAAGAAAGCGTAAAAAGCAATAATGCGATTCGCCAATAATGCGAACAAAATACCACAAACATAAGTAATAAGATACAATGTTACTGTACCGAAAATATTTCATTGATTACCACTGTAACATTTATTGTATAATAATTCATAAAAATCTTAAATGTATAAGAAAGCAAAAATTGAATATAATTTTTATTATCTACACCCGTCATGTGGACTCAATAATTAAGTTAAAAAGACACTCGATTTATGAAGTTCACAGATTTTTTTACCGAGTTATTGTTTTCCATTTTCTATTTACTCAATTAAATAAAATTGAAAAAAAAAGAAAAAATAGAAAAGGTCGAGGAATGTTGCCACGCTTATCTGATTTCATTCGTTCTTCATTTATTTTTTGTCTGTTTGTCCTTACATAAACGCAAAAAATATCTGTACAATCAAAAAAGCATAGCAAAGATGAACAAAATATAATGCTGCTCGGGCGTTGAACTCACGAATAATGCAAATATGGGCTTTTTAACTCTAATCTTACAAGATTATTGATAAAGTTATAATGCTAGAATACATACGGATATGTATGTATGAATAAATACGCGCGATATGTATTTACTTGTACATAAATATACATGTAAACATAATTTGTGGACATATATAATAAGCGTGCGCGCTCGCGCACACGCATTAGTATATACCCACTCGAATAAGAATTCACGCGTATGGAAACATACATGTACATAGTCATACATAGAATTATTATGTAGTATTGTAATAATTAATCTAAGTATCAGAATGTCTTCTAATATTAAGAGACTAAGCTCTGTCTTTGCGTAACTGAATTTTATTTTAATTAATCTTTTATTTTATTCAGTTTTTTCATACATCAAGCTCCTTGCATCATTTTTCTTCTTTCTTTTTTAGTTTCTCTCACATTCATCCATAACAGATACATGATTATGACTTTTGGTTATGTGATTAAACGGAAGTATATAATTAAAGATTTTCTAAAATCTTCGGGTACACACACTATTTAAACCAGATTTTCCCCTCCTTATTTTGTTTGTTATACATTTTATTCAAACATTCAATGCATTCCTATTCACACAATTATAATTATGACACGTACACTTGCAGCAACAAAGAAAGAAGAAAAAATTATTTATTTTTTATCACAAAAAGGAAAAAGAAAATGTATTTAAAAAAGATTACATTTTAGTACAATTGGATAAATGGCTACACGCTAGAAAAAAAACTTGATTGAAGTCGCTGATCTTGCAAATATAAATTCGCGACTACGCATTTCTGAAGATGCTTACAATGCTTACAAACCTTGTGTAATGTATTTGTGGAGTATAAAAAAACATTAATCAGTGAGAAGCCGCGCTGCATACAAATTAGTACACTTTTTTCATATTTGTAATTTTTTTCAGTATTATTATTATTATCATATATAATTATCAAAAAAAAAAAAAAAAATTATATAAATAACAATGTTGGTTAAAATAACACATGCAGCTACTCACAAATTTACACTTCTTTCTTTGTTTAGGAAAGTGTAGTTCGGTCGGTGTCTCTATTAAACATTCTTAAATATTTGTGAAAAAAAGTTTTTCTTTACATTTGTAAAATAATACGCAATTGTTACATTTTTACTTGAAAGAAAAATTCGAAAAGCACATATTATCAAATTGCGTGATATCAGTATTAGCTCTGTATTGAAATGCGAGATGGTGATTTATGGTTTCTACACTATTTTTTAATTTTGTCAATAAAAACTGTTTTTTTGGCACTAATCACGTGTACGCAATTTTTAGCATTTCAAGCTAAATTGCAAGCACGTATATAAATAAAGATAATATTCCTACTCTTTGAAAAAAACATTAAAAAATTATTAGTAAATATTTACACATTTAATTTGATTAAATGTGACGATTAATTTAAACATTACTTAGTTCAAAAAATATATCAAATCTAGTATTTACTCATGTAAAATATTTGTAAGCTGCAATTCGTATAAACCAAAGTTGGATGCCTACTATAATAACTTGAAAAAAAATCAGTTTCATTCCAACCCATAAATATTCGCGTTCACCATTCGCAGCTCGATAACTGAGCGACCACAAATAATACAATAATAAATTAATGTAAATAGTTATATAAAATAAAAAAATGTATATTAAAAAAGTCGTAGGGATTGGGGGAAAATATAATAAAGATAATAAAAAAAAAAAAATCGAAAAAAAACCCGTCACTCGAGAATTGAGACACCGATGTGGTTGCCAGTGCTACCAACACCACACGCTGTCACAAGATGCAGGTTCGTCATTCAGTATGGATTATACTTGGCGCGTTCAGACTTAAACTTGCCGCTGTCGATTGGTCCAGGACCGCTGGGACTCCTGAGCCTTGGGGTGAATGCCTTGTGGGAGCGATGGACGCCCGTTGTCTGGACCGGGAGCGCGGTCGCCGCAGCGCCTGCAGCGCCCCCTAGCAATTCCGTCAAACCACCCAGGGCAGTTAGACTCGAGAGGGCGTTGAGGGCGCCAGGCTTACTCAGCAGCTGGGCCAGTGGGATGGCGCTGGCCAAAGGAGAGGCAGTGGTACTAGTGGTAGAGGGGGAAGTAGCACTGGCCCCGGATGCCCCGGGAGTTGTGCCGCTGCCAGGGGTTTGGGTATTTTGGGCCTCTAGGTTAGCTTTCTGCAGTTCGACACTGAGGAACAAGACAACAAATAACGTCAAAGGTTTAGGATTATTCGAGGATTAAGTATGTAAATTGTCGATGTATTTTGTACCTCCTTTTTAAAAACCTTAAAAACTCTTACAATTGCAAATCAAATATTTGAAAAATTCTTTGTACTTGAGCCGCATATTTGATGGATCCGGTTGTTACATCATCGTATTGGGAATAATGTTAAAAGTTACTGCTTGAATTCGATTCATCTAAGAATGTGTAGTCGAGTCAAGTATTTAAGGAAAATGTAATTTGGAAATTTACTCTATGATTTGCTTATTAATTATTCGATAAATTAGATTTTAAATTCAATAATTATTAAAAACAAATTCAATTGACAAATGTATTTTAAAACGTGAATTATTTTTTAAAAATCAACACTTCATAGGTAAGTATTAAGTATATATTTTTTACTATAAACTTTATTGTACTACCATTTCCAGAATATAAAAAGTATAATTATCTTAATTACAAAAATTTACTATCAAAGACGGTAGTATTTTACTTATAAGTTCTAAAAATACTTGTTTTACAATTGTAAGAGTTACAACAATTTATCTTTATTAAAGATGATCGAAATGATATTAAGAAATTTTTGCGTAATAGTGGTTTGTCTTTTTTTTCTTTTTAAATTATGTTTAACTTTTTTGTATTATTAAAGATAAGATTAAAGCAAGAATATGTAGTTAAATGGTGAGAATTATAATGATAGAAGAATAAGGAATAGCTTGAAAAAAAATTGTAGTATAGATAAATTAGGCTAACCCAAAATGACACGATATTTATTTTATATAAATTAAATAAATAATGAAAATACATATACATCAGTAGACTAAAAATGATCACTAGATATGTAAACTTTGGACATTATGGGTCGGCCATAAAGGAAAAATAGATAATTTTATCAAATAAAAGCAAAATAGTGCAAAAGTTAAAGCATTTTCACAAAGAATTAAGTAATTAGCATAAAGTTATATAGATGAAAAGAAATATTAAAAAATAAAATTTTTCATTTTTAGGTAAATAAAATGCAATAAAATTCTGTGCATTGAAAGTAAAGTTATTTGCATTCCTTGTAAATTTGTTTAAACCACAAAAATTATCATTTAATATTATGAAAAACACTTTTGATCGAATTAAAATACTAATAGCAAATTTATGCAAATATCAATATTATGTTCATATTATAATATAAAGCTCATTAATAAAAATAATAAACAGTTGTGTATATTAATTTATTATTGACTACAAAGCTTTGAAAGTTATGTTAAAATGTGTATATACATACGTAACAAATAAAAAAAACATGAATTTTTTCTTTTAGGTGTATTTTTATTGAGAAATTCCTCATACAAATAAATGAATTGTCGGTAAAATAAAACTGAAAGACATACTATACGACGGTTTAAAATATCATAATATTGTTAAACGTATTCTCAAAAAAAAAAGAAGCAGAAATATGGTTCTTCGTATTTCCGTAAATGAAAACTTCAAAAAGACATTAACTATTTACTATAATGAAATAGAAAGAAACAGACAAATGTACGACTTTTACGGAAGAAATACAAAGTTGGTTCGGAATGAGTGGTAATAGTTTCTCAAATTATCCGAATGAGATTTTTATATTTTTAAATTTTATTTTAAATGTAACCACCAACTCCCTGCTTCCTTGATTAGAAAAAAAAAATGAAAAAAAAATAATTAAAATAAAATAAATAAACCGCGATCTGCACTTTACTGATTGGACGTGTATGCTTCATTGTAAAAGAAAGTAAAATAAATGAAGTAATGTAAATTCTACCTTAAATGCAAGTGGTTAGTGTATTTGTTGGGAATAGAAATAGAATCACGTTTCAACAGGAAAAAGTGCAGCTCGCACGAAATAGTGCAATGTAGGGGCTTCAGAGATTGGATAATAAAATACGCTAAAAATTATGGTAAATAGAAAATATTGAAGGGGAGGAATAATGACGTTGTTTTGATTTGCCTGGTGGTATATGCATTTTTAAAGTGAATGATATATCTGGAATAAAATATATATAAATATATATGTATACATTATCTTTATATACATATATACTTATACTAGATTACAATTAAAATGCGATGGACGTGCTCATGATTGATGATGTCTTTGATATGTGTTATATTTATTTCGGAATTGCGGATGGAGAGTTTTTTTTGCAACGCGTTTACAACCATTTTATCTAAAGATATAATTATTGTTTGAGAATAATAAATGTCATTTATGCAGCAATATTACATAAGGATAATAAAGAATTAAAGTCATTCTTGGTCATTTTGGTCCACACTTAATTTTTGTATAATACAAATTTATTTTTTGATACATAAGAAACAAATTGTTAAATTTAAAGCGAAATTATTTTATGACATGCGCAAATAATAATAATAATAATAATAATATTAAATTTTTTAAAAAATGAAATAAAAATGACTGAATATGTTTTATTATGTCAAAAAAATTTATTATTAATAATTAAAATTGATTGAATTATATATATTATTTTATACTATTAAAATTCCAATATTTATAAATTATTAAAAAATATTAATTTAATATAAATTATTTAAAATGGTTTTTGCGTGAATTAAGATAATTTTATTTTACTATGTAGCAACTTTAAATACATAACTCAACTTACAACCCGACAAACTTTATAAGAAAGTTCAATAAAATAATTCAGTACCTTAATTATTTACTATAATATGAATAAACAAGAACAAAAATAAATTAAAAAATTTCCAAGAAACTTTTAATAAACGATTATATGACATAAGCCAGTATAAATGATGTTATAAAACAAAAAATAATAAAAATGTGTTAATGCAGAGAGGCTTCTGCTGTTGTATAGATACATAAAGCAGAAATCATTTCTTTCAATCGCGTACATATTAACAGTATATTATAATTTTATTAATATTATTTTGTTTTATGATTTGTGAATTTATTTTGTATATTTTATATATAAATATTTGTATAAATTAATATTATATCTTTGTTTTATTTTAATGTGAATAAAAGATAACAAACAGAAGCCTCTAGGAAAAAAAAGTTTTATTTTAATTTTCATATCCATCAACGGAGAAAAAAAAAATTGATAGATCAAATATCTTACTCACTTCATTAAATCAAAACCACAAACATTAGTATTTTTCTAAATTTGAGAATTGTAGAAAAAATTTTAAATTTTGTATCAGGATATATGAAAACAAGAATAAAAATTTTTTAAAGTAAAACAAAATTGTCTCCGAGTACAGTCCTAGGAAAGGAAGTATGCTCTGCCAAGGACTAATAAGGATCTTCGTCCTCAATGAATGATACTATCCTATGGAAACAGGAACACAGAAATTTTATAATCGGAAATAACGGTAGTATGAATTCAATAAGCTGTGGAGGTAAAATAAAATTATATTAAGTCGAAAATATAATATTGTGATGAAAAATATTGTAAAGTAAAAGATCAGCTTAAATTAGTGTCATAAAATGATAATTTATTTTAACACTACGTATACTCAGTGATATATTTAAATAAATAATTATAATTCTATATAATTTCCACTAAAAAGTAAAAAAAAATATTTTTCGTTAAAATATATATAAAATAATAAATAATTTGTCGTTATTTCCGATTTGGACTATTTATACCAATTTTATGAAATAAGAGGAACAGTGCCGGGCCCGTCGATTAGGATAATAAAAAAAATGTTATTTCAAGTGTGGACAGTTCAATCTGCAGGATTCTCAAGGTATTATTTGTTTGTCTGGACCTGGAAATATACAGGACCTGGAAATAAAGGAATTAAAGAATTTTCGACGATCTTGCTACTTGCTGGTGCTGTTTCTTCATATATTTATCCCTGCTTGGGTGCTGTAGGTAAGTACAGATGCTTATTGTCGATGTTGTGTTACACAATCTTACAACCTATTAGGGTAAAACTAGCACATTTCTTTTTGTTTTTACACACATGCTAATTCATATCTTCATTATAACATACCCTTTCTTTCCATTGTGGCAATTGATTTTGTTACGTAACGTCTTCATACAACTATTTAACATCACTCTAATGATATTTATATTTAATTTGTCAAATTAATTGTCTCTAAGCATACTCGCAACGATGGCCATGGTAATGGATTTAATTTTGAAGGAAAAAAGTAAAATATACGTTTATGATATACAGATATTTATTTACCATTGATGTCTTTTTTCTATTCTTGGGTATTTTATTTAATTTAAAATTGATTACCCTGTTCAAATTTGTATATTCAGAGCTCATAGGATTAATACGAACAATAGTAAAAATAAGAATAAGAATATGAATCTTCATAAATGAACCAATCCGTTATTGGTTTAATTGTAGATCATATACAAATAAATAATAATAATTGGATTCTCTAATTACTTCTTAGTTTACGAAAAATATTTTTAAAATTTAAGAGTTTGTATTGATGCATGTAAATATTTGCTTTTTAATTGTTTGTAATAATAACAAATGTGCATAATAATAATAGAAATAAAGTTAGCATCGTTGCGAGAAAGCAAATGTAAATTAAATACCTTTTTAATAAAATAAATAAGATTGATTTAATGATAATAAAAAAAAAAAAAAAAAATTATTCATCTTGTTTTTTATATATTGTACAATATTTTTTATATATTCACGCATTTGCAAGAAAGTAATTGCTAATGATTTTTTTACTTGTATTATCCGCAACAAGGATATTTTATGTTAATGTTTTACTCAGCCCCGTATACTGATACACATACAATTGCACATATATAAATATATATGCATACACACTACAAAATGTACATAAATATATATCAGTAAATAATTTTATGTTTCGATGCGTACATGTGCAAGCACGTTTATGTGAGTACGTTTGATTGAGGTTTTAAATTGTGTACATGTTTGCAATATTGCGTACGTGTGTGGATATGTGCGCGCGCGCCCTCTTGTGTATGTACATGGATTGATGCAGTTTTCCATAGAATATGTAGTAACGATTTTGGGTAAAATATCATGCCAACATTCACGAAAATCAGTCACTCCAAATTTGAAAACGAATCAAAAATTGTACCAGATAAAAAAAAGAATTGTTCACATTATGATTAAATCTGATGATGGTGGACTCACCTCATATTGATGAGGTACTGAGCTAGTGCTACCGAATCTGGATTTCCAGTGATGGTGATGGTACGATCCGTTGGCCCACCTTCACGCTCCTCACAATTACTGATGCGGATCATGGCTCCTGAAATCTGACGGATTTCGGCGATTTTAGTACCACCCTTACCAATGATGCATCCAATCAACTCGTTCGGCACCGTCATTTCATGTGTCTGGTTGTTCGCGGCTGGTTGTTGTCGATTAGTGTTGTTGGTACGTAACTGACTTCCAGCCAGTGCTGCCAATGCTAGGCCGTCAGGTCAAAGAAAAAATGTCAGATTAATTATCTATTGCTTGGCTTGATCATATAGTGTAACTATGCGAATAATAAACTTTGGAAATATTATCGAGGTGCTTGCTACGTTTTGCCATTTGTGGAATGAATTTTAATAATAAATTAGAGTGAAAACCAGTTGTAAGTTAATGTATTTTAGGAAAAAATAGTATGTTCTAAATATTGATTTAATATATTTTTAAAGTTGAAGAAGCTATAATTATCATTCATTTAAAAATATTTATGGAAAATTGAAAAAATTTACAGAATTGATATATTTAAATACAATTAAATACAGTAAGACAATGAATAAATATTATTTGTTAGATCAACCATTTAAAATATGTTCTTAAAGAACATTCCAAAATTACTTAATTTAATCGATATGAAACTTGTTGATTTTAAGTTATAAAAATTGTTTGTCATTTATTTGTTATTCTTTGTTTAATGACATGTATTTTTGAAACTACTAATGATATTATTTTATATTTCTATTATGATAAATTATAATTTTGAACCGTCTTATTCGTGCTAATTGCTCAACCATTCATATTTTCTGAATCATTCTCTCTATACTAATCCTCTTTTTAACTTAAAAAAAATAGAAAATCTAAAAAGGTTCTGTAAGTGCAGTGTTTAGTCGTAGGAAATTACATCACTCGTGGACGGAAATTACCTGCTGGGTTGAGACCTCCTGTATTTGCCGGGGCTGCCAATCCTCCCAAGCCTAAAGCTGCTAATCCGGCTAATGGACTACTACCGAGTTTACCCATCTGTAACAGCGATCAAAGCCAATAGGGACGAGTTGAATACTCATTGATAAAACAAAATTTACGAGAAATGTTGATTTTTTGCTTGGATTGAATTCATTGTGGGGAATTCTTGTTGTGTTTTGGAGCGTTTCAGGTGGGACACATTAAATGCATAATGATAGCTTATAGACACGAATACATCAAGGCAGTTATGCCAATGTCATTTGCAGTCTCTCTCTCTCTCTCTCTCTCTCTCTCTCTCTCTCTCTCGCTCTCTATATTTTTCAATACGATCTCACAAGGTAAATATATCATAAGTAAATAATGAATAAGAGAATAACACTTAAACACGTATGTGCACTCATGCTTTTATGTGAATAATTTGTGACACAACTTATATGAAGTATCACACTTTATTGGCATGAATTTTCTTTTTTCGATTTTCTAGTTTTAATCTTTATTTTCTATTTTCTATTTCTGAGCAAATCTAAAAACTGATCAAATCGAACACTATAGGAAGAAAAAAAAATTAGAAGTAAGTGTTTCAAAATAAAATTAAAAAATAAAAACTGAAATAATGAAGAAGTATTATCGTGTGTTGTAATATATAAAAATAACTTTGAAAATTGCTACAAAAAAATTGAAGCACTGCCCATAAATTTAATTTTATTATAACAAAAAAAATAATTTCTAATAATGTAAATAAATTATTGTAAAAATTAAAGTTGTAATTTTTATTTTTTTTTAATTTAACTTTTTTTGCATATATTTTTATAAACAATAAAAATGTAAATAATAATCTTTTATAATAATAAAATTTTTTAGTCTTTCAATGTTTTCAAAATTAAATATACGCTCTCCTTCCTCGGTTGAAATTAGAAAATTTTCAGATTTTAAAATATGAATATTTTTTACATATTAATTAAATAAACTATATAATTATAAAACTTGCTTACGTTAAAATTTTACAATCAACCAAAAAACGTGAATATTGCAAACGAATTTTATGAATGAAATCTAAGAATTTAACAAGAAATGAATTAGGAAAACCTCGTTTTTATTTACGTACTTAAAAAAAAACTAAATCAAATTTAACATTTTCAACTTTTAACATTTTTGATGTTTTCTTTTCTAAATTAATGATTAATTACTTACTAACACTCACTGGAAAATAATATAAAAATATAAAGAATAACATTAAAAATAATTTTTTTTCAAATTTAAAGCAACAAATTAGACTAAAATACATTAAAAATTCAGATTTCAAAATATAAATACTTTAACTTTTTATACATCAAAAATAGTAAATGTACTTTGAACAAAATAATTATTTTCTAAATTATACAATATAATGATAATATTGATAACAACAATTATAAAAATAATAATAATAATAATAATCATGAAGATGACGATGATAATAATCAACAAATATAGATTGATACAAAAATGTGTTGTATGTAATTTTATAGTACAGAATAATAATTTATTTCGAAAGAAAGATTTTATATTATAAATTATGGTAAAATATTTAAAAATTAAAAATTATAATGACTTATAAGAAATATTAAAATAAAATAGTAAAAATATATATTATTATTCAGGGGCAGCCCACCCTCGCGCAAACTCCTCGTAATGCATATAATAAATACAAAGCGAGCCAAAATTCTTTTTAGGGTTATATATTATAACTAGGGTAAAATTGATTTTTATTAATAATATTAAAATGGAAATGAAGGTTAAATTTAAAAAAAAAATAGAGAGAGAGAAATATATATGAACAATGATATCAAATGTAAAAAATTGTAGTACAGGTATCTGAGATCCACTAAAGAATAATAAATAAACATATTTTAAAAAAGCAAAAACTAAAAAACAAATTAAATAAAAAAAAATAAATGGGCTAAGGGTTAAAAAAGGAAAACCTTTTTTATTTCATTTATATTAAAATTCAACTCTATATATATTCAACATATATAGAGTAAATTATATATGCATTTATTGTAGATAATTATGTGACACAAGGGATCACATGTTTATGTACCCTCTAATATTTATCAAATATATCTATTATTAGAAACTTAAGTTTAAAAAATAATGTATATAAGCAAAAAAAAGCATAAAACACATACACTGTTATAATTCAGAATTAAAATTACACTCGGAAATATAATGAATAAGCATGTAGAATAACCTAAATTTAACTTTTCTTGTGCTAGACATGCATTTTTATCTATACATTTGCAATGTATTTTGTAACGATATCAATAATTATCTAATAAATTGCCATTATTATTTTTATTAACATTTAAATTTTATACAACCAACCACTTTCATCATGTCTTCATGATCAGTGAACACTTTACACTATTATTAAAAACTTTTATAACATTACAAAGTTTGAGTATAAAAAAAAATTTGAACAATTTTTATCTAGAAATAACAATAGTTCTTATATATATATATATATATATTTTACAAAGTGCATAATAAAAAATAAGTCTATTATTCATATAGGCTTGATATTTTTCTTTTTCTAATTATTTAAAATTTAAATCGAAAATCGTTGGGTTGAGTTTTGTATAATTATTATGATGAAAATCCACCATAACAATGTCTAATAACAACTTAAAAAAAAAGAAAATTCTTTAGTTATAACACTAAATTTCAGTTTAAAGAAAATGAAATCTCTCCGAGAATCAGTAAAAAGTTAGAAAAATATCTCAGGTGACTAACATAAAATACAAGCAAAGTAAAAAAACTATTTTAGTGTTACATTTTCCTATTTTCAATTATGTACTATCATCAGTTACAATGTTTAAAAAAAATAAAATACTGAGTAATATAGTGTTAACAAAGATACATACTCATTAGAAAAGCAATCGTTATATATTAATACTACATAAAATCGATTTAAGCTATTAATATCACTATTAAGGTTTTTATGGTCTTATTGAAACATTAGTAAGATAATTTATAATTCGGTAAAAATAAACAGTTCGGCGATAATTTTGATTGCAAAGGTAATAATTCATCGCAAGCTCATAAAAAAAATAAAGATATAAAATATATAAATATCAAGAAGAGACGCCAGGGTATTTCATTTTGTGAAAAAAATAAAGAAATAAGTTGGGTGGGTACTCTCAACCAGAGATAAAAAATAAAAGTAAATTTTTCAGAGCGCGACAATTTCTAATCGATTATACATCTTAATAATTCAAACTATGGATGCAGAGAAGCAAATAAGAAACATAGACATGACATAATTCTTCTTAAAATTCAAGTATTGTCTAGACGAGATAAAGAAATAAATAAATAAGACCATGGAAATGAGATTTGTAAATCAAAGACCATGGAGGCGTTTTCTTCACTAGTAGCGATTCGTTTATTTGATTTTTTTTTTATCTGTGATTAATGTAAATTTACTTAGTAATTTTTTCCACAATTAATTATTATGAATATACTTTTTACTTATATAAATTTTATGTTCCAAGTATCATAGGAATAATAATTCCAGTTGTTACGACCATATTACTGAAAAATAACTCCTTATAATTTAAAAAAAGCGCGTGTTTGAATCCGACGGCTCTTATTAGCTTATTTACCGTGCTTTTTCTTACTCACTTTATTCTTTTTCGCTGTTTCTCACTCTTCTAAATATGAATTCGTTTTATTTCGCGTCTAGTCAAATTTACATCACGGACTTCATTTAAATTTCATTTATATAATTACGTAAATTGTGAATACTGCGATGGTAAAAATTGTGAGGTCAGCTCCGATATACATCTAAACCGTACAAGCATTTAAACAGATAATGATGCGACTCACCATGTGTATAGAGGAACACACGCGTGAATGATTTCATTTGAAAATAAATGGAATACATAATATAGATCAAATTAGAAATAAAACTACTAAAAATAATAAAGAGTTATTTTATATATTTTTTATTAAAACTTCTGAAATTATAGTGTGCAAATCAGGGCAATTTTTACTAATGTAAGATTTTTAGTTTCAATATTCAGCGAGCTGTTTTTTTTGGTACGTAATGATTTCTAAAATACAAACGTACGTACTTATAATAAAAATTTAGCTAAACATCATTTTATTTATATTTTGCCGATAAATGCGATAGACACAGCATACGGCTTCTAAGACAGACAATTCTAGAAAAAACATTGGAAAAAGAAAATTTTTCATTTTGTAATACTCGTTCAAGCGTAAATTGATTTAGTTCTATTAACAAATTACTCCGTTTATTTCTCGATTAATTCCATTAATTATCATAATAAATTAAGTTAATTTTTGTTAAATAAATTACCAAACTGTTTAGATTGTAAAAAATACTGTGTTAAAGTGTATTATTTCAATTACTACTAATTATCAAATTTGACTTCGCGTTTGATAAAATTTTCTTCTTTTTACCAACGGAATCAAAACTTCAGAAAATAATAAAAGTAGAATTTGATTTTTTATTTTACACCATTGGTAAACTTATAATAAATAAGCTAAACAATTAACATTATCAAAGTGACTTTTTTAATTTATTAGCCACTCGACATTCTTAAGACATTTTTTAGTACTTATCTTAAGCATTCGTTTATCAATATTTTAGGTTTCATTAATTATACATAAAATTCAAATAGGAATTGTGTAATTTGAGGAAAAATAGATATACAAATTATATGAACTAAAAATAAAAGAAAATAAAGAGCAATTTACTTTCAGTTCCAAGACGAGCAATTTACCATAATTTATGCAAAGAAAAGTTGCTCTTGCGAGTTCAAAAAAAGCATCATTAATTAGCAAAACATATTCTGTGTGTAAATTGCACTTTATAATACAAACTTTTTTTATTCGCCCCCCACACACAATGTTTTTTGGCATAATAATTTATTTTTTTAATCATTTGAAAATAACTAATAGTAAATTGATTTGTTGAAAGTTCAAAGATCAGTAAATCTATAACTTCATTTTATCTCAAATTGAGTTTTTTCGCTTAAATCAATATAAGTGAGTAAAAACTGAATTTTATATAAAATTTCCTTTTTTACAAAAAAAAGTTACAATATCATAATCATTAACAAAAAGAAAAGTTTAGATATTTCTAAAAGTATATGAAATTTTTTATGTTAAATATCATGCTTTTGTTGATACAGATTTATGACAAAATAATAATATGTAATAATAGTCAGTCAATAAAAAGACCTCGACAAGCGAAAACTTTTATGATCACTAATCGTTTCAAATGAAAATGAATTTCCAGAGAGACAGGCATTTTTTAAAATTAGTAGTAAAAAAAAAAATAGATTATCATATTAAACAAACGAATGAATAAATTTTTAATACTAAAAGTAGAAAATTCTACGAATTATTATCGAACAGTTATAATTAACAAATAATATTATAAATCGCGTTAATGCTCTCTAAAAAATTTAAAAATTTGTAATTTTCAAAGTTATAAAGTTTTAATTAGTATTAAATAAATGATAATAAAATATAAATACATTTACATATACATTAGATGTACAATACTAGATTTTGTTTTTGAATATTTATTAAACTATAGAAAAACAAAGAACATTTTCACTTACATTTTTTTTATGTTTTACTCAAAATTTATATTAATATGATTATAAGTAAAATAATTAGGATATTAATGGCGCGATAATTACTAGTTGTATAGTAAACGAACACTGGAATAACCAGAGTTTCAGATCAACTTGCAGTAGGATGCGAAACAATTTTAAGAAAATCTAGAATAAATTATGAACAACTTTTTAATTTAGTTTTATTATTTGAATGTAATAACAATAACAAATTAAATGAAATACTAGAAAATACTTAGTCATTATTTTAACATTAATTTTATTAAAAATAAATTATTTTTAGTATTATTAATTTGTATGATAGTAAATTAAATGAATTACATCAAAATATAATTTTAAAAAAACCAAATCTCTTGCAGTATAGTAAACATATTTCTAAATTTATCATTAGTTTATTATTTTCACGAAAAATATCTGTGAATAATAATTTAAAAATAAAAAAAATCATCTTTGTATAAATTAAAATTTTAAAATGTACAGAGATTAAATATTGCAATTTTACGGTACACATTTTATGTATCAATGTTATTCTCTATTTTTCTAAAAAAAAATTTTATAACCACTTGATATTTCTAAATATAAGTTTTCTTTAATAATTAATTTTATTCACAAATACTAACTTTTAATTTATTCCAGATTTTAAATTATGTACTATTTTGTTTTCAAGATAAATTGATTTTTGTTTCATTTATTTATATTTCAGGTATCCAAAAGTATCAGAAACCATCGGTTTAACTGCATTTTATAAATTAAAATTTTTTTTTCATGTTCTCTTACATAAAAGAAATAAAAGAATGCAAATGAGACTTATATGCGTGTTCAAAAAGGTAATTATGTTATTAAATATAAATGTATATTTACGTATGAAAACTGCAAAAAATGCATGATTTCAATCATTTGGTCACATTTTCATAAAAAAGTGTGCAAAACCAAAGCAAGAACAAAAAGATCCTTAATGTCCGACGCTTATATAAATTATTCGTTTCTAATTAAAAATTTTGATGAAGCTAAATTTTCTTATATTAATTCACAGATGAGAATTATTTTTATGAAAGTAATGTTACTTATTTCAATAATACTGATTTGATTTTTTCACAGAATAATAAGTATTTTTAAATAAATAGATTTATTTTCAATAAAATTTAAATTATTTTTACAATGAGGTATCCTTGTGTTTTTAAATTTGTAGATATAGCTGATGTAGATAAGTATTTGCAATAGAATATTACAATAATGTAATTATTTCTTCTTAGTTTTGAAGTTTCTGTTAGTAAGCAAAATAATAAAAATATAATTTCAGATAATATTGGATTATTTAAACAAAAAAACGTAATAATAAAACTACAACTGAATAGAGGTGTATAAAGACTTTTGTAGGAAGATTTAATAAGTAATATATATTGTGAATTATTCATTTATTTTTATATTTTCGATCGATAACACTATGATCCGAGTTCACGTAATTAAATTAAATCCAATATTTAATTCATTCCAATCAATAAAATTAATTCAAAAATTCTTGTAATTATCAGTTATCTTTTTATTATAAATTTTTAGTCGTTATTAAATAAATATTAATAACATTGTGTATGAAAAAAACAGAGGTTTTAATCAAACAAATTAAGATCGTATTAAAAAATAATAAAATAATTTTATAACTTATTTTATTGATTATTAATCTATATCTATATATATTATATATAAAAATTATATATATAAATTAAAACTGAATCAAAAACTCAATAAATAATTTAAATAATTGTAAAATGTTTTTATTGTTGAAAATGACAATATACTACAATAGAATATAGCAGTTAACGTATTAAAATGTTAATGTACTAAATGAATTAAATTGTTAGACTTTATAGTAGATTACTATTTTATTATGTCTTTAAATTATAATTTTTTTTTTATTTAAACTTTTATAGCACAATAAAATTGTGTAAATTAAAATGACTTTATATAACAAATAGTTTAAAAATTATATATTAAATATTCATTAAATCTATATTGAATGAAAAATTAGTTTGTTGCAACAGATAATAAAGTAGTGGTCAACTTTGAATCGCACGGCATTCGCTAATTTTAAACAATTATTGGTAAATAATATATTTAAAAGATTAAAACTATCAGAACAAACAACATTTAGAAATAAATACAAAAAATAGATAACACAACAAATATTTATAGATTAAAAATTGAAAAGTAAAAACAACAAAAGGAAATACGTATAAAATCTATTCAGGTTCTTTATTTTTTTACAAAAATAAGAAGCAAGTTTGTTTAGAATAATGAAAAATTTGGTTAGTAATTATATTTAAATAGAACCTAAGTCGAAAACAATATATATAAACAAATATAGTCCAGATACTAGTTACATATTAAAACACTGGGGAATACTTAGAACGATATCAGCGTTATTGTGTAACGACGATCATGTTTATTGTTTAAAACAACTTATATTTTTTATTTACTTCCCTAATGTCAAATAATTGAGAATTAATCTTAATGATTATGAAATATGAATATGTTGGATAATTTATTAAATGGTTTATTAAAAAAATATTCAAAGAAAGCATAGTTTTATTTGAATAAATGATATTTTCTTTTATTTTCATACTATTTTGGTATATAACTATATTTCATAATCATTAGATATAAGAGCAACAACATCAGAATCTATAGAAAACATTAAGTAGTACGTCACTGTCCATGATCAACTTAACAAAGATGCCAATCTTCACACAATATAATCTTATATTGAACTTAGAATTTAAAACCATAATCATTGAACATGTTAATGACTCGTATTTGTTGAATTGAATAGAAATATAGAGATTCGATTATTTATAAAAATATGGCATCTTTATACAAGAGTCATTGATGTAAAAACAGACGTAGTGCAACAGAACTGGACCAGGATGCATCCTTTTTAGTAGTGGTGTTGTCTAGGTAGTATAACTTGGTTCGCGGGATTCTGGTGTAGACAGTAGTTCTGGTTCGGGGCTAGGCACTGGGGTATCAGTGGGTCTGGACTTGGGGTCTCGGAGTCACGAAAAACAAAAGACTTACAGCGTCTGCCACGAGGTGTGCGGGCGGGAGGGCTGCCTGCAAGTGTCCACTCTTCAGCAGGGGGTCGGCGAGGCCTGCCACGCTGGCGTGTAGGGAACTCGGGTGTAAGGGATGGTGATGAGGATTGGCGAGGTGAGCGGGCAATAAAGGATGATGTCCGTGTGGTGAAGCTGCGAAGGGTGAAGAGGGATGGGCCGCGAAGGGTGAGGTTTGTAGAGTTTGGCCGTTGAGCGAGGGTGGGTGGGGGGCTGTCCCGGCAGCGGGGGCAGCGGGCATAGGCATTACTGTACTTACGTCCGAGTGGGCGGGCACCGCGTAATTACCCTGGATGGTGAAGGTTTGCCCACCAGCCAGGATCAGTGGCCCACCAACTTGGGGTTTGGGGCGATAAGGGATCGTGGCACCTTTGGGAGGGGACTGAAACAGAAAATAGAAAAAACGATGATGCGCCCATGAAAAACGAGCGTATCCATGCATGTTAACAAAAAAATGATTGAATTTCATTGGATGTTCGCAGTCATAGGTAGTTTCTAAATAAGGGACAGTGGGCTACAGTGGGCAGGCAGTACACAATGGACAAGTTTATTTTCAAATTTTACGCAGTTTAATTATCATACGTATAAAATAATGTAATTATGTGAGAGGGATAATTATACTTTATATACTAATTTAAAATTTCAACGACTTTACTACTATCTGGTACCTACCAATAGTGTACTCGATTACCCATGTAGCCCATTCTCCACATATGCATCTAAATATAAAAAGTATCTTTTTTTAAAAAAGTACTACTTATGCCATAAACATATATAAATTGGAATTTTAAAGAAATATTACTAATCATGTAGTAATTCTTGATTATAAATGAAATATTAAAAATATTTATATTTTCATCTGATTAAAAAGAAAAATTATATTTTATAAGTAAAAGCTAAATAATACTCATAAATTTGAATTGCTTTTCTTTACAATATTCATTAAAAAAGATACTTGGGTTCGCTATTTGTGATATTTCATTATTTTTCTTCAAAATACATTTACTTTACCTTTCATTGAACAAATATGAAAATGAACGATTATAATAATTTAAAAACCAATAAACTTAGAAAACCAAAAATTAGTTTACATCAATTTCCGAAACTTTTCGTAAAAAAATGTTTTTTTCCAAAATGTTAATCGATTTCAAATATTAAGAAAAAATTGATAAGAAAACAAAGTTTTCGATAATCATTATTTATTATGTTATTGTATTAATTTTGAAAAAATTCTACGTATAATAAATTAATAGTATAATCTTTCCCCATCCAATAAAATTCAATATAATATAAATATATTTTTTAAAAATATTTATACTTTATAAATTACTTTATTTAAACCAATTGATTCATAAAAAAAAGTATTTAGAAAAAATTCCAACAATTAATAATACTTTTATTTAAATAATTTAAAGAATGACCATTATAGAAGTAATTAATTTAGCTAGTGATAAATTTTATCAAAATAGATTTAAATTACTCTAAGATATTGAGCCTTAAAAAAGCCAATTTAAATAATATGAATTGAATTTTAGTATGTGAACTATCGTAAAATTTAAATACAATATATTTATTTATTTCAGCATAAAGTTATTTATAATTTAAAATTTGTTTTCCAATTGAAAGTATTTTATCTTTTGTATAGAATTTGATCATTTATTTGTATGTATTGTTTATATAACAACGTATCCAAATTTTGAAAAGCAAAAAGATTGTTGAAAAAAGAAGAGGCACCAGCATCATTTTCTCAATATTTTTCCAATTCACGTCTCAAAAATATTACACCAATCCTATATTAAAGCGACCAATATACCTCTAGCATGACGCAGCATATATGATATATGCACTGCGTGATAGCCTCGCTGGTGCCAGATATGGTGACGGCACGCTCAGTCGAGTTAGGCAGCATCTCGGAGGCCACCTGAATTGAAGCCCCCGTCACTTCCCGGATTTCCTTGATCTTGGAGCCACCCTTCCCAATAAGCGAGCCGCACTGGGAAGCGGGGACAATCAATCTCAAGGTAATGGGAGGCCTAGGAACACCACCACCACCAGCACCTCCGCCACCTTGACTGTCGTGAAATTGCGAGCACCACTCCTCGAACTTCTTGCAGATGAGTGTGAATGCCTTGAAGATCGAATTTGTCGGCCCGGTAACCGTCACTATTCGCTCAGGGCACGATCCGTCGGAGATGTTGATCTTAGCACCCGACTGCGGATGTACAGTATCGTTAAATTAAGTTATCTCATCACTGCGATTATCAGTACATTCTAGAGTTTTAATAGAACAACTAATACTGTATATCAATTAACATTCGCAGAGCCAAGTTTACAATAATAATAATGATTTTTATTTGAATAAAGCGAATTTGTATTGCAAATTCAAGATATCTACTGATTTTTATTATTTAAAATACCACATAACAATAATTTGTTATACAATTGTTCGCATAAAAACACTTCCGCAGGTCAGGGATGTACATGCTGTCAGAAAAGTAATGCCTTTTTATTATTTTTGAAGCTACTATTTATTGCAGCAATTTCAGAGAAGTTAAAAAATGTACGAGAAGTTTTTTTTCTATTTGTACCTTTTTTTCAATCATTAGGAGCGACAAAATTTTATTCCGCACAAAGCGTGTCTTTCAATCTTGTAACACGGCGCGATGAAGCAACAGTTGGAACAACTTTATGTGGTAATTTTTTTTTGCAAATTGTTAAAATACTCTTGAGACGTTTAGATCTTATGAAAGTTTTTAAACATAAAATTACATAAGATTTTCAATAACATCACCAATTATCCCCACCTTCTCCACCCAAAAACAGCCCGAATCTATTCTAACGTCTTAAGTGTGCAAATTAAAATTTTGAGTTAAAACAGTCGTTTAAATATCAAGGTGATTTATGTTACCCTTCATTTATCAAAATATGCATACAGTTACCTTTAAAAACTTTTTTAACATTTGTAAGTCTCTACAGTGTTTTCACCAAGCCACAACCAAATTTTTAAAGATAAATCTGTTCCAACAATCGCGCCGTGTTACAAAACTGATAAATATCCTTTGTTGAAAGATAAATTTTGTTACTTCTAATCATTGAAAAAAACTCCCCTTCATATTTTTTTATCTCTCCGGAATCGCTATGACAAATGGTGGCTTCAACAATAATAAAAAGGCATTACTTTCCGGATACACCATCATGTATATCGAAACGTTCATTAAATGAAAGAAAAATACCATATCGAGTAACGTTTAATTACAAAATTAACTTAAAATACTTCTATGAAATGTTAGGAAGATTTAATATAATATAATATTAAACTTAAATGTTCTGCTCAAATTAAATTAAATTAAATGCTCAAGTTAAAATGTTGAAATAAATGAGATACAAATAATATAAGTTCGATTACTTTAGTTTTAATTTAAAAAAAAAAAAAAAAATTAACTAATCATTAATAGTATAAGAAATAAAGAAAAATGAGACCTTATATTAAAAAAAATATTTAAATTTTTTTTATATAAATTGATATTTTAATTGCCGTGAACAATTAATAATAAGATTAATTACTTTACATTCATACATATTTAATATGAAATAAAAAACATATTTTATATTTTTTATCGTTTGTCATTAAAACAAACGTTAAAATGTTTAGACACAATATATTTGACATATATTGTCACATAACCTAACAACGTGATTTTACTGTACAAAAATGACACACTTACTTCAACTAAACTTTATTTTCCCTCATTTATTTTAAAACATTCTAAATCACTTAGATTTAATTATTTATTTTACTTCTATTTTATTTATTTATATATATTGATCATTTCAACCCAAGAGCAAAATCGTAAAATTGCAAAATATATGAATTCTAAATAAACATACGTTTTTAAGAACCTACAAATAAATGATTTATATATATACGAACATTTATCAATTATTTTTTAATTAATTCCTATACTAAATTGCAAAACAAAAAAATTAACAAATACATTCACAACAAAGTTTATAAGCAATAAATACAACAATTAATATTTCATGGATTTTTTACGTTGTAATTATAATCCTAAAAAAAAATTATTATTTTAATGATTCAATAATATAGTTATAATAACTAAAATAATTTTTTTGTTATTTTTCACGTAAGCTTACACTATATTTGAAAACATGAAGTTCAGGAATATTTCATATTCAAATATTGTTGTTAAATATGCATAAAATAATACCTATCAATAAAATATTTCACGACTTTCGGTTTTAATGCTCAAAATGCCAATCAAATTTTAAATATTTTATTTGATATTTTTACGTTAAATAGAAGTGAGTAAAAAAATTTTTCATGTACAAAATAACTATAAATTATTAGAATATTTTATAATCATTATTATTTTTAAAATTAAAAAAAAATAATTTATTAAAATAAATATTAAACGCATTATTTAATTAAAGTGTTGCTTTTTAATATATTTAATTACACCTTGAAAAAAGGCATTTTTACTAATTTTATTAGTTAATTAAAATAGTTATAATGTTAAAAAGATAAAATAACATTAAAAGAAAAAAATATATTTGATATATAAAAAAAAACAATTATCGCACAACATGATAGCTACAATTTTTGAAGCAACCAGAGGCATAACTATAATTTGAAAATTATATACTAGATTCATCTATTCTTTGAATACGCTAAAGAAAAAAATTAATAAATAAAATAATATTTAAAGTTTTTATATTCATATCATGTTAGTCAAATGAAATTTACTTCTAAAATATTAATTTTTATATTTTTTAAAACAAAATATATTTACATTCATAAATTATATACATAAATAGAAATGGACAAATATTTATAATTTTTATATCTTTTTCCGATTAAATAATAACTTTATAAATATAAAAATAATTATTCATTAATAAGTATTGGAATAACTTTTAATCCAGAATAAATAAAATATATGAAATTTTTAATAGAATACGCATAAAATCAATTATCAATAACAAAAAAAACTTTATTTTTTAATATGTGATAGAAATAAAATATAAAATTAAAAAATCTAAAAGTAATATTTATAACAATATTTCAATAATTATTCTTAGTTAACGTATCTTATTAATAAATCTTTTATATATAATATATTCTATCAACTCCTTAAATTATAATGATTACGATGACAATAATTGTAATACATATCATTTTAATAATTATACATAAATACATATTATAATAATGGTAATGATATTACATAAGTTATTATAAAAAATAAAATTACCTCTTCACGGAACCTCTTCACAATTTCTCCCTTTTTGCCGATAATACTGCCTACCTCCTGAAAGTAAAAAAGATATAAATTGTTTTATTAAACTAAACTTATTTTTTTAATTAGAAGAAAAATTATATATAAAAAAAAATTGAACTTTGTTTGGATGTACGGATATGAATTTTTAATTAATATTCTCTATTTTTAGTCTTTTTTTCTACAATTTACTATTTTCTTCTTTTTTTTTCTTTGATTGCTACATTAATATTAAAAGTCATAAATTCGATATCATATTTTATCTTATAAATACATTTCATTTCTACCTAGTTGAGTTATTTATTTGTTATACATTATTCTGTATGATAGGCTTCTTCTAAACTTTGTATTTAACGATATTTCTTTATCAAAGTCATAATTGTAGATTACTTAAATTAAATAAATATCGTGTAATTATAAAACAGAAATATTCAATATACTATTAAAAAAAGTAGAGAACTTTTATTCTTTTATTTAATTTAATATAATGTTTACGAATATAAATTAGTTTAAAAACTACCACAAAAAATTCATCATTGAATACCAATATATACTCGTACATTCAGAAAGAAATTATATTTATATATATGTGTATTTTGTAAACAATACGAATAATATTGATTCTAAACAATTTTGTTATTATTCTTGAAATTGTTGTACATTTCCAGTCGTAGATTAGCTGAAAGTTTTTTTTATTTTATAACTATTTACAAACATATTAAAATATTGTAAAATAGGTATATCGCAATAATTAATATGGATAAATAAATAATATGATGTCAAAGAAAAAGTGTCCTATGCAATTTTTAAATTGCAGAAAAAATATTTCACGCTGAATATTCTCTGTAACAAACAAAACCTTTTAATGATCCGATGTATCAAAGATATTCGATCGCAAAATTTAATTCAGTTTAGAACCTCATGACTTAGAATGTTTTATCTATATATTTTTTAGAATATTATTTAAATATATTTTATCCATCGATTAACATATTAACATTCATTTTTGTAACGTATCAATTAAAAGATAATTAAAAGTAATAGACTAAAGAAGATTCGATAAATTCTAGCTTATCATTTTATCCCTTATTGGTTTATAAATTTTACAAAACTAATTTTATATCTTAAGTTTAAATGTATATTATTATTTATATCATTATTCTAAAATATCTTTCTATCATATACTTCTGAATTATTATTATTATTATTAACAGTTATGTATTTTTAAATCGTCTCTTGTTTTCAAAATATTCATTAATTTAATAAATAGAATATTATAATCTATACTTAAAGCTTAATAGCAAAAATTCATGGAAAAATTATATTAATATAGTAAGCGTGTAATATGATTCTGAAAAATCAATAAATTATGACCAACATAACATCAAAAACTTGATTGATGATTAAAAAATATCAATTTTGTCCTAAATTTTTAATTTAAATAATGATTGTTATCCAATTTAATAGTTAGTTACAATTATAATAGATATTATCACATGTAATTGAAATACATAGCAACATTTATTTCAAATTCATTATTATGAATATTAATACTTACAGTAAATTGATTGAAAATAAAAAAAATTGAACGATATGATTTACTAATAATTAATATCCATTAGTTTCCGAATTTAAAATATTTATATTTTAAAAAAATTATAAATTTTTATATTAAATTATTTATATTATAAAATTATTTATATTTTAATTTGAAATTTATATATTTAATTACTTAAAAGATGCGGTGAATCATTAACAAAGTGAAACTTGTTTTAAAAATTCATAATTCTATAATTTATATCATAAATCAAATATCAATGTGAAGATATTGCTATTTTATTCTCATAATGATTAAATACATAAGTAAAAATATATTCGTGTAACTGAAATAAAAAAATATGAACAAACATAATAAAATTTATTTTTTGTGGTGGTGACAAACAAGCATATTTGATCAACGCATAATCAATATATTTTAATATAATCTGCAACCAAAAATTTGTATGTACAGTAGATTAAAATATTAAAGAAAAATGTTGATAGTATAATAGTGAGTTTTACAATGAACATAAAATTAAAATAATTAGTAGCCACATATGTTTATGAATTCATTTTTGGATAAAATTATTAATTATTGAAGAATAAAAATTTCGTGTGTTATATTTTAACAACAATGATATGGTAATATTATTCAAAGAATACCATATCACCACTAAGAACTGTAATTCGAGAGTTTAATATATAATTGTCATAGATTGAGTGTAAGATATTTTTTTTCGCGCGAAAATTAGTTCTACTCGAGGATAAGTGTCTAATTTAACCTATCAAATTATTTAAAAAAGTAGATGTTCGGAACTCTGCGAGACTAAACAACAAAATTGAATATATAAATACACGAATTGTAATTAATTATGAAGGGAAGGAAATTGAATAGTTCGAAATCAAATCAACTGCAAAAAGCCAGGAATAGCAGGGTAATTATGCAAGAGTTGGCCGAGCTAGCGTTTGTTCATTGAACGGCCGGTAAAAGAAAGTCGACGATCATTGACTGAAGCTTGAAATGAGCCAAGGGTTTAGTATAGACCGGCAGCTAGCAATAAAAGAGAAAGAGCCACACACAAAGGAGGAAATAAAAATAAGGAGGAAAGAGATAGTGGCGGGCGATCATCTAATAATAGAAGCGCTAGACTTCGGGCTGCCGGTCCAGCGAGTCGCTGTAGTTATGCGACTGCTGCATCTCTCCTTTCCTCTCCTTTTCTCTTCTTTCCTCTTCATTCCTCTCAAGTCTGACACGGGCTTCACTGACCCTCCCGATAATGTCACGTAGATCTAGGCAAGAGACCGAACGCAGGTATGCGAGCACAGCTTCTAAACATAGTCGCTTGCGGTCCAAACTCTTCTCTTCTTTCCACAAACGCGATCTTCGACTCCTTTACTTGCTCATTACCGCACTTGTCGAGTAGTCCTTTTTAATTTTAAAATTGAATGATTGTCTTAATGTGGTATATTTAATTAAATATTAGCTCCTAAACCGAAGACATGGAATTCCCTAAAGTTGCTCGTTCCTCTGGCCAGTCGTAACCGTGGTTTTTAGAAAATTTTGGTGACGTGACTCCAAGAAGATGCTTGGTGGTTCGTGTTTTTTTTTTTTTTAAACTCTGTTAGTTATCCCCTCCTATGAGTGGTACACAATAACTTAATATGTAGTTTTATTTTTATTACGTCTTATTGGAATTGCAATTTCGAACCAAAATACATTGTGAGCGAGAAGTTACTCGTATGGAAAACAAGTTACCATTGCTTAATTTGATGAATTCAGTAGACAGAAAAAATATGTGATTATAATGAGTCCACTGCCCAACTCGAAAGTAAACATTTATTCACGTGTGCACTAACATTCATTTTATAAAATTTTACTAATTTATGAAAACATTATACACTGTGTTTTTTGGATTTAAAAAAATACACATTTGTATGGATTTTTTTGTATTATACCTATAATACATTGTTTTATTTTAATATATAAAAAAAAAAAAAAATTATTTATAATTATTATAAAATAAAAGCCAATCATATCGTTTATAATTACATCTTTTTAATATAATATTTCACTTCGGATTACATAAACAATCACCATCAACGTGTTAGAATTTTTTACACAAGTTTAAATGATTTAATTATAATTAATTTCAAATATGCTTTATAGCTTTTTCTTAATTTCATTCAGAATCGACGGTTGTTCGCATTTTTTGGAACGAATTTATTAAAATCATTCAAATTTTCGTAAATGTTAAATTAATTAAATGTTAAATTCAATTAAATGTATCACTATACAAAATAAAAAATTTGTGTAATTTAAAAAAAAAATACATTGCGACAGAAACACACGACTCAATTTAGAGTATTATTATTTTATGTCAATGAAATCAAAATGATCAATAATTTTATTTTATTTTCACGTAAGTTCGACTCCTTATAAAGTGTACAAGTACAAAAAAAGCAGTTGAAACAATTAACTTAGTAGATTTTTTAATGGGTTAATGTACCAAAAGTAGAGTTTAACAGTTCCTTAAACAAGGAGAAAGTGAAGTATTAAAGTATACTAAAGCCGGATTTGAATAGTTTAGGTTCGGGTCAAGTAAAACTTTCACTCATAACGAACCAAGTTAGTGCCAGCCACTCCTAGACTGTGGCATTGTAATTTATATGCACTCTAAAGTGAATCACTAGACTCCCACGCATCCAACAAAATGTCCGTTTGCATTCTGTCTCTCGTCATACGTTTACTCTGTTTGGGCTGTTTTATTATGAGCGAAAAGCGTAAGCGAAAGATCATTAACCACTTTCCATTGACTGAGGCCATGTTGTTCAATGCCATCCTTTCGGCAGTTTGTTTTGATTATGACACAATTTACCCGAGAAACTTTTCCAATGATATACTTTTACAGTTATTGATTATAAGATTGTAAGGGCATTTATTTGAATTTACAATTTAAACTAGGACTTCATTGTATACAGATTTTTTCCCTTATGTTAAATTAAAACTGTTCTGAAAAATTTCCAAATAAATAATTGGAAAACTTGCGTCAAACTTCTTTTGTATTGATTAAAATATTTAATTTTCTTTTATGTTCATTGGATTGAAATAATAATATTAATAAAATTAATTGGCATAAAAATTAATTCAATATAATTAAAGTGCGCATACGATTTATAGATCATTATATTTAATCACAGTTATTATTTATAGTCATAATTGGTTAAGATGGTCACATAAATAATTTTACTTTCTATCATTATTCAAATAATGTAAATATACGTGTTTAAATTATATTTTATCCAAAAATTATTTACATTTTATTGCTTATCATTATTGAAATAAAGAAAATGAATACACGTTTATAATATATAAATTATTTTAATGAATTTTTCATACGTAATCAGTGATGTTGAATTGCTGTAATCATTTATCAATTACACTTCTATACCATCGATTTTACAATCTTTAAATAATATTCAGAATAATAAATTTTTTCTAATCAAAAAATATATAATACTGTTATGCTCAGGTCAAAATTATATAAATTAATAATTATATTCAGTAGGATCCTTATTATAGAATTCTTATTACTTTATGCTTTAAAAAATTATCAATATGAAAATTTCTATAATCTAGTTAATAGATATATTTAATAAAAGATAAACTCAATTACATTAATTCATAATTTAATACTTACAAATTTAACGCCAAAAATCTCATTGAAAATCCAGAAAAATGTAGAAAATCTGTCTTCTGTATTTAATCAGGCTTCTAAACAAATTTAGCTGACCAAATACCGTAAGAAATTATGTGCACCTCAGTCTAGGACAATTAAATGGTTGATTGTTCGGTGAAAACGACTGAAAACGAAACTTACCGTGGGTATGACCCCACTAGAGCTCAATGTAGAGCTTTAAAACTGGCAAAAACACCGAAAAAAGAGAGAAAAGTATAAAACGGCAAGACGAGTAGCTAGAAGTCGAATGTCCTAGCTTTTATCTCGTTAATCGAATCTATATCAATCGTTAAAAGCTGCGAATATTTAATAAAACAAATTTTTAACCACACGGTGGATTTTCATACAAGTTATTTCGAGTTGTAAAAATCGAGATTACGGTGGTGCAGAAGTGCAAGAACTGATAGGTAGAACCGGTAAATAAAAGAGCAGGGAAGCGGAAATTTTCACATACGCGTTTACATCTATATAACTATCGTATCTTAGCAAACTAATGGAAACATTGGCATTGAAATGGCGTCGCATCAAGGTGAGAAGACAAGATTGCAATGGCGTCATGGGAGTCACCGTCATTGATTTCTTATTGTGACTTCTCCACGAAAACTTAGTAATTTTTTATGATTTTAATTTATTCATTGGAGAATATTTTTCAATCGGAGAAGCATTCTATCATAAACTCCGTTATATTAATTTATGTATCAGGTATAGTTTTAGCTTTAAAAAAGATTTTTGAATAATAAAAATAAAATATTTTATAAGTAACTCATTAAAAGCTATAAAGTTTTTTGTTATATTAATTTCAAATGATGGATTTAATTGGCTCTAATAATTGATTATCATAAGATAACAAATTTTAAACACTATGTATTTTATTGTGTGTTTCAATAAATTGAAATTGAATGAATGTAATTGGGAGACGATTATTCACTAAAATAAATGCTGTATCGGATTAAAAATGTAACAATAGTTTTAAAATATTTGAAAAAGATGCATATTTGCATACCTTGTATTTCACAGTTAAAAAGTGCATTTTTTTTTTATTACTTTATAATAGCTTCAAACCATAAACTTATAATTGTTACTCGTATTGAAACATAAATTGATTAAATTATGTTATATTTAAGATAATTATTTACGAGCTGAAGAATATCCTTTTTCATAAATATATTCCTCGTTTCTTGTTTAATGTGATATTCAAAGGACGCCTACTTATTAAAACAACAAAAAATAGGAGCTCTTTCATGACTTCATATTACAATTATCTTAAAGATTTTTTTTATTTAAATAATTATTTTCATAATATAATAACATACAAGAAATTTAATATCATCAAATTGTGCACTCACATACCCAGAAACACGATTTTACTAAGTATAGAAGAGTGTTGGATTAGAGATTCACGATACATACGAATACTTTCATGTGTTATTATTTCATCTAATATTAGTCTAATAATCTAATATGCTACCGTGGAGACTAGAAAAATACAGGCTATGCAATACCTGTAATTCCTCTATTATGTATACCATTTCACTATTTATGCTTGTGTGATTCACGCTCTAATGACCGTGAATCAGTTTCTTTTCATTTTACATACGTATACTTGCATCTATTCAAGTTCCTCTTCCTCCTTCTGTTATGAATACACGTGCAAATACCGAATTTTTCACTTGAATTACCTGGAAATTCAGGTCATAAATTATAATACGCGAGGTAAATATGCTTGATACAATATATTAGCACTGTAAATTGAATTTAAAATACTGTTATGATATATATCGTAAGTTACCGAGTATTGAATGAAAATTTTTTGTCTGCTGATCCAACAAATAATAAAAAAGAACCAATATTTATTTGTAAGAAGTTGTTAAAAATATTTTTCATGTTGAATAAAAAAGCAAATGTTAATTTGAGAACAATATATAAAAAATATTAATGTATAAATTTTAATTTGACAAATTGAGATTTAAACATGTATGCATAATGGATAAATTGAAACTTAAAAATCAATGATTTTTACACACTTTTAGGGATGATAATCTTTCTTTTTCAACAAAATGAACTAAAAAAAATACATAAAAATCTATGAATTAAAAACAGTCAATATGTTGACAAAACATCTTAAAAGCATAATCTATTATTTACTTCATTATTAAAACAAATTTTATTTGTTAACTGTTTTATATTTACATTAAAAATTCGAAAACAGTAATTTCTAGAATAGTTAGTTATAATAAATATTCGAGTTAAATGTTATTCCTCCAATTTGTGAAAAAAAAATAATTATTCTAGACTAAAGTTCTCCATCAAGAATATATTAGCATTCAATAAAAGGGTGATAAGATTTTTTTAATTTAAAAAATTTACAACGAGCTAAGAATCTGAATACCAGAATTTCTTTTATTTTTCTTTAACTTTTAAAATAAAAAATGTAAATTTCTATTTAGAATAATTTATTATTAAGTAAATTATATACAAAAAAATATAAAATATTTGAAGTTATATTATTCTAAAATAATATAATGTTTCAGATATTTTTGTTTACATATTTTATGATATATGACTACTTTTAATTATAATTCACAGAATATTTACTAAAGAAAATTAATATTAAGATTACCAACAATGTTTACAATAAATTTTTTTTTTAATTTTGTTTTTAATGAATTATTTTTTAAAGGATAAAATGATTAACTGTATAAGTCCTAATATACGCAAGTAGTATGTTTCACATATATTTTCGTAGAATACAAATTTATTTAGCCCAGTTTCTCCAAATTTATAAATAATAGAATTGAATTCATAATTAAATCAAAATATACTGAACAATTGTATGCAAAGCGTAAATAGAAAAAATCAGATACGAAAACTGAAAAAGAAAAAAGAAGGTAAAGAAGAAAAAGATGGTGTAAAAAAGTTATCAATATCTAATGAATAATCAAGTTCATTGCAGTATATTTAGTAAATTCTAAATCACTAATGAGCAAATGTTAAATTATAAATTTTTCATTAATATAAAGGTGAATTACACTAGTATAAATGTTTTAAAAAGATAAATTATTGTAATAAATAAAATATAAGTTAAAAAACGAAATTAAGTTTTAATTAATTGTAAAATCCCGGTATTCTACATAACATTTTCTCATCTATTTCAATTATATTTCAATTATCTTACAAAATGAAAATTATAAAAGTTCATGACAGAGAATTATAAACGGAAACTAAGTAATAATAATAATAAGGATGAAACACTATTTCATCATGATCTGAAATGGAAGAACGTTCGATTGGAAATATTATAATATTAATAAACTATTGGTGAAAGCTGACGAAACAAGATGCATGATTCGGAGAAAAGAAAAAAGTATCAACAAACTATTAGTAAATTAGTCAAGGTAATATAAACAAAAAAAATAGGGAAACAAAATAAGGAAGCTTGCGAAATCGGCGATAGCTTAAGGTAATGCACCTACGAACTAATAATAATAATTATAACGTATCATAGAGTGGATAAAATTTACAGAAGATATAACGGGTACGGTAAGCCCAAAATACCGTTTTACTTTTGGACTAAATTCAAGTTATTATCATGTACTGAGGACCAAGCCTAGAAGAAATCTGGAGTGGTGACAGCCGCCTTCTGTCGATAAAGAATTTTCCTACATCGTTTTTTTTAGACAATTAATCTACGACTAATTAACAATCGTTATGAAACTTATAAAATATATAATATAAAGTACAGTTACGGATAAATAATTGTAATTCATTTTATATAATAATTATTTTTATAAATTTATTCTTACTGATTTTATTCAAGTTAAACTACTAAACTGTAAATTCATAAATATATAACGTATACTAAATGAATAAATGATAATTTTATATAAAAATTTACTAAATATTCATTTATCTACCCATGACATATTGAGACATAACATAATTTATAATTTATCGTTAATTTTCGATTACCCAGTTATAAAAAAGTTTTTAAGCATAGCTAATAAAGTAATGATATAATAGAACTGATAGTCACATTCGCAATGTTTATTTTTATAATTAAGAATATTTATTAAAATTTATTTATTGAAAACAAATATTTTTTTTGTTATATATATATTTGTTTTTAAATATTGAAAAAAGTTTTATGTGAAAATAAAATAATGTATCATGTCCATGACATATATTTATAAAATCTTATTTAATAATAGTTAAAGCTTAAATATAATAGAATTTATTTTCAACTTATTAAAATTATGAAAATAAAACTTAACATTAAACAACATAATTTATAAAAGTGTAAAAATACTAACACGAGATGTAAAAATATTGTTAGCCGAGCTGCATATTAGAAGTAATTATTAATTCAATTCGCAATCTACTAAATAGAAATAAAAAGTGTGTACTCACAACTACAAACAAAATCTACTAGCTTACGAATATTTTATACATAATATTTATAGCGAGTAAATAAAGTTAAAAATAAAAATATATAAAAAAATATAGAAAAAACTTCGAAACATGGTTAATACATCAACTTAAATTTGTGAATATTAAGATTGTAAAAAAAGATATCTTAATAAAGCAATAAATAATGTCCTTGTTGAATATCTTTCAGTTTTAATAATTACATAGAAAATGTTAAAATTTGAATTCATATGAAATATATATAGCTAAAAATAAATATACAAAATATCGATTATTGTATATTAACATTTTTAATTGATTGCTTAGTTTAAATTAACATAAAAATATATGTTTCTAAATCGAATTAAAATTTGTTTAAAATTTGAAAATTAATTGCCATAAATTTAAGAAAAAAGATAATTGAATAAAAAAAATTTTTGAATTATTTAAATAAATTAAATTAAAATATTTGATTAATAATAATTATAATACAATTAATTAAAGTTAAATAATAAATTTCATTTATTTATCACACGGCCTTCGAAATTTTTTTACCTACAATTTTTTCTAAGACTATATTATAAAGGAAATCGCACCTTCGCATGTGTCAGGAAGAAAGGAACCACATAATACAAATGAAAGAATGGAAAATCTCTGAATGGTTTAATATAAGAAGAATGTATTGACGAAACCTTGGAAACCCTTGAAAGCAAACAAAATTAGACTAACACAGAAAGATAAAGAGAGAAGGGCGAAATAAACAATGAATAAGATAAGACACAGAGCATCATTGAAGTGGGCAATAATTTACTAGAATCTGTTTAACGCTAACACAATTCGAGTATTTTAATTCAAGAGTTATATTTTTGCAACTTTAATATATTAAATTAATTTAAAACTAATTTCAAATATATATGTGTTAAAATTAATAAAACAAAAAATGCTCGCGATTCTTTAGATTGACTTTAAAACAGCTAAAATTTCATACATGAAAGATAATTGTTACATTATATTTAATTAATTAGAATGTTATTATCGACATTACTAAACATTATGGTATTATCAAAAAATATTTCAAGAATAACGTATTTTCAATTTTTAGCCGATGTTAAAATAATTGAATAAAACTTAAATGAAATAAAAATGTTAGTCATGAACGAAAATCAATTAATTCTTTATAAAATTCGATATACTGATAAAGTAGCGATAAGTTAAGATTAATGGAAATTCCATAAAAAACTGTTTTAACAAATTTTTTATTTTTGGCTTAATTTTCTATAAACACATATTTCATTTTAGGACAACTGAACACGGTGATTCTGCTTTTTACATCCAATTTTTAGTTTTATAAAATAACTTTATAATGTTGCATATCATTTGCTACATATTGTTACAATTTAAATTACTAATATTGATATATTTTCCCAAGAATCGCAATCACTGTGCTCAGTAAGCTCAAAATAATATAATAATAATAATAATAATAATAATAATACTAATAATAATAATATATATATATATATATATATATATAAACAACCATTGTAATAGACATAATGGTATCTGAGATAATCATTGTAAAAATTGTAAATACCACGAAGCTTACTTTTATTACTATATACATAATTCTGTCCCTTTAATTCTTATTCTCCTCACCACTCGTCGACTTTTGCGTACTCAGCTGTTTTTGGTCATATTTATCAGCACATTGGAAATAATCTAAAAAATTTTTGTAAAATGTAAGAATAACATTTTATTGTACTAAAATTATATTTTTAAAAATCATTTTTAAAACTAAAATTTGATAATGCATCGGATATGAAGAATTTCAGCAAAATATTTTTGAAAATAAAGAACACATAAATTATTTTAATTTTCTGAAATCGAATTTCAAAATAATAAAGAAGAATGAAGTTTCAATTTTTTAAATTAATATCAGAATTTTCCAATAGATTTATATAAAAATGGATTGTCTTCATAATTTTATTAGTTACAAGGCATCGATCGATGTTAGACTGTTAAAATTATAATTCTATATTTTACAACCAAAAAACACAAAACTGCATTTTGTGATTAAAATCCTTTATAAAAAATTAGTCAATAAATATTTTGTATTGCATTTTAGAAAATAAGAAACTAATCGATTTACTACATTTCGTTAATAACTAAAAAAATGTATGTTGCTCGGTGTTACGAATAAATACATGATATCAATAATAATATTAATAATATGTATGATGGAGAGAAGATTAATTTTCCAATACAAATATATGAAATAAAGCATGTGATTCACCTGTAAAGATTATAAAATTGTCTTTATTAGGTTCGAAACAATCAGAGGATCATTTTCATAACCGAGCACCCCAAGGTGTAAGTGCTCGACTGTGAGCAGACAGAATCTAATGCACCCACCTCCTCTACATACAACAACATGATAATGGACATCATACAATCGAAAATTTCGTCGTCATCACCTAGAGCACGAGTTAGTTATTTTCCTCGATGATAACCGAGATAATAAAGATAATCAAGACCAACCCTTAAATTATATTGATTCGATGCAATAGGTCATCAAAAACCATTGAGATCTGTAGTCACTCCGACGGCACATACCGAGTGATAGTGCCAATAGAAATCCACAATCACCAATCCATAAACACATATACATCCACAAACGATATACGTAACATATTTTAAATGATTTTCACATTTTTTACTATTTAATGTATACATACACTGTTTAAACAAATATATATTAGGCCAAAAAATTTTTTAATAAATGATATAAGATTTATGTATAATTTAAACAATGATATTGGTTATTTAATATCAAATACATTTCCATAATTTCATATCATTTTATAAGAAATTTGGTAAATTTTATTTAAATAAAAATATAATTTAAAAAATATACAAAAATGTTTATAAAATTTCATTACCAAATTTATTAAAGTTTAATTTATCTTTATATAATATTTATATAATATTTATTCAAATGTTTAATTCATTTTAAGTCTTTAAAATTATAAAAAGACATTTCAAATAGAAGTATCTCTATGCACGATTAGTACATCGAGAAAATATAATTAGTGATAATTAAATTATTACTAATAATTTTCGTTTTTTTCCTTTCTCTTTTTTTTTAATATTTCAATTATAATGACAGCAATGTAAAATGTTAGGTAAATTTTCATTGTTCTACCGTGTTATATTTTAAGAGACTTTTTTATATTATTTTAGTTTATTGAGTTATTATAGCTAAAGATTTTTTAAAATTCTATTTTCGGAAAAATCAAAAAAATAAATTCCGTATAACATCATTTCATGACACAGTCGCCAGAATTTCTAAACTTTTAACGTAATCATTAAAAGAGAAATTTCTAGCAAAATAACTCGAAAAATCGACAATGGACACTGCGAGACATAACCTCTAAACTTCTCAGGCGTGCGCCTGAATGAGAAATAGATGTTGAGAAAAGAAATAGAAATAGAAGATGCGGATCGATGATGCAACCCACTGAGTCCCGCCTGTACGCAAAAGGGAAAAAAGAAATGTGAACCTGTACATGCGTGTATGTGCATAAAGTCGTTAACTTCTCGGCTCTTGGCTGGAGAAGTTATTTCGAAGAAGCTTGTAGTTTGAAACAACTAGTCTCAGGAAGGGAAAAAGAGAAAGACCAGAAAAAAGAGAATCAAGAGAGCAAAAGAGAATGGGGGGGGGGGAGAAATCGCCCGGTCGATGAACGCTTAGAAGGGAAGACGATTATGTTGCCGAGACGAAATGGAAAATTTTAGCTATATCAACTAAAGTCAATGGCTATTTTTAATTTATTTCTAAAAAAAATAAATTAAAACATACTAGCCCTTTTTACCGTAAATTCATTTAGGATTATTTTTTTTAGCGAAGAAAACTATTTTTGAAGAATAAAGGAAACGAAGTAAACTATAATTTTATACATTGGATAACAAATTTTAGAAATCTCACGTTTTGAAAAATATAAAAATTCCCTTGTTACGTACGAATAAATTTTTAATAGTACTTTTTATGCACAATAATACAATACATGTAGTTTTATGTTAATTTAAAATTTATAAATAAATATTACACTAAATCTATTATTTCTTCATCTATTCACTTGCGATATATAATAATACCTTCACATGTTTTTTTTATTTGTAACTCAAGATTGAAGTTATTAAGTTTTAAAAATATTGTAAATTTAAAAAAATGTGTATATTAAGCATAAAATTTATTATAATTATTACATTTGACGAAAACTAGTTCATCATGAATTTATAAACTAAATAAAAAAAAAATTATCAAATTTATGTTGACATACAAATTTCCGTGTGTAATAGGTGAAGAAAAAATTACGCTAAAGTAGAAAAATGATTCATTCAAAGTTAAACTTATCATGCCTTACTAATTGCTGTTACAAATATACTAAATGCGGTTTTTTCAACAACCTATTACAAAATATGATAGTTGTATCTCAAATACAATAAAAAAATTCATATTTTTAAACAAATTTTATTATTATTTTGAAAATAATGATTTTGATAATAAAATTTGTGAATTAATTATGTATAACATCTACTTTTTTATTGTATATTTGATTTATATGATATATAAAAAATATTATGCTATTAGCATAAATAAAAAAAATGCTTGCGAATATGAATTACATCAATAACAAATAAGGTCAAACAATTACGACTACATAAAATGTTAATATATAATTCATTATCGAAATAAATATTTTTTAAATTCGATGAACATTATAAAACAAATTATTTTACTATGAAATTTAATAATATTGTATATAAAATTCAAATTTAAATATTAATTTAATATGATAATAAATTTATCTAAAAAAAAAATTACTTAAAAGTGTACAATTTAATAAAAATATTAACCTATATTAAATAATAAAAATTAAATAGTATTATAAATTTTCATGATTTATTTAAATTATCATAATAATGAATTATTCAAAAAATATTTTGAATAGATTTAGTATGTTTTTTACTGAATAATTATTTATTTATTAATAATTATAATTAACAGTACCAGTGATTTCTTCATTTAAATACATTGCTAAAAATTCACCTGCACTACGTATGAAATGATAGACAATTGAAATTTATGTTCAAGACTTATTTATTTAAAGTCAGTACCTGTGAAAAATTAGCATAGATTTTGTTGTTTAGAATTTTTCGAGAACATTTTTACGGTATTCTTCGTGTAAACTTCAGTCGAGCTTTTTTTTGGCTCATTAAGTAGCTTTCATAATTTAAAGATTTACATAGTTAAAATGGTAAGAAATTCAATTTTTATGTTTCAGTTTTGCTTATATACAATGAAATAATACGGTAACTAAACTAAAAACTAAAAAGCAATCAATTGCAAAAAATAATTTTTCACTGGAATTCTTAAAATTTTTAAAAACAGTGTTAAATTCTGCTTAATCGATATATTCTGTACTGTACTTCTACTGGTCAGTTGATTATAAACAAGATTGTTTCTACAACGAATAGAAATAAAATTATTGTATTCATCTTATTAATATATCAAACGTATAATTTGAAGAATAAAAAATAAGTTTCTTTTTATATAGTGTTTATACAAATAGGAGCAGAGTATTTTTTATTAACTGTAGAACTACAAACAAATTACGCAAATGTGAATATTCTGCAGGGTTCTTAAAACAGTAAACTTTTAGTATTGCAACGTCGAGCTATTAAAAAGGGTATAATACGATAAATGAACGGAATGAAATAAGAAAAAATAAATTGAAGTTGATTATAATATAATTGTTATTAGTGCAGTTTAAAGTAAAAGTGATATTGAAAACTCCCAAACCATCATCATTAAGTGACGATTATTGTATCGGTAAAAGTGCAACGATGACACATTTTGTTTGGAAATTATAGTTTAATATTCGGTTGACATTAATCTAAATACAAGTCTCAAATTCAACAAAGACTACAAACTCCATTTTATGATATTACGACTAAGGCGATTCCCATCTACCAGTATTTAACGACATTCCATAATTTCTTAACAATCGTGTAATGAAATGTACAAAAAATTACCTAACAGTTGTATGTGCAACTTTACTCAAAGGATTGCGAAAAAATCAGGGCAGGAAGGACCTGAATTGGCAGATGATGAAAAAAAATTCCCCTACGATCGAGCTGTACTAGGTAGAAATTCCCCGAGGTATCCATACTCTCTTACAACATATGTGCAGTAAAAATACGCATTAACAACCTGCGAAAGCCGTTCAACCGATGTACTAATTAATTGGTGCATTGAGTACATGTCAAGAAGTGCAAAAAATGTACAAATACTTCCGACTGTCGTATATTTGCATGAATTATAATTTGTAAGTCATATGTCCGGAAATAATTTATCATTTTCAATTACTTTTATTCTTGTTATCATCACTTTTTCCAATGATGCAAATTTTTTTTATCCCTAACGAGACTTTTGAGCTTATTTTTGGTGAAGATAGGGGATCAAAGAGCTCGCAGTAATTTTTCAGATTTTCTATAAACCTTAAAAGTTGGAGAAAATTAGAGAACATGGCTTTTTATATCACGATCGAGATTTTATTATTTGAATGCTAAATATCTTCATCTGTTAATGAAAAACACTTTAAAAAAAATTAAACAAATTATATGAAATTCTTAAATAAAAGTTAGTATATTTCTTAAACTATTTTAATTACTTAGAAGTTTCATTTTTCATTCATCTATAAAAATGCACTCTGATAAGTACTGTAAAGAATTTTAGTAAGTCTCAACCAAACTAAGCAAGCTTCCCAAAGTACCAAACTTCTTTCATAACACATAAAAGCTATTAAAAGAAACAGGTGCCTTAACTTTTATAACAACTTACATAATCCGAGCGAGCAATAATTTTCTCATTTTTAAATATTCCGAGACCGTAGGTAAACTCAACCGCTGTCTGTGCATTTATCGAAATTTATAAAGTATTCATGACGCATTCCCTTATTAATCGACCAAACTAACGATAATTATTTACACATACGTGTGTGATTGCACAACAAATGCCAGAACATAAAATCCTAACTACGTAACATACCCACAATTCTGTCTCGTATATCGATAGAAAGATCTACTTAATCGAAGCCAATTACTCCGGATTAGTCTAACTATAAAAGCGTCGTCGTCCAGTGGTTAACCCCTGTTCCGCATATTTATAACATCCTAAGAAACCCTCAGGTGTCTCTTCTTTCTCGTATTCGAGTTACTCTTTTAAAGTTAAGAAAAGCTTGTGCTTGTCTAGACGGTATTACAGAGCTCGGAGAGGTTGTCCAAGTCGAATTCTGCTTACCCCGACAGGTATATTTATCGGCATTGCAATACCCGGTCGTTCCGAATGTTAATTTATGTGGAGATCACTTGTATTCTGATTCCTTCTGAGAAAAGGGGAAAGGGGTAGATTAATTCACTCGTCTGAATATCAACTTGATACGGCATCTTGATCATCTTTATGCCTTTTTCCACTCTCCATCGCTTTGTTTAATTGCTCATGTTTGTGTTTGTAATGGGTTTGGTAACTCTTGGAATGCCTGAGGTCTCAAAAGAGAAAATGCATGTGGAGTTCAAATCAATCGGAGAATCGGAATACGTACTGTTCGCTCATCAGAAAATAATTAAAATTAATATTCGTTTAATTAAATTAAGTTAAATTTATCATGAAATATAATTTGACAGTAATATAAATCGAAAGTTGATAGAAATATATACATTTTCCAATTAATTAGCCCTTAAACAAAACCGATCACATGTGATATATAATTCTGGAACAGTGTAAAAACTACCTCGAATAAAATCGACCTTGAAAAATTGTACTATCAATGTAGCTTATTTTGTATTTATAAAAGTACATGCTATATATTGAAATTAATTATAGAGCTTTAGAGCTACAATAAAAAAAATCGATAAATAATTAATCATAAAATATTAAATCATAAAAAAATCAATAAGAAAGATATAAAAGTTAAGATTTAAAAATTTTATAAATTTTACTTCTAGTAAATTAGCTCGAATCACAGTATAATTTTACTGATTTATATTTTAACATTTTTATCTTTTCTTATTTTTGATATTATATATTCAAAACAGAAGATAGCTAAATAAACATGCATTGGCATAACACAATTTAATAAACCCTAATAAAATTAATGATTTGTAAAAAATAAAATAAAAAATAAATTAATCTCTCTGAATCTAAACTATTTCGTGCAATAATGCTAATTTTAATTTTTATAAAATAAATGATTTCCACTATCAATCATCCTAACTGGTTTTTAATTATAACGCGTAGCCATTAATATTCAAATATTTCTTTCTGAATTTATACATTTTTTCTAATCTTTCATTCAAAGTATTTAATACTATTTACTTTACTTACATCCATTTTTCATCTGTACAGTAAACTTATTTAATACATATTCAAAATTATTTATTTGAATTTCATCTAATTGAATATTTGAATTGGATTGAAATTATTCGATTTATTGTCTTTTTTAATTATGTAGCAACTAGATCAGTTGTCAATATATTCAACTTTTTCCACACAGACGTTTTTATTATTGACAAACAAATCGATGACTAGTATTTTCTATATTGGGAAAATGTACAAATTGAAAAATTTATTAAAATAAACTTATATTATTTAATATTATAATAAATAACTTATTTATACTAAATAAATATGATATTAATATTCTTGATATAAATATAAAATTATTATATTTAAAAAAAAAACATTACATTGCATACTTAACAATTGTAATTATTAAATTTATTTTTTATTTTCTTAAACCTTTAAATTTTATTATTGAGCTTTTGAATTTAAATTATATAATATAATTAAATAAATAAAATGATTTGATAAACTTAACTAAATAAGACTGCCATTCTTATTTTTGTGAAGATTTGAAAAATTAATACTGTTTAATTTCTAAATATAAATATATGTATCACTTATTAGAAACTACAAAATCACTCAATCTTTTCTAGATCATAGTTAATCAATAATTCAACTTGGATTGACAATCAAAAAATGATAAAGTTTCAGTAATGTTTAAATAATTTTTGTCAGTGTAAAAAAATCAATTATTATAATAGATAATTTAAATAAATATTTTAAACAAATAAAGTTGTTTTCATAAAATAATTATGTATTAAATTAATCAAAGTGATTTAATAATTATGAATGTATATATATATATATATATATATATATTGTTTTTCTATTTAAAAATTAATTAAAATACGAAATTAAAATATATATCATCAATGCCAAATATAATATATATATATATATATATATATATATATATATATATTATGACTTAATAAAAATTTTCATATTGAAAGAAAATTAATTTTCTAATATGAGTAATCTGCATTATATTTATTTTATTGTTCAGTATTAAATTATTCAGAAATTAATTTATATTAATGTGTGCTTTAATAATATTCTTAAGACCCCATATTGTAAATTAACTTTATTATCATTTTTTGATTATTTTTTGCATTATAGAATAAATTATTAAATGAATATAATAATTATAAATCATGAAATGATTGTAAATAAACATATATATTTACTTGTATTGTTTTATTTATATCACTCTGCGTTTTTAGCTTAAATCAAATTCTCTTATACACATATGTACGAGAAAACACAAGTATTGTCGTTATCTTGAATAACAAAAATATAATCATGACGTACCAATGATGCGTTGTTTTATAATTATATATTATATATAATTTAAAAATAACTCTAATTTTGATGTATATTATATATATTAAAGCATACACATGTTTCAATAAAATTATTTTGAACCTGTTTTATTAGTAATTTTAATAATAATGGCCAATAAAGTTTTTTGTAAAATGCAGTCTGTTCGGTACTTTCTCTACTAATCTGCGTTCCTCGACATATGAGAGAGAGAAAGAACATCGCGCGGAAACAATATCGGGGTGGACCTTAATTTTGTTGTGGGTTCGTAGATCTGGGCAAGGGGAAAATTCCTCTCGCAAGGAAAAACTGCACGTTACTTCGCCCTGGGATTTCGAACGACAAGTCCAGAGTATTTTGTATTGGCTTTAGCGTCTCCTATTTTAACTACGATTTGGCGTGCCTTTCCGCGCGCGCGCGCGTGTGTGTGTGTGTGCGAGCGTGCGCATGTGGCGTGCATCTACGCCTTTGATCCGGACTTGTCACCACGAGCGCTCGGCTCGTGCTCCATCAAGGCCTATCCTTTAAGAGCAACCCGACTCCGGCAGCCGCGACCACTCTACGGTCAGCACATCTGCCCTGACCGGCGCCACGGGACGCGGAGGACACCTACTAAGTGAGGTCGCAGCAAGCGTTCCCTCCCGCACAGCATAAGAGTAAATATAAGTAGTTTAGCTTTACGAAGGCTTTTTCCTCCTCATCATGCGAAGTGTTTTTTACGCCACTATAGTATTCGCGGAGCAAATAAAAGATGAATTGTAATGCTCAATTGAAGCATATAATTTACCCAGTAAATCTCTTATCTCGCCCTCATTCCTCTTCATTTATGTTATTTAATTTCTAACTCGATTCAATTACACAGTCAAAATGAATAAATTACTTATTTACTACAGCAATTCTGGGATTTTTGGTTTTAAAAAATTGTTAATTTAGAAAGTTTAATTTCGCAAATCAATGTGCCATATAATTGGGAAAATAATAAATTATTTCTAAGAGAGAAAATACAATTTTGATTGAGTGAGTGAGAGCTTCATTCATAATTTTATATTTAGTTTGTGGTACATGCTTGTATGTACATAAATGTGAAAAATAAACTTTATCAAATAAAAAATGACTTTTGACACTACACAATGAGAGACATACTGATGTTATAATTGTACAAAATAAGAATGTTGATATATTCGTTTAAAATAAAATTAAATTTTATAATAGTGATACATAAAAAGTATTTCACCCTAAAAATATTTTTTTCTTAAATTATTATAAAAATATCAAAAACTATTTTATTTTTATGTACAGGGTATAATTAAACATTAATTTTATACGTGAACAATTGAGAGCTATTTAATCATAGTTGATGTGTAAAAGAAAATATTAACTTAAAATGTAGTATTCAAAACGAAGTTGATTTTAAATGCAACTCAAAGCAGCAAATACTTATTCATCATAAATTATAAAGAAAATTCTATTCTCAAGTTAAGTAAAAATTAAAATTTCAGTTCACGAAGTCATTAAACTCTGTATTTACATTCAAGTGTCTCTTACATTCAAGTTGACGAAAAGAAAATTTAAAATAAATATTAACCTAAGAAAATAATTTATAATAAAGATAGATAACGATCTAAAAAATTAAAACAATAATTGAAAAATTTAACTAGCTATATAAAGTTTTAATCTAGTAATATTTCGTTTTCGTGTTCGTATTCCGAAAGCTAAAACGGATTCTAACTAGCGTTACTGGGGTTTGTAGTATTTGTGGTGAATTTAAAGAGTCAGACTAATATGCTCAGAGATCAACCTTTTTTGAATAAATAAATAAACTGCCAAAAGATAAAATAAAATAAAAATGAGTGGAACTTACCTTGCCCTGCATAATGAGGCGGATAGTCAAGGTGACCGAGGGATCGTCATTGAGGACAGGTTTGTTGTCCATGCTGTCCATGTCGTGTGTTCTCTAGTTCTGAGTTTATGCGTTAATGGTTGAAAATACCGGTGCCTCGTTACAATAATTGTTGATATCGAAAACGCCAGGCAAAGAGGAAATGAATGGGATTGTCAATGGGCGAGGGAAGCGAGGAGGATAGGGTCACAAGTCAACCAAAAGATTTATCTGTGGGTCTAGAATCTCGGCTACTGCTTATATATCTGCCTCTGAATATCCAATACTATTTGTAATCACTACTGGATAAGCAAGCACTTTACACTGAAACAGAAAAAGACGATTGTTGGTTACGTTAAATTTGTCATCTTCACTTTTTATTCTCGAACCTTTTACACAAGTTTGAAATGAGATACATGAGATACTTCCTCCTCGATGAAGTGTGCGACCGTAACTTAAGATTAATTTTTATTCAACACCAGGAGATTTAAAATGACTTTTTCGTTTCTAATTACAGTACAGTTTAAAACCTTCGTTTTAAATAATTTAAACATTCCTGAGCCGTTTTAACATCTTCATTTGGAATTAAGAACCTAATTTAAATGTTTTCTATTTGTTACTCTTTTCAAATACTATTCATGCTAAACACTTCTCGATCATGTATGTAGTTTTCAAGACGATGAAAAGTAAATACTTATTCCACTGGGATTTCCCTACTAACTGCGCTTTTCCTTTTAAGAATGTTTTTATTTTCATTATCATTTTTTAATGATTATAAATATAATTCTAATAATTATATAAATACAATTTTTTATAAAACTACAAATTAAATGTTTCAAAAGTTATTAATTTTATAAGAGTTATTTAAACTATCAGAATTATATTTTGTAAATGAATAAAAGTTCTATAATATTACTAGAAAGAAACACGAATACATCGATACATTTATGCCACTTCCAATGAATTTTGCGTTCATTTGGTCTAAATAACCAGCACATCTTTAATTTAAGAAAATTTATCCTAATCTGCTCATAGAAAAGAGGGATTACTGAGATCTAGGTACTATGTAAGATGTGATTAATCAGATATTAAAATATAATAGTAACTAGAACTGGGTCCTTCAACTATCCTTTAATAAAACCAAATTTTAGTTTAAACAAAAATAGTGACTTTTATAAAAAAAATAATAAATAATTCAATAATATATAAAATATTATTGAATTGCATGCTCATTGACTATCAATTTAAACAAATGTGCATATATAATTTAATATTAAGCTTTATTTTTAGTCAATAAATTTATTGCACTTTTAATTAAATCAATTTAATTTTCTTATTCAAAAGTCCATTTTATTATGACTGTTTTCAAGAAGTACATTTCATACAGTTTTGATAACGAAAACCATTAAAATTCTCTTAAATTACAAAATATGAGACTCCATCAATTACTTGTTGATAAATAAATGTGAAAAAATGAAAGTAAGCACATAATAGATCTTTAATTAAGTGTCGAGATCAATTAAGATCACCATGTTCGCCGAAATTATAAACGCACAGTGGAAGAACTGGAGAAGAAAAATACTGGAATAGACGATACCTTGTTAATGGAAGGAAATTAATAACTACGCCAGACATACTTTTGTTGGGAACCAATGAGAGCTTGCATTTCAGTTATTTTTTGGTACGATAAAACACCAATATCTCTTTTTCATGACTATAATTTTAAATGAAAGTCACGAATGAAATATATGAACATATTAAACGACTGCCAATATTGCTATTAGTTTGATACTCAAATGATATAATCTGAACATTTTTAATCAGAAATAATCATTAAAGCCTATATTATGTCACTGAATATATTTACCTATGTGCTGGAAAACATGTACTTAGCTTTCAATTTAATGCCTTAATTTTTATCAACTAAAATTTAAATTTGATTATCTCTGTGAATATTAGTCGATTGTTATTTTTTTTTTAACTTTAAATATAAATATTAACACAAATACGTTAATAAATATATAAGATATATAATAAAATAAGACAAAAGCGTTTTACATCTTTTATTAAACTACTCAAACATTCCTAAAAATTAAATCAAGTCGTTATTTAGTGTAATTAATATTATATTTTTCATTTTTAATTTTTCTTTAAATGCTCAACTGAAAAATATATACGTAGACATCTGATAAAAGATTAATTGATTATGGCATGGCTAATGTTATTTTTCTCAAAAATGTAAAAGAGACGAAAAAAATTCTTTCGATCTCATACCATTGCATACTCAGATATAAGAGAAGAAAACTCGCAGACTCTCTTATCTTCCTTATACTTTATTTTTCAGTTAAGGTTTTCGTGTAATTCCCGCACACGTGAAAAAAATGAAACAGGCGACATACGTGGAAAAATGGAGAAAAAAGCACGAGTCTATGTACGTAAATACATTTGCAGTACTTTTTCAGTCACTTTACGTGTTCTTTGTTCTTTATAACTACATTATTTTGCTTCCTAGTAGTATTTATGGAATTCATAATTTTTAAATACATATTTTATAATCCTGAAAAATTATGAACGATTTAGAAAATAATTCGACCACGATTTCATGTATTACAATTTTAATGAATTTTAAATTTTACAATTGGGAAAAATTTTTATCTACCATAAATAAATGATAATCGTATAATGAATAATGTACAATTTTTAATGGATAATGACATATTTTTTACTGTAATAAAATGAAATCTCGGCTTTTAATTTTACATAAAAATGATGAAAATGGTAAATAGTTGTGTAAACCATTTTAGAAAATATAGTATAGCAAATATTATTTCAACTAATTCTGGTTTAAAAATACCTATAGGATTCTTTTTACATTATAATTTTTTTTTGCAAATTTAAATTGATTTGTTTCTACTTGTTTAGGCGTTAAAAATTTAAAAATGGTAAAAATGGTAAAAATTTGTTAAACATAGTTATTTCTTTAAGAAACTTGAGAATTTCATAATCATTCAAAATATGTCTATTTAAAAAGTAACAAGAAATTGATAAAACTAACAATGTAATCTTATCTTAAAAAAATTAAAAAGGCTATTATAGTTAATATCAATTTATCTGTTATAAACCATATGATATATTTATACTAAATTAGTTAATATGATAAATCCTGTTTAAAATTTAAAATTTTAAATTAAATTCACTCGAGTTTCTTAGCTGTTACTAAATTATTCTAAGCTCCATCATCACTGCTTACAGGAAAATCAAAGTTTTTGCATATTAAATGTTTATAACTCAATTTCACAATATAAAGTTAAAATGCTTTAAAAGAAAATCATCCCCGAGAAAAAACGGCATAAAAACATATTGAGAAGGCAATAAAATATCTAGCATATGCCTTTAGTGCAATTTCGAAGGCAAATCTCATATTTTACTGGACAATCAAAAGTGTAATTCGCGATGCATCCACAACTCTTTCGCCTGTTTTCCGAAGATTCTTTTCGTACACTTGTGCATTTGAACATCTCACTCGTCTCTTTTTGTCTGAGAGACTGCGGGAGCCACGCGTTGTTCAACATCTGGATCGGGTTGGTGAACTTGCAGCATCCAACGAAAGATGCGTCGAAGATACCCTTACGTAACCGCCCGGTAGGTATGACGGGAAAAACTCTTGGCACTCTGCTCGTTTTTTTCGTTATTTGTGCGAAATAAGCAGCGGGAATGTTCAAGTGGAAAAAACGTAACGATGATTCTATATCGTTGTTAATGCTTCTTTTCTTGTGAGTATTATTGGGATGCTGCAGAAAATTCTCACATTCTTGTTCTCTGTAAAATACCTCCTAGCGATACTAGAGTTTAAAATTATTTATTTACTGTCACAAATTTCGAAGTTGTTAAAATTTATCAATTATAATCTACATAAAACATTTGCGAAAAATTCTTATAATTAGAAGAGAAATTTACAAAAACGAGTGCCACCTACTAATGGAATCAAACTACTTAAGCTTTAATTTTATGATTACATATTTTTATGAATATATGCTCTTGAAATTTATTTGAATGTGCATAAAACAAATAAACTAGTTTACTTAATCTCCACATTATTGCGTTTGATACTATATCCTACATTTGTAATCAACAATTTTTACATCTTTTTAATTGTAAAATTAAAATTTGTCTCAATACATAAAAATTGGTAAAAAATTCGATGCCAAAGCTTTTAGGAATCAAATTTCAGTCATCGATATATGGAAAAAAGGTTGTTCTTAGTTTAAATAATGTTTCAAGTGTACTCAATTTACTGAAGTATATAAAATAATTACAAATCATAGTAAATTTAATTTATAATTAGGAAATCTGGTTTTATATGAAGCTCGATTTTTAAATAACTTTCATGTATAATATAAGGATTTTTCTACACAAAAAAATATTTCTTAAAAAACACATTAAAGAAATAAATTTAATTGCCAACAGAATTATTAAAATCTTATAATAGTATAAAAGTTAGTGATTGATTATGTCTAAAAAATGTTTTACTAATAATTTCATATTTTTAATTATTTTTTTTTACTTTCTAATTTATAATATATATCACATTCTATATTAATTGAACCAAATAATTCTACATTTACAATGAAAAAAAAATTCATTTTAAAGTGGCATTTTTATTGAAAATTTCATTATAAAAATTTATATCAATTAAAAAAAGGCAAAAATTTCTCATTTACTGAAAATAGATGTTATGAATTATGTAATTGGAATGCAAAAAAAAAAATTAAAAAAAAAAATGCTAAATGTAATTATAGTATACTTTACATTACAAATATAATTTATAAATTATTTTTATAATCCAATTTTTTTTAATTTATAAACACTTATTTTCAGGAAAAATATAATTTTATTTTATTTTGAAATGTTTATTTTACATATTTAATTATTCTAGTGTACAGTATTTAATGTATATTCAATAATTTTTAATTGCTTTAATATTGCACACTGATCATATTTTCTATTTTAACTAATAAGAAAATTCTGTTTAAATCATTAAAATTATATTGCACATTAATAAAATGTACAAAAAGAAACGAATGGTAAAATTTTTGCAAAATCTCGTAAACGAATGAGTGGCTCAACACAATAATCATATCTTTGGTAAAATAATATAAGTTATGTTGTGCAGTCAAACAAAAATCACCATTAATAATTGTCATTACCTCGTCATGGAAAATTTAACTTGTTAATTACTTTAATTATAGAAATTATTTTCACACATTCCTGACTTATTATTGGAATATCATTTGAAGGTTCATGTTTTAAGTGTTTAAAATTTGATGCAAATAAATTAGAAGTAATAGTCACAAATATTTAGATTCAATAAATAAAAGTACAGAAAATTGAACTATTTTATGAAAAAAGTAACGATTTCCATTAGAAAAGCATTTTAGTTAAATAAACAATTAATTTCACTTATTATTTAAGTGTTGTGATTTCTGGCGCCGGAAATCCTAAAAATTAAAACGATTCTCTTCTCGGTAATCAAAGGCATCGCAACACCACTATCATCTAAAGATTAAACATTGTTCTTATCAATATTATGAGTCAAATATTTCTGGTTGGGCACTTGTCAAAAAATAAATAATCACGTCACTATAATCCCTTCCCCCTTAGAAATGTCGCAAAAACGAGAATAATTTTTGCGTAATTTTTATCATAAAAAAAAACTATTAATTTAAATCCTTAATCTTGAGTATAAAAACAATTTCTAAATAAAAGCTAATCAATTGTGTATAAATGAGTAATGGCAGACGTAAAAAGAAGTTCTCTAATTTCAGACTATTGGATAAGTAAAAAAAAATGGGCGTCTTTCCATCGACCAGAGTGAAATTAGAGCAAAGATCAAGAGATAGCCGAATGGCTCTTACGGAACTCATACATATGGAACGAGAAAGGCTGATAACGGAGTTGCAATCAAAAAGAGGAAAAATCCCATAAAAAAAGAACATGGAAATTTTTTCTCACTCTTCATGGCATTCCATCGGCTATATAAGGGATATATGTGCATGCGCGCGCACGATCACCAGTGTTTGTGTGCAGAATCAAGAGCTAATCCACTTCGAATGTGCAACTATAGCAAACACGTGACTATATGAAATACTCGGTGCTCTCTCCGTTACATGCGTTCGACCGGTTTAGTCTCTCTCTCTCTCTCTCTCTCTCTCGATAAACTACGCCACCTTGTGCGTCTCGTTCTCAATTCCTTCGGACATTGTACACCATGGAAAGCGCATCCAAAATGTTTCGACGAGACGAAGATTGACGTGCTAAGACCGCTTATTTGACGAATTACTGGGAAAAAGTTTTCCACAAATATAATTTGCATCCAACGATCCATAAGAATGTGCGCGATATAAATCAGCGCTTTTGACTAAATTTGACCACTTAGTGGACTTGTGCGTGAGCGTATGTTATATTTCTCCATTTTAAGAAGGAAAGTATTGTCAAGCACTAGCTATTACACGTCGCTATTTTTATATTTCATCGGTAATTCTTTTTTCTAAATAAGATATTCTCCCTCAAGAAACTTATTTCTGACACTCCTTGTATATGTTTTACTCGCATTGTATCCACAACAGCTAAATTTCAATCTTAATAAACACGCAATGTAAATTGCATGAGTGAGATAACAATGCAATACCTGTCATGTTGCTATTCTTCAATCGCATTTCGTGAAATATAATAATTTATCCAATTAAAGCGTGTTTTACATAATTTATTTAATGTTAAAACAATTAAAGAATTTGCTTGAAAACATTTGTTGTTAAATTCTATGTAATTTTATATTTTAAATATTTTTTATATTGTATATAGAATTACTTTGAAACTTATAAAATTTTGATGATACTATTGTGTAATCGCCATTTCTTATTTCACTCGAATAATTACTTTTTCTGACTCACAAGTTAAAATTTCAGAGAACCACTCGGTAGATGGTCAATATTAAACATACAAACGCGACGAAAAATTTTTAAAAGAATCAATAGATATTCGGAAGAATAAATAATATATAATTTACCAAGGATTGCTACTTTATCGTTTATAAAAAATGATTTTAATGCCCATAAAGCAAAGACTCTTAAAAGCGTCTAAAATTATATTAGCATATATTTTATCCATATATTGTTATATATTTTCTAATACAAAATTGTTAATTCAAGTGTTTTGTGCACTGTCGTCAGCAAAATAACACGTTTATCATAGCACATTTATTAAATTTAATTGAAACAAATAAGTAAAATTAAGTAAAACGTTTAGTACATAAATAGTATACAAGAATGAAAATTTGCGATAAATCGAATGGTCGCTTAAGCATACATACATTACACGATATTTACAAATTATCGACACTAATTTCACAGGCCTGCCATTCCGTTTAATTTAATAAACAACCAGTTGTAAATATAACATTCCGAATCATCTTTAGGGATAATTGTATCTCTGTTTCAGCCTCGGTATTAACACCTTTTGTTGCATTTAAATACGCACGAAACTAGCTCCAATTCATGGAAGCGTAAAACTGTGTGAGAAAAGATGAGGCAGACAGAGAAACCGGAAATCAAAGTCGTAACGATACAATCAATAATCGACCCTGCAATAGCTTCTCCGGAGGAGTAGGAGGAAGATGAGGAGAAGGAAGGCTACAATACGGCCCTTTTCATTATATTTAAAACGAATAGGTGCAAAAATATAACGACTCAAAAATTAGGTTTGCACGATTTCAAAATATTAAAAGATAATCATGAAGACAAACTGTATTGTTTGGTGATATTTAATTTAACTTTTAAATCGTACCCTTATGATTTACCTACCATTTTTCCTGATGTAATTATTGTTACAAATATAGATATTTGTGATAATAATTACTTTTCGAAAAACTTGAAGGTCTAGAACCGAAAATTTTCATACATATTAAAATTCAACTATAAAACGATTTGAAACATGGAATTTATATTTATGACGAAATGTCTAAAAAACATATATTTAAAATAATTGTACAAACAAATACTTACATGTATTCTCAAACTGTTCATATTTAAATCAAACTGTTTACTTAACGTAAACTTATTTATAATTTAAGTTTGCTAATCATAATATAAAATGTAAATAGTTTTCATACGTTCAAGATCGCTCATACTACCCGGTTATGTAATTCAGATTCTTTCTACTTGAATAAAATGTATTTCGATTTTTTTTTTTTATTACGAAATCTATCAATATTCAAAAATTATATTAAAAAAAAAATAATGAGTGTTATGCATGCACAAAATAATTATTAAACATTTTTTTTATTTTAATAATTTTTAATGAATTTATCTTAAGAAAACATACATATTTAAACTATAATTTTAAATTATATTATTTATTTTTTTAATCCAAAATTTCTTATGTTAATATAGATACTATTAAATTATTGTAATTTAAAATGGAACTATATAGATTTTCTTCCTTTTATTTTCACTTTCATAATTTTAATAAACCTATTGTATTTTTTTATGCTGTGATAATAAATAATACAATCATAACAATTTCACAACAGTAAATGATTTTAATTTTCTTGCTATGAAAATGTAATTGTAGAGTATGAAAATATTTTTGAATCAAACTAAATCAAATAAAACATTAATTTAATCCATTTTTTTAAGATTTTACATTTCAACATTACATAAAATACATTTTAATATATATTACGAACATTAGTTACAACATTTTTATATTATTCTTGATATATTTTATAAGTTACATAAGTAACGGCAGATTCAATTTCTTACTAAAACTTTTATTAAACCAGTACTAATTTTTTTTTTCATTTAAAAACTTGTTTCATTAATTTTGAACATATTTTATTGCGGAGTTAATTAAATAAAATTTATACATAAGTCTATGAAAAATAAAAAGTTTTGATTTAATTTTTAAAATATCACCGAAATTAAAAAAAATAATGACTACTAAAATTAATTATAAAGAAATTAATATAAAGAAATAAAATAGTTCAAAAATAATATTTCCATTGTAAATAGTACAATATTTTATTTTTGTTTTTTGACAATTTTTCTTGCCTAAAAATTTGTTCATATCGCTGTTACAACTTCATGTAAATATTTATTCATATATATCGATAATATATATTTTATTAAATAATATATTGTATTTACTATATCAGGAAAAAAATTAATAATAGATTCATTGTAGAAAAATAAAAGAAATCTATATTGCAAATTCTTTTTTCTGTTTACGAAAGTGAAATAATTATTCTACTAAAGAAACTCTTTAGAATTAACTTCATTTTTTATTAATACAACATACACAATTATTATTTTGTAGATATGCAAGGATTTATTACATATTTTTAATTTTCTACAATCTATTATAGTTTCGAGTCCAACTCTTTAAAAACTTTTAGAGAGAGAAAAAGTTGAATATATTTTTGTAATGTTAATGAAAAAAAAATATTAAAAATTTTTAAAGAATTGACTATTACGTAAAGTTGAATGTATGTTTATTTAATAATACCTAGCAAGAAGACATGAAAACAATACAGAAATTATGTTTATACCATTGTATGGGTGTATGCAATAAAGCAAAAGAAATAAAATTATTTTCTTTAATTTATCTTATATGAATTACCAGACTATATATTTATCGCGTATTTTATCACTTAACTCGACCATGCATAGAGTTGTCTTCCTTATTCCTGTTTCTTATTCCTTATCAAAGTTCTTATTGCTTTTTCTATGCATACATGTTTAAAATTCACGTTTACAAACATTTTCGTGTAAAATTGAGTGCTATTGACGTTTAAAAATTAAGAAACATTTTTTAAATGATTACATTTTCACTAGGTAATGGAATGTAAATATTTGCGAATTGCACTCGTGCTCCGAATATGAAATATACTTTATACAAACTTCTACGTATAACATTCTACCAAGCGCATTGAAATGTGCAATGTATGAAGGATATTTACAAAGTAAAAAAGTGATTTTTGTAAAAAATGCAAAAACATATATCTACAAGTGCAAAAAGATGCGAGTTATCGCAAAACGGAGTGTGATTAGCGGTAGTTTTGTTCGACGACGGACTTGTGTCGCATTTTCCAAACTGTCGTACACTATTTTACCCACCGCTCTGTCTCGACTTTGGCAACACTGTAAATACTCGCGTTTTTGCTTCTTTCATTATTTTGCAGCTGCAGCCGCGCAACGAGCCGCATATTACCATCATTTTTTTTTCCTCGTTCTCGTAAACCTCCCTAGATACATTATTTTTTGAGGTTAAGACAATAATCATTAAGTGCATAGACGTTCATTTTTGCACGTAGAAATGCAGCTATTGCTATCACTGCCACTCTTCGTCCGAAACTATCTTTATCTCTGTATCTCTCTCTCTCTCTCTCTCTCTCTCTTTCATTTTCCCTCGACTCTCAATCGATATCTAAAAAGTCATCCGTTTCCGACTCCCAGCCTCGATATTTTGACGCAGGCGAACAGAAAATACCCTCAGTAACACCTCTCACAGCAATTTATTTCCAAATTAAAAATAATTCTCAAAAATTCAACCGAGTCACTCTTAATAACAATAATCCACATCATGACTCCGAATTGTATGTCGAGACTAACCTTAAAATACGTAAGAGGTAGAACCGTAATATTTGATCGGACCCAACCGAAGATATTTTGAGTACGCAACGGCAGTAGCCGCACCAAAAATGACAATCAACGTGTACACGAGCATTTAATTTCAATGACAAAGTATCACCGGACTGAAGTCAAGCAGAAGAGTTAAAACACGCTCACGTGGTCGTCCGAATAACCGGCGACAGGAAAGAGGCCGCACGGCGAGAAACAACAGCCATTGAGCGACAAAGCGTCGGTCTATCTCCGTCCTCGTCGCGCGCCGCTTGTCCCGGAAGTTGGTTCAAGAGAAACGCCTCTGCGCCGGACCTAACCTCAAAAATCCACTCGACTCGGAAGCCAGATACTCGAAATAAAAAAATTGTCTCGTACAGCGAGTAGCGTCGTGGCGTTTCTCATCATGGCGATGCTAATGCAGCGCTGCCGCGGCCGGGTCGCCCTCATTTCGCCTAGGGCACGCATTTGCACTTGTAGAGTACGTACACACAGAGTGATTACCTAGACTGGTGATTCGGGTCATCAGCGACTGTTGCTGCTATCTTCCTGTACCAGCCTCATCTACACTTCTTTCCTCGCTCGAAACAAACAAAAACACACCTTCCTCCTCGACTCGTGTGCGCGTAAGGTGTGTATACGTGTGTGCATATACAATGCAGAGCACACTCGACGCGGCACTAACTGCGTTATCACTCCCTCTCTCTGTTGTTCGATCTCCGAAGGAGGGAAGGACGAGTTGCGGAAAATCGCAAACGCACAATACACGAGCACGGCGCGCACTAGTGAAAACGCGGGACGACAGGACTACGTAGGTAGGCTCTGTTGTATACGCCGATGCCGATTAGCTCCCCCAAGGGTCGGCACCGCGTGAGAGAGGGGATGCGCGGACCTGGAGTACGGAGAGCGAAAGGCGCGCGTGCGCAAAGTAACCTGACCGTCACTTGTGTGGTGGTTTCGCTGGCGCTGTACTTGGAGCTCCAGCAAATTTGTTACCAATTTTCTTGTGCACATCAAAATCAAAATGTCATGTTATCGGAACTTTTCACCCCTCTCCACGGCCTTTATTGGCTGTACTTCAACTTCGAATTTTTATCTTCCATCTATATAGGATAAACCTGTCGCCATTTTTATTTTTTGCACTAACCGCCTCCCACCGATTGAAACAATGTAAATTTAGCTTTGTTGTGTGCTTAAATACTCGAACTGTAAATTATGACTAACTTTTATTAACATATCACCCTGTATAATCTGTTTAAATCAATCAGTTTTCTTTGTACCTTATATTTTGCGTTTATAATCGAGTGAGTCTTTTTCAATCCGTTTAAATTTAAAATTAAAAAATTTTTAAATCTTTTAATAGCAACACATTTTTAATTCCCTTAACATTGATATTCAAATTAAAGACAATGTATTATTTCATCAACATAAATTTTTATAAATCTTTATATTGAGCAATTGAGCATTTTTAAAAATTATTTAAAATACAATCAATTATATCGATTTTTATATTGACTCATAATTTGTTGAATTAGTTTAAGATTATATTAATACATATCTTTCAATAAATGTTATATCTTCATAAATAAATTAAATTTATTATCACTGCGATGCATTGTTTTTATTGAAAAACAACTTATTTAAAGTAAAATAAAATTTTTTTATTGAAATTTAAAGTATTATTAAAAACTTTATAACAAACGAAATATATTTTTATTTACTGTATATCCTAGACATAATCATTTAATAAACATTTATAAAATAATTTGACATAATTTAATTAAAACATTGAATAAAATTTTTTTGCCTTTTATTGAAAATATTTGCAACAATGCTATTTTTTAATTTCCAAAACATAGTTATACATCTTAAAGCAACCCGTACTTAAATTAATTCGCTTTATAGCATGAAATTTGTTAAATAAAGACAAAAACAGTACGTAAAAAACGCAATTAAAACATTTTTTTTTAATTTGACTTGTCGCCATGCGACTTCGTCAAGTAACCGTCCACCCGGCGTCATTACGAACACTTGGAGCTCCTTGAGGCGACTTCCCACCCCTTCAACACTTGACGAACTTCCCCCCACTTCACATAATGCACGGTTTCCCCTACGTCTACGTTTTCCGCTTACAAAGCTGCTGCAACACTGTGACGCATTTTTCGCATGGACGCCAACCGGCGCATGCGTATAATAAAAAAATACAATACGCCACCTCAGATTGAATATTGAAGCAGCGGTGAATTTGAATTCAGTAATTTGCAACTTTTGTAGCATTTGGAATTGTTAATCATAAAAACAGATAAAAATTATTTACAGTCGTCAAATGAATTAAATATATATCGTGAAATATAAAATATGAAAATTAAATATTACTTATGAAACTTAATTATTAATTATTCAAAGTAAAATTGTTTCATTTACGTATTTAAAACAAGAATATTTTAATATAATTTTATCAACTGCAAAAAAAAATTAACGCAAAATAATCCCAAATTATATCTAGTAAAATAAGTAAATTCTATAGAATTTATTGATATTAATAATATTACATTTATTATGTATAACGTATTATAAAAACGTATTGTTTATAATACATTTAAACTACTAAATGAATTTATTTTTAAAGTATCTAATTATACAAGAAGCAATAAAAATTCCTTAATTTACCAATTAAATTACATGTCGAAAAGTAAAACAATTAATTTTAATATCATAAATCTAATACGTTTACTTTTTGGTAAAAATAGTTATGTATTAACTCAAGCTTACAAGAAAAATAAATTATATATATGAACCACTTCTATACATTATTGGAAGATATTTCATTTGAAACAATTATTGAATAAAAGAATCCTTATATCTCTGTCACACAGCTCCATTCTTAACGCTTTATTTCTTCTTCTCAGTTTTCTGCCAAAGCTCGAGATTGAAAAGTCGATTAAAGCGTTTGCAAACTCGCTTTTACATCAATGCAACTTTTCACTCGATTATATTATATTATGTTCCAAGAAATGCAATTAAAATGAACTACTTCATTTGAACAGGTCACGAAAATCCGACTATGTTACTTTAAGATTATAAAAGTTGAAAGGATTTTTATAGTTCAATATAGTATACTACTATATCAAATAAAATGTATTTATTATAAAATTTTAAATATTATCAAAAATGTATTTTCAATATTTGTTTCTAATTATTTGAATTATCCTTTAAAATTAAATTATAAACTGATTATCGAAATATATTTAATTAGAAATATATATTTGTCCATGTGATAATTTTATTATTAAATAAAAACATAAAAATAAATAACAATATTTTATAATCTGAAATTTATTGGACAAAGTTTTGTAATTTGGATGTTTATTTTAAATATAAAAATAAAATAAATGAATTGAATAATAATTTTTTTCTGTAAATGTGTAAACAATAAGTAAAATACATATGATCAAAAATCGAGTTATTTTTTTAATCAAATTAATTATAATAAATTTAATAATTTGTAGGTTTATATTGATAAAGAAATATGTTTACACTTATAAAAAATTTTTAATTTATATAAAAATAAATGTGTATACATGTGCACGCGCCTACATTAAGTAAAAAATTTTATTTTATTGAAAAATATATATAAAATCATACATTTAAATTAATTTAAGAAATATCTCTTGTAAATATATATAATTGATGAAAGATATTGAACATTTGAAAGATTTAATTAATTACAAAATCTTTTTTACTATAAAAAAATATTGTTTACATTAATATAAAAAACATTTTTTTTCCAAAAAGTTTTAAACATTGTATTTACTATTTACTATTTCTTATTAAATTTAAACATTAAAATTATATATACAATACTCTATTTTAAATCGTCTAATTCTCAAAATTCGAAAATCAAATTTACTGAAAATATTAGAATTTTAGCACATATTTATTTTATTGAAGGTTAACATTTTCTTTTGTTCAACTTATTAATGATTGGATTCATTTTATCAAACTGTTACGAAGCATTCATTTAATTTCTATCAGAATTTTAAACGAGTATTTCTAAGATGAAATCTTATGCTTCATCGATTTACCATAATAATCTAATCGTGTAGCTATATATAATTATTATGTAAACTCGTATTTTCAGTATTAAAACTAAACATCTGTTAATGATTTCTTGTATAGAAGGATATAGTACAAGCTATTTTGTGCTATATGAAATATTAATCTCATAATCATACAGTATATTTTATCCATTTATATATAAATTAAATCTTACAATATTTATTAAAAATTAAAAATAAAACATGTATGTTATTTGTTATTGTTATTAATAAAAATAAACTTTATTACATACATAATAAAAAAAATCAATGCTGAGTTTTATTTTAGTTCAATCAACAATTTAATAAAATTATTTTTATTATTCGTAAATTTTCTATTTTACAATATAGCAAAAATATTTTAATGAAAATTTATTATATAGTTAGAGAAATTAATTGTTTTTAAAAGCAATAATGAAATATGATATTCATTTTATTGAACAATCATTTATTGAGTATAGAATTAAAATTAGATATATTTAATGGATAAAAAACTTCTTAATTTATATTAATATTTCATACAATGTATATTTGTGATTATTCAACTCACTAAACATAGTATTTATAATTAAAATAATTTTAACTTAAATAATAAATGTTTTAGGGCATAAGTGATGTAATAAAAATATAAAAATAATGTTTTTAAGGATGCATTGATAAATTTAAATACGATTACTACAAAATCAAATTTATCAGAGCTTTATATGCAATAATTAAGATTTTTCATTTAAGCGGTTTTTCTATAATTAATAATTGTCTTACATTGATAATAAAGTATTAGAAAGTTATAACAAATAATCATTTATTAAAGTAGTAAATTGATCATGTCATATACATATAATAAAAGCAATATATTTTTGACTAACATCACTCAATGAAATTTATAATTGTGACTTATGTAATTTACAGTCTTTATAAATCCTATTTTATAAAAATGATTGTAAGTAAAAGTTGAATTAAAAATAAAACATCGAAGAAATTCACTCAGAAAAATAATAGATTTTTAAATAACGCATATTTATATTCATATACATATTCTGAGGTTCGCTTAGAAATTTAATTATTATTTTAAACAGCATATAAATTATCGACTATCAATTTTTCACGATTCGCTTTAACTAACTCCTTTTTACTTTATGTTTTAGTTGAGTGTCTATTAATTCGTTTTTCTCTTTATATCTCTACGTCTCAAACGTGGGTGTGTGTAAGTTTATGTTTTGGTATATGGAATCGACAAGAATTAGGATCCTACAAATATATAATTATCTCTCCTAATATAATATTATATTGTAAACCTATGAATTTCGAAAACTATCTATTATTTTACAGTTTCATTAATACCTTAAGTATGTAGATAAATAATATAAAATATGGAAAATGTTTAATTTTGTTAAAAATCTTAATTATTACATTTTATCAAAGTTAAAATTTCTTTAATTTTTTATTGTACATTTTATGCTTATCACTTATAGCTTCATTTTATATAATTTTATATTCATTTAGTAGTACAATCTTGAATACGTATTTATATTTCTTTATTATCATTTATAAGGTGATACATGCAACAAAAATAATTGAACATAAAAAATTACGAGTAACCATTAACTATGAAACTGAAACTTTAATGCATTATTATTTTTGAGGTACTGATATAAAAAATAATATAAGAGGGCAAAATATATTTTATGATTCTCTGTAAGACATGTTTGAAGAATAATTAATAAAATAGTAATAAATATAAAATATTTAGTTCGGCACGTATAAAACTTACGCGTTTATCATGTATTTTGCGGTTTTCTTTTATTTTTTTCTCATTTTCCACCAGCACTAAATGCCGCTTGTTCTTTCATGCGAAATCACAGAACTTTTTAAATTAAAAACATTCTCTTGTTTTACTCACCACATATATAAAACCAATGAATTATTAGAAAGCTTGCAAGCTGTGGATTATATGCACAGAACTGCATTCGTCGAATGTTTTTCTTTCTCCATTCACTTTCTAATACTAAATATTCTACGGATTCTTATATTTATTCTTTACTTTTGCTTCTTTTTTTTTAACTGTTATGTCTTATAATGCAATATGTAAACAAATGAATATTTAATGTATTTCCTTATTTAATAATTATTTGTTTTATTTATTTTTTTATTTAATATTTTTATTAGTTTACAATTTTAATATACTATTAATATTTTCAGTAAGAATAATATTATAAAATAGAGTTGTAACAAATTATTACAATGATTAATCGATAAATTCTTAATATTACTTGCGTGATAGTTATTCGCAGAGATTGTAGCTTAGAAATATCTAGTCCGAAAGAACGATGTGGGTAGTTTTTTAGAGGCAGCAGTTTTTTACTACTCCAGATTTTCAGGATTAGATAGTCCTTAATACTTGAGTTTAAGTAAATCTTTCACTAAATCCAAGAGTAAAAAGCACTTTCTTCATATTATCTCTGTTTTTTATATCGTTTGTAATTTTATCCCTTCCATATAATTTCTCATTTATTAATATTGGTTCATAGGTGTATGATCTGAGCCGATCATACGATTTTAGTTATGATCGTGTTCTTTCGTAGTCTTCCGCGTCAATCGTGATCAATTAGAATATTTATTTCTTATTATTTTATCTAAATTATAGTCTGCACTCACGTACTTTTAAAGTTTTAAATTTATAATATTATCAGAACTAGTTGAGGAAATATTATTTAAAATACGGTGAGATTACATAACTAAAACTATTTTTTATATTAATAAAAACCTCTGAAAAGCATCATTTTTTAATTTTAATGAGTTCCACATTATTTTTTAAACTGACGGAAGCTATCTAATTTTAAATAAAGTTTATGGTATAATATCCCATGTTTTAGAACTTAAAAATGTGTTATCTTTAGAAAAATGTAAGACATCTTAGATAATTGCTTCTAAAGTAATTATAAGTTACAATATCCGAACTTGAAATAATTTTTAAACTTAATTGTAAATTCCTAACAATTTTTTTAATATTCCACATTAGTTCCAATACACATTTAACAAATTAAATAAACTAATATTTATTTATATTTATGATAGTTAATTTAATGTAATTAATTTTTTTTTATTTTATTTACTTTCATTAAATTTATTTTACAATTCATCAGCTGCAATTGAAATTCCATTTTTATTTTAATATTAATACAAATGCTTTGAAGCGCTATTATATTCTATAATATTATTAAATAAGTCTTTAAAAAACAATAAAAATAAAGAAACAGTATAGAGATAAAAAAAAGATACGTAATTTCTCTATTAAAACTGTATATATAAAAATTGAATGTATATTAAATATCCAAAAATAGTAGTAATAGTATCTAAAAATTTAGTAAATTTCTTACTAAATGAATTTATTTTTCATGTTCATCAATTAATAAAATTATGAAAAGTATATGAATATCTGTTTAACAACGAATAAACGATCATTTGTGCTTAAAAGATAATTAATATATTGATTGAGTAATCATTTTATCTTAAGTATAAGAAAATTAATTTTTTAAAAGGCGTTTATAATATATAAAAATACTTGGTTATCAAATGAAAAAAATTAATAAATAATGTATGATTGATACAACTGAGAATAAATGTCAAATTTCAGTCTTTTAATGAAATATGTACAAAAAAAAAGAATAAAGATGATAATTTAACAATAGGTCTAAGAAAAAGACCTGCTTACGCGTAAGGAAAAAGACGTTAATTCAGTTCCTCAATTTTTCCCAGATAAGCACGTGTATATGAACATTCATGTGATATAAGCATAACAAGAAAAACAGCACCAAATGCTGAATTGAGAAAACGTTCTTGTAAACGCCAGAACGAACTTTTTTTTATGAAAGAGTTTTTTGAAGTCGTTACTTTTAGTAATTTGATACTGATATATATTTTTACTAAATGGAAAAGGTTATTACTTAAAGATTTTTAAATGCCAAAAAAATTTTATGAATAAAAAATTAATAAATTGTACCGGACATGACAAGCCAAAATCTCATGCCTGTAGGAACCTGCACTACGTTCACAATCACTTACCGCTATTATCAAGACGAAAAACATAGGACCGGCAAGTGTATATGCCGCCGAATTTCCTCGACACCTGAGATGTTACAGGTGCTGGGCAATAACTTGTCCAGTGATCTTTACCACCCACGCATCGTTTGCACCTTTGTAAATTATAACAATTTATCTACCTACATGAATAAAGTGACAACTTTTTCGAATGTAACAACTGATTCTCATATTATTTAATCTTCACCCTATTTCCTAAAATATATTAACTTATATTTTATAGAGCAATTATTAAATAAAATAAAAATTAGTATCTAATTAAAAGTTTATTTTAGTATATTAAGAAAATTTGTAGTTAAAGAAACATATCTCTCTCATTAAATATTTTATAAATCTTTTTTTGCATTCTACTTTTCTATTACTAAGCATTTATGCAATTAAATTGATAATAGAGGAGTCAATATTTTTAAACTTTTTTTGTTCATTTTTTTAAAAAAAATTAATTATCATTGCAAAACAAAAATATTTAATATTTAAAGACTTTCAACTATTTCTTTACCTATAAAGCCACTTTGTATAAAGATGAAATTATTTATTCATTTATTCACTCTTAATTACTCTATTAATAGTTATTCGCGCTAAATTAAAATAAAGAAATTTCAACTGTTTTTATAAATATTAAGTTTTGTTTAAATAAAAATAATAATTAAATTGATAAAATTTGTCATTTTCTTCAATATACTATTAAAAAAATAATTAAAGACTGCATAAAATATTAATTATTCATAATATTAAATATGAAATTAAATTTTTTTTAAGTGAATACAATTTTTTATATATTTAGTAACACAGAAAAACTTTGAATTGAAACTTTAATTCGGTTATTTACTTGATTTATTTCGGTTAAAATTATTTATCTAACTTAGATTAAGTGTTAAAATAACAAGCTGACTAGAGAAGAACTCATTATTTATTTTTATTAATTGAATATTAATAGTCAAATTAATAGTCAAAGTTTACACATGCCACATTTAAATTCATATCAGCGAATTAGTTTGTATTTATTCAGGTGATTGAATAAATGCATTGCAATGTACTACATAGATAAATTACTGAGAATCTTTTTAAATTCACATACGCACATATAAATGTAAATTATTGTTTCAAGAACATTTAAATGCTGAAGTTTTGAACCCAACCAAAGTATTCGCCATTAAATCCATGTATCATATATATATAATAAATAATAATATACATTTTGAACTTTGTATCAGATGATAAATGAAATAAAGTTAAATACTGTTGTTAGACTGCATAACAACAATTAGATTCGTAAAACATTTCTGGTCTTTTGATATTGCAACAATGCCTTGTGATTTTTTTTTGCATCGAAAAAATTCCAGAATTACTAAATTATACATATAACGTACAGGTGTAATTGTAATTTTGTTGTTTTTGCTTTCAACTATATTTTCTTCATTATTTTTGCAATTCTATTACCGTTTCATCTTTCTCTCTCTCTCTCTCTCTCTATTTTTTCTGCATTATAGATTATACAACGGTATGTTGATTTGTGCACTAGATTATTTTCTGAATATATATATACACCTGTGTATATACATAATGTTCAAACTTAGTTTTTTGAACTAGAGGTAGTTGCCGATTTAATTTAAAATTGCATTCAAAACTGTTGCAGATTTCAACTATACGAAAAGCTGAGTTTCTACCTATAAACACATACCTTACGGAATTGAATGGCGATAATTACACGTGCCATTCTGTTACCTATTTTACAATAAATTAAACAAATTTATGTTGTTTGTGAAATATTACATATCTATCTCTAAGTATATATTAATGTTAATCTAAACTAATATTTCTAGAAAACTTATATTAAATTGACTTTTAACAAGAATTTATCAAGTTCTATCAATCGTTTTTAACAAATCAAAGAAAAAGGTTTAGGTAAATTAACATACCAATAAATAGTAATAATAAAAGCTTAAAAATTTGTTAAATTAAATTTTATAAAGTCAGCTCAATCTTTGAATTATTATTTATTTAATTTTTATATTATTACTTTAATTTATAAAGAAAAAATGTATTTTTAACCTATTGCATCAAAATAATTTATTTTAATTTTTAATTAAAAAAATGTAGTAATTCAAATTATCTTATATCAGTCTAATTAATATGTTGTTTTAGTATGTATATATTGAATATAATCGAATTAGTATAGTATAGAAGTTATAGAATTTTGATTTATAGTATCAATTAGAAACATTTTTTTAATTGATGTATTTTAAGAGTGAACGAAACATCTGATAATTATTATATTTTAATATATACATAAAAAACCATAGTGATATAGTAGCTATTACTTAAAATATAACAATTACACTCTAAATCCATAATGATAATAAATAAAAAAAATTCATTCACTTTGTACTTACAAATTTTTCAACACATTTAATGGTTAGTTGATGTTTAGAATTTCCTTGGTTTATTAGGAAACGGGTATTGGCAGTAAAAGCATTCCTAGCGGTGTCTAGCAGAACCCTTATGTTATCTACTACATTTTATCAGTAGCTAGTTCCTATGAGTAAGTCTGCCTTTGGCCCAAAGTCGTTCACTATGAACCTACTTCAAGAGTAAACCTTGCGAGGAAAGCTATCCAAAGAGTTCAGAAACTGTTTACTATAAGTGAAACTATTCCTCTCGGATTATTTCAACATCTTCCTCAGAGCAAGTCGAAATTCCAATTGAAGGTGATATATTAACCCAAAGCTTTATCCTCTCGTTCTATCGTACACTTGTAGGCAACTTGCATACACATGCCATCGTAGAATGATTAAAATAATCATTTACACGATGCTTTTTTGTTATAATTCTGTTGTTATTAGTCAAAGTATCATGAGCTTTAGTTAGGTTCGAACCTAAAAACGAGCCGCATGAGTTATACGGCAATTTTGTTAGATCATTTAGCAATAGTATGTATACACATACTGTTACATATATAATATCAATAAATATATATTATCAATAAATATCATTAATTAAAGTATTATTAATTTATTTGAAGTATTGATAATCATAGTAAAATTATTAAACACTTGTATATGGTACGTAATTACTTATTCCATAGTTACGCACTTATTTACATATACTGGTAAATTCATACGTACGCATATAAAACATCTGTCTATAAAGTATCAAGTTTTTTTCATTTTTTTTTATCTATTTTCATCTATTGGTCACAGTGATTTTGAAGAGATCTTAAAATGTAAGGGAGAGTTTTTCTATTTGTTTATTTTTTTTTATTTTTTCGATTAGAATTAGAAGTGGCAGAATTTTGCTTCAGGTGAAGGATGTTTTTCAGTTTTGTGATACAACCCGATAGAACGACTGTTGAAACAGATTTACACGATAAATATTTGTTTGTAATTTAATAAAATACTGTACAGACTTTTAAAAGTTAAAAACAGATTTTAAAGATAAAATTACGTATAAATTGTAATTAGGAAAATCACATAAGGCTTTCAAGAAGGTCACTGATGATCCCCGTTCTCACCACCCAAAAACAACCCGAATCGATTCAAACGCCCAATGTGAGCACAAAATTTTGAGTTCATTTAGCATCAGGGTAATCGATGACACTCCAAATTTATTAACACATGCCTACAGTTACCCTTAGAAACCTTTTTTAAGATTAAAAAATCTCCAATGTTTTTATCAAGCCGTAAACCAAAATGTTACTGCATAGTAATACTCCACTAGTAGCTCTATTGCGCCGTGTCACAAAACTAAAAAATATCCTTCGTGCCAATACAAATCTTACCACTTCTAATGATCGAAAAATAAAAAAAAAAAAGAAGTCACAAATATAAAAACTTCCCCCTCTCTACATTTTAATACCTCTCCCAAATCGCTACGATAAACAGTGACTTGAAGAAAAAGAATAGAAGAAACTCAATGCTTTATGGACAGACCATGTACACGCGCACACAAATGCACACATGCTGATATACAATTTATTTTATATATTTATATTACCATTAGCCCAGTAAATCTTCTTTTATAATATATATTCTATCTTTATTTTACTATAAGTGTCAAGATGAATTTAATTTCCATAAATACTGTATATTATCCGATTTTTACTAAATTTTTTACTCTTATAATTTTAATTAAAATAAAAAAATTAAAATTTGTTTTTTGTATATAATTTAAAAAATAATAAATACATCTGTTTAATGTAATAAATATTTTTTTTGAAAGATTTTTTAATTAAATATTATTGCAATATAACATTATAATGAATATTAACTGATTATATATTATTTCTAATTTTTTATCTTAAAAGTAAATCATGTATAATATATTGTAGGTATCAGGTATTGTAATATATAGTTTATGATTTTTCAATATTAAATCTCTAAATACATTACAGAATTATGTTAATTACTGTAATAATTATTATTGATTGAATGGATTATGAAATTAGCAATAATTAATTACATTCTATAATAATTACAAATTTTTAATTCTGTAATTTAATTATATAAGTGAGAAAGACCGAAAGAGGTGTGTTTTCTAGTCAATCAAGGTACAAATAAAACATGTGATTTAAATTAATTATTTATTTATTGCGTGATATAAAAAATCTATTTTCAATTAAGAGGAAAATTTTATACCTTGATTTGATGTCTTCGCTGTTTTATGTTATAACCAACAAATGCACTTTTATAAATGTTAATAACCGCTCATGTGCATATTAAACTTTATAAAAGTAATTTAATTTAATCAGAAAGTCAGAATTCATAATAGTTTCAATTAATTACATTTCTCTAATATTGAAAGGTAATAATAATAAAAAATGATAGAGAGAGAGAGAGAGAGAGAGAATATTAAATGTAAAAAAGCAATGTCATAATCTATTGGTATAGATGTAAACATTAACTGAAGCTACAAGAACTTAATTATTAATAATGAAGTTTCTTTCCTACTACATTGTTCAATATTTGAAAATAAGTTTATTTCTATAATAATATTGTATATAAATCCATAAAATACAATATAATTTAATATTTACAATATAATTAAAGTAAATATTAGATTTTTTTGTTTTGAAATAATATTAGTAAGTTAAAAATATTTCAGAAACTATGAAAAAAAGTACAATATAAATTTCAAATATACAAAAAATTTATGTTTAAATTTAATATGAGAAGCTATATTTATTACATAAGCTATATTTATTATATATTTATTACATATATTTTTTTCATTTATAAAAAGTGTGAATTAAAAATAGTAAATTTAATACCACAGACATATGCAAATATTTTCAATAAGTTTTGTACTAGTTTTAGTTTGTTAAATTTTTGTATTTTTTTCTAAATTATATTATATAAATTATAATCAAATTATAAAAAATCTTATCTATTTTTATAGTGCAATTTAAAATAAAATAAAAGCTATATTGAATATAACTAAAGAACATTACTCGTACTTGAACAATTTAATGAGAGATCTTAGAAATAGAAGCATACCAAAGGACTATATATGTGACAACATAACACAATAAAAAATAATGCTTGAAAATGAATAGATAATTGAAAAATATGCATTAATCAATACTTCAATATTAGATAATTTGTGTGTTTCAGTAAAAATAGATTTTATAATCATTTATTAATATGTATACATATATTTTAAAGATAATCTTATTTGCGAAGGAAATCGTAATTTCTAAATAATTTATGAAATAAACTACTGGTTTATATTTATTAACTTAACATGAAATTAATTTGTAATTTAGAAAAATAAATTTTAATGTAATTGTTGTGTCAGTCCATTTTCAATAGAAGAACAGTAGGTAAAGGTGTGTTTAACGTATTCTAAAAGACCGAGTAATTTATTTTTATGTGAAACAAATTTTTCTCGCTTACATTTTAACTTAAAAACTATGATTTTACGATATTAACCACTCAAAATGATAAAGCTTTTTAAAAATATTATTATACGAAATTAATATTGTAAGATATTTTTATTCGTTAATTTTATATATTCATTATCCTAATACTTTAATCAAATTCGTCAAAAATAAATTTTTTAAATCTTATAATATTTTATAATAAATAAATGAATTGAGTATACTTGAGTTATAAAATTTGAAAAATAAATTATTTTAATATGTTGAATGATTGAAAATAAAACAAATTAATATATGTAACTTTATACGAAAAAAAAATTAATCTTATAAAGTTAAAAAAAGGATGTTTAGTTTTATGACGGCCATACCGTCACAGTAAAGCCCCGTGCCCCACCGCCGCGCAGCCGGAAGAAACGGCCGCCCGGTCACTGCGCAACTCAGCGGCACCCTTTCAGCTCCCACGCTCAGCGCTCGAATGAGCCCCCGCCGTCGCTCTCCAGCCCTTAAATAAGGATGCGCGTCCTCCGTGAAGAAGAGAGTCGATTTACCCCGTCGACTCCTACTTGCATCTTGGCGTCTCGAGACAAGCAAAAGATCCAAGAGATTGGCTTGGATGATGAATCTGGTGTCTTGTTCCTCTAGGCCGGCTCTCTCCTTAGATCATATTGACTACACATCAGAGGTGCCCTGGTGACTCGGAATCTCTCGACGCGCCGTCTCGAAGTGGGTAAAATGAATGAAGGCCGACAGCTTGCTTTTCATCACTGGCATACAGAACCGAGATACGTGACGGAACCTGGACTCTGAACCATCATAAAACCTCGGCGGAAGCACGACCAGCTGCGAGGAGGGCCGTCGACCAACTGACAGAGTCCCTGGCGAAGCTCGCGTTAATAATAAACGCCCCCTGTAATTAGGCGACGAAAACTCACGTAAATCATCAAACTCGTACCACGTAAAATTATTTTTTTTTCATTATTATATTATAAAATTATCTTTTAATTTTCTATCAAGTCATCGTGAAATATTTTGTTTGGTAAGTCATGTCAACTACCGGCCATTTATGTTTTCTATTGTAAGAACGTTTCTTTTCTATTGATTAAACATACAATGTATTTTTAAATTCCTAAGAATTTCTTGCATTTACTAGTTATTTCAAGCTACCAAAATCCTGAAATCCACCATGATAAACGAGCTCAGGACACCAGCGACTTATATCCTGGCGCAGAGATGTAAAACGTTACAGTTATATTGTTTATATACTTACAATATATCTAAATAAATTTAAATCTGTGATCTACATCCTATTATATTTAACGAGGAGAGTTTTTGCTATTACTAATTGATTAATGTCACATATTGAAAACACTATATTTTAACAGAAATAGTGAACTAGCGAACTCTATTTAAACACTTTCTATATTCACAGATATTTAATTTGAACATTATTTATAATACTCAAATATTATTAATAACGATTGATTTTATAAATTACACCATTGAATGTAAAATGGACCATATTTAGAATTATAAATATTTATAACAAAATATCATAATAATTATATTGTGAACATTAAAAAATTTAATAATAATTTGTTTATAAAATTCAATATGAAAGTTTATTTTTTATTACTCAGTATATATTTAATACATAATAGCTATACATTAAGGAAATGAAGTTGTAAAATAATTTAGTACTATAATTTTAAATAAAACAAATTAAAAATTTTCAATTCTTCGGATATAATTCAAGTTCATCATAATAATTATGTTCATATTAATATTAAAATTTATTTAAATTATTACTTATAAATAATAATTTATTACACATACATAATATTTTTAATAGTTTTATTTCATAATGAATAGCAAGATTTCATTTAAATAATTACTTTATTGTGATACGTAGTCTTAATCTAGGCCATAATTATTTAATTTTATGATCTATTTTTAATAATAAAATAGATATCATTATTATGTATAATAAATAAATTAGTCGTCTACCTGTTATCTATAAATACTTCGAAACTATGAGATGTATCCTCGAATCAAGATAAGCAAGTCTATAATTACCCTTTATCCACTATAAATATCAATAATTAATACGTATATTTTTTGTGAGTTACTTTTACATAAAGAAATAAATTAGATCAATCAATTTACATTGAAACGACATTGAAATGAAATATAATTCAAAGTTTACCTCTTGTCTGATAGAGAATTAAATTAGCTAATTTAATATCAAACACTAAACGAATTTCAGGGTTCGATGAATTCAATATTGTTTTGTATATTTATAATTGATTTTAACAAAAATTTTTAACAAAATTTAAGAATTTTATTCTGTCTAGCTAACGAAACTTATTCTAAACTGCATTTAGTTTTTTTCTTTACCAGTGGTTGTGTATATTTCGCAAATATATAAAAATACATAGTGATATACTATGTATTTTTATATATTTATTATTCCCAGGGCATTGACGCTCAAAAAGTATCAAAAAAAAGAAAAAAATATACGGATAGCTTTTTAACGCACGCGATAAAGCATATCAAAATATCTATCATTTCGAATCTTCCATCAACTTGAAGCATATTGCCCTTTTATCTCATTATCGCCAAGTGTGTACAAGTCCTCACATATGAAATATTTACAGGAATTTCTTCCTCTTCCTTTTCTTTCTACGACCCCCAAATTTTCCGTTTGGAGCCGTTGACGCTATTATAGTGTGTAAGAATGAGTCCTGCCACATTTGTTGATGTAAATAAATGTCGGAATAAGTTTATATGAGTGTGGATGATAAAACAAACATCGAAAAAAAGAAAGAAAGGATGTTGAACGCTATTTCGAAACTTGATACATTTTATGGCACTTGTTATGCTATTGCCTTGTGGCTTTCGGTTATTGGAGTTCCTCAATTCCGTTCTACCTCGGGGTTTTCAGGTGCATTTTCCTCATAATTATTCAGGGATTCTTCGATGTTTAAGCATTAAATATTCATTTACAAATTTTAATCTAGATGGAAAGTGCATTATTCATCATTATACGACGTCATTTACTGTCGATAGAACAAATTAATAATATAATATAGATTTAGCTTTCAATTTTATCGATATCAAGTTATTATTATAAGTCGTACGCAAAAATGAGTGTAGATTCGTAATATATAAAAAATATTTTACATTAGATATTCATTTTTAAATTACATGAATAAATTTGAATTTTTCGCTTGGCTAATATTAATTAAAATCGAAGACTAATTAATTTTAATAATTAAATTATAAAAGTTTAAAGAATAAAGAAAAAATTGAATATTATTTACAGTATTATTTGCTGTTAAAAAATAAATTTTATTGATTTTAACTTCTACAGTAGTGATGTATTTATATAAAATATAATAAAATTATCATATTAATTTATTACAAAATATGTTGATAAAATATAATTAAATAAATTTTAAAATAATATTTATAATTTTCAAACTTATACTTATATAAATAATATACTCAAATATGTGATACAATATATAATTTAATCAATTATTTAAATAAAATTACGTAATAAATTAATTATGATCCCGACTATTAATGACTTTCGGTGATAACAATTCTGTACAAGGTTAAAAACTATGCTATTACAAATTTTTAAATTATGAATCAAAGTCAAATTCGTAAATTAATCAGTTGCAATTATTGAAAAATTCGTAACAAACATTTTTTAACAATCGACGTTTCATATAAATGTTTTTGTATCAAATATATATTCATATTATAGTATTTTTCTGTGAATAAGCTTCGTTTCTAAAAAATTAATATCAATGACATAATCCCACCAACATTCATAATAATACATTTTCCGGTAACGTATATAACAAAAAGAAAAAATTTTTTTCGTTTCTTCCAATTTTTCCGTTTTAATTTTTCCATTGCTTCTCCTGTGTTGATTCGTAAGGAATGCCTCAATGGAAAACAAATTATACCACCATTTTAGTAATATGCACAATCACAATCAAACTAAAAAACATGATATGAGTATTTTGATAAAAAATTCTGGTTCTTGTGGGCTAAGGCTTACAAAAGCTATTAGGTATCGCAATCTCTCATCCTCTCTTGAGTTTTACGTCGCACTGAATGTCAATAGTCTTTTGCAATTCCGGTACCCAACTCTTCCCAGTCGGTTTCTCTTCTATTCGATCTGACTTCCTGACTTTTTTAGTGAAGACGAAGAAAGAAGCGGGAGAAAAGATATGACTCTTCTACGGCTCTTAGGCTCTGTTGAAAGCCACATATGATAAAAGAATGGAGTAGCTTTAAACTAGTACATCCCAACCATAATTAACCCTCAGCTGGTTTTTCTTTTTGGTCATCGAATTTCGTCTCTTCTATTGGATAAAAGTCTCATCATTTGTCTTTTTCTACCTCGTGAAATGTTACATTCTTTATTTTTATTATTTCAGATTAAAACAATAAGTTTGATAGTCTAAATACTATACATTCACTAAATTTCTTATTTTAAGTTCCACTAATTAAACAATATTTTATTCTGGTGAACCCTTATATTAATTTCCTTTACAAATTTTTGTAGTAATAAAAGAATTTTAAGACAAATTAATTACCATAAAGCAATACATTTTACAATAATACAAAAGAAAATCTAAGATTAATAATATATATTTAAAGTATAAAATTATATTTAAAATTCTAATTTAAAACGATTATTTGCTATTGTTATAAAAAATAAGAAAATAATGTCTTTAAATTTTAATATTCTTATAACACACTAATTAATTTTAGATAACAACATAACGGATAATATATAAATACTTAGTTTACTAAATAAAATAAAATATAAACTAAAATATATATTCATGAACATAAATTATAGAAAATACGGCACGATGAAGCGACTAATGGAATAGTACTACGCAGTAACATTTTGGTTTACGAGTTGATAAAAACATTGGAAATTTTTTAATGTTAAAAAAATATTTTTAAGTGTAATCGAATCCAATTATTGATTAATACAAAGTATCCTCGATTACTCTGACGTTTGAACCACGGTTTGAATTGAAAATTTACTGCACACTTTTGACATTAAAATCTATTCAGGCTATTTTTGAATGCTGAAACCAGCTATAATCAGTGATCTTCTTTAAAGCCTTATGTGATTTTTCTAATTTAAAATTTACATTTCTAATTACATTTAAGCTTAAAGACATTTTTAATATTTAAAAGTCTCTATAGTATTTTATTAATCCACAAACAAATTTTTACCGTACAAATATGTTCCAGCCATTACTCCCTTGCACCATATTAAAAGATTAAAAAAATATTTCGCGCGAAACAAAATCCTACCACTTATGATCGAAAACAAAAGAAAGAGACAAATAGAAAAAAAACTCGTCTGTCCATTTTCCGATATCCCCGAAATCGTTACGATAAATAGCATCTCAAAAAAAATATCCCTCGATACTTTTCAGATGAACCATATTTAATTTTAAACATTAAAGTTATAATCAAAAATAGTAAAATAACAAAGCACCTATGTGGTTCACGTCGTAAATTTATAAAAGGAGCAAACTTTGTTATATTATGATTATAAATCGGAATGAAAGTCGACTAAATACGGTCAAACGTGCCTAATTTAAAGTGGGGAGAAGAAAATATGAGGGGTTACTTAGTGTGAATTTCACCTCTATTACTATATATTATAATATCCTGGTTTTTACTCTCCCTACTTCTCGGGCGGTCGGGCTTTTTTGATCATATTTTAGATTCAAATGATTTTAACAAAATATAAAATTTATTGTACAATTATATTTTTTAAAAAGGTTGAAAAAAAACTAAAATCGTAAGGAACATTGAGCTGAAAATAACTTCGTAAATTTAATTAATATTGGTATCACTCGAAAACTAGTAATCCGATCAAGCTAATATTTCATGCAAATAAAGTGCATATTAATCATTTTAATTTCACAAAACTAAAATTCTAAATATTAAAATGACAAATTTATAAATTTTTTTAATTAATTAAAAAAATTTACAGTTTTTGAAAAATTTCTTCGCTTCTAATTTCCCGATTGATTTATCTAAGAGTTTTTTTAATATTTTTATTAGCTACAAATTGTTTATTGATACTATAATGTTAAAATTACGACTTTTCGTATTATAAAAAAAAAGTTAGCAAAATGCATTTTTTCATTAAAATTGTTAATAAAAAAACCCAGAATATCGTTAGTGGCATTTTAAAATATAAGAATCTGCTCATTTTTTTAAACAAAATTTGATATGTATAATTAGCTGCTTTTTTTCATGGCATAAAAAGTGCTTTATTGCTTGATTTAATATAAAAGGAGACTATTTTGAAGAATTTAAAATTTTAATTATAGAATTTTTACTTATAAATTTATTAATTAATTAACTGTTTAAAGAAAAATATTAATTAATTTTTTTTTATAAAATGTACATAAAACTTTATTGCGTATTGCTATTCCATCAAATGTTTCGTTAAGCCATGTAACAAGTTTTAAAATATGGTTCGTCTGAAGACACGTCCTGTTTCTTCTACTTATCGCAAGATACAAAAAAAGATAGAACAAAATCCCTCCCCAAATATTTTCTAATCTTTCCAATAATATTGCGATAAATAGTTGATTAAAATAAAATGAAGTTTGATACTTTTATAACGCACTATGTTTATATAGTACATCAAAATACTATACACTTACAGAAGGTTATTGAAAGTAGTCATTGCCATTTATTATTTTCTTGAAAATATTATTCTGTCAATATGCATATTTATTATTTTGGTAAACCATGTCAATAAAACTAGTGCTATGACATATTTAATTGACTTTTTGATTCTTCTTACTTATTATTATGTAAAATCTTTTAGATTGCTTCTATTTTAATAATAATTTTATTATAATTTTTAACATATTATTTTCCAATTATAAAAATTTAAATAATTTTTAAATGATACTGAATGTATTCAATTATACTTTGTTAAAAAAGTAAAGGTAAAATAATTAAATAAATTTTAATAATTATAAATTATATAATGATTATATTTTCCATTTAAATTCAAATTACAAAAATAGTATAATTTATTCTTGTAAGAACTAATCAATCGATATCATAATTTTATAAAGTTTATTTTAATATGAATATATTATGAAGCAATATGAAATATTGGATTTATAATGTTTGATAATACTTTTAAATATTTTCAATAATAATTTTTTTTACAATTAAAAGAATGATATCGAAATTTCAATTTATATTATTGTTCAACAGCTTAATAAATAATGTTAAGCCTTTGAACTCAAATAATATCAACTTAAATTTAGATTCTTAGTAAAATTTCATTAAACTAAATTATATTATATAAAAATTAAAATATTAATGAAAAAAAACCTGATATTTCAGGGATACTTGAGAAAATAAGAGTCTATTGATTTTTGTTTACGATTATTCATAATTGTGATTAGTTGCTTTTCGTTAGAAACATATAAATTGCTCTGTTACTTGGTCTAATTAATCATACGAGTGTTACAAAAATAATAATTGTTATTATAAAATTTTTTACATACTATTTTTAATAAGATTTAACAGATTTTTAATTACTTAAATTGGATCCTTTATAAATGCAAATTTCTTTTTTAATTTGCTTAGTACCAAGAATATATTTTCAATTTTTTACAAACATATTATCTATAAATCATATTATATTAGTACTAAAAAAAAAAATAATTTTTAAAATAAGACCTGAAGGCACTAATTTTTTTTTTATTCTTTCTAGTTATACCGTCCAAACTGTTCTGTTATATTATAATAAGTTATAAAAGTATATACAATAAAGCAAAAAAATAAAAACTTTATTTTAATAAATACTTTTTAAATGAAAATATTTTTGCAAATTACATATTTTTGCTCATTGGACCACTTTTATAATAAATAATTTTGTTATATTTAGTTAAAAAATACTATAAATTGTTCTTTAAAACAAAAATGTGTATTTATTAATTGTGTTTTCATTTGAAAACAGTGGTTAAGAGTTTATAACATATATGTTTAATGTAAAATTGCGAAATAAATCTCTTGAAGTTTGCTGAAAAAAATGAAAACCAAGTGATCGAAAAAACGACAGACTATGATGAAAAATTACCATTGCCAAACTTCAGTTGATTGAGACCCGTGAAATTTAGGAATTTGCATTGTAAATGTTCAAAATTGCTGGCGTCAAAGAGCTTATGCTACATACACTCACCAATCTGCATACACCAGTAAAAAGGTACAGTGTACATATTTGCAACAGCTCATCATCCGTTCGAAGCAAAGCTTGGCATGCCAGGAAGAGAATTTGTGGACTAGAAGTCTTGATGTAGATTCTCGACACACACAAAGACAACATACATAGCTTTTAAACTAATTTACAAAGACAAGAACTGATGCAGATTCAGTTACTCTAAAAGCATACATTGAGGTTCATATAAAGCACGACGCTATTAGTTAGAAGCGCGACTAATTTTGTTCCACAAGTCTTATTGTTATTTTTATATAGTCAACTTTAATATTACTTTTTATTCGCTTTTTATTTTTGAAGTAGAAATTCACTGGCGATACAAATATCAGTTCATTAATGATTAAAGAACTAAATTTTATGTTTCAAATTCTTTTAATTTCAGGCAAAAAATCGAAATTAACATAATTTTTTTAATAATAAATATATTATGTTCCAAATATAATTACATTCCAACATTATATCTTATTTTCCTACTTATTACTTATATTTTATATTCTATACTTTATAGGTTACTGTTTAAATCTATTTTAACAAATCAAAAATTAAATATTTAATTTAACAATGTAAAATTATCATCCACAATTATTATTCAGAAATCATTAAGAAATAATAAATATAATTTGAATTAATTACATTTAATAGTTTTTTGTAATTATTAAAAAATCTGCTTTGAATGAATAATTAAATATTCATAAAAATAATATTATGCTTTGGTGTAAAATTTAAGTTTTATAATTTATTAAAGTATTCAATATTATATATTTTTATAAATTTCTATGAACAAATTTCTTGAGGAAAAGGTATAACGTTTTTAAAAATAATTAAGTAGTGCTTTATAAAATTATATTCTGTATATACAAGAGATAAATAAATAATTAGTAAAATTAATAAGGTTACAAAAAATCAATAATCAAATTCATTTTATCAGTAGTATGCGCAATAAATTTTTCTTACATTTACAATTGCAAAGTATTTTTTATCGACTTTTTTTTTTTATCTTATAACCGAAAAATTTCAGTGAATCAAGAATTTCTTTCGATTCATAAAATTAATTTGATAAAAAATAAATTATTATAACGAGGAAAAATTGATTATCTTAATTTCAAGTTTTTGGTACATTTTTTATAACTTGGCCATTTTTGAGGTTATTTATTAATAAAGAAACTCCGCTTTAATTCAATTTAAAATATATTTTCAGAATTATAGTACATTATTTAAATAAATTGAAATATATAAGCTTATCAATTATTTAATCACAACTAAATATCTTTATTAACATAAAAAAACATAGAAAATGTCAAAAATAATTATAATACTTTGATGATTTTCATGTTATTATTATTATAAAAATTCAAATTTATTAAAACTTTAAATATTCAAGGCTGTGAAACAATAGGATACTTTATAGAAAACAATTTAATTAGTAACGTTATTCAAGAAATAAATAAAAGAAAAAAAATTCTACAATAAAAATTTGAAAAAAAAAACAATAAGTTTTACAATTCTATTTGTATATGTTTCTGTGAATACGAGTAAAAATGGTTTCCTTATTAGTAATGTTCTAGTCATTTTTTTTAATAGTATTATCTACATTTTCATTTAAATTGTTCTTAATAGTAATTGCTCTTACTGGTATAAGTAGAGAAGTTATTGTACGAGTTTAACTCTCTTCTATTGATTTTTAATTAAGGTAAGTTTCTAAACGTAGATAATTTACAATAACTATAATTTAATAATTTGAAAATGTTTTTATTCATTATACAAAATTATACATACAAATTTTTTAATAAAAATTGTAAATTTCTAAATACCAATTATATAAATAAATGAAATACTTTATACAAATATAATTACCTTGTTAAATGATTATTTTAATCATTTGTTTCGATAAGTTTGTTAATCTTGCAATTATTTTTTAATACTATTTAGCTTATTACTTTGCATATTTTTATTTATTTATAGTGACAGTTATTAGAAACACTTTGTAAAAATAATGTAATATCTTAGTATGTTAAAAGAGTTATAAATGAAATTTCAAGTAATGATTAATATAATAGTTACCATTTATTCATTTATTCAAACATTCCTTATAATTACAAAAGTTAACAAGTTAAATTAAAAAATTTAATTACTATTTAACATAGATCAGTAAGAATAAAAAATGAATCAATATTATCGCCAAATTTATATTCGAAAATTAACTTAAAAATGTGGAATACAAAACGTTGTATACAAAAAAATCTATAAGGATTACAATGCGACTTATATAGGTGAAAGCAAGCGAAATCTAAAAAAATGAATTTGCGAACACAAAAAGCAATATAACACTAATAATAATATAAATAAATATAATAAATATATAAATAATAAACGCAATATAAATAAATATCTGACAACATTGGTGACGCGACATACAGCTGATGTATAAATCTCAATGTAAGCGTACCTTAAGTACATTTAAATTTTGACGACGTAATAACGTGGGCTGTATGATGTAAATATTTATTAAATTTTACACCAAGATAATATATATCACTGTATTTTAATTATATGTATTTATATATGTAAATTTATAATTGCAAATAATTTTATCAATAATTAAAAGCTTGATGAAGAGAAAGAAATTTGTTCGAAACGTTGCCAATGCAAAAACTATTGATTTTTTAGTCACAACCGTAAGGAACTCATTTTCCAATATTCCTACTAGTTAAATTTATTCCAAACGACTGTCAAAATGGCAAAAGCAAAATCTCCTCCCTTTTACACGTCTTTTAAAATCTTTTCGTTCTCTTCCCAACATAACACCCTTCATAATGCAATGAAGTTAGGAAGTGGTTTCTCTCTAATTAATAATCTTCCTTATTGTTATCTCGAGAGTTTTCATCTATTATCCGACGGAAGCCTTATTTTTAGATTTTAAGTCATAAAGTAATTAAAAATTGTAACTATCTCGAGTTGAGCTCTATGAAATTGTTTATCAATTTATTGTTCTTGATTATCCCTATTGTAATGACTCCGAGTTATTGGACTTTTAATTTGATAAAATTTGATCTTACACGAAGCAGCGAAGTATACTTCCGTGTTATTAACTATCTTATTCTAATTTATTTTCTATTTTGCAATAATTAAATATGTTAAAAGTTTTGAGAAACAATAATTTAATATTTCTTTTATATAATTTGATTGTTTGTTTTACATGTATATCAAATTATATAATTCTATAAAGTTATTGATATGATCTCACGATGAAAACATTTTTTTACAGTTTTGTATACAATTACAATAATAATTATTATTAAATATTCATCTTAGATTATATCTTATGTTCTCAAAATTAAGCATATAAATAATAGGAATATAATCGTTAATTTATCTTAAATTGAGTAAAAAAAAGTTTTAAACAAATTTAAAATAAATATTCATATGTACACACATATTTACATATATATATATATATATACACATATAGAATTTATAAATATCGAAATTTTTGAAAAACATCAAAGCTGAAGAGTTTGAAATGCATTTGAAATTTGATAAACGCGCCTTCAAAAATGTGTTGATACAGGAGGAAATTATTTTGAAGAATTTAAAATTTTTATTTTACCCTATTTATAAGTCCACCAATAAATTTTTTTTTCAAAAAAGAAAGGTAAGAATTTTTTTTTTTATAATCTTTGAACAAAACATTCTCGCGTAGTGGTTTTCCGCTATCGCTTCAGTCCGCCGTGTGTCAAAATTTTGAAAAACATCCTTCGCGCGAAGTTAAATCCTGCCACGTCTAATTATCAAAAAACAAAAAAAAAAAAAGAACAAATGCGGAAAGAGGTCTTAAAATGTTGATATTTTAAGACTTCTCCCGAATTTCTACAATGAATAGGCGCAAAATGAAAAAAAAACTCGATACTTCATCAATGCACCATGTATTTAATAATTAAATTAAAAATTTAAAACAATAACGTATATATACATTGTTTTTACTAATTACTATTTTTTTTTATTAATTAATTGTATTTTTAAACAATTGTTAAAGTTATTATGCCCATTACAATAAATATTTTTTTTTAATCATATTCAAAAATATATTGTTAATACTATTAATTACGTCATTTAATTTCAAGGTCGTATTTATGAATTTTTAATAGTCTATTAAAATAGTTTTAGAATATGTTATAAAAATTATTTCTGTTTTTTACTGTAACTTATTGTTTCATATTTGAAAATTTTTACCAATAATGTTTTTATTTATATGTATTTTAATTATGTATTTTTAAATTATTTTTCTTTATTCTATTTTGCACTCAAATATAATATTGAACTGAATTTTTTTAAAATCTATTTACTATAGTTTTAAATTTAATAAATAATATTTGTAAAACAAATTTATATATTTTTATTTTATATATATGTACAGAATCGAAGCTGAGTAAACAACTACATTATTTACATTTGTAGTAATTTGATAATTTTTATAACATATATTATTGATATTTAAAAAAATGTTTAGCACAAAAATAATTCCATAAATACTATTATTATATTGGATAGATTTTCAGATAATAATCCGAAATGAAATTTAATTAAGTTACAATTAATGTCCGCGGATAATTTTGACCCTCTGCTACATAATAAGTAGTACTAGTAGCTGTTGAGTCAGCCTCACCTCAACAGTAATGCATGAAATATATAAACGTTATATTGAGTATTTTATATATTTATTCTAACTATTTCGTTCATTTACATGTCAATAATTTCTCAAAATAATACTTTTTTGTTGTATGCTTTATGTGGAGAATTTAAATATCATGTACAATATATTTACACTTATTGGTGTCGTTTATATTTTGTATTAAAATTAAAATAAATTATATATTTTTTAATCATTTATCACATATTTGTTTCAGAAAGAATATTGTCTTCTCCCCTCGATGATCTATATAGATATTAGATGATTAAAATAAAAAATGAAATAAATAATACTAATAATGTAAAGATATTACTTCCCAGACAATTTTATTTAAACGTTCAAATATAAACAATTGGCGCTCGCGATATAAAATATTAGAGGAACATCCTTGGAAGAACTTCCAGATCAAAATTCCTTCAAAATTTCTGCAGTTACACTCCCAAGCCGATTCCCCCCTTCCATGTTTCACAATTTTGAACAATCGCTCATTATTTTTACGATTGCTTTATATCTAACATTAAAAACTAAATGCTCAAACATTATACTTTTATAAACTACGAGGCATAAAAAATCTTATGCTGAGAGCATTAAGGAAAAAACCATTCGGTTACAATAAATAACTTAAAATTAGACATGCGCAAATGAATAATTTTACAATTTTAACACGCCGTTATATTATAATATGATCTTATAACAATTTAAACTAAACCACCCTTGTACTTATGATTTATGAGTTCTCTTAATGTTTCGACCTACAGCACCGAAACATTACCTTTTCCTGATTTTTTTGTATTTTTTTTAAACAATGACGCGACACTTCTTTGTATCGCGTCGAAATTACAACTTGCTTGTGTCCCGTTGTAATCCCACCTACACATATCGTACAACATCCCAAAGTATCGGTTTTCTATGGGAAAAATTTAACAAACTAATAAATCATTCAATACTCACTAATTTCAATCTTTGAAATTGAACGTTTCTTCACACTCTTATAACTTACAACTTATTTTACTAATAATTCATGATACACAAATGATAAAATATACGTATGATCATTCAGTTACTAAATATTCTTAAAATTACCACAATAACAATACTAAATCCTACATATAAAAAGAACTAAAATGCATCAAATCCATGTAAGACTAAATTCACCTTTATCTTGAAATTTCAGATATATCATTCACAATATTAAAATAAAATAATAAGAAAATTGAGTATTTATAATAAGCAATATATGATTAATATATGTTATATAAAATTTACAAGAATCGTATTGTACTTTTTATTAAATTATTTTTGAAGAATTTGTGAAAGACTACATAATTTTATTTTAATGGATTAAATTTTATACTAGACAGCCTGTTCAAATATTCAATTTACAATAATATTATTATTTACAACAAATTTTGCTGTAGGTATTTATTACATCGAATTTATATTATCTTTTATACTTAAATTTATAACTTTAATTACAAAATCGTATTTCTATACTAACTATTATTTATTCATACAATGAACAATTTAGCTTAATAATTATAATATCTAATCAATAAAAAAATGAAGAAGATAATATATTAGGTATGAATTTTCAATAAATTCTTAAGGATAATGTAAAAGATGGATTATTTGGGAGCCAATAATTATAATATAAACGAAGAACAGAATGGAGTTAACGAGTGTACACATCGATCAAACACCGGAATACTGTGAACCTCTGGTCAATTTCCGATAACTAATGAATTTTCATAAATACCCTATTCTCAATTTTCTCTACATCTAGAATTTATGATGATGTATATTATTGATCATAGATATTGAAATCTATATAAATCTTAACAATTGAAAGCGTGTATGTATACAGTTTTCGATCAATACTTAATTTATAAGCTATTTTATTTTAATGGATTTAATAATTACAATCCTTAACAAGAATATTACAAAATACACATAACTCGTGAATATTTTATATGATAAACATAAATATTACTATTGAATATGATATAAATATTAATTTTTAAATATATAATGGAATTTTTAGTGTAAAATTTAGCATGGTCAATACAAATTACTGAAAATGATATAAACTTTTGATATTTTAAAATATACATGGTCTGTCTGAAAATTAAATCTAATTTATTATTTTTGATGTCGTTATTTATCGTAGCGATTTGGGATGGGTTTTAAAATGAGCGGTGGAGTTTTTTTCTATTTGTTCCTTTTTTTACTTTTCTTTCCAATCATTAAGAGCGGCAGGATTTTTCTTCGCACAGAGTATGATTTAAAATTTTATAACTCGGCATAATAGAGAGAATGTTGGAATAAATTTACACATTTGTTTAAAAATTTAAAAATTTGTTTGTGGTTCGATAAAATTCTGTAAAGGCTTTCAAATGTTAAAAAAGTCTTTAAGAATAAAATTCCATGTAAACCAGAATTTAAAAAACCATATAAGACTTTCTTAAAAGTTACCGATCTAAGATCCCATTTTCAGCCCCTCCCCCAAAAAATCGAATCGATTCTAACGCCCAAAAAAGTGCACAGAATTTTAAATTCAAATGGTTATTTAAAGTTTAAACTAAATTAATAAATATGTATAGTCGATAATAAATTAATAAGTTAAATTAATAAGTTAAAGGCGATCTGATTAAAAAGCGAACACTATAAAAAGGAATGACGGATCAAGGTGAAAAATAGAGGACCTATATAAATCTTTGTTTCCTTTTGAAGTGGGTTATATATTTTGTATATATTATGAGAGCACTTTACCTAATTAAAGTAATTAGTGTGTATCAAAGGTATTGAGATTATCTTATAATAATTATTTATTAGTTATCAACGATTTTTAATATTTTTATACATACTAGCGATATAACACATAACTTTGTTTTAAACATAAATATTTTATGTAAATTGTGTAGATAAAAAATATTTGATTGTTAATAAAATTTAGTATAGCAATAAATTTTCTTTTTTGTTTTTAGAATAAAATATAATTATTACTCATCTTATATAATTGAAATTTTTGAGGCTGTATTTTACAATAATTTTATTTATTTTATTTTAATACTGTAACATTTTAATAAGTTATAGTATAATTTATAACCTGTAAAATAATATAAATAGAAAAAAGTGTTTAAAACTAAAACATAGTATAATATTAAAAAATATAAAACATTGATGTTAGTTTTATTGAAAACCAAGTTAGTGATTTTCAAACAAATCTCGGTATTTTATCAAATTTAGAATTTATCGGAATTCAAAATGGATGATTACAAAAAAAAAAATTAAAAATTCAATAAATGCATATCATTTGTAGATGATTCGAAATTGTGTAGACGAATCGGGAGAAATCAAACACCGTGTGTTGAAGGTTTTACGAAAGGTTTAATTTCCAAATTATTATGAAGATATTATTCGAACTATTTACAAATTCACTAGTTCAAATTTAAAAAAATCGATTGTAGCAAAAGTTTATTCGAAAAATTCAAATTTTAACAAAGAATTAGAATTTCTTCTAATAAATAACGTGTGCGGCAATATAACGAGCGTAACATTGAATAAAAACACGTTTCAAATCCCGCCGAATGTAAAACTAGCTGATCCCGAATTCTACAAATCTTCTGAGATCGACGCATTGACCAACGTTGGATTATTTTACGATCTTTTATGTGTAGGGCAAATTAAATTAAACAATAGCATTAAAATAACGAAAACAAAATTAGGGTGGATAGCTTCAGGCATTGTGATGGATGGAGTCAAACAACACGCAAAATCATGTACGTTAGCCCTCGATAAGATTCATAAACAATTAGAGAAATTCTGGGAGATAGAAGAAATTCCCGAAAAACATTTTTTTTCCGACGAAGAAGCCGAAGTAGAAAAATTTTACGAGAAAACTACGCGTCGCGACAGCAAAACGGGACGATATGTTGTAAGACTACCATTCAACGAGAAAATATCTACCTTGGGCGAATCATTTATTGCGGCGCAACGCCGGTTTATAACGTTGGAAAGGAAATTAATGCATAAATCTGAGCTATTAATGATTAATATCATTAATATGATTAATATGATTAATAATATTAATATCATGCGTTTATGCGAGATTATATTATGCTACAACATATGACAGAGTTGTCAAACGTCGCGAGAAATTCGGGTTACTACATGCCGCATCAAACAGTTGTAAAAAACTCGAGTCAAACGACAAAATTAAGAGTCGTATTCGACGCGTCGGCAAAGAAAAGCACAAATGTATCACTGAATAACTGTTTAAAAGTCGGACCTACGATACAACAGGACTTATTCCAAATATTAATAAGATTTCGAACGCATTAATACGTAATGACCGCCGACATTGAAAAAATGTACTAAATTTTAGTTGACGAGCGAGATGCAAATTACCAAAAGATATTGTACCACGGCAAAACCAACGAACCGATAAAAATATATCGCGCGAATACCATCACTTATGGTACCGCATCGGCGCCGTTTTTAGCGATTCGGACGTTATTCCGTTTAGCCGACGACGTTTCGTCGATATTTTCACGAATTTCAAGTTTAATAAAGCCGGGTTTTTATATCGACGATTTTTGACCGGTGCAGACTCTATATACGATGCGATACAAATAAAAAATGAGTTAATAGAAGTACTAAAAAGTGCAGGTTTCTCGCTAAGAAAATGGGCGGCAAACGACTGCGATATAATCGATTCATTATCACATAGCGACGACGATAATAATTTGTATGCGAAGGGCGACATTGAGGGTGTTCTAGGTATCAAATGGAATTCGAAATCATATATTCTGCAATATACTGTGGAAAAAATCGACGACAAGACCGAGACAAAATGAAGTATTTTGTCGAATATCGCAAGGCTTTACGATCCAATCGGTTTGCTTGGTCCAGTGATAGTTTCGGCGAAACTGATTATGCAGCAGCTCTGAGCATGCGAGTGTAAATGGGACGAAACCGTCCCAATGGATCTATACTCAACGTGGAATACTTTAAAAAACGAAATGACGTTATTAAACAATATTGAGTTCGACCGAAAGGTTATAATAAAGGATACAAAGTCCATTCAAATACATGGATTTTCGGATACCTAAGAAAAGGCTTACGGAGCCTGTATATACATCAGATCTGTAGATATAAAAAATAAGATAGAAGTGAATTTATTATGCGCAAAAACGCGAGTGGTACCGCTGAAAACTATATCTGCCGAGGTTGCAATTATGCGGCACATTTTTACTAGTCCAGCTTTTAAAAACAGTTTTGTCCTCTTGGTGTAAAGACATCGAAAGTATAAATCTATGGACGGATTCGTGCATCACGCTACAATGGATAAAAACGCAGCCTCATCGGCTGAAAACCTATGTAGCAAATCGCGTATCAGAAATACGAAATCAAACAGACGTTGATGCGTGGAAGAACGTGCCGTCGCAAGAAAACCCAGCCGATTGCATATCGCGAGGTCACCGTCCATCAGAATTGCTGAAAAATAAAATATGGAAGGCGGGTCCGGAGTGGCTTAAAAAACAAAAAATGCATTGGCCTAATCAAAATTTGCAGCAAGTGCTTATGACAGAACTACGGACAGCGATATCGTTGCGAGTTGCCGAAATCCAACAATTATCGAAATTATTATCAAAATTAAATTATTATCAAATAAGTTTAGTAAATTGAGGCGAGTTATGGCGTATATATTGAGATTCATACATAATACGAGAAATCAACGCGAAAAACTAGTTGGTAAACTTTCTGCAAGTGAGTTGAAAGAGTCAGTAACTTGCATAATAAAGTTAATACAAGGTGAATGTTTTAAGCCAGACGTGCGCGAGTTAAAAAACACTGGAAAAAATAAAAAACGTAATGCAGTTTCAAACGAACTAAAATCTTTAAATCCTTTCGTCGGCGCCGATGGTTTGATCCGCGTGGCAGGCCGTTTACATAATTCCGATGTACCATATGATCAGAAACACCCAATAGTCTTACCGAAAAATCACTGCATCACCAAATTAATTATAACAGAAATTCACATTCAAGGTCTGCACACGGGCATTCAAGCCACTCTGCATAAGATCAGAGAAAATTACTGGCCGTTCGCAGGTAAACAAATGATAAAAAGAGTTTTAAAAAACTGTTTAATATGCACACGTGTGAAATCTAAGGAGTTTAATTACTTAACGGGTAATCTTCCTCGCGATCGGGTAACACAATCGCGATCATTTGTTAATGCCGGTGTTGACTATTGTGGTCCGTTTTTCATCAAGGAAAAAAGATTCCGAAACCGTAATAAAATCAAAGTATACGTCGCGATATTCGTGTGCTTAACAACGAAGGCTTACCACATTGAGCTTGTGTCTGATCTGACAACTGACGCGGTCATTGCGTGCCTAAAACGTTTCTTTGCTAGACGAGGAAAGGCCCTCAACATTTACTCCGATAACGCGACGAATTTGGTCGGAGCTAATCGGGAGTTAAAGTTGCTGTTGGATGCGACATCATCGTTGGGTCATCGTGAAAAGATTCATGATTTCTTGGCAAATCAGGAGATAAATTGGTATTTTTCACCTCCCCGATCGACTCATTTTGGAGGACTATGGGAGGCGGCCATTTAAACATCATTTTTTCAGAGCAATAGGCGAGAGTTTGTTCACATATGAGAAATTAAACACTTATGTAATCGAAATTGAAGCGATACTCAACTCCCGTCCAATCACTCGACTATCCTCTGATCCCAACGACTTAACTGCTCTTTCTCCCGCGCACTTTCTCATAGGCAAGTCACTTACTACAGTTTCAGACGTTGATTTAACACACATAAAGATTGACAAATTATCCACATGGCAGCATATTCAACGGATAAAGCAGAATTTTTGGAAAAGGTGGTCGAAAGAATATTATAATGAATGTATAATTCATTATAAATTAATTTCATATTAATAACCTAAAAATAAACAAATGTATATTAGTTATTTATTTGTAAAATTATGTATGAATTTTATAAATAATATTGATAATGATTAAATAAATTTTGTTTAAAAACTTACAGGTATTAGAAATGATAATTTTATTGTTGATAGTGTTGATTACATTTTTCACAGTCTATTGTTGACATTCTGTCAACATGAGGCTCGCCGGCTCCATATCACTTGAACATAAACGGATGTCTTGATGATATAGGAGGCGCTGATACTCATGAAATAGAGAGAGACAACAATAGGCGCGAAAATGTATTGTATATATGTTTATGGAATTAATGCATGTATAAGGTAGTGTGAGTGATGTAAAATTGCATAAATGTGCCGCCTTGATATTGCCGATAATTGTAGATTATATAATTATCGGCAGAGGAATAGTTTTCTTGTATTTGATTTTAATTTTATAATGTGATTGATTGGCCAATCATAATGGGGGATTTTGAAATCGAAGGGAAGAAGAACTATATTTATTAATTAGCCAATTATGAATTTTCTATTTAGCGTAAAGTTAAAAAGGAAAATTTATAATTGGTGAAAATTAAAGTAGTGATAGGACGAAGTGGGATTTTTCAGTTATAGAAAAATCTCATATTCATTAGATAATTGTCATTTGTTACATAAAGATATATTATTATTATTGTTAATATTTTCTTATATTATTTATAAATATTCAGATTATTAATATTATTTATTGTAAATTATTAGTAGATAGTGTTGGTATATATATTTGATAATATTATATTATCATAATATATATAATTATATAAAATTATTAAAGTGTAGTGGTGGAAAATTATTTAGCAATTATTATAAATAATTTGATAATGGATTTACAACAATTGATTGGATATTAATATTATTTGATTATTTATTTGAAGGAAGTAAGTAGATATTGATTGATTATATTAGCAATAATAAAGTAGAAGAAAGGGAAAAAATTATTTGATTAAAAATATAAATATTATATAAAATAGAATTATATTTAATAATATTTTTTAATACTTCTACAAATAAAAGGTAAGAATTTACATTATCTTTTATAATTAATTGATTTTATATTTTTGTGTTAATATTTATTTCAAAATTAATAATTATATGAAATATTAGTGAAAGTGACCGGTAGTGAATGATATAATTATTTTAATAATTATATATATTTATTGATTAAAAATAATTATAGTTATATTTAAAATTATATTTAAAATTTGTAACGGTATCCCCTCTGAGTATAGTGATAGGCAGTGAAAATTAAATATAATTTGTATCGTTTGGATTTTGAAGTAATAATTGAATTCAACGTTACAATATCTACATGAATTAAACATCAGAAATAAGTGGCAAGGTAACAATGAGGAGACGGTTAATATTGGAACTATGGTACTGCTCAAGGACAACAACTTGCCGCCGCTTTGTTGGAAATTAGGACGAATTACAAAAATACATCCTGGTAACGATGGGATTATAAGAACTGTAACCGTAAAGACAACGAGTGGCGAATATGTGCGAAGCCTGAAAGAGCTGTCGCCGCTGCCGTGTGCCGACGAGTAATGAAAGATTATACGATTTGTATTATATGTTTTAACGGTAACTAGTGTTAGATTCAAAAATTCATCATAGTATGTAATTAGTAATAAGATTGTGATGTATGCGATATTGCGGTAATAGGAAAATTTCTATATTATTAAAGAGTATTGGATAGTGACATTCAGTAATATTATATTGTAATAATTAATCGTAAAGGGTTTAAAATCACGAGCGTGTTGAACTTGTTAGTTCAAGGGGGGGTCGGAATGTTTAGACGTGTACTTGTTTCGTGTACCTGTTTTGTATACCTGTTCGTGTATATGAGTGGGTGGGCCGTTTTGAGACAGGTACGTCTGAGCCGCAGACGAGACAAATAAAAATAAAGTTAAGATTTATAATTTTCGATGAAAATTAGGGAATAACGATCGGGAAATCCCGTAAATTAAGCTTAGTAATGACCCGTAAAAATTCGTATGAGACTGTATAATAAAACAAGAGGTAACGTGCCGAGCAAAAATGTAAGTGAAGCACTATCTATCAAACCTTTGCTCAAAAGCATCAATCTTGTAAATAATAAAGCAGTTATTTTATTTAAACCAAATCAGAAGTGTTACACTTAATTTTTTCAACGCCTTTATATATTAAATGCATTTATCGTTACTTGGATAAATGCGCACAAGAGATCTCAAACGATGCACGCACGAGGTCCTTGCTGCAATTCAAGGGTTAGCAGTCAACTAAAGAAATTACGCTGCAATCTCCTCGAATAGATATAAATTTCAATTTATAAGGAAGGATTACAAGAAAGAGAGAGAGAAAGAGAGAGAGAAAGAGAGAGAGAGAGAAAGAGAGAGAGAGAGATAATATATTTAAAATTTAATCGTTTCAATGATATAATAATAAAAAGGGTTATTTAATTTTATATATGTATTTTGAATAATACTTACTGGATTTAGTGGATTTACTGTAAATCAATACATTATTAGATCATTTATATTACATAAATCAAAGATTAATAAAGTTAAAGTGACATATTATTATATAAAAAACAAGTTGACATTAACATATATTAGACATTTATCCATATAAGTAGTATAAAAAATTAGCTCTAAAAATAAATATTTCGTATTTATGATTAATAAAAAAAAATTATAATTCAATAATTTTATATTAATTAAATACAAAACTTTTAAAATAAAGTTATTCAATTATAAATTTGTTAAAAAACAATAAAATGTATTATAAAAAAATTAGAAAAAGTATTAAATTTCAATAATTAAACATAAAATAAAATTAGCAAGAAGTAATTAAAGAATTATTCATTCGTTTAAAAAATACTGCATCATACTATAAATAGTAATTTAACATATGTTGTTACGAACTAACACGGGTCCCGTAAACGTTTAGAAAACGTATTGCGAGAATTCGCAATATATAAGCCTAGAATAATCTTAAAATGAAAAAATTATATTGGAGAATGTGAAAAAAACAAAGGCAGGAGGTCCCCGCTTATAAAAATTGGAATAAGCGATGAAATAAAAGATGATAGGCAGATAACGGGCTGACGGCCTAGGAAAACGTTTACGGGGGAAAAATGAAACGCCTCTTTGAAATCTAGAGTAACCCGTCTCTCGCGATATTCGAACTTTAATATTTTGAGATTTCGATATTAAGTTGCGGTCGCGGTCAATTTGGGAAACTTTATAATCGCCGCTGCTGACAAAGAAATGTATATATTTCTCATGTGCGGCAAGTGATAGATTTTTTTTCACGCTAAATATTTTATATACATGTCATTCTTAGGCTTAAGATTCATAAAAACAATGTACAAGACTCGCAAGGAGAGAAGTAAACTCGAGTGGAGGGGCCTAACGATTAATTTTATAAATAAAGGCGACTTTGACTTCGGGAGCCACTCTCCTTGAGATTCTTACGCTTAACAAGTGTATCATCGTAAGCAATATTGAAATAAATAAAGACTTGAAAACAGCAATAAGAAATTGAGTTGTTTATTGAGAACATATATATTAATATTTAAATATTTCAAAACACATAGTCGATTAACACAACTATCTTCAGATGAAAAATGAATATATTTAGTGAATTTTACATGTTAAAAGTACAAAAAACCACTTGTTTTTTATATACTTAGAAAGTTTCAAAAACTTTGGTAAAAAAAGATATTATTTATGAAAGAACAGTAAAGCAAAAAAATGAATTTTTCAAATTTTACAGCGGAAAAGTAACAAAATTTTTTATTAAACCTTTAAATACTTTCACAAATTGTTAATATTGATTTTATTAAAGTGTTTTGTAGCATATATTTTCTTTTAAGTTATAAAACTAGGTGAAGTAAAATTACAAAAAATTAAGGAAACGATTAAGTAAAAGAATGCAAATTTACCTTATAACAGAATTAAATAACTTTACGGTCACAGTTATTTTATATATTCATAAAAAAATAATTGTGTTTCTAATTTGTAATTTTTTTCATTCAATAAGTTATAAAAATAATTTTATTTTGTGTTTTTGCAATAATTTTCATATTACACTATTATATATTATTATTCCCTGTTTCTATTTTAGCAGAATATAAATTAATTTTCGTTTTTATATATTTATCTATTAATGTTTACTTATTCTTTTAAAAATGTGCTTTTTAAATATGTATTTTAATAGTGTTAAATAAATACTTTATAAGATAAGAAGTTGTTTCTCTTTTGTATGATTGAATTTCTGTGAAAAATAATTATAATCCGAAATGAAAGAAAAAAGAAGGGAAAATTTTTTTCGAGTTACAATGGAATTTAGTAATTGATCGGTTTTACTGCATTATCTGTAATAGTGCTTAAAAAATGGACATTTATTAAACTTCAAAAGGCGGCTAATAACATATTGTTTGTACCTTTCGCTCAAAAATTTGCATAGCATACTCTCAATATAATACAGTTTATAATCTTTAGTTAAAATTTACGAGGACGAGAGTATTTTTCCAGTTTTTAATTTAAATTGTGAGATCATATGAGATAAAGTTTTAAGCTAATGAAATAAATTACTTTTCAAATGACTTTAACTTAACTTTATATCTTCTTTTAAATATTTTAAAAAGGTTTTATTGACATCATAAAAAATTATAATCAAAGTTTTTTGATAATACATAAAATAAATTTGTAGGTAGGAAAACTAATTTGATAAAAAATTTCATATAGTATATTATATATATAATTACTAATTATTACATAATTAATATACTATATAGTATATTAATTATGAATTTAGATGCCATCATTCTCACAAGTACAATATCTTTTTGTTGCTTAAATTTATTTCGGTAATTTATAAATATATATAAATAATATATTATACTAAAGATAAAAGAACGAAACTTAACAAAGCATAATTATTTTGAAAATTTAACGAATAAAATAAATCTTTAAAAACAACTGAAATTTATTTATAAAGTAAAAATTGTTTACTAGATTATGTAGAAAATAATATGATACTGATACTCGTTATCGTAACTTGATAATAACAGTGTATATAATAACATTTTTAATTAATTTATTTTGCAACAGTTATTTAAATTCCAAAATTAATAATTAATTACAAGGTTAAGAAGCAATATTATTGCATTCAATAAAATTGTAAGGGTGTTCCAATAAAAAGAATAAAGGTTAAAATGCTTTTTACACTTTCATTGCTTTAATATTAAAGATTCTATTAACAAACAAAAGAGGCTCCACACCTCTATAAATCCCTTTGCACCCTCTTAGACGGGAATATTCATTTCAGCAACAAGAACGAAGAGGTTGAACCTTGGTAGAACCGACTTAATCAACCGCCTTCCATTCGACTCGTTGTCTGTCTTCCTGTCTAATCTTTGTGTCCTAGTCGGACATCTGCATAATTCAGATTGGCAATTACTAAGCATCTTCATCGTCTTGAGTCATAATTGCAAGGATTCAGATAACTTGAGAAAAGAAATAGTCGGTACGATTGATGATTAACATGACATTTATGTATAAGTGATTATTAACAACAATTCGAAAATTTAGATTTGATTATAAAGAATATAAATTTTTTTTATTTCAGCACGAGACAGATAAGCTGAACATACCATCATAATTTTTTCATATCAAATTTTATCATTATTATAAATGTTTAAGCATTATTTAGTATTTATTAGTAAATGAGTTGAACTTTGTTAAAACATTCATTGCTGGTATGCGAGTTTTATGTAACAAACTAGTGGTATTTAAAAAAAAACCAATATGCTCATTTTCTATCTGACAGTTAACTGATAACAATTTTTTTTTTTTGCTTATATAATTCTGTGACATTAAAAAAAAAAATTAATTTATTAAATGTATTTAATATTATAGCAATAATGTATAATAGTAAAAACATAACAAATTTTATTCTACTACGACTGAAAAATTATAATCTACTTTATGTTTCATAATATAAAAAATATTTTTATACAATGCTTTAAGATTTATTTTCAAAATTAATACGGGAAAAATTATTTGACACATGAATAACTGAATATTTTCCACTTGCTAGATTACACGTGTTATCACAGTGGCGAATAACAATAGACATGCACACAATGTGTTAATTAATATTATTACCTTTTATTATTTCATAATTTAGTAATTATTCAATGATCATAAAATGTAAATTGATGACTTTTAATCTTTTATATAAATATATACATAAGCATTAATATTTTAACAATACGTTACATAATACACATATTACAAATAGAATTCATAGATATATTAATAAATATTAATGTACCAAAATTAATTGTCATGTGTATTATTATTACAACTTTTTTTAATTTAAATTTAATTTTAGACTATATCTGTACTCTAAAAAAAAAAAATATATATATATATATATATATATATATATATATATTCTTTTTAATTATTTAGATATTTTTAGTTTTATAATTATATTTGTTATTGAAATATAAATTATTTGTTGTTTTATTAATTAAACTAATTTTAATTTAAATTAAGTACATAGAAATTGTGTATTATAATGTAATTATTTTATACAATAACATACATAAATAATTTTTGTATATTATTAAACATACTGCACTGACTTTAGATGCCTTTATTGAAAACTAATCCGATAAATAAATAATTCGTATTTAATTTTAATTATTTTATTAAATTTCAAAATAGAGATTATGTGAGCGGATGTGCTCTTAACAATGTTCGGAAAAACACTGATTGCTCGCTTGGCTTTTAGAATCTAAAAGCTAGTTTTACAAGATCGACTTTTCTTCGAATATAAAGTAGCGATAAAAAAATGATCGACATTTTCTTTAAGAAATTAATATACAAAGACTCGTGTACCGAAAATGTATAAGGAATCTTACATCAAAGACAATACCGAGGGAAATCATGATAGACGAAAACCGACTCTATTCGGGAGAAAATTGAGATACTGGTTTATTATTGTTTTATTTTCACGCACGCGTGTTCACCTACAAATAAAATAATGAAAGAATACAATTTATATTATTAAGTTAATTTGAATACGTTTGGTTGAGGGTAATAATACAAAAATTTCTCCTCAAAATATTTTATCTGTATCAATAAATATTGAAAAAACTTATATACACAAAAAATAATTATTTCAAGTGCCATTAAAATAATAGGTTTAAATTGCAATTAGAAGGCAGTATTGTTTACGATTACAGTTGTTTAGACTTTAAAAAAGTGAGATAATTCTAGAGAAATACAAATGAATCAAAGAATTACGTATATCAAAGCTGTTCGAGGCTGAAAAATTTCAACGAAAATTCTCAGTGCTCTTATACAGCATTGTATAATTCACAAAATTTTCAACAAGTAGGCAGACATTAGTCAATATAATATACTTTATAAAATTTCAACGTAGCCCCTTACTTAGGTACTTGAAATGCTTGGAAGTACTCGATAATAATATCTTCCATCTTATCTTGTGCGTTTTTGGAGTATCATATTTTCTTGAAAATGAAATCGTAAATTTTTATACTATAAGATTGTCACTTAAATCACTGAAACTTTCATATTCATAATGAAATATGTCCAAGTGTTGTTATTTGCGCGTTGGAAGTATACAAAAATAATTTGTTTTATTCGTTATTGTATTAAAATGGATAACGATTTAAATAATTGGTAGGACAAGTGACTTGATGATATGTAAAGATGAAACTTTATATATTTCTTTAAATTATTGACACGTATAAATACACGTTTTATATTTATTTATCATTTAACGTTCGTAACATAATTAATATTAATTTATATAATTGAACATACTTAAAACGTAATGTAACAAAAGATATTTGGTTTAATAACTATTGAGTAATTTAATTTAAAATTTAATTTTTAAATTTTTAGTACTTTTTTACATTAATTTTTTTTTTATTTATACGTTTATAAAAACTTTCTTAGCCACATAACCATACTTAAACTGTTTAAAATTCACAGCAATTGAGTTAATAGAAATTTTGTACACTATTTTTTAAGTGGTAGCTATTAATATACTCGTTAATTCATGCCCCAGTTAAAATAGAATAAAATAATGTTTCTTTTTAAAACTGATATATTTGATTACCTGCTTACTAATATTTATTAAAAATGTACCTCAATCTTTGAAAATGGCCGGTCTATTCATTATCATTAATTTTTACGTTAAGTTTTTTACCTTCTGATAATTTTAAAATTAATTTTTGTATATTAATCTTTAATATTAATCACAAGATATTTTATTTTTTTTTTTTAAACCTAATATGATACTTAAAATAATTTATGAAGGTAAGAACAAATTACTTAAATATCTGGGTTTTGAATATCTGGATGTTTTATCCAAGTATATACTTTTAGAATTAGTGGAATCTCAGATTTTTTTCTCAATTGAGATATGACAACAAGACTAATTAACACTAAATAGATATTTTTTCAAGTAAATCTAGAAGTATAATGTGTAATACCATATATTTTATTTGGTTCTTAAGAACTTTCTGATATTTTCTTATACAAATAATTTTGTTGATATTTTGTTAAAGTTTTATCAACAAGAATTTATAAAATTCATTTTTGAATTATTTTCTATTAATATAAATTTAAATAAATATAATTATAAAACTTGCAAGAGATATACTTATATAAATATATGAAAATGTGGATCTGTATTTCATTACTCGTAAAAATTAACTTTTCTTATAAATATATTTAAAAGTTAGTTTCTAAACAAATATAATTGGAAAAAATAATCAACAAATATAGTTTAATAATTACTCGATAAAGAAACTGTTTACTATTAAACTTAATTTATTGAATGATTTATTTTTGTTTAATAAATGAAACATAGTATCAGTTATTTTAATATCTTCTATTTTGTTAAGATTTTGCAATATATTTAATGAATATTTATATAAACAACAATTTTAATATTTATCATTTTATAATTAATCTTATAACTAATAATATTAATAATAAAACACTATATATTCTGTGTAAATATTACAGATTTTTATAATTTTCTGTTATATTATCTAGGTTGTAACAAATGATATTTTAATATTTTAATTTTGATAATATTAGACAATTTCAAATACTGTATCTGGTAATACTTAAAATTTTTTGCTGTTTATCAAACTTTAACATTAGTTTAAAATGTGTATCTTTGATTTTTTATAAATATATTTATGAATAACAGTGTTTCCAACAAAGAATTTATTTAATGTCGTTGAATAGTGTAGGTTTATTATCATCGCCATTAGTATGCAAATTATTATTATTATCATTATTAAAGTTATTATTATTTAAAATTTAAATTTTAAAAAATATATTTACTCTTCTTAAACTTAAAGCTATTAAAATTGCGCTAAAATATATGTTCATAAATGATAGAAATGAAATTTTCTATTGATGGAATTTTTAATTTATGATTAAGAAATATATTCTTGTCATTAAAAAATTATAGATTTATATTATTTGTAAAAAAAAAACATAATAATATGATTTTTCCATTCAATTTCAATTTTTTCAATGAATTTTCATCTTTCACTAACAGTTTCTACTTTTCTGTTTATTCGCAAACGTTTTTGTAGTTTATTTTGACCAAAAAGTAAAATATATCCTTATCACCCTTGTCACATTCACTGCAAGTCATATATTTCCATCGATATTCGATTGTTCGATATTTTCCATTTTCTATTTTTCCAATTTGATATACCCATGCACCAATACCTACAGTTTGTATGTCGATACATTCATCTGCCATGACTCTTTATTTTTATTCTTGTATACGGAATACCTTTTCTTTTTATATATTTTATTCAACTGTTTATTTTTCTTAGTGTTTATTTCTTTCCATTATAGATATTTATAATTCTTTTAAAATATTAAAATATATTTTGTAAGCGACGGATTTTTGAGCGCCTTCGCTTAACAAAAATCACCGCCATAAAAGAGAAAGTCCAACAGCTGTAGATGGGATGACGGCGAAACAACCCCGACGGGCGCGGAAAAGATGGGTTGCAACGCGGGGGAGAGACAGATTTTATCTAGAGTTGGAAGAAGACGGGTCGTGTAGAGAATATGATTGGAAATAAATAGCAGCTTTTAACCGGATATTTGGTGTTTTTATTTTATTTGGCGAGTTTACCTCACCCTCACACGCTTATTTGGCCCTCGGGAGTGCATTTTTGTTACTGTTTCTTACAATTTATTACTTATGATATACTACTTAATATACTATTTATTACTTACTATTTATTACAATGTCTTTAAATAAATTAGTTTATTTATGTAAATCATATTAACTATATTGTAAGTTAGAATAGTTTTTATAAAATTTTACAACAACAAGCAGTATACATGAGTACTTTGTAATTAATAAAGGGAAAATAATTCCAATAATTTTTTTGATCATTGCATATTACTTGTAGAGTCTCAATTAAACATTAATATGCTTGAAATATAATGTTTGTCAAACATATGTATTCATTTTAATAATTTTAAATAAAGAATCTAGACAAAGACAAGGGGTACCTTGTCCAAAGATCGACAAACCAATTTGAATAATTCTGTTTTATTCAATCCTGCACCTCACTGGATCATTTTTAATTTTCAACATAAAAGATGGACTTTGCTGTGCATGAAGTTATAAAAAATAAATAAAATAATATTATCAATAATTGAAACCATCCTACTATTTGAAGGGACCGTATTATGGGTAGACTAATCTAAGGAAAGGGCAAGTTGGATTCGAGACATTCGTATTATTACTAATACGTCAGTTAGTATGCCTTTATTTAATTCTTCTTTTTCAACGTATGCAACAGGATATTCATATGCTTCTTTAAATATTCTGGCTATTTTTTGCGAATTCAATTAATTATTGCATTATCAAGATTGATAAATCTTCCTTATTCAACTCTTATTTATTGAGAAGTTCTATAACTTTCTCTTTTCTGAAATTGTATAACCACGAAATAACCATTTTATTACCCCTTTAAACAAGCTAATAATAGTATCTTAATTAAATATTTCCGTGTAATCACCAAAATATTATTTAAAAATGTACTTTGATTTTCTCAAAAAAAAAAAAATCTTTGATTTATTTAATTATATATGGTCTGTTCCTGAAGTAACGAGTTTTTTTTATTTTGCGATTATTGATTATTTCGCACGAACGGTGTTTTTCGATTTTTTTTTACACCGCGTGCTGAAGCGATTAGTGCAAAAATGCTAAGCGAGAATGTTTCATTTAAAGTTTCTAAAAAAAAGAAAACGCTTATCTTTTTTAATGAAATATTATCTATTATTGAACTTAAAAATAATTTGAAATAAAAATTTTAAATTGTTCAAAATAATTGTTAATCGACGGTCTGAATTTAAAATTTTTAGTTCGCGGCAGGTGTTCGTAGTGATTCGAGAGGTTTTTGGGCGTCCAGATCGAGACTCGTCGATGATCTTTTCCCGATCCTCTGTAAAAGCTCTGTGGCATTTTTCACATTACAATTTTGACATACAATAATCTTAATAAGCTTCATTTAACATTTTAAAAAATTCTGTACTGTTTTTTTTTAGTTACAAACAAAATTTTATCGTGTATCACTGTTCCACTAGTTGCCCCATCGCGCCGTGTCAAAAAACTGAAAAACATCCTTCGAAGTAAAATTCTACCCCTTCAAATTATCGAAAAAAAAGGGACAAATGGAAAAAGTTTTTCTCGTCATTTTAAGTCCACTTCCAAGTCACTACAACCAAAAGTCGCAAAATAAAAAAAAAATCGTTACTTCGGAGACAGACCTTGTATATATATATAAATCTTTAATTCTCGAATTTGAAACCGATTCTTCACAAGCTTAGTATCCGATTACTCGATTTTATGAAGCATCGAAGCTATTGATTCGATGGAAACTTAGAAAAATATAATTTTTGACCTTTATTCTTTATACCAACAAGAATAATTAAATACTCTATTTTTCTCGTTATAATAGAAGTATAAGTCTAATAATTTAGAAAAAAATTAATAATACCTGTAAATATGTCTTACAATCAATTTCTTCTAATTAATTTTCTCCGTGTTATAATGAACGAATCATTATTCCATGTCAATGTATCATAATTTTCTAATATTATATTAACACGGGTTTATTTCAGAAAATATGATTATATCCAAATAAACACGTGATATTATAGTTTTCTTCGGTTGCTCAAAATTTTTTTAAAATTATTTGTATTACTTCTGTGTAATCATCGGAGTCAATAATGCTCAGAGTTTCAATTAAAAGTATTTCTCTCCCAGAAAAATTAGCTCTTTTTTTCTTTAATTTGATCGTGTTCTTTTAACTTAAGTTAGTTAGCGCTCCTGTTACGACGGTCATGCTAATTATTCATTTTCCTTCATCACGACACTTACATTATTGATTTATGTGCGGCAACTATAGTTATTTGGGAACTAATGGTTACTTATAAGTATGGAATTTTTACAAAATTCGTAAATCACATATTTTATGTAATTTTGCGATAACAAATATTTCTGTGACATTGTAGACGGTTGAAGTTGACATAAAAGTTGTTGAATGGCTAACTTATATTACAGTGGTAGAAATTAACCTCAACAATTTTATCACAAATTTTTTACTAAATTTGTTCAATATATTTTTGAATAAAGTATTGAAATATAGAATTAAGTTTGTAATTCATTATATATTTTGTTTGCTTAATGATTAAAAAAGGAGATGTTCTTATTAAAAAATTTTCTTTAACAAGTAATACTTGCATCACCTTGAATCGAAATTAAAAAATTTTTGTAAATGGAATCTATTATAAAAATTACTATAATCGTATAAATAGAAATATTAAAAAAAATCATAAAAAATAAAATTTTTTTTCAATTCTTATTTTAGCTTCGACTTTTTTTACATTACTCATAGTTTTTAGACAATAAATGCAGATAATATTGAGTTAAATCTTTTAAAATGAAAAGGTTTATGACTTGCTAGGTGTATTTATCACTGTCAATAGCATAAGACGGCAGTAAATGCTCGAAATTCATTAACAATATAAGACAAAAGAAAAAAGGTTTGGAAATGAACCTAGACCAGCATATGTTAATGTCACACATTATTTCAATCGACAATAAGTGGTAAGACAATAAAATAGCTATTTCTTCATTTACTGGCGTTAAAAGCTTCATTACTTTATGATCTTCGAAGAATTTCTTAGCATTTTCGTGAAATAAAAGAAATAAGGAAATATATGTTTCAGTTGCTTACATACTTCATAAGATATTTATGATGCACGGAAAAAAATATAATGCGCATTTTTGTGAAATTTGCAAGCTAAAAAATCGTACACGCATTATTTTTATTGTTGCATAGTGTACAAAAATATTTATCATTTATTCTCCTGAATGGAATAATTCGAAAAACTAAAACGATCTTTCCCAACGTACTTATTCTTATTCTTCGCCCATCGTTGTATTCAAAATTGAACGTGTAACGTGCATATAAACATACTCATACACAGCGAAGCGTGTACACTACATACAAACTATTTATACAGCGCCAACGTTACGTATTGAACGAAAGATTTTTCTGTCTCTCTCGTTTTCACTCTTTTCACATAACACTATGTGTTAAACGTAAAATTTTTCCATTTTTCTCTTACTTCGACCTTCCCACCCTAGTTGTGTCTCTACAAGGCACGTATTAAATGTGGACTTGGACCCTCTACCCACCACGACACCCCCCTCTTCAAATCAGGACCACGTGTTAAGAGTAGGTCCTGATCAACTTTCCAGCAATAATAAGGGAAGGTGTGGTGCATCATTTTACAGCCTTCTACATATCCTACTGCGTGTAATACCTGGTTTTCTTGCTCCTACGATTAATTTTGTGCTTATTTTACTTTTGAGACTAATTTTATGCATATTTTAATGTTACAGATCCTGCCATTAATAAACAAGGACCTTAGCCTTATATTTATTATATATATATTTTACTTATTTATTTGTTAACCCTATCGCTGTAACCACATAGCAATCCTGATCTCCCGACTGCCACTATCCACTACTTTCACAATTAAATAATTTGTTTGCTTTATTTTATTGTTCCTGTTGTTTTATTTTATTATTGTCATTTTTTCTTTGATATTAAAAACATTTCGCTTTGCCTTGTAAAAATCATTGTTTAAATATTTTATTTCTTTAAAACGGGTAAGACGGCCCATTACATATATAGAAAATTTATATGTTCTTCACTCTCCTATTTAATCTTTTTCTTATGATTTCAACAATAATAAATAAAAATATTGAATATAGAGTGAAAAAAAAACTGAAATCATACATAGATTTCAACTAAAGTCACAACTGAAATAAAAAATCAGAAAATGAATGTAAAATAAAAAGAAAAAATATAGTCTACTTAAAAAACTATAGTGTGCCTATTTATATTACCTCATCGACAGGAGAATATGTTAATAAATTTTTTTATATTCAAAGATTATTCAAGACAATATAAATAGAGGAAGCTACACTATTTGAGTAAATTTGTAAAATAATGTCATTATTATTACTTTTTACAAAAATTTAGTCTTTATGAAAAAATTTGAAACTTAAAGTTTCTAGATTCTGAAATATTTGAAACGTTTAAAGTGATATCAAAAGTTTTTTTTTTTAAAGACTAAAAAAAACAATGTGCAAATGTTATAATAAAATTTTTATTACCTTCAATATTGAATATTTTCTTTTTATCTTGTTACAATGTCGCAATCTGAAATATATTTAACAAAAAATTAAAATTATTTTTAACTAGTACTTGTAGAAATTTATATAATATATTTAATGAAAATGTAAGGCATTGAAGACAATACCATATACATAATAATATTATATATTTATACAATAAGATGAAATAAAATTGTTTCTAAGTGAACTTACACTAACAATACTCGGTTATTCAAATATTGGTGATGTGACGGGTATGCCGTCGCCTAATAATTTCAATTCCATAAATAAATAAAAGACGAATTCACATAGAATACAAGTAGGGAATAAATATTATATATTAAGACTTTAAAATACATATCTTTAAGAAAAAAATACGGTAATTCATTTGTACACAAATACAGCGATAATATATTATGATGCCAACAAACAAATGACTCGTATGTAAACTCTGACAAAACACACGACAGTGACTGTAATAAGGCCTAGAACATAAGTATCACCTATGAATAAGTTATGGTCACTAAACTGTATCACAATGTGTCACTTGACTGTCAAATATCTAATGACTAAGCGTATTCATTATTATGTACCATTACTATTATATTATTTGTGTTTGTATATACATAAATCTCAGCTCTACGAAAAAAAACAAATGACTCAAAAAACAAGGGAACGGATGAATACAACCCTTATCTTCGAAAAAATATAAAACCAGAGAATTTTCGGGATGTAGGGTTGTTTGTTTCGAAAATTTTAACAGTGCGTTGAAAGTTGTGAGTTTTATCATTGGTTGAACATTGCTATTACAAATTCTCTGACTTATTCAACCTGTTGCGGACCTGTACAATTGTAAATTGTCCCGATCTATCCGACTTTTTGCTACAACTCGTAGTGCTGGGATTGGTGCCTCCGAAAACAAGCTAGAATAAAAGTAAGTTTCCAGTAAATATAATTTTATAAAATCTTAATTAACTCTCTATTAATACCTCTTGATTTAAACATAAAATCCTCAACACAAAGCGCGGCTTCTACGAAGAAACCGCAATTTTTCCTGCTCAAGTTTTTCCTATCGTGGGTTCGAATGAATCCACACTTCCTAATTTTAATCACAGTAATATTGTTTGTCCAACGCCGGGCTAAATTGAAGCCCACATCCCACATATACACACTCCTTCACTCTCTCTTAAATGATAATATATACGTTAATTTTTCTTTTCTTGGAATAAAAAAAGTAAACTCGTCGAATTAAATCATTTCTTACTGATCGGCCTATTCCCGCGCTAGTGCACTTTACCATGTAGACGAAAAACAGGCAATTCGTTGATTGGACATAACAGTGACATTTCGGCAAGTTGGTTACTTACCTCAATATAATTAATAAAAATTTTAATATATTAGCTATGCTGTGATGCCATCAACTTTGTGCTTAAAAACAGTAAGGAGAAAATACGATTAAAGTTGACGCTATAACAACGTCAATTATACGTCAAAATATTCATAAATTATATTAAGACCTGACCAATGTAAACAACCAAGTTAATGAAATATCACCTATACTTAAATAATTAATTGTTGTTTTTTTATCCAAGAGTAACCTCATTTCATCTTATCGTTTAATAAAAATATTTTTAAATTGAAATGTATGAAGTATGCAATTAAATATAAACAAAAATATATTCTCTTAGTATAAATAAAATGTACAAAAAATCATAGGTATTATTTTTTATTTTTTTTTATTATAAATATTTTTATATATGTACATATATATTTATCTATATTCTATTTATATTATTTATTTTTCTTATAAATTCATAAAAGTATTTATTAAAAACTATTTCATTTTGATTTATAAAATTTAGATTAGAAGATAATATAGCCTAAAATCAAACATATTTTACATTACTGGAATAAAATAATGAAAAAAGTTGTAAAAGTAATATTTTTAATATTTATATATCTGAAATTATTGTCGAATTTTTCTAATTATTATTAAATATTACATTTACAATTTAACATGTAAATCATTATACGTAAATTTTCATCTTAAAAATCTGAATACTTATTTTTTCACAGAATACTGAAAAAATATAAATAAATAGACTTAGCAGTTTCAAAATTTGATAAAAATACTAACAATTATTCAACGAATAAAAGACAGGAAATTATTGATCTTTGCTCACAATATTGAAATGAAATTCTTGAAGGAGGTTTAAACATTGAAATTCAATTCATAAATTTTTTATCTTTCTAAAATATGTTAAAGACTTTGATATTCACAATGAAATACAATAAAATACATAACCATATTTCAAACATGAAAGGTTGAATTACTAATGCATTCTCGCGACCAAAGGTTTTGAATTTTGTGCTCGTTAGCAGAATGATTTTCTACTTTTTTTTTCTTTTTAGATAATAAATATAAATGCACGATTGAGTGCAGAGTAATACAAGTTTTAGCTTTCAACTTTTCTTTTTAGAGTGTTAAATATAAATCTTCATTTTATGAAGTCTTTATGCGGTAGTTTTACACGTCTAACATGGAAATTGAGCAATGTAATATAGTCTTCGTCTAAGGAATGATTAATTAAAAACTAAGTTTTATAATATTTTCTTTAGGTGCACATTTTATGCATTAATATGGTTTTAAATAACGATTAAAATGTTTTGATATAACTATAACAAAAAAATTTAGAAAAAAAATTGTATCCAATTAATTTAAATCACTATTTTTTAATTATTTTAATTATTTATTAATTGAAATCCCTTACTTTTTACAATTATGTAAATACATTATTTAATTTTCATATAAGTTTATTTTTAATTAGTTAAAATGAAGTTTGAAACAATTTTAATGTTTCAATATATACATCACAAGCTTTGTATTAACCCGAAAACGTTAATAAATTTTCTTTAATGCATCTTTAAATGAAAATGATAAATTAGTGTTAAAAAAAGATCAATTAAAAAGAATGCTTTATATAAACCTTATAAAAGAAATAAATACAAGTAATAAAAAGTCTAAAAATTTTTGATTTAAAATTTGTAGATTAGGTTTCTTTATAATATGGTATATTTATCACCTACGTAAAATCTATTATTCATTAAAAACATTCATTAAAATTAAAAATTAGATAAATATCTGTTACTGATTTTTGAGACAATGCTTTTATTTAGCTAATTGTAGGATGTTTCAATAGTTCGGGATAATTAAAGGAAAATAGGTGAACAAAGCAACCAATTTTTTTCAATGGTAATAAAATTTGAATATGTACTAAAAGCTTAGAAAAATTAATTTTAAAATGAGAGTCATGATCTTTATACAATATGAATTGTGTGAAAAAAATTTGGATGGTCGATTAAGTATCAAAGTAGATTGATATTAATAAAAATAAATCATTAAATTATTTAAATTAATTAAATTCAATAGGCTTAAAAAAATTATTGTTATACATATAATAGGTTTTTATATAATCATCTTTGTTTTCCTTACACTTTGATTAATAAAAAAAAATAAAATAAAAAATAATTCATGACAAAAAAAAATAATGTAAAAGAATTCTTTGTACGAGTAAATTAAATTAAAATAAAGTTAAAAACTTTTATTTATTATTATATATAGTTTATTAATAGATTATTTTTACAGGTTAAATTTTGAAATAATAGGTTAAACCTATTTTGATTGACAACATTTTATTTTAGTTTAGTCTATTATGAGTAGTTATAATTTTTGAAGATCTGAAGTTCTTCATTGAAAAAAAATAAATAAATAAATAAACAAAAGCTAAATTTACAAAAAGCGATGATTAACATTAACACGACACGCATCGGTACTTTTTTGTGTTTTCTGTTTCTTTAATCAATAAAAGCCTTTTTTATTAATTTATTATGATTTAGAAATAAATACTAAACTACGATTATTAATGAAGCGTCGACATTTTTATAATTTTTTTCAAATGTCTCATAATTCTGGAATGTGTGGTTTATCAAATTTTCGAATCTACTAATTCCTTTGAATTCATCGCATACTCTCTCTCTCTCTCTCTCTCTCTCTCTCTCTCTCTCTCTTTCTCTCTTACCCTTTATGTTTTGGCTAGTTATCCATCGATAAGAATACATTTGGCCGTGCCTCCGGTATTTGTCTATACTGTATGTATAAAATCGTCTGATATCTGGCATTTACCCAGTATGTACTTACATGGTTTCTCCTTATTGGATGAAGCCGTATCGTCGCCTCTGCAAACTCACTAAACCTATTTAATGTCCCTACCCGTCTCATACTAGTTTTCTCCTACACCTGTTTATTTCCTTCTAACATTCGTGATTTTGGGTACATGAACCAACCTCTCGCTCGCTACTTTATTTTAATTATTTTTTTAGTATTTTTTATTCTGAGAAAAGAGGAAACCTAACATATGATAGGAAGATATTAGTTGCATTTTCTAAAGGTGTACAATTTCATATGAAAATCGCAATATCAGTGCTTTATTTGTACAGTGTAGTACAAAGTTTTAAATTAAAGTATCAAAATAAAAATTTAAATAGAAATTTCAATAACTCAACGCTGTTTCATCCAACATTGATCGCCTAAATAAGCAATTAAGAATCTCAAACTATATATATATATATATATATTTTATACTACACATTAACAGAAATTGATATTTACAATAGAAGAAGTTTATAGTTAAAGTTTCTTGCATAATGTAAATATCTTACTATTAAATGTTAAATGTTATATTAAATTATTAAATATTAATTATTAATTATATTAATTATGAAATGTTGTATTTTATATAAAAATTCATAATTATATAGTGTAACTTGATCTTAAATTAATTTTTCGTATCATTCCCATTACATTATTATACTTACACTTTTTAACAGCATACTTCAATAAAAGAATATAAAAACGCTCGATAAATAGAATTGTAATACTTCATTTCCAGGTATTTTTTATTTGTCTCCTTATTATAAGAGATCATAAGTGTAAATGTGTGTTTTTGTTTTCTTCACTACTTAAAATAAGTCTTGTTAAAAATGAATTTCTTACTTAATTTTTGTTTTTGTTTTTTGTTTTATTATTTAAAATTTATCTTCAATATTTATATATGTAATTTTTTAATATTCTCAGACATTGTATATAAGTTATTAAATATGTATGTAAATTTTATTACATTATAAATTTAAAATTTTTAAATCAAATTGAAATTTATTATCGTATAATAAAAATTGTAAATACTCAGGAATGTGTTCGATCAAAAATTAAACATAAAAATTTAGTATTTTTTATCATATATTTAAAATATCTTATAATATTTTACTTATATAGGGAAATAAAATTGTGATTCGCCGTTTAAATATCTTCTATATTAAAAAATGAATAAAGTTTCTGATTTGTAAAATAAAAATAAAATTTTAAAGTTTTGTTTATTTTTATTTTTTTAATTTAAAATTTCTTTAAATGTGAAATATTTTTTTAATGTCTATTATGCTATTATTTTATTTTTAAACTGTACCTTCATCATAAAAAATACTCTCGAATTTTTTAAAATTATCATTTTGTCATTAACATATAAAGTAAGATCATAGAAAATAATCATATACATTTATAAAAAATAAAAGCTGATTAAAATTTTTTTAAGCAACTATTCTACATCATTTTCAAAAGTTTAGGCATTTTTTAAAAACTTTAAACTTTTTAAGGTAAATTTAATACCGTGGATAAACAATATATTATAAAAATTGTTTATAAAATTATTTTTATAAACTGTAAAATTATTATTAATCGTTATTTAAAATAAGTTCATACATCAAATAGTTGATGTATTTGAAGTTCAAATATATCAGAGTTTTACGCAGTTTATAATTTACTTACAAACTGCTTAAAATTCTGTACACGAGGAAAATATCTATGAAATAAGAAAAATAATCACAATTAATTATATAAAATTAAAGGTTTAAAGCTGTCACTATTTGATAAGGCTTAAAGCTATTTACATAAAATCAGTCAGAGTAAAATTAATGTTTTTGTTTATATAGGCACGTCTCCAAATTACTTTATAAAGTCAGATACGCAGCGAACACTAAATTAATGGGATATGCACTTAGATTTGAAATGATTAAACTTCGTAAAAAACATAGAAAAAAAAGGATTTATGCTAATTTACTCATAAAATTATAAATATACATAGCTTAATGTTTGCCCGTACAAAATGATCTGATTAACCTCGACTGTTGATTTTGTTCGGTTTTCTCTTTCAGCCACAGGTAAATTTTATTCGCATCAATTTATCATCGCTATTATTTTCTATGAAATAAACGAGTTTTCCTAATTACTTATAATACTTTAATTATATTTAATTCTAAATTTTATAAATTTAGTAATTCGTCAAAAATCATAATTATAACGGTTTATTGTTTCAAGGTTCACAGTCCTTCTGATTATGACGTATATATGAGATAAAATAAATAAAATAAAATATTTAAATAAAGGTTAGTATTTATATAATAAATGCACTAGAATTAGATATTTGATTAGTTTTTGTAGGAGTATGTTAATAAAAAAATATTTATCGTGTATTAAAATAGTTGATTTAATTTATTCTTTAAATCGCAAAAACTTTTTTTTCTCAGATTATATTTTAATAATTTCTGGTGAATTATAAGCAAAGTATGCAACCTATAAAATAATTTTAAATAATTAAATTATTAACTTTTTCTTTTAGAAATAAAAAATAAAATAAATATTCAATTATTTTAATTAAAATTGAAAATAAACGAATTTTAATTAATTAAGTAATTGAAGGGAACTATTTTTCTAAATCTGAATATAAAGTAAATGCGTTATTTTATATAGGTATATTTTAATTAAATCCAATAACCTTATAATCAAACAACTGAAATTTTGCAGTATATCAATATAGATTTAAACTATAATGTTAACCTTTCACAGCCTATTCACAAGATAATTACTATTGTAACGCTATTACAGCAATATATGTTTATAATTCAAATTATATTGTCGTACAAAATCGTTGTCATCTAAAATACTCAGAAGATATTTTCACCGGGGAGTCAACAAATGAAATTTCCAGTGCAATTATATAATAAATCTAATAAATAAAATATAATAAATTACGAAGCAACAAAATTCTCTATCAACCAATTAAAATATATTTAATTTACTATGTTGTCATTCAAAAAGGTTTGCAAAAAGAAACATGAAGTCATTTTCCGACGATGAAATTCTCATTTCAGTTAGTCAATCATATTAAACAATAATATAACAGTAATATAATAATTGATTTAGCGTTTGTATTCTCCCTCTCGATATAACTAAAAAAGAGTTTAAATTATAAACATCGGTGTTTGTAATTTGTAAATAATCAAATTCTTATGATTTAAAATTATAGCAAGAGAGAGAGAGAGAGAGAGAGAGAGAAACGGAAGCCACAATAACGGGTAATTGTGAAAAGTTTATCGAATGAAACAGGACATGGACAACTTTGGTAGGTGCTGGCTCTAGTTACTGCAAAATACTCGTAGCTAACTTTGTCACTTTCTTTCTCTTTCTGTGTCAATTGAAATATTTCATAATTTTGTATTATTTTAATAAAAACAAAGCTGGATTATTACCTAATACATGTAGACAATGCATAGTTTTTGTAATTTGTTTTATTTATCTGTTATACTGATGATATTCTTTTTAAAATTGAATATTTTCTCCTAGTATTGATTCTATTTATTTCTAACTCTATTCAAATGAATTCGATTTAAATTTACTTTCATAGAAATTTTTTCCAATTTATATAAAGCATATGAAAACAATATATGTGAAATAAAAGTTAATCATTTTATAAAGAAATATCCATTTGCTAGGTCACATATATTTAATCTAGATAATTTATAAATATCCATTATTCTGTATATTTAATTTCGACGTTAATTAACTCTTGATGTTAAGATTTAAAGCAGTCGGTTGTAAATTCAAAAGAAACCCCATGCGAAAGACTGACTTGGAAATCCCATGTTATAGATTGGGTGTAATACCCAAGTTAATAGTTTTAGGAAAACCACTATGTTAAGAAATATATGGAAAAAGCCGTGGTAAGCGTTAGTTGGAAAATCACAGGTGGGTGCAAACATGTAATCCTCACGTGTTTATCACATGACCCTTCACGTAACTAGAAAGCTAGGGTATTACACCGGTAAGCTAATTTTCCCTCACCAAGGTATACATATTGTTGATTAGAGCGGACCTACCTGCTTCAATCCCGTAAAAGCGGAGAATTTTGAAAAATTTAGCAAATACTGATTTTCAGAAATAAAGATATAGGTTTTACATTAAAACCACGGCGTCATACTTGTCAGTTCATGTATAAATAATCAGTGGTGAATCAAGCCACGAGCCAATTGAAGTTAATTAATTCGACAAATAAATTAAGAACAACTTTATCCTTAAAAAGGCTTCATTTATTTACGCGGAGCAAGCTGCGCAACGTTTTACATCCCACCAACAAGAAGTATTACACGATCTCGGATTCACGGAGATCAAACACTTGATATAATAATAAATAAAGATCAACAAATATACTTTATAGAGTTCTGATAATATGTAAAATATTAAATATAAATACTTAATAAATAAATAAAATCAAATAATCTATTTTTATAAAATATTTTCAACATAAAATTATTTTATTTTAATATAAAATATTTTATAAAAAGTGCATGTACATATGATTATCATTTGATGATCTTTTCTTAATTGAATTACAATTATACGCATTCAAATGTATTAATAATCACAAAAAGATTAGGAATAAATATTAATTTTATTATGTAATAAGGTTATAAAACATTTGTTTATAAGTAATAAATTTTGCATAAAGTAAAATTATTCTATCTAATTTTAAATAAAATATTATAGAAATTAAAAATTAAATAAAGTAAATTAAATAAAGTATAAATATTAAAATAAATTTTTTTTAATTGCTAATAACTTTTAGTAACAATGAAAATTAAAATTTTCTATGAAAAAATTTGTATATAATAGTTTATAATATAAAAAAAGCTATATAAATATTATAATTATAAATAATCTCATTTATTTATAAATATAATAAAGATTATATTTAATTTAATGCAATATAAATGGTTAGTTAATTTAATTTAAGTACTAGCTTTATAAATAAAAGTTTTAAATTATTTATCTAGATAATATATATTGATAAATATTTATTAACAATTTTTTGTAAAACACGAATACTTGCTAGGCTAATAATTAATTGTGCATTATTGATCTTCATAACTCGTTTTATTATTAAATTATCGTTATTTTTATCAAAAAATAATACAAATTTAAAGTTTATTTGTGTTGCTGTTAATATTATTATCGTTAGTAGTATCATTTCTTTTAAATTAATATTAATCATTATAACAATCAATGTTACGTGATATAAAAATTAATACTCAAAACATTTATAACTTGATGAAATGCAATAGTACAATTAATTCGATTCAATTTAAGTTATAAGAAATTAATTTGAATATTGTTTTTCGATCTTTTTCAAATTATACAACAAGTTGAGCTACATTTTTATAAACTATATTATTTAGATGTATTATTAACATAAATTATAAAATTTAGTAACATAATTTAGTTATTTATTCATATAATATTTCTTTTTGAAGACTTTAATTTTTTACTTTTATTTTATGTATTTATTTTATTAAATATTAATTTTTTCAATATTTTTAAAAATAAATATTTATACTATAATAACGTAAATATTATTTCTAGTTATTGGGAAAGTTTTAATCTTCATTCTTATTTGAAATTTTAAATTAAACATTGAACATTTATTTTGAATATCACATCGTAATGTTGCATCTTAATTATAATTAAATTACTAAAAATGTTTAAAATCCTAAATTTATTATACAAAAAATTATAAAATAAATAGCCTAACTTGTTAATATCTAAAATTAAAAAAAAAAAAAAATAAAAATTGGTACATATAGAAGTTTATTTAATGCTTCATTAATTTTAATTTTAATTCAGAAATGTAAATTAGCTTTTGTTAAGTAATTATTGGTTGAATATGGAAAAATAAATTTAAATTTTAAAATAAAATTAAGCTTAATTATAATAACTATATTTTATCTCTATTTAATTTTGTACAACAGTATCTTCAACATAAAGCATAATTATTATGTGTAATTTTTCTAAATCGTATACTGAGTATTTTGAAATTTCTGAAATTTCATTAGCTGGTAATGATTCAGAGTTAGTAAATGCCATGTTAATCTGCTTCAAGATTGGAGTGTTTGTGGCTCATCTGTGTTGCTGATTTAGGGTATGATTCTATATCAATGACCATCTATTTTAAACATATTGGGGAGGACCCTATTATATTCTTTGAGGATGTGTGATTTTAGGATAAGAAAATAGGATTCAGTTTGATAAGTTACAGGTAATTCACTATAACATGTGCTATTTTCCTTCTTGTGTTTAATTGAAACTGTAGTACATTAGATCAACTGCGCAACTTCCCCAGCAAGAACAGCTATATATCCAGATTTTTTCATAATCATATATGTAAATTAATCTGGGTTCGATAATTATTTTGAGAGACTATTTTTGATTAACTTTTATTCTAACAGACACCTTTGCATTACAATGTCAAGGTACATTGAACTTATTTCGATTTTAATGTGTTATGTAAGTAAAAAAGTTTAGTATTAAAATATGCTGTTAACAGAATATTTTGTGATCGTAAGACCTTATTTTTTGTAAGAAATTTATTGTTTACCTCAATTTCGAAAATTAAGATTTGTTTTTGTTCTGTCTTTTTCATTTGTGAACCAAAAATCGTTAGGTTATCTATTTCTATGAAGGCAAATTTAATATTATCCGTATTATTTGAGAAATATATAGCTACAAATTTATTGTCTATAATTTTGGTCGCATAGCCTTGAAAGAGGATGTTGAATAAATTAAAATCATATTACGTTTTTTCGTCATTTTCCTAATAGATATAACAACCTTCAATGTCGATGCAATATTTCTCTATTAATTTAGACTTTTTTTTATTTTTGTGATTACTGTTTTTTTTATTCTGCCTGTAGTTGTAAAGTAAAATTCGACTTTGGTATCTAAATCAGCTTCGACCACTATATTGTCTACGCCATTATAAATTTCCCCTTTACAATTTTAATTTTCGTCTATAATGCTACGTAGATATATATTTAAAAATTTAGTGGTATTAGATATTAATATGTCACCAAATTTATAAAATCTAAATTTCAAAATTTTATTACAAGTGTGTGGAAACTTCCTTCCTCACGAGAACTGTGCCAGTAGGAACCCGACGAAGCAGCCCCTCCACCAACGCAGCCCCACCCGGCCCAAGCGCCCCACCAGCTCCCACCCGCGCAGCCGTCATGATGCACTGCGCATCACTGGAGTGCTCCCACTCTCAATCGCGCTCGGCGCTAGGCGGAAACCTCCGCTCCGCCGATGCGCATAAATTCACCACCACAGCCCTCCGAAGGGCAGTCGATTGACACGAGTCGACCTCCGGAACCAACTCCAGGATCGCTGGATGGTTCCTCTAGAGGACGACTACCAGGAAGCCACTGTGTGGGATTAGTGAGCTCGCTCACCCCCACAGCCGGCAGCCCAGGTCACGACTGATACGCCGAGATAAATCGGCGGCGGCATCGCCGTCGGACTCCCAGGTTTACTGGGGGACGAAGTGGCGCCGGCGTCGAGGAAGTCTCGGCGACGACAAGCTTCCCCAAGTACGCTGGAGACTTGTCGCCGCGGACGATCAGGGTCGACAACAGCGAGCATCCCCAGGATCCCTGGAGACTCGTCGCCGTGGGCATCCCATCGAACTGACGAGCACCGGCGCTGAAACGGCGGACCACGCCCCCCAAGTGAGCAAATATCCAGGATCAGTGGGGTGAAAAATCCATCCGTCGGCGCGGAGCTCCGTCGTACGACTGAAGCTCAGCCCGTGAAAGGTCCTGGCGACCGCCACCCGAACTGACTGGTTACCACGACCGCCGCGCCACCGAAACATAGCGGCAAGCTGGCGAACTAATTTTGCCATGTAAATACAAATTTTTATCACGATAAATGTTTGTAAGAGGAAAATTATGTAAATTCACCGCAGAAATCCCGAACCTTAGAAAAATTATATTAATTCACCGAGGAAGCGCCGAAAATTCATAAAAAAATGTAAATTCATCGCGGAAACGCCGAATCCTAGAAAAATCATACAAATTCACCGCGGAAGAGCCGAAAATTAATAAAATTATTTAAATTTATTGTAGAAGCGCCGAACATTGTATAAATCAGGTAAATCACCGCGAAAACTCTGAAAATCAATAGAATTATATCGAATCACCGCAGTTTTAAGGTCTATTGTTTGTACACTAAGTTTTCAAATATATTATTTTGTAATGAATTATTTTTTTGTTATTAAATATGAATTTAAGGGCTTAAGACTTTTTCTTTGATTTACTCCGTTACTCTGTCACCTCACCAGACCTGAACCCGAACCCGGACTCCGCTGAATCCTATCCCGGCGACAAATACTGTCCCTCCCGTTACATAAGTTTATCGAGGTATGTGTTGATTGAAGACTTTATTTCTATTTTTCGTGAGTGAATATTCTCCTCAGTAGAATGATCTTTGAGTTACTTTGATCCTACATTATTTAATGAAGATTACTCCAAACTCGATTTATTGTATAATATTTATAAATAAGTTTTCTTTTGTAAATTACATATTGTTGTAAATTGCATTCTGCCACGTCTTTTAATGATATGGTTGTTATATTTGGATTATTTTCTTTATTGTAATCATATCCAATTAAAGACGTACATATAGGGATGAGATTTAATAATATATAAATTGATACTGTAATATTTATTCTCGCCATCTGTAGATTAAATTAATTTTATTCTAAGTATCTCAGTTTAATGGGGCATATTTTATTGCAGTTTATTTTTTTTGTTTTATTTATTGATATTTGTTATTTAACATTATTATTTTCGAATTTGTTATTAATGTTTAAAATCTTACATATTTAGGATTAAAAGTACGTTTATTACCTTCTTTTAACAAGAGCACATTATCCCCTATTTGAAAATGGAATTTGTTTTTATTTTCTGTCGTAATATAATTTGGATTTTAAGTTTGATTGTTTTAGATTTTCTTTTGCTAATTTCTGTGTTCATGTATGCGTTTTTTTTAAAATATATTTATTATATATATCATCAGGTTGTGTTTCTAAGTCGACTCTATTAGTCAGAATTCGAGCGATTTTTCCGAATATACATTCATACAATGTCAATTTAATTTCCTCGTATACACTAGTAGCATAAGTAAAAGCTGCGTTTCGTAATCATTTGTTTGAGTTTTCATTTTTGACAAAGAATTTCAAAATTAGATTTATAAACTTTAATTAAATTATTAAATATAGCAGTAGGAATTTTTCTCGAAATAGTTTTCTTTAAAGGGATTAATATAATATATTTTTTTAGTAAATATTGCATAGTTAGTATGTATTTATTATTATTGTATGAAGTGGGCAATGGTCCTACTACATCTAATCACGTTTCACCTGGTATCGGCTATTAATATTGGTTGTTGTACTTTCTGCTTAGTTAATTTACGTAATTGAAACATTTCACTAATTTCTATCAATTTTTGTATGTCTTGTTTTAGAGTAGACCAGTAATAGTCTTGACGGATACGTAAATAAGTTTTCGTTACTCCTTTAAGCCTATTTACCGGCAATTCGTGAATTTGATTGATAATATTTTCACGATCTTTTTCGTTTGGCCAGATCGTAAGATTTTTACAGATTAAAATTTATATTTTAGGTGTTAAAAGGGTAAACATTATTAACATGTTTTAAAAAATTTGTAAATCTATATCATGAACTTTCTCTACAGAAAATCTAACAGTTTTTATCGGTTGATCTTTGATAAAATAAAAAAAATTTTTTATAGTTAGTTTAAAATTTTCGTATTTGATTCTTGAGTTAAACGTAAATATCTAATCTCTAATCTGGATTATATTATTTTGGAAACATAAATTTAGATCATACTCAATTATATTATCATCAGTTTTTTCATCCGAGTTCAATGACTTGTCGAGTTCCATGTCAGCATTTCTGGAGTCATCGACGTCCGAGTCTGAGACATCTAGTTCAGTTTCATTGCGCTTTTTATTATGAGTTGACCTTGTAATTACAGCTACTTGTAATGAAGGCGGATTACTCGATAAGGCATCTGCTACGCGATTAGTTTTACCTTCTTTATAAATTATCTTGTATTCAAATTCGGATAATTTGAAATAAAATTTGTATAATCTAGATGTCGGGTCCTTAAAATTATATGACTACATTAATGGTTTGTGACATATATAAAAAGTGAATTTTCTTACATAGAGCATATATTTAAATTTATATGCTGCACATACCATAGGTAACAATATTTTTTCTATTGTTGAATAGTTTATTTTTGTTTTTTTCTAAGTCTCTAGAATAATATGCAATGGGTTTTTATTAACCTTTATGTTCTTGACTGAGTACTGCACCAATTGCGAAATTTGAAGCATTAGTGGTAACTATGTAACGTTGCAGCCTCCTTGCTGCTGTCGTGGCTCCCCCGTCCGGAGCTAGCTCACCAGAGCCAGGGTGTTGTTGTTCCTTCTGAAAGTAAAGAGGAAGGGAGCCGCAAATAAAAACACGCGGATTTGAATAAACTTCTCCCTTTATTTACTCATTTACAAAGACGCAAAAAAGTCAATGATCGTGAGAGATGGAGACCAGGTCTTCTTCTTGAAAAAGAAGGAAGACGGCATTCATCAGGTGGGTTTACTTCTGAAAAAGAAGTTTTTCGCTTGAGATTTCTCTACTGTGCTTAGTTCGCCGCAGCGAGCTGCCGTTCGAACCGCCTGGAGTCAGTCTTGACTCGCCTTTTTATACCCAGCTCGCGGGCCGGCAGCGACTCGTCTTTTAATTACATCGAGTCGAATTGACCGAGCCACGTGCAGAAATAACGGAGCAGTAACTAATCTCCATCCTCACCTGTGCGAGCAACAGAGCGCACTGGCGGGCTACTTAGCGCCTGAGAGAGAGAACGGGCCTCCCACTCGAGCGCAAACGTTATCGCGTCTTCGCCAGCGCGCCGCTGCTAGGTCGATGGCGGCCGCGGGCACGCGGAGTAGGGGACTGGGTCCCCGGTTCCCGATGGCCCAGCTGAGCTCTGCGGAGAAAGGGCGACGTCTGCTCTCTCTCCGGTGCGTGATGTCATGTGCTCAGTTCCGAGAACTGAGGGCGTAGTGAGGATTTTCCTCACAATTATAAATGGTTCATTTAAATCTGGATAGCATAATAATGGTTTTTTTGTCAAACAATTCTTTAAATATGAGAATGATGTTTCTTTTTTGGTATTCCATTCAAATTTTGTATCTTTGCGTAAAAGTTTCGACAATGCTCTTGTTTTTTAGCAAATTATGGTATGAATTTTCTATAATATCCTGTTAAATCTAACAATTGTTTTATATTCTTTTGATTTTTTGGTGTAGGAAAATTTAGCATAGCTAATACTTTGATTTTATCAGATTGAATTTCAATCTTTATTTCATGTCCATGATAAACAACTGAGGTTTTATAGAATGTGCATTTTCCTGGAGAGAAAATCATATTGGCTTCTCTTAATCGTTCTGTAAGTAATTTAAATTTCTTATCATGTTCTTCAATGGTTTTTGCAAATATAATACAATTATCTACATAAATGAAGACATCTTTACATTAAAAGCCCAGAAAAATATTATCCATTTGTCTTTGGAAAGTTGCTGGTGAATTTTTAAGCCAAAAGACATTCTATTAAAATGGTAATGACCCATTAAATTTTTGTCTGTAATGTTATATTGCGACTTTTATTTTGAAGCCTTGAGTTAGTAACTTTTTTAACATTCTTATTATTATTATTATTATTATTATTATTTTAACATTCTTAGTAGAATGTGTAAGGTTGCGTTTTTGATTCCACTTTTGTTGTGAATTCGTCGAGTAACTTTGCTTTTGTTTTCTTTCTCTAACGGTATAGTTTTATTATTGATTTGTAAATTTTCGTTTTGAAAATTAATAATTACATTGTTCTTCAAGAAGAATTCAGCTAATATTTTATTTTTACATCATTAAATAATTTTGTTACGTACGCTATTCAGCAGAATTCATAGAAGCGCTGACATAAGTATTTTTTGTTAATCACGCGCCAGCAAAGCCCGCGACATTGAACACCGACATCGCGAACCTGCGGAAATGACAGATTACGCGAGTTCCAGCCATCCGCTACATCGTACATTAGGTTCAGCTGCGCTCATCGCGCTACTGATGCACGCAAATTCCAGGCGCCGGAAGATAATGCGGTCTACGAGAGCGGACGTCGATGATCAAATAACTGGCGACGACATCAAACATTCTGCGATTTCCACAGACTCAGTATCTAGACCGTGAGAGCGAACTGCGGGAAGACTCTCGCGAGATCTTCCCTAACTGGGAGCTTTGTCCCCACGGTTGTCGCGAAGTAAATTTAAATTCATTGGTGTCGGATCAGTGGATCAAGTAATTAATTTAGTAAGTAATTCATTTTATATTCATAAATTTAATCAGCATTTATGTGGCGTATCTTACCGCGCTCCGGGAGGCAAAACAATCCACATGGAACACATTCAACGTGCTTCGTTTCCCTCTCGATCTATTTAATAAATATAAGTGTGCGATTTCATCAACAAGAAAATGTTATTATTTCTATCCGGTATCCATTTCCTTGATTTTAGCTACGGACTTATTTTTTTATTTCACAACTTTTCGAGACTTGGGGTAGTACTTGACGATATATATATAACTGTACGTAATTTTATGAATAATAGACTACAGTAATTTTAAGACAACAATTTTATTTAGAATAAAACATTTTAGTTTATTTATAAGTGGTTACACAATAGTTCAGTTACTTTCATTGATATACAATATGTTTTTTTTAAAGCAAATTTTTATTTTAACGATATGATCGCACACTTAGTTTTCTTACTCCTAGTTATTTACTAATATGTTTATAAATATGTCATTTTTAATTTTGATACTTTTCAAAATTTATTTATCTTTTAAATACTTGACTATTTTTTACTACTCACTATTTTTTAGAGTATTCTTCAGTTTTAATAGAATTTTTTAAATAGAAGTAATAAAAATTTTACTACTTTTTCTTGTATTTTACAATTTTATTTTTTTTTTTAATATTTTTCTAATTTTGAGTTCTTTAAAGATAAAAGAAAAATTGATTTTTCTTTTATCTTTAAATATGAAATACTTTATGAAATACTTAAAAAAATTAAATTTAAAAATACTTTACTTTTATTTAAGAATTTTTTTTTATATTTAAATAGAGTTATTTTAATTAACAATGTATTAAATTTTTAATGGAAGTTTAACTAAATTATTGGTGCATTTTGATATTCAAAATATTTTTTAATCAATCACGAATATTAATTTGCAAAAATAGATATTGTATTTAAAAAACTTTAAATAACTTTAGATAACTAATTATAAGAAAATTTAATATATGAATCTTCATTTTTACTTTTTAAATTAATTTATAATAATTTTTTTTCCGAGAATAGAGATTTCTTCTTATTTTTCGATAATCCTTATGTATTTACATAATTAATGAAATGATTATCATATTCAACCAAATAATAAAGACAATTTTTTGTAAAAAAAATTGTAAAAAATTTTATTATTTCACATAATTTATGCTTATAAATTTTCATTGTATAACAAAAAATTCTTTTCTTTTGTCTATAATGTCATGTTTATACATGATTAAAAATTAAAAAATATATCAAATGTACAGAAACAAAAACGAAAAAATAAAATTTTTTTTTCGTAAAAATTAATTCAAGATTGTTTTATGAATAAAGAAATGAATGTATTTAGGAAAATAATGGTAATTATAATATAAATAAATTTATTTTAAAGAGTATTGTAAGATAGATAAATAGGTAATAGATATACATTATTGCTAATGTATATTAATTTAAAATTAAAATTAGTAGATGAAATTTGAATAAAATTTTAAAAGGTATGTACAAATTAATGATGAAAACGATACTCCATAAAAAAAAAATCTCACGGATAATAATCATGTGATTGAATACCATTTTATTATAAGTTTTATTACTATTGAAGGTATGATCTTTAGTAGGTTGACAAAATATTTTTTAAAATTGGAAGTACAAGAAATAACTTTCAATTTTTTCTGATATGATATAAAATTATTATATTGTACAAAACGTTTTAATAAAAGCAAGAATTTCATAATTATTTTAATATAGCTCATCGTTGAAATGATTTACCTTTTATATTATGATGAAGGAAATGAACTCCATAAAAGTTTTAGTCGATTATGTGAACATTTTGTTAATTTCTATAATCCTTGTAAAAGAATCAAACCTGTTTTAGTACTTAAAATTCATTTAGGAATGGTAAAAATTTAGCTGAAAAGAAATGAGAAAACTGAAAAAAATATTCGAAATTTTATTCTTTATTTGTATTTGCGCAAATAGTGAAAGTACCTGAAGTAGAAATGAATGAGAGAACAAAGGATGTAAAGTTAGCTATTGTCAAAAGACAAAAGCTCCATGGCAGTAGGCTTATAACTATCATGGAACATTCAACGACTTCGATTGTGGGTGTTTCATCTGTTTTTTGCTCATCTTTTACTTCTCCTCTGTCTTTCACGCTCATTTCAATATGTATTCATTCACAGCCTTTCATTTACCTTCGCTCGTATTTATATTAAACATTTAATGCAATCCTTTGTCTATCTTATCGTACTATTACCGATCTACGCAATAATGTTGCTGATTCTATGGATTCAGAATACAAAATAATAACGTCTAATACAAAAGAACGAAATTTTCGTAAATAATTTTATTTTTATACTTCAAAGTTTTAATTTATCTTTAAATTAATTTTCGGCTATTTTCATTGATCATTTATAATATTTACATACTTAAAATTATCAAAGTGATGGTTAGAGAAAATTTTAATACTTGAGAAAAGTTACATATCTATTATTACACAACATAAATTTATAATGTAATTTGAACTGGTTTTGGATCCTTTTTATTTTAGTACACCAAAAGTATTTATAATAAATTGTAATTAATATTGAGTAGATATTTGATTTTTTTAAATTTTAAAAATATGTTGCTTATTACAATCATAAAAGCCATTACAACAGTAAAACTATAAGCGAAAAATGAAAATTCTTTGTAATTAAAATTATTCATTTACAATAAAAATTTATTAATAATAGCAATTTTTGATATGGAAATCCAAGAAGAAAAATAAAATCTTCAATACTGCGTTCTAATATTTTCGACGCGCTACCGCAGAAAATATTAATACATTTTATCGCGTGAATCTTGGCATAAAAAACCTTTGTTGAGCCGACCAAAAGAAAATGCCATTATATGCTATTTACATACTATTTTGCCTCGCCTCTCAGACAAGTAGCCTGCGCCTCGTACTTCGACATCAAGGTATCTTCTCATTCAAATGCATTAAAAATGCATTTGAATGAGAAAATTCTTTCGATACTGGATCGTAACGCCTTACTGCTGTCGGTGATCCTGGATCATCCGATGCCCTATGGGGATCAGATTTCGTCTTAATATATACTTAATATATAATTAATAATATGAAATAAATAATACCTTAGAATAGATATTACTTTTTTTAGTATTTATAAATTATCAAGAATTAAAAATTGATTTTTATATCTTTCAAATTTAGTGATGATCCTTTGAGTTTTGATTTTTCTTATTTGTTTTATGCATATCTTATTATCTCTTATTATTATTGTTTTAATTATCGTACACAATTTATCTATCTATTCTAACTTATATAATGGTTTCAGGGATTCTATAATTTAGATCTATAATTTAATTGTTATTTTAAAATTTTTATGATAATACGTGAGAAAAAATGTAAAATATATATAATTTATAAAATTGTAAAGTTATAATGCATATTGGTATTCTGTATTATATTTTGAAACTTTTAAATATAAAAATTTCTACTAGATTTTTTCCATTTATAGAGATAAAGATCAAAAGCTCAATTATAAAATGTTTTAAAAAGACATGTTTATATATTATTTGTTTATATTAAAGTAGCGTTCACCTTTTTCATTGTATACAAATGATGGAAGTGTTTTAGATGATTTCAATTATGGTCACGCCTATAAATATGGTAAATTGGCATGAGATATAAAATTTTAGATATATAATTAGTTTTAATATAATTTAGACAGAATATATTATATTGCATATTGTTTAATCGCATTAATAAACAGCTTCTGTAAGCGATACAATATACTACATAATCAAGCGAGAAATGACTTTATTTATTTTTCAATTGTCTGTGAAATAAAAGAAATTGGTTTAACTTGAATTGTATTCAATGAATGAAAAGATTATCTATTTAGACTCGATCCATTGAAAATTTGAAACAATACCTTAATACTGCCAGCAAAAACTCACGAATTCTTCAAAATAAGAATATGTTTCAGTTTATCTTGTCTCAGAGTTACTGCATTAAAGAAGAGCTCATACTTACTCATAAAAAAGAAAAGAAAGAAGTTAGAAAAAAGAAATATTTTTAACACGTGCAACATTAAAACCAAAGTCGTATCCTTTTGTGTGCTCTACGATTTTTGGCGTCAAATGTGTTTCTTTTCATCTCGTTTTTTTCCTCTCTTTTGTAAAGATGGTAGGACAGAAAGAGAAAGAAAGAGAGAGAGAGAAAGAGAGAGAGAGAGAGAGAGAGAGAGAGAGAGAGAGAAATAAATACTAATTTACACATCGCGTATGGTTCAGTACAGTCATAAAAAATATTATAGTTCCCCTTTTCTCCCTAGTTTTTTCATGAGTCGATTTTTGTGGGCGAATGCAACTACAGTCAAACCTTTAACTGACGAGCATGAGGGTGTTCGTTTTATCATTATTCTTCGTGATGGATAAAAATCGCTTTGAAAAATAAGTTATTAAACTCGGGGAATTTTTTGGAAAGTCTTGAATTTTAAGGAAGTGTAAGCGCAATTAAGATTGAATGATAATATAGAAAAAAAAAAAAACCTATAAAAAATTTTAGATGTTGCTTTACTAAAATAGTGTCTACTTAAAAGTTTAATGGTTTTCCAATTACAAGCTTTTATAAGAGCATAAAATAAACTAGTACTTTGACTCTAAAATTAAATCATTTTTTTTAAATTTACGGAACAGTTTGTTTTAATAATATTTATTATTTAAATTTTTAAATAAACATGAAGTTAAACAATCTTTATAATTATTTTTATTGATCGTTACGTTCCAAAATTTTTACACATTTTAAGTATAGTGCAAAATGTACCTTATATAATATAACATTCCGACGGTTTTAAAACTTAGTTATTTTAAACAAATTCTGATTGTATTGCTCAATGAAGTCGAGTAATGTGCCAATAAAGCCAATCTATAGAAAAATGAGTCGAATCTAGAAATAAAATTACATTTTGTATCTGCATAGTCGAAATAAAATATCGCAATTACCGTTAAATCATAATAATAAAGAAATCTCTTGATACAGCGACAAGAAAGATTATCAACTAGAGGGAAATCACCTCTTTACCCCATCTCACCTGGATATGTGTCATGGTGGAAGAGAAAAACCAAAAAGTGATAAAAGACGGTCCACAAGGAAAAGCTTGCTTTTGCCATTTTGACCGATCATCTATCAATTTTAAATTTAAAACAATTACTATGTAATTAAATTTTAAATTATTATTGGTGATATAAGTATCGAGATCAAGAATCTCTAGGCCTCTATTATAGAATAGTGACAGACGGTGTTGAATTAACTCAACTACCAAATTAATTAACTATTTATTTAATTAATTAATTTATTTATTAATTAATTATTTTGGATAATAAAGCATTTTTATAAACTTTTAATTTACAACCAAAATTTATCTACGCGCAATTATCAAATAACGTGGATATAATATACATATATATTATAATTGTAAATCATTTTGCGATACTATTATTTTTATTAATTACTCTTACTGATTTCTAATAAAATCATTTGAATCCAACATAATAATACAATTTAACTATTATTATTTATATTCTCTAATTTTTATATTAATTTATGAATTAATTATAATTCTTATAGTATAACTATATTAATTATTTATTTGTATTTCCTTTTATATCCTGAGACGCAATATGATAATGGTTACATACGTAAATGCTTAATTTTGGTTTCTTGAAAATTCAATCTTTTTCAAATAGATGAGTAATGCGATCTGTAATGGATCTGTATTTATCTGATTATATATATTTAAATTAAAAAAAAATTCTTGTAAAAATTATATTATTAAAAAAAAATTAAAACTATTTAAGATATTTTTAATTATTTATTTATAAATAAACTTCATATGGAAATGCTTTAAAAATCTACTTAATATAATATATCTAATCAATATATTAATATACTTATTATATATCTATTTAATATACTAATATACTTATTATATATCTACTTAATATATATAATATTACGAATTAGATCAAATTCTAAATATAATAGTCCATATTTATCAAAATATCATTTAGTTAATGTACGACAAAAGAAGAAAAAAGACACATCATTTCGTAACAAAAAACAAAAAAGTTTAAATGTACTTTAAAATGAAAAAATTACATAACGACAAAGATTATAACGAATATTAAAAAGATTTCAGAATAAGAAATCTATTAAAAAACATACCTATAAAATATTTGATCAAACTGAAAAAATAGAAAATAGTCTAGCAAATGAGATTTACACATCTGTACAATACAATAACTACTGATAAAAGAAATAATTTGAAGAGAAAAACGTCAATATAATGAATTTTATCAGTGAATATACGTTTACGCGTATGTGTAAATGTATGAGAGATGTAACGGAAACATAAAGAAACAAATGCATAGGAGACAAATGTGAAGGTTCATTCACTACATTCAGAGAATAAGAGAAGGTGAAAAAAGTAGAAAGTTGGGAGTCTGAGAGTAAGATAGAAAGAAAGAGTGACAAGCTACCTTTCCTGTGGCGTTTCTGTTGACAAACAGACAAACAAGAGGTTGAATACAAGTACAGTAATGGTGGGCACGATGAAAATAGCAGTATTATACCCTTGTATTCTTTGAGTACCTCCCTTCCTCCCGCCCTTTCACTTTCTCTTAATTTTTCTATCTTTCTTTTTCTGCTTTTCGAATTCCTGATGTTTCCACTGTTTCCAACTTCGTTTTCTCTCTCTCATTAATTTCCTCATTCCCTCATCAGTCTCACACTCTCAAAGTTTTGACGTATATTGAAGAACGTGCATAATACATTACTATACATCGTATTCTTTCTTCCTATATAGCGATAGTATGTATATACGCGTTCGTTCGTTTGTGTATTTATCATCGAGTAAAATGTACAAGAGGCAGACAGCTAGTTGTTTTTGCATATTGCAATGTTGCATCTAAAACAAGATGTTGACAATCACGAGATTCTACGGTGAAGCTGCATCGGATATAGCGCACAATAAAAGAGTGAGAGTGTTCGAGAGAGTGAAAGGAGTAAACAAGAAAGAGAGGAATGAGCTTTGTGATTAGCGCTTCCAAATAGACGGGCGATACAAGCATTAAATTGCACAGTGCGAAATGAAGATAATCATGTATGGTAGCGATTGGTTGCTCAAAACCATCTTACGATAAAGACTAGAAACTCGTCTAGATCATTCTGCGGCAATCAGAATTCGATATTAGAGAAGTACAAGGTTGTTTAAAGTGAAACGTTGCTTAAGGAAACAAATTTTAACTCAAATGTACATACATTCATCACTTATGAATACCTTTTTAAGTATTTTAAATATTACTTAATACTAAATACAGAGATTTTTTAATGTAATTTAAAATTGTATTTCGAACTAAATTTTTGTTGAAATGTAGACATGTGACGTACTCACACAGTTATATCTGTCACGATTTTTCTTTATTAAAGTCAATTAAAATATAATGTAATCTAATTCAAAGCTTTTGTAAAAATAGAATTTTTAAATAATAATGAATAAGACACGATAGAAACTGAAACTTTATTTTCGGAATAATTAACCATTTAAAGAACTTCAATGAAATTAATTATTTGAAATGTGAATTCAAACTGATTGCAAGTTTAAATTTAAATTCATTCAATATATTATACAAAGTGGACGTATTTTATTAAATAAATTATAAATTTTATTAGGTTTCTTAATTTTATTACAAACTGATAAAAATATAAACTCGTATAAATAAATTAAATATTTTCACATGTTGTATTTTATATTTATTTTTAAATTTTAATAAAATAACATTTATTAAACAGAAAAAGGCAAAAATTTATTAAAAAATTTATTAAAAAGAAAAAATCAAGTTAAGCGGCTGTCAAGTTTATCAAAATCAATACTGTGAATAATTTCATTCGAATTGTTATTATATTCTATTAATTTTCATATAAATTTTTTATAGGATGCAAATACAATAATAAGTAGATGTACAATATTTTTAATAAATAAATACTGGCATTAAAAAAATTGAATAAATCTACTACAAAATAGTGTTAAAATTATTTATTAAGTAAAAACTAAAATATTTCTTTAATTTAAAAGTATAAAATAAAGAGTACATATCACACTAAAAATTTAAGATAGATTGTTAATATTGTTAAAAATTTATAATAGCTAAAAGAAAAATGATATAAGGAAGAAAGCAAAATGGTTTTAATACAATATAATTTGATACAAAGAACGATTAAGATAATTATGTATAATAATATTATCATATTTTTCACTGTGGCTAATTTCATTTTCAGATATAACAAAGCACAAATGTTGTTTCTTTAGGTCTAAGAATTACGCAAATGATGTTAATATTAATACCATGAAAAAGATATAATCAATATATCTTTTATTAAGTATTGAGTATAAATTATCACATAAGAAATAATGAAAATTGAAAGAATTTAAATTCAATTAATTACTGTTGATTATTTAAAAAAATTATTTTCAATGAAATATATAAATGAATATATTGTATTATTAAAAATTTAAAAGAAATTCTAATATTCAAAGAATCCACAAATTGATAATGAAAAAATTATAACACGATTTAATGTTTATTCTCGCAATAAAATTATTAAATTATTATTAAATTATTAAATCATTAAATGACTGTTATTCGATTTTAACAATTATTTTAAAAGGATTAAGAAGTCGAAAAACATTAAAGAATAAATAATCATAATAATTAGAATATTAAAATTGCGTAACATTATCGTTATTTTAAGCAAAATGATTCCTAATTCAAGAATTATAATTCTTCATTTAATCTCAGTAGAATAATTTATCATTGAGCAAGCAAGCTTTTGTCAATACCTGCTTACACTCCCTCAACATATTAGCTTGGAGAAGAATGATTTAAATAAGGATAGGCAGTTACAATGACGAGTTGTATGGACACAAAGTTGGATTGCGAACATTCACCCTCACCATTTATTAAATCCAAACAATATTCTCTATACATAAATTCTTATATGACGATGTACTTAAGTTTTACAATATAAATTTTGAAATTAAACGGTTTTAGACTACATTATCAAAATTATTTTTAAATATGCTACAATTTAAAAATATATGAAAGAAATCATATTAAATTTTTATTCTAAATTAATCTATTATTTATAGTTTTAGCCTAGAATTTTTAATTTGATAAGGTTTCGATATAATTTAGGTTAAAAATGTATTAAAATAAGAACAATAGTCGTCGTTAGGAAATTTCTTTTTAAGATAGTCAATAAAACTGATGATAATCAGATAAATTCGATTAAATGAAATTTTCATTTAAAAATAATTTTAATAACAACGTAAATTATTTTTTTTCTTAAGGAGAATAATAAATTTAGGAAGGAATATCAAATTATGTGAAAATACATTGTGTTGACACATTACAGTCTCGTATTTTAAATAAATGGTCTGTCCCCAAAGTATCGAGTTTTTTTTCATTTTGCGACTATTGATCATAATGATTTGGAAGGGGTTTTCAAATGTAGAAAAAAATCTTTTTCCATTTATCCCCTTTTTTTTTTTTTTTTCAATAATTTTAAGCGACAAGATTTTACTTCGCGCGAAGGGTGTTTTTCAGTTTTTGGACACGACGGGATAAAGCGACTACTCGAACAGTGTTACGCGATAAAGTTTTGTTTGCAATTAAAAAAAAGAGTACGAAAATATTAAAAATATAACAAGAAGCTAATGAACATAATTATATATCAAAATCGAAATATGGAAAATGTCATAGAGCTTTTACAGAGGGCCGGGAAGAGATCATCAACGAATTTCGATCTAAGAGCTCTCAAATCATTACAAGCACCCACTGTGTGCTAAAAATTTAAAATTTGGACCATCGATTAACAATGTAGTGTAAAAAAATTTAGAAATGCGAAAAGTTTGTATGAATATCAAAGCTGAGGAGTTTCAAGCTGCTTTTGAGACCTGGAAACTCTCCATCATAAATGCATTGATGCAGGAGGAAATTATTTTGAAGAGTTTTAAATTTTTGTTTCAAACTGTGTATAAATCCACCAATATATCATATTTCATAAAAAAAGGTAAGTGTTTTCTTTTTTTTATAATCTTTAAATGAAAAATTCTCATGTAGCGTTTTTCCACTAGTCGCTTCAGCGCGCTGTGTCAAAAAAATCTAAAAATACCCTTCGTCGAAGTAAAATCGGACCGCATCGGGGGGGGGGGAGTTTTCCTCTACATTTTAAGACCCCTTCTAAATCGCTATGACCAATATTCGCCAAATGAAAAAAAAACTCGATACTTCGGGGACAGACCATGTATGTATCGTAATTATAACTAAGAAAAAGACTGTAAATCTTATTGCTTATCAAGTTACCAGTGATGTAAAAAAATTTTTTTTTTACTTTCAATTTTATAGGAATTGAAAATCTGACTTTCGGACTTTAATGAAAATATTTAATATCATCGTTGCATATGTAGGAAATAATTTATAATTTTTTGGATGTTATTTCAAAATACATACCGAAAAATTTTAAGTCAATTAACAAATTTTTTGTAAACTCACTTTTCATTCTACTTTATATCGAATCGAAAATTAAAAGGTTGTATCGAAAGTGTTCATATAAATTTAAAGTTTAAAACACCGATTTTTAATAATATTATTTCTAATGAATAACACAAATTGATTTAATACAAATTATTTTCAGATATTTGAAATTTAAGTCTATTTTCATTATACTTTAGCAATTTGAAGTTTAAGTAGATTTTCATTAACATATTGAAATTTCTCATATTATTAAAATTTTATTCTTTTTAATTTACAAATATTTAATAATATTTGAATTACGCTTAGTGTATGAATTCTAATTTCATGGTATAAATACGTATGTATATAGATAATTTTTAAGATGAATAACTTGTTTAGCTAAATAATATTATAGTTATTCAATATTTATGATTAATGTTATTACATGCATTGAATATAGAGCGATATATATTTTTGTTGCACAAAATATTAGATAATTATGAGATGGAATGTATACAAATATTTCTTTTCCGATTTATACACAATTATTAAATCTAAAGAATACTGCAGCGATTATTCATTTTATTTTGCAATGAATTGCTCTTACTTTATTACAATTAACTCAGAGATAAAAAAGTATTTTATTAAGTGCAATATTAAAAATAACAAGAAATAAATTTGATATATTTTCTATTAGATACTTGAAGTATCTGTAAACTTGTCATTATTACTAGCATAAAATGACTACATAAAATCGATATTGTTCGTAACCTTAATGAAATGCTAATTTGACACGTTCCTCGATCAACTCAAAATTTTTGCATGTAATATTTGAATGCACTAAATAGTGAATAATAATTTATTTTCCAACAAGGAGGTTTGAACATCTCTTATTAAATTTTTTAAGGTTTCAGGATTCAACACCATAAAAAGCCAAAGTAATTATTGTGGAAGTGGTGACTGCTCTCATGCAATCATAGAAAGAATCCTAAGTAAGTGCACAAGAAATTCAGGGCTTCACGTCGTCTTCGTGAGAATTCCAGAGTCCCGGAAGAGTCGTAAAATGAGTTTCGCCTAGCAATAAACTTTCGTGATTTTCCGTAGAAAAGAGGACCGTATGCGTAATTTCACTGGCGAATCACATACTTTGTCTCTTCTTCGGCGCAGCTATTTTTACTCGTGAGTTATTTGGGTGTAAAGTGCACCAAGAAGTTCCGAAATTCAAGTCATACGATTGTCCTTCTCTTTTCGATTCTTTGAATACGTGTAATAATAAATGCACTAATGATCTCCGACCCTGTAGGGGATTGAATACTAATCTATTATAAAATTGGGTTGATTCTTTCCTTGAGTTTCTTCAAGAATTTACAATTTTCTTAAATTTGGATTCATTAGCTTAACCTGCGGTTTTTAGAATACATTCATAGAATTCAATCATTAGATTATTTACATCAATATCTGTACCTTTCATTCTACATGTCTATGATTTAGATTTTGTATCATAAACATTTATTAATAAAACAAGATAATAAAAAAAGTGGTTACTTTTTTTATTCAAATACTTTATGTTCAATAATTTACAAAAAATAGTCGCTATTAAAATAAATAATAATGAATGTAAAATATAGATTACACGCTAAATTCGAGTTTCGTATAGTCAATGTAACCTCCTAAATTTTCATAATATACTGAGGTTATATTTACTTGAATTTGACGTCATATCTGAATTTACAAATAAAATAAGCCAAGTAAAATAAGTTCTTTGATTAAGCAAAAAAAAAATAGTGTAAAATAAAATATTTCATCCATTTATTTCTGATTAGATATTACATGAAAAACAATTAGAAATTATAATTATTTTTTTTTTTAATATAGAATGATTAAATATAGATCGGATATAAATTTTAAGTTAATTGTAGATTGAGTAACTATTTTATAAAATAGATTTATTTACATACTTGTATTAATTTTATGAAAATATGTTAATTAATGCTATTACGAATAAAGAATTTAAAACTATGTTTTTTAAATTAAATTTTGGAAATTTGTTTAAATACTAAAACATTTATTTAATATTTTATAAAGTTCACAATACTCACGCAATAGAGTTTATGAAAATTATTTAGACACGCATATGAAATATATAAACATTTTATTATTTAAAATATTTATAGAATAATTCAATTTTCTTATTTAATTTTAAATATTAAAGTAAGAACTATATTGAAAATCTAATTTTTGTTTACTAATAATAAAAATATAAAAATAATAAAGACTTGTAATTTAGATTATTAAGATAATAAATTACTGTTTAAAAATATTGATCAATTGAAGAATAAGAATATACTCATACTAAATAATTATTAGTAATAATATTACTAATCTATTTCTTTTACTTTAATTTCAATATAATAATAATAATATTAATTTTTTTTCGTTAGATATTGAAATGTTATTATGCATTTTGAAATGGTGATACATTGTACTGAATGAGAATTTTAGTCAGAAAATAAGAAACATTAGATAATCATTAAGATTAGAAATACTAAGTATTGCTTGGTATTATTAATTTAACTAAATTTTCAGTTGAATACTTCAAATAAATTAGTGGTAAAATTTTATAAAAGAGAAATAAATTGCTTGTTGATTAGTAAATCATTATTTTTTATTGTTTTTAATTAATTTCATGAATGTCTGATATTAATTTTAATTTAAAATAATTAATTTAAAACTATTTATCTATAAATTATTTAATATCTCAAGTATTATATTAATTATTAAATCAATTATAATTATAATATAATTATAAATAAATTTTGATTAAAAATAAAATTAACATTTAGTATAAGTTATTAAAAATAATAAATAATTAAATCAACTAAATTTGTATTATCTTATTAGTATTAATGATAGTTTCAATGAAATATTATTCTATTAAATACATGTAAATGATGTAGATGTTTATATGAAAATACTATGTTAATTATTTTCTATGGAAATACAATAAAATAATATACTGAAACAGTATATTGAATAAAAAAAATTTTCTACTTAAAAAATTACTATTATGAAAAAAAACCTGTTACAATTTATTATTTTGCAGTTTTAAATATAAAAGCTTCGGAAAAAATAGTTTTATAGATTACTGATTTAACATCAAATGTAAAAATTAGAAATATTAAGTTATTCTGAAACAATAATTTTTCTAATTATATATTTTCAAAATTAGATTAAAAAAAAAAATTATTCATTGATTTTCAATAATAAATTTCAATAATTATATAATTTTAATAAATACACTTCTGATTCATATAAACTACAATGCATTTATTTTTTAATGATGACCATTTATGGAAAATTCAATACTAAAGAATATAGGTCACTTCTGATATGAATGTACATTTATAATGAATTATCACTATAAATAAAATATATTAGTAATTGTATTTACGTTTATTTTAAAGATACATATTTTTAAAATGTATTTATAGTTATTGTAAAATTCATAAAATTAAGTTAAAAGCTGATGGATTTTTGAAGCCTAAATATAAGTAAATTTCTAATAAAATATGTAATAATATTTTTTAATATAAATATTTAAAACTTAATTTGATTAATCAAGAAGTAATAAAACATAAATAGTTAAAGTTAAGAATTACTAATATTAAAAAAAAAAAAAAATTAATATTTCTGAATTAATAAAAATCAATGATTGATGTATATATATTACTTGCAATAATTATATTAAAAAATCCTAGAAAATTATAAACATAAAAGTGAAATTTTTATGTAATATTTTTGTATTATTTTATAATTTAAGACAAATGTTGAAAGAATGAGTATTATTTAATAATTTATATTTGCAATATATAAGCCGTAATATATGTATCTAAAATTATTTATTTACTTTCTTTTACTGTTTTAAAATTAAATAATTTATACAAAGTTGTTATTACAATAAAGATGATTGTAATTTTTATAAAACTCAAATTTATTTTTTATAATATTTATTAAAAAAATCTCTATATATATCAAATTGATTTTTCCTTACAATAATTATATTGTTCAAAACTTTTATTAGAAAAACTATAATTGTAAATTTTATAGCTTCATAAAATCAAATGTTTAAATCGAAATTAAGAATTTTAGTGAACAAATCAGTAGATCACTACTTAAGACATATTTTATAAGTCTTTTACACATTACTCTATAAAACACTTCATCCATCACTTAATTTTTAAAAAATTATAAATTTATTGTTTCAAAATTCATATTTATGAAACACAAGAGTAAAGTTCGAATAAAAAAAGAGATATATATTATAGTCGTTGTTTTGGTATTTTGAAAAAGTTTACATAATAATAATTAGTAACAGAAATGACAAAAACTATTTATTATAAGTAGAGTCAAAACTACATTTTTCAATAAAGATAAACTTCAAGTTTGTGGTAGTCAAGTATATAAATCATCCATGAATCCTGTGTCGATCTTGACTAATTAATGATTTGTTTGCACTATCCTTAATATCTCAAAATGATTAAATTTTTCAAGTACAAGTATATACTCAACGTTGCATGCAAATAAATTGAAAATTCATGCAGAATCGTTCGATACTTTAGAAAAAAGACCAGGGTAAATAACATAACTAGTAAATAAGTAAGTACATATATCAGTACGCTTACAAAAAGGAGAGTTTATAATTAAAACAAAAAATAATAACTAAGCTATAAATACACCTGAGATATTTTATAAAAAGTATACAAAAATGTAGCATAATTTGGTATAAATTATTTTTAGGTTCCCTTGATATTTATGCAGTTTATAATTAATCATTACTAAATGAGACTAAATAGATTATTATTAAGTAGATCTAAACATTGTTTAAATATATTATTTATTTGAATTCACAAAATTAACTTAAACAAATACATGGAATTTAAATTAATAGAAATGTAAATATTTTATTCAATGACTATTATTTAAAGTTGATAATGATCATAATAGATTCATTTAAAACAAAAGTAATTCATAATGTAAAAAGTCAATAAACTTTCATTATAATTGAATGAAAAAATGTTAATTATATTGCTTTTTATTGATTAAAATAATTAATATAAAAAAGAAATATATCGAGGATGTCGATAGATAAATAAAATATATGTTGAATTATTAAAATTTTAATTTATTTATTACAACAGTAAGTTCATAAAGGTAATTTATTAAAATTATTGTTCTTCAACCGAGATAGCCCCTCTCGGTATCCATTAAAGTTTTTCATCAAAATTCAAGATGTACATCCTGAGCGCGATAAGGTTTTTTATTCTCCTATTTTATTTGGTAAACAAATGCAGTTTGTTATGAGATTCCATAGGTACATTTTAAATCCATCGTGTCATGCAATAAATATGATCTTATAAACAAGCTATTAAAAAATAAACAAGTAAGCTATCAGTTATTTGGTTCGTACCACGAGTTGCAATAGATAAAAGTCCCGCGCAGCAACATTGTCACCAGAAGCACCAACAGTAGCTTAGCTCTAGCTATCGCGGGTCGAGTCTCCGGGTATTAGAGTGTTTCCGCTGGCTCCACCCAATACCACCCGATTAACTTGATGGCTCAATAACCTGGAGACAATAAACGTCTCCAAGCGGTTCCTTTATTAGGAAGGGGGAGGGAAGGGTATTGTCACAGGGAATGAAGCAGCAAACAAAGAGAGAAGAACATTGACGAATGTTCGTGCGTGGGGGTTCACGTGGGAAGGTTAGTGTGTAGTGTATAGTGTGGTTTGTGTGTGTGTGAATGTTTGGGCTGCGCGTGCGCTTGTACGAGTGTGTATGAAAGAAAAGTGAAAAAAAGAGGGACAGAGAGAGAGAGACGTGGTGATGGTGTAGCAGGTCCAGGGGCTGCAACGACACTGACATCGGTTTCTTACAGCCAAACCGCACCACCGCGCACCGGCCATACGCATCCGTCGACCCTTGATACACCGTTCATTTCCACGCGCGTGTACTTGCAACACGAGTCTTCACTCTTTTCTAGAATTTTTTTCTTAATTTCGGCCAGATCGTGATTACGACTCGCGATAAATATTCCTTAAATACGGGTTTTATATTTGCGACTAATTGTGAATGAGGACGATAACCTTTGCTACTTATTATTTTTTTAGCATACCTTCAAGCTACCTCTTACGTTGTATTTTTAAATTGTGAACTTTAAGAAAATTTTTTTTCAACGATGTGTGTCCAAAGAAATTTAGTCAATTCTTTTCACAATATTTTTAAAAAAAGACGGATTAAATTTGATTTTTAATTACATTCCAATTTTTTCATTGATATAAATTAACTATGTGGTAATGAAAAATTTGATTTTTTTTTTAAATTGTATTCACTTTTACTGGTATATCTTCATTTTAATATATATTAACATATAGTGTTGTAAACATAATTCTGAGAAAGTTATTTTTCTTCAAAGATATTTGTTTTAACAATCATAACATACAAAAAGTTGAAACATTGTTTTGAAATATTTTTTAGAATTTCCTTAATTTGAACTAATGAATTTGTTAATCTTTATATTGATCAAGAAATAGAGCACTTTTTAGGTCATGAAAAAAGTAGCTAATGATAAATACAAAATTTCTAAAGAAAGCAATAGATTCTTATTTTCTAAAATGTCATTATGACATACAGGATTTTTTTTATTAACAATTTTAACGAAAAATTGCATTTTTTTAACTTTTTTTGTTATAAAATAAAAAGTTGTAATTTTAACACTATAGTATTAATAAGCGATTTGTAGCTAATAATATTTTGAAGAAAATTCATCTTTAGATAAACCGATCGGAAAATTATAAGTGAAGAAATTTTCCAAGAACTGGAAAATATTGAGATTAATTAAAAAAATTGTAATTTTATCATTTTTCAATATTTAGAATTCTAGTTTTGGAAAACTAAGTAATTGATATGCACTTTATTTCTACAAAATTTTAATTTGATCGGATTAAATAGTTTTTTTAGCAATACTAATGTTAATTAAATTATGCGAAAAATGACAGTTATTAACAATGCACTTGACGATTTTAGTTTTTTCAATGGTTTTCAAAAATATTATTATTGCACAACAAATCCTGTATTTTACATTTTGTAAAAATCATTTAGATTGTCTAAAAAATATGCATAAATGTAACCAAAAATGGCTAATTTGATAAGGAATGTAGAGAAGAAAATATGAGAAATTATCGGCCGTTTTTAATCATTTTTATCCACATTTTTTAGATAATCTAAACGATTTTTATGAAATATAAAATACAGGATTTTTTATACTACAATTATACTTTTTCAAAATCTTAAAAAATCTAACATAGTATAATAAAGTGAAGTGGATATAACTTCATAGAGATGGAAAAGAAAGAAATAGGAGGTACGATGATAAAGGACAAGAGGGTATGGACATTAGCTAACGCTGATGATCTGGTGATATTGAGAAAAAACAGGGAAGCGCTGCAGGCAATGATGCAAACCTTAAAAGGATTCTTGGAACAGAGAGAGTTACAAATGAATACAGAGAAGATGAAGATAAAAATAAGAATAAGAAGAAGAAGAAAAAAAATGGTAGCGAAGAGAGGAAGAAAAATGAAGCTAGAAACATGGAAGTGCAAAGGGAAAAGAATTGAGATGGTTAACAGCTTCAGATATTTGGGCTTTGTGTTCAGGAGTGATGGAAAGTACGACGATCAGAGAAAGGAAAGACAGAACAAGGGCAGAATTGCTGCAAGGAAGACGTGGGGACTGGCACAAAAGAGGTGTCAGGGAGACTTTAGACTAAGAAAGGTGATATTCCAGTACCTGGTTAAGAGTGTTATGGAATATGGGGTAGAGATATGGTGAACAGAGGAAGTTGAGGAAATGGAGAGGATCAAGACCGACTATTATAGATGGACCTTTAAACTCGACTTTTGCACGCCCAGATATATAGTTTACGAAGAGTCGGATGAATACCAGATGAAGGGACAGTGGAAGACAAGGGCAATGAAATATGAAGATAAAATAAAGAACATGGAGGGATATAGATGGGCCAAGAAATGTTATTGAAGAACAAAGAGAAAGAAAGGCCCTCACAGAAAGAGACGACACAGAGACGTAGCTAAATAAACTGAGACTCAGTAGGACACAACTAGGGTACTAGGAAAGCATAGGGAAGAATATATACACAGAAATAAGAAGAAGAGACAGGACATACAATTACAGGAAAGAAGGAGTAAAATGAAAGAGGCAAAATACAATAGTATATATATTGTCATAAAAGAGAACGGATTACCAACATACCTCAGAGAAGAGGGAAATCCGAAAGAAATGAGAGAAATGGCAAGAATTAGATGTGGGAACATAGCAACGGGAAATAAATACTGGATGAATGCAGAAGAAAGGAAATACCAACTCTGTAAGAAAAAGGAAGAAGACTGGACACACTAGACGACGGACTGCGAAAAGACAATAGACCTATTTGGAAAGATAAGAGAGAGAAGTAACATAGGGAGGAAAGAGAAGGATTTAATGAGGTTATGTAAAGGGAAAATAGAAGAAGGAGGAATGTTGAAAGAAGTCAGAGAGCTAGAAAAGAAGCTAGAAAGAAGAAAACATAATGATAATACATAATAAAACAACAAAAAAGAATAGAAAACTGCGGGAGAGGAAGTGAGAAAGGAGAAGAAAAAGAAAAGTGAAATAAAACTGAATAATGCGATGTGAATATGTAATATATGAAAAATATAAAATAATGTAAAAAAAAATGTATATAATAAGGAAAATGTACAGAAAGTAAATATATTGTATAGCATATTGTAAAAAGCAATGTAAATAACGAAACCCGTCCCTAGGTCAAGAGCTCGGACGTAATTTAATAAATAAATAAATAAAACTATACAAATGAATTTTCTTCAAAATTTTATCAGTTACAATTTATCCAATGACACTATAGTGTTAAAATTATGACTTTTCTATTTTAAAAATAAAGTGAAGAAATGCATTTTTTTGTTAAAATTGTTAATAAAAAAACTGAATATCATGACTGATATTTTAGAAAATAAGAATCTACTGATTTTTTTAGGAATGTTAATACGTATCACTAGCTGCTTTTTTGAATGATCTAAAAAATGCTCTATTGCTTGTTTAATATATTATATGGTATATAAAACTTCCAAAAAAAATCACTAACTTAATTTTTATTATATATAATTAGTTTCTAATATATAAAACATGATTTTTATAAATAGTTAATCATTTTTGAGCTATTTTCTTAACATCATAATTATTCAATGGAATTGATATTGAATGTTACATAGTTTTTCGATTTGGCACTCCTATTTTTTATCGGTTACTGTAAGCAAGTATAGTTAGAACTAATGTTTCTTCAGTTAAAAGCAGAGATGAATAAATCCTATGAAGTGTACGTTAATGTAGTACAACTTTCAGTATTAAGTGAATAAAACGTGGGGAAGGGCATCGCTAGGTGAAATTAAAATAAAGAAGAGTCGACTTAAATTTATAATGAACTTGACCTTGTGGAAAAAGAATTTTTGAGCATAAAATTACATTGATCATAACATAGAGTATTAAAGAAGAATATTGTACAACAAACTAAGATTTGAATACAGAAAATCGCGTTGACAATTTTATATATTAAATTTCTTTATCATTTGAAAGTCATCGTCAAAAGTCAAAAATGGATTTTTATTTCATGTATTTGTGATGCATATCCACATTAAATTCTTTAATAATGATTCAAAATGTCAAATGAAATCTGAGTCATGAGATTTGAAATACAACGGGCTGTATAATGTGCTGAAATTTTTAAAAGCATCATAGATACTCTGAAGCACTTAAAAATAAATTTTTTATTAAAATATTATTTTATGATGGATGACATACAAAATTATATCATTACCAACTATGTTTCAATTTTTTATAATAAACCTAAACTTTTTATAAAATACATATTTATATTCGACTAATTTCAAATTCAAGTTTAAAGTTTAATAAGTCATTCAATTTTAATTGTAATTTAAAATTTTTCGAAAAAATAAGCTTTATTGTAAATTGATATTTTATTATAAATTTTTTCTTATTTTTATAAGATTTTAAAAAAATTCTATTATTTTTTGTGCCGTATTAATGAAATTTTAATACTATTTGTATTGAATATTCAAATAATATTCCAAAAATATTAAACTCTATTGTAATTATATATTCTTATCATTCATTTAAATTCAATTATTTTACACATATAAAAAAATATCGAACATTAACACATACAATCAAGAAATATAAATATAGATATAAAATTTTAATAATTTGATATTTTATTTATATATGTGTAATGATGTAAAAATATTATTTTCATCATGAATAATCTAAAATAAAATAATAATATGAATTATTATGATTTAAATTAAAAACCTTAGATAATATATTATGAATGATTTTTCTTATTTTGTTATGTGAAGTTTATTTTTTTTGTACTCGCGAATTTGATGAGAAATGAGAAAAAAAAATGAGTGAAAGATATCTTTAAAATAGTTATTCTTATTGATTGTTGACAACTTGTAAACATTCGGCCCATATTTTATTGTCGGTTTGATGTATTAACTGAAGTATTGCTAACATAGCGGCGCTTAGGTCATTGAATTGAAGTGAGATAGAGAGAGAGACGCGAATATGTATTTTAACATATATATATATTAAAATGCATAATTGAAATGATGTGAGTATTGTAAAAATGATTAATGTTGTGTCGCCAGGAGATGGCCGATAAGTGTAGTTTCTATATTTATCGGTCAAGCAATAATTTTCTTTTGTATATAAATTGAGGATTTTGATTGGTTATTTTAATAATAACCAATTTAAATTTAAATCATGACAGGTACAAAGGAAAAGCGACTTGTTGGCTGTGATGCGACCAATATTGAATTTGTTGAGTTTAAATAAAAATCGGTAAATTTAATTATTGGTTTGATTTTTATTTAAAATTAAAATAATGATGTGAAGGGGTGGAGCTTTCTTTATGGAGAAGAAAGAAAGTTCAGTTGTGTATTATTCACTATTGAGATAATATATTGAAGTATTATATTTTAGTTTATATATATAATTATATAATTTGTTATATTGAATATTGTTGTTGTTGAGATGAAATTAAAAAGGAAAAAGGATATTTGAGTGAAGTGAAGATTTTGATATACATATATATATATATATATTAATAAGAAATTATTAGTGCCATCAAAACAATATTAATATTATTAATCATTATATTGTTTATAAGAAAGAAGACAGAATTTTATACTAATATATATATATATATATATTTTTTCACTATATACACAATAAAAGAAATAGCTACAGATAATTGCAATTAATAACAATATTGACTTATTATTATATTTAAAAATTATAAACAAAATACTGCAATATAAGGTAACATTTTATGTATAAATATAAATATATATAATTTAATAATTATTGAATATTTATGTAAATTATTGTGTTGTGAAGGAAGGGTTTTGAGATTTGCCTGAAATTTTACATTTTGGCGCTGGATTTTCCCTGTTATAATTATTTTTTTTTTTTATAATAAATTGTAGTATAGTGTTGTAAAATTTAAAATAATTTATTTAATAATTTTAAAAGCAATAATTAATGTGTAGTATAGTGGCAAATAAATTGTCACTGATATGGTTCGGGAAGGTTGTAATAGTTGATTTGTAAAAATTAATTTTGACAGATTTGCCGTATTACAAAATGGCGCTCAACGTGGGGCCCGCGCCAAAATAATTCTGTGCAGTGTTGGAAATTATAATAATTGAGAATAAATCTTACCGACTAGAATTAAAATAAATTTTGAGATAATACTAGTATTTGAATTTTTTTGGGGGGGTTTTGTGTAGTGAAGTTTGAAAATTTCGATATTGTGTCATTATTTAAATATTTTTTTTAAAAAATACTTGATATTATTATTGAAATTAATTTAATTAGTATTGAATATGGAGCACGGGCGGGAGTATTTTATTTTTTTATTTTTTTTTTATTGTATGGTATTATATATATTATGTTGTATTGTATATTGATATTTTTCTTATATTGATATAATTACTATATATATTGAATATTGTTGAGTATTATATTATATATTATTTATTTTTTTTATGTGAATTTACTTAGCGATATTTATTTATATTAATAATAATCTAAAATCTATATACATATATACAATTAATTTTCCTGATAAATATTATTAAAATAAATATTATTTTGATTATTGTTAGGGTAACTAGGTTTATATAATAATATGTTACTGGTGTTTCATTGGTGTTATAAATAATTTTATAGTGGTTTGTTGATTATTAATTGCGTGATTATAATTATTATTATTTTTACTAAGATGTATATATTTATAAATCATAACTGTTTATACATTATATTGTTGAATTTTTATTGTTGCTGTATTTTTTCTTAATTTTTACTCCCGAGTTTAGATCAAAAGAGAAAAGGTAATCGCCAAATTATAAATTTTAATAATATATATATATATTGTTGATTATTTTATATTTATATATACTGTTTATTGTTTTATATTTATATATTATTATTTATTATTTTAATATTCATTATATTTATTATTACGTATGGTATATATATATTATTTTGTATTTATTACAATTGTTATTATTTATTATTGTGCGCGATTGTTTTTTTTATCTATAACAAAACCCCTGTGCTCCCATTATTATTGGGGAAGAGATATTTGTTGTTTTTGTTGTGGCTATTGTTAATTATTTTCCAAAATGGAGAATTTTGAAGATATGCTCCGAGGCCTATTACTAAGATCAGTAAGGGCTCGACGTATTGCGACTAAAGTGCGGGAATTGGACTCTGGAATAACCACGAGGACGGCAGATGCAGGAGATCATCTTGGAGTGATCATGTGGCCTCCAAAGATAATAAGATGAATTCATGTAGCGAAGGCGAAAGTGACATAAGGAATGTCAAGGCCGGTGAAGTGATGAAAGCCAAAGAACCTTGTTGAATATTCCTATTCTCGGGAATAGTAGAATATCCGATGGTCAAGAAATAGGGTAAGAAGATAATGTCTTGAGTTTTCAAGACCCAGCTACAGATAATACGGTTACAATGCCAACGGCATTGTTAGATAGTATTGTAGCTAAATATCTACAAAAGAGTGGTGTAGTGAAGCAACGGCAGGATAATGACTCTGATTATTCTGCTAAGAGGAATATAAAGCCGAAACATTCACGGAAGTCATTTTTAGAGGACTCTGAGGAAGATATGGAGCGAACTTGTTGCCGATTGGCAGAATCTTTTAGAGTTTCAGACAATCAAAAGGAAATTTGTAAAGATCGCCATTATAAAGCCAGTAGACAGTCAAGCAGACGATATACTAGAAGATATAGTAGTGAAGATAGAGATTTTAGTGAAGGTGAAAATTCTTGAAAGCGAAGCAGATATACGAGAGGCAGTGATGAAGAGACACATGCCCTACATAATCTGCAATGGTGGAAGTTGGAATTTTCAGGAGATGGCAAGCAGGACCCTGAAGAATTCCTTGAAAAATTGAATGAATGCCGCAAAAGTATAGGGATACAGGATACAACATTAATGTTGACCTTCCTTGTATCTTAAGATCGCGGGCGAGTAGGTGATTTAGGTCGTGTATTGGAGGAATTAGAACCTGGTCGTAGTTCAAATTAGTTCAAGTAGTGGTAAATAAATTATCACTGATACGGTTCGGAAAAGTTTGTTATAGTTGATTTGTAAAAATTAATTTTGACATATCTGCCGTATTACATATGATAAATGTACTATTCGTGTTAAAAAATATATTTTAAATTTGAAATACATCAGAAATTTAATTTAATTCGAAATCTCAGAGATCAAAATCAAAATCACGTCTAACAAATTAAAGGCACTAATTTTTAACTCTTAAATTAAAAGAGTAAATATAAGTCATAATTTAAATATTTAGTTTTTAGAAGTATACTACGTACGTATAGTTGTTAATTTTAATTTTTATTTTAAACAAAAAAACTAAAAATAATTATATTCGTAAAAATCATATATTAATTTGTAAAAAATATCAAAGTAATTTATTATAACTACATATTTAATAAATATTACAGTACAATTATTATATATTATTATTATTAAGTATTATGAACAATAATTAAACCTTTAATTAATTTAATAAATATACACACCCACATATTTTATACTTCGTATTTATATTCAAAAATGTATTTTCTAGCACAATTTTAGTTAATATTTCTTTATAAATATATTCATAAAATATTTATTATTTAATGTTAATTAAGTTTATTAATTTTTACAGATTGGTAGCCACTAAAATGCATTAATCTCGTTTATTATTTATAAAACTATAAACACATGCAATTTAAACGTTCGTCTTCCTATATGAATATTATTTTACATATTTCTTTATATTTATAATTTAATGTAATTTAATACTTTAACTTTCAAGAATGAATATAGATTTTCCTAAATATAATATTTAATTCAATATTGTATAATATAAAAATATCAATATTTTGTACATTTTCAACAACTACATCTAAAGAATAAATTTTGTTATAGAAATTATAGAATAATTTATTATTTTCATTACTATGGCTAACAGTGAGAAAATAGTATAATTTTTTGTATTAAGTTTGACTTCAATTATTTAGCCAGTGACGTAACATAAAATATAAAAATTAAGATTGTAACATAGTGAATTTCTTTCGAAAAATTCCCGCGCTAAGTACAATATTAATTTTCATTCCACAATACAATAGTTAAAATAATTAAATATTCCCCACAATAATTATATATCACTGAAGAAGTTCTGTTGATTCATAGATCATATTATTAAAACATATTCATATAATTTTATTATATTTCTATAAATAGAATTTTTGAAAGCAACACACCAAATATTTTTCTTTGATATCATTTATCTAAAATGACATTAAGATAATATTTCATTTGAAAACAAATATATTCTACGAAAAGGTTAATAAATCAAACATAATATACAATTCAAAATATTTTATATGATAAATTAAATAATATTTATATCATAATAAAAAATAAATATTTGTCATACCAGAATTTAAAAAAATTTTTTCTGATACGAAATTTTGTATTTGGATACATTCGTTACAATAATCAATGAATATAATTATTCAATTATCATTATATGTCTTTAAAATGATATAAACAAAAAGTTTAAAACAAATTATATATCTACAAGCCATAATAAAGAAAATATTGTTAGATTCATTTTTGTTTTTAATAAACAAAATTAATATGTATTATAAACTAATAAATATACGAATATTTTTTATAATTATAAAGTATAATACAAAATGTCTTATTAATAGTGCTTTATTAATAAATAATAGATATTAATACTATATTATATAAAAATATTATTAAAATATTACAATTTAAAATATTTAATTTCAAAAAATTTTACTTTTAAACCTTCTAAATCATTAATATTAGAATAAATACATTAATAGTTTAAATAGTATAATTTCTTTAATAAAAATAAAACTTATTGAAATAAAATAAAAGTTTTTAAAAATTGTAACACCGCGAAATTCCACATTGCGTGAAATCTCCCGAGCGGCTTTACAGTTTTTATAAATATTATTTTCACTAATCCCGCACAACACTACTTAATTAATTCGCTAATTTATCTAATGTTTGATCACTAAACACTGATTCGATTTTTATTTTATTCTTCGGGATGAATTCCGTTGCTAAAAGTATTTGCCGTCGGTCCGACAAATCCGCGTGGTCTACACTACTTAAACGATTTATTTTAGCAAATATTTTAATAATATGAATATATACGCAATAATACAAATGACGATATTAAATCGATATGTATATATTTTATTAAGGAAAGATCTTACCCAATCAGCCGTGTAAATTAATATTAACAACGTATATATATTTAGTTTTATTTGCAACGATCTTGCACATCGTCGCGTAATCCAGTTGGAGGTTAGAAGTTTATTAACCTCCCGAGGTCGATTACCTGACATCAAAGTGGGAGTTTTGTTCGTGGTGGGACACTCTGAACAAAACCATCACTCGCGATTTGCCGATTTCCACTAAAACCGTTTGAAGTAATTAATTCTTTCAAATCGCGCAAATCGCATGCGGTCGGTCTGACTTCCCCTGAGAAACTGATGTCAAGCATCCCCTCGCCGCAGGAAGGAGAAAATAGAAAACGCGGTAAAACGCGTGTATATAAACGTGAAAATAAATGCAGACGGGATCCTTTTTGCTTGGAACTTTGAACGAAGCTATCGTGATTAAACGAAAGCTAAGTTCAAAATCTGATAATTATTATATGAGTTTTATTGTCTTTAACATTATTTTCTGTGATTACACAGAGATAATTATAAAGACAATTACCGTAAATCGACACTGATTGTTCTTATGTCATAACAGTAAGAACATTAGTCTTGATAAAATCATATATGACGTCACTTGCGTCATAATAACAAGGACGCCGTATATTGATTTGTATCGAACGTAAATAACGACGTGTATTGTGTCATAACAACAAGCACGATCGTGTATTTACTATTCACGTATACTAAGGAATAAACTCTGTTTCAGAATATCACAGAGGAACCATTGGCGACAGACCAAACAAACAAACCCGCCGAAATTTAAATCCTTATAATTGTATGAATACAATAAAACCTGAAATTTAAAAAAAATATTAAAATAAATTTTATTCATTTTTCTTTTGGATACCTATCCTCCGACTAAGTCATTCCTGGCCCCGATCTGCAGAGAGATCGTGACATTACATTGGCGCCCGAACAGGGACCCAAAAAGAAAAGGAATTTTTTTAATATTTTTTTTTGTCTGTAGTTTGTGATTTCACAAATTCAAAATGGGAATTTCTTGGCTGTATCAATTACGAAAAGACGAAGTCATTGACTTATTAAAACTGCATAGTTTACCTACGGAGGGAACGCTCACAATAATGAGGCAAATGCTAATAAAATTCGCCAAGTCTAATCCGGAGTTATTTTCGTCAAAAGAAGAAGATCCGCCGGAATATAACGAGGGCGATGACCTTAACAATGATATATTAAATGACATGTCAGACATTATCCAAATGTCGTTACGTCAAGGTGGCCAACAGCAGTCAACTCCCACGGAGAAAATACCTGGAGAAAATTTATCAACAGTAAATGAAAATACGCGTATTCTTTAGACCATACGGAAATGGAATATCCATTTCGATGGGAAGGACGTATATTATTTTTTAGAACAAATTGAAGCTCATTGCGAAAGCTATGAGATACCAAGAAATCATTTGTTGAAAGCGTTACCTATGCTAATGAAAGGTGACGCATTGGCATGGTTTAAAAATCAAGAAAAATGTAACACATGATGTGAATTTGAGCACACCATGAAAGAGTATTATCTTTCGAGAAATGTGAGAAAAGAACTGGATCGAATGATAAATGAGCGCAAACAAGGGTCAAACGAACAAACAAAGGCCTATATTACCTCTATGCAAACTCTGATTAGACGAAGAGGGGGTTTTTCGTTAGAGGACGAACTGGATCGTCTATATGAGGGATTGCGGCCAGAACTCAGATTATTCATCCACCGCCATAGAATTCTCAGTGTGCATGATTTAGTTCTAGAAGCGGAGCATACAGAAAAATTATTAAAATTAACAAAAGGGCAAGGGCGATCACTATTTCCCATTGATGCTAATGAACAAGAAATTTTGCCAATTAATAAGAAACAGCCTAACACAGCATATACCCGAAAAGATCACTGCTGGAGATGTAAACAGCGAGGGTATCGTCGAGAGACTTGCAGAAATGCAGCAAAAAAATTCTGTGCCATGTGTGGCAAAGACGGTGTCTTTACTAGAGAGTGTTGTATGTCGTCGGGAAATGGACAGAGGACCGAGGTAGTTACTCCCCCATCTCAGTCCAATGGTTTAGAGACGGAAGACCGTCCGTCCGATTAATGGTGGGAGAAAAATATACTCAAGCCCTTATTGACACTGGAGCAGTTAATTCGTTTGTTGGAAAACAAATGGCTGAGTGGTGTCTAAATAATAATTGGAAAGAATTCCCCATGAAATATGTTGCAATAATGGCAGATGGGTCCCCGGTTATACTGAATAAAAATATCGCCGGAAAAGTAGTGATAAGTGGCATCGAAAAACAAGTGTCATTAATCGTAATGGACAATCTTAATTACGATATATTGTTGGGTATGGATTCCCTTAGAATGATGGGAATTGATATAAATTTCCATAACTATTCCCCGGCAGTTCGTACTGTGGGTTTGAAAAATCTTTCATTTGAAGAACAACAAAGCCTAGATGACCTCTTGGGTACATCAAAAAGGAATATGGAAAGTATAAAAGGACCGACACAAGTCGTTGAGTATAAAATCACGTTAAGCAACTCCACTCCTATAAAGCAAAAGTATCGGCCGAGAAATCCAGCCATGCAAAATATTATTGATACTGAAGTGCAAAAAATGTTAGATGAAGGAGTAATAGAACCGTCATCAAGCCCATGGAGTTCACCAGTGGTTTTAGCAAAAAAGAAAGATGGGAAATATCGATTCTGTATCGATTTCCGTAGGTTAAATGAGGTGAGTGTAAAAGATGCCTATCCATTGCCAAAGATACATGCTACGCTGGATAAGTTGAAAGGAGCGGTATATTTGTCAACGATTGACTTAAAAAATGGATACTGGCAAGTGCCACTCACACATGAAAGTAAAGCTTTGACTGCTTTTACGGCTGCCAAGCATGGATTAATGCAGTTTAAAGTAATGCCGTTCGGATTACATTCTGCGCCTGCAGTTTTCCAACGAATGATGGATCAAGTTATCAGTCCCTCTTGGGAACTATACGTTTTCACTTATCTAGACGACATCGTTATAGTTAGCCCGGATTTCAATCACCATCTCCAGATGATAAAAAAAGTACTTGACAGACTTTACAAAGCAAAGCTACGTCCTAATTGGGAAAAATGCCAGCTTGGGCGAAGGAAATTAAATTACTTAGGACACGTGATTGACGCGGATGGGATTCATACTGACCCAGAAAAAATAGCTGCCATTGTGGCAATAACACCACCCACCAACTTGAAAGAGTTACGGAGGTTCAACGGTATGGTGTCATGGTATCGGCGGTTCCTACCGAACGTGGCCACCACGACCGCACCCTTGAACCAATTACTTCATAAAACAATGAAATGGGAATGGGGACCAGAACAACAACGGGCATTTGAGAAATTAAAAGAACAATTAACCCAAGCTCCGATTCTCACATGTCCAGATTTTAAAAAGCCCTTTATTTTACAAACAGACGCGAGTAATGAAGGTTTAGGAGTGGTATTAACGCAAGGAGAGGCTGAGCACGAAAAAGTCATCGCTTATGCCAGTCGTACGTTAACTACGGCCGAAAAAAATTACTCAGCTACCGAGAAGGAATGTCTCGCTGTGAAATGGGGCATATGGAAAATGAGAGACTATTTGGAAGGTTATCACTTTGTAGTTATCACCGACCACCAAGCACTAAAATGGCTCAGTCAAATTGACAATCCCTCTGGAAGACTGGCTCGGTGGGCCATTGAATTGGCCCAATGGGACTATGAATTAAAATATAGATGAGGCGAAGAGAATGTTTTGGCTGATGCCCTCTCACGAAACCCTGAAAAGAAATTATGCACCATAAACAAATGCAATTGGTACGAGAAAATGTTTCGAGTGGTACAGAGGGATCCGGCATTATGGAAAAATTTTAAAATTGAAAACGATAAACTGTATAAGCTTGTGCTACATACATTAGATTTCAATGACACCCCTGAATCTAATCAATGGAAATTATGTGTGCCAAGCGACAAGAGGTTAAATATTTTATACGAAAACCATGACGACGAATTGGCTGGTCATTTGGGCATAAATAAAACATTGTGTCGATTGTCGAGAAATTATTTCTGGCCTGGTATGATGAGACAAGCGGCTAAATATGTCAGATCTTGCAAATCATGCCAGGAGTATAAATCCTCACAGCAAGCAAAAACAGGTAACATGTGTGCTAGGTGGGTCGAAGGACCATGGGACGAGGTTTCTATAGACTTAGTAGGTCTACAACCCCGTTCTAGAAGCCAAAATGTGTGGTTTCTTGTGTGTCAGGATCGATTTACTAAGTGGGTGGAATTAATACCATTGCGAACAGCCACCAGTGCAGTAATCCAAAACAAAATAAAAAATTATATTATTTACAGATATGGTTGCCCAAAAACCATAGTCACCGATAATGGGCGACAATTTACAGGAAAATTATTTGTGGATTACCTCAAAACATGTGGTATTAATCATCGAAGAACACCTCCATACACTCCTCAATGTAATCCGGTTGAAAGAGTCAACAAGATTATTAAAACCATGATTGCTCAACGAATAAAAGATAAACACTATACTTGGGATGAACATTTGCCTGAAATTTCATTTGCCTACAACACCGCAATCTCCTCGTCTACTGGTTTTTCACCAGCTTATTTGAACACGGGTAGAGAATTCTGTACTCCCACCTTGAGAGGACATGGAGCTCCGGAATATTGCTCAACATATACCAATGAGCATTTAGATAGAATGAAAAATGCTTATAATGTAACTCAAATAAGGTTGGCGCAATCCTTTGATACACAACGTCAACATTATAATGATGGCCGTAGAGTTTGGTACCCTGAAATTGGAAAAAAAGTGATGAGAAAGATAAGAATATTATCCAATAAAATAAATAAAGTCTCTCACAAACTCACGCCGAAATATGATGGCCCGCATGTTGTGATTGGTAAATTGTCCCCGGTTATTGTTCAATTGAGGAGTGGGGATAATGAAATTATCACCGCTCATCTCCAAGATCTAAAACCATTTCATTGTATAAATAACATCAGTCGAAATGCCGGAACAGATTCGAATCCAGGATATGTTTTTCGAGGCGGAACTCAACCCGAGACAACCTCATACATTCATATCGAACAACATGGCGATAATAGCGGAATGTATGGGGTTCGAAGTACATCGAATGCTGGGAACGATATCCGAAAGCTACGGGTCAAGGGTTTTGGTCCAACACGGAGGATGGATCGAATTAATCATCGCCCAAGAGGGCCGAAGAGTCACTATCCCCGCTTGGATCATCGAAAAACAAGAGGAGTGGATAATCCTCGGGAGAAATTATATCTATGCGAGACAGGAGTAGGGGAAAATAATAAAGGTAAATTATTTTCTGATAATAAACCATTAGTGAAAATGGAATTAACGCGCGACGATATTGTCAACCGATTACGGGAAAAGGCGCGAAATCGCGGTACCAAACGGAAAATCGAAGCGATAGAGACGGAGCCGTGTAAACGAAAAAAAATCGACTTACCCTCCGAGGAAACTATCACCTTGCCACCCACGGAAACACAAACAAAGTACATGTTCGTCATGTTGCCGGACGGATTTCGCGTACAGGTGCCTATGGGACACCTGTCATACACCATTCACTACGGTCCGTGGAGGCGAAAACTTCGATTTAACAAGGATACGGGGATGGTGCGGTACATCGGACCTAGAAAAAAGGTAGTGTAAAAAAAAAAAAAAAAAAAAAAAAAAAAAAAAAAAAAAAAAAAAAAATATATATAAAATCGATACTCATCTGCAACCGGATAGTCTATCCTTCATTTTAAGGGGAGGGAAATGCAACGATCTTGCACATCGTCGCGTAATCCAGTTGGAGGTTAGAAGTTTATTAACCTCCCGAGGTCGATTACCTGACATCAAAGTGGGAGTTTTGTTCGTGGTGGGACACTCTGAACAAAACCATCACTCGCGATTTGCCGATTTCCACTAAAATCGTTTGAAGTAATTAATTCTTTCAAATCGCGCAAATCGCATGCGGTCGGTCCGACTTCCCCTGAGAAACTGATGTCAAGCATCCCCTCGCCGCAGGAAGGAGAAAATAGAAAACGCGGTAAAACGCGTGTATATAAACGTGAAAATAAATGCAGACGGGATCCTTTCTGCTTGGAACTTTGAACGAAGCTATCGTGATTAAACGAAAGCTAAGTTCAAAATCTGATAATTATTATATGAGTTTTATTGTCTTTAACATTATTTTCTGTGATTACACAGAGATAATTATAAAGACAATTACCGTAAATCGACACTGATTGTTCTTATGTCATAACAGTAAGAACATTAGTCTTGATAAAATCATATATGACGTCACTTGCGTCATAATAACAAGGACGCCGTATATTGATTTGTATCGAACGTAAATAACGACGTGTATTGTGTCATAACAACAAGCACGATCGTGTATTTACTATTCACGTATACTAAGGAATAAACTCTGTTTCAGAATATCACAGAGGAACCATTGGCGACAGACCAAACAAACAAACCCGCCGAAATTTAAATCCTTATAATTGTATGAATACAATAAAACCTGAAATTTAAAAAAAATATTAAAATAAATTTTATTCATTTTTCTTTTGGATACCTATCCTCCGACTAAGTCATTCCTGGCCCCGATCTGCAGAGAGATCGTGACATTACATATTAATTATCCACTGGTGGCTTGGTTCCCTCGTATATTTTCCAAATAATTGATTTTTAGTTAATTATTTCCTCCTGGATCCTTCTTTTCTCTACCTTTCTTTCTCTCCGAAGTTATTCGCCACTTTCAAAATAATATAATTATTATATTGAGATGATTCACTTATTTTCCAAAATTTTTATATTTGCACGAAATCAGATACACTGGTGTATTATTCAAAGGCAATGATATAACTGAAAATGGCTTTCCTTTGTTCTCGAAGGAAAGTCAAAATTTTCTAACATACACTACTAAGAATATTTGAAATTTTGTGTAATTACACCTGAGCTTGCGTGTGTAACCCTTTCCCTTATTGGTTACACACCGTCAAGCTCCCCCCTGGTCCTGTGCTTTAGAAATCGTGCAATCTCATTGGTCGTTTGAAAAATCGACACAAAGTTGCACGATTTCATACAAAATTTAATATTACTGTAAAATTCCGATAATTCCGGGATTGGTATTATCGGCAACATCGTGGAGGCCCTAATTTAATTCAATTTACACCGCTACATTCAAATTTCCATACGACGAGATATATATGTATTTTACCACAATACACACAATATATCTTTCTCTCTCACTCTTACTCACACTACGCGATCATTCTCTTTCACTCTAATTATAACTCACACTACAAGAATAGGGAGCGCGTCGTTCGCCTAGAGTTCCGGTCACATTCAAAATGCCGGCCGGCCTCGTGACAATTGGTCAGCAATGGGACTAATAAAAGAAAAAACTTCATTTCAATCTGCTCACACTTTCAAGGAGGACCAGTAATATACATTTCTTTTAATAATCTTTATTATTCCCCCCCTTTCACCCATCTTACATCACTAATTATTATATATATTTTTTCCAGGTTAGTAATGGAAAATAAAATCTTTTCCATCACAAAATGCAATTTTTTATAATAAATAAAATATTTATTAAATATAAAAATAAAAATACATTCATATATGTATATTATATTAATTCAATAAAAATATATTACCTATATATGCAAATGATTTAATATTTTTTTTTATTTATTATAATTCCAGCCTTGCGGCCTTGGAATGAACTTCCGTTACATTGCTTTTATTTACATTTATACATTTGATACATTTTTACAATTATAAATATTTACATCATTTATTTGTTTATTTTGTCCAATACACTTCTCACTCTTTAATAATCATGAAATTTCTAGCTCATTGATTCTTTTTATATTGCCTCTCTTGTTCCTTTCATTACTTATTTTCATTTCTTGTATCCTTGCTCTTTCTCTCTCTAGTTCTATCCTTCTTACTTATTTTATTGCATATTAATTTCATTGTCTTTGCTAGCTTATATCTTTGTTTCTTTGTTTCTTATATCTTCTTTGTAGTTGAGTATAATACTTTCTTCATTCCACCTGTATGTGTTTCTCATTACTGTCATTGCATCCTTCGTTTCATTGCACTCCATTATAAGGTGTGTCCGGTCTCCATATTTTTCATGACATAATTGGCATTTCCTCTTTTGCTCTCCCATCTAGTATTTTTTACCTGTCACTATGTTTCCACATCTTATTCTAGCGATAGTTTTTGTGTTTTTCGCGTTTATTTTTCTTTTCAGATATTTAGGTAATCCCATCTCTCTTGTTTGTTTGTACCATTTATTGTATGTTGATCCTTCTATTCTATTAGTTCTCTCTTGTTTATCTCTTCCTCTCTTCTTTTTTTGACTATCTCTTATTTATTTTTACCTTCTTTGACCCACATTTCCATCTATATCTTGCTGACTCCTACTTCATTCATCCATTTTTCTTACAGGTCTGCTCCCGTTCTATCTCTTTCTCGTTTTTTTTCTTGAAGACATTTTTTTATCCATCTCTCTATATTCTGTTCTTTGACTTTTGCTTCATATTTCCTCTTTCTATTTCTCCATTCGATTTCCATCTTATTTTCATCTATCTCTTTATATATAATATATTTCGGTGTGCTGAACTCCAGTCCCAGCACCCATCTATAATAGTCTAGCTTTATTTTTTCTAGTTCTTCTGCTTTCGAGTCTCACCAGATTTCTACACCATACTCTATTACACTTCTCACGAAATAGTTATAGCATTTTCTTCAGTTTAAAATCGTTATAGCATCTCCTTTCAGCTAAACTTCATGTGCACTTTAATTCTATTTTGCCTTTCTTTACCCTTTCTTGTATATGTTCCATGTTTCCTCCATATCTACTAAATACGAATCCAAGGTAGCAAAATTTGTCCACTTCAATTTTCTTCTTATTCCATTGCCATGTGTTTTTTTCCTATACTCCCTTTTTGAAATACCATTATTTTTGTTTTCTCCGCGTTTAATTCTAGTTTCCTGCTTTTCAGTAATTTTTTCAGTACCGACATCATTTCTATCATAGCTTCCTTATTTTCCACTATCAACGCGATATCATCAGAATACACAAATGTTCATATCCGTTTCCCATCTACTTTTGTTCCTCCAATGTTCGTTTTATTCATTTCATCCTCTAATACAGCTATATATATATATATGTTAAAGAGGAGCGGGCTCAGGTTATAGCCTTGTCTCAGTCCTCCATGCACCTTTATCTTCTCAGACATGCCTTCTTCTGTTTTAACCCTTATTAATGTGTCTTCTTATATGTTTTTGATTCTTTCTGTTATATTACCATCTATCCCTTTTTCCTCCATTATTATCCCAAGTTTCCTTCTGTCCACTGTGTCGAAGACTGCTTTGACATCGACAAACAGCACGTATATCTTTTTCTTCGTTGTGATTGCTTTGTTTGTTATTTGCTGTAGAATGTAGATATTGTTGATCGTACATCTGCCTTTCCTGATGCCTGCTTGTCCTTCCGGTATAATTTTTTTGTTTTCCACTTCTATTTCTAGTTTGTCCTTCAATATGCTTGTATGTATCTTATATCCGGTTGGTAGCATTGATAACCCTTTATAATTATTTGGCTCTTCTGTGTTTCTTTTTTTGAAAATTGGTGTGATTACCGCAATTTTCCACTCCTCAGTAGTTTACTAATATGTGTAGTCCATTTTTCTTTACTTATTCTTCCTTTGTTGCTCTTCCTCTTTTTTTACCTTTGTTTAGGTACTTCCATACATCACTTTCGTTTTTGAGTTCCTTCAATTCCTTTTCTTCTTTTTTTATTTGTTTCTTTACTTTCTCCTTACCTGTTAATTTTCATCTGCTTTTCTGTTCTATGTACCTTTCTCTGTTGATTTTCCCTTCTTTCCATTGTTTGTAATGTTTCTTAGCTTTTCTCTTTTCCTTTGCACATTCTTTATCCCATCACTTACTATGTCCTCTTTCAGTTTTATTAATGCTTCATTGATCGTCTGTGTAGTCTCCCCCTCTGTATATATGAAGTTAGTTGCTTCTCTGTATTTGGTAATGCTTGCTTCATCCGAAACTGTTATTTCCCTCTTCTTTTCCTTTTTTTTTATTTTTGTTATACTCATCTATTTATTTATATCCTCTTCTGTTTCCATTTCTATTTTAATTAGCATGTGGTCAGATTCGATTCTTCCTTCTATTTTAAAACTTACGGTTTTTTCTTTGAATCCTGCATCTACAATAGCCAAATCAATAACAGAGTTATCTCTAGGCCCGACGTATATATATTCACCTTCTCCGTCTTCCCAGTCTGTTCCATTTAATATACACCAATCCTTCTTTTCGATTCTTTCTATTAGGTTCTTTCCCTTTTTGTCTATCTTTTTGTCCTTACTATATCTAGCTTTCATCTCCCCTTCCTGCAAGTTCATGTAGTTTTCAGCTTCACCGTTTCTTGTATTCAGGTCGCCCATGATTATAAGGTTGGATTCGCCATTGTAACTTTCTTCTTCGATCCTTCTGAGTTATTTTTCCATATCTCCATTGCTGTATATTGTCCATATGTCTGGCATCCTACTTTTTTTTTTATCCTTAATTCTGGTTTTAATCATTCCTTCTTCTATTTCTACTCCTAACTCTTCGATTATTATTTTCTAATCTTTTTTAATACCTACTATTATACCACCTTTTACCCTTCCTTTCTTTTTTCTCACATGGCTGGTATAATTTCCCATTTCAGCTGTTTATGCAGTATTTCTTTGCATTTCTCCACGTCCTTTCCTTCTAGCCAAGTTTCTACCAGGCAGACGAAGTCCATTTGTTCTATATATTTCCAAAAGTTCCTGTCTTTCCTCCAGAAGCCTGTGATATTCCAAAATATTATTTTCTTGAGTTTGTTTCTTTTTCTATTATATGCTGTCCTGTTTCCGATCTCATCCCTTTTTCTCCTTCTTCATTGTGTTGCAACGAGACGTGCCCGTTGCTAAACGCAGATATCAGGGGGGGGGCCCTCGACGCTCCAAGTTCCCTACTCGACCCCGCGTACCGGCACGCGTCCGACATCGCTCGTGACCGCGGAGAGCCAATCGGATGGCCGATTTATCGCGCGCCGCCGGACCGAGGCTATGTGCTGCTGGCGAGCAGTCGCCTCGTGGCAGACTCTTTCTGGCCTCTTTCCCGAGCTTACCTTCCTTCCAAATCTCCTGTTGTACACGATTACGTGGCAACATTCAAAATCTTTCCAATCCAGTTGTACACGCTTACGTGGCAACAACAAATTCCGAAACGTGTCACGATTCCGTGCTGTTTCGCTCCCTTTCAACAGACTTAGTAATCGCTTGCGATTTCTAAGTTTGATCCTATATCGAGTCAGAGAGTTTGTGAATTCGGATAATTCCATCCGTACAATTATCCGAAGATTCCTAAGACCGAACTTTAGTTCCGTAGGAGCTTCCTCACGTACCGCAGGGCGTCTTATCTAACCGCCCTCGGTACTTTCTGCTCATTTCGCTTAACGTAAAAATTGTTCCGTTTGTTCGTTGTCGATTGCGTAGGTGGGTAAAGCGTTAAATTTAAACGACAAATTTTGTTAAAAGGAAAAAACCGGTAAATAGCGGTAATTTATGAAGTATAATTTCGTACATATAGAAATAAAACATAAATTGTGAAGTAATTATTATCAATAATTGCTGAGGATCGAATAACGGTCACGCGCGTGTTTATGTTCATCTTTGTTATTGTCGCTGACCCCCGCAGCGGTCGCGCCGTACAGTAGACGTATAAACGTAAACATTACCGGGGAACTCGAAATCGTTCAAATTGTCAATATTAAATTTATATCATAAATGCTGATATAAATTGCCATGTTAAAATAAGCACACAAAATTATTGCGACGATTCCCCTTTTTTTGTTCTGCGATATAAATATTTGAATTTCTTTTGTTGTAGAAAAATTAAATAAAGGACCCGTCGCCCCGGTGGTGATTATTTAAAACAAATTTATTTATAAATTTTTTTATTTCTATTCCTGACTGCCACCGATCCGACTCCTGGACAGACCGGCTGTCGCTTTATCCCAGCGTATTTCTAAATTTCTCCTTTTCTCTTTGATGAGAGCTCGACTCTGCCCTTCACCCGTGAAGGGCGAACGGAGCCGTCTCGTCATAGTGTGTTCATTACCATTCTTTTCTAAATCCTTCTTTTTATTATTTTTCCCTGCTTCATGATGTTTACTTTGTGCGTTATCTTTCCTTTTTGTTTCTTCTGTTTTCTCCCTTTTTCTATCTTCTTGGTTTTTATCCTGTTGAACTTGTTCTCTTTTATATTTCCGTTCTTCTATATCCGTCTCTTTTCTGTCTTTCTCCTTTATATTATTTGCCTCTCTTTTTGTTTCATTTTCTATTTCCCTCTTTATCATCCGCTCCAGCAGCTGCTAATTATTCCTGTATCCACTTTCAATTTTGCTTTAACAAATTCTTTTGTCCATTCGTTTAATCCTTTCTTACTAATTTCCTCTCTGTTAGCACTTCTTATGACTACATTTTTCTATCTATCTTTACGTTCTCTTTCTTTAATCATTTTCCTGATATTTTTTATTTCCTGCTCTGTGAGGCTAGAATTGCTACTTCCACTTGCCATCGACAGGTTTGACAAGCTGCTTCTCCAGCTCCATGTATTGCCGCTCATTTTCCGCTCATCGTTTCTTTCCACACGTTTCACACTCTCTCTGTCTTCAGCTATGCTTCCTTCTAATAGGTTGTCCTCTATTATTTTTTCCACTGCTTGTTTCCACTCATCATTCACTGCCTTTGCTTTCTCAGCGTTCTTCATTTTTTGTTCCAAGTCTCTAACTCTATATTCCACTTTTCTGTCCTATTCCCTTTGTCTTTCTTCATATTGTTTGATTTTTAAGTTCATTTTATCTATCATCCCTCTTAATTCTTTAGTAACCCTCTCATTTTCTTCTTCTTCCATTTTTCTTTTTTCTATTTCTTCATCCAGTGCATTGTTAAGATTTTCCACTTTATTTGATTCATCCTTCTCTTTTTCTCATTCAAAACTCACCTTCTTCTGCTGTTTTTTATTCCCACTTAGTATTAATTGTATACTTCCTCTCTTGGAGCCTCTTGCGTTATTTTTCTTTGTTCTGACGTCCCTCTCCTGTTTAGTGATCATAACTGTAGTTGGTGTGCTGAGCCCGCAGATGGCGCCACCTTCCTCGGTGTATTCCACGTTTTGTGAATCGCAACTATTGACCACGAACAATTCCTCTTCTTTCCACTCCATAACCGTCACTTTTTGTCACTTCTTTTTCTTTCTGTTTCTCACAAATACCATTCTTTCTCCTCTTTGCTTACTTTCTCACTTGTTCCTTAATTTTCTCCTGCTAAAATATCCCAATTTCACTTCACTTTTCCTTCTATATATTACTTTATATAATATTTTTTTACTTAGCTCCGTTAACACGTTTTAACAATATTATACCGGTACCGGAAGTCCTTGCAAATGATTTAATATTCATTTTCTTTATTTATGCTAAATTATAACTATTAAAGAAATATCAATTTTTTAAAAACCTCGAGTCAGTTTAATTCTTTAATTTCTGTCAATAATCTAGTGTTCTCAGATTTCAAGTTACTGGAAAATGGGAAATCATCGATGTGAATATCGTAATTACGAAAGCTCATGTGGACGAAACTCCTCGATTTCATCAATCATAATTAATATGGTAAATCATTTAGTAATTAATATTTCTAAACAAATTCTAGTTGACCTTGCATTTTATGACACCCTACAGTACAGTAGTATTTATTCAACAAGATCTTGGAATGAATCAGAAGCGAGGACTTTCAGCCCCTTACCTCTTGGTTTACTTGATGCCAAAGAGGCCAATGTTGTATATATTATGTACCAGATAAAAAGAGCAAGTCCGTTACCCTTCTCCTCTATGTATGTGTAATGTAATAATTAATAGTTGATACTCGTGCAATTAAGTCTCTACTCTAGTATTTTATTTTAACTCGAGGGCTACATGTTCCTGTGCATAACTACGTTGTTCTGAAAGCTTTTATTCCCTCTTGGAATGTACTTTCATTGATAAATGTCATAAAATAAAAAATGTATAAATTTTTACTCGGACACAAAAGTTTTTACATATAAAGTAATCTTTTTCCAGGATCTAAAGTTAGTTTTTTCTATTTTGACTCAGAATGAAATGTGTCTTATTGAATGAAGTTTTTACAGGATGGTGTTTCATTATTCTATTATTCAGATAACTATTTTATTGAGCATCTTGATCATATAAAAAATGCACTATATTATCAATTACACTATAATCGTCGCCTGTTAATAGGATGAGGATCTCATACGCATAAAGTTGCGCGAATATACCACTTTATTGAAGTAGTATACATTATCGCTCGATGAATGTATGACGTTAGTTTTTTTTTAAGATGCGGATTTCGTTCAGCTGTTTAAATGTCCTTGAGAGTAGTAGATTATCTGAAAGACCGATGTGGGTGTTGTATTTCTTCTTACACAGCATGCTGTCATCACTCCAAAATGTTTTGGATTTGGAATTCCGAGTTGTGATCAGAATTGATATTTCGAATGTCGAGAGTACAAAGTTTAAGAATTAAATTTTTAGTTACTATAGAATGAATGACTGTTGAATTAACAAAAAGTAATTTTTCTTCTTTGGTATGGCTTTTATAGCTTTTTAATTTTCCTCCACCATAACATCTTTAGAGATGAGATGGAGAAAGGGGGTGATCTTCTCTTAATTGATAATTTTTTAATAACCTTTCCAAGAATTTATCTGTTATCAGTTGTAGGCAGAAAATGACTTCAATCTCCACCACTTTTAGTTTAATTTTATATTAATATGATTTTAGTCATATTTAATTTCCATGATAAAGATTCATTCGTAACTGGATCTTTCTTTATAGTAGATACGTCGAATACATTTGAGTGATTGAACGTATAATCGAGTTATTTCATTTTACGGTATTTTAAATAGAAAACAATTATTTAAATAATTAATAAAATTTTTTTTTTTTACATAACAATATATATATTAATAATAATATATAATAATATAGTATAGTATAGGCTGTTCATCTATGACTAAGCACCACAGGATGGGACAAAGAACTCTATCCTATGAGAAATAAATGCAGTCACGCAATTCAAAATTAGCGCATTGAGTAGTATCGCTCTTCGTCAATAGGTGGTGAACTCCTGAGCTCGTGACATATGAAAAAGTTAAGTGAGGTGATATACATAAGTCCCTCACAATACAGAGCTCTTTCTCGATTTTATTGTATAATATATATACAAGCCGGTACTTCTCGATACCATTATTCCCCTTTATGTACAAGAAAAACGAATAGATAGCTTAAAAATTAAGCGTAGTTCAGCAATTTATTTCTGGAAAGAAAATATAAACAGGGATGACCACAATCACGTTCTTAGTGATCGAAGGCAGTTATATATAAGCCCAAACGACGAATCTAAACTTCTAAAAATAATAAAAAGGGAGTACAACAACACCATCTATTACATTTATCTCAGTGCTGCTGCCTATAAGTATTACATATGTAAACATGAAGAGCATATAATAAAAAAATGGCAATAAGTGAAAGATAATCCTTCTAAATTCCCATTTTTAATGAATCCGACTAAAAATTCCGAATAATAATCCCCCATTATATACGTTCACAGTAAACATATCAAAACATCGAATACACAGATAAACAACAATAGTATACTTTCAAATCTCTGCTAGTCGAGTTCTCTAGAATTTATAAGCTCTATGGAAATAACAATAGACAAAATTAATGATCCATAAACAAACTCAATAACTAATAAAGAATCACCTGATATAAACTATTTTAAACGCCCCCATTTTTTCTTATCTGAAAATACCTTTTATACTCTTATTCAAACATAAATTTACAAAAAAATTAACTTATAAAAAAATCCAATAAAAATTTCAAAACAACATCTAAGAAAGATAAAACATTTCAAAAAAACACAAATCTTAACGAATGGCTCGATTGCATTAAAAACGAGAATTAAAAAATAATTAATGAAGTTAACCTTGACTTCATTTTCCCACTTAGTTATCTCAATTTTAAGAACTTTCTTGATAACTCCTTCAGCAATCTTTTAATATTAAGAATAAGGTAGGAATACACAAATAATCCTATGAAAATTACTAAAATGATGCGCAACATCTACCCTAATTTAGTTTAAGTGAAATTTAGATTCACCAAAATAATAAACAAAATTGAATCAAATTCTATATCAAAATTAGAAATAACCACTCAAGACCAAACAACTAATACAAATAATTCAATCAACGACAACCAAAATGAATCACACAATAATTCAGAGGAATATTAATGGCTTCTAAAAACACCTGAAAAACTTGCATCAAATAATTTATGACAGAAATCCAAATAATATATGCCTACAATAAACATATTTCAAACACAATCGTTCGCCTTCTCATGCCAGTGGTGGCGTAGCTAAATATGTTAAAAATGCTATTCATTGCAAAAAAATTCAAATGAATTATTTCATAGAAGTGGTAGCCATTGAATGTTATATACCTAACAAAACAACGATTTCTAATATCTACATATGAAATAACATAAATTTTGGTATAAATGATTTTAATAACATTCAAACTCAACTACCGAAATTATTTATAATACTTAGATAGCACCGTTTGGGGATTGTACAAAACCGATAATCAAGGTATACACATTGAACAATTCTTAGACGTTCCAGAAGTTAATCTACTAAATGAAAATATATCGACGCATTTTAATAACTCAGATAAATTGGAAAACCTCTGACTTCTTATATAATAGTGACCACTATCTTATTAGTATACACAAATTAGATAATTATAAATATTAGATATTATAGATTAAACAATATATAAATATAAAATAATCAATAATATATATTCTTAAAGTTTAAAATCTGGCGATTACCTTTCTCTTTTATCTAAATTCGGGAATAAAATAAAAAAAATAAAAAAACAATACAACAAATCAATTAAACTTCAATAATATCACATATAAACAGTAAAATTCATAAATATATACACCTAGTTTATTAGACGAACAAAAAGAAATAAAACAACAATGCTAATTACAATTAACAATTAACAACTACTTAATCAATAATCCACTAAACTATTTATAATAAACAAATAATAGTAAAAAAATTAATTGTACATATGTATATAGATATAAATAATAATGTAAATATGTAAATAATATTTAATATAATATAGAATTTATATTAATATAATAATAAGAAAATCAATAATAATCAATATGATATATCAATACAATATAATCATACAAAGTTATATTATAAATACTTCTAATTATCACTTCTATTAATAAGAAAAAAAAAATTCCCGCCCGTGCTGCACGTCCAACACGCATTAAATTAATTCCAATAATCGTATAAAAAAAAACAAAATTCAATTGACGACACAATATCGAAATTTAGGCTTTAAAAAAAAACTTAAAAAAACAGCAAAAAAAATATGTTTCCTTTTTCAGACAACTACTTTTTCACTACACTACTGCTTTTAAGAAAAATATTATTTCCAATAATAATAATAAAAAAAAAAATTATTTTAATTTTCAACACTACACTACAGGGTTATTATTTTGGCGTGGACCCCACGTTGGGCGCCATTTTGTAATACAGTAAAATCTATTAAAATCAAACTTTTCAATTTGACTAAAATAAATCTTCTCGAACTGTATTATGCTATTCTTTGTTTTTCACTACACTTCACTTTTAAATTTATAAAATATTATTAAATAAATATATATTCAATAATTATTCTATCATCACCAAAATCATTAATAACATTAACTCAAAGGGGTAATCCAGCGCCAAAATATAAGATTTCGGGAGAATCTCTAATAACCCTTTTCAACACAATATAATAATAAATTTTAAATATAATATCAATATTATATGTATATATTAAAATCTTACCTTATTATTGAAATTCTTAATTATAATTTTAAATATATATTCAATAAATATCAATATTATTTATAATATATTCTATTTAGCAATTTGATAGCAAATAATCCTCAACATGTATATATATGTATTGATAAATAATGCTTATTGTTATTAATAATAAAATTCCTTTTATAATGTATATATATATAAATATTGCTAATATATTTTCTTTGTGTCACTTCTCAGCAATTCAATATCAATTATAAAGATAATAAAATAATAAACCACTAAATATTAATATTAATAATATTCAACAATGATAATTAATTAATATATTATATAATTGAATTACACTTCACTACTATATTTATTATTAACAAGAATAATATTTAATATATGTTATCCGACTGAACAACAAATTTCAACTGAACTTTCTTTCTTTTTCAGAAAGAAAGTTCAGTCCCATTCACATCACTATTTGAATTTTAAAATCAAAATTAAACCAATAATTAAATTTACTGATTTTTTATTTAAATTCAGAAAATTTAATATTGGTCGCATCATAGCCAACAAGTTCCTTTTCCTTTGTACCTGTCATGATTTAAATTCTAATTAGTTATTATTAAAACAACCAATCAAAATTCCCAATTCATGTACAAAAGAAAAGTATTGTTTGACCGATAAGTATAGAAACTACATTTATCGGCCATCTTGTGGCGGCACAATATCAATCATTTTTACAACACTCACATCCCTTTACTTATGCAGGTTAATATATACATATATCAAAATACATATTCGCGCCTATCTCTATCTCACTTCAATTCAACGACATAAGCGCCGTCTATGCAAAAAGACTTCCGCTAGTGTATTAAATTAAAATTAAAAAATGGGCTGCGTGTTGACAGGTTGTCAACAATCAATAAAATATTATCTATTTAAATATACAACTGATTATCCATCAAATTCGTGAGTACATCCCAACACAACAATAAACATCATTTTTAAATTAATAATAATATTTAATATTTACCTAGTAAAAATCATTTAATTCATTACAATATAATTAACTTTAATCATTTCATTTTTAAGGTTAAATGATAATATTTTCATATTATCACAAAGTAAAATTATTATTTATTCAGTTAGTACAAGACATATATTTATGAATTTACAATTTATACATTTAATTTTAAGAAAATCAGTAAAAACAAATATATATAAATCTCTATAATATAAAATAGTTATTTGAAAATGAATTACAATTAATTAATGATATCGATACTTTATATTACTTGCGTTATAAGTTTTGTAACGATTGTTAATTAATGAGTGTATTGTCCAAAAAGACGATGTAAGAAAATTCTATATCGGCAGAAAGCTGTCACTTTTCCAGATTTCGTTTAGAATTGAAGAGTCCTCAACACTTGATAATAACTCAATATTTCTAATTGAACTTGTTCATATCAGTTCGTGATAAAATAGTATTTCATGTTTATTATTTTACCTTGTTTCCATTTACAATTTGCGGTTATCTACCTTTAAAGTTTTCATTTAGCAAGATTATTGAAATTAGATGAGGAAATGTTACATGAAAAATACGGGGACATTTCAAAACTCCAATTAAAACTCTAACAATAAAAACAAAATAATATCCAAAATAATTAGAAATCGCCAATAAATTAGTAAAAATCTTTTCGAACAATTCTTGTAACAATAATTATTCCGATTAATTTTTAAAATTTCAAAAAAGTCGACCCCTTTTTTAGAAAAAGATAACCTTCATAATCATTTTATTGAAAACCACTATCTAAATGAAAAAATTAAAATTAAAGAAATAATACTTACACTTGACAAGTTTAAAAATAACAGCTGTAGGCCTACCCAAATACGTTATTGAAATCATTACCTTAAAGCAGAATAGACTATATAGAAAAATTTTACAACGTTATTTGGACTGGGAAAATCTTTCCAAATAAATAGAGATTAGCTACCATAATTTCCATCAAAAAACCAAATTGAAAAAATCTTTTCCAATGTCCTATTCAACGTTCTTGTGTAAACAAATGTACAATTAAAAAATGCTTTTTAATTTTAATTTTATTTTTATTTCTTTTCAATTTCTGAAAGTTTTATAGTATGCACAATATATAAAATGTAAAATGATCAGAAATTTATCTTTTTCTTATTACATATTTCTATATTCCTAATTTATATATTTTTGTAGATTCAAATATAAAAATAGAATAAAAAGGTTAAAAGTACATTTAACTTGAATTATTATCGATATTTAATTTTATTTATTATAGGGATTATTATAAAATAATCCTTCTTATAAAATCAAATCTTTAAGCGTATAGAAAGTAAAATATGTGAAAAATTCCATTTCACGGAACTAATCTTTGTACCTAGTATCTGAAACCTCTTATCTTGGTTAATGGATATTCTAACTATGCCTGAAACGTTAAAAAAAAGGTTTTTATAAATAGTTGGAGTAAATGAAAAAAAAAATGAATAGGTGAAGAATAAACGCAAACAAAACTACAAAGAGAATAGAGAAAAATAGAAACAAAATGACAAAATGATGTGAAAGAATAGAAGTGATAGGGGAAAATAGAAGTAGAGTGTCACAATAGTCTGTAGATTGAAGAAGCGGACGTACTGTTTCAACCGTCAATATATATAGTTCGGCCCTACATATCCCTCATCGCTTAAAATGTCGAGCTGTAAGTTAGTTGGAAGGGGAGAATAATGGGAAAAATTATAAGCATACTAATTGAGAAAGAACAGGAGAGAAATTAAAACTAGATAGAATATTAAATTTATCAATCAAAAATAAAAAAAATTGAAGAATATCTATTAAGTATTATTGTACTACTACTCCCTGTTAGTACAAATATTACTGTCTGACCAAAGGCTGGTATTACTACTTAGATAAATACAAACAACTCGTTTATACTAAATCTGCAACAATCGCCATTTATTACACTTATCTTATTTCTAAGTACATCTATATATTCGAAAAATTTTTGCGTTAAAAAACTATTATTTCATTGTTTGTATTTATAATAAAATACCTCAGTATATACAATTGAAAGCATACAATTCACCAATATACAGAGGTATAAATCCTACTTCTGGCTCTCCTAAGCAGAAAATTTAGAATGAAAACTTACATGACAATTTCTTCATTTTATGTATTAATTTCTACTAATGTATAATATTTTATTGAAAAAATTTCATACAATAAAAAAACCTGTATAAATCTTTCGCTTCTTTGCCTACAAAAATGTCTGCATGTTTTCGTTTGTTAAAACAAAAAAGAAAAAAAATATTTTTATTTCAATAATAAATATTAAAAAATCAATATTAAAATTTTTAATCGCATACTTTTAAAAATATAATCAACATAAATAATTCAATAAAAATTATTTTTAAACATTGGATTGAAATTTTTTGATTACTTATTACAATTTTAAATTATTATTCTTTGATTACTTATTATAAAGTTTAAGTTAAATATGCGTTAAATCATATTCTGGAGTTTTAACAACACGGGTAATAATTTCTTGAAAGCAATGCATAAAAACTTTATTCTGTAAAATCATCCTGAAATACAATCTTTACAGTGGCTATTGTACGAATTTTAAATGGACAATTATGTATAGTAAAATTTTGAACTTTTTAGAAAGAGCATGAAATTAATAATTATTAATGTCTTCTGCCTAATAATTTTTAAAATTTAAGACAACTTCATAGAGATAATTAGTAACACGTAAAGTGATAAATCCAACTCAAATCAATAAATTTCATGTATGATTACAGTTCTCTTGGTACAGAAAAGCAAAAAAAAAATGAATATACATAAAGAAAGTTAGTTATTCCCTGATCAATAGTTAGAAATATTTCTTTTCCTACCTGAAAATTTATGGTCGCGTCTCTTCACTATTACGTATAATAATTATTTGAAATTATTCATCGTGGTCCAATAATCTCTTGCTATTGGTTCACGTTACATCAATTCCCTATAATATTATGCTCTAATTGTGGATCTTTTTAAAATATATAAATTCATTGCATAGCATGACTACAACATGAACATATTCAAATTAACAGTATTGCATAATATTATTTTTTTAAATTGAAATTGGTGATTCTTAAAAATGTTAAAAATTTCATTCCAAAAATTATTTAAATTGTTTATTTTTTTATTGCTTGGAAAGCCGTAAAAATGTGCGTGAATGTTAGGATTTCAAGAATGATGTAATCATAACGAAGAGAGAAATTCTAAAAATACTTAAAATATTTTCTAAATACTGTTATTTAACAAGGTAATAAAGTTATTTATTAATTAATCAAAGTAAAATTAAGTAAAAATTCAATTTTTTCAGTTAAAATAATTGCGTATAATAATGTTTTAATTAATTTTTTTAGAATAAAAACTGCATTTAAAAAGATTTTCATTCAAATTAAGTTTTTCTCTGAATATAATTCTCTTCATAAGATTTAACAATTATTTTGTACTTTCTACGCTTCTAGTTGTCAAAAAATGTCCTAATAATAATATTAATATTATATTATTCGCTCAAGCACTTTTCACAACCTCAAATATATCATAAGCTTATCATTAAGAGTAACTACTACTCGATGAATATTAAGTACATTTTCATTTACGATATCATGTGGTCCTCAAAGATTCAAACAACATCAAACTAAAAATATCGGGTCAAAAGGAAAAATAAAATAAAAATGTTAGTTTATACGGTAGATTTTAATATAACGCACACCTATGCTTTCGTTTATGATGCAATTTCAGTTTCCCTTGGACTATGTACTCTGAATCCTTAAAGCTCGAATCCTCATACACGAGTAAGAAGTCCCAGGTTTCGGTGAACATTTTTATTTTGTTGTCATGCGGAAGGTTTGCCCCATCAGTGGAACTCAATCGCGAGATTTATTCTCGAAAACACAATTTACTTTGATCTGGGTCATTTACGGGATATCCATTTGAAATTGAGGATTCGTGCTCGCTTTTAAAAAATATTTTTTAATTAGTTAGAACAATTTGAGTTATTAAATAATAATCAATTATTCGAATAATATTCATATGAAATTTTATATAATCTAAAACCAATATTTACTGGTGTTCAACTTTTCAAAAGTAACCGTAATTCTTAATGAATCCTTAATAATTTTATTTTAATGTTTTTTTTATAATTTTAAAAAATTAATCTTTTTCAAATTAAAAATAAATAAATGAGCTTTAAACCATTTTATTTTTAAGCAATTGATATAGATACGATAAAGATATTTATAATATTAAAAATTTAAAATTACCTTTATTTTTAACATAAAGTTCTTCCATTAATGTAACTTTTGTAATATTAAATAAACATTTCTTATTATAGACGTTTATTTTAAAATAACGTATTACATATCCACTACTAAATAACTTCCAGTTTATTCATTAAGTATTTTCAATTTAAAAATAAGATATATTGAACTGTCACTTCTGACAAATATTTTATTAAACATTTTCTGTGGAGTACTTCAGCAATTCTCATTAAGTTTTACATTAAAAACAACTATATTTATAATAAATGAATTCCACAATTGTTTGACTCGTACGATATTAAGAAATTTTCTTTTATTAATAAAAAAGTAAATAAATAATATTCCACAGTCAATTTAATCATTAAATAAACACGATTTGTTTCAAAATAATATAATAAAAAACTGAGATCTGTAGCATACTGAGAAATTCTTAAGTACTTTTCGTTTCAAAAAAAAAAAAATTAAATCGTCAATGCGATGTGAAAAACCACAATAAATTGATTAATCATATTTTTCAGTTACTCAATTAGCCTTCGTTCAGAGTTTTTGCAGTCGACATCCATTGTAAATTCGTATTGCGCAGGCGTTGTGGCAAGGTGAGCTAGCAAATCAATTTCGTTTCTAAATTTGTCACCGCGAAATTCTGTTTCTGAGGTGATACAAAATGAGAGGAATTCAGAAATTAATCAGATACGCGTGGATCGATTTGACTACGTTACGACATTTGCAAATTGCATCTGCTAATCCCCATAATATCCCCATGTTTTTCTCTACTCTAGGATCTGTTTTCAGGTTTCGGATAGCTTTCGAATTATCTTCTCACCATCATCCTTCATAATCCAAGATTTCTTTCCTCCCATCCTTTCTCACAACTTCTAAGTTTCTCATTTTTGGACTATATTTTTTCAATTTTCTCTATGAGTTGTTGCAAATTCGAGCTATTTTCCCCTTAATATCATCTACTTTAAAATAATTCAATAAAACTTTACCAACCATAATCTGAGCCTTTTGTTTAAATTTGTTAAAAAAATTGTAAAACTTCAATTAGAACTTGTATTAAATAAATTTTATGACACAATACATCTAGATACACATTCACTTAGATCATAATAATACATTATTTAATTACTATTTTTAATATTTAATATGGCTAGAAATAATAAGAAAACTTTAATATTATTTAAAATACATTAAAATAAAAAGAGTTTGTAACAATCTCGAATTTTTCTCTGATTACTATATGCAAACTATAAAATTATCAAATTCACTGTTACTTAAATGTATGCGAAGTTTATAACTACATTTGTAAAACATTTATATATAAATGAAAACTATGAGTGCGATGCAACCACTGAAATAATATTTAATTATTAAACATAAAGTTGAGACTTATAAATGTCATTTATGTTTTTAAAATTAATAAAAATTGAATTTTAAAGTAGAGAATTTAAATATACAAAACAACATCACATTTTAAAGGTTATTTATGAATTAATCAATAATTCTTTTTAATTATCTCTCTGCCTTTATTCATTTTATCTGATAATTTAAAAATATCCCTATATCTAGGGGCAAATATTATACAACTTAATATCATTATTTAAATTTGAAAACTAATTATGTATACAAGGAATAATTATATGAACTACAAAATATATATTTAAATTCATAATTAAATAGACTATATAATTATCAAATTAAGCGTATCTTTCTTTGAAAGCAATGGTTATAATAGTTCTGAGTAGAAATTAAAAAATTTATAAAGTTTGTACATTTGCACTTTATTTATTATTTTATATATTTATATCATAAATAGCCTTGATAAACAAAAAAGATTCACTTCTTGAAATATTGACAAAAATAATGAAAATATACACTTATATTTTTATTCAATTTGCTCCTCATTAAATCAATACAAGCTTTTTTTATTTTTATAATAAAAAATTTATTTATACATGAATCTGTTCTTAATTATTAGTTATTTGGGATAGTTTTATACGTCCTAACTAAAATAATATTTGATAACAAATCACATTTAATGTTCTTTAATATATTTATAAATTTAATGTATAATTATATGTAATCTAAAAAATTAATATAAAAATATAGTTTATATAATAAAAATAATAAAAAAGATACGAATTTATATAAAACTGATTAAACTTATCTTCTATATATTAATAATTTTTCTTAAAAAATGTTTAATATTGTTCACATAACTCTTTTTCCACTTAAATAAAATAACTTGATATTATGGAACTTTAGAAAAATTGAAAATTTAAAAATATGAATAATTACATATTTATACAAATTGTATTTGTATATTTAAAAATAAATATCTTAATTTATTATAAAAAAAATACATGAATCTATACATAGAGAGTTGATTTTAAATAAATTTCATGGAGAAAAATAAAATTTTATTAAATTTTTTATTAGTGTATTTGACTTCAATCAAAATGAATATAAATTATGTAGTAAATAGAAACTGCTCTTGAATAAAAATATATTAAAATTTTCAAATAATTTTTTAATATAATAATTAAATAAATAAATATATATATATATAAACATGAATAATTAATGATAAAATTATCATTTTAAGCATATCAAAATTTCAAAAAAAAATCTTATTTTTTTTTCTCTAAACCTTTACAATTTTTCATTGTTTTTAATTTATCAATAATATAATTATGCATTATAGATACTTTTTTTTGAATATTAAAAATAAAAAAATCCGCTGTATTAACTATAAGTAATTGGCTATCTAATAATTGAAAAATATTTACGTATTTTTTGATTTGGTTTATTTATTATTATAAAAATTGTTATCAAAATTCAACTGATCTGGTATATCTGCTAAACCAAGGAATGATAAAATTTTCTATGACAAAGCTTAGTTTTCCAGTATTCTATGTCTCTGATTCACAAATCAGAATACACGTGATAAAATAAATCTTTGTAAAGTTACATTATAATTAATAGAGAATCTACGAATAAGAAACTAATATGTTTTATATGCAGATGTCAATCCACGAAACTCCAATAATAAATTGTGTTTTTAAATACGTTAGCATTCTTTAAATTAAAAATTTAAATCCATAATTGGTTTCAAATTCAAGAATTGAAATATTTTGTCTGAGTTTAAAATATACCATATACCGTTATGCCTGGAAAACCCATTATCAACTTCATTTGAAATTCAGTAATTAGCACCAGATAATGGCGGAGGTGTGGAATTTCCAGGTGCAATAAAAAGAAAATATTAGCTGCTTATTTAGTTTTTGGCACTTGAAAATATACAGAGAGAGATAGCCTCAGATACTCTCTACTAGCCATCGAGAGCACGTCACTAATTATCAAATATCAAATATATCACACATATCGAAATTAAATGTTTAAATTAATTACAAACACACATTACCTAAATTGAAATCAAAGAACGATTTTTAAAATCGAATCGCTCCGTTAAAAATGTATTATATTTATTGCACAATTTAATATAAGTATTTTTTAATTTCATGAAAGTATCTTATTTTACATTTGTAATTAAAATTTTAATATACATAAATAATATTCACAAAGAGACTTTTGATATTCATGCAAACATTTCAATAAAATATTTAAGTTTGGGTCAATCCTTGATATTTCACTAATATTTAAAAATAAAAAATTTAAAGATTTTAATGTTAAAAAAAATTAATTATCCAAATTGATTACCAGGATCAGTACTGAATATAGTAATTTGAAATTAGTAATGGCATACAGCAATTACAAGTAACTCAATAGACGGAATACATAACTTTAAGTAAGAACCAGACTTAAAATAAGGGTGGAGTCTGTTGAAAAAAAGAAGGAATACTTACAAAGAGCTTTCTTTCGAAAGGCGAGTGCGGTTAAGAGCTGGAACAAACTCATGCATGACGTTCACTCATGCACGTACCCATCATAACCTCTTCATCACTCTTTCTCAGCTGTGAAACAGCAGGACGATACAGCATTTCCTGACTCTGAGAGTAGAGATAGAGCGAGCAGGTTGATGAAGGAAAGGAAAGCGAATGGCACCCTCGCTTCGGGGGAAAGGACTCGCAGACACTCCGCCCTCCATGACTTCATGATCAATATTACGTCCACCGCCGTTCCCTTAGAGGCTCTACAACATCTAAATAGAGACCCAAAAATATGTATCTACCTCTGTGTTGCTGTATTACATATGACTGCGAAGACGGATTTTTTCCAATTTCTCATCCCCTCCACAACCAAGTTTTTAATACTGACGTGTATAATTTCACAGAAATTACTACAACATTTAACAAACCCTTTTGTAAAGCCTATATAAATGTTTCTTTGAAAAATGTGGTTTATTTTTATGTCACTGATCAATAAAAGCTATTACTTTCTTCGCCTGTGTATATTATAGTTAGATCATCAAAGAAATTTCGATACGAATCGATAAAAGTAATTTAAACAATAACAAGTATGTAAAGTAAGGAATTTTCTCTAATTACCTTTGTCTAGATGTAATCGAGATCTAATAATATGTAACATTGGCTATAATGTGAATCTAAATTGTACTTTATTTAATTTTAAATATTTATCCATGATGAATTTATACATATACACAAATACACACAAATAGTATATCATTCATCATTTTAATAAACAATATGAGTTATAATGATATACAATTCGAAGAAACTTTTGTATGTTGTAAATGTATTTATTATATTTTTATTCTGTACAAATATAATTTACATTTATTAAATATAAATAATTATTATTGAAATACAACCTACTTAGTTTTTTAATTGTTTCGGGTAATGATGAATATAAGGACTTACCATTTACTTAATGAATCCGTCAATATAATTTTTCAATATTATACCGGCATTATTATATAAATTTAATTTGAATAATTTTTGAAAACTATTATAATAAATTAAAAAAATTAAACACTTTAATATATGTATATTTTAACAAAATTATAAATTATAAATTTAATTTAAACTAACAATAAAATAAATATTAGTAAATATCGTATAAGTATAAGTCGAGTAAGGAGTTGCAATAACTGTAATTTGTTAGCTTAGAATTAGCATACATTGAAGATTTATAGTTCTCCTAAATGTATTATTCCTCCAGTACTTTATAATCAGTATCACGCATTTTATTTTCAACAAACTTTTTCTTGCAAACTTTTCCTTTGCCACTGTTTATTATTAACAATAAGATACACTCTTAATAAATAATATAACTTGTATTGGAGTATATCTGTTATAAATAGATAAGTGTTATCAAGATTTATTTTATGAAATTTATTATAGTATGCCTATTATAGTTCATCCTTTGAATATAATTTTTTAATTAACAACTAATTATATGTAAATGATAAATCCTAAAATAAATTTATTTAAATTATTCATTTTCATTACATAGATAATTTCTTATATAGGTTAAAAAGATTCTTTAATTTTACGAGTATCTAGTTGTATTTTAAGTGTTTATATACTTCTCTAATAGAGTGCAGATGGTTTCTTTGTTACATTTACGATGCAGAAATCCAATATTTTACAGACAGTATCTAAAAACAAAATAAATTGAATTACATTTTGGTACTATTTATGAAATAAAATACTTAAAAAATATTTTAAGAGTTTAATATTATTCGATATTATTTAAATTTATATTTATTTATATTAATCTGTCTATTTTATGATAATCATATATCTGAATTGAGATATAAAAAATTATAAAACAGTATAAATTTGTTTTTATTATATTTAATACTAATTTACCAATTCAATTTTGAATAACAAGTTATAATTAATTATGTTACTTATTATTTTTCTATTATTATTTTACTTAGCTTAATTTTATTCCATTTTTATGGTAAAAATAAAGATTATTTGGTTTTTTTCAAAGCATAAAATAATCACCTATACATTTTTAATAATTTTAAATTTATAGATCGTTAATAGGGTAATTAATGTTTATGTACTAATTAATATTAATCATAATAATAATATTATAATAATAATTAATGTTTTGTCTCTCTTATATACCTTTTATTAAGATTTAGTTTAACTGTGACTAAGAAGATGTATTTCTTATTAAGCTATACTGAAAATTACCATATCTAAGTAAACTATATTAAATAAGATACCAGTTTAGTTGGGCATTAATTAATTCCATCAAAAGTTAAGTTAAATATATGCTGAAACTTACCGCCTAGACCAAACTTACACTACTATAAAATAAACCATGGCCATTCATTTTTATTTAACTAAAAATAATGATATAAAGGATCAATATAGTATATAATATTTTAATTAATTTTTAGTATTCTTTTGTGACTGATAGAGGATAGAATATTTAAAAAATTATATAATTTGAAAAATGAAAATATAATTAGGCTACTAAGGCTTAATTGAATTTAATAAGATACATATAGATAACAATTCAGGAGATTTTTTCGCGTAAGGAAATTATTGATTGATTGACGTTAAAAAAAGTTTACTTTTTTTATATTATTGTTTTAATTCTATGATGAATAAAAAATAGAAATACAATTATAGTAAAAAAAAAATTTTTTTTGCAAATAAATAATAGTTAAAATATTAAATTAAATTGTGTAAATATTTATAGTTTGAAACTATAGAGATAAAGTATGAAATATTATTAACGAAGATAAAAAAATAAGCGTATTTCTACTCTGAAGAAAATAAAATGTATTTAAATAATTATTTAAGATGTTGTACTAAAAATTACAAAAAATATTTTAACGAATGTAACGTTGTAATTATTATAAATTGGCATTATTAGTATGATATTAATTATTATAATGTACATCAAAGCGTTTGTATTATTTATTTTATTAATTGAATAAATATTGGAAAGATATTATAATCATTAAGCTTGTTATATGGTAGATAATTAGATTCTTAATTAATTTAATAAAATATTTTTAAAATATGATCATTTTCAAATGTAACGTTTTAATTATTATAAATTGGTATTATTATTATATGAATTATTATCAAATATATCTATGCTTTTATATAATTCTAGTTTTGTTTTGTAATTAAGTAAATAATGCAAAACTAATATATGCGTTAAACTAGGTATGGTGTAGAGACTAATTATTTTTTAATTCACTGATAAAATATTTTTGAACTTTATAAAATGCACTTATGTACAATTAGGTTAAGTACATATTATTCAATACATTACACGTATTAGATATATAATTTGAGGATTAATTTTCACCTATAAAGTTAATTAAGTATAATTTTTTAAAAATATTTAACAAAAAATCGAATTTTTATTAAGTTTATTATTGGACAAAATATATATATATTTGGTTACTTATGAAATCAAATAAAAAAAGTAATGTTCATTTGATTAATAATATGATATCACTTTCAATTAATCATTACAATTATTTATTTTCATAACATAATTTGGTATCACTTGTCGGTATTAATAAAATAAAATTTTTATATCTTTTATATCCTACTTAGTATTAAACATAATTATTAAGAGTTTTGAGCTATAAAAGAACTTGAGTTTGACATTTTATTGACATTTATAAATGTTTAAATAAAAGTTTGTCAAATAATATTGTAAAAGAAAGTTACAAAAAAACAATGCATATAATGTTATTATAAAATTGTTTCAAGTGAAGGCCTTAATAGAATTAATAAAAGATATATTCGCACTCACAAAATAAATTCATTTTATAAATGGTATATGACAAAATATAGGATGTATGTATGTCGTTGTTTCGAGAAGTTAAAACTTTTTGAAATATTTTAAAATAAAATTTCTAAATCTTGACATAAAATTTTAAATTATGAAATGAATGAATATTAAAAATCAAATAAGTACACCCATGAGTTTACTTCTGACTGAATAGAATACATAAAATATTATATTCAATAAATAATATACATGAGAAGGGAAAAGTATAGTTAGAATAAATAATAGATATATGTTTTTCTTAGAAATTTTAGATGAAGTAAAATTAATGTATCGTATCAATTTTAATAATAAAAAATATTTATAAATTACCTCTGATCAGTGATTTTATGATGGTATAGTAAATATGAATTTTTATCATTAACGATTATTATATTTATTTTTAATAAAAATCTACTAGATTTCTTAATAGAATAAACAAATATAATAATAATAATTATGTTATACAACATATTCTTGAATAAAGGAGAAATACTACACGTGTATTGTTTTTAAACGTGTAAAATTAATATAAATATAATAGGGTAATAACATATAAAAAATTTATTTATTTAAATGGTAATATGATAAAAAAAATCATACAGTATTAAATATTTTTTAATCAAACACATATATTATTAAATGCTTTTATCATTATATTGGAATAATAATTTTTTGTTGTAAAGTCTCGTATGAGTATTTTGAATCTACACTCAGTAAAAATGAGTATTATATAAACAAAATAATGTTTTATTTTAACAAATAAATCTTTGAAAGATGTTAAAAAAATCTGAAATACTTAAAAGAAAAAGAAAAATATTTTTCTAATTAAAGCAATGCATATTTGTAAATAGTTCGCTTGAAAAGACTGGAAATTCAATTTGATTAGTCGACGATTAATCTTATCAATTAATTCATTTTGATTTAATAAAAGACAATATTTTAATTTTAAGGGAATATAAAAAAAAAATTTTTTGTTTGGTGGATTATCAAAGAATTTCAAACTCTAGATATTCATTCAAAATAAATAATTGTACAGTTAATAATCGCCGAGATAGAAAGCGAGAACCAAATAAAAAATCAGTGATTAATGTATTCATCTTGCTTCGATAAAAATAAAGTTATACACTAATTAAATGACAGATTAGCATTAATCGTTACGCAGAATTTTAGGATAATTAGGAAAAGCAGCTTAATAGTTTGAAAAATAAACTTTATGAAGGAAACCGGAAGATTCGCTACGCTAATACAAATCAAGGGGCCTCGGTCAAATTTGGATAATCGAGTGCACGCCTCCTCGCTTTTATTGCTTGGTCTGTTGACGGGATCACTTTCGCAGCCTCCTGTCACGCACAATCTCCGTACCGGAACCATGAGCATTCGATAATGGACCTGGACTCAGACAATTCTAGGAGTTCTTGGTACGGGGGGTTTAATTTTCTCCATGATCGTCTAGAAAATCATCAGCGGACGTCAACCACATAAAGGTTGAACCACTAGTTATTATTTAAGATAATGTCAATTTTCTGGTTTCTCAATACAAGTAGACGTCATTTTTTCAATTTTCGTGCTCTTCAACTTTTTATTTTTTTTACATCTCCAGTACTCGACTACATATCCATATTTGTAAAATTTGTGTCATTTAGCGTAAACCTGAGTAAGAATATTCCTTTAATTATTAATTATTAATTTATTATTAATTATTAATCATTTTCACTATTACAGTTTGTCTAGTACATTTTTTTTCGAATTAAATTGCCACAATAAAAGTATAACTTTTAGTGATATATAATCTATAATGATGTAACGCAATTATGAATGTATATTTTTATTTAAAATTATTGACCTTTTAAATAATTTAGAAATATTCGCTTTAATTTTATATAAATTTTTTAAAATAAAAAATTTAAACTTGCATAATGGAAAGTAAATTTGTACAATAATTTTTTAATTTCGATCAAGTTTTTTTTGTTATTTTTTTAAAAAATAATATCTTTTATTCTTTTGTATATCTAGATGCATAATAAAAAATATTTTAAATAGAAAATATATTTGTAATCATTTTAATAACAGTTTAATATTTTATTTTTAATAAAACCATAATAATTAATTAAATATACAAATTTTTCCACAAAACTAATAAATAATTCTAATGACTAAAATCAAAAATCTTTTCATATTTTTATTGAAAATATATTGCAAAGAAACTTTTTAATATTTTTATTTAAATAAGAAGATAAAAGTCTCATTAAATGCGATAATATAGATAACAGGTATTTCTACATCAGCTCTTCAAGAAATAATAATAATAAGTGTTCAATTAAGCACAATTGTATACGTATTTCTTAGTTCTTATAAATATCCTAACATTTTTTTAGTTACATTTAATCAATAAGCGAGATTGGAAAAATTTAAATCATATTATTTTAGAATATATTTCACTATATACAGTTTGATTTATAATTCAATTTTTGTTACATTTATAATTATTACTGTGATTCAACATAGCAGCAAAGTAAAGATTATGAGACAGAATCAGTGAAAGAAATTATTCATAATATATGGAATGAGAACTTCTATTATTATATAGCAGTTTTATATTGTTTAATTTGAAATTTGAAATAGTTTTAGCTTCAATTTTTTATTGAATATTTAATAAATATATGTTACAATTTTATTGCTTGATAAGAAATTGATTATTATTTAGTATTAGCCTTTGTATTTTTAAAAGTATATCTTTTCTATAATTTTTTGATGAATTTACCATAAAAAAATAGAATATATTTTCCAAATAATTATTAGTACTATTCTGTATATATAATACTGTGAAAATATTATTGTTTATTATATTTTAATTCTATATTTACAACAAATATTTATAAGGTTTTATTTTTATATATAACTGTTTAAAAATATCAAATTAGTTAAAAAAAATCAATTTTTAATAAAACTATTAAAAATGTTAAATATTATTTAATTATCAACATATTTAATACTTTTGTATATAAAATTTATAATGAATTATAATATATATTTAGATGTCATTTATTATAAATATAATTTCACTAAGAAAGAATTATAAGTAAGTACAGTACATTATGAAAACAAGAAGATTAAATAGTTTTGGTTTAATACATATATTTATTTTAATGCATTCTCAAAATTAAAACGTAAAAAATTTTTTTTCTACTTTTCTTTTGTTTTTTCTTTTTTTTGATAATGAGTTAAAATTAATGTAGTTCTATTGAATATATATAAAAAAGCTGTTTGTTGATTATAATTTGAAATAAACATTCTTTAAAAAATTTTTTTTTATGTTTAATTAGCTTATTTTCATTTTTATGTTTTACACATTTCTTTTTACATTTTTTTTTTATATGAATTGCTTTTAAAAGTAATAATAAAAAAGAATAACAATTTAATACATATGATATTTCTTCTTTACGGATCCTTTTGGTTATTTCCTAAATAATTCTTTTATTCATACATTATATTTTTCTTTAAATATTTAGATTTACCTTTTCTTTATATGTTTTAGGTGAATATTTCTCAGAATCTATAAAAATATAAGTATTACATTGCATATAAGAAAAAGTTTATATCCGTTATTACTATGAAAGTATATTACGTTTTTCTTTTTAATTTATTATATTTTTATACATACATATATTTTTATAAAAATGTGAAGAAAGATAATTATTTTGTAATCGATACTTTTATATTAAAATTAGATAAAACATATGCTTAAAATTTATTTTAATTTTAATTATATTCAGTTAAGTTATTTTTTTTATTTTATTTTTGGTATATAATATCGTAATTGTATTTGTTATGATTTATTTTGAATATCTTTTAAAATAAAAATGTTAAATGTATTTTAATAAAAGAGTGAACAATAATTATTTTAAAATTAATATGTTTAAAGTAAACCACGAATTTAACATGCAACTGTTATTATTAGTATTAAGATGTTTTTAATCGATTTATTATTCATAGTCAAATAATTTACAAAAGTAAATGTACGTAAATTGTAGAAAGTATAAATAATTAATTTAATGAGTGTACAGATATATTAAAAAGTTAAAAAAATTTATTTAATTTATATAAGTTTCATTTTAGTTTTAAGTAATAACTAACTTTTTTAAACCAATTTTAATGGCAGGTGATAAATTCTTTCTTATATTTTCAAATTACTTGAAATATACTTTTTAAAAATAGTATTAAAAGTTACAATTAAAAGTACTTTGAAAATATTTACTACTTAAAAACATTTTAAACCTTTATTAGTATAGTACAATTTTGTAAAATTATGTATATTTATAAATGGCATTACAAATTTATTAAAATAATTCATTTTTTAACATTTTATTCTAGTTTTATTCTATTTTTAAATTAATATTAAAATTATAAATAAGTTAAATAATATATTTATAAAGTTGAATAATTTTAATGTTTCACTTTTAATGCGTAAATGAGTTCAATATATAAACATTCAATATAGAAAAGAATTTAATTACAAATAGATTTTTTTAAAAAAAATTTTTAAATTTTAAGTAAAAATTAAAATAATAATATTAATTCAATATAAATAAATAAAATTAATATTTATTTTATTTTATTATAACTAAATTAATAATTATATTTTTATTCATGGTTAGTACATGGTTGATACATCGCATTTAAAATTTAAATTGATAAAATTGAAAGTAATATCATTTGGTTAATTTAATTATAAAGGAATTACAATTAAATGTTATTAGTTTATTGATTTTGTTTTGATAACAAATATACCAAACAGTTTTTAATCATTTTATAATATTTTCTTGTTGTATAATTAGTATTATGTTTATATATAATAATAATTACATATTATGCATGAAATATAGAACGAAAGTAATTGTATGTTAACATAAAACTGAATTATTATTAATTATTTTTAAAAAATGTATGCATTAGCGCTAATTGCAAGATCAATAGATTTGAGTTTTATCATCCATAGCTTCAAATCCGAGAGCTGAAGGTAAATTTAGGTAAAAGCAAAAATATAGTGCTGCTCTCAGTTGCGTTTAAGTTGTTTTCTTCTTTTTTCTGCTTTCTCTTCTGGTTTATGCCTTCAACCAGCATTTCTCTTAAAGTATCTTCAAGAGAGAGAGAAAGAGAGAGAGAGAGAGAGAGAGAATGAGAGAGAGAGAGAGAGAGAAACAGGCAGAGGGGGTGGAGAGTTCTGTAAGAGAAACCCAGTGGAGAAAGGAGAAAAGACGAGGTTGGCTAGCAGTCGGTGTTGTTCGTATGTGTCCAAAGGGGTCGAGAGCCAGTGAATGTATAGCAAGTGCAGTAGCCCCAGCTTAGGGGTAGGAAGAGCATCAGCAACAAGAGCAGTAACAGCAGCAGTGAAGTGTGTAGTTATAGAGAAGAAGCACGGTAGTATTGCCAGAATTCCACCCTCCAATCCTGTTCCACCCTTGGATGCTGCGAGCAACGGCTCCGACGATCAATAGTTAGCTTGCACCACGCGAGATAGCCTGAACGACGGGGATATATAGTTACGTCTCGCCCTTTTCTCCCTGTATGCAAGGACTCATTCATAAGACAGTGTGGTATGGCATCTCTGCTCTTGGGGATTCCTGAGCTACCCCTTTATTACCCCCCCCCCCAAACTGAACATTTAGAGGTGGTACGAGGGTTGTGAGGATCTAGTGCTAAGTCTATCCTTGGCTCAATCTCATTTTTATTTATAGCACATCTTTATAAAAGTTTCATGATTCTTAGACTTCAAACTATATTTATAGAAAAAATCTCGAGAAAATTAAAATTATATATGTTCTACGAGCGGTTATTTTAAATGAAAAATTTCTTTTAGCTCCATATTAAATACAAGTCTTAATTTTTGTTAGCTCCTGCTCAGTTCTTCTAATATTTTACATTGGTGATTTTTATATCAATTCTCAGATAATGATTTTAGAATTTTTTCAATATCTCAAAAAATACAAATTGTGAAAATTTATACGAATAATTCATTTTATCCGCTTAAAATTTCCTTTCATTATAAAATTGGAATGGTAATTATATTCAAAATTCAAAATTTGATGATACAAATTTACAATTATATTATATTTCTAAAAAAATTAGTTTTCTTTTGTAAAAATAATTTGTATTTGCATAATCTAATAATAATAATACTAATAATGAAATGAAAATTTTCATCAAAGCTTATTGGACAAAATTTATAAAATATTACTGAATCAAAAATTTCATCTGCAAGATACGTTCAATTTGATATTTCATAAAAAACGTAGACATTATGTTACTATTTCTAATTATTTTAATGTTTCTTGAATATTTTTTTACGAGTGTATATTCATACAAAACCCTTTCCACAGCTTCTTTATCTTGTAGTTTTATGTAACAAAAATAGGGGAAAAAAACTAAAACTGAAAGAGAGAGAGAAAATCAACACAATTTTATTAACTTTTACGTAAAAGATACTTTAAGCTACTAGTGTGTATTCAATAACCCCATGGATGATATAGCATGATTTAAATGTTCATTTTAAATTGCTTCTAGTATTAGTATGCATTGGTGAAATTTGATATTTTTTTTTTAATTCTATTATTTAAATGTCTTGAAAAGTAGTAATTAAATAAAAATATATTATATAAAATTGATTATTAAAGTACTATATTAGAGAAAAGAAAAGAAAACTACTTAAAATGGGAAGATAGTGTTTGTGAATTCAATTTAACAGAAGATCAATTTTCATCATTATCTGCGAAAAAATTTACAATTACACTGGGAGCAACTCAATTTCAGGTTCTGATCATGGTCCTAATTAAAGTAAACTACAAATCTACTTAAATAACTCTCATGAGCATCTCTTACATTAATCAAATCTTTTTTATTTATGTGAAGATATTTATGTATGTGTGTTTCTTATTTTCTTGTATGCACTTAATCTAAACAGTCATAGTATCTGTACTTAATTCATTAACTGAATATACATCCTATTTTTATAGCACCTTATTTCATTTTGAATATAATTCGGATTCTATAATATTAATAATTGCATTTTTATTACTTTTTAGTTTCATTTATTTTTATTATTATAGTATTAACATAATTCATTAGTGATAATATTATTACTTAGTAAGAAGTTTAATAAATTTAATTACAGCTATAAATTTTCTATGAGTAGTTTATAGAAATAAATTATTGAAAATAAATAAATAATAATTTATATATATCTGAATTGTTTATAATATAAGTTAAAATTTTTAAACTTTATTTTGTAATTTAATGTGTAATTCGATTTAATAAATTTTTTACATTCTGGTTTAATATCACAAATTTATTAAACCAGCTATCTACTATTGCAAGATGTTGTATCATTAATTTAATTATTTTCATATTCTATTCATTTTTTCTGTTTTTTTGTTAAATAAAAATCTATTGTTTGAATTTTAGTCGCATTATTTTATTTTATTATTTTTCATAATACAATAAAAACTATAATTCATTTATTTAAGAGTAATTGACTAATCTCACAATAAAAAAAATATAAATAATTTAAAAAAAAGGTTTTGTATAAAAAATATGTTTTTACTGAAGAATAATAATTTAAAAATTAGTACATTCCTAAAAATTTTAATAAGTATATTTCTAGTAAAATGAAAGAAAAGTACATACAAATTATAAGACGTTTATAATTTTAATATTTATTAATAAAAATCAGTTTATTTATAGAAACTAATTTCAAATTATTTCTATTTCATTATATTTATAACATAATAAATAATATTAAATTATGTTATCAAGAAAATATAGTACATAAATATATATATATGTGTGTATAGTATACTATAGTAATCAACATTCAAAGAAGAGTAGTAGCTAAAAGAGCTAAGGAAATTTGTTAAAATAATCAAAAAACTATTGCTGTAGAAGATCAAAAATAGAACTGTCTAAAATTTATCAAAGGTATTATTTAATATAATATTAAAATTTATTTTAATACTCTTAAATCAATATTTTAAAATAAAATATAAAATACAAAAGAAATACAATGCAAAATGTATAAGTCTATTGGTTTAGATTTCCAAAAAAAATATTTTTAATAAAATAATATTACAAAATTAATATTTTAATAATATCTATAATTAGGCAAATATGTTATAAAGTAAATATATAGATTATTTATGTATGATTATTTAAATTTTAATTGGCTAAGCTTACTAATTTTATTGCATAATAAATAGAACTGTATATATATTATTCAAATAAGAATATTTTAGTTTCCATAATTTAAAACTTTACTCCTTATTTAAAAAATAATTATTAATAATTTTAATATTATTGGAAATAATAAAAAAGATGTTGTCAATTATTTAAGAATAATTGAGAAATAATTGAATTAAAAGCTCATTAATAAAATCAATATTATTTTATAAAAATAATAGATGTCATTCTTTATTTTAATAATTAATAATTAAATATATTACATTTATTTATAGTAATACATACATATATTTTGCAATTGTATTATTTTTCTGGAATATTTTCACGATTTATAGATATTGATAGTCATTTTTAAAGTTTTATTACCAGGATTCACTATTAAAATATTATATTTTATAATTTAAATGTGGTTATATTTTATAATTTAAATATGTTGATAGTAACCTACTTTACGATTGTGTCAAATTTTTTTAATATGCTGTAGAAATACCTATAATAACTTTTTTTAAAGAAGAGCATGGTTTGGGATTTTCTGAGATTTATAAAAGAATGCATTAATTAATAATAAAAAATATTTTTATAATTATTTTGTATAAATTTAGATATCATATTTTGCCGGTATCATAATTATCTGTATTATAATTGAATTTTCTAAATAAAAAATTATAAACAAAAAAAAAGCAATATATTTGATTTTAATTAAGTAATTTTTAAATATCATAATATAAAGAATGTTTGGAATTTATTTTCCTTCTAAAAAAATGAACATCATTTTTTACAAATAAATGCTTTATTTAATTATGGCTGTCGAAATAAAAATTTTAATGAATTCAAGCAAAAATCTTACTAAAATATTGCCGACTAAAAAATAAAATTTATAATCATTTATACTCATAAAAAACTCTCAATTAATATAGTATAATGCAGGCTGTAATCTTTAATGATTTTAAATTTCTTGATTTTTATTTTAAAAATCAGTACGTAGAGAAAGTATGAAAAAACATAAATAAAATAAATTCAAGGATATGATATTTATAAATAATAAATAGAAATATTTGTCAATTATTTATACCTATAAAAACAAATGTATATTCACAGATACTTCAAAAAAATTAATCAACTATTAAATATTATATATTACAACCTAAATAAATTTTTACTAATAGTATTTTTTATTATTATTTTTGTATAGCGAAAAGTATCAATTTTTGTAAAAATATTATAATATTTTTAAAATAAATAAAAATTTATTTAAAGTATATACATATATATATATTTATTATCATTAAGTGGCATTTAATTTAAAATTTAATTTACTTAAATCCTTAATATTTTTATTTTAATTTTCTATTATTTTAATAATACTTAAATTAATTATTTACTTCAAGGATAAAAATATTTAGTATACATATTTACTTCTAGAGTAAATTTGTTTTTTATAACGCTAATTTATTAAAATTAATTGTAAAAATTTTAACTGATATTTAAACAAGGAATATAAATTATATTAAAATACTAATTCATATTTATATAGGATCCTTCTATTAGATTTTATAACATTAATATGGAAATTCTCAGCAATTATATCGTTGTGTGATTAATGATATTGTCTGCAATAGCGAATAAACTCATTTTATATGATTCTAGATAATAAATATAAGTCTTTTAGGTAAATACATTTAAAGCACTGCGACAACTTATTTGAAGGCTAGGATATTATTTATTGCGATGGCTTAGATAATGTAAACGTATTAGACATTTATGATTAAATTATCTATGTCATTGTACTAAAAAGTGAATTAGTTTCTAAAGAAGTTGCCTTAGTCCTTTAAAAGTAATTACAGTATCTAGAAGAGTTAGATTTGTTGTCTAAAAATATATAGTTCTCAATTGAATGTATTTACTACTAGAAACAATTAGTGATACCCGTAATTGGTAGCAATATCCAAAGCAGTATCATTATAAAATCTAATATAAACATCCAACATATATATATTTTGAAAATTCTGCATAATAATTCACTATAATATCTAAAAAAAAAATATAACATATTTTGATTCAGTAGTTATAGACATGGGATTATAAGATTGAAAGAAAGAAAATATAAATCTCATTGATTAAAATATTCGTGAATAATTTTTTATAAACAAATTCTAGTGACTTGTTATAAAATTACAAGCAATATTATCAGAAAGTATTTAGGTTTGAAATAAGCGAGAAACTGTATACTATTTATTTTCGTAATAAATAAATAATAAGAAAATTTTAGTATGAAAATGATGGAAAACCCTAGTAACATAGTGACTAAATTGTAATTAAGAATGTTTATTATGCTCAGATAATGAATAAACATATGTAACCAGTCATTACTGAAATGAATTTTACCTAATCTACTTTTTACCTGTTTGGACTTTTCAAAAGAATTGGAAAACAGTAAAGATTTCAATATTGAAATGATAGAGGCAAAGGATTAAATATTATCTTTACATGGAACTATATTACATATTTGCTTATGAATGGTTTATACGTAAATAGTCACACAATTGTACTCAATTAATCTGTACGTCTATTTCAAAATTTTGGTAACTGCGTTGCATTATATCGATATAAGTGATGTCCATCTATTTGTGGCATCTCATTCGATTAAAAGAAGTTTATAGGTGGAAAAATTTTACTGAATGATCGCTTATTATAAAGGAAGATTAAAATTTAGTCATATTGCTGAAGATTTGAGAAATTGAGGTGTATCAAGTATATGATTTCCTTTACCTTATAGATTCGTGAACACATTCTAAGTATATAAATTTAATTAGTATATTAAAATACAATATGACCAGAATCATTTTAGAATATAGATATTTTTTTTATATAAATTTTTGTATTTTTTAAAACTAATATAAATATTTAAAGCACTTAAAAAATTTTATTTAATCCATAAATTTAAAAAATATATAAGAATACACACAAGTAATTATATATAAATACGCTAAATGATAGAATAATTGTAAAATATTATTTAAATTATAATGAAAGGTGATATACTTTAATTTAAGTAATACGTTCAAATTGAACCACATAATTTTATTGCTTCATTTTTATTGTATATAGAGATTTTTATTTTTTATTATAAATGAAAAAACTTTCATAGATTAGAATTTTTTATTGAAAAACTTTTTTATTTTAACATTTTAAATAATTAACTTCACTAAATTAAGTTTTACTAAATGTAATATTATTTAAGTACTTAAATATCGAATAAAAAATTTTGAAAAAATAATAAATGTGTAACCCCGTGAATTTCTCTTTCGAAAAACTTCCGAACGACATACACAAGTTTTTCTTCAATTTTATATAATTTTAAAAACACACCTCTTTATTTCGAACACTTCACAACACTAATCTTAACTAAATTAAATAAATAAATTTTAGCTGATGCGACGAATTCCGCTGCTTAAAAATTTTCCGTCGGGCCGACAAATCTCCCCGTGGTGAACACTACTATATTCTCGAATTTAATTTTACACAACACTAACGTACATTAAATAATAATATATTAAATAATAAATATTTATAAATAACTATATACATATAACAATCAGATATGTAAATATATAGATATTATAATATTATATATATATATATATATATATGTATATAGTAATATAAATAACAAACCAATATCCAAGATTATGCAATTTTATAAATTTATGTAATGGATATATATATATAAAATAGCCACCTGCTTTATACTTCCCCACGTGCTCGGTGGAAATTATTATTTAATATTGGAATTATTTTATATACAATTCCTCTATATTCCTCTCTCTTTCTCTCCAATTGAACAATATTTATTCCTCCAGTTATTGTTAATTATTGTAGAAATATTTACTTACTTCTCCAAAATAAAGAAATTGAAAAACTTCGTACACAAAGAAACTACGCTGCTTATCATGCAAAGGTAATAAATTAACTGAAAAATGACTTTCCTTTCTTCTCGAAAGGAAACCAAATTTCCAAATCCACACTACTTTATAATTCAAAATTTTAATATACTTATAACTGAAGTTGCGTGTGTAACCCTTTCCCTGATTGGTTACACTCCGTCAAGCTCCCCCTTGTCCTGAGTTTTTTGAAATCGTGCAATTTCATTGGCCGCTCAAAAACTGCCGCAAAGTTACACGATTTTATTCAATTTTCCAAAATTCCACTTGATGCCGGTAATTCCAGAATTGGCATTATCGTTCATCTCGCGGAGGCACAAAATTAATCATTCCTCACTACCACACTACAACTCTCTGCACAAACCATATATATGTATATTAAAACACTTATATCTATCTATCTCTTTCTCACTCTAACCTACACTACTGGCGTACAGAGAGCGCCTCGATCCGACGAGATTTCCGGTCACACTTAACCTGCCGGCCGACCTCGTGTTGATAAGTTGTAACCAGTGCAAGAAATTCTACTTCCATTGCAAATAATTCAAAAACTAAATCTAGCACCGAAGAGGACATGTATATAAATATCATTTATTATTTTTTCTTTAATTTCCCATCACCCTTTTGTTCCCCTAATTTTATTATTTCAATTATATTCATACATAATATTATTTTCAGGTTAGCAGTGATGAATAATCACACAACTAGAATTATATAAATTATTCATCACAAATGTTATATAATAATTATATAGAAAATTTCTATTACATATCATAAAAACAATTTTTAATTTCAATAAAAAGATTTTCTATATTTTATTTATGAATAGAAATTATTTTATAGTATATTTTTTTAATGATTGTTATAAAATGAATAATCGCAATTTTAACACTATAGTATTAATGTATGATTTGTAGCTAATCAAATTGTGAAGAAAAATCATTTTTATATAAATCGATTGGAAAATTAATATTCAAAATATCAAAATAATAAACAAAATAAACATAGTTCACTTTTTATTTAAAATAATAATAATTAGTTTTTATATTAAAATAGAAATACTAATTTTTAAAAAAAATACTGAATATATATATACTTATATTATTTTATTTTATATATTTTTGTTCTTATTTATTAATACTCTGTTTATATTACTTTATATTTCACTATTACTGTAGTTTTTTAAACCGTAAATACATCAGAATACCTTTCTTTAGAATTTTACAACATTTTAATATCTTAATAATATTTTAAATTATAAGCAATTAAACCTTATCGTCAATTACATAAAAAATACATAACATAAATAATTTTTGTAAAGAATATAGAAGTCTAGATGGTTTTGCTATCTAAAACTTAAATTCTTATTTATCATAATATTTATTAAATTCTTCCTTCCTCGAGTTCAATTTAACAAAATTTGGAACATTTCAATACGTAGTCCAATGGTGGAATATGTCCCCACCACGCCGATCAAGTTTTCGGACAGGATAGTTAGTATAAAATTAAGTTATATTCCTGCAAGTCAATCTAGCCTATTTAAAAGAAAAGATGAAACTCGACTATTAGAATCTTTTGATGACCTGAGTCTCAAAGACTATACACGTGTACTTGAAGATTTAGTTGGGCCCATTAACATTATTTATGCTAGTCGAATGTCAAATAATAGAGTTGGAATATATTTATCACCTAATAATATTCTCGATAAATTCATTAAACAATACAATATTTTAAACGTTGTAACAAAATAAATTACGGTCTGGCCTTTTGTCGTACGTTGCACCTCTCATTCCTCATTACACGATAAAGAACTGCTTAAATAGCTTGAACATTGCTCGCTGTTCGCCCATTACTATCCTTAAGGCCAGAAGATATACATTCATCGATTCATTAGATTAAAAAACTTTCTAAATTTTTTAGTTCATAAGGAGCGAGAATGCAGAGACTGCACAACTCAAGTGGCGTCTGAAGACCCTTCCTCCCAATTGACTTGTATGGCCCAATTCGGTCACCAGCTGGCAGTGCAAGTCGATATAGATTATTCACCAGCTGGTGAGGCAACCAGAATTAGGTGGTTAGTCTGTCCCGGACTCCTATACTATATGGTAAACTAAGTGCGCTACCCTGAGTTTTTGAGTTGTTCCATATGGAGTTCCGCAGTTATCCCGTATCCTCATCCCGCCCGCGACCGAGACACATAGGCGTCGAGTTACTGCGTGTATGTGATTGTGTGTGTATGAGGGTGTGTACGTGTACGCTGCATGAGTTTCCCAATAGGCCCTACCGCGATCGCTGCATTGAAGGATTGTTCTTATTAATTAGACTGGGTTGTTCAGGGTATTTTCGTGTAACCTCCATAAAAGAAGAGGGGATGCACGGTATGCCTCAACTCGAGAGTCTGGTGTAAAACCACTAGGGATCATTTTCCTCGTTTCTACGAGGATCACAGTGATACTATATACACGGAAGAGTATTTTTTAGGATCTCTTTGGGGTTTGCTTCATTCATTCGTTAACCCATACTCATTTTCACGTGAAGTGCCAAGATTAGTAGGTTCCTCATTCTCTCAACCATTCATTCATTCATCATTCAAGCCAGTCTCAGGTATGCTAACTTACAAACTGGTTCAACCAAGCCCCTGCAGTACGTCAAGGTGACAATCCATAGAAATTTCTCTGAACAGCACATCTGTAACAATAATTATATGAACTCTGATCCTTCTTCAATAGGTACTATCATCGAAAATAATAAAAATAATTCATCAAATTTAGCCTCACTTTTCCAACAACAGCTTTTCAATGAATGATGAACTTTTGTCTCAAGACATTCATTTTTTGAATCATCAAAAGATATCGGATGTTAAACGAAATTTATCTACATCATTTTTTTCTATTTCCTCGTAATATATAAATATTCTTTCTTCTTTTAAAATTATCCAAAAAAATTATAAAAAAACCTGTGGTCAAAAAAGTTAAAACTATTTCATTTAAATCAAAATTATTAGAGAAAATTACAAAACAAGCAGAGATAATTGAACTGAATTTAAAATAAAATATCTCAAAATAATCTTTGAATATTGAAAAAAATTACAGAATTTTTACATTCTACATGCTATAAAAGTATTATTTCAGAAATTATGATTCATGTAATAAAGACATAGAAGGACTTATAAACATGCTGTCTAGCACATACAAAGGTTTAAAAAATTATAACATACACAATCATATTAAAAGGCTACTTATCATTTTAAGTAATCTTACTCTTTTTAGGATTGCAAAGAGGAATTTTGTAGTTCTGATTTTTCCTCGAACTTTTAAATCTTTTTTTATTTTTAAGCTCTGTTAAAAAAAAAATTATCAAAAATAGCTTTAGTGAGAAAAAATTTAAAAATATTTTTAAATTTTTTAAAAATATTTTTAAATTTTTTATATTTAAATGAACGTGTAAAGTTATATTCAACGTCAGCAGAAACTGAGACACATTTTTTAGGATTTCGATGTATTTATTTGTGTCGAGACTAGTCTCCAATAATACACCTCTTTACGTATACTAGGGTTCGATATTTTTTGGACAGAGTTCATTTCAAATGTGGAGGCATCATGTTTTTAATACGTAATAACCTTGCTTTTTGTAAAATCAAAAATATTATACCTATGAATGTCACTATGGAAGTTTGTGGTACTATGTTAAATAATATTAAATTCATTAGAAATACTTGCATTTTATAGATCTCCAGCTTCTTCTCTTTTGAATTAACGATGACTATCCATTATTCGTAATGTTAACAATAATACTAATTATATTTCTGTTGGTAACTTTAATGCACATAACAAGTTTTGGAACTGTAGCTGTCCCATAGCTAGATTAGCTGAAACTATTGACACACATGCCTTATTTCTACATAGTATGAATTCATTTATATATTTAGTTGCCTTTAGAAACTATAAATCAAATATTTATCTTAATATGTATTTTTTACCTGTTTTTCATACTATCTATATCTCCGTTCATGACGAAATCTGGAGATCAGACAACTTTCCTATTCATATTACTCTTAATACACACAAATTTTCCTATTAAAAAAATACTTTTAAAACAAGTCTTAGCGAAAAAAATGAAGTTTGTTCCATAACATTTTAGAACTTCAATACAAAAACTTTCTTACAACCGATTATGATCAATTTTCATCTATACACAAATATCATTCTTTATTTAACACAGTTACGAATTGTGTTAAATTCTGTATCCCGAGAAAAACATTTCAATCTAAATCATACAAAAATAAAAATCCAGTTCTCTGGTGAGATGCTGATTGTGACAATATTAAAGTTTTCGTATTTTACCGTTAAAAATGGAAAAATTCAAAAGATCTTAATGACTTAACTATTCATAAAAAATATGTTTCTCATTTCAAAAAGTAGTAGCAGTAATAGCAAAGGATGAAAGTAAGGAGGACGGCAGCGGCTCCTGCTTGAGGACTTGCTACGTAGTGCGCGCTGAGGCCAAGTCCATTGTGCGCTATCTCCTTCAGCCGTTATATACATAAAGCGATAGCATGTATTCAAGCAGTTATTTAATGTAAGATCTGTTTATTTGTATGATTAAGTGAGTACCTCAGAAGATTGCTTAAGTGAGAAGGAACTCATAGGTATAAAAAATAAACAAAACACAATCACTCCCCCCTCATCCCCATAAATTGTCGCAATGACTAGGCCCGATCAGCATACCACTGCTTTCAAGATTAAAAACTCCGTTATTTAAAATCAAGCCTTCAGACTGGTCGGTCCCTGAAATCCCTGTTCACTTGTAGTACTTTCTGTAAGCTTTATTGTTGTCGATAAAAATGGATAAATAAACCCATATAACTCATTGGTCGAGCATTCTGTTAAGGTGTATTAAAAAAGATCAATATAAGAAGTCTATCTAAAGTATGTGTTCGAATTATTAATCGAAGCCCATAGAACAAGTAGCTGCATTAACTTTTGCTAATCAAGCATCAATTTTCTTAATAGATTGATAGAGAGTGCCGTTTCACCGGAGGCTTCAGCACCAATTAGTCCCTTCTATTATTTAAGTCCTACAGCAGTCTTTAACTTCTTGATGATATGATTCGCCAACCAGTTGCTAATGGTGTTGTTGATTTCACATTGGGGTATTGATGCCACAAGCTTCACGACTCTAATATCAGTAGCCCCTCTTTTCGCAAATTTATCAGCCTTCTCATTACGCAAATGACCCTTATGCCCATGAACCCAAACGAGAGTGATTTTATTCTTTTCTTCTAATGTATTTAGGAGTTGCTTACATCTTAGTACCTATCTGGAGTGCGTATCAAATCTTTTGATGGCTAGTAATGTTGCCTTGCTATTTTAGCAGAAGACAAGGAGTTTAGTTTTGTTTGTCCGTTCAGTAAGCAATTTGCGATCTCTGCGATGATATTAGCTTAAAATCGGATCCCCATTTCGCCGATGGCAACTCTAGCAGTGTTTAAATACTTTTTGAAGCCCAGTAAGTGGGCTGTCAGCAGAGCCAGAAGAGATTCCGAAATATCCGTGAACCAACTTCCATCATTCATTCTGATCGTGTCACCCCTGTTTGATCGTGAACTCTGTAAAATGCAACACAGTCGGCCATGTCAGTAACTCTGTGCATATTTTCGCAGTAAGCTCTTTTTTCTTTTTTTTCTAATAGCTATTTTATACTTATTCTGTGTAATTTGCTCTGTCAATGCCATTTTTTGAGGAATACCACAAGTTATTTTCTTGTTTCCCTACGAAGTTTTTCAAGTTGTGGGTTCCACTATGAAGTTCCTTTCCTTCAGTTTATAATTAAAGGTATGTGTTGTTCGAAAGGCAAAAGTTAGCTTCTAAACTTGTGGAAAAGTTTTTACTCAAAAAAAGGGAGGATCGGCACAGTAAAATAAAAATGTCTAAAATTGGTGAGAAAAACTCAATGAGAATTTGAGAAAAGACTCTATGAAAATTGAGCAAAAAACTCGTTGAGAATTGAGCTGTACTAAAGTTGAGTATTGAGCTGAACTAAAGTCGAGTATATATTATACTCAGAGTATATCGCGCTGAATAATCTGCGCATGAGCAGACCTCTCCCCTATATATATTATATAGCCAAAATTGAGAGAGAGCTGTGTGTAACGAGGAGCTCGTATATATAACCTCACTACACCTTTTTGTATGCAGAAAGCGAGAATTGGGAGTACGCCACCTAGTGGTTGAAAATGGTACTCCGCACCGCGCGAGATTTGAATAGTGCTATTGACTACATTTTCTCTAATGAGTTATATTAACTCCTTTTCTTTTTCAAACATTCTCCCCGCCATCAGCAATAGAAATTGCTGATTATTTTCTCAAGATGTTATGGGGAGTACAGCGAGTTTTGAGATTGGTCGTGTGAGAATAGACGTCGCTGTTTTGAGGGAGACTACTCTCGTTAACTGGTCTTTACCAGGAATGAGTTTCAGAACTCTAGCCAGAGGCCACTTGTTTGGAGGTAACCTTTCATCTGTGATCAAGACTAAGGTACCTATCTGAATGTCATGATTAGGATGATGCCATTTTGAGATTGATTGTAGTCTCTGAAGATATTGAGATGACCATTGATTCCAAAAGTTGTGAGTTCGTTGTTGAATCATTTGCCACCTGTTTAATCGAGAAGTTGATAAATCTACTAAAGTTGCTTCAGGAAGAGCATTCAATGCTGATCCAATCAAAAAGTGACCAGGTGTTAATGCACTCAGATCCTCAGGATCATCACTCAAAGGTTCTAATGGTCTTGAATTGAGAATGGACTCTATCTGGCACAAAAGAGTTGTTAACTCCTCAAAGGTGAGTAACGTGTCTTTGACGGTTCTTCTTAAATGATGTTTGATAGACTTCACCACAGCTTCCCATTTACCACCCATATGAGGAGCAGCTGGGGGGTTGAAGTTCCAATGAGTCTTATCGCAAGAGAATAAAAGGGCTAAAGTTGAAAATTTTCTCATTCCTTGAGTGAACAGGGTCTTTATTTCTTTATCAGCTCCTATGAAATTTGTCCCGCAATCAGAATACACTGTCTGTGGGATGCCTCGTCTGGAGATAAATCTTCGGTACCTGCGATGAAAGTGTCAGTTGTATAGTCTGACACAACCTCAAGATGTACAGCAGACGTAGTCAAACATACGAAGATGCAGAGCCAGCCTTTATGAGTTTTTGCTCTTCTACCCTTCCACGTTTTGATGGTTATTGGACCTGCATAATCTATGCCAGTATGAGTGAATGGTCGAAATGAGTTGACTCTAGCAATGGGTAATTTACCCATTAATTGTTGTGCCTTTGCACCTCTTTGTCTGGCGCATATTACACAATGCAATATTCTAGATCTTACAGGTGCTCTTCCTCCAATGATCCAATAGCGTTCTCGAATGAATGCAAGGGTTAGTTGAGTGCCACCATGCATGGTTTCTCTGTGAGCCTGATCTATTATCAATTCTGAAAGTCTTGAGTATCGTGGCATGATGGCTGGGTGTTTATTCTCGAATGTCAATGTAGAGTTTTCTAACCTGCCTCCAACTCTGAGTACTCCTACTTTATCAATAAAGGCTGTAAGCCTACTCATTGAATGATTTGACGGTAGGTGATTATTGTTCTTGAGTATCTTGATCTCCTCTTGAAAATATACTGATTGAGTGTCCTTGATCCAAAATTGATTGGCTTTCTCAATTTCTTCTACTGATAATTCATCAGTCACATTGAGTTCTGTTTTTCTCACTTTACTCTTTAATGTAGAGATGTATCTTTGACATAATGCTGTTACTCTTAACAGCCTCTTGAGTGATGAGTATCTATCAATCAACTCCCATTGTTGCATTCTCGAAGATTGTGAAACATACATGCAAACTTGAGGACGAGACTCCTGCGCACAGAGTTCGTCTGGGTTCTTATGCAGTTGAGAAGGCCATGAATTTTGGGATTGTTGTAACCAAGATGGTCCAGTCCACCAAAGAGGATGATTCCTCAGCTGATCTGTAGATGCTCCTCTAGATGCACAATCTGCTGGATTGCTTTTTCCTGGAATGTATCTCCAGTGTGAGTCCTTTGTTAACTCTTGAATCTTGATAACTCGATTTCTAACGTACTCTTTCCATCTCGATGGGTGGGTTTTGATCCATGCTAATGAGACTTGAGAATCTGTCCACAGAAATGATTCTTGCACTTTTACAGTTAGAGTTGCTTGAACATGCTCCTTGAGTTTTGCTAAGAGAAGAGTTGCTGAGAGTTCTAACCTCGGGATTGTCAACTTTTTCTTCAAAGGTGCGACCTTTGTTTTTGATATCACTAAAGAGATTTTGGTACCTGAGCTTGAGCGAGTTACGAGATAAACTACTGCTGCCATGGCATATTGAGATGCATCAGAAAAGCCGTGGAGTTCAACACTTGAATCACTCATAGTATTGAACCATCTTGGGATGGATAGTCTGGCCAGACTTGTAAGATCCTTTCTGATTGCGAACCACTTAGATATGAGATGATGAGGTAAAGACTCATCCCATCCTATTCTATTGAGCCAGATCTCTTGTAAAAGTGCTTTTGCTCTAACTACTACTGGAGAGGCAAATCCGCATGGATCGAAGATTTGAGCGATTTGAGATAATATTTGTCTCTTTGAGTATATTCTATTTGAGTCTGTCATTAATGATGAGAACTTGAATGTGTCATCCTTAGGTGACCACAGAATTCCGAGAATTTTGGTCTCACAGTCGGTGAATAATTTGTCTTGATTTTTCTGCTCGCAGAGTTGAACTACTAACTGATTGGTGTTGGAATGCCATTTTGAGAGGGGAAACCTCCCAGTCTGGCAAAGATCAATTAATTGTTGAGCCTTTTCTACTAGTTCTTCCTCTGAGTCAGCTCCTCCAAATATATCATCTACATATCGATCCTGAGTTAAGCATGATATAGCTAGAGGAAACTTCGAGCCTTCATCCTCAGCAAGTTGAATTAGAGTTCTTGTAGCTAAAAATGGTGCAGCCTTGGTTCCATACGTTACTGTTGTTAAATAGTATGGAACAACCTCGTGTTTACCATCAAACCATAAGATTTGTTGAAGATTCCAATCATCTTCATGAACTTTGATCTGACGATACATCTTTTCGATGTCAGTGGAGAATAAATGCTTGTGTTGACGAATTCGCATAATAATATCAGCAATGTTGGGTAACAAATTGGGACCTGTGTGCATAATATCGTTGAGTGAGTACCCAGTATCAGTAGAGCTTGATCCATTGAAAACCACTCGAATTTTGGTTTTCTGGTCTTGTATCTTAAAAACTCCATGATGAGGTAAGAAGTATTGAGTTGTGTTTCTCTTTGCTCCTTTCTTGACCTGGATCATATGTTGTAGTTTTTCATACTCACGCATAAACTGCTCGTAGAGTAGTTTACACTCCTGGTTTTTCTCAAATTTTCTTTGCGTTCGTTTTAAACAAGCTTGAGCAGTATTCAGCGAATTTCCCAATGTATCAGGTGTCAACTTGAGAGGTAGCCGAACTACGTACCGTCCATCGGCTTCTCTTGAATGAGTGTTTTTAAAATGATCCTCACATTCTTGTTCATCAGCTGTTAATAAATTGGATGTGACTTCCTCAACTTCCTCTTGGATCCAGAACTTAGTTAGCATTTCATCAAGTTTCACTTCTGATGGGGTTGAAAGAGTGTGAAATGCTCTTCTTGATGAGTTCTCTTGAGATACAATTGGACCAAGAACGAGCCATCCAAATATTGATAACTGAGCAATCGGAGACGTTTTATCATGTCTGATAATGTTAGGCTTGATGATATTGCCGTACACGTCTGCTCCTAAAATCATATCAACTGCTCTTGCTCTTAGAAACTGAGGATCAGCTAAATTTAGTTTCTTTAGATGGGGCCAATCATATTCTTGATTGGTTCTAAATGATGGTAGAATTGACGACACCTCATTGAGAATGTGCGCTTGTACTGTTACAGTAAAGGGTCGATAACTAGATTTGAGAATGACTCTTACTGTTCCTCGAGTGCATGTTACTCTTTGACCCCCTACACCTGCAATCTCTAATCTTGAGTGCTGCCTCTTGAGCTTGAGTGATTTGACCAGGCTCTCACTTATGAATGATAATTCAGAGCCTGAGTCAACTAAATATCTTACTTGCTGAGTATGAGTCTGAGTTGTTATCTCTACTATAGCTGTTGCAAGCAGAGTTGAGATTTTACCTCTAAAGTCACCGGCTGCGTGACCACACCTTTATTGAGTAGTGCTATTTTGCTCTTTTGCTTGGATATTTTTCTGATACTGAGCAGGGGTACTCAGGTGTGCCCCATGAATCAGAGTGTGGTGATACTTACCACATTCTCTACACGTTTTGGTTGATTTGCAGCTCTTTGTTAGATGGTGACCCATGCAAGAATAACATAATTTTAATTTTCTAAGGGTCTCTATCCTTTGCTCAAGCGTGAGATCAATAAAATCTTTACATGAGGCGATGTAATGATCCCCCTTGCAATGGTCACATGGGTATGGTAACTGAGCTGTGGCTGCTATTCTCGTATTAGATTGAGTCTTCTCCTGAGTTAGTTTCTCTTGAGTAGTTTTTTCGAATGCTTCTAGAGTTTGAGCTCTTGTTTCTAGGAACGTTGAGAATTGCTCAATGGATGGGATCTCATTGAGCCCAATAGAGTTCTCCCAATGCTCTCTCGTATCCACATCCAATAACCTTTCTCCTAGATATAAAAAGTTGAACTCAGGCTCAACCTTTAGAGTGCGGATTGCTTGTATTGACTCTTTGAGTATTCGATTTAATTTTCTTAAGGACGTGCTCTGCCTCTTTTTCATCTGAGTTAGATTGTTGAATCTGTCCATATAAGAAGCCAATACCTTTCTCTTATTTTCATATCTAATTTTGAGTATTTTCCATGCCTCCTCAAATGAGGTGTCAGAGGCAGGAAGGTTCTTTACCATTTCAAGAGCTTCTCCGTGGAGAGCTCCCCTCAAGTACTGGAATTTGCCCTGCTGAGACAGGTCTTCTCTACTTGATACCAGAGTAACAAAAGTGTTTCTGAACTCCGGCCACTCCATTATATTTCCCTTGAAGATGGGCAATGGTATCTCTGGTAGCTTGAATGGAGTGCTGGTTTCTTGTTTTATGGTCTCCTTTTTTGTTTTATGAGTGAGTTTTGTCATCACTGACAAAAATAAATCAATCTCTTGAGCAGAGATTTTGTCCTTTAGATAAGGAATTTGAGCCATCTCTTGACTCAAGTGCTCAAGGAGCCACTTGTGCCCCTCAATAAATGATTGGTGTGTCTCGTTGGTGGTAGTGATAAGAATCTCAATCATTGTGTGAGAGAGATCCTCGCTTGAGCATCTATCCATTATCTTGTTGATCGTCGCCATGGACTCATATTGAGCTGATATCTTCAGCTCAATGTTTGAGACATTTTCTTTGTTCTCAAGCGGTACAGGGGCATTGAGTATGACCTCCTCTTTATATGCACCCTGTGAACTTTTCTCTACCTTGAGTGGAGGTGCCTCGACTTGTCTCAACTCAGATTGAGACTTGCTTCTCGTGTTCATTGCAATTGACGAGCTGGAGAGTGTCTCTGATGATTTACTCTTTGTAATCGACATTTTTTTTACTGTGTCTAATATCCGGCTCGAAGGACCAAATGTTGTTCGAAAGGCAAAAGTTAGCTTCTAAACTTGTGGAAAAGTTTTTACTCAAAAAAAGGGGGGATCGGCACAGTAAAATAAAAATGTCTAAAATTGGTGAGAAAAACTCAATGAGAATTTGAGAAAAGACTCTATGAAAATTGAGCAAAAAACTCGTTGAGAATTGAGCTGTACTAAAGTTGAGTATTGAGCTGAACTAAAGTCGAGTATATATTATACTCAGAGTATATCGCGCTGAATAATCTGCGTATGAGCAGACCTCTCCCCTATATATATTATATAGCCAAAATTGAGAGAGAGCTGTGTGTAACGAGGAGCTCGTATATATAACCTCACTACACCTTTTTGTATGCAGAAAGCGAGAATTGGGAGTACGCCACCTAGTGGTTGAAAATGGTACTCCGCACCGCGCGAGATTTGAATAGTGCTATTGACTACATTTTCTCTAATGAGTTATATTAACTCCTTTTCTTTCTCAAACAGTATGCAATCTTGCTCAAACGTATCCTTAATTAAAATCGTTAGTATAACTAATCTGTGTACAATGCAGTCGTAAGTAGAGGCAAAGCTCTTAAGTTTAGTCTTTAATGGATATCTATAACCTTTTTAATCAGTTTTTCTTAGACTTCTACCTGGTTTTATATCGTAACCGATAACTAATTTTTTGCCATTGCACTTGCATTTCCCAATCAATTTCACAACTTTCTCGGGAAGATAGTCTCTTTTGTCATGGGAAAAGTAATCTACCGCAATAATAATTTTCTTATACTTGCTTTTCAAAATCATGAAATAAATAATAGATTTAGATTTAGTATTTAGATCCCTACTGCAATGATTCCGTAGAGTATAAGCTGAAAGTCTCTTGAAAATAAGATAAGTTTCATCCTTGTCCATATTATCAAAAATTAACATATCACAGTTGCCAATTCTTTTCTCAGTAAAAAGGTTTCTTCAGTTCTGATAGTCTAAGAAGAGCCTTCCACCATCTGAACCACAAGGCCCATCCCGGTCACCATTCAACATTGTGGATTCAATGAAGATTATAGCCTGGCTGTTGAGATAGCCAGAATTGGGTGGTTAGTCCGACCCAAGCCCCTATACTATCTAGCGGCTTGAATATATCATCCTCAGATTTTCATAAGTATCCTCCTGACACCTCGAAGACGTCGCTCCTTCAATAGCCCCACAAAGATGAACTGAGTATCTGAGAAACCTCTAGCAGTGTTGATATGTGTGTATGTATGTGTATGTTTAAATTTGTACATATTGAGTAAATAAACTGTATGGAGTGACCAAATCTGGCACTATCGCGTTCACCAAATTGAGGGAATGCCCATAGCTTGTAGCGGAATAGACAAAGCAACTTCATATATTGCTCGCTATCAAAAAAGACGAAAGGTACATGCCATACCTCATGGTCAACAATCAAGAAAAGCAGGTGCCAAAACTTTCATTCTCCATTCATTATACTCACCTTCATTATTGGCACAGTCTTTTTTAGGAGAATCGACATAAAATCCTTTGCTCACAGAGAGCGCGAAATTAATCGGGATTTGCATTTTTGCACACATTAACTCAAAAATTGATATCGGATCAAAAGCATGTTATTCCCACAATCCAAAAAGTCATGTTTCTCCACCACAGCAAGTTGGCAAAACTTGGAAGGTCCCTTTAAGAAACTTTCCAAAGATAAACAAATTGTTTTATTAAATTATCAGAAAATAAGGATTTTTGCAGTAACATCAATTACGCCTGGAATACGGCTAAAACACTGCCCTTGATTCAAAAACAATTCTCACCAGGAATTAATGGAATTGACTAAAAAATTCTCCGACTTCTCCCTATTCAATATAAAGTTCTCTTATTAGTTATTTTTAACAATATGTAATTTTTAATATCACGAAAAAAGTTATCTATTGACTTCAAAGTAGTCTTTAATCCATTTCATTCTTAAATCTGACAAAATTAATTTTGATACTATAGCTCTAACCTCCTGCATTTGTAAATTTGTTAAAACTATGGGAAAAATTGTCTCCAATGGTTGTGGTTATGAATTTCAAACTCACGCTGTTGAACGTCGAATCTCTAATATTCGAATTGAACCCTACACGATGAGCAACCGTCTTACATTGAATTATATTTAGCAAGATAATAAGTTGCGGTATATAACCATCGCTAGCGCGCTAGATTCATTATTGATTATTGATTTTCATCATCGATCTTGTCTTTTTTTAACGCAAATTGACTATCGTCCTTATAGTCAACTTATTTGTATCAATCATTATCATTTCTTTTTTCGCGCCAAGCATAGCAATACCTTATCATCAGCCAGTTCTACGTCATATAGTCATGATAAAAACATACATTCGAACTAAAGCTTCCATTCAAATTAGATAAGGTTTCCATTACCTAATCACCGCTTTGTTTTCGGGCTTTTCGACTTCTTTAGATCGAGCTTTAACTTCCACTGCAAAAGCTATGCAAAGAAGAGTAAATCACTATTACACAAACATGTTGATTAAAACAAACAATATTATACTAAATTTCGAAAATGGTTTTCGCAAAGGTAGATGATATGCTAATAATTTAACGATTCTTACAATCAAAATTGGTGAGCCTTTATTTGAAAAAAAGTATTTTTGCATGTCTTTTAAGACATTAATGGAGCATTCAATAATGTTAATATTAATATTCTTCTCAATCATGCTTCTATGATTAGCTTTTCGCCTTCATTAATTAATTACATTGAATTCATTACAAAAGAAAGATAAATTTTTTCAACTCTTAATGACTCACCTAAACTTGTTTAACAATTTATTCCGCAAGGTGGAATTTTAAACCCCTTTTATACATCATTTATATTGCTAATATTATTGTAAATATTAAAAAAAGTGATTTTATTTCTCAATTTTTTTATAACATAGCATATTAAATATTTCTCAACTCTTATGGGTAAAAAAATCTTTTGAAATTTTATTACTAATACAAAAATAATTTTTTTGAAATTAATATAGAACTTTCCTAGTAAAAATACTTTAATTCATTTCAATAACAAACAAATTTTACCTGATAACACAGAACTTGCTGAAGTTAAAAAAAAAATGCTTCAAAGTCTTTAAAATTATTCGTAATTTTTATGGAACATGGTGGGGCTCACACCCTCATACCTTGTTAATTTTCTATAAAAGTTTTGTTAGATCTATAATTGACTATGGCTTCTTTATTTATATGAATAAAAATTTTACTACTGAATCTATTAAAAAATACAGTATTATGCAATATTTTTGGTTTTCGAAATAGACACCCACGAATATTCTTCTCGCCAAATCCAAATTATTTCTTATTAATCTGAGATCTAGGTACTCGTGCAAAAGATTTATCTTAAAATATCTCTCAAATAAAAGTTTAATGATTAATCATTCTACTTCAAGTTTTTTAAATATTAAAAAACATTTCTAAAAACAAAACTTACTGCATCAATATATTTTTAGCCTATTTATTTCTCACAAATATCCTATACACTCAGAAAATAATTACAATAGCTACACTATAATTTTTGTGCGTTAATTACATCGATTTTCTTCAATATTGAATTCGGTAAAAAATTAAAAGAACGTTCGTATACTGATCAAGACATGTATATGTCAAAAAACAATGCTCTTGCTGTCTATAGTGATAGGAGTTATATTTCAAATACTCCTGCATTCGGAATAGCGTTGTATTGTTCTGTTCTAGACGTCAAATATTTAAAAGCTATCAATAATCATTTCTCCATTTTTATTACTGAATGGCTTGCGTTGTATTTAGCTCTTAATTTTGCACTTCAAAATTGATATAAAAATATTTGTATTTTTTCTGACTCGTAAAGTACCTTAGATGCATTATTCTCTACCAAAATAATCATTTATATCAATCCTCATATCTATGAAATAAAAAAAAAAATCTGACTTCTTATTTGAAACTTCATTCAACACAATTATCAAATTTAATAATTTTTTTTTGAATCCCTTTTTATGTGGGCATTAAGGATAACGATATTTTTTATGAACTCCTCAAACTTAAAACTATCTTTGTTCTATTAGACATAAAAAAATATCCTTTAGATCCAAATGAGGGGCACCGCGGTTAATTCACCCACCATAACAACACCTACGATGAGATTTTTGAGTGCTCTAAAAAAGTATAGTCCGCTTTAATTCGCAAAGGAGAACTATTCCTTGGCTGGCAGGCATACAAAGTTCAAGATTTTTTCCAGGTCGCGAGATGCTACAAGTAGTAAGGCTATAGTCATGTCGCAAACATTGTGAGCGTAAAATGCGTCACGCTCACTATGCGGAGATAGGCTATAGGTAAAATAGAATACTCGAGTAAAAATTTGAAGCCAGTTTGTAATTAATTTCAAACTGGCTTCATTTTTTCAAACGCGAACATAACCACAGTGTTGTAGATAGGAGTGTTCGTAGTACAAAGTTTCCTTGGAAAGAATAATCAACAATATTGATTATGATTAATAGGGTAGTATATATTAAAGCCAGTGAAAAAGCTTGCTTCATAATGGTTCAGCTCAACTGCAGAATATCTTATTGGAACTCAAATAGAAGGCTTCCGAGAAAGAAAGGGTCATGCTATAATAAAATTCTTTCGGTGTACATTGTATCAGGATACTTTCAAAAGAGTCACGATGTTGAGAGCTATTTGAACGACTTCGATGTGATACTTAAGGAACAAAAAAACACTGGTAATCGGCCTGAACACCAATGCGAGATCTCCCTTGTAGGGTAACCCGCGCACATACTGCAGGGGTGAAATCTTCGAAAATTTCGAGGTTCACTGGGATTTAGTTATAGCAAACGACACAGAAGGCATAGACACCATGTCGAGTAAAATTGAGGAAGGCTATGGACATAACTAACATAACGGGGTTTCGATAGTATATTAGGGCGGGTCGAGAAGGATTGGAAGTCCAGTGACCTTAGAGCAATAACGATGACCATCTAGGACTACGGTGGTGTTCTTGAACGTTCAAGCAAACTGGGCAACATTAGAAAGAAAGGCTATTAAACTGATAATGTTAATTGGGCTAAATTCGCCGCTTTACTATCCGAAAGATGGAGATTTGTCCGGAAGGGGTTTCTGATCTAAGTGCGGGACACGATCGCTCGTGTTCAAACCTTAAATAATCTCCTCAGGCGGGCTTGTAATAAATCCATTCCTGATAGGCGAAAGATAGTCAAACTACTTCCATGGTGGAACAATGATTTTACGGCATCCAAGAAGCTTGCCAACAGAGTCAGGTGGCCGTTCCAGCGCAAGAAGGACCCTATTGAACGCGTGGCTCTAAAATGTGATTACCTTAAGCTTAAGGCTGTGTATATAAAATTCGTAAAAGAGACGAAGACCCGTAAGTGGAATGAATTTGTTTCTGTCAGAGGTAATGAAAATCCATAATATCACTCACCGGAAAAATAAGAACCAACGAAGTGGCGTGCAGTGTCTAGGTCAGCAATGCTTTCACCTTTAATTGAAAAAGCACAGCTAAGGCAGTTTTGGACAAGCTGTTCCAGCTTGACTTCATAACAAACGAATCGGAGGAGCAGACTCGAACGCCGAATAGTCCAATACTATCTCTAGAAAGAATGACTGAGAACTGCATGGTGGAAGAGCTTGAGAATGTACTTGCCAAAATGAAACTACGAAAGGCTCCTAGCCCGGACAATTTTGACCTGCCCATCATCGAACAATATTTTCTCAACACCTTTAATGCGGTTTTAAAGCTTAAAGTCTTTGCAAATTTACGGAAAGTGGGGCAGGTCATAACGGTCAGGAAAAGACAGGATTCCGATCCCTTGGATCCTGCTTCATAGGGACCAATTTGCCTCCTCTCGATACTAGAAAAACTTCTTGAAGCTGTTAATCTTATGAATCTAAACAACGTGATCAATCTACAATTATCTCTGAAGGAATTTAGTTTCAAAACTGGTCATTCCACAGAGGATGTCATCACAATGCTGAAAACTGTTGAGAAATCAATACAAAACTATGTTCTGGCGGTCTTCTTTGACATTGAGGGGGCCTTCAACATCGTCTGGTGGCCCTGCGTCCTTAAAGAACTCAGAATTAAGAAATATCTTAGAAGTATTTACCTTCTGACGGTAGACTACTTAAAAAAATAAATATTAAAAATACTTAAAAAAATAATTAAAATAATAAAAAAATAAATTATAAAGGTTGTCCACAGGGATAATTCATCAGACTCTTGATATGGAACCTTACCTTCGACCCACTCCTCTTGAAGCTTGAAGCCTCGGATCAGGGGGCGATTGCATATGCGGACGACTTAATGCTCTTGACAGAAGGCCAATACAGACAAAAGGTAGAGATTAAAGGACAAAACTCTATAGATATGATCACTACCTGGTGCTCTTCTAACAAGCTGATGTGATAATTCAGAAATGGATAATTTCGACTCTGTGGGTCACTTAACTTCTATCTGGACACAGTGACTTCCAGACTTACTTGAGAAGATTTAACCTAGCTGAGAACGATCAGTACTCTTGCAGAGGAACTGATCCGGAGCATGTCATGTGGAACTGTTCTGTACAATAGCATAAGATGGAATTATTATTGCGGAAACGTCCACCACGTGACTGAGTTTACTTACGAGCTACTCGTGGCAAAGGGTATAACGGAGGTAATTGAAGAGAATTAGTTTGACTGAACCCCTATATGGAGCAACTTGAACATATACCAATGTATATGTTAAGTTTAAATAATAACAACAATAACAATTAATAACAATTTTGAGTGATTTTTTGGGAGGGGGGTTGCGATTTGTTGCTCGATTTTTTTTTTATTGCTCATAGTTTAGAAATGTGTGCAAATCTATCATACACATTGATCCGCCTCCTTCAGTAGTATAGAGCGGAATACCTAGTATCAAAATACTAAGATCAAAACTTTCAAATACGTTTATTTTGAAGATGACCTAGTAGATTAATTTATTCATGACTAAAAACGACGTAAAAATGACGCGGTTGTTGTCTATCCTCTTAGGATTAAATTACCCATTATGCTGAAATTCAAGGAGTTATAAGTCCCGTCCACTAAGGAATGTTGATAAGGATGTTATGTTCTCTGACATCATTCTGCCATTTCTTTATTTATTATAAAGGTAAATTTTCCGATATGAAGGGGAAAGATAGAAAGACAGACAAAGCACGGGCAAGAATAGAGTAAAAAAAATATTATTCAATAAATTAATCCCTTACCAGTAGCTATAAGTTTTTATTCTTACAAAGTATTGTTATTTTTTGCGTTTTTTGTAACCTTCTTTTTCTGTCCGCGCTTTAATAGGAACATTAGTTAATAAGCAGCAAATTCTGTATTATTAATAATTTTTCAAAGCTTTTTATTAATCAATTTTTCTAAATACATGTCACTTTTAGCATTCTTTAAATATCGTTTTCATAATTTATATTCATTCTATTACTCTCTAAAGAATCTTGATTCAGTATTAAGTGATCCTTGTCGAGGGTTCTTCTCCGATATATGTATTTCCATATTTACAGTAATAATTATTTTAATTTAATGATGTTCTTTATTAAAGAGGAATTTATGCAAATATATTCACTTTAACTTCTTGAAAAAAAATTTCTAATAAATTTTATTACATCATAAATTTCTAAAAATGAAAATTTTTTTTGAATATTTTACATTGCATAATAAACTAATTATTTTCAAAGTACATGTATATCTAGAATATTAGCATAAATATATATATATATAATAGAAATAAATAAAAGATTTTTTTTTATTTCGCAATACATTTTCGGTTCAGGAATCGATTTATTTAAATAGGTTAATATATTTTATATTATATATTTTGATCACTGCTATAATCACAGTTTTCTTTACATACATTTACATATCTATTTATCATCATAATATTTTATTTCCCTTTTTAACTTTTACTTCTCCTTTCACCTTGACTTTATTTTTTGTTTCTCTATTTACTTTTGCATTTTTCAACATTATATTTTCTTTACATTCTTTGATTCTTGCTCCCATCTGTGAACTATTTTCATCCTTACTGACTTCCACAATACAGATTCATATTTCTGATTTTCATTTATTCTCCTCTTTTTTATGTTATATTAGTTTATTCTCTTTTTTCATACGATTGTCTATTTATTCAATTATTTATATTTTTATTTGTTCGAAAACCATCACTTAGACTTCATGTATGCCACTAGTATCATCTCAAAACTTCAAGTCTCTTAGTTTTTACTTTCTCTTACTTCTTTCTTCCAGATCTTAAATGTCAACCCTTAGATAGGGTATGTTTGAAGTACTATTCACCGTCGCGCATTCTGATTCTCATTCATTCAGAATTATTTTCAGCTATACTTTCATACGTTATTCTTACTATAATATTGATGTTTATTTTCTACTTACTCTTATTCAAACATCTTTTAAATAAAAATGGATAAACTAGTTTAAAAATGTACATAGAATTCATATAAAACTTATATGTGAATATGTGCAATGCCAAATGTACTTGAAAAGACAATTCCTAATTTTTTTACTTTATTAAATCATAAAAATGATATTTGAGTACATTAATTATATTTATATAAAATATTTTAAGTTTTTATCGCTTAGAATTTATAATTTATAATTTTTTTTTTTTAAATTTTAAGAACAATCTCATAATATTATAAAGAAAACATGAATCATTAACATTAAATGAGTGCGTTGTAAATAATAATACATATACATGGTTCATCCACGAAGTATTGAGTTTTTTTTTCATTTTACGACTATTGGTCGTAGAAATTTGGGAAGGGTCTTAAAATATTCACAAGCTCTTTCCTCATTTGTTCCTTTTTTTTTGTTTTTTCGATAATTAGATGTGGCAGGATTTTACTTCGCGTGAAGGGTATTTTTCAGTTTTTTGGCACGGTGCGATGGAGCGACTACTTGAACAATGTTACGCGATAAAGTTTTGTTTGCAATTTAAAAAAGCAGTGTGGAAACGTATAAAATATTGCAAGAAGCGCATGGACAAAATTGTATGTCAAAATCGAAAAATGAAAAATGACACAGAGCTTTTAAAGAGGGCCGAGAAAGAATCATCGACGAGCCTCGATTTTAGCGCCCAAAAACCTTTCGAATAGTTAGGAATAGCCGGCGCGTGTTAGAAATTTAAAATTTGGACTATTGATTAACAGGTAAAGCAATTCAGGAAAAACTGAATTTAACGCGATCTTCAGTGTACAATATAGTGCAAAGAATTTATAAATGTGAAAATTTCTGAAAAACAACAAACCTAAAGAGTTTGAAGATGCATTTGAAATTTGGAAAACAAGCCTTCAAAAATGCGTTGATACAGGAGGAAATTATTTTCAAGAATTTAAAATATATATATATATATATATTTTATTTTAATGATTGCTCAATTTGAAGAGAAAGAAAATAATCTTATCATAATGTTATTTTAGATTGTAAATAATGAAATGATAAAGTGTTTACCAATTTCTTTTTCCAATATATTTAAAAGTGTACTGTGTGTCAAACAAAAGAAAGACGCCGAATTGAATGTTACGCTTGAGAAAAACGAGTTATTTACATGGAATTTTTACAATCACGTGACGAGATGATTATATTTTAATTAGAATTAAAAATTCCGACACGTAACATAAACACATGTTAAACGACATTGGCAATAACTATGTCGCAGAAAAATTTTATTTGACGTGGCACTTGTATTTAATTTTTATAAATGGGTAGTTAAAATTAAGTTATAAATTCGAAAACAAGTTAAAACACGAAATGATATTTATTAAAATCTATTATTAATTAAACTGAATTATACGTTTATATACACGGATAATATTAAAAATTAATATCGAAAAATTCTAATAACTACTGTAATAATTTTAGTTTTTATCAATAAAAAATCATTGTCATAAATGTCTACATATCTTATATTCAATTTACAAGTATTCAAAATACGTCACTTTTTGTTTTTTCGTTGTGCTTTACAACATAAAAACAACCACAAATTCCAGCTACTTGTTCAAATTTTACAAAAAAAAAAAAAAAAAACAATTTTTAGGCTACCGAATTAGTGGTTTAATCATGATATTTGTGATTTATATATATATCTTCATGCTAACAGCTTATTCGGAACAAGCGACCATAACGAATCGCAGATTTTCATAGATGTTCAATTGCTGATTTTGCACGTGAAATTGCGACAGCCACGTTTATTACGTTCACCTGTACTCCTCCACAATGATGTATCGATTTCACCGCGGCCTTCCTGAAAGCTCTGAAATCGTTGATTCCACTCCAGCTCTGGAGTGACTATCAGATCGACCTCCCCCCTCCCCGTAAGTCCTAAGGTTTTGTTGTCCCGAGGCAAGGCCACGAGCTCGAAGCGTCCTTGACCGTTTCGCATTGCACAAATGCATCTCGTCTTTCTTCGGCGAATCTTTGTTATCACCTCTCCCCTCGCCGAGATGATAGATTTGGAAGATAATGGATTTGCATGTGAATAATTTTATGTTTGATTGATGCATTTCATCATTCACCGATATACCTGGAAGCATCTGTAAAAATGGCTTGCTATCAAAACGTTTAACCAAAAAATTAGTTTTTGCATTATAAAAGTATTGTTTGTACTTAAATGTGAATTATCTGATCCAATGAGGTGCAAGGTGAATTAAACAAGTCTATTCAATGTATTTGTCAATAGACTTGTTTTATTCACCTTGCACCTCACTGGATCACATAATTCACATTTAATAAACATGGAAGGTGCATCATATCAAACTTCATATTGTTTGTACTGTTTTTATATGTATTATAAATAAATAAAAATTCTATATAGATTTAAATATAAAATCTTCAGTATGAATTATTATTTGAAACATTATATTTGAATATAAAATTATTATTTTTTTTTGTTAAAATAAATAGCAAATAAATATCATTAAAAGCGAATAATTATAATAGGAAAACTACAAAAATAAAACAGTCATTAAACTCGTTTAAAACAAGTATAAGAAATCTCCAAAAATACTGTACTATTTTTTCGCATATATACATGGTTCATTCACGAAGTATCAAGTTTTTTTTCATTTTGCGACTATTGGTCATAGAAATTTGGGACGGGTCTTAAAATATTCACAAGCTCTTTCCTCATTTGTTCCTTTTTTTTGTTTTTTCGATAATTAGATGCGGCAGGATTTTACTTTGCGTGAAGGGTATTTTTCAGTTTTTAACACGACGCGATGAAGCGACTACTCGAACAGCGTTATGCGATAAAGTTTTGTTTGCAATTTAAATAAACACTGTGGAAAGAATTAAAATATCAAAAGAGGCTTATAAAGATAATTGCATGTCAAAATCGCAAAGTGAAAAATGGCAAAATTTTTGAAAAATATCAAAGCTGAAGAGTTTGAAGATGCATTTGAAAGTTGAAAAGCACGCCTTCAAAAATGTGTTGATACAGAAGGAAATTATTTTGATGAATTTTAAATTTTTATTTCACACTGTTTATAAATCCACCAATAAATCATCTTTCAAAAAAGAAAGGTAAGAATTTTTTTTTAATCTTTAAACAAAACATTCTCACGTACTGGTTTTTCGCGCCGTGTCAAAATTTTGAAAAACACCCTTCGCGCGAAGTAAATTCCTGCCGCATCTAATTGTCGAAAAAATAAAAAGAAAAAGGGACAAATGCAGAAAGAGTTTGTCGACATTTTAAGACACCTCCCAAATTTCTTCGACCAATACTCGCAAAATGAAAAAAAAACTCGATGCTTCGTGGATGCACCATGTATGTGTGAAGACGAAGAGTAAAAGTGACAGCTGCTTCCTAGCTATAATTTTCACATCATATCGCTGTAAAATATATTTTTAATTTTATATATCAAGCAATAATGCATTTTTTACGTCATTAGCTAAAAGCAATTGATCATATACATGAAAAATTATGAAATGTCAGTGGATTCTTTTGTTTCTAAATGGCATAAAATATAATCAGGATTTTTAAAAAATAATTTTAACGAAAAAATGAATTTTTTATTATTGTAAAATGTAATTTTAACACTATAGTGTTAGGAAATGAATTGTAGTTAATAAAATTATACAGAAAAGTTAAATTTCGTTTAAATATTTTGAATTACATAAAATATGAGGATTAATATGAATGAAAATGGGTGAACGCGCGCAACTTGATGAAGAGTGGGGAGAAGAATAAGTAAGGGTTTAGTTAAGTATTAATTTTAGGCCTATATATTCATCAACTTGTGTATGAAAATTGATTAAGATGATCCTACAGAAAAGAGTACAGTATTGAGATGAAAAAAATAATTTTCTACTTAATAGTTAATCTGAATTTCGAACAGGTCAATTTGCTAATGGTAATCTAATTAATCTTTATATATATATAGACAGAGAGAGAGAGAGAGAGCTTTGAAACATAAACGAAATATAATGGCAGCAATCCTGGATGACAGTTCAGTCTTCGAAAATGTTGACTTGAATCTATTCTGGAATGTCTAGCTGACATTCAATGTCTCTTAAAATTAGTTAAATTTTTACAATTTTTAACATCAATCATTACTGATTTTACAAATAATGCTTACAAAAAGTGTATAAAGGCATTGCAGCGCGAATATTTTAAGCATTTTTTCAGAGTGTATTTATGCATTGTAACGGGCTTTACCGTTACAATAAATTAATTTTTAATTTATACTTTTTACTTAAAAGCGTTCACTCACCTTATCACAGGTACCCTTACCTGTGACGGCCGCTCAGGTACGCACACGTTCGGTAACGTTGCCCGCGGAGGCTGTGGAATTCGGGCGATCGGAACTTTCTCTCGTCTTATCACTGAAAACGAGCGCGAAAAGATATTGTGCGAAGGGATCGGGATACGAAACGAAAGGGTATGCAAGTAACTCTCAAAAGTATTTGATTAACATTTACATTTATTCTTCTGACAATTTTCCATACAATTCACGCACGCGTTGGGGGCCCGCAAACAAATTACAAAAACTTACAAACTACTTACAATGAACGCTATTTTTTTAAATTACGCTAATCCCTTCTCTGCTTGCCCTTGATTGCTCGACGATGAGGTGAATCGTGGGACGTAGGTGATCGGCAGCCCTTTTCCTTTACTGCTCACTAACCCTGCTCAATGCACACCTGCTCCTCTGATTACTCCACCAAATCACTCAACACACAAGAACAAGCAGTCTTGTGAAGCTAGCTCTGAAGCTGACCGAAACTTCGCGTCTTCCTGGCGTTTTTTGCAAAAAGGCGAAAAATAAAGATCAGTGAAGCTCGAGCGAGTTCGGAAATCAATCTGAGGAGATCCCGGGTCACTATCCATGAGTTCCCTCTCTTTCGACCGCTAGCCGAAACTTCCCGATTCGGGTCCTTACACTCCCGAACAGGGCATTAACGCGATACGCGTTATAGCATTAATTATTAATAATAATATTTTTAAATACTTAATAATTTTACAATTAGCAGATGATATCACGATATATTACTCTCGATAAAACATCCCTTAATGAAACAATATAATTGCAAGCTCAATCGATACAATTTATATTATTATTATTATTTAATAAGCTCTGCCTTCCGAGTTGGAGATGAATTCGGGTGTCTTAACCTTTTATCTACTTTCTTACCCCTTTGACTCTTACTACCTCTCTCACTCTTATTTGCTTTTCATAACCCTTTCACTACCACCTCACTACACCTCACTTTCTTCTCTCTTCTTCTATATTCCGATTCTTTCTCTATTTCTTTCCTTCGTTTAGCTTTACCCTTTTCTTATTTTACCAGCTATGCTTCTCACTGTCCTTAAAAGGTAATAATTCTTAGTTTCACTTTTTACTCCTTCCTATAAGTTTATTAACTTTCCCATGTTTCTTTTCATTAAGTCTCTCATTTCCATCATTATTCCCTCACATTTTTTAAAGAGATGTGCTCAGGAAACTTTCTTGTTTCCGCAAATTTTACACTTCTTTTCTTCTTTCTTTATCCAATATTTCTATTCAAACGTTATATTGCCGCGTTTTATGCTCGCTTTTTTCTTTTATTTTTATATTGCCGTTTCCTCCTTTAAGAAACTTCCTCATCCCATCTTGTATCAAATTTCTTATTATATTTTGCATTATGCTTCACTTCTTGCATATCTTTGGCTATTCTCTATTTCTCTTTCTATTGCTCTTTCCTCTTCAGTTCCGTCATTATATCTCTACCTCTCACTATCCTCCTTGTAGCCTGTTCCTCACTCCATCCTTGTCTGATAAGATATTGTTCGTGCTTTTCTCTTTTCTCTCCTTCCTCTCTCTTATCGTTTCTCATTTGCTTCTAACATTTTCTCGCTGTTTTTCCTTTTTCCATATTATTTAGTTTTTCTTCAAACTTTTCCTCTCTTGTTTTCATATTGTGTACATCTATCGACTATCTATTTATTATAAACTATGTATCTAGATGTGCAGAAATCTAGCCGTACCACCCATTTATAATAGTCTGTTTTTATCTTTTCCAGGACCTTGCATCCTTTTCATCCTCATATTTCCACTCCAAACACTCCTTACCAAGTATTCAAATAGTATCTTTCTCCTCTTAAAGTCATTTTTACATTTCGTCTCTACGATTTCTCATGCTTTCTTTTTCGCTATTATTCTTTTCATTCTTTTTTCTAGTATATGTTTCTTCTGTCCTCATTTTTAATTGATGACGTATCCTAAATATCTAAATGACTCAATAACCTAAAGTGTTTTTTTGCCCCATATCCATTTGTTTCTTTTTCCTTCCTTTCCTTTTTTTATTATAATCACTTTTGTTTTATTCGTGTTTAATATGAGTCTACTGGCTCTTACAAACTTCATCAATATAATTATCATGTCTTGTACGGCTTTTTCCCCTTTATTTATTATTATTATACCACCTGCATATGCCAAAGTCCAGATCCTTTTCCCATCTATCTTTGTGTCTCCAATTTTCAGCTCCTTCTCAAGTCCCGCCATGCAGATGTTTAAAATAATTGGTTTTAATCTACACCCGTGTCACAATCCTTTATGTATTCACCATTATTCTGCATCCATTTGTTTTGTCCTTATTTTTAGCTTTATTTCTTTGTAAGTATTTTGTATCCTCCCCCTTAGATGCTGATATATCCCTACATTCTCCATCATACCCCACAATATTCATCTGTCCACCATGTCAAAGACCACTTTTAAATCTATAAAGAGCGTGTATATGGTTGTTTTATTCCATAGAGCGTTTCTATAAGGTGGTTTAGGGTTTATATATTTTCCATCACCGATCTACCTTCTCTGAATCTCCCTTGTTTTTTTGGGACTATAATCTTTCCTTCTATCTCTTTATTTAACCTTTCCTATAATATTTCTGTATATATCTTATATTCCGTCGACAGAAACAAAATTCCTCTGTAATTATTAGGATCTTTTGGATTTCCTTTCTTATATATCATTTTTATTATCGCTGTTCTCTAGTCGTTCAGCATTTTCTTTCCTTTCCATGTTTTTCTCATGATACGCTTCAATTCTTCCTTTACCCCTGCACTTCCATATAGCCAAATTTCATTTAAAATTGCATCTACCTCTGCCGCTTTGCCTTTTTTAGTTTTTTCCATGCCGTTGTTATTTCTTCGTCACTCAGTTTCTCTATCCCCTTCTGAATTCTCTAGCTCTTTGACGTTTTTTTTTCTTTTTCGTCCTTCCTCCATAAAAGACCTTTGAAGTGTTTCTTCCACCTTTCTCTTTTTATATCATTTTTCTTAATAGTTTTATATTTATTGCCTTTATTTAGATAGTTTCTTTCTCCTTCATTTTCTATAGATCTGTTTCTTTCTTTCTCTCTTTTTCTTTCCTTTTCCTTTCACATAGTAATTGCCACTCCTTTCTTGTTTTCTAGTATTCTATGGTTCTCTTCTCTTTTATCCAATCCTTTAATCTATACTTTATTTCTCTTTTCTTTACTACAAACTCTGTCCCACCAATATTTCTGCTGTCTTTCTCTTCTCTTATTATTATTTTCTTCTGTTACAGACGGAATTGAAAGTTTGATTCCCAGGCAGGAGTATGTGTAAGATGCGGGGACGCCCGCAATGCACAATTAAAATGAGTCATTAAAATGTGCAATATTGGCTGTGCAGTTGACTAAATGGAGCTGAAAGCTCATTAGGATACAAGCGTAGCTTCGCCGTCTGTGTGAACGGGGAAGGGTATTGGTATGCGTGAATAATATGTATGCTTGAGTAGGAAGACGCACTCGTGGATGTCTCCATTTTCTTTCTTTCTCTCTCACGAGCATGTCTGGCCCGAGCTCTACAACCTCTCTATCTCTCTCTCTCTCTCTCTCTCTCTCTCTCTCTCTTTCTCTCTCTCTCTCTCTCTCTTCTTCTCTCCTCTCTCTTTTCTCTCTCCTCTTCTCTCTCTTTCTCTCTCTCTCTCTCTCTCTCTCTCTCATTCGCGTTGTATGACAAGTTATTTTTTCTTGCCTTTTCTGAAATTTTCTGGAGACGAAGACGTACCGTCGTTTTATATTATAATATTATATAAATTCACGAGGGTGATGCGCAAATATTGTTTTGGCTTTTTCTTCCACCGGCAGACCGGAAGATTTTTATGTCAGGAGTAATGCGTGAACTGTGTATACGCGGACGTGGGAGCCAGAAAATGTGTGCGATCAGAAAGTTCGAGATGCTGTAACGATTGAAACAATGAGACCAACCGTCCCTTGATTCGGGGAAAAAACAAATGAAAATCGAGTCACGAGGGGCGGAGTCAAGTTTAGGCACCTAATTAAGCGCGAGTAATTATTGTAAAGTTAGACGCTCTGACACCTACCGTGTGTTTAGTACTGTGCGATTGTAAAATGGTGTTCTGTAGTGAATAAAATGTTCGATATTTGCGGCTTGCCTACAAAAGGAGTTTTTTATTTCCATCATTCTTCAATCTCCATCATCAATCCAATATAAAATTAACACCTTCCTTGGTGTTATTTGTTTTACCCTCTTCTTTCATTTCTCCCATTGTTGTTCTACTTGTTCTTGATCTTTTTGTTTTTCTTCTTTCTTTTCTTTCCCTTCCAACTTTGTTTTAAATTCTCCTATCTTTTCCTCTGACCAGTATTCTCTGATTATTATTTTCTTTCCTTCCTTTATCCTTTGTTCAGCTTTCCTTAAGTTTTTTTCTTTCAGCATGATGTAGATCGATAAGAGATCCGACTCTACCCTATTCTGTACCTCAAACCTTTTAACTTTTCTTCTCTTGCTTTCGACAGATCAATTAACGTTGTATACGATTGATAATACAATACAATTGCTTTATACTTAGTCCTTCTCTTAAAGTGCCAATTTTAAAATCAGAAATAGTATAGTCGCTACACTTATACAACATAGAAACACAACATCAACCAATATGTTACTTGCGGAATTAAAAATACTGATTGTATAAGAGAAAGTTAAACATCTTGATTCAATATATATTCTTAAAGTGTTTAGTCACCAAGATTTCTTGGTACATAAAAATTTAAATATCTATAAAAAATCTAAAAGTAAAGGAGTTGACAAACTCTGCTTAAATGAGATCTATAAATACTTTAATATTATACAATCGGTATCAAATATAATACATATAAGCACGAAATATTCTTTCATCAAATTAAACCCAACATAACTTTTAGTTAAATACAATTAAAAATAGACAATCGAAATTTACTGACACCTGAAATACTAAAAAAAGAAAAATCTCTTACTATTTTTTAAGACAGGACCAAAAATAAATATGTAGGCAGTTCATGCCTTGAATTATAAAAATCAGTATATATAATATATTATAGATAATTAGTACATACAAATAAACTTGAAAGATACACAATTGAAAGCATTAGCATACTGTACGCTATAAAAAAGTATAAATCAAACAATAATAACATAATAATTACTAATAGTTTAACCGCAGTAATGTCGTTAGAAATGAAAAATATTTATATTCGTACAAATGTAACTACATATATTATGATAACTTTAATCGTTATGAAACCGAGAAAGAGAAAGATAGAGAGAGAGAGAGAGAGAAGGGCACTGCAATCGCGAAAGGAAAGAGTAATTGCGACAGTACACGAGAAAAAAAGCTCAAAATACAACCCAATTCGTTTTTAAAGCGACCCAAGCATAAGATCTGCGATACGGTTCAAGAAAAGCAGATTACGTAAGAAAAAAGCTTGTAATATTTCTGCAATTTCTCTCTGTCTCTCTCATTCGTCAAACTACTTTGTGGTTTTAAAATTAAATGTTGTGGATTAATCTGTTTTACATTCTCTATTAATTTTTAATAATAAAAAACTTTTTCCAAAATAATCAAGCGTATGAAGGTGCGTGTAGGCAAATCGTTCCGAGATGAATCGATCCTTATTCTTGTAAGTACATTTATAACTTAATAATATTATTATTGAATTTTATTGAACTGTATATGCTGTTCTTGCAATGTTTTCCTTTGTGATTTTTGACCCTTTCTACTGGTAATTGAAAATTACAGACGGGACATTATTCAATTTCAAGGTATTTAGCTGACTTTTTGATATATTTAAACATCATACATTACAAAGAAAAAATAATTTATTGAAATAATATTAATTAAACAATGCAATATGTATATATATTGTAAAAGAAAGAAAATGGTAGAATTTGAAAAAAAAATCTAAAGGAAAAATACAAATTTACTGGATTCTTGATCACATACTATGACTAAAAGGAAACGAAATAGTAGATAAATTATCTAAAAAGGCTACAAAAACATGAACGAGATTATTGTTGCAAAATTTCATTCACTGATCTAAAAATCATATTCAAAATAAAAACCTAGGTCGAAAAATGAACGATTCGAGAAAGACTTTAAATAACGATCAGATTATGAGAAGAAAAATAAAACTAATAGATATAATAAACGAAATGATTCAAAAAATAAATTTTTTCATTTTAATAAAAAAAGACATATTCATTGGAATTATTTCTTGCGTATGCCATTAAAGCAAAATGAATTAAGGTGAGATGTTCAGTATCAAAAATTAAAATGGAAAAAGTAGTTAATAAGGAATGAGAAAACTATTAGGTCATGTTAGTGTAGATTATTTTAAAAGAAAATGGGTGGAGAAAGTATCAAAAGAACAGCAACAAAATTTATGACTAAATCCAGAAAAAAACGAGCTGCTATAATTGCTTCAATCAATGATTCTAACAGACCTATTAAAAATATATTGTGAATTATGAATGTTTTTTAATATGGAAAGACGGGGATCAATTATGAGAGGAGAATTAGCTAAAAATTTTAATTTAAAAATTGAAGAAAGTACCCAAAGATTAATATTTTGATTAATTATTCACAAGTTTTTCTTTTAAAAAATGTGAGAGCTAAAATTATTATTTATGACAAGGATATTGAATTAAAATTTCAGATTGTAAAAGATATAGATTCACAACAAGAATATTAATAAGACGTGATGTACTAAATCAAGATTTTTAAATTATTTACGTAAACAAACTTCTACTTAAGTTGAATTAAATAATATTTGAATTAAAAAAAATATAATATTTTCAAGTGACTATATTCTAAGTTAGCATTTTTAGTTAATAAAGCAAATGAGAAAAAATATCTGGTAAAAAGTTTTAGAACATTTAATAATTCAATAAACAAATTAGTCTATTAATTGACGTTTTATAATGATTATATTCATATTAAATACTAATGGAGGAAAAGTCCATAGAGAAAATTGCATTCCTAACAGTCAGTGGACATTGGAAATTTATTAGAATGGATATTAGCTTAAAGAATGCACTATTTTTCAAAGAAATATGAATCCTGTATTAAAAACATTACAATGATTTATTTGATTTGGTTTATATTGATGATGTGTTATTAGCAATAAATGATTTTTATGAAGGTTAAAAATATACAAGAAGAACTAAAAACAATTGAAGAAAATCAATTTATTTTAAATTTAAAAAAATATAAATTTTTTGTTAAAAAAATAGAATATCTTGGACGAGAAAAATCGATAATGGAGTTAGAGTGGATACTGCAAAAATTGAATCGTAACAACATAATCTGAACAAGCTAATTTAAGCAAATCAGTAAATAATTTTGGTTGACGAGTTATTTTAGAATATATATTAAAAATTTTGTCGATAAAGTAACTCCGTTAACAAATTTTTGAAAAAAAGATGCAGCCTGGTAATAGGGAACCAATCGATCTAATGTAATTAAAAACATAAAAGAATTGTTAATGATGCGACAATTACTATTGTTACGTATTTAATTTATCGATATTTATGCAACGACCTTATATTTTCGAGGCTACTTTACGTCGGCGTAATAAAGTAACCCAAGTACACCAAAACGTTCCCAATAGCCGTGAACATTTAAAACAATAATGTAAACGCGATTTACTTCATCGTATGCTCACTAATCTCACGATTTGCAGAGTTAAAAAATTTCGTTGAAATCAACGATCGTAATTTGAACAAAGCTATCACGTGCGTATACAACTGGTGTGTCTCTTGTCGCTAAGAGAAAAGATAAGCGCCAGCGCCGCCTATAAATGTTTAGAATAAATTAAATGCGCGAATAATTCGGATATATAAGGAGGAATAATTCGCCGAGACGACGATTTTTGATCGAATTGCGAACTGTATTGAACACTAATGATTACACGAAGGTTCCAAATTTAGAAGCATATCTCGGCAAAATATTCTAACATTTTGCACAGTAAAACTAGCAGAGTTGACGTGATTATATGGATTCCTAATTGTATCAACTGTACATATAAATACAGTTACAGGTCAATTTAATCACTTCAGTCTGAACACGGAGAACTATTGACTTGGGTCAGTGATCTCTTCGATCATAACAAGGACAAATTTTTGACACGATGAACAAACTATTCTTCCGTCATAACACGAAGAATTGTTTGTTATAACTTTATTATTACCAATTAATTTTTTACTCAAAAAGAGGAAGATTTCTGTTGAATAATTTTTTTTAAGAAAATTATTCATATAATTTTAATTTGTAAATTTATTAAATAAAAATTGTTTTGTAAATTTAATTTTTATTAAATTTAAAAACGTCTGTTGAAGTATTCTTTGTTTTTTTCTCCCTACCCAACTGATACATCTGACGTCACGAAAAGAGACGTGACGTTACATTTATATAATTATAATCGTAATAATATAACTTGTTTTTGGTAAAAATCTTACAGTAGTTAAATCAGTCTAAATGCCTCAACCTTTTCAAGCTTAGAATTAAAAAAAAAAAACAATAACGACACTTACTTATTTATTCGAATAAAATAAAAAAAAATGTTTAAGTTTATGGACACTTAATACGATAAAAACCTCATAGACTCTACGTGTGACCGCGTAAACTCGTTAGCATGTTATAAAAAATATTAAAATTCCTTCAACTGTTCAAAATTATTCTCTAGGTATTGATAGTACTGAGATCCGAATCGGAATCCGTTGTTCCAGATTTTACTCATTACCTATGAATTATTACCTATGAATATTCATGCCGGATGAAAAACTGCTAAATCTGCGAGTTCTCTCACTAAGGTCTTCAGTAACATTCGGGTGCGTGAATAGCAGTCCTGCATTCTTTTCCCATTGTATCTTAGTAAATTCAACTCACGGGGATTCAGTACAGAATTTTTGCGAAATGAGGTCTTATTACGCCCCATGTATTGCAACCTCCGTGTTGCGTTTGCATTAATTCTTAGATTGCTCTATTTTGCTCTTGTTTGGCTTATTCGTGGGACATAAGTAATCTTTTTTCGCACGTAAGTACATTTTTGTTCCCAACATTTTTGAATTTCGCATACGTCAATGGTCTTATCTTACGTACGTGAGACAAACTGAGGTGAATCCTGATAATATTGTATTGTAAATTGATGCAATACTTTTGTATATATAAGGGAATAAAGAAAAAAAAATAGTAGCTTATTATAGTTGAAAAACAATCGATGTATAACAAATATATCTATTGAAAAAACAGAGTTGTGCTGAAACATCAAGTCGCAATTTTGGTAATTGAACTATGCCAATAATATACGTAAATGTACAGTTTGAATTAAATATTATTATTTATATATAATACTCAATTATATTATTATAAAATTTATAATATAAATGAAGTTTACATTATAGATTTTAATATAATGTGATAAAAACTATAAAATAAAAAATAGTAAATATTGAATATTAAAAGTAATCCATTATTGTAAATTAATTGATTTGTAAAATTTCTAACTCAGTTTCTTAAAATAAAATTTTATAGTACAAAAAAATTTGTTTTGTTACATCGAAATGTAATCTCCAATTTTAGATCAAGTACTAAACACAGGAATAAAACATTCCCTTAATCTTAAATATACATAGTTGAAAGTACCATTGGGTGTTACATAAAATATCCACTGAAATATAGTCTCACAAGTAGCTTTATTCTATAACTATTCTTTAATCAACCGATGTTTAATTTAACTTCCGGGTCATTCTGATGAAGATCGTAAATAGTCGGCTATTCTCTGACAATTGCATCTATATCTATAAAGTAAATAAAATTACAGTTGGGAAATAATGAAATGCGTAAGATTTCAGTTAGATTGAAAGAAACACAACACAGAATTCAACTACCCGTGTACACATTGACTGTAAAATTTTCACAATTTAGCCAAACGATTACTTTTTTTATTTAGCGTATTTTATCTTTATCTATTGATTAATTTTTTTATATACCGTTTAGTGGTTAATAGTTAAAAACCAATCAATTAAAACAAAGAACAGACTCTATTCAAAGACTAAAATTATTTAATAGTACATTAATTAACTTTTGTTTTTAGATTATTATCCTTTGTTCTATTCTCTAAATATAAAAGTTTTTTAATAAGTATTTTAACTTACTTTTTACAATAACTTTTTTAAATTTTCAAGTAAATATTATATAGAGTATTATAAATATAAGATGAATGATTTGACACTAACGTATTAACTAACGTTATAGCTGGGAAAATGAAAATTTATTTATAAAAGTTTAGAAGTAAGTAAAATTATTAAATTATAAATATTTTTTGTTTTAAAACTCTTACTGACTTACAAAATTAATGTGCTTTAAAAAATACGTAACATAATTTAGATTAATAATTTATGCAAAGATTATATATCGAATGACAAAACTCGAGAATTGTTATATATTTTGAAAAAATTATATTTTATTCTGGGACTTTATACAAGTGCTTCGAGCTGAAAGCCTCTCGGAAAAATAAAGTTTTATAGAAGTATAAAGTGCAAAACAGTTTAGAAAGCGAGTGAATAAATAGGAGATAAAGAAAGGTACAAGGTGAATTAATAATTGAGAGTTTAGTTAAAATTGTGGAAAGAGAAAGTGAAAAGAAAAAGTGTAACAACAAGAGGTTAGAGTTAAAATATTGCAGTTTCAAGAAATCTACAGCTTTGCGCGGGATGCTACAAGCTTGGAATATGCAAGGTAAAGACGAAGGACTCCAAGCGAAGGCAGGCCCGCCATGTGACTCGACACCCTAACTATGCCCATGACCATAAAGGCAGAGAGAGGCGTTTCAAGTACGGGAATCGGGAAAAGAGGAAGAGGAACTAAGAAAGGTATACAAATCATGTTAGATGTAAAGAAAAAGGTCACTTTCGAGAAAGATATCAAAGAAAGAGCAAATATAGAAAAAAAAAAGAACAAAACCAAGAAATAAAAATAGAAAATTTAATAAAGGAATTAAAATAAGATAGAGAGATGTTAATTAGTTGGATTAAAAAGAAAATACAAAAACAAGAAAAAAGAATATACGAGCTGGAAATAAATGAAAGAAAGATGGAAAAAGAACTAGAAAGAGTAAATAAGAAAAATAGAGAATTAGAAGAGACAATTGAGAAAATAAGCTACGATAGACAACATGAGGCAAAATGGAGAACAGAAACTGATGCTAAGATATGCTGGATGGAGAATAAAAGAATAGGAAGCAAGGTTGGAGATATAACTGAAATAGATAATGGAAATGAGATAAATAAACAAAGAGCCATAAGTAAATCAAGCAGCCATTCAAGTATGTCAGGGATAAGTGCAGGATGCAGAAGAAAGGATGAAGAGAAACGATAATGAAAAAGAGTCACGAGAAAAAATAGAAAAAGAAACAACAGAAAAAGAAAAATAGAGACAAAACAGACAAAAAGAAACAGGATAAAACAAATATAAAATGGGATTATACTATAGTGAACGAAGATGAAGAAAGAAAAATAAACAAAATAGGAAAGAAAAATTAGAATAAGAGAGGAGTGGACTAACAAAAAGAAAAAAAGAGGGAGAAAAACAAAAATAAAATTGAAAATAGAAAGATTGAAAGAGTATATAAAGAACAAAAAGCAAAGAACAAAGATAACCAAAGCAAGAAAGATAAGAGAAGAGAAAGAATAATACAAACCAGAGGGAAAGGCAAAGATAAAAAGAAGAAAAAAACAAAAATGGAAGAAAAAGAGGAGAAAAGAAATTTTGAAAAAGAAAAGATTAGAAATACAATGTTTTGGAATATAGCTGGGATATGGAATAAGGACAGACATTTTTGGAAATCTATAGAAAGGATGGATTTCGTGTGCCTAGATGAAACCTGTATAAAAGATAAGGATAAAGAAAGATCTACGAAAAGGCTACTGGGAGCAATGAAATGGGAGATTATCGAAGCCATGAGAGAGAAAAAGAGAGGAAGAGCCAAAAGAGGATTTCTCATAGGGATCAATAAAGAAGAGCTAGGAGCAGAAAAACAAAAGCGACTGATAAAAACCAAAATAGCTACAGAAAGAAAGGAATTTGAACTGGAGATTTTGAATATATATAATATAAAAGAGATGGAAAAGAAATGGAAAGAAATAGAAATAGAAAGCGAAGAAAATAAAGCAAACATGATAATAATGGGTGACATAATCCTAGAATAGGACAATTAGGTAACTTTATGAGAGAAGAAGGGAATGGAGAAATGAAAAAAAGGAAAAGGTATGTTACGAAGGAAGAAATCAGTAGTAGAGAATTGGTTAGAAGGGTGGAGAGCAACGGTTGGACCATCCTGAATGAGACGACCGCAGGAGATGAGAAAGAGAATTACATATACATTGGTTCGAAAGGAAACACAGTAATAGATTTAGTAATAGGAGAAGAAAAAGCATGGAAAATAATAGGAGAAATGAAGGTAGAGGCAAAAATAGACTCGGATCACCTACCAATAAGGGTAGCAATTAGGACGACTACAAATAAGAAAGAAGAACCAAAGAAAAAGGCGAAAGAAAAAACAAGAACGATTGAGATATGGGAATATATCAAAGAAAAGTACAGAAATAGAACTAACAGCAAGGTAACAGAAAAAGAGATAGGGAAGGATATAGAAACAATTTGGATAGAACTAAAAGGAAAAATAAAAAATACGATTAAAAAGAAAGAAATCAATCAATAATAGAATGGAAGATAGGACAGAAAAAATGATGGGATAAGGACTGCAAAAGAAAAAAAGAGAAAAGCTAAAAAGATTCTAGAAAGATAGAAGAAAGACAAACAAGCGAAAGGAACGTACATAGAGACGAGAAAAGATTGGGAAAAAATACGTGAAGAGAAAAAGAAAAAACAGGCAGAAAAAGAATTTGAAGAGCTGAGGGAGCTAAAAAACGAAGGAGATATATGGAAATATCTCAACAGATATTAAAAGAAAAAAGAAAAGACAGGTAAAAGAAAAATAGAAGCAGGAAGAGAAGATAATTTAGAAGACAAAACAGAAGAGGAAACGATAAAAAGAAAGGAATTCCAAAAAATATGGTGCAGCTTAAAAAAGATAAAGGTTAGAAGTATAGACGAAATACCAAACGAAGCCTGGATTTAGGGAGGAGATAAAAACAGGTATAACAGACATGGTAGATAGAAATAGATAATGGAAGATAATGAAAAAGAAAAGGATAAATTTGCAAATTATAGAAAGGATAAAAGAGATATACAGGGGAACTAGATGTAAGGTTCTGGCAAATGGAGAGTATTCAAAAGAATTCTGGACCGCCAGAAGATTAAAACAGGGATGATGCATCAGCCCCCCTTCTTTAATATTTATATTGCGGGGCTGGAAGAAATAATGGAGAAAGAAAAAGTTGGAGGAGTAAAATTAGGAAAAGGAAGAATATGGTCCCTGGCATACGCCGATAGCGTAGTTCTATTGGCAGAAAGCAGAGAGACCATACATATGATGATGGCAACACTAAAAAGGTTTTGAGGTACAGAAAAATGGAAATGAATACGGAGAAAATAAAGACAATGATTTTGTAGAAAGAGAGGAAAAGTAAAGAGGGAAACTGGAAATGGAAAGGGAGAGAATTAGAGTTGGCGGAAAACTTGAAATAGCTAGGGTTTATCTTTGGAAGAAATGGAGAACACAAAATGCAAATAGAAGAAAGAAGAAATAAAGGACAAATTTCTGCTAAAAAGACTTGGGAACTAGGAGAAAGGAAATGTGCGAAGACTATACTAGATCAAAAAGGCTTTTCGAATACCTGCTGGACAAAGTTCTAGTATTTGGAGCACAGATATGGGACACATTAAAGATATAGAAAATATAAAAACCGAATATCTCAGATGGATGCTAGAACTAGAATTTTGCATGCCAAGGTACATTATATATTAAGAAACAAAAGAACCAAAACTACAAAAGAATTGGAATATTAGAGCATTAAAGTACGAAGAAAAAATAAAGAAACAATGGAAAGAGAGGCTAACAAGAAAATGCCTAAAAGAAAAGAAAAAAATTAGGAAGAGAAAAAAACAGCAGATCTTACCAAGAAATGGCTAAATGGGATATAGTTGAGCAGAGCGCTGATAGAGTATTGGAAAGGAGAAGGTGTATACAAATATTACGAAATTAAAAAAAGAGAGAATGACGTACACAAACAGATGATCAGGAAAAAATAGAAAAAGCTAGATATAACGAAAATTACAAAGGTATTATAATAGAGAACTGTTCAAAGTACATAAAGAAAGGAAAAAGAATCAAAAACACAAGAATAATAGCAAGGATTAGATGTGGAAACATTACCATTGGTAATAAATATTGGCTACAACAGGAGGGAAGGAAATGCAGACTATGCAAAAAAGAAACTGGAGATTGAGAACATCTATTAACAATATTGTTCAATGTATTCGATGAGCTCTCTGGAATGTTTGACTACGAAGAGAGAGATCACAACCTTTATGTTTACATTCGCGACCTCCGCGCGAACTCGAGAAATTTTCTTTCAATATAATGCCTTAACAGGTGAATTTGTTGTTTTTTTTCTCTCTCTTTCGTACTTTTTGGACATTCCAGTGTGTGCCTTAATTTCTTGAAAATTCTTTCGACGCCAGAAGCCTTTTGTCTGTCGTACGATCAATACGCGTAATATCGACCGGTTCTATCGTGAACATTGCGTGCGAAATTCGCTGAGATTGCTGCGCTTCTCGATTCGAATTAATAATTTGTAATATTATTATTAACTATATTTGTGTGAAACTAATTAAAATAATAAGGTGGTGAATATTAACTTTTTCTATGACAACCTTTCCTTGTGTTATACAATTACGAGAATTATCGCGAATATTCAATCGCAGTTTTTAAATTAAACGAACAATTTTTGGTAGCAGAGCGTGGTTTCTTCGAGTTCTTTTTTTGTATGATACGAGTGATTTCGTGAAAACGAAGATCATCAAGACTTTGCAATCTATCGACGAACTTCTTTAACTCAACACAGCTGGTATCCTGTGCTTCATAGGCCTTCGGCGCTGAACCGGACCACGTGTGAGAAAGCGGAAATTCGACGCGCTTCTGAATCCTAATCAATCAGCAAAGCAGAGCAGTTGATCTTCATCATCTTTAGAGGTTATCACACCAATATATTGCGCAGTCAGCAAATTTCGATATTTTTTCAAATTTTTTGATTTTTTTTTTATTATATGCGATCTTTTTTATAATTCGCTCATCCGTCCGTATTTTGAGTACCGATATTGCTATTGTGTTATATACTTCTATTTTTTATTGTAAAGTGCTTGTTTACGTATCTTCTGACATTAATTAATTAATATCTTTCGCATAACCTATTATCGTTAAATTTTTTCTATCTTCGTCTTGTATATAATATTTGTAATATAAAAAATGTCTGATCTTTTAGTTGTGCAACTCCAAACGGTAAAGTTCATTGTTAATTTTTTAAAAAATACGTTCGATAAAAAGGCAGCAGCAGATCGCACTATTCCTTATTTTGAAGCGTGACTCAAATTACTTGAACGATATTACAATGATTTATATTCTTGGAATAACTAGTTGATTTTGTCATCAGACAAACTACAAGATCATGACTACTTTAAAAAGAATTATTATTATCAGGCGGAAGAATCGTACATTCAAGCCCTCGCTGAGATCAATAGTAGTATCGATGAATTGCAAGCGGAAATGTTACCCGCAGCCGCGATTAATTTGCGTGAGCCGAATAAAAATTCTTCAGGCGTTCTGGAACACGTCAAAGTTCCGCGTATTGCTTTACCTACATTTTTCGGTGATCAAAAGGACTGGGAGTCTTATAAACAGCGCTTTACGTCGTTGATTAAAAATAAAAACGAGTACTCCGATGTAGATAAATTGCAATATTTGCTCAGCACTATTGAAGGAAAGGCTGCTGAACGTCTGCGGGGTATTGAGTTAGTTGATTCAAATTTCCATGTAGCGTGGGAAAAGCTTAGAAAACGGTATGATAACTCTAGAAAACGTTTAGCTAATCATCTGGAAGCTTTGATCGAATTGGCTATTGTGCGTGAGCGAATTATTTCTGATTTAGAGACCCTGATTGATATATTTGAAGTCACCATTCGAGGACTTCATGACCTCGGTTGTCCAATTGAAGCCTACAATCATTGGTTTGTTCATTGTATCGTCAAAAAGCTAGACCATCATACACGTGAAACATGGGAAATATCGCAGGAAAATAAACAAGGATTTCATAATTATTCTGATCTGGTCACTTTCCTCGATCGCCGCTTGCAATCACTTGATCAAGCACGCAACACTGCTAATTCTTCTCGAAATAAAACCTCTAAGTCTAAACCTCAACGAACTGATTCAATATCAGCTAACACACTTGGTGCGACTGAGACCCCATTTAATTCAAAGAAAGTTGAACTTGCGGGCTATATTTGCCATGGAAAACACTCAATACATTCGTGTGATAAATTTAAAAATATGACTGCTCAAGATCGTTTCTCGTTTTGCAAAAAGGCAAGTTTATGTTTAAATTGCTTAGGAAAATCGCATTTACTATCTGATTGTAAATCACTTAGTCGTTGCTTGGTGTGCAAACAGAAGCATCATACTAAGTTACACTTTGACAAGAAACCTGTTGCTTTAAATCCTTCGACGAATGAGGTTAATTCTCCTGAGAGTAATTCAGATGAGGTAGTGGATCAAACTATTTCATGCAATGCACATTTAGCGACCAATAGGCGTACTATCTTGCTTGCCACTGCAAGAATCCTCATCTGTGTCCATTACGGTCATTCAATTTCTGCTCGAGCCTTAATTGATCCAGGTGCACAAAGATCTTTTATTTCAGAGCGACTTGCAAAACAACTTTCGGTTTATCGTCGCTCAATTTCCATCGATATATTTGGCGTGGGTGGTCAGGCAACATCAAGAGCGAGTAGTGAGGTAGTCGTTACTATTAAATCGCATACGGATTCAAAGTTTCAATGCCAATGTTCCGCTATTATGCTCCATGAATTGACCTGTCTACTCCCTGCATCAAATTTAGTGAAAAAAGATTGGCCACACATTCAAAAATTGCAATTGGCAGATCCTGATTTTCATACACCAGGAAAAGTGGATATGATTTTAGGTGCGGATCTCTATGCACTTATTTTGCAACAAGGATTCATTCGTGGTAAAGCGGATTCGCCGGTTGCTCAAAGCACGGTATTTGGCTGGATATTAACAGGAGTAGCTTTTCCTTTAAATCATGTGCATGATTCTTCTAATCTCACTGCGTTTCACACTATCCTTGAACCATCGCTAGAACAAGCTCTAGTTCGATTTTGGGAGATTGAAGATATCTCTGTTCGCAAACCGCTTACACCAGAGGAAGAATACTGTAATCAATATTTTTCATCAACTACCACCAGAAACGCTCAAGGCCGTTTTATCGTTAGACTTCCTTTCTCAAAACTCGACCAATTTTCAGATTCACGAAATATTGCAGTTGCATGTCTTATTCGTTCCGAAAAACGACGAAGACGTGACAAATCTTATCGCAATGCATATACAGACTTTATGAATGAATATCTTCAATTAGGTCATATGAAGATTACTGCTCGGCCTACCACTGATTTGCATTATTATCTTCCACATCATGGCATTTTTCGGGCTGATTCAAATAAAATTCGTGTAGTTTTTAATGCATCACAAAAGTCGCAGTCTGGATACTCACTTAATGACATTTTGTTACCTGGTCCAAAACTACCGTCAGACATTACTCATATTATTTCTCGTTGGCGATTCGGTAAAGTAGCAATAGTTACTGATATCGATAAAATGTTTCGACAATTTCTCGTCCACATCAATGATCAAAAATGGCAGCATCTCGTTTGGAGAGACAATGTTGAAGATCCAATTCTTGATTACCTTGCGGTTACAGTGACTTATGGTATGACCTGTGCCCCGTATCTTGCTATGATGGCGATTCTTCAACTCGCTAAAGATGGTAAACGTAACCATTCATTAGCTCATGATTTGTTACAAAATCAAATTTACATTGACGATATTTTTCTTTCTGCTGACAAACAAGAGCTGGCGTTGGCACAACGAGATCAATTGATCAAATTGTTAGCAACTGCAGGCATGCAACTTGGAAAATGGTCATCCACTCACCCTGAGCTTCTCACAGAAATCTCGCATGGACATATTCGTGACCTTCCATCGACGGCAGGAGACATTGTATCCACCTTAGGATTGAAATGGGATACAAAGGCAGATTCCTTTCTATTTGATACTGCCCTACCCCCTTTCATCTTTGATTTCGAAAAGAACAGTGCTATCAGACACTGCTCGGCTTTTCGATCCATTAGGGTTCATTGCACCTGTTGTCATTCAAGCCAAAATATTACTACAAGATCTGTGGTTGAGCAAGGTTGGGATGTACCAATTCCTCGAGAACTATGTGATAGATGGCTCAACTTTCGTCATTCTTTGGCCTTCTTGACTAAACTTCGGATTCCCCGTTGGACTGGCACATCGATTGAAGATTCTTGGGAACTCCACGGTTTCGCAGATGCTTCGATACGGGCATACGCAGCGGTTGTTTACCTCGTAGTTCCAAATCTAACTCCAAAAATTCTGATGGCAAAAACTAAAGTAGCCCCCGTTAAGGTCGAGACGCTTCCTCGACTGGAGCTCTGCGGTGCTGCTTTACTTTCTCGTCTCGTCAAACACGTGTTATCAGGAATTAATCATATACCATCTTCTATCAATTTTTGGAGCGACTCAAAGGTTGTACTAGATTGGCTTAAAAGTCACCCGTCGAGATGGCCGATGTTCGTTGCTAACAGAGTCAGTAATATTCAAACGACCTTCCCAGAAGCCTCATGGAGACATGTCAGCTCAAAGGATAACCCTGCAGACTGCGCTACACGCGGATTACGACCTCAAGGGCTTTGTAATTTTGTGCTGTAGTGGCAAGGTCCTGCTTGGCTAAATTGTGCCCGTACCGAATGGCCTTTACAGCCCATTCCATCTCCAGAGCTTTCTGAAGCCTATTTCTCAGCTGAGAAATCTAAGGATCCAGTCGAGGATGAACTCAGTTACTTTAGAAAATTCTCCTCGTTCTCAAAGATTATTCGAATTATAGGCTATTTGCTTCACTGGAAAACTATTGTAGATAAGCAGGCCATTAAAGATATTAATCTACTCTCAGCTCAAGAATTAATTGTAGCCAAGTTTGTTATTTTTCAGTAGATTCAGAAACAATTCTTCAATGCTGATATTTCTCATATATCTGCCGGTGAGCCGATCTGAAAGCGCAGTCCACTTTCTAGGTTGTGTCCGTTTCTCGACAACAAGGGTTTACTTCGAGTAGGGGGTAGATTGCAAAATGCGTTTCTAACAGAAACTGAGCGTCATCCTATCATATTACCAGGAAACTGTTATTTTGTCTGACTCCTTGTCGAAGAAATACATCGGCTAACTCTTCACGGAGGAGTTCAACTTATGAAAAGTACATTGATGAGAAACTTTTGGATCATTCGAGGTAATCGTCTAGTGTCGTCAGTTTTTCACAAATGTATGACCTGTCTCAGGCATGGAGCAATTCCTCTTAAGCAGTAGATGGCTCCGCTGTCTTCTGTGAGATTACGCCCACAACGTCCATTCGCCGCTATCGGGCTTGATTATGCTGGACCATTCCCCATTTTGTTTTCTAAGGGACGAGGAGCAAAATTCACAGAAGGCTATGTGGCAATTTTTATCTGCCTAATAGTGAAAGCAGTCCATATTGAGATTGTTTCAGATCTCTCCTCTGAAACGTTCCTTGCTACCTTCTCTCGTTTCACGGCCCGACGCGGAGTCTGTCACACCATTTATTCTGACAACGCCACCATTTTCCGAGGGGCTAATATGGAGCTACGAAAATTCTTTAAACAAAGCTCGAATTTTACAAAGGAAATATTTAAACACATATCTGCAAAGGGTATTGAATGGAAATTCATTCCCCCTCAAGCTCCGCATTTCGGCGGACTGTGGGAAGCCGCGGTTCGGAGTTTCAAGTTCCACCTTCGCCGCGTAGTCGGAAAAACTACTTTAACATTTGAGGAATTTTCAACATTATCTACGAGAATTGAAGCATGTCTCAATTCAAGGCCACTTTGTCCCCTTAGCAATGAAGCTAACGACTTAGTCGCTCTCACCCCAGGACATTTTCTTGTCGGATCGGCCCCACTAGTCGTTGCTGAACCTCTTCAAGATCTCGCAAAAAGGATAACATTAATCAACAGATGGCAACTTGTGAACCAGTTACGCGATTCATTTTGGATACGTTGGAGAAAAGAAGTACTTACATAACTCCAATTGCGAAACAAATGGTTGAAAATCCAACCCAATCTTCAACTTGGAGATATCGTAATAGTTACCGACGAGCTGTCCCCACCAGGCTCGTGGCCACTCGCAATTATCGATGGTGTCCACCCCGGTAAGGACGGCTTGGTACGTGTCGTGACCGTTCGAACCTCGACATCTACCTTTATTCGATCCGTAAATAAACTCATTAAGCTTCCGAATGACGACGAAACAAATTTATTATTCACTTGTGTATGTAACGACTCATCGAAAAATTGATTATCAATTCGTTATACCAACTATGTACTGATTGTATTATAAAAATCATAGTTTTATATTATATTGTTCCGATTCGAACATTCGTAGATTAATTATTGCCTCTCACCCCTTTCGTGGCAAGGTGGGCGGTATGTTCAATGTATTCGATGAGCTCTCTGGAATGTCTGACTACGAAGAGAGAGATCACAACCTTTATGTTTACATTCGCGACCTCCGCGCGAACTCGAGAAATTTTCTTTCAATATAATGCCTTAACAGGTGAATTTGTTGTTTTTTTTCTCTCTCTTTCGTACTTTTTGGACATTCCAGTGTGTGCCTTAATTTCTTGAAAATTCTTTCGACGCCAGAAGCCTTTTGTCTGTCGTACGATCAATACGCGTAATATCGACCGGTTCTATCGTGAACATTGCGTGCGAAATTCGCTGAGATTGCTGCGCTTCTCGATTCGAATTAATAATTTGTAATATTATTATTAACTATATTTGTGTGAAACTAATTAAAATAATAAGGTGGTGAATATTAACTTTTTCTATGACAACCTTTCCTTGTGTTATACAATTACGAGAATTATCGCGAACATTCAATCGCAGTTTTTAAATTAAACGAACAAATATGTAACAAGACATTAGATATAACAGAAAAATTAAGGAAAGAGAAAGTATGGACCAATAAGGAGGTATTTAAAGAATTTGCTGGAGAAATGATTAACGAACAGTTAATAAAGATAATTAAAGAAATTGATAAAAGGAGCAACAACAGGATAAAAGAGTAGAACAGAGAACCAAAAAATATACAATAAACAAGAAACAGACTATGCGGAAAGAAGAAAAGCAATCAAAATAACTATATATATAATAAGCAAAATAATGTAAATATATATAAATAAAAATGTATAAAGTCCACTCCTAGGCCAGAAGGCTGGAGTTGTATTAATAAATTAATTAATTATATTTTATTCTGTTTTATTGAAGGACAAATAAATCTTAATAAAATTAATTATTTAATATGGTTACTTATTTTTAAGAATTACTTGACTTTTCTTGTGTCAAAAAATGATACCAAGAAGGCTTTGTATTGATTATTTTTAAATTGCTTTTAATTTTTAACGAGATGACTCCGTTTGCCCTCCACGGTTGAAGGGCAAGTCGAGTGTTCGTTGAAAAAAATAGACAGAAATGTCGGGAATAGCGGGAACCGGTTTGCTAGGATAGGCTGAACGTCGATCAAGGTTCGATAAATGATCGATACAAATTTATAAAACAATAATACCACCAAGGTGAAGCTTTTTAATGTTGTTAATTCTAAAAAAATACAAATAATTACAAGATTCAGCGGAAAAAATTTTAGCTCGGTGTTCGGTTAAGTTTTGCGATTATTATAAATAATAAATGACGATTGATTTAACTTTAATTTAAATTTATTTAATTTATATTAGAATTATTTGAATAAAATATATAATTAAATATGGGATTCCGTTAACGAACGCCGAGTGTAGCGCATGGTGTACAAAAGCAGCTGATATTCTAAGTGATATAGTACGTAGAAGTGAGAAAAAATACAGTGAAAGTTTAAGGGTGAACATTAGAAAAAGCAAAGAAGAAAAGAAAGTAGACAGAGGCAGAACAGAGGTAAAAAATAAAAAGAAAAATTGCCGAATTTTGAAAGGCAGGAAGGAGGCAGGAAGCAGCTGAGAAGGAAAGAATTGTATTTTCTGTAATTTTGACGTCCCTTAACGCAACATAACGTACATAATACATAACGGAACAAAAGCGCGGACGGCGCCGAGAGACCGGGTCAGCAGGAACATACGGAATACGGAGGACCAGCGATTGAGGGGAAGTGACAATTTCGACTCTGCTCATTTCTTTTCTGACTATCTGGGGTGAGATAAGTAAAAGCAAAAACAACTAAATTTAAAATAAAAGAAAATATAACAGTATTTAAAAACAACAAAATAACATATAATAATATAAATATATAATTAATAAGTAAAGAGAAATAGAATGAGCGCAAAATAAGAAAAAATAATGATAACAAGAGGGAAAGCAAGCAAGAGGGATAGTACACAGTTAATTCTGGATGTCATGAAGAAAAAGGCGGCAGTGGGAGAAGACGACCTCGTGGAGGAGGCAAAGCGAATAAGGAAGGAGGAAGTAAAGGACAGGGAAGAAAACAGGGTGGAACTTGAGAAATTCAGAAAAAAGATAGAGAAAGATTAAACAAAATGGATAAGATATATGAGAAAGAGAGGAAAGACACAAATAAAGGATGACTAGATTAGAGGAGATATATGAAAAGCTGAAGGAAAGAGCGAAGGAAAATGAGGAAAATGTAAGAGCTTAGGCGCAAAAGATGGAAAAGAGGAAAAGTAACAGAGATGGAAAAAAATAAAGGGAGTCAATGATGAAAGTGGGGAAAGTAATGAAGAAAGGGAAATAGAGAAAGAGCTGAGTAAATTAGGGAGGAAAGAACTGCAAACCACGGAGAGGGCAAATAAGAAGAAGGAGAGAGAATGAGACAATATAAGAAAGTCGAGATCGAACAGCAGAGAAAGCAGCAGGTCAGGCGCATCGAGATGGAGCAACGGGAGCTCGAGCAATAGAAGCGCTATATCAGACAAGGATATACAAGTATTAAGAATCATGATTTGGGAGAAGGAGAGAAAAAAGAGGGAGAGAAAAGAGAGGGAGGAAAAAGTGAAAGAAATGGACAGAGAAATACAAAAAAGGGGAGTGCTAGATTGGACGAAGACATTCATAGAGAACAAGCTGGGAATAATTAAGGAAATCAGGAGTATCTGGGTCAGCGGAGAACTAGTTATAATTAAGATGAAGGACAAAGCGGCAAAAGACAAGGCCTACGTAGAGAGAAAGAAACTCATGGGCACGACAATCTTCATGGATTTTGACCTAACATTTGAGGAGAAAAGAACACAGAAAGAGATGAGGGAGTGGATTAGGAGGGCTAGGGCAAATGGGATTTTTGTAAAAGTACGACTGAAGAAAGTTTTTGCGGAAGGCAAATGGGAGAGATGGACAGGAATAGAAAGAATGGAGAGGACGTGGGACTACGTAATAAAAAACACAAAACTTAGTAGATACCGATACCTAAGGGAAACAGAAAAAACAGAGGAAAAAACAGAGAAGAAGACAAGAAAAAAGAGGGAACAAGGAATAAAACAGAAAAGGAGAAAGGGAAAGAAACAAGGGAGGAGAAAAAAGGGGTTGAAGTAAGAACAAGAGGCGGAAAAGAGAAATTTAGAGTTGAAAAAGGACGGGCAATAAACGAACAAAAAATATAAATAAATAAATAAAAACAAAACGAAACATACTTGAAAAAAGGGGTAGACATAGAAAGGAAGAAAAAGATGGTTAAGAAAGGAAGAGATAAAGTAAGGAAAAAGCGCGATAGAAGGGATAGGAAGAAGAGACGGGACAGGAAAAACGAAGGCAGAAATACATACGAGAAGGAAAAGAAAAATAACAAGACGAAAACCAAGAAAGATAAAAACGAGAAAAACAAAACGAACAAAAGAAGAATGAAAAGAAGAAAAAACTAACAAACAGTAAAAACAATGACAGTGAGAATGGGGAGGTAATGGAGAAAATAGGGATACTCTTCTGGAACGTAGCCGGGATATGGTCTAGAGATGAGAAATTCTGGGAGTACGTAACAAAGATGGATTATATATATATATATATATATAATAGAAACCTAGGTGGAAGAAAAGGATACGGAGAAATGTAGAAAAAGATTACCAAAATAAAAAGAAGGGTAAGGCGAAAAGGGGACTCATTATAGGAATGAACAAAAAGTGGATGTCACAAGTTAAAGAAGCGGCTAAAGACAAAGGGGAAGGAATAACCAGAACAAGAGTGAAAATAGATGAAGGTAAGAAAAAGCTAGACATATGGGGAATATATAGTAGGACGACATGGATGGAAACTGAAAAATTATAGAAGAGCAAAGTTACAATGCGGATATAGAAAAATTAATAATGGATGACTTCAACATAAGAATAGGAGAGAGAAGAAGCTATCTGAAAGAATAAGATATGTGTAGAATGGCAAAAAAGAAAAATAAAGATAACGTATATGACAAGCAAGGAAAAAAATTGATAGAGACGACAGAAATGAACGAATACAGCATTCTAAATGTAACCATCAAGGGGGACGAAGAAGGAGACTATACATACGTAGGACCAAGTAGGAAACACAGTTATAAATCTCGCAATAGCCGACACAGAAGTCAGAGAGAGAACGGAAAGTTTTTAAATAGAAAAGAGAATAGAATCTGGTCACATACCGCTGGTTGTTACAATACGAATAAGGGACAGGACTAGGGATGAATAGGAACCGAAAAAAAGAAGAGAAAAGGACGATAATGCTATGGAAGGAAGAGAGCATAAAAAAATATAAAGAGAACACGGATAAAAAGTATACAGAACAAAGGGAAGAAGTAGATTTAGAAAAATTATGGACAGGAATTAAAGAGGTAATTAAGAAGAATATTGAGAAAAAGAAATAAAAAAAAAGAGTCGAAAAATAGGAGAAAGGCCATGCTATGATAGAGAATGTAAAAAGGTAAAGAACAGAGCCAAGAAAACTCTGAAGGGCTGGAGAGATGGAAAAAATACCAAGGAAGCTTATTAAGAGCAAAGGAGAAAATGGCAGGCAATTTACGAAAAGAAAAAAAAAGAAATTGAGAGATAAAAAAGAGGCAGAATTGAAAAAGATAAAAATTGAAGAGCAAATTTGGGAATAGATAAACATGGAAAGAAAGAACGAAAACAGAAAAGACACAAACATAAGTATGAAAGAATGGGAAACGCATTACAAGAACCTACTGGACGGATCGGATAAAAACAGACAAGACACTAAGACGAGAAACATACAGAAATACATGAGGGAGAATTTAGTAATAGACAACAGAGAGATAGTTAAAGTTTGGAGCAGTTTAAAAAAGAGAAAAGCGTATGGGATAGATGAGATCTCCGAACGAGGCATGGATATACGGTGGCGAAGAAATAAGAGTTAGATTGAGGGAAATTATCAGAAGGATTACGGAACAAAGTAAAATACCATCTGGATGGAAAATAGCTATAATAGTCCTGATGTAAAAAAAGGTAATCGTAACAACCCGGACAGTTACAGAGGGCTATCCATGCTCTCGTCGGCGTATGAAATATACACAGGGATATTGAAAAACAGAGTGCACCAAGAAACTAAAGAGAAGAACATTCTTCCAGATGGACAGGCTGCATTCAGGAAAGGGAGATCGACCACGGATAATATATATGTGCTGAACTATATTATAAAAAGAACGATAAAAGAAAGAAAGAAACTATATATATTATTCGTGGACATAAAAGCTGCCTTTGATACAGCGAATTGAGAGAAAGTTTGGAGAATCGTGGAAGAAAAAAAGTACAACAAGGGTCCGTTAAAAAATATAAGAATGATCTACGAAGAAACCAAATGTAGAGCGAAAACGGCAGAAAGACTATCAGAAGAATTTTGGACAAATAAGGGACTGAGACAGGGATGTTGCTTTTCAACATATACATATCGGGGGTAGAGGGAGAGATGAAAAAAAGAAACATAGGTGGGATAAAAGTTAAAGAAGAGAGGATCTGAACATTGGCATATGCGGACGATTTGGCATTCATAGGAGAAAATAAGGAGGCTATGCAGGATATGATGTCAACTCTGAATAGATTCTTAAAGCACAGCAAAATGAAATTAAATACACAGAAAACCAAAATTATGATAGTCAAGAAAGGAAAAGAAATAACATCTAGGTATGGAAATGGCAAGGAAAACAAATTGAGACAGTAGAAAAATTTAGCTATTTAGGATTTACACTTAGAAAAGACGGAAGACTACGCGAACATATAAAAGAAAGAATACAGAAGGACATAATTGCTGCAAAAAGGACATGGGGGTTAGCGGAAAAGAGATGTACAGGAGACTTTGGCCTAAGGAAAATGCTTTTTAACTATCTAATAAAAGGAGTACTGGAGTATGGGGTCAAAATATGGGCTGCACAAGACAATAAACAAATATAAAAAATTAAGGCAGACTACCTAAGTTGGACCCTAAAATTAAACTTCTATACGCCCAGGTACCTGGTCTATGAAAAAGCTGACAAAAACAAGATGAAGTAGAATGGAAAATTAGAGTTTTAAAATACGAGGATAAAATTAGAAAATAGAGCAATGATAGAATAGTGAGGAGATGTTATGATGAATACAAAAAAAAGTACTTAAACCAAAGACAGATGCAATGGAAAAATAGTTAAACAAAATAGAATTGAGTAGACGACAAATTGATTACTGACAGACAATGGGGAGAACGGATATATACGGAGAAATACGACAAAGAGAAAAAGACATACAAAAACAAAACAGAAACAGCAAGATAACAGAAGCCAAATACAATAAAGTATACAGAGACATCCAAGAGATAGGACTCCTAGACTACCTCAACAACCATAATGCGAGCGCGATAAGAACACTGGCGAGAATAACACTGGCGAGAATAAGATGTGGAAATATTACATTGCACAATAGATACTGGTTAAAAACTGAAGAAAGGAGATGCCAACTATGCAAGAAAGAGGAAGGAGATTGGGAGCATTACGTCATGAAATACGAAAAAAAAGATGATATATTCGGAGAAAACAGAAAAACAAAGGACAAAAAATGGACAGACAGACCATTATAAAATTTAAAAACTATTCTACAGACAGAACAATCGTTAAAGAGATAAAGCTTTTAGAGAAAAGAATAGAAAAAACAGCAACAAAGTAGGGGAGGAATGCTAAAAGAGAGAAAAATGGAATGAAGCAAATATAGCAGATGCGGGAAAAACTAACAAGCAACAACAAATCACACTCGCAAGTGGATAATTACAGAAGTATAGTGACACAAACATTAAATTAAAGTGAAATAAATAATACGAAAACACAGTGATACGAATAACTATAAGATGTTAATAAAATGTAAAAAAATAAAATGTAAATAATAACATATTGTAAATAATAGATTAAGCAACAAATGTATTTATATATAAATCACTATGCAGTAGAACGGAACTCGTCCCTGGACAACTATATTAACGGGATATATTATTAATAAAATAAAAATAAATAATTAAATATGAATACAAGTAACTATCAGAAATAGAAAATAACAAATTTAAAAAACAAAATATGATAGTTAAATCACTCACTCTATTTAAAAAATAAATTAAGTAAAAAAAGCAAGAATTATACCATTTTGATAAATGAAATAATCTTATAATATTGATAGAATTTCGTAAATTAAAATGATATATCCAAATAATATTCAATACCTTAAAGGTGTTGACGAATTTAATTTTGTAAATTTTAATGCAAAGAGTTTTCTACTCCATGGTAAATGAAGATTTTTATACTTAAGTTTTGTGAATTTGTGAAGATAACACAGAGTGGGATTTCCATATATATATATATATATAATGAATGAATAAATTAAAATAAATATAAAATATACATTGCTATATACTTGTTGAATTTGATAAATTTTCCTTCATTCCAACCTCATTCCCTAAAACTCAAATTAAATTAAAATAAAGTATAGATGCAAACAGATAATTTATTCAAGATTGTATTTTTCTTTTACCTCTCTTGATATTTTCTCTTCTTGAGTTTTCACACGCTTTTTTTATAAATAATTTTAATAGATTCATTAATATTTATTTCGTATAGCTGAGTAGAAAGCAGTACTGAGTAAAGTTAAAAAGTAAAAAAGATTTTAATTTACTTTTTAATTAAATAAAAATGTTACATTTTATTTCTATTATCATTTGAACTTCCATCAATAAAAATGAAATTATTTTTAAGCATGATGTTTTGAAAAATAAATAAAATATCTTGTGCTATTGTATTTATATTCAATGTCTTAATTACTCTATTCAAATGGAAATATGACAGTAGATTGCTACATGATTCTTTAAATAAATATGTCTTTTAAATTATATTCAAATATACTGATTATATGTTTTTTCTTTTTTTTTTCTTTTTTATTTTTTTATGTATAATATTTAATATTTTTAAAAATTTTGTTTTTATTTAGTTCTTAAAAAATGCATTTAATAAAAATATATTCTAACTTACATTATAAGTACCAAGAGTAAACAAAATGTACAAGTAAATAAATCTATTGTGTAATTTCAATCAAATATATTATATACTTTCCTTATGTAAAAACTATTTTAGCATTTATTTCAAAATTTAATAACAAAACATTACAGTATTATTTTGGGAAAGGTGGATGGAAAATAGGAATGAATATCACACTATTGTTAGGTATATTAAATTTCTTCAGTTTATATGAGTAGCTTAGTTGTATATTTCACTTAATTATTATATAATCATTACTATAGTTAATTCTATTTGAACTAATTTCTTTGACCAGTAGTACACTCGAGGAAGGTCGTAAATGTATAAAGATCAACATTTATAGCCTCTTCAATTTGAGCTTATATTTATACACATATATATATATATATATATATATATATATATATATATATATATCTATATCTATAACTATTTATTCTATAATTATCTATAAATATTTATTTTTTAATCCAAAGAATATTTAATTTTACGATAAGAATTTTAATTTATAATGTTATGATTTAGTATAAAAAAGGAAATATAAATTATATTAATAAAATATAAATATAATAATTCATATATTTTAACTATAAAAATTATAATTTATTCACAAAATAATGAAAAAGTTGGTGAATATAAATAACAATAGTTTAAATTTATTATATGCTGAATTTAAATGATTTTACTTGAAATCAGTAAAAATAATTAATAAAAATAATAGTATCACAAAATGATTTACAATTATAATATATATATTATATATGTTACTTCATAATTACGGTTAGTTATATTTTCGTTGTAAATTAAAAGTTTATAATAATTCTGTAGTATCCGAAAGGACTATATGGGTGGTTGAGTTAATTCGATAGTATCTATCACATCTGTAGAATAAAGGCCTAAAAATCCTTGTTTTGGATACGTATATCACAAATAATAAATTAAAATTTAGTTACATAGTAAATGTTTTAAATATAAAATTGACTGATGGTTGGTCAAAGCGACAAAAGCAAATTCTTCCTTTTGGGTCTTTTATAACCTTTTGATTGTTCTCTCCACAATAACACATCTCATGTTGAGATGGGGTAACGAATTGATTCTATTCTAGATGATAAGTTTTGTTGTATTTATATCAGGATATTTCAATAGAATTATGACTTGACCGTGGTATTATATTGCATATCAACTGTAGTTAAAAATTTTTAAATTGTAACTATCTCTGGTTTAGCTCATCTTTCTATGAATTTGATTTATTCGCACATCACTCGAATTTATTATTTTGCAATACAATTGTATAAAATACACTTTGATTGTTGTTAAAATGTTAAAAAATTTTGAGACATAACAATTAATAGAAAAAAAATAAATAGTCCCTTTTTATTAATATTATTATAGAAAAATGTAATAAAATTAAAATATTTGTTAAAATTACTCTTATGTTACTGAACCTTATTATTATTAAATTATTTAAATCATCTAAAAATATTTTTTATATATACAGCTACAATTTAAAAAGTTTTAGAATAACTTTTATTTAAAAATATACAATAAAATAATAATAATAATAATAATAATAATAATTTTTATCTTAATGCTAAATATATTAATTATCATATTTATCGTTTAAAAATTTAAAAAAAAATAATTTATTTTATTTGATTCAACAGTTTGTATCGTAAGATTAAAATTCATTAATACATAAATATATGGATCGTTTTTAAATTTTATGTAAAATACAACGTTTAATATCCTTATTTTAACTATTATAAAAAAATCTTCAAACAAAAAATTAGCTTTAAAGTAATAACGAAAGCTTCATTTTCATAAGTAAAAAAAAATAAATTTTTTTAATAAAAATAAAGCATATAATAATTTTATGTACGTTAAAGTAAGTCAAGTAATTACAGTCTAATAGTTGAATCATGAATACAATATAAATCATTTTTATAACAAATATAGAGAATTAATCCTGAAAAATTGTAATTATATATTTTACACAACTTTATATGAAAATTACTTTAAAAATTTATAAGTTCATGTATAATATATAAATATAAATTTCTAATAATAATATATTTTAAATAATGTATGGTAAATGTTACGTTTTGATAATTTAAATAACACTTCCTCGTCTAATTTCGAGTAATTTACATTATAAAATTATTTAAGTTCATGGCTACGAATTATAAACGAAAATTAAATAAGATAATAAAGATAAAACACTACTTTGTCATAATCCAAGACTAATGACTGCGGAAAGGTCATTTGTAACAATAGTACGTGGGTACGAACTATAACTTAAAAAAAATAATAGGATATAAATATTCTAATTAATCATGAACTAACGCAGAAAATTATGACTAAAATCGTATGATCAGCTCAAGTCATACATCTATGAACAAATGTTAATATTTAAGAAATAAGATGGACGGGATAAAATTACAAACGATATAAAAGACAGAGAAAATATGAAGTGGTTTTTACTATTGGAATTAGTATATTTTAAACTCAAGTATTAAGAACTCTCCAATCCTGAAAATCTGGAATGGTAAAAAACTGCTGCCTCTAAGAAACTGCCCACATCATTTTTTCGGACAAACTATTTATAAGCTAGAATCGCTCCGAATAACTATCACGTAAGTAATATTAAGAAATTATCGATTAATCATTGTAATATTTTGTAACAACTCTATTTTATAATTTTATTCTTACTGGAAACATTAACTATAATATATTAACTTGTAAACTAACAATAATATTAAATAAATAAATAATAATTAAATGAACAAATATCTTAATTATTCATTTATTTATTTATTACATTCTGAGACGTAACAGTAAATTTAGCTTATATTTATGTAATCAATATAGATATTAATTTTTATTTTATATAAATATTTAGAATAATAACTGCGTACTTGTTATATATTTAATATAAACAATTGAGATTTAACTCAAAATGATTTTGTCAAAAAGTAATAAATGCAAAAATCAGAATATTTTTATCGTTGTAATTTTGGTAGTTTAACTATACAAATATATTAAAATAAATTATTTATTTTTACTAGATTTGTGTTTCTTCCATTCATGAAAATTATTTCATATACATCATAATAGAGAAAGTTGTTAAGATTATACAAGCTTCGGCGTACACTAAAGTTGTGTATAATATTCGAATTTCTTCTCTCTGCTAAAAGCTAGGGATATATGTCTAGCTATCTTGTCTTCAACCGTTATACAAGTTTTTTCTGAAACTTTTAAAAATTTAACTGAGTGTATGTACACTTATTACATACAACTATTATTATTCAAATAATTCTACGTGACATTATACAAAATATAAAGAAGTGTATCAAAAAATAAAAGAACTTACCATGGAGTGACTAAGTTCAGAACTAAATATTGAGTATATTTAATCACTAGCCACCACGATCAAACAGTTTAACAGAAGTATAATTGAATGTGATTAATACTTGTGCTGAAAAAGTAATTAAATTGAAAAAATGTCAGAATTAACTTTAATCTAAACAATTGTAATTTTTGTATCCAGTAATTTAAGAAAAATAGAAAAACGATGGTATATCAAAACAAAAATAATATGCATTTGTAACAGAAGTATATTTTTTTACTAATAATATCAGGAAGGTGTATTACATTTTTTTATTTATATTTTGTTCTTATTATAAAAATAATATTTTTAAATACATATTTTCTTAAAATAATCTTTTGATTAATAATATAATAAATATGAAATATAATAAATAAATAATAATATAATATAATATAAATAGTTTATTCTATACATTTTCAAAAGACCTTTTAACTATTTCTCTCACAAATTTTATTATATTAATTTTTTATGGCTGCAAATATTTTTTAAGATACTTGGTAAAATATAGCATTGAAATAATAATAATAATGCTAATTGTCTGGTACTTACCCTTCGTTTGGCGACTCCGCCAAAATCCGGAAACAACTTTTATTATAAGCCAGAGAATTAAATAATTATTAGAGGGTGAGGGGATGAACTACCAAAAAAAAAGAAAATTTTTACTCATTCTTATGCATTTATTTTATAACAAAGAAGCAAGTTACTCTGGCGTAAAAACCCCCACTTGGGAGGAAAAGACAATCCACAATGCCTCGCAACCGTTACTCGGATATACCAGCCCAGGCTGGAGGGAAGCCGCTTTCTTTCCCCGTGAGCGCGGACCACCGCCGCGTCAGATGGTTCCGCATGAGAGGAGGACGCCGCCGATTCAGACGTCCTGGGTTCGATATGACCTATGCGTCTATCGAGCTTGATTTGGCGAGAACAATCCTCGTCGTCGCTTCGCTGTATCGTCCGAGGAATTGGGTTACCGCAACAATCTGATCACGTGTTTAGAAAATTTTATAAATCCACGCTAAATAATCACAAAACAAACACGAAGTGTTTACCGGAGTGGCTTGAACGCAAGTGCGTTTGATGCGTCTGCAAAACGGTTACAAACCTTCTCGTTTGACAGACCCTAATCAAGCCATAAATCAGGCCCCCGTTGTCGGCCTCTTCCGAGGAGACCGATCAGCTGTGCACGGAAGTCGGTCGGACCCAGACCTGGGTTATTCTGCGAGGGTCTCTTCGCGGGTTTATCTGCGTCGTAAACCCAGGAATAATCCCGAACACTAATAATTCTGAAATTCGTTATTACAATTTATTATTATAGAGAGAGAGAGAGAGAAAGCGAGATAAAGCGAAACTCACTCAAGATTATATATAAATAAATGTTTGCACGAGAAAATAAATTAAATATTTAAATATCTACGAGTAAATTAAAGTTTTCTATAAATTTTTATAAAATTTTCTATTAATGGCATGATTGGACTTATTTTTACATTTTATTTTATAATTTATTCCACATATTTATTATTAAATTGGTACAATCTATTAAAATTTATCAATAATTATCTTTGTGTATTAAATGCATTATATCTTCCATAAACTTCTACATCTGTTATTTTTGAGGAGATGAACTCTTGTCTCGTAATACTTTCACTACATAGACACTGCAAAGCGGTCCAAGTATGTCTTAGACAGTGAATTTTCAGTACTTGGATATTGATAAGTAATATATAATATTTACATAATTTACTATATCATGTGCATAGTCATATTAGTAATTTTGTAAAATATAAACATTTTATATAATAAAAAAGAAAAAATATATATATTTTAGCTTAGTTATACAGTCAAAATTTAATATAATTTATTTTATTTTTTTATATCAAAATAAAACAATTAAGTTATTATTTTTTAATATGAATTGTTAAGAAGAAAATTCAATTTTATGGTACTGTATTTTGACAAATTATTTAATAAATTTGTGCGTTCTTATTAAATTATGTATACATATATATATATATATCTATAATATAATATAATATATATTTAAATTAAATTTTTTTATGATAAATTACAGTAGATATTCTTATTTAATAAAAATTAAATATAATGATTAAATATTTGAATATTATTCTTGTTGTAATTATATAATAATATTATAAAAGTTTTAAGAAATGTTTGAGATTATAAAATAATGAATCTAATTAATGAGCCTAATCATTATATTTTGTTTATTTGCTAAAAATAAATATTAAAAAATAAAAAAGTTACAAATTTATTAATTAATTAAATGATTGTCAGGTTTTTGGAACATTTCTACGCTTCTAATTTTTCGACCAATTTATCTAAAAGTGAATTTTCTTTAAAATTTTATTAGTTAAAAATCGTTCATTAATACTGTAGTGTTAATATTACGACTTTTTTTTATAACAAAAAAAATTAAAAATGTGCATTTTTTGTTAAAATTATTAATGAAAAACCCCTTGAATATTACGAATAAGAATTGGTTTATATAAAAATGAATTTTATTCACAATTTTATTAGCTACAAATCGTCCATGGATTCTATAGCATTAAAAATTAAGACTTCATTTTATAAGAAAAAAAGTAAAAAAATGTATTTTTTCCTTAAAATTGTTAATAAAAAAAACTTCCTGAAAATCATGAGTAGCATTTTAGAAAATTTTTAATATATAAGAATCTACTGATTTTTCTTACGAATTTTGATGTGTTTCACTACCTGCTTTTTACATGACTTTAAAAATTCTCTATTGCTTGATCTATTTAATGAGAGATGTTTTCGTAACTTTACTGAACTGTGACTCAACTCCGACCATTGGCCAAGTGCCACGTGTTGATTCTCACTTCTTTTTGACTGCGTCTTTCTCATTTGATGCTGGGGTAGAGAGAATAAGATGCCAAAGAGCGATGGCATGTCGTCATAATGGTGGTCGCTGCCAAATGAATTTATCTTAAAATCTCATTAGTTCTATCTTACCATATAGGCAATAGGACGTTTTTGTCAAATGCAAGTGCTTTTAAAAATATAGTTGTTGTTTTCTCGCACTGGTACAAATTGAACATTTTTCTTGGGTAAATTTTTGTAAAGGCTTCAAATTTTTCTTGCTTAATACAGGAATGCTTTTAGGGTAACAATATGTGGCTTGAATAGAATTACTTTTGAAGAGACCTTTTATTTTCGTATGTACAAACATAATTGTCTTAAGAGCTCCAAGAAACTTTTAACTAATATAGCTATCTATAAATTTTATAATCATTTATGTTTAATGTTAATTTTATTAATAATTAAATATTTTTCTTTTTATACAGAATAATAATTTTTGAAATTTATATGTAAGAGTTTGATAGATAAATTTAATTTGATGGATTGTCTTTAATGTGAACATCTCTTGCTATTGCTTTATTGTTATATTCCTACATTTTATATTTATAAATTTTATATATTAATTGAGTGTTTATTTCATTCTCTACATAAAACTCAATAATTTTCGAATCTAAATACATTACTACATATATATATTAAAATTAAAAAAATTTAATTACAGACAAGTCATATATAAATTCATTTTTCTACAAGTAATTTTTATAAAATTATACGACTCTAACCAATAAAACAATGTTTAATTTGCTGTAGCTAAAGATAAAATTATACTAAATTTAAAATAAGTTATAATTAAAAAATTATGCTAAAAGTATATTATCTGGAAATTTAACATTGTGATTATTTAAAATCAAATGAACTTTATTGGTTTATAAATGCATCAATGGATCAATTTGATCCATCAAAAATAAACAAAAAAAAAGTGCGACAAAGAAACTCACCACCTGTTGCAATAATCCATTTATTTTTATTAGATAAATGCCAATATTCAAACTTGAGAAAATATATTACAAAAAAATATGTGTCAAAGCAAAAAAAATTTAGATAAAGACTCAAACATTAATGCAATCGTTTGGGTAATGGACCTACTATTCTAAGAGAATAAATTGATGACAAAATGTAAAAGTAAGAATGAAAATTATTTTATATACACCAGAATTAAAGTGTTACTTATTTGTAGTAGGCATTTTTAAGGTATTAAGGTATAAATAATATTTAAATTCATTTATTGAATTTTCATCGAGCAAATATTTTTTTTTTTTTTTGTTTAAGTGAGTATTTTTTCTCTAAGTAGTTTATAAATTAACATAGCAATAATTATTATAAGGATGAGTCATAAATATAGATGTAAATCAATAAATTTTTTTCACTGCATAATAATTAATGTCATTTAAACTAACTCACTGTCTTGTCAACTTCATACTCATATGTTTTCTTTAAAGTAGAAAACTTTTTAATTGCAGCAACCAATTTCTATATTTAAATTTATTACGTTTTATCTATTAAATAATTATTAAATATTTTTTAACAAATTAACGAATAATTTATATATATATATATGTTATACTGTTATGTCCGTAAACTGTTGAGCTTACACGTTTAACACGCACTAGCGGTAGGTAAACTACGGTAAACCTATGTAAATAATGTTTGTCTTTCATAATTAAACTCACGTTGAAACACATGAGTTCACAAAAAATTTGGATGATGAACGGCTATTTTTATTTTATCAACCCGTTAGCCTACGATAATTGTACTAACTCTGGATAAAATTACAGCATGTCCGAAGAGATTCTTTACTTTGAGCCTACGTTTTCGCATACTAGCTCTCGAACAGGAGAATAGGATTGGAAATCGCGAACTTATTTTATAAAGTCAAAATCAACGAACGAGAGCAATAGGCTTCTTCTTTTTTTTAAATACAGGAAGTTGGAAAATCAAATAACAAGGAAAAAAATAAAAATTAACATATTTGTATTAATAATTGCTATTTAATAATCTTACTTTATTCTATGAAATACAATCGTTGGTTACTCGCAATGTTAAGTAAAAAAGAAAGAGAGAGAAAGAGAAACGCGGCTCATATAGTGCCATGGAAACACTGATTGACTCATGATGAATAAAATAATATGATACTTAAAGGACAAAAACTACTGTGTTAAAAATGCTGATTTTTATTCGAAATCTGTCTCTTTTTAAAATATTTCGCGTATACTAGATTATATTGAAGAAGAGGGGGTCTTATCATTTTTCGTAACTTAAGGTGTTTCAAAATATGTTATCCCTTCTTCTCGCTCATGTTTTCTTCATTATTCGCAGCTTACTAAATTGAGCTCTTTATTTTTAATAAAAATTGATTATTGTTTAACTACTGTGCAGAATAACAATACTATACTTTATTACTCTATAGATCATCAATTTGTTATTTGTTGTTTATTAATACTTAATTATCTGCTGTTTAATTATTTGTTAATAATTTGTTGTTTATTAACTTGTTAATAAAGTATTATTTATGAAATTTTTGTCGGTTGTTAAATAATTTATTAATTTGTTTATTATAAATTTTATTTTGTCTATTGTTTATTATTCATGTTTAATTCATTCCGGTGGGTATTTAGAGTATTTCAATATTCGTCTTTATCCCAGCACGGATTTATAATTACGTTATCGATAAGGTTTGCATATTTTCGTGTATTGATAGTTTTTCCCTCTCGCTTTCGCTCTTTATCAAGTCAGCGATCGACACTTGCAGGTAACGCAGGTTTCTTAATTCTACTTATGCTACTATTCGAAGGTGAGGAGTTTCTCGGGACAATTACTGTTTACTTAGGTAGGAAGATGCGTTCTTCGGCGACAAAATATAGACAGATTTATATCATGTTCATTTTTTTACTTGAGAAACAAAAAACAAATAATGTTTAAAGTTAATAAGTGCAAAATTAACGTTTTGCCAAATTAGAGCTTGATCTTTAATTAAGATATATATATTTGATATTCAGTTTCTTGATAATTTTTATGACCAAAAAAGGAATTTCAGCGTAACCATATCTTTGATTAACGCGAATTATTTAAAATTAAAATTAAATTTAAACCCAGTATTTCTCATTTTAAAACCCTTTCTTATACGATACAACCAAATTATAGTACGATAAGTGTTTTATTTCCCGAATGTGTATTAGCCCAATATTGATAATTATTTCAAATAGATATATTTTATTACTGAATAAATCAACGCACATATCAGTTAAAACACTACCTTTAATACGACACGTGTGGTCGAACTTTTGATCGCGAAGAATTTTTAATAGTCGCTTTTCTTACTTTTTTTTTATTGTATAGGTAAAGTTGTATAATGAAGCACTTAGTAGTTCATATCTTGGTGTTGTTACGGTAGATAAAACATATTTCCAACCGTATACGGAACTTTTTAGATACTTATTTTTATGACGTATTGTGCCATCAAGAATGAAATAAATTCTTTTTTAATGAAAAAGGAGGATTATTTGAGTTTGCATTTGTGTTGATTGAACGTAACGCAGATTTTTTAAAAATTGTACATTGTTATATTTTACTGCATAACAAGAACAATTATTAAATAGAAAAAGGTTCTTTCATTTTTAAGAATTTATACATGCCTCGGTACTTTTATGTCACATTTTATCGTTACTGTGTGCCAATGACAAAGCAATTGAAATAACTCTGACAGTTATTAATATTTTATCTTTATAAATAATAATTTATTTGAATTTTTACAAACTTATGGATTACAATGATAACATATTTTATTTTAATTCTTTTCATAAAATTTTTTTAATATTTTTATTAAATTTTATAATAGAGAAACTTATTTTTTCATAATTTATATATAATTCTAATAGCATAATTATATTAAACTATAATTATATTGTATTAAGCATATAATTCTAAAAATAAAAAAAACTAACATTTCATAAATTATAATAAGAACAATGTATTAATTATAATATAATTCTATTTTACAATTTATTTATAATACTTTAAAAATAAAAAAAAATTTTATACTCATACTTTTAATACATTAAATAAAATCGATTTACTCTGTTAAAAATATTTTTCTCTTGTCTGTTAATTTTAAATATATAGTTCACCAAGAAATTAAAAGAAAAATAATCTATAAGATGAATTATACTGTAGTATGATGATGAAATTAAAATTTTGTGATGTCAACTTTTTAGAATTATTTTATACAGCTAGATATATTCTTCACAAAATGTCTAAACTTAAAAATATATAAAATACACCGAAGATTTCATAATTTTTAATTTTTTATTGCAATAAAATTAATTTTTGAATTATATTTTATTAATGATTTCGTGAAATTGTTTTATAAATATTAAATTTGTAATTAATACTGTTGTATTGATCGAAAACTATTGGATTATTTATTTAATTATCTTTTCTTTACTTTCTTTTTATGAAGTATTAAATTCACAAAGTGTTTAAAAATATTTTTCCAATTGATGCACATAATATTATTCGATATTTTTGATAAAGTTAACATAAATTTAAAAATTAATGACGCCAAAGAAGCGATTTATACGAAATTTCATTCACAAGACCCACACCTTCAATAAATCAAACAATCTAATGATGTTCTGGAAAATAGTTATATTACTGACCTTTCAAGATGGTTTAAAAAATTTATTTCCAAGGAAATAATAAAGAAACTTTCAATTAAACAAACACGTATTCTCGAGGAAATCTCAAGGAATCTTGAATACTTAGCACATGAACTGATTTTTGGTATAAGAGCTAGAATTCAAAAAATCCGATTCTGCGTTGGATCATGCTAGGGAAGGTGAATCATGCCGAACGCTAATCGAGGCTCTCTCTGTGCACTCGTATGTATTGGTGACGGGAGAGCAAAAGGTAAAAGGAAGTGGGTAGAAAATGAATCACTTCGTCGAGAGTATCCTCTGGAAGATTCACTGAGTGGGAGGAGGTGGGGCTCAATAGTGAAAGTTCGTGGATCGATGGGGAAGGGGGACACGCCTCGTAATATTATAGTTAATAACATCCAATAAACGCTTGAACCAATACTTCAGATAAATTTTTGAGCTTAACAATAATCTCCGTTATTCTTCCTTCACATATCGTTTTTAAATGCCTGGTACGCGATACTTTATGATTTTTTTTAATTTTTCAATAAATTTCTCTTTTAGCATCTGGGTGACTATAAAACAAAATCGTTAAATGTTTTAATTAATATTTCGAATGAATAACTATACTATTTAATCTAAATATAGGAGAAAATATTTCTGTAAAAATGTCACATAAACACAAATATTAATTATTTTTTTATTTTTAAAAACTTTATTTATCGTAATTTATATAGTATGGAGTTCTAATGTTTAATTTAAAGACCAAATATAAATTATAAAACAAATACAATATACAAAAATCTGATACTTATATTCGTGACATGGCCAGTAAATATATTTCATTAATATTGATAATTAATCGACAAAGCTATTTTACTTAAATGTATCCATATTCTGTTATATATTCAATGAATTAACGCAAAAGTACATATTGTATTTAAATCTAAAACTCTGGGGAAAAGTTTGAAAGCAAAACAACGGAGAGTGACCTTTTTAAATATTGTCCATGTATTGACGGTATATCATCAGTCAAATCTGTGAAATATTTCATGAGTGTCCGATGTTAATAGATGGGAAAAGTTCCACGATTCGAGATGGATTAAGGAAAATCGAATGAAAGAAATAGGATGTACAAGGATTAAGAAAGAAACATAGAATTGGAAAGCGTCCCAAGAGTATTTATAGTTTGGATTATATCTGGCTGGCACTCGGCCACCAGAGTCTAGTTTTCGTATCGCAGTTCTTCGACCACGGGATATCTCCATGTGAATTAAAGCTACCCAATCAAACTTTAAATAAACCGCACTAGTTTCCCCCTTCGTTCAGGAATCCTTGAAATAGTCTACACGCTATGCATCTTGGTCCATTCTTAAATCTTTATAAATTAAATGGCGGTGGATACGAGTGCCGTATCAGGACCTAAAATTTTCGGCTAGATTTAGCAATGGAATAGAATAAAAAAAATCCGAAGTTTATAAAATATATATAAAACTCGTGCAATTTCCATTTTTGTGGACAATTCCTTGGTACGAGTGGCTTTTTAAATTGACATTTTTTTTATTTCTTGAGAAATTAATAAAATTACATTAAGGCTTAAAATTTTATTCCTGATTTTAAAGCCATGCAAGGCAATAGTAATTAATTGGCTATTAATAAACCTACTATATTAACATACAAATATACTAGTTTTTATCAATAATAATAAAAAATATTTTTTTAGCAGCCAGTAAATCAAAAATAGTTAATTAGTTTATTGACTCCAATTTATTCTAATTATATCTTTTTTCATCCCACTGTTATTGAATCAGGTGCCAAAGAGTTTTTAAGCTGATTTTATTCTATCATTTATACTATTTATTAAATTATTTGCAAGAGAAACGATTTAGAATGTGAGTACATCTACAATATTTCAACTTAGATTGATATTCGATTAGTATGAAATTGAGCTTAAAAAAATTAAATTTGCACCGTAAAATAGAAAGGAGAAAGAGATACGGTAAATATAATGGAATAATCACCATATATCTATTATAATAAAGTATTATCATAGGAGCGATCACGTTTACTTTTATTGGTACAATAAAATATATAAAATAAAATAAGATACAGAGAGAAAGAACAAAAGATGGATGAAAAGGGGCATTACCATCATTACCAAACTCAAAGATCAGCTGTACAATATGTGAGAGTTATATATAAAAGAACAACAACGAACCAAAGGAAGTAGATACAATATATTCCTGTAATAGAGAACATGTTATCGTTCAAAAATAACCTCTGATAATCTTGATACACTTTTTCTTATTAGTAAATAGCGACTCAACAGAAAAAACAGAACAGAAAAAACGATAAATAGAAAAGGAAGAAAATTCGAAGAGCAACATTGAAAAATTGTAAGGCCTGCGTATAAAAAGTAAATCGATTAACCGGAATGTTATTTAAAATTATTATCATCTTTTCTTGGTGCTGTACAATTGGCTGCTTTTATATTAATTTTTTTTACAAGATAAATATTTGTGGAAAACATTTTGAATAAAAAAAATTGGAATTTTATGTTTTTATTGAATTTGTTAAAAATAATTATTTTAAATTTATAAAATATTAAATTAATCTTATAAGTCCAAGCAATAGAGTACTTTTTAGCTCATGAAAAAAGCAGCTAGTGATGCATATCAAAATTCGTGAAAAAATCAGTAAATTCTTATTTTCTAAAATGCCACTCATGCCAGTAAATATTAAAAAATAAAAATATTACGAATTGTTTAATTAATTTCAAAATTTTCCGGTTTTTGGAAAATTTCTTCTCTTCTCTTTTTCCAATAGGTTTACGAAAAAAATGCATTTTATTCACAATTTTATTAGCTACTGTTACGAAAATAAGTAGTCGCAATTATATTCTTTTTAATTATTGAACCGCGAAACTTCACCAGGATCGATTCTGCACTAGCCGAAATGGTAAAAGCGTTTAGACCTTTGTAAGGTTCGGAAATGAAAATAAATATAAGAACGTTAATTAAAAGGGTAGAATATTATTTATTCTGATCGATAAAGAACGAGAGAAAAAGAATTCGGTTTAAGTGTGATATAAACGGTTGTGTTTCCGGTGATTAAAAAAGTAATCGCGTAAAAAAATGATCGGTAATGTCAAAGAAAAATCCAAGTTCCCGAATAGTCGTTTGCGAAAATAAAGAAAATTATCCAAACCGAAGTTTAACCGTTAGAGATGCTAAGTAGAAGTCCGAAATCCGAAGTGAAGTGCATCTTGATTTTGATTTTATTCATCACCTCCACCGGATGAGGGATTGTAGAATCTGCAGATTCTCCTTCCAGAGTTCACGATGTTTCCCAGCCGTTTGAGCAGTGATCGGTCAGCTAATTCTTCTATTGTCCCACGACTGTCCCTTGTATCTGCCTTTCTGGCGGAGACGCATAAATTTACAAAAATCCGAATCTAAGAGTTCTTATTAATCGCGAGGCACGGATTACTTGCCCGACGCATGCGTTATCTCTTGATGTCCCAGGGTTCGTCACGTATGCGAGTGCTGAATGCATATAATAATATTACATACGTGACACTACAAATCGTTCATTGATACTATAGTGTAAAAATTAAGACTTTTCATTTTATAGCAGAAAACGTAAAAAAATGCATTTGTTCATTAAAATTGTTAATAAAAAAACCTCTGAATATCATGAGTGGCATTTAAAAAAATAAGAATCTACTGTTTTTTTACGAATTTTGATATACATCACTAGCTGGTTTTGTTTCATCACCTAAAAAGTGTTCTATTTCTTGGACTACGAGTACTGGTTTAATTGTTAACACAAAGTATATAAAATTGTCTTGACGAAAATATCCTTTCAATCAATTATTTGCATCTGAAATAATTCCTCATATTATTGTATAAAGAAATTTTTTTGAATAAATTAAATAAAGTTTAAAGTTACTGATGTAAGTAACAACAGATTTCGATGAGTAAATGTAAGAAGTTCAACTCTAAAGTATATTCCTTGAGTAAAGATTTTTCGAATAACAAGAGCAACATATATTGTTGGATTATTGGCGATTGATTCCAGATAAATTGATAACATATGATTCAAAAAAATAGGAAGTTGGATTCCAATTTAAACTCGACTAATATTAGTTCAAATTATACTTCCTTTATATTAATAATTGACTAAAGAATTTTAAGTTTTTTTTATTTAAAACGAAAAAATTAAAATTAGAAAAAAATTTAATATTTTAAATAGATTTTCTTATTAAATTCAAATAAAACTAATTTATTTTCATTAATATACAAAACATAATTAATATTTTATGTAAAATAATAAATAACCAGCATAATTATAACTTTTTATGTGTATAATTGTTTTTATATATTTATTCAAGGAGACTTTTTGATATGCATTAATGAAAGATTTCCAAAATATATTTACAATTATCAATAGATTTTGATACATATACTAATTATAGAATACTTATAGAATTATAGAATAAGTATAGAATAAAATTTATCAGGTAAAACATAATTTTAAAATAGAAATAAATAATTTCTAAAAGCAATTTCTAAGTTCCACTAAAATTTTCATATAAATTTTTATAATTTTAAATATTAGATCAAATACATTGAATTTTAAAATATATTATAAAATATATCAGAAATTCTGACTCAAAATATATTTTCTCCCTTCTAACAACAGTATTTCATTTACAAAGAATTGCTTAAGGCGTGAGATTGATCGATTCTGTAAGCAATGACTTGGGCATAATAAGTTTACGGTTATGCAAATATACATTTTAGAAAATATTTTTAAACTTTTTTTAAATTTAATAATATCATTTTAAGATATGGAATTTAGTGTAACACCCTCCATGTAGATATCTTGAAAATTTTAACTTAAAAATAATAAATATAATTTTTTAGTTTCTAAAATGAAATTTATATTTTTTTGTATATTTTGAATATTTTTTATTGTAATGTATTTTAATAAATTTGCTATTTGTAAATAAAAAATTAAGTTAAGTAAAAGTAAAAAAATTTATTTTATAAATTATTTTTAAACTATTACTTGATGTATTAAATCATCTAAAAATTTTATAATTAAAGTAAAAATTTTTATTCATTACATTGATGTACACATTCTAAAATTATATTAAATATTTTATAACATGTATCAATTTTAATAAAATGAAAGAAAGAAATAAGGAAATATTAGTTATTAATTAATTAAAATATTAATTAAAATTTAATATCATATAAAAATTAAATTAAATAATATTATGTTCAAATATTTATTAGTTTAGTTACAAATGTTTATTTCTAAACTAACAAAAAAAATGGAAGTTTTAACTACTTTTAACTAAAAATCAATAATGAATTCACATAGAATGTGCTAATTCTACTATGAAATATATATGTTTAAAACTCTTATGTTTAATAAAGGCCAATTTATATCACTATATATCTTATGAATAGTTATATAATGAAAATCATATCATATTATTATATACAATTATAAAAAAAATAGTAGATAAACCTTTTTCATGAAATCTAATATATCTTTAAATTTTCAAATTTTATCTTTATCTATTTTAATCCTTTTTCTATTCACATTATTTTTTTACGTCAAACAACATATATCCATTATACGTTGTTTATGATGCATGCAACTTTATGTATGAAGTACATAAAATAATAACATTAGGTTTTGTGGATCAACTCTTTCTATTATAAAATATTTTTCATTTAACAAATCAATATAAATTTACGATTAAAATGATTCAAGTAATTTTTTAAAGTTGAATTTGCATTAAAAAAATAAAATAATAATATAATCTGGAATACCAAAATCCTTTTGCATGATCCATCTCGCATTGTCAAGACAGAAGATTCACTTCAACATTATTGTTCTAAATTATTATAGATTATTTATTAAATTTAATACACGCTTAATATAACTACTTCATTAGAAACCTTTGTTAAAAAATGGTTAAGTAAAAACTAAATATAAATAGTTTAATATAAATAAATTCTACATTGGGAGGAAAATGTAAGCTTTAAAATTATCAATAAGAGCAAAGGTGTAATAATTGTAATGAGTGTATAATATAAAGAAATAAACGCAAAGCTTTCATTTTCTTTCAAATATTAATAAATCCTAATATTTAATGTACGGCTTTCAGAGTATCAAAATTTTATTTTTTTGGCAGTGAACATCGTAGTGAAACAGCTGATTGAAAATCCTGAGAGAAAGGGTATTGTTTAAAATAGGATCACGACATACTCTAATGAAGAGGAATGATCGAGCATACGTTCAGCTCACAAATAGGATTGATTTTTTTATTGATTCCGTACGTAGTCTCTTCTCCTTCAAACCAAATACAAATAATAAATATATAGGATTAAATGACTTATCAAAATACCTACGTATATAACACTTGATATTAAGCTTGAAGATTCTGTAGTTTATTCTCTAATTCATTCTAAATTTAGCTTTTTGAAAAAGATTACTTTTTAGACCCATTTGTAATTCAGAGATCAAAATCGACAATTGGGTAAATTTCCGTTACAGCATTCTATAAAAATAACTGCGTACATTATGGAACTCATAATACTAATAAGAGAGAAATCCCTAGCGATGTACAAACAGCAAAAAAGCACAGCTTCACGCCCGACTTTGAGCCTCCGCATTTTGAAAGTTTTTCTTAAAATATTTGCCGTATAGACTATCGCTATTCTCTTCTTGTCGGGAATGTCATTCTTTCTTTTTATCTCCCTTTATATACTTTCATTTATTCCTCTTCGATTTCACGGCACTAAGATTCCCAGACGACGACTATTAGTCGAAGGTCAACGACTCTTTGTTAGTGAGCCAAAACTGTCTTGAATTTATAATAATATCTAAAGTGATGTATCAGATAACACGAAATTTCTTCTTAGTAATATCAAAGAATTAAAACAACGATGTGATAATACGGATCTATTGCCTTTTCTTTTTCCAATATTTTTCACATAAATTGCGATCTTTTTAAAAGTTCTTATCGATCCTTCGACAAAAATTATTGTTTGTTGTCGATTGAAAAATTATTTGAACATCATTTGTAATTAATTTTCTGTTTTTAGCTTATAAGCTGATTAGTACATTTTACTCTTCATTTAGTAAATAATTCGTACAAATTAAAATGGCAACTAAAAACGGATTGAACAAACTACGTTATTTTCAAATGCAAAAATATGCTTAATCGTTATTATTAATTGTTGAAATTGAATTATATTTAGATAATTATATTTTATATCTGTCTCCGTGGATACATGTATTAATAGTTATAATTAGAGTTAATAACAAAATCTTGATTGCTACTGACTGATCATTGTATGTTTATTGTTTAGAATTAAGTTCTAACAATTGATAACAAAAATTCGTAAATTGTATACTAGTAAATCCTATGTACGTTTTTTAATAGTGTATTATATTCATGATTTTTTTTTCATATTTAATTTGTATTTTTTATATACAATTCTAATTTTTTATTTACTTAATTTAACAACTATTAGAGAGAAATAGATATTTATGAGTAATAAAAATAGATATCTTTTTAAACCAACAATGTTAAATTAAAAATAAAAACCATATATTAATTTTATCTACAATTAATTCTACGAATCTTAAAAATTTAAATAATAAAATTAGTTTATTACTGTAATGGTTATTTTACTATAGTTATACCCTTATGCAAACATTATAAAAAAAATTTTTAATTTAATTAGTCTGAAATAAGAGGAAATTATTACATTAGTATATCGTAATATTAATCTATTAATACAATCGTGATTTCAATTAGTATATAAAATAATATAATGGAAACAATAATCGAAATATCAAACATAATATTCATAAAATTTCAGTATTAAACGTATTCGCTTTTAAAAAATCTCAAGTATTAATTTCTAAATTTCACATATCATACAGTATTCTATATATATATATTTACAATTATTGGTATTAACAAATTTTTCATTTCATAATAAAAAATCAAACTCAAATAAATATACTGAAAAAAAATAGAAACAGATTGTTCTACTTAATTAATAATTGCTAAAATGGAAAACTTCTTTAATAATTTACTTTAAAATTTTTTAATTTTTTTTAATTTTTAAAAATTAAAATTTATTTTATTTTCAACACAAAAAAATGCATTTATCATTATGCGTAATAAAAAATCTAGTTGGATACCATTTATTTTAATTGAGCTAAAATCTATTTATTTTTCACATTTAACTATATTTAAAATTAAATCAAATTGTAAACTATCCTAAAAATTTAGTAAAATTTATTGCTACATCTGTAAACGTATGTAAATAGGAATTTTGTCCTGCGTAAAATTCGTGTTGAGTTCCCGAAAGACTCGGACGAGGAACGGACATTTATTCATTTTATCAACTCTCAAGGCTGCGACGATCGTACTAACTCCGGATAAAATTACCGTACGCCCGAGTAGTTTCTACACTTTGAGCCTATACTTTCGCACAGTAGTTCTTGGATAGGAGAAATACGGTTGACGATTGCTCGAAATTTATTTTAGAGAATGAGGTTGAATGAACGCTAGCAATATGCTTCTTGGCCATCACGTACGATCAGAATGTAAAATAATTAGGAAAAAAATAAAAGGTTGCATGTTCGTATTAAAATTTTTATTTAATGAGTCTTACTTGTTTTTTATGTACAATTTCTGCCAACTCACAAAGTTGCGCAAGAGGGCGAGAGAGAGAGAGAGAGAATAGTTTGGCTGGTATAGATTTTTGAACTGTCAATAAAATAAACTTGAGCACCAATAACTACTATCTTAAAAAAGCTAATTATTCGAAATGTCCCCTTTTTATACTAATTCGCATATACTGGATCATATTGGCGAAGAGGAGGAGGGTCTTATCAGTTCCGTAATCTAAGATGTACAAAAGTACGTTATCCCCTGTTCTCAATCATATCTTCTCGATTGTTTGCTGCTTAGTCAATCGAGATGTTTAATTTGAACAAAAATTAATTGTTGTTAAAATATAATAATCCATGATTTAATGGTTATTTATTTATTAATAATTCATTGTTCATTGGTTTTTTGTTGATTATTAAATTATATTAATTTGTTAATTTTATTTTGTACATTGCTTATTACTTGTTAATTAATTTGTTATTTGTTTAAATAATTATTTTTTAAAAATATTTATTAAAATTTTATTATTTATTAAAAGTAATATTTGCTATTTAATTTATTATTTATTGTAAAAAAAGTATTATTTGTTAATTCGTTATAAATATTTATTAATTGTTAATAGTGTTTTTTATTATTTTTTCTTAATTTATTTAAAAATTCATTATTAATTCATGGATTATTTATGAAATTATTGTTTAATAATATTTTAATTGTAAATTTAAAGAAATATCTGGAAGGAGGTGAGGTGATTGCAAGAGCACGTTGAGGATTAGCGGGCTGTGCCAGTGTTTCTCAAAAGAAATGTATGAAAAAAAATTAAATAAGTTAAATCCTGACCAGCCGGGGCGAACAGCAAGACAATTCAGGCGGACCCAGGGGGAGCTTCCCCAAATCATGGTCCGGGTAAAGGTGACCGTAAAATACACGTGTAAATTTAAGCTTTTGAGAAGAAAATTGCCTAGCTCAACGTCTGGCGAGCCAAGTATCTGAAAAAATGAAAAATATTGGACATGTGAAGGAGCCTGGGAGACCCAGCAAGCAGTAGTCTCTAGCCAACTGGCGTAAACATTATAACTAAGTTTAAGATAGTTTTAAGGTAGTAAATAAATTTAAATATTGCATCAGTCCAGGTATTCGGTATCATCCAATGGTTTCATCGGCCTGTGGAGCAAATGGCATGCGCCGTTTCGTCCGAGCGAGTCACATGATTTGGCCCCGCTCATTGGTCGGTCGGGTCACGTGCGCTATCGCGATAAAATGCTATAAAATTAAGATAATGTGTACGGCTTTTTCTGCCCGAAAGCAACGGGCGGTTTTTTATGCCAGGTAAATTTTCATTGTAATATTTTAGATCATAAGAAAAATTGTAAAGTGTGGAGTTTAAACATTACCCTCACAAAATAAATTAATAGTTGTTAAAAATAGTTTTATTTTAAGGTACGGAAGTAGTTGGATAATCAATTGTTATCAAAATCTTTACTAACATTTATATTAATGTTGATTTTTCATTAATATTTTCTCGGTTTATAATAATTTTTTTGGTTCTTTTGACTACATTTTCATTTTCATGCTTAATGTAATTTTTTGATAGGTATTTTGACTATTTCGAAATTGTTTTAATCCTAGCAATGATTTGTATTTGCGTTATCGACAGAAATTTCCATATTTTTTGGTATTGACAGTTTTTCTTCTCACCTCAGCTTCTTATTAAGTCGGTAACTTACGCTTGCAGCCGGCGCAGTTTTCTTCATCTTACTTCAGTTATTTTTTGTAGATTTAACTAGCCCGCTTTTCTCAAAGATAAAGATTTTCTTATGTACAAATTATTATGTATTTATTTATATTATATTCTTAATTCATTTTACATTTTATAAAAAAATAAATCGGTTAATGGCTCGTGCCGTAACATTATAATGTTAAAATATTTATATTTTTATTTTGCATTAAATTATATTCATATTATAATAGACATTTATTTTTACATTAAAATTATTGTAATTGAAATAAAAGATATATAAATAAAGCAATATAAATTGTATTTTTATTTTTTTATTTTTTTTTTTTTAACAACACTATTACAAATCTATCCAATGGCACGAAAAAAATTATCATAAGAATTTCAATTAAAATGTCTGAACACGAATAAAAGAAATATTCTTTCATTTATACTCGAATAAATCAATAATATCGAATAATTGTAAATATAAAAAATTAATAGTGATATATTCTTACTATAAATAAAATTTATATTTTTTAAATACCAAATAAAAATTATTGTTGTAACGTCCCAGTAATTTTATCTACTCTTCATTGTCTAAATGTAAAACTGTTTTGTTATAAAACCACGATCAACTATATTATATACGGAAGCGCATAAAATAAATAATCCGCTTCATTATAATGATCACAAAAAGATCATATGCAATAAATTTATACAGAGACAAACTCGGAACTAGAAACAAAATAAGGAAAAGCAACACTAAATAAATATGAAAATCACAGAAGAACACAATCATCATTAAAATCATACATTTAGCTAAGGTAATACGCATATGAATTAATGTTATTAATTAGAGACTGATATGGAAGGGATAACCTTAGAAAAGTTATAAAAGACAGAAATTATGAGAGATTGGTTTTTTTACTTCTGGAATGAGTACACCTTAAACTCAATCATTAAAGACTCTCTAATCCTGAAAATCTGGAGTGGTGACAGACTGCTGCCTTTGACAAATAGACTACATCGTTTCTTCGAACTTCTAAATACTAAGCTGCATACACTGCAAATAACTTACACACAAGTAATATTAAAATTTATCATTTAATCTTTTGTAATAATTTTGTAACAACTCTATTATATAATATTATTCTTACAAAATAAGGATAGTAAAAGATAAAATTGTAATTTTTCAATATTATGAATAAATTTGTTCTAGTTTCAATAAAATAAATTTGGATATAAATAATTTAAGCTTACTATTCTGAGGATTGAGGATAGGGATGAAGACAACTGAGGTTTCGTAAATATATAATAGCTTTATTTAAAGTCAATTTGTCTACTTACGCACGCCAGGCATAAAAAAACCCCGTTGGAGGAAAAAAGCCAAATCAAAATTTTTCCGGTGTGCACCCCGGATCGCATACGTAGAGGTGGGGGCAGACTGGAGGCCAACGGTGGCCGCTCTGTAGCCAGCAAACTCGTCGGTCGGGCGGTCGCGTCCTCCGCGAGTCAGACCCTAGTGGATCCGTGTCCAGATCACAACATTAATGCTAACACTGCTCCTTTCGGCCTGCTCTACCCGCTCACACAGTTTCGTTTTACTTACAATTACAATATCAAAAAAATGCGAGACAAATAATACGCAGGAGTAAACGCCTTCGAGGTCGACGCTAAAGGGAATTCGGAGCGACGCGTGGGCGAAGCCGATCCCTTAACCGCGCCGTAGAGGTTCAAGTACCTGACTAATCGTTGGTATATACCGGTCATAAATCTGAACCGGCGAACGAGCGGTCGGCTTGCCTCCAAGCAAATATCTGCTCGGGATTCCCGAGAAAATAATACGCTCGGGAAAACCAAGCGGATAAAGAAATATAAATGCTAGAGTGCAAACCCGAACATCCCGCCCGCCATTCGTCCACCCGGCGAATCATTAACCCCCTTTTTTTACATTTTTAATCATCTATGATTTATACACGTACAAATATTACTTAAAACTACGACACAAAATCAATCACATACAGGATTAACGATTAGGCATTCATTCATCAACACTTAAAACTAATCACTCAACTCCTCACACGTTACACTACACTAACACTGAAACACATACAACACCACGCTCACTTCTCCTCTTCAAGATGTAGCGGGCATAATCGCATCACGTGTCGCTTAACACAGCCAGTAGCGGTACGAACGATGACCACTTGCGCGAGTCCATCCGCGCCTGGATGTATGTCGATGATATGACCCAAGGGCCATTTTGTCGGTGGGTAGCGGTCATCACTGACTAATACCAACTGCCCCTTCTCAATGTTTGATTTGGATTGACGCCACTTGCTGCGTTCCTGAAGATGACGCATATACTCCGAGCTCCATCTCTTCCAAAAATTCGTGCGAAGCCGTTGAACTAACTGGAAGCGGTTTAGAGAACCTTGGGGTAATGAAACTTCCTCGAGTTCTGGAATTAATCCGGGTGGTTCTCCGATCAAAAAATGCGAAGGAGTTAGTGCATTTATATCCTCGATATCTGATGAAAATGGAGACAGCGGGCGGGAGTTGAGATACGCTTTGATTTGGGCAAGTACAGTCAACAACTCCTCATACGTGAGAGTATGCTCGCCAATCGTGCTCCGAAGGTGATGTTTCACGGACTTTACTCCCGCTTCCCACAATCATCCATAATGGGATGTATTAGGGGGGATAATGTCCCACGAGGTTCCATGACCAGCTAACAATACACAGGCGGATTGGTAGAACTCAAAAGCGCCTCTGAAGAGTTACGCGAGTTCCCGCTCAGCTCCTTTAAAATTAGTAGCGTTGTCGCTGATCAAGCGGTAGCATGTTCAAGCGGCAAATTCAATACAGGTCGAAGGCAATACGCAAGCACTCGAACTAATCGGTTAAAGCACGAGAAACGCGCAATAATTTCGGGTCGACAAAAGTGGAGGTATCGTCTCTAACGATAAGCGCGCGGACAGCTTCAAGTGCATCCGGCCAAGCCTCTTTAGAGTCTTGGAGGAAGGACGGTCCATTCCACCAAATCACGTTATCATTTAAATCCGGATTTACCGCGGGTCGCGAGATCGACCGGGTTATCGTGTGTTCGGACATGACTCCACGAAGCTGAGTACAACTCGGTTTGAATAAAGGAGACGCGGTTCGCGATGAACGTTTTCAAATGTGCTGGATGCTTATTTTGCTATCGGTCCACAAAAAACATTCCAATTTATTTAGTCAATCTAATTTGTATAGCTACAGAAGCAGTTGGACCAGCAGTACCGCTCCGCATAGTTCGAGGTTCGGTATGCTACGGGTTTTTAGCGGCGCAACTTTCGACTTCGCGCAGAGCAACATAACCGAGGCTTTCTCCGGTCAATCTTGTACGCGAAGATATACACACACAGCATACGCGGGTTCCGAGGCATCGCAAAAGCCATGAGTTTCCATGGAGAGATCACTCTGTGTATGTATCCAAAGACTCACATTGGAACCGGTGAGAGCAGTCAGCGCCTGACAATAATCGCGCCATCGGTCCAAAAGCTCGTCAGACACGGGAGAATCCCAATCTCCTGGTAATACGCGAATATCCTGCATTATGATCTTCGCAGTAACGATCACAGGAGAAAACCACCCAAAGGAATCAAAGAGTCGGGATATAGCCGAAAGTATTGAACGGCGCGTATTCGCATCTTCAAAATTGGCGACAGTCGTACCATCAAAGGAAAAGGAGTCCCGTCGCGCGTCCCATAGAACGCCTAAAGCTCGAACATTATTGTCGCGATCCAACGATAATTTCTTCTCCGCGTATTTTTCCACTCTCGCGGGGATCAAATCGGGATGATTTGCCGCCCATTTATCCAACTGGATACGCGCGGAGTTGACCATCGCGATTAACTGTTGGCGTTTCACTTTCGCCTCATAAATCGTGTTGGCGCCGTCAAAAATATCATCAACATATGTATTATTTTTAATACATAACGCGGCAAGGTGAATCCAGGCGCCCTCATCTGTAGCGAGCTGATGAAGAGTGCGTGTCGCGAGGTAGGGTGCGCAAGTTGTGCCGTATGTAACGGTGGTTAAACGATATTCAACGGGAGGCTGATTTGGGTCTGCCGACTATAATATACGTTGAAGGTCTTGGTCTTCCGGAACGACGCCTATCTGCTTAAACATTTTCACAATATCCGCGGAAAACGCGTAACGATACCGTCTCCAGTTCAACAGTATCAACGGCAGTTTGGTTTGAAGCACCGGCCCGCGCATTAATATGTCGTTCAGGCTTACTCCATTCTGTGTACGACGCGACGCATCAAACACAACGCGCAGTTTATTATGTGTAACCGATATTACCGGGTGGTGGGGAAGATACCACGTTCGAGTGCTATCACGTTCACTATCGGGCACGCGAACCATATGACTGAGGTCAGCATATTCGGCCATAAACCTGCGATACTTCGTCGCGAGGAGCGGATCGCGTTCAAACCGAGGATGTAGCTGCCTGCGCAAAGCCAATGCCATGTCACGAGTTTCACTCGCGACTCGCGGCATGGAATCCTTTACAGGCAGTGAGACTACGTACCGCCCATGTGCATCCCGACGATGTTTCTCGCGAAATTGTCGTTCGTGAAACTCGTCCTCGTTACTCTAGACACGCGTATTTTTTGGGATCTCTTCAATCTCCCAGAATCTTTCAAGCATTTGAAGGAGATCATCACTAACGGCGGCGTGTAAGCCAACCGGTTCGCGAGATGAGGTGAACGCCGCCCGCCGTAAAGTTCGCGATTTCGTGTTTCCGGAAACGATCCATCCCAGTGCAGTGTTTTGAGCGATGAGCTGGGTATTTAGGATCCTCAATAGGCCTGATCTCAGCAGTTTCCCATAAACCTCGACACCAATGATTATGTCGACTCGATCAGACTGAACAAAGCATGGGTCGGCGAGTTGGATCCCAGTCAGATGTTGCATTTCGATTTCGTGAGCATTCACAACGGTATTTTCCCCGTTACGCGCGGCAATACGAGCGCTTCAATAGTAAATTGGCATTCGAGATACACCACCGATTGCAAAACAAAGCGAGTCGCATACCGTGCCGATCCAGCCGTGCAATCCCCGAACCTGGATAAAGACACGTCCAGTCTCTTTGCTAATTGCAACGACTGCACTACAGATTCAGAAACGAAAGACGCTTCTGAACCTTGATCGAGCAAGTTTCGTACGCGTAATCGGGCGCCATTATGTGCTAAGACGTCGGCGCGTGCGGTAGCCAATATTGCTGCCGAACTCACAATTACTGTCCGCGTCGTGTGGGCATAGACTGACGAAGAAGTCGTCACGGCGGTGGAGTTTGATTCCGCAGAAGGCAATACCTTCGCCGTCGATTTAGGATCCGACATTTGCACAAAATGCAGTAATGTATGATGCCGACGACGGCATACACGACATTTAACGCCGTTTTTACATTGTCGGGAGTGATGTTTCCCGAAGCAGGCAAAGCATAGCCGCGCGTTAATAATAGCTGTGCGCCGTTCGCGTGGAGTTTTTCCTTTAGAATCTTCGCAGGCTGCAATGGAATGCATTCCCGAGCACAACGGGCATGCCTCGCTTTTCGCAACGTGTAACGCACGTTTCGCGCCTGAAATGCGCCTGTATTGTCCGTTACCATTACGCAAGCTTTTCGAGTCGCGGGTGTCCTTCATAACACTAATTTCCTGTGCGCGTTTTTCAAGGAAAACAAGCAATTCGCTGACGGGAGGAAAGCGAGCGGAAGGATCTGGAGTCCTAGTACTGGAGCTGTCCGCCAACTCCAACCTTTCGTCGCGACGAGTCAACCGGGCTTCCCACTCGCGGCGTGTGGTCGCGTCTAGAAGCGTGCTAAACTTGTGATTCATCCACGCGCTCCATTCTTCGACGTTCAGGCACATTCGTTCAAACGCGCGTAAGGGGCCGGTAATAGCGTTAGCTAATTGCAGCAACCCTTCTGCTGACTCCTTTTTTAAGGGGCTTATTGCATCCCATGCGTCAAAAGAGCGGAACGCTGTAAGACGCGGATTCCCATACCGCCGCTGTAGGGCTGACCACGTCGGGGCAAAGTTTTCGTTACTCACCTCCATATTTAGTTCGAAGTCCGTCGCGGATCCCTGTAGGCACGAAACCAGGTATTGAGCCGCTTCGTTCCGTCAGCATCCGGAATTTTCGTATGAGGGAATTGAATTGGTTCTCAAAGTGCTCTCAATTCTCACATTTCCCATCGAAGATTGGCAATGCAATATCCGGAACTTTGACGTGACGCGAGGTGATCTGACGCGGGTTTGTCTCGCGAGTAGACGGTTCCAATGCGATATTTCGCTCCGTACCGCGCTGTTCTAGGGTTTCAACAAGATATTCGCGAAGGTCCTCATAAACCCCCTGGATTTTTGCGAATATTTCATTCGCGGCATAGGGTTCGTTCGTCACGATTAGCTGCATCTTGCCAAGTCGTCTCGAGCGCGGAAAGCGTATCGCGAATATATCTTCCACTCAAAGAGCTTCTTTCGCAATCCTTTATCCGTGTCGCCAATAGTTTCAAAAGCGCTAGGCAAGAAATTTACGGTTCGATTAGTTTTTTTAAATTCAGGGGGGCCATTGTGCTAGAAGAGGCCGAGGAATTAATTGATACCTACGCGAAAAATACGCGAAGCTATAATAAGACGTAACAAAGAGTTATAATTGTCACTATAGAGGAATTCGTTTCATGAATAATTACAATGGATACAAATATATATAAACATATATCGCGCCTTCTCTGCAGCGCGACTGTTTGCTTGTTGAGCGTATAAAAAAAAATCAATCTCCCTTACCCATTTATTATCATATTTCACGATTAACAAAATAGATAATGAAACAATCCAATGATCGTTGACGCTCGATGTTTAACAAGTATCGAATAACAAAAAAAAAGAAAAGGTAAACAAATTAAACAGTAAATGTAAGTACATTAAATTACAAATTAGACGGAGGTCAATGATTATCGTTCCCGTAAAAAACGTCAATTAGATATAATTTCAAATTTACCAGCACGAAGTTATCTCAGTAATATTCATCCTATACTCATCCGGCTCAAAGGACCATGTTCTAGATTCAATAAAATAAATTTGGATATAAATAATTTAAGCTTACTATTCTGAGGATTGAGAATAGGGATGAAGACAACTGAGGTTTTGTAAATATATAATAGCTTTATTTAAAGTCAATTTGTCTACTTACGCACGCCAGGCATAAAAAAACCCCGTTGGAGGAAAAAAGCCAAATCAAAATTTTTCCGGTGTGCACCCCGGATCGCATACATAGAGGTGGGGGCAGACTGGAGGCCAACGGTGGCCGCTCTGTAGCCAGCAAACTCGTCGGTCGGGCGGTTGCGTCCTCCGCGAGTCAGGCCCTAGTGGATCCGTGTCCAGATCACCACACTAATATTAACACTGCTTCTTTCGGCCTACTCTACCCGCTCACACAAAAATTAACTAATGTTCACTTATTTATTTTGCAACATTCTGAGACGTAACATTGTTTAATTTATAATAATAATCAGTTTAAATTTACATCTGAAATGTAATTATTAAAATCTTATATTTCAACTTATATTGACAATATAATAAAATCAAATATATATATATATATAGAAATATGTATATTTAAATATATAATTTGTAATGAGACGGCTCTGTTCGCGTTTTATGGGTGAAGACAAGAGTCGAGCGCTTGATGAAAAAAAAAAGAAATCGCCGGGACAAGCGGTAGCTGATCTGCCAAGGATAAGAAGCGGTAGCAAGTAGGTATAGTAAATGAAAACAAGCAATGTAATTAAAAAAAAAATAAACGTCACCGGGAAGGTGTCCATTAATTAACGGTTTTCTTTAACAAACAAAAATACACAGAAATTGATAAATTATTAGTGAAAAGTTAAGGAATATTAATAAATTTAAATTTGATACATTTGATTGTATTTCATTATTTACATCATTATTGAAAATTACGATAAACTTATTATTTCCGATAGTATCTACAGCGGCCAACGTCTATTCGCTATGTGACGCTGGATGGATCACGGACAATAACAATTACGTCGGACGTAAACACATGCGCCACTTATCCGAAATTGGAGTAATTATTTCGAATAATTACTTTACAAAATTTACGTATACCCGAAGAAATTTCAGATAACTATTATTCTTTTAAGACAAAACGAAGAAAAGAAATTTTTTTGTTCGAATTTTTACTGAATACAGGTTTTCTTAAACTTATGATTTTACTGTGCATGGTGGAATGAAACAACGGAATGCAAAGCCACGAGAGACGACCGTGACAGGCAGTATATTACTATTAATTACAATACGTCCCAGTTCTTGGCCTAGGAACGAGTTCCATTACATTTATATTTACATTTTTTACACTCTTATACTTATAGTTCGTTATCTTAGATATGTCTTATGCATTATTTCACACTGCTTTCACATTGTATTTACATTCCGGCACTGCACCTCTTCTGCTTTTAGTATCTTGTCTTACTACCTTTGTCTTTTTTTGTCTATCTTTCCCTTCTATGCTCTTTTCTATCTCCCTTATCCCTCATAACATCTCCTTGCTCTCCATTTTTCTCTGAATATCTTCATAAACTTACTGCTTGTCCATAATCCGTCCGTAGTTCCCCTTTACTTCTCGAATATATCCTTCATCTTCCCACATTTAATTACTCAGTGTTGCCAGTCGCCCTCTTCCTTTTTACGTAACTGGCACCTTCTTTCCTCTGTATCCAACTAGTACCTGTTGTCTGCAATTATGTTCGCACATCTCACTCTAGCCACTGTTTTCATTGCCTCTGTATAATTTTCTTCCCTTAGATATTTCAGAAGTCCATTTTCTTTAATTTCTCTGTATATCCTGTTATATCTTTTCCCTTCCAGTCAGTTTCTTCTATATTATATTTGTATGTCTCTGCCTGTTTTTCTAATTTCTCTGTTTTGTTCTTCCCGTTTTTTCTCAATATTCTATTTATTCTCTACTCAGACTTAATTTATTGAGCCATATCTCTGTATCATTTGTTCTCTCTTTTGTTTTCCATTCTCTGTTTTTTTAATAGCATTTTCTCACCAGTCTTTCTTCTTGCATTTCTCTGATTTTGTTTTCGTACTTCTGCATTCTGACTTTCCATTTTCCACTTATCTTTATGTGTCGTTGCAATTATTACTAATAATAAAATAACCATGAAAAAATATTTATACTTACACGCAAATAATTCCAATTATAAAATTATTTATTTTGAAATTAATAAATATAATAGATTATAAAACAATTTAAACTACTATGTGATGATTGAAAATTTATTTAAAATTTTAATTATTAATAAGCTAACCTGAAAATGATAGTAAGGTTAATTATTAAAGGAAATTAATATTTGATATATTATGTAAATTACTATTATTTGATATAATTATTGAATAAATTATTATATAAGTTTATCTTACGAATTTAATGTAGTGTTGTTAAAATTAATGAAATTAATAATTTTATTTAGGTGTTGACAAACTATCAATAATTTAATCTAATTTTAGTCTAATTTTAATTTTTTCTCCCTTTTTATACAGTTTTTTTGATACAGAGTGTATGGGCAAGTGGGGGAGTTTTTATAGTTTTTCTCAGAAAATCAAAATTAATTTTCTTTAATTTAACGATAATTAATTAATTAATTCAACCTTTTATTTCATGAATATTTACCCCATATCCTTGTTTACACATGCATTTTTTTAATTTTTAAAATTTCTTATTATTTACCGAGTTATTCAATATTATTTAATTATTTATTATAACAACAATAAAAGTGTTGTGTTTTTATTTAACATGAGTGAGCGAAAGTGTTTGATTCAGTGTTTTACACTTTTATTTCACATGTTTTGTATGTTTATTATTGTAAATTTACGAATTTATACAACAAAAGATGTGCGTCGATTGGATTAATTTAATGATTTTATTATAATTAAAACTTATTTTAATGATTCTGACAAGCAGGATGATTTTCTTTATCGATTTTGGAGTAGGTGCAAAAGTTTTTATTAGTGTAAATAATGTTTAGTAATTATTATAAGTAAAAATGCGTCTACATCGTTTTTGGTGTTAATTTTCTACCATTTGACCTATGTAAATTGTGTGCTAGAACTAGGGAAACATTTTGAAAGGGTTTGTTTTTATTTTAATTGTTTTTCTATCATACATTTCTTTGTTTATTTTTAATTTTTTTTTTGTCTCAGATTACATTTTCTTTATTCACCTTTCTCTCAGTTTTTTTGTACATAGAGTTATATAGCTCCTTTTTTTCTATATAGTTTTATTGCTTTTCACTTACTTTATACTTTTCACAGGTCAACTTTTGACTTTCTTTGCCTGTGACACTTTCCAGTATCTAAAAATTTTCCCAATTAGTATGAGAGAGAAAAAAAATAGTATTTTACTTTTCAATTTCAAAAAAAAATTTCATTAGTTTAATATTTCTTTTAATATCGTTATCAATTTCATTATTATTATTCTTATAATTTGTATCTACATAGGTTTCTTAACTCTAAATAATGATTATAATTATTATATTTAATCAAATTCCAGTATACTTACTTGTTTGTTTTATTTAATTTATACTTTAATTAATTATACTTTAATTATAATTTCTTGATTTGTATTTAATTGACAATTACTATTTTACCATTCTATCTTTAGGTGAAATTTTTTTGTTTATTTAATGAATTTTATTTACGAAGTATAATTATGGTTTATTATTATTATTACATATTGTTTATATCTATTATTTTAATTAATTATTATTGTTAATAGTTTATCCTAATGTTTTATGTCAAATTTATAGATTTATTAAGTTATTAAGCCTAACGATTACATATTATCATAATTACTTATTATTATTTCTTATTATTATAGATGATTATTGTTAATTATTATTATTTTTTTAATGTTTATGTTTATTTTATAAATTTATTAATTATAAGTTTTTATCATTATTAATAATTTGAAATTATTTTTAATAATTATTATTATTATTATAATTAGCTATTATATTCATATACAACTATAAAAAATAGAAAATTTTTTTTATTTTATTATAAATTTTTTTGATAAAATTAGAGTAAAGATGATTACACTTATTAACTATTCTAAATTCGTTTTTTTTTTTTTTGTAAAATTTATTAAACAATTCTTTTGATTCGGCTGTAGCCGTAACATTACATTAATAGATGTCCTTTTGAGTTTAATACACTATTGAACGTTAATTATTCATTCAAATTTTTTTATGTTCTTATTGGTCATGGTGTATTTCGATATATTTATCAGTATTACTAAGATTTTGTAAATGAAACATGATATATATAATATTCTTGTTAATAATTAAGAAAAAACATTTTTTTTAAATATTTGTTTACTGAGATGTTTTGTGTAAGCTATAAGTTTATATTCTTCATAAATTAATCACGCCTAATAAATACAAAGTCTGCAGTTTATACACTAGACTCATTTATACAAGTCAAGAAAGTAAAATACAGATAATTGTTATAATTAGAAATCATCTTATTAACCTTCAATAAATATATTAATAGAAATTCTACATCTTATGCGACTTAAATTTATTCTATTACATAAGGCTTTGTTTTTAGGATCACTACAATATTAATTAAAAAGTTTTAGGATGTACGTTCGGTATATTAACTCTTATAATAATATTTTAACATAAACTCACAAATTATTTATCAAATACTGATTTATAAACACACTATTACCGACTATTAATATTCATCCGATCGCAACAATTAAACTTTCAACAAATAATACTCTTGTACGCATGTTTTTCTTCTCTGGAATGTAGGTAAGAGAATAAAATTATCGGAAATATAAATAATAATACGAAGAAAGCAAAAAAACCCTTTTACATCTTAATTAAAAACTAAAAATGGTGATCACATAAGAAAAACACTGACGACGTAAGCGTAAAGCATAACAATAGTCGCGCTATAAGTAAACTGTCAATCGCACCCGAAATACCGTAAATAAAAACAAAATTATTTATAATTCTAATTGATGTTATAATTATAATGACTAAAATATACATTATAATCAAAATTTATCAACTAAAATGCAATAAAAATTTTAAAAAATCATTTGATAGAATTATTTAGAAAAAAATTTATTTCCTATAACATTAACTAATACCAATATAAAGCCAAGCATTTTTAAAAAATAGTATTCAACCCAAAAAGATTAAAGATTTAATCATTTTATTTAAATTACACATATATTAATGCTAAAAAATATAAATTTTCTCACAAGTATTATAAAAATTTAGTAATAAAAAATAAAATTAAATGACAAGTTTTTTCTTCAAAGAATATGTATTTCTAAGAAAAAATAAAATAATAGTTGATAATGAAACAAATAGACTGGATTCATTTGATCTTTTTTTGAAATATTACTAAAATGGTTAGAAATGACAATATTAAACTATAAAATATTAAACATTTATATATGAAAATTTAATAACATGATAAAAAAATTGAAAAGTTAATATCGTGTACGAAAATATTCATATTTTTTATATATGAAATCTATAAAATCAATATTTTATGTAATGATATAAATAAAGTAACTACTAAATTAAATTGTATAATAACATTAGGGTATATGGATGTATTAGGTATTAAAATTATATATTAACTGATCCAATTTAAATAAACTAGATATTGTTTAAGTTGATAAAAATATTAAATAAAGAATGATAATTATTTATATTCCTTCTATTTCTTTATTAATAAAAACAATTATTATAAAATTTTATTTGAACTTAAATTTAAGTACTGCTAATAAGAAATATCATTACTCAGTACTCATTATCGTTTAAATTAATTAGATGTAAAATATTATTATTTTAATTTTCTAATCATACACATCTCAAAATACATGTATGTAAAACAAACTTATGATATGTTTACCACAAAACTTTCATCGATTTAATATTCTTATTCATATTTTATAAGCTATACCATAAAAATTCCAATATAAATTATAGAAATCAATATTTAAAATAGTGAAATTATTTGAATAAGTATATCAGAGATAATAATAATTATTAGTAATAATATTAATATAAACTATCCAATTGAATACAAATAAATAATTCTATAATATGTAAAAATTATTAATTTTTTTTTTAATTTAATCTATACTACAATGTGATAAATGTTAAATTAAATTTTTACTTTTATTAATTTGTTATTAATATGGATGAAATACAAAGAAAATATTTTAAAAAATTAAAAAATTCTTATTTTCTCTTTATGGTTATTGCGAATTTTTCTCGTACTTTACCTATGCAAAGTTAAATATATTTATTATATAAAACAATAATTACATATTTATAGATAAAATTTAAGAGAAAATTTGTAATAAAAACTTGATAACTAAAAGAAATTTTCATTATTGTATATAATTCATGGAAACGGTAAATTCCTTTTGTATTCATTCAACCTCTTATTCAGTTTTTATAATTTATTTTCAACTAAAGTTGAATCAAATATATAAATACAATATTGAATATTTATAATAATTATATAGATATTGTATAGGGTCAGGATGAGCATGGACAGTGGTAATCAATTTAAAGTTATTAACTTGACCGATTACCATTCAACCCAATAATCCTTCATATAGATATTATGTACACTATTAAATACTCCATCGATTTTATTTTCAAGAGCTTCGTAAACTTGTATCTAATCCCGGCAAAAAAAATATACTGTAAACATGTTATTCAGTAAGTGTCATGAACTTGGGTAACGATTGAATTTACTCATCCATAATTTCAACAAAATCACCCTCAATTCTGCTTCTCATCCTTCTAGTTTCTTTGGTTGGTAGGGTTGCAAGTAAAAGCGTGCTTACCTATACAAAAACCAACATAATATCGAGTATCGCAACATCAGCAGGTACTGCCAAGAATCAATAACATAAGAGTTTTTACTGACCACCGATATTCAGCTACTTTCATGAAGATAAAGCAGAATTAAACCACTAATTATGCAGGACTACCCAACTCGAGTCCTTCGTGCTCATTAATTACAAATAAAGCTGAAGAAAAATGTGAATAAAATAACGAATTTATATCCGCATATCACTATTTCAACAGAGAAATTAATATGACTCACTAACTATAATTCATCTAACAGAATCTTGTATTTTAAATATTTCCAAAATCATGTTTTAAATTTTAATAAATCATTCTTTATTTATGAAGTACTGCAAGTAATATTATATTATTTCAATGATAGAAAAATCCTTTATTATAATTTCAATTTATAATCGCTTTAAATAAATATTTTGGAAAAATTTCTAATTGACAAATTTATTTGCAGAACGAAATTCATTGTAAATTAATCAATATCAATGAAATGATATTTACTGCAAAATAATACTATAATCTTCATCAATTAATTATTGTTTAACATTTACAATAAAATTAAGAAATGATTCAGATTAATAAAAAATAATGTGAATGAATTATTTATTATATAAACAATTATCGTTTCTTATCTTCATACAATTCTAAAAAGTAATTTATATAATTTCGTATTAAATGTAAACTTATAAGCTTTCAAAACTAAATGCTTTAAAAAATTATTTCATAATATTGTTATAAATTATAATTATAATTATGTATCTAGTTTACAAATATATATATATTAACCATAAATATAAAAAAAATAATAATAGTTGCAATCAATAAGAATTTCCTACTATTAATAGCTTAATAATTGAAATAAAAGCATAGTTTAAACAGTGTAACATACAATTAATTTTTGCTAATAAAATATTTGTTATATTAATATTTCTATCATAAACAAATGATATATATATATATATGCAATTTTTGGATTAATTGCTGATAATCTAATATTGATACTCTATTTCGTAAAATATTTTTTCAAAACCTGGTCATTAACTGTGTAATATGATAATGTACTCAATGTAACCAAAAAAGAATGAAATGTTTATAAAAATTATTCCAACAAAATCAGAATTTCAATATTTAAAGCAATTTGATTTATTCAAATTTTCCCACTCTTTTTTTTGATACCTCTCCATTGCTTCACCAAGTCAATTTTAATTCAACCACTAGAGACAACAGTAGCAATTTGGTATAATCGACTCTATGCTCATCAGCAATTTCGTTGCTCATCTCGGATTTCACTTATTATTATACTTACATTAATTATAATAAGTTATCTATTTCGACACAAAAATATTAAAATTTTCAACTTGTTTTTGACTGTATATAACTATGCGTATCTGAATAGAAACTTAAAGAAATAATATATTTTGAAAAAGAAATAGATAAAAGAAATTATTAAAACTTCTAGAAAAATTTGGCTTTATACATTTAAAATAATAAAATATGAATTTTACATGTAAAAAATGCTGTATTAGTAAAATTAATATTACTAACACCGAACAATAAAGTTTCTTTGTAAATAAATGATTGATCAACACAATATTAACTCAATACATAAAATATAACATATGACATATTTTTATTCTAAAATATATTTCCAAAAATTTATCTTTACTTATTATTATTAATAAATTTTTTTAATCCTGCTCTTGTAATTTAATAAAAAAAAATTTGAGTTAAGTCAAAAACCATGACATTTAAATAGGTTCTGTTCTCCTCCAAGCGATTAAATAAACCACTTTCAAATTCTTTCTGAGACAAACTATAGTCCAGCTTACACACCCGATCTGATATTGAAAGAACCAAAAGAAAGTATCATGAGCCAGAAAAAAAATTTATTCCATCGACTATCGGTCGAAGCACTGATCGAAATACCGCAAAAGACGCGAAGAAATATTGAGATTCAGATAGATTGGCGGTTCATATATACACAGGGAGGCGACACCACTAAAACTACACTCATGCATTCAACCAGAAATCGAGATTTTCATTTCGGTCGGGAATTCCTTCTAAGAATAGAAATGGAGATAATGTAGGGAGTAGTTATGAGGAAACGAAATTTGCAACAGAATCGCTAACGCTACTTGAGGAATTGTTTGTAAAAGTCATGAGATAAGTTCATACTTTAATTTGAGGATAAAATAAAGATGTTTTAATCACAAAATATTAAGCTTTCTACTTGGGATATTTATATGTTCCGAGAAGTCAACTTACAATGGAAATTTAGAAATCAAGTGCAGATTAATTTGTAAGTACTTGTTAAGGATAAGTCTCTCCAGTTAGATTTATAAAACAGAGCAAATATCAATATGAGTGTTAATTTATTTGTGAGGGTATGATTGTCCAGGAAGGATTCAGGAATTTCGGCAGACGCGGGTTTGAAAAAAATATTTAATATTGCTGGCAAACACGATTTATTTTGTATAAAATGGTTATCAGTGCGGAGGAGATTCTCCTTTTTTGAAGATGAATACCGAACTGAACTACTCGATCGCCGCTTCTTTGCATCTCGCCTTGGAAATCCCCTCCACACCTTACAATTTTCTTATAAACCTAAGTGAAATATAAACTACCCTGGCACAAAAAACCGCCCGTTGCCTTCGGGCGGAAAAAGCCGTACATGCTAACTTAAATATTATTTATCTATTTATTTATTTATAGCGGTATCGCACGTGGCCGACCCATGGGCGGGATCAAAACACGTGACACGCTCGGGTTAAATGGTTTGCGCGATTTCTCCGGACATCGGTAAAACGACGGATTACGCTTACGGAATACTTAAATTTTATTGTCGCTTAAAACTATCTTAAGACTAATAATAAAACGCCAGCTGACCAAACACTTCCCGGGTCTCCCTAGCTTCGTCCCACGTCCAGTTTTATTTCCCCTGTTACCTGGCTCACCGGACGCCGAGCTAGGCCATTTCCTTTCCCAAAGCGTAAGCCTACACATGTACGTCTACATGTGCATTTTACGATTACCTTTACCCGGACCCATATTCGGGAAAGCCCCTTCTGGGTCCGCCTGACCAGCCTTGCTCGTCGTCAGGATTTCTCTTATTTTATTGGGAAACACCGGGAGACCACGTTAATCTTCCGCGCGTCTGCTATTTCATCGCCTCCTTTCAAAGCATATCTTTTTTTTAAATTACAATCCTCCCCCCTATACAAATGACGATTTGTACACTATTTGTTCGCTAATAATTTTATTAATTTGTGCGTTGGGCGTACATAAATACCAGATGACGTTGTTATTTCGGCTTCGCGCGATTGACCTTTAGAGCCTAGGACTACACGCGTGATTTTTCCTCTGCGCCACGTGTTTCTGGGGGTGTTTAAATCAGCGATTAGAACTACATCTCCGACTGCGAAAGGATCAATTCTCTTGGTCCATTTAGAACGCGGAATTAAATCCGGCAGGTATTCACGCAACCACCTTCGCCAAAAATTTTCGGTGACATTTTGCGCCAGTCTCCATTATTTTCTCAGACTCGCATCCGGTGTTTCGTAGCTGCCAAGTCTAATTGCTCCCGACGAGGTGCCAATCAGGAAGTGATTAGGGGTCAAAGCTTCTTCATCACGGCGGTCAATTGGCACATGGATAAGGGGTCGCGAGTTAACGCAGTGCTCTATTTCAGCGAAGACGGTCGACAGCACCTCTTCGGTGACGCTTTGCCCTTTCAAAATTGTGTTCATCGCGACTTTAACGGAACGTATGAGACATTCCCATGCTCCCCCCATGTGAGCCGCATCTGGGGGGTTGAAGCGCCATTCGATATTTCGGTCTTCGGCGTATTTTTTTATCTTTGTCTTATCTAACGCGCCGAACGCTACCTTCAGTTCCTTTTCGGCTCCCTTAAAATTCGTCCCGTTGTCGCTGTACACGACGCGAGGCGCGCCTCTTCGCGCGGATAACCGTTGCAATGCCATAATGGCGGAGCTCGTGCTCAGTGACGCTGCGAGTTCTAGATGCACGGCGCGTATCGTTAAGCACGTGAACAATACGCCCCATCGCTTCTCTTTTCTTCTTCCAATTTTGACAAAATACGGACCAAAAAAATCGACACCGCAATGACTAAAGGGACGCTCTCTAACAGCGAGTCTTCCGTGTGGTAAGTCTGACATGAGGGGGGGTCGCGGTTTTCCCCTTTACCTCCATTACCTTTTCTAATGGCCACGAAGCTTCATTGTGTTTTAAAAAACGCGGACCTGTGAGCCATCGTGAATCGGCGGCGTAAACGTCGCATTTTAATCGCGTCGCGTCGTCAGCTGCGTTTTCGCTAGATGGGGTCCACCTCCATTCCGATATTTCCGTAAACTCAAGGATTTCGACAAACCTATTCGCGACGAACATTTGTCGGTTTCGAGGATCCGATCGCAACCACGCCAGAACTACCGCCGAGTCCGTCCACATAATCTTTCGCGTAATTTTAAGGTCCATTTCTGACTCTAAATATTTGGCCAGTTTAGCTCCTAGTAAGGCTGCCTGTAGCTCTAAACGCGGTATCGTCCGCGGTTTTTGCGGTGCGACTCGACTTTTTGACATTAGAATGCAAACTTTCGTCGAGCCATCTTTCCCAGTTACTCGAAGGTAGGCCACCGTCGCGTAAGCTTGCAAGCTAGCGTCGCAAAACACATGTAGTTGAACATCGAAGCGGTCCAGATCCCCATCAATCAAGCAACGTGGGATTTGGCATTCTTTTATTTGTATCAAGTTCTTAAGCCATGACTGCCACCCGATATTCTCTTCATCCCTGATTTTTCCGTCCCACTGTACCCCGCTACGCCATATGTTCTGCATTAAAACTTTCGCGGACGTGGAAAACGGGGTGAGAAATCCCAAAGGATCGAATAGCGACATTATTATGCATAATACTTGCCGCTTCGTCGGTTTTACGTTATCGCGGTCATTGCCTCTTGATAATATTGATGGCTTTATATTGTATTTAAGCATATCTGTGTTTCTTTTCCATACTAAACCCAGTGTTTGTTCACCTGACTTATCACAAAGTTCCATCTCCCGTGCTGCGTTCAATTGCTTATCTCGGATGATGTTTTTTTGCACGCGCGGCGCGTTACATGACCAACCGTGCATTTCAAAATTTACCGGTTTATTTATCTCTATAACATCCCGAATCATTTTGGCGGTCTCTATTTCCGTTGCAGTACTCATCAGATAGTCATCCATATAGCTATTACGGATGACACTTCTGGCCGCGTCAGGGAATCTTACCATGTAATCTCCCGCGTTCTTGTTTTTCACGTATATTGCACTCGAGGGGGACGATTTCGCACCAAATATTAGGCTTGTCATTTCGTAAATACTCGGCTCCAATCTATCATTTTCATCTCGCCAAAGAAATCTTTGCGCCCCACGGTCGCGTTCGATTACCTTTATTCTTAAAAACATGTCGCTGATGTCTGCCTTAAACGCGATTTTATGTTTTCGGAATCTGGTTAAGACGCCGGGAAGCGATTGTAGTAAATCCGGGCCTGTATCCAACTGATCATTTAAACTAGTTTCGCGTATTTTTGCGACAGCATCGAACACTAAACGTACTTTTCCGGGTTTATCAGCGCGGGTAACACCGAAATGGGGTAAGTACCAAATTCGCGGGCGATGTTCGTTCGCGTCGATTTTCTTTGCATAGCCTAAATCTATAAATCTGGTCAATTCAGCCCTATATAATGAAGCAAATTCTTTGTCCCTGCACATCCTTTTCTCTAAACTGAATAATCGTTTCTTCGCCACCGGTAGTCCATTTTCCCTTGGCGCTTGTTTCTCTTTCCACAATAAACCCGTTTCCCATCCTTTTCCTATGCGTCGAGTCATCTTTTCTAATATTTCTACAGTAAACGCGAGTTGTCTTCCTTTCTTTGCATTTTCATTTACGCCTATCTGCTCTAGTTCAAAAAATTCTTTGATTATTTCCTCCAGTGTTACGTCGTCCGATTGCTTAGCCGTGGAATTATTTTCATTAACATGCATTGAAAACGATTTAGATTTGTCCGCGTTCTGCGTCGTTCCATGTAGTGTCCATCTCAAATTTTTCCGAGATAGCGCTAGACCGTTGTCCAATACTTTTATCTCTCGCGAGACTATCAGGGTCCAATTATCCTGCCCTATCAATAAATTCGCGCACCCAGTAATCGGCTCAAGTTTAGATTGCTCGTTGCGGTTGATTTGTTCGATCGTATCGCCTGATATTTTTGGAACCGGTATTCGTAGGTTTTTTACCACTATTGCGCCATGTATACGCACGGTCCCGAACTCGCTTAACAAATCTACGTAGACCCTCCTACTCCCGGTGATTATTCTTTCTCCGCCTATACCGGTTAGGGTTACGCTCGTTTGATATCTTTTTTTTAAATTACAATGAGAAAGATTAATCTAAAAATTAAATTTTTTTGTTTTATCTTGTATACAAAATGTATTAATCAGTTTCATTTAATTTTCAACACGAGTACATTATAAAGTATAAAGCTCCAATAAATGTATATTGAAATATTTTTATATACAATTCATTTATAAGAACTTTCATATCATATAGTTTGGCGTCATAAATATTTAGTAAATTTAGTTCAATTTAAATATTCAAAATTCAAATATAAATTGCACTTCGATATCTTGTTAGTAATATAAAAAATATTGCAATAATACTGATGTAATATAAAAAATATTTTTTGATGTTGTATTTATTTTCAACTTGTAGGAATTCATTATATAAAAACTAAATGACTTTAATAAGTAGTAAAATATAACACAGAAAATATTATATTTTTATATTTAATTGTTGTAAAAACGTTTATCGAGATTAATTATTAATATGCTATTGCAATCGTGATATTATATTGAAATATAAATTAATTTTATATATATCCACATATAATTATTACATAATTAATAAAAAAAAAATTAATCCAAAAAAAGAATATTTGGAATATATTATTTTTCACCAAATGCTACACAAAAGATATCTGGTATTCCATTATTGTTAGGTCAGTGAAATTGATTAATAATAAATTTACTATATAGCGTGCAAATAGACAAAATTTTCAATTACATGGAGAAAAGGGAAACATATGAAAAGTTGTATTGTATAAGAAGCGAAGATAGTAAATATTTGGTAATAATTAATTAAAATGTTACAGCCAAACTCAAAAGGTACAATAAACATTAGCTTCTGTTCATATTTTGAATTTCATAAATATCTAATTTATCTATACAATGTTTAATTAATTAAATTGTTCATTTAATCATTTATATTATGTAATCTATTAAGTGGTAGATACTTTAAACCCTAAGATTAAAAATCTTAGTATTTTCAATTTTTAAAAATTGATGATTCTTAAAAGGTTTAATATTGTCAAATAATTTTTATATACATTTACTTAAAATAAAAAAAAAAATAAAAATTGTAAAACATAAGTAGAATATTTAAATGTGAAATCATAAGCGCGGTTTAAATGAACTTCATCTTCTTCACAATACAAACTTCCGATTAGACAGAAATTCCAGAACCAGTAAAATGATCAAAAGGCCTGTAGTGTGTAAAAAATGCAATTTCGGAATGATCAAACTAATATATACTCACCCAAATATCCGCGCATCCAAGGTGGCCATCAATCGAGAGGTGCTAAAGGGGTGCACCCCCTTAATTCCCACGTTGCTAAACCTCATCTTCCGCGCTTTACTTTGCCGAGGTTGTTGGTCTGTGTAAAAGAACCCGGGAGCCGATGATCGTATTCCGGTCAAGTGAACTTTCTAATCGAGTTCACAGAAAAATCGTCCCCGTAGGCAGGTAAACTGCAAAGGGAAGCTGCTCGAGTGGTGCGGCAATAATGTAATATCGCCAAAAGTATTATTCGATTGATGGCCCGATTCGAGATTTATCGAATTGAATCGATTCCACAGTTCACCGAACAGTGGATTACCCTTCACTCCCTTATACTTTGTGAATTTATTTTGAAAAATAAAGAAAAACATTGGTAACTATATAAGAAATTATATAGCTACCAATTAAGCTAAATAAACCTATTTGTGTCCGATTTTTAACATTTATTTATGGATTTAACTTAAAAAAATATATAATAGTCAGTAAATTTATTGACTACCTATAAACTAAGAAATAAGAAATGAAATTAATAAGTTGTTAAGTGTAGGTTATCTAATGTAAGTGATTTTAGTAATAATAGGTTCGTTCTTTTTAATTGTATATTTTTTTTAATTCTTGTATATTTTTCTTCGATACAAAAATGGTTTTAAGAATTTATTTAATAGCACGAGGTTCGTTGCTCTGATTATGAATTCTTTATGAAATTGCTTAACGAAAAAATTATGTAAATAAGCTTATATTTAATATTAACTATTTGTATTGTACGTCTTTATATATATATAAATGTATACTTTTTTAACGAAAATACTAAAACAGCTATAATAAAATTTTAAATATATTATCTAAATTAAGCTACATTTTCTCAAATAAAAATTAAACTTATAATTACACTTGTGTAAACATAATTTTTAATAAATAAAATATTTCTATAAATATTTATACATTAAAAATGAAAACAAATGTAAATGAGAATAAAGCAAATTAAAATACTCTTTCAATTCAATAATGAAAGCATCAAATTTTCGAAAACTAATTTTCTTAAATCTATTTGGCCTGTATATTTTAATAAATATTTTAAATTCAAATTTTAATCAAATATATAATAATTTTATAAAAAATTATTATTATTAATTTAAATATAATAACCATTGATGAAGAAACCAAAATATGATATTTTTTCAAGAGATTAACAATTTTATTATAAGAAAATCTATTTGTAAAAACATAATTAATATTCTATTACTCAATATTCATTTTATTCATTATATATAATGCTAGTTATAATTTATCAAAAATATATAAAAATAATTTGAAAATATATTTCTATTTAATTTGTAAGGTATTTATTAAAAAATAGTTTAAAATGTAATTCTCATATAAATATTTGCCTTTTGCAATTTATTGAAAATATATTCTTAAAATAATGAAAACAATAAAATTTAATGAATGAAATAAAATATTAAAATTTTCTTATATAAAGTCGTACGTAATTATTTAAAAAATTGCAAGACTTAAATAGAAATATTTAATTGCCTATATTTGTATTGAAATTTTAAATAAGTAATGCAAATTTATTGCTTGTGTAAAAATTTTAATGACTTTTTTTAGGAATATTTTTAATAAAAATAATTAATAGATGCATTAAAATATTTATTATAATCGAAGGAAAATATATATATTTGAAATTAAGCATTATATAAAATATAAATAAAAATATAAATTTTTCCTATTGTTATATCATATGCTAATTAAATATTATTTGTCAAAATAATTTTTTTTATTTTTCGAATAATTACATTCAATGAATAAATATTTGTAATTAATAATTACGCAATATAAGTAATAATGATGCAATGTATTATAAAACTGTATAATAAGAATTATAATTTACTTAATGATAATATTTTAGCTGAATTGAAGCGATACTTACTTGTACATTAAAAAAATATATAATACATTGAAATTTTTTAATTATACTAGTAAAGGCAAATGATTATCAACACAAGTTTTAAATTTGCAGAACAAATGTATTTCAAAAATTGTAAAGAGTCTCCGACGTTCACTCTTCGACTTACAATTTCTGAGTGAGTCGCATGGGCGCATTTTTTTGTTCCTTCGCTTAATGCTTCATCACGATTTCATTTTTTTTCTAATAATTTTGCGCAATGGTTGTCTATTTCTCTGAGTACGGCGTGCCTTACTTTTTTTTCTCCACCTCAGCTTTTCACAGAAAGCTTCGACCCTCGGCAGAAAAAACCTTCCTTCTGCTAAAGAAGGAAAAAGTCGTTACATGCTAAATAATTAATAATTAATTCTCGATGCCTATTTTTTTTTTTTTTATTGTTCCCGACTTTATGTCTGGGATGCTGGATCATACGATGTCCCACCAGCATCCAGTTTCGTGTATAATTGCACGTCTGCAATTTTTCATGATTCGATTAATTTTGTATCAAACCGGGCATTTGCCAAGCAAAACCCCACCAACGCGTCTCGCACGTCGTCCCAACACGTTGGTTTTCTTCACCAAAACCTATCATCGACCGCAAAGTCCATCCTTTATATTTCCATTTTTTTTCATTTTCGTGCAGTTATTTCTTTTTATTTATTGGGCATTGATTTTTTTTTGTTATCAACTATATAATTGAATGCGCATAATGACAGAGAAAAAGAGAACGTGTATTAAATTATGTATGAAAGAGAGAAATAAAGAGAGTGTGTATTAGAGAGAGAGAGAGAGAGAGAGAGAGAGAGAGAGAGAGAGAGAGAAAGAGATTATATTGTGCATGAAAGAGAGAGGGATAGAAAGAGTGATGCTGATACATTACTGATATATACATGGTTTTAGATTGATTTCGTATTTTATGTGATTGCATTACTCTTTTTTTTATTATCATTATTATTTATTAATTTTCTATGTTTGAATGGTTATTAGTATTAGGAATACTTGAAAGGTAGGAAGTACACAGAAAAATATAACGTCAGTCGATCGGTGACATTAAACGGTGGCTGTAAGACAAAGGCCGCCATTATAATAAACAAAGACGGCTAATCGAGGCCCACTTACAAATTTATAAACACCTCTTCCTCTCCTAGTATTCTAATACTCCTTTTTGATTTCTGCTTCGCATTTTCATTATTTTCTTTAAAATCTTTTTGCGTTTTGTTAACAGATAAATTATATTAAATATGGTTGGACTAATAATACTATTCCTCATAAATTGAATAGTTTTTAATAAATAATTTTAGTTCAAAAAAGATACAAGAATTTATTTTATCTTTCTAGATATATATTTTATGTAAAATTATATTTTGCTACAATCTAAAAATAATATTTTTATTTGACATAATAGTTAATAACTTTCCATTATAAAAGTAATCATTTATTTAAAATCGTTTCATATAAATTATTAAAATAAAAAATTTACTATATATTAGGTATAAACATGTACATTTTATAATAATATTAATGGTAATATTAAATAAAAAATTTCTTTCGTATTTTGATCAGAGGATAAAGTGCTGAAATTTAAATGTGAGATGTCTCGTAAAGATAGTCAGTGATCCCTTTCTTTTCATCCTGAATAAACATTTATTCCAGAGTATGGTGAGCAACGATAACATAGAATTCAACTGAAACCATTGTCTAAATATAAATCTAAAATTTCAGCATAATTATTTTTACAAGTAATATATGAAACTAAAGTTTTCTTCTCAAAGCTTATCAATTAACGTCAAATATTTCAAAAATCAGGCTTTGTATGTGGAGTTATGCGTATAGCAGTTGATAAAAAAAATGAAGAGAGTTAAAAATAAGAAGACAAAGTAAAAATAGCAAAAATATATCAATAATAACAATATATATCTAGTTTAAAGGAGCATTGAAAATTTTTTAAGACAATAAAGCTTTATCGGTCGGTAAACCGAAAGGAAATTGCAATATTTTGCAGATGCTGTTCAGTTCTTTCATAATCCAAACTCAATTAACTAAAAAAAATGTATGCATGTACAATGAAAGTGTTTAAGTGTGGGACGAGAATTGAAAATAAAGAGAAGGTTTTGCCACCATTTTTAAAGTGCCTCACAATCTGAATAAACAAAATCATAAACCTATGACCTAAGAAAGTTAGTAAACGAAAATTTTAGAGAATAACCTGTCCTAAAATATCGCACAATAAACTCTACTTTAATAAATACTTTAATAATAATGGATGATATTGTATTTTTTGGATTATTTATCTAAGTTTACTAAGGGTAACTTGGCCAATTATTTTTTTAAGCCCCTAACATACTTGTATACCCGCCCATTTTTATAGTTTTACTATTATTAATTTCAAATTTTCAATATGCATTTATATTATATCGCATATCAATCCATATCCTTTTTATGAATCTATCTTACACAATTTTCTAATAATAATCCATGGTAAACAGATCTACTTATTAATCGTCAAGACTTATAAAAACTACCATTTCATATTTAATTTATACTCCATGAATTGTTTTTCCATTTTCTTTTAATTAACAATATATTTTCAAATCTTCATTAATTAAATGATTTAAACATAGTTTATAAATAAAAATGAATTGAACTATAAAAAAGCTTTAAAACTTCATTGTTTTGAATTCTTTTCGAATTTTCAGTAAGCAAATTAATGCTCATTGATTATTGCCATTTTTTTATTATAAAATTTGTTTACACGAAAACTAATAATATTGAATTTAAAAAAAAATTTATTTATTTAAAAAATAATAATAATAATTTAAGATTATTCTTCGAAAAAGTAAAAAGCGCAAATGCAAAAGTTTCTTTTTTATATTTCGTTAGAAAAAGCTTAAGCCTTAGAATAATATCTACAATATTTACCATTATAACTCAGTTCGTTTTAGTTTAATTCGAAAAAAATTTCACAAACTCTACATATCTTATCTTATATTTAGTATGAGCAATTTAATTTTTTTGTGGTGTTTTATTATTATTGCGTAGAATATTGGTCTAATTGTTTTAATTTTAATATCAATAACTTTTGAAAGTAAGTACATGTTTATTGTTTATAGAAGCTAATGTGAACAAGAGATTTTTCGATACTGTTTATTTATCAGATAATAAAATATAAAGCAAACAAGTACGTTTATTTCAGTGTTACAAAGTGATGTCATTTTTATTTAAAAAGAAAACAAAATAATTTTTAAAATAAAATAAAAAAAAAAAGATAATTTTAATTTGTAAAATTTTGAAGTAGTTCTTAAAAACTAATGAATATATTAATATATCAATATTCAACTAAACATATTAAATTATACTCGTAAACAACTTTTTTTATAATAATAAAAATCGGTCACTTTTTAAGAACAACTTCAATTATAATTGCTGAACATTTCGACAGTGATTTGCTTCTTATCTTCGAAGATCCTGTATATTTTTTTTTTTTTAGATAATCATATTCATATTAATATTAACGGTATTTATAAAAATATAAATAATAGACAATTTATTTTTTTCTTTTTTAGTAATCTTTAAAAAATCTTTTTTTGTTTTTTCCAAGAAGTGAATTTTAATATTATTTAAAAAAATTAATCGATATGATCAGTAATATACGATCTTTTTCAACATCAATTCAGTTATAAAAATAATAATCCTATAAAACTAATAGACAAGGCTGAAGTGTACATCGAAATATGATGTCAAAGCTTATGAATTATCTTATTATTACTTAACTTCCAGTTTCTCATGCTATATTTAATTGACCAGTAGGTTTCATGAAATCGTATTTTCTGATCAGCACTGCATCTTACATTTAAAAAATCAAATATATTTTCATTTAGTACCGTGTGTGCGAAGTAGTAATTTAGAATGATCGTTCGCGTACAAAAGTTCACCCACTCTTAGATTTATAGTAAATTTATTACTTGGTGAAACTTTTGTCCATAAAATCATTTCCATCGAAAATGTAACCACAACAATTTATCACTGATTGGTAATTCTCTACCTCCAGGTTAAAGCTGTTTTTGATAAAAAATATTTTCTTTAGCTCGTAATAGGAAAAATTTGTCTCAGAGTTCACGTATTGAAGACACACCTACTGATCCGGTTAACGAAACCATCAGGTGGCGAGTCTTTCTCTCTTTCTTTCTCTCTCCAGGATAAGAGCTCGATCGGACTTCAAAGAGTGAGAACAGTTCTTGCGTGAATGCTTAGGGTTTGCAAAGGCTTATATTTTTAGCTCGATTTGTTAGGCAGAATCTGTCCGGGAGGAAATTTTCACTGTGGGAGGATGACTCAAAGAGCCGCGCGGTTGGTGTCTCCAACCAATGAAATTTCTCTACATGACTTACCCTCGTGTTTACGGACTCCTCCACCTCCTCCTCGAAGAAATGTACTGGATTAGCACTTGGTAACTTTAATGCCGACAACTATTTTGATCCATTTTATCAGTGTTAATGGCCTACTGAGAATCGCCTCTAAGTCTGTTGCAGCGAAGCTCGCTTAAAGAAAAATTTAAAAGCTGCTAGTATAATTTGCACGCACCGCTGTACCAGTGAGAAGAATTACCTCAACTAAATTTAAAATACAATAAGGATAATCAAGTTGCAGAGTTGCAATTGATTCAAGTAGAAAACTTATTTCTTAGTAGACTTGGTATTGACTTTCGTATTTAAAATTTGATTTCCAATAACATAAAAAGTAAAGACAAATTATTATAAGTTGATTATTTTTATAATGGAGATTACTCGGTAATATGCTAATAAGAGAACACATTATTTCACGAATTCATAAAAGATGAATCTTTAGATGTAATCATTTATCACGGTCTTTTACGATGACGAATATTGCAAACAATTTTATCTTTAAACATTTAAATTCTCAAATTATTATAAACAAGCGAAATTTCGGTACCGATCAATTCGCGACCAGGCCTCGCTAGTTACACTACTCACCGAGTATTAAAATTTGTTGAAATTAGCTATAATATTGTTTCTATAATTTTGTTGTTGTTTTATATTATCAATTAAAGTCGTATGAAAAATTGTGTTTTTTTTATTAGAAGTTGGTTAAAAAAAAAAATTCATGCCCTTACCTTCCTTTTTTCTGATTCGCGAGTTTCTGAAGCTGAAAATTTTATTGAGTGCTACACCAGCCTAAAAATTATACATTTGGTCCTTCGAGCCGGATTCAAACGCAAGCAAATCAAGAAAAAGGAGGATTTATTAATTCCATATTAATTTCTATTAAAAAGAAACAATATATATATATATATATATATAATAAGTGAAGCCCCGCACTAAACCTGGTCGTGAGCTCAAAAAGAAAGAGAGACAGAGAGAGAGAAACCTTCCATACTTTACGTAAGTATAAAACTTATTAGGTAATAGAGTGAGTATTAAACCTTTCATTTATTACAATCGGCATTATAGCTATAACCTACTCAGTAACGAAATAAAGGTTGGGAACAAAATAAAAGTTGTTATTGATTGGCTGTTCTACTTCATGTTTATTTTCTCTCAAATTTATTTGATCGCAAATTCGACATATTTTCAAAACAAGTTGTTTTTCTGGAGTAATCCAGTAGTGAAATTAATTTAATTTAATATTCAAGTTTTCTATAATAACAGATACTCTTGAATTTACTGCCTCGCTACACCAACTCTTACATATAAAGATTGTTTTTAGAAAAATCTCAAATACAACTTGAACCTCGTTTAATAATTTCGTTATTAAATAAAATTATGTATAAAACTGCCGATCGTATAACCCCAAACCAAATACATTTTTAACCTCCTCTTTTCTCTCTCTATCATTTGAATTCTGTCACTAAATTATATTGAGCTATATAATTAATATTAAAACTAAAATTATTTTTGTCTTTGTTGAGATACTAGGATATTGTCAAAATTTGCATTGAGAGTGCATTGAAATATGGTTGCTGCTAAATCAAGAAAGGATACATTGTTAATAATAATTCATATGGTATAAAAACGAAGATAATTAAATTTATAATACATCGATCTCCTCTGGTACTATTGCAGCTTCGTGAGAATTTTATTTATAATTTTATTGCTATACATCATTATTGATATTTAATTCTTTAATTTGTACTACATGTAGCGATTTTTAAGATTATAATATTCGACCATGAAGCGTCCGATATCTTGTTAAATTTATAATTGAAATTTGCCTAATTATTTTCATTAATTAATTATTTACATTTAATAATCAATCAAATTGCTTTAATTTATAACAACAATTCAGTCAAATATTAATTAGATAAATCTAGTTCATTATAAGTTATTAATTAATTATACATCTGTAAAATATCCTAGTTCGGTGAGCTTTCAATAAAAGAAAAAAAAAATCTTTTATGTTTTAATCTATTGTTGAGGTTACAAACTTTCGTTTCTGAGAGTAGTTACCTCCTTTAGTTATGCCTATCAATACAGTATTAAATCTATTAAAACATCAATTTTTAAGAAGGATTAATAGTCCAGTGCAGCAATATTGATTAAATTTGTATATCAAGCTTACGAAAATAAAATGGAAGCTTTATATTTATCTCAAATTAGGATTTTTAAAAAAATGAAAAACTTTTATCCTAACTTTACCAAAATGTGTAAACAAACTATGACTGAGGGATTGACTCAATCCAGAATGGATCAAATGCGTGATTTATTTGATGAATAATCTTACGGTGATAGATCTTAAGCATGAATATTTTTCAAAAGAAATCTTTAATCAAGGACAAGGTTTTTATTATGTCGTTGTGAGACGGTATAATGAATTTTTGATACAAAATTCAAAAGCTAACTGTAAAATTGATACGTCAATTGTGCCCAACGTCGAAACCATCTTTGGTGATCACGCAGTCTTATCTAAAGTAAATCTTCCAAAGTTTCCAGGGCAATTCAGCGAATGGGAGCATTTTAGTGATTTATTTGGATCGTTGGTGCATGGAAAATCAAATATTCCGATGGTTGTTAAGCACCATCATTTGCGAACACATCTTAGCGGTGATGCCTTTGAACCCATATGCAACATTGCTATTTGGGAGAAAATTATGAACAAGTCTGGGATAAACTCAACAATTATTATGATAATCAGCGAAAAATTGTGCATAAATATACTTCACAGATTCTAAGTTGTCACACTATGAAAGACAATTGCCCCCATTTTCAAAGTGAGCATTCAATCTCAAAATATGAAGGTTTTAGGAGTTTGACTATGGAATCAAGTCAAACTCTAATTCGAAAGCTACAATTATGCTATAATTGCCTAGGAAATCACCATATTAAAAAATGCCATAGTAAATTGTCATGTTCCAAATGCCATAAAAGACATCACTTTTTGCTTTATATTGATGACTATCAGCGAAAGAAAGTAACTGAAAGACCAAAATCGGTAAATGACTCTAACAAGAATAAAAATAATGAGAATTTTTCATCAACTAATCTAGCCTCTCAGTGTTACCAAAAGCAGAAGCCGTTTTGACATCTGCAGTATCAGACAATCACAACAAAATTCAAGCTTTATTAGAAACTGCAAGAATTCTTATGAAAAGTCCAAGAGGTGATATACTATGCATAAAAGCTTTGATTAATCCAAGATCTCAGTGTTCTATTATCTCGTGACCCCTCTATAATTCACTAGGTCTGAAACCTACAATATCGAGTATTAGCCTGATGGGAGTCGGTGGGGAGATTGTTTCCAATACGTGTCGATTTCGTAAATTTTCTATCAACCTCATTTTTCGTTAAATTTCAGTTATGAGTTGAAAGCTGTGATATTAGCGAAGATTTTAATCTACACCCCAATGATTTCGTGAACTCAGGATTCCTTTCCCCATATCAAAGGATTACAGTTGACAGATCCAGAATTCTTTCGAAACGATCCAGTCGATTTATTATTAGGTGTTACGGTATTTGCAAAAATAATAAAAGGCAATATTCTAGAAGGTAATTATAATCATCTAGTAGGAGCCAAAACACTTTTAGGATGGATTCTTTTTGATACAATCCCTTCCTAAAATACTTCCTACAGTTCTAGTATAATTTCTCTCCACTTAACTGATAATTCTGAATTAACTGATCTCTTCCAGAGGTTCTGGGAAGTAGATAACATACTCAATGCAGCTCAAAAACATACTTCTGAGGAGGAAGAGTGTAAAACCCATTTTTTCACAACACACTCCCGTGATCTCAATCCGCGGTTGTTATATAGTGAGACTCCCGTTCAAGCATGAATTACCAGATGATATCAGCTTAACCCAAGATACCCTCCTTTGAGCAAAATCCCATATTACTAGTATGGAAACCAAATTTATTAATAACCCTGGAATTTTCAAACTTTATTGTGATTTTATGAAAGAACACAAGAAATTAGGGCATATGCGTGAAACTTCTCTCAATAAAAATTCATTTTTTTTTCTTGCCTCATCATGACGTTTTGAAAGAGACTAACACAATTTCAAAGATCCGAGTAGTACGATTCTTCAAAGATACGAATAGGAACCTCCCTTAATAAAATACTACATACAAGTCCAAACTTACTTCCTAATATACTCGATTTTATCATTAAGTGGAAAAATTGTAACGAGACGGCTCCGTTCGGCCTTCACGGGTGAAGGGAAAGTCGAGCGCTCGTTGAAGAAAAAAATGAGATAAGAACACGCCGGGATAAAGCGACAGCCGGTCTGTCTAGGATTCGGATCGGTGGCAAGTGGGAGTAGTCAAAAAAATACAAAATAATTAAATTTAAATTTACCACGGGCGGCAATTTGTTTTATTGGAGTTTCTATAACAAACAAAAATTAAATAAATTTACATAAATTTTATATATTTTTTTTTTTGTATTAAATATTTAGATTTAAGTCGAAGTCGACGATCGCGAAAATATAATTGTTAAATCCTTATCAATAACTTTCGAATGTACCATGTAATATCGTCTATTATTATTTATCGACAATATTTACCTCGTTAAAATTCTATTCGAGTGCAACCGCTACGGAGATCGCCGACAATAACAACTATGTGAAAAGTAAACACGCACGGCGAGGAAATCTCGAGTAATTATACGAAATAATTACTTTACAATAATATCTACTTAGAAATTGAGATTTCAATGTAGCCCGTTACAAAAGTTACAAAATTTTATCAATTTCGAAAATAAAAAAAAATGCGTATAAATCTTTATATGATAAATCCGATTATAAATCAAAATATTCGGCCGGGAAATTGACAGAACGGAAAAGAAAGAAACGCTATTTGAAGGAAGCTCCGGTGAGCTAGGGTATGGACCTTTGGGACTTCTGATAATTGCAACGAGTGCAATTATCAAAAGTTGCAGACAGCTTCGACGCAGAAGGGAAGAAATTTGAAATCGCGAGCGATTACTAATTTCTTTTCAAGGAGATGAAATAGCACGTAATAGTGACTATTTCGGATTTAGTGCTAGCACGTAATAGTGACTAGCGGGAGTGGAGAGATTTAGAATGTTGCCACTGAATAGTGAACAGCAGGTAAAGGTGGAAGGGAAGGTGTAGATCGAGAAGAGGCCAAAGACGGTCTGCCTCGAGGTGAGTGCTCTCGTTTAGCACATCACCTCGGTTCGGTGATGAGAGATCGGCGCACGCGACAATTATCAATCCGATTGGATGATAAAAGTTGCGGGGGTCCATGCGCGTGCCGGTACACGCGCAAACCGGGGCCCCGCCAAGGGGGGTCGTCGCGATTCGCACTTAACAACGAACGTGTCTCGTTGCAAAATTATAAATTTGTATTTACTACCGATGTCGAAAAAATGTTTAGACAAATTCGGGTGGCCACAGAGGATCAGAATTACCAAGCCATTCTCTGGAGAGAAAAAAATTCCTTACCTCTGAAATCTTACCAACTAACTACTGTGACGTATGGATTGAACTGTGCCCCGTTTTTGCCAAATCGAACACTAAAACAATTAGCTCAAGAATATGCCAATGAATACCTATTGGGAACAGAGATACTGAAGTCTGAGACTTATATGGATGACTTTATATCTAGAGGGCATAGCTTAAGCGAAGTAGTAACGAAAATAGAACAAATAAGGGCTATCATTCAGAAGGGATATTTCCCCTTGAGCAAATGGTCAGCCAGTCACTCAGAGATTCTTGAAAATATTCCATACTAGGTAACGTCACTGAATCCAAAATCACTTTTCAGCGATAAAAATCTCATATCAGTCTTGAGCGTGCAGTGATTTCCCTCATACGATGAATTTCAATTCAAAATAGATGTGAAAGAGCGTCCTGTATATTGGATGAAGCGGCTTAATTTTTCTCAGATTGTGAAGATTTTTTATCCTAAGGGGTGGTTGTCACCTGTAATAATTTCAGAAAAAATCTTCATGCAAGCCGTATTCCTCCCATGGAAACTAAATTGTGGGAAAACTGGATTAATGAGATTCATTTGTTTGAAAAGGTAAAGTTACTTCATTGGAATCACTTTTATCCTAACCTCATCATGGAATTACATAGTTATTCTGATGCATCGAAAGCTGCTTGAAATTGCTTTTCAGATACATTACTTTACAAACTTGTTGCGAATTATTTTTCTTTTGAAGTGCTTGAGAATTTAAAGAATTTCAAAGGTATATACAAATTATTTTATGAATTTAAGGAATCATATATTATTTGCATCAATAAATAATTCACAACTTTTAGCATTTTATCTGAGTTAAAATGAGATGGAAATGTATATTTTACATATTCACAATTTATTATTTAAAGAAATACATAAGTATCTTATTTTAACTCAGATAAAATATTAAAAATTGTTAATGTAAATACAAATATAATGTAAAATATTTATTGTACTATTGAAATCGCCTCTATAGTTGAAAATTTTTCTATAGTTGAAAAAAAATTTTAAATTTTACTAAATACAATTATCGACCAGAAAGAATATAATATTCTTAAAAATAACTTTGAAGCACAGCGAATTTCCCCTTTTTTAATACGTTGATATCATCACCTTCTTCCAACGTTCATATCTACAAGATTCTTTTTTTTTAAATGCTTATATAAACAGATTTTTCGAATCTCTTTATCCTTTGAAAACTACTATTATAATCCTTATAATTACAAAATCTAAAAGCGCAATATTAAAAAGCGAAAAATTGCAAAAGCAATGATTGATAAGACTCGATATCAACTGTTTTACTGTTATCATTTTTACATTTCAGTCTAATTTGGCTTAAAAATACCATATAATTTTGAGAATATATTTAAGAAGTAGTAAAGTCAGGATCACTGGTATAAAATTAAAAAGAAGTGGCTGTTTCTACACACTTTCACTAATATTGCTAAAATAATATCTTAAACTGTCCTGCATCAATTTATCTTACTTACTTTTATTTCAAATTCTCAATAACTTGAAAAGAATAAACTTAAAAAATTATGTTTGTTAGAATAAAACAACGCTACCTCAAGCTTTTTTCATGCGAAAAGAAGCGACGCCCCCCCCCCGGACATAAACTGTATACAGAAGTTATTTTATATGTACGAAAATATAATGCAATTATAATAAATTTTATTAGTATAAAAAATACCTAAATAAAATAAAGTAAAATTTCATAAAAATTAATATAAGTTTATAAAAAAATAATATTATACCAATAAATACACCTGACTAAATTATTTAATTAGAATTATTAAATTGTACAGAAAAAAAAAACAATAAAATTTCTATTAAAAACAGTAATTTCTCAAATAAAATGTATAATGTAATATAATTAAAAAATTTTATTGAATATTCTTAAACCATTTTTGATTTTACATTTTACTTGTAATTTTCTTTATAAAGTTTACTTGCCTATGTGAGTGAATAAATAAATTTAAATATTTTCGCATTTACCGAATAACAATTATTTTCATAATATATTCTTCTAACTGAATACAATCAAACTTAATATCGAATATAAAAAAACACATTAAGAATATAAATATAATAATAAAAAAAGAGTACAATAACAATTACTCAAAGCGTAAAGGAAAAAAGAAAAAATCAATAAATGTCCACACAGAGAAAAAAAATCTTTTCCGAAAAAGGGTGAAGGATAAAAAAAAATGAAAGAAAAAAAATATGTCTTAGTAAACTTTAAGAAAGATAAGTAAATAGAGATAAATAGAAAGTAAATAATAGTAAAAGAAAAAGTTTCATTGAGGTACTGCAAATATTTCCATCGTACTTGTTCAAAATGTATCCTATATATTTATACATTATGTTTTCTGATAATATGCATGCACGCATACATATCTATGATAAAAGAAACTTGTGCGAATTTCATTTTTAATATCAAGAATATTATGTAGATTTTATCAATACTGTTTAATGAAAATACAGAATATTTATAACTAATATTTATATAAATTATATTAATAAATTAAAGTTTGTATTATCTAACAAGCATTCTTAAGTAAATATATATATATATATATATATATATATTAATCATTATTGTAAAAAATCATAAAACAGTAATAAACAAATGCTTTATAAAATTAAAAAATATATATTCTAGAGTTTGGTCAATTATCAAAAACAATTATCTTCAAATAAAAAATTTTCAACAGGTATTTGACTGAACGGTTATTGTGCTCAATTGAATGATAAATGATAAGTTTCCGCGATACATTAATCACCAAACAATTTTATTGTGTCTATTGATTTTACACCTGAGAGTCATATGGCTAATTTTTATTGATGAATAGTTAAACTGCTTTAACATGCGTGGCTTTATCTAATCGTTGTATCAATTGTAGAGGACTCAAAAACATAAAATAACTTCCCAAGAAATAACTAAAAAATCCCGAAAATCATTACAAAAAAAGGTACGAAGGTTGCACCACCGATTGCGCCGGTCAGGTAATAGAGCTCCAGCAAACAAATGTGCAACCTACAGGTGAATTCGCCCGAGAACCTCGACGCGCGCGTACGCTCTTTTCCGTAACGAACTTTGTACATGTACTGTATATATAGTTAGAAATAAAAATTCACATAAAAACTCTTTCCCTCACATTCATTATGGCATACGACTTCCATTCCAAACTACTTGTTAAAAATTGAATGATAGCATGCCGTACTGTATTTTAGGAAAAGTATGTATAATATAATGCATATAACAATAGAATTTGAAAACTGTATACATGCGTAGATTCTATTTTTAATTAACTATTTTAAAATGTCCATGGATAGTCCACTTCCGTAATATTTATACGGAATAATACTAACTTCTATACAAAAGTACGAAATATTTATAATAAATCTAACATACTTTATATAGTCCAATATTTATATAAGTAAACTCTAATATATTTTTTTTATTTTATACATGAAAAAAACAAAAATAAAACGAACTTTTTCACCATACTGTCTACATCTTTTCTCGAAAAAATGAGCTTTTTTTCTTTCGATCACACATCTGGTATTATTATCTCTCTTAAAGTATGTAACAGGATCTAATATTTTATGCATGTCAAAATTATATTAAAAGTACTTTTCGTTTATTATTTTTGACTCCTTATTAAATATAAAATTATATCATAATATATTATTGGTTAATGTTAAATAAAACTAAAATGTTACAAATGTAACCTGAACTTTCTGACGATATTGATTATTTTTAGTTATTAAATTTTTTTTTTATTTTAATAACACATTCAATAGTATAATCCAACAATGTATGAATTATTAAAAAATAACAATTAAAAATAGTATGTGAAATGTTTTTTTTTTCTTTTGTTGCTTTTTACTGCTTGAGTATGGTTCATTTTCCAGCTTTAAAAATTAAAAAGAATTTGAATAAATTAAATTATAAAATTACTCATTAAAAACAATATGACATATTTTGAAAAATATTTTTATAACTCATAATATAAATCACATTAATATATAAAATTACTTTGATTAAAATGATTCATACAAATCATAATATTAAGTTCTTTGAAAATTTTTTACCATTTTTATTTTAAATATTTTTTCAGAGATAACAATAAGAAAAAAATGTTTGAAAAATCAATGTCAAGCAAAAAAATTGTTATGGAAACATATTTTCCACTTAGTCAATTATACTATATGACTCACAGTGCAATATATGCTTTAGTAACTAAATAGAAATTTTAGAAACTGAATGTAATTTAATCTAACAAATGTTTTTCATTCTAACGCAGTATTCGTGTCTGAAAAAGAAAATAACAATAACAATAAATGAACAAATATTTTTATATTTTATTCAACTATTTATATATATTGAATAAATTCGCAAACACCAAAGTTTTATTTATTATTGAAATGATGATCACGAAATACCTTATTTCAAGTTAATGAAATGAGGTGTGTTTTAAGGAGACGATTAAATAAATTTAAAATCACAATAAAATTTTTGAAACTCTAATTTTAATTTAATTGAAAAGATTGAACAAATAATATTTTATTTTATATGATGCGAATAGTGTTTCTTATTTGAAGTTTTATGAGCAACTAGCCTTCAATTTTAACTGCAAGTCCCAAATTTGCATTTTTCCGTTAATTTATTAGAGCAAATCGACAGTTTTACCGTTATAATTGTTTAATCCAGGCAAGTAGGAATAAGAATTTGAAAACTGGGTTTTCCAAATCACTTGCCAGGCTCTGACTCATCTGTCAGGTAGCAAAAGGGTTTTCCGTAATGGTTATATCTACGAAATTTTAAATTGGTGTGTGTGCAACGGAACATACATACTGTTATAAAATATACCTGTTTGTATCTTTTGGGAGCTTTTAAATAAAAAGGATACATTTATTCCTTTTATGGAGTGAAAATGATGAGAAGGAGAATTTATGCATATCATCAGAAATAAAACGCCATAATTAATATTCTGCAATATCTTTGTTTTTTTATTTTAAATCTTAGTATCCTACCTAGGCATAAAAATTCCTTTGCAGGAAAAAAACCATCCAACCACAGGTTCCTCGCGGATATTTTAAATGTGATGTTCTATTAGGCCACGTAGGCGGCGAAGGCTACATTTTTTTCCTACCGGTGATGATTTGATATGATGCAGATCACCGCCACTTCAGATGAGTGCACAGGTGGAGGTGGACCCTGCCGCATCAGACTTATCTGCTTCCGTCCGACGCCAATTTGTTTTTATAAAATATTCGTGCTGGGAGCGACTATTTACCTGTACCGAATTTCTACACAAACACCTCTCCACACTATGATGAACAGGGTTAATTCACAATTATAATCCTTTCTGACCCAAAATTTCCTACACTCGCGTCTTGCAAATCCTCTTCGACGCCACGGTCACTCGACAACTTGTCTAGGTATTCGTCACCTGCCGTCGCCTCTGCGAAAACCACTCTAGTAACATATTATTATATTCATGCGAGGAGGTTATCTCGAATTTACTTTTTGTACATTTAAAAAAAGTTCCGAACAATACCAGTAAACTATATTTGAAAACAAAAAAATATTTCTATAATATTTAGAATGGAGCTAAAATTTTAATTCAGTTATTACATATTATTTTGTATTGCTGAATCTAATTTATATTTTAGATAAAAGTACATTCTTTTAATAAAAAATAATGTTAACTAAAAGATCGAGTATACTATTTAAAAAAAAATCTTTAATGTAGTCAAATATTTATAAAATTAAAAAAGTTACTTAAATAATATAAAAGAATGGATTCATTATATATTAGTAATACTATTTATTCTCCATAAAAAATTTATTGTGGTTCTAATGTTAGCTTTGTCTCATAAATGAAATTTATTTGAAGAAAATAATTTTATAAAGCCCAACCTTATTACTATCAAGGTAAAAGTAAAATCGATAAAAGTTAAAATGAATCTTTTAAACATGTATAAGAAAAAAATATTCCATCAACAATACGCGCCAAAACGTGGTTGAATCCACGAATGAATCCTGCAATGTTAGTCGATATTTCGCTAATTAATTTTGCAGATCTGCAGATCTGATTTATGGAATGAGCCACCAACAAAAGGTAAAGCACAATGAATATAACCCACAAAGAATTAAATTCATTTTGACTGTTTCTTGATGATAAAACTAGTTTAGTGTCATCCCTTACAAAAAATGCACTGATTTATAGAGTGAGCAATTTAATTACCTGAAGTTTTCTGCCTGTGAATTCGATTTAAAAATAAAAAAAAGCTTGTCTATATGCCCGTGATTTTAATCACAAGTAATCCATATCTAATGTCAATAAAGAGGCTTTAACTAGATTTGTACTGCTTTTCCCACTCGATAGTTAAATTATAAATTGAAACAGATCGTGTGCATATCCGAGAATGCAAATACAAAATTGAATTGCAAAATTTAATGTAAAATGAAAATTGATCCAATTTTTTTTTAAATTAATATTTTGTTTTTATAATAGTTAAAATTAATATATTACTTATTAAATTAAACAAGTATATAATTTTTTACGAACTAGACATATTAATTTGCTTAATTACTCTAAGGATTATTTATTTTCCAAATTATTATAATTCAAAAGAATCTAATTTTTTTATCAAATTATTTACATTTTTAAGATCTTAATTTTTATAAATTCTCTTTCTTCTGTACAAACATTTTTAGCAGGATTAAAAAAAATTCTATATTATAAACTAATAAAAAATATAATAAATATGTGTTGAGAATGACGAGCGAACTTGCAGATATACGAATAATATAATCGTAATCCTTTTCAACCAGCTCAATAAGATTTGAAAAAACCCATATAATTTAACGCAGATCCGTCTTAATAACTTAAAAATTCTGCTTAACCTTAATTGCTGTTTCTTCTTAGATTTCATATAGATTTTTCCGTAACTATATATACTGCAATTTTGACCTGCATGTAAAAACATAGTTTAAATAAGAACAGCTTGTTTTATTTTCATTGTCTGTATTTATATTTTGGATACTTTTATTTTGTGAATAAATATTCTTATATATAATCAGAAAAAAATTATTTTATTAATAATCCTCAATTTTGAAAAAAAATCATAATAGAGTTCAATCATTATCGTTCTTTTTATAAATATTTTTTACCAGCTAACTACACATGTTTTAAAATTTTTAAATTTATTTCTTACAAAATTAAAAAATAAATAATGCGTTATATATCGTAAATCAATATTTTTTAATAATTAATACAAAATTTACAGTATAGCTACATTTTAATTTTTGTTAGTATCTTAACTTTTTAAAAATTTATAATTATTTAATTAATAATTGTATGAGCCATTGAATCATAATTAAAATACTCGCGCGATTTTTCTAATTATTTGTTCAGCGACGTTCCTAATTATTATTTCACGTTGTAAGACTTGGAATTGTTCATCGATTCATGCATTAATAACATCTATTTCAAAATTAACAATGTTGAAACTGTACCAAATATTAAAAGAGAAAATTACTCCGTGAACCTGACTTAATTTTTCATTAGGTACTGCAAAAATAATAAAAAAAAAATAAAGGGAAACTTTTAGAGATAAATTTACTCTCACAGTTCCCCGACAAAATTTCTTCATGAAATTCATATTTTCGCCTGCATGAATATACGCTTGCGCTTCTACCACGTTGTAAGCTTTTTCTGTGTTACTTGGGTTCGATTTTTACTTCATGTTGTGAATTTGCATATAAAGGTACAGCTATGCTCAAGTGTTTTGAGGGTGACATTGACGAGCATCAGTTTCATATCAACTAAATATCCAGGACCATGATCGGACGAATCGGTTGGCAGCCTATTTGTGACACCTTCACTGTAGCTTGGCATTCCAATAGTAACGTCCTACAATTCACGACCAATGCCCTGAGCATGAACTTTGAGTCGAGATTTATGTAATAATCTCTGTGCATATCAACACACTTCGTCTGGATATTTTGCAAGTTTCACTGTATTCAATTCGAGGGTTTTTTTTTCCTTAAATAAGAGGTTTTGATATCATACCAAAAACATCTTCAAGTTTTTTATCGTTTAGCTCCACCAATCATACGTTTTATTTGACAATTAATACACCTATAAGCATTAATTTTTCCCCTTTCGCAAGTTCTTATTATTAATTTTAAAGTCAAATATTGCAGAGGGTAACAAGAACATCTATTAATAATATTTTATATTCTTCCTTATATTTCTTATCTAGCTCTTGTAAATTGATTTTTCTCTAATATTCAAGACACGTTTTCTATAAAATAATTCAGTGATAATATCTCAAAATTGATAATTTTCTTAAATTACAAATTTTCTTAATATTCCACATAAACGCTCTACAAGATTACTCATTTTAATACTCTTTTATTACAGCTGAGTTCCTTCCGGAAAATCTAATCACTATAATCAATTGCATTCAACTTGCTTTGCCCCGTCAATCGATTCATTATCTTCAGTTTTATTAATTAAATATGATTTTGCAAAATGATTTTTGAGCATCTGGTAAAATTAATATAATATTTAATTCAAAATAGTAACTTCGATGTTAATTCTGCAAAGCTAAATAAATGTTTTACCAACTCTAAAACCAATAAGACAATATATCGATCGAAGTAAATGTTTTGAATTTCGAGACACATGATTTTGAGATACTTCACTTCTAAACAGGTTATTTATAGACCTGTATTACAATCAATACAATTTTTTGGCCTATTGAGCCATTCTGTCTAGTTTGATTTAAGGAGCTTATCTACTTTCACACTCCCAAAACATGGCCATTTTTTAGGATATATATAAAAAAAACTAATTAATTTATTCTTTTAAACTATGTAAATATATTTATACACTCTAAATCTACTTTTTTATAAAATTTGAAATAAGAATATCATTTTAATTCTGAGATATATAAGAAAACACGGAAGGAAATTAAAAAAAATTGCAAAGCTATTGTCACCATAGAGGTTTATAGATTGCTTGTAAAAGAAAAATTTTTTTTAACATTAAATTAAAAATAAAATTTTATACATTATGAATCTCCAGTTTTTTTATATTCCTAAATTTTTCCTAAATGTTTTTCAATTACAAATACCGAATCAGAGTTGCAGAATTATTATTATCACTGTACCGTTGTCTGAAATTCATGATTAATCAAGAAATCAGAGGTCCTCGCTTAGGATCTATTTTTATTTTTTCGAACAGTATCGTGACAGAACATCCCCAAATAATATCTACGACAGTGTATATATCTTATTAAGCCCCGATCGATAGGCAAAATTCGCCCAGAAATTCCGGTGCATTAGAAGTTAGTCGTTGGTTAGATAATGAAACGTCACCGAGTGACGGGTGCGGAAACTCCTCTTACAAACTGGAGCGGATATTCGTCCTCCATTGTAAGATCGACAGTTCTCTTCTCCAGACCGGAAGTGAGACACTGCTGTCGACTGTATATAATCTCCGTGTAACACAGCCAATCATCGAGTTATTGATTGGCCGCCCACTCTGGACTCTGCGCGACTGGGTTTCTCCCAGGAGCCAATGACGCACACTTTATATCTATAATTTGTTCTCGCTAATTATTTTGAAAAAAATTCTATTTTCCATTTATTAAACATTTTTATTTTCCGTTCTATATATTAAAAATATACATGCACTTAAAATATTTTTTCTAAACTCAATTTATCAAGGTACGGAAATTCGTCGAGTCAAACATGATTGGCTATTTCATATTGTTTTCATTTTTTTAAGAACTCAATTCATCTATTTAAATCTTTTGATCAAAGGTAGAGGCATTTTTCAAAAATATTTTATATAATTTTAAAATTTTAATGAAAATTAAACTAGAAGTAATAAAACTTAAAAATTCTATATGAGGACCGATTATTTTAAAAATAAAACAAAATAATTAATTCTAATTTTAAGTAATCAAATGTAATTACTTTATTATTTGTTTTGATAATTTTTATTCCTAATTGTTTTTTAATTTTTCATCAAACTTCTTCATTCATTGTTGATTTACTGCTTATTTTTAGATTAATGAAATAATAATATAAAAACATTAATGTCGATCGTAAATAATTGACGATAATAGAGTTCCTAAGCAACATTCGGCTAGTTATATTACTATAGAATTCACATTTCACTGTTAATAAATATAATTGCACTTTACATTATTAAACAAACTTTTTAAATACATAAATTTAACTACTGTCTACGTACAATGTTCGAATTCTAATTTGTTATCATCTTATATTCGATAAAAGCTTAAATTTAAATTTAAAAATCTAAATTTAAAGCATTTTATAAATTTTAAACTATAATAAAATTTTATTTGATATTTGAAATAATTAATATAAAAAAATATATTATCAAACAAATATTTTAAGTTATACACAATATTAAATGCTTTTAAAAAATTCATATATAAAAAAAACGTAATCGAATAATATCAACTGTATATTTAAATACAAATGCGTATGTACCAAGAATGAATAATATTAATAATGATAAATTTATTCTGAAACTTTACAAAATTTCAAAAATCTATGTAACTTGAACACAATTATTTTCAAACTAATATATTTTTGTATATATAGGTTTTTGTGCAATTGATTAATTCTTACATTTTAAAAAAAAAAAACTCGATTTTATAAATATTTTTTATATATTTTATATTCTTTAATTACCATAAAAAAAAAATAAAAAATATGGATAAAATATTACGTGAGTGATTTAATAATTTTCCGCATATACTATTGTAGGTTTGCTCCCATTGACTCACACATGCGCACGCACGACGCGCGCACACACACACACACACACACACAGTCATATACTTCATAATACATATACACGGGAATTACGGGACTAAGCCCCCAAAGGATTTGCCAGGAATTTTTCTGGGATTTTCTCGATGACATCAAGCTAGCAACGGAACGATTCGCGGAAATAGGTGATTAGGATTTTCCGCTCTAATATGTTAGAGGTCTTGATAAGAATTGGGGAAAAATCGAAAGGATTCCGATGCGGAACTGGAAAAAAAAGCAGTTCTTCCCCCGACGGCGACAAATACCTTACTTATACGTATTGCCATCTACGCTCACCGCGGGCTCCCAAAAACTAACACGTAGTGTCTTTCTTTACCTACCGTCTTCTTCCTTGTGCCAAACGTCAAAATGGTGACCCCGACGTTAAAAAAGTGAATTTAACTGTATGCGTATACACTGGTGAACGACAAGTGGTTACGCTCGAACAAATGTAGAACAATAAACGGTGAAAACAACGCGGAGCCTGTCGATGCGGGACTATATACGGCACAAGCTGAAATTGCACACATCGGTTTCCGTGTATTGACATTCATGCCCGCTAAACCTGTACTATGGTTCAGCCTGCTGGAGCGCGGCTTTGACGCATCCGGTATTACGACGGAGTTAACGAGATATAATTACTTATGCTGCAAGCTGAATCCTCGATACGCGATGGAGATCAAGGATTTTATCGTGAAGTCACCTGCCAATACCCAGTACTACGAAACGAATACGGAGTTGCTACGGTACCTGAACGTCTCTCAAGACACGAAGACATGGAAATTTCTGGAGGAACAGGTTCTGCGCGATCAAAAGTCGACCCAATTTCTGCATTACCTATGGAATTTGGCCGAAAATGTGGTCGATGAGACGCTCCTGAAGACGCTGTGGGTCAATCATTTTTCGACAATGGTGCAGCAGCTCCTATCCACCCCAACAGCGATATCGTTGAAAAATACAGGTGTGATCACCGATTCAATAATAGAACGATTCGCGCGACGCAGCGATGAAGCGAAGAAGATGGCATATGAACTCACCACGGCGAACGGTATCGCGATCGTCACATATGGTATGATCGCAGCTTCCTTGGACCTGGGACTTCGCCACGCATGCGTGTGGAGGTTTGTGCTAGCTCACGTCCCGAAGGCAACAATAGGCATCGATTTCATTGACCACTACGTCCTCCTCGTGGATTTCCAAGCAGGGCAGCCGATCGATCGCGATACCGGAGGCAAAATGGAAGCGATAAAAAGGTATCCGTTACTGCAAACAGCGAAAGAATTACAGCGTTTTCTAGAAATCGCCAATTTCTATCACCAGAGTCTTCCTAACGCTACAATGGTTCAAGAACCTCTGAATGACCTATTATGGGGCAACATTAAGGGAAAGGGCTCCCTCCGTGGTCCAGTGAGGCGAAACAGGCTTTTACCATCACAAAAGATGACATCGCCCAGGCGACTCTAATAGTACACACTCTGATAGGCGTCCGCTCAGTAATGGTGTGCGATGCATCTGACACGGCCGTCGGAGCCTCTCTACAACAATATGTCAACGGGAAATGGGAACCGCTTGGCTTCTTTTAAAAAAATCTGAGTCCAATACAGGCGAATTACAGCACCATTAACCACAAGCTCCTCACCATTAACCTCATCATCAAATACTTTCAACATATGGTAGAAGGACGGAACTTCACCATATTTACAGATGACAAACCATTGATATTCGCTTTCAGACAATGACCGAAAAAGGCATCCCTGAGGTAGTCAAGGCACCTGGATTTTGTTGGCCAATTCTCAACTGACATTCAACACGTATCAGGTAAAGACAACATCGTCGCTGACGCGCTATCGCGACTGGAAGCTGTTACTTCCATCATAGACTATGACAAACTTGCTGAATCTCAGAAAAATGACGAGGAGATTCAGTAGTTGCAGAGCTCTGGTTCCGGTTTCATACTACTGATAGGGATCAGTACCGGAGTTTTCTGTGATGTATCGACGAGCATAGTTCGTCAGATATTAACCATCCTGTTTCGAAGAACGGCCTTCAAGAACATACACAACTTGGCGCACCCAGGCATTAAAGGAACTGTTAGACTCGTAGCGTAGCGGCACGTCTAGTCGGTGAACAAGACTGCCTGTCGAGCTTGGGCCCGTGCATGCGTCAAATGCCAGCGTGCAAAGATATCGAGGCATGTAAAAATTTGAAAAACAACCTTCGCGCGAAGTAAATTCCTGCTGCATCTAATTATCGAAAAAATAAAAAGAAAAAGGAACAAATGCGAAAAGAATTTGTCGACATTTTAAGAACCCTCCCAAATTTCTTCGACCAATACTCGTAAAATGAAAAAAAACTCGATACTTCGTGGATGAACCATGTATACTATGAGGATCCTTGAACGAACATGGTAAATAAAAAATATAAATTAATAAAATTTTCTTCAACTTTTCAATAATATTATATTGTTGTTCTCAAGGTTGTATAATTTTTATTGACAATTAAAATATAATTTTTTACAAATAAATTGTACAAAAAAAATTTCTAACAATATATTATACAAAAATATATATATTTTACAAATAAAATATACATTGTATAAATAAATATTTTACCTTAAATATAAAATAAATTTGATATTGGCGATATTGAATCATTTTATCAGTTATACGCTACTGAAGGACAATGTGATCTTGTTTTTTCTTACATCTTTTAATAAATCTAATATTTAAATTTTACCTGAAATTATACGAAGAATCATAATGTTTTTTTTTTAATTTATTGTGTACTCTTATTTATTTATGCTATTAATAAATGATTTTACATGTATCATTTTTAATATAAAGCGCTTTTTATAATTTAACTCACTTTCAAAGATGTATACATTTATTCAATCATTATCATATTTACAATTTTTGCATGCATTACGATAACCAAATGATCATTTTTGTTTTCAATACTTGTCACTTATAAATAAAAAAAAACACATTATTTTAAAGATATACACTGCTGCGTAGTCCAAACATTTTATCCTATATGCCACATTGTTTTCTCCAATTTTGCATCATGTTCTTTCTAATTTTATAATGTTATTCAGTTTTTTATTAATTAAATAGACTGCGCATATACCATATTTTTTAAATTTATTTATTTATTTTGAGAAAAATTTAATAGATTTTATTCATTAAGATACATCTAAAATGTTTACATATTGAATAAAATTTTTAAAAAATTCAAATTTTTTATAATTTTTTTCTATCACTGAAATGTAAAGAATAATATAAAAAATATACACAGTAATTAAAGATAATTATCAAAATGATTTTTTATACGAGGGATAGGATAAATACGTGTGTGTAGAAAACGTATTTTGCATTAATAAGAAAAGAAATACACGAGATTTTTGTAAAATTTTGATGAACTGTTTCATACAGATATTTATCGCTTGAAAAAAATAAATCTAATTTCAATAACAACGAAACCGATATAGTTATTATCTAAAATTTTACAATATAAACTAAAGAGTTTGTAACGCGACATAGACACTCATATTCACATCGCATTCACACAATAATTATAAAATTTAAACATTTATACGCCGATCACATTCACACCGCATTTACACGATAAAACATACACCTGTCATACATCGAATAAAAATTATAAATGCGCCGTTCAGCAATGTTCGGCGGCGCATGCTCAGGGCACTCCTTCACTTATACACGGGCCTTATGGACCAAAAATCGTATAAAAGGGCAAAGCAAAGGACCATTAGTCACCTAGTTCTTCCTCATCCTTCCTTCCGTAATCATCTTGATCAAGGCACCGCATACTGGACGTGCGTCTTAACCGGATCCCATATCCGATCTCTCTCATCCTCATTCACTCTCAACTCTCTCTTTCCCTCTTATTCTATATGTAAGCACCACGTATTGGACGTGGGTCTGAGCCGAATCTATCTCTCTCTTCCTGTTCCGGTGGCGGCACTACGTATTGGACGTAGGTCGATGCCGAATCATTCTTTCTCTCACTCACACCTCATTCATTCTTTTTCTCTCGCACTCATACGCTTTCCACAACCGTTCACCCACTTGAGTTATATAATTAATTTAAAATCACCGCTTATTTTTTTCTTTTATACGTAACTAACATTTATACATATCTTTGCTTGTAATTTTTTCCACATTCAAAGAATAAATGGTTTTAGCTTATTTTTTTTAATTCAACTTAAATTTTCTCGTTTTTATTTTATAAAACCTTACTGCTCTATAAACCACATCCTAAACCCAGTTCCCCCACTATCTGCTATCCGCATTACATTTTTTTATATATTCTTTTTTTCTTAATATATTAATTCTTTTCTAATTTTTTTCTTTTTTTTTAAATAAATTATTACGCGGATAAAATTTTCCGTTACAAGTTTATTGTAAACTACAAAAAATGTTAAATCTATTTCTTCACTCTAAAAAAATAGTGATTTGAAGAACTTATTTCTCATAATATCTATTTCATTTTTAACAATAATAAATAATTATAAGTATTCGATACCATCATGTATTCTCGGATACATCCTTTTTTTGATAATAAGCTAATAGACGACGTAGATACTTAATATTTAACAAAAATAAAAATATTCACGTTACGACATACATTTTACATAAATAAAACGTAAATATTTATACAACCATAATTTTCTAAAAATATTCAATTAATATAAAAAACATTTCAATGTTATTTACCAAAGGTAACATATAAATGTATCAATTTATTAAACAGAAATATTTAGAATAAAAATAACAAAATCATCGTTTTCATTCTAATCGTTTCAAAATAAAAATTTCGCTATTAGAATTATTAAATTATCAAATAAATATTTTTACAAAAACAATATTTGAATAGTTGAAAATATATTATGATTAAATTTTATTTCATTAGCATTATTGATAAGTACAGAAACAACAAATTTAAAAAAAATAAATTTTTTAAAAAACAATCTAGTTTTATAATAAAAATATAACAGTTGATAATTTTTTTTTTTCATATTTTGAGTTTTTATTATAAATACTCCAATTTTTTATCAAGATATGATGCCAAATCGGCATGGTGCCAGTTACTAATAATATAACAAAAGAATAATAGTATAAATTCCAATTTTTGTCACCTTGTCAGTGTTTGTACCATTGATATTGCTATCATTATTAATATTATTTTGAAGTTTATTAGTAATATTAACATTGATATTATCATTCTTAGTATTGTTGTTATTCAATATTAAAATATTAAGAAAAAATATTATAAAAAAATGGCGAAAAAACAATATAGCGTGTAGAATACATTATTTGGACTACCCAACAGTATATTAAAAATATTATTTAAAAATGAAAAGCAATGAAAACAAAAACAATCAAAACTATCACTCAATTAATAGCATAAATGTAAAAAATAATAAGTATAAGAAAGATTAAAAAAATGTATAGATTTTTTAAGAAAACGCTTTATTACAAAAAATGCTACATATGCAATCATACAATAATAGCATAAATAGAAAATAAAATATAAGAAATAAAAAAAATACTAACTTCTTTTATAGAATTTTAGATAAAATTTAAATATTAGATTTATTGAAAGATGTAAGAGAAAACAAGATCACATTGTCCTTCGGTAGCGTATAACTGACGAAACGATTCAACATCGCCAATATCAAATTTATTTTATATTTAAAGTAAAATATTTATTTATATAATGCATATTTTATTTTAAAAAAAAAGTTTTTGGTTTTATAATTAATAAAATAATTTGACATTGACAATAATAAATCTATTATATAAGGTAAAATATTATTTATTTAAAAATTGTTTTTGTAAAATTTATTTGTTAAAAATTATATATAAAGTTTAATAAAAACAACACAGCCTTGAGAAAGACGACTTAATTTTGTAGAAATATCAATAAAAATTTTCTATTAAATTTCTCTTTTTTATTCACCAAACTCATACAAGGATCTTCAATAAAATGTGTAAACTTTTTTGTTTTCGATTTCATTAATTTTAATTGACAAGTAAATTTCTTTTCATATGAAATACTTAACGCAATAACTAATTTAAGTATATATTATTTTAATTTAATTACGATAATAATAATTTATTATATAATTTAATTAAAATCAATTATTTCGATAATTAACTTTTGTTCTAATATCGTTCAATATCTGTAGCTTACAATTTAACTAGTTTTATTTATCAAGTTTCTCAAAATTTAATTATCACAAAATTATTCATTTATGTACTACTGTGTTAGATTGAATGATTTAATAATGATAATTTGTTGATGATTAAAATATAATTTAAAAACCAATTTAAATAATTCTATCACTATATAAAAATTAGTTAATAATCAATTAATAAACAAACATTCTATTAAATAAAATAAAAAACTAAAAAATTTTTAAAATTATTTCGAATTCATAATTAGAATAACTAAAACTTTGTAGTACATTATTAAATAATACATCTTAAAGATTTTCATATACGAAAAACAATTCTATTATAAAATAAATTATCTAGATATATTTCCTAAATAATTGTCTTAACAATAAAGATTTATGTAAAACCCAATTGAACAATAATATACAAAACATGTAATGTGTTAATATATAATATATTCCATCTAATTTATAATAGATAATATATGGAAAATTATTATAACAACAACAATATTATGTAAAACATAAGCGGGTTAAATGTAGTAAAATTAAAACGCATGTAAAATAAGTTTATTATTTAAATAATAACACATCTAATTTAAGAAAATAAATAAGGAAACTAAAAACTTGTATTAATTTTTTCAAATCTGATAACAAAGTATATTTAAAATTAAAATAATGATTTTATGTTTTATACGTTATATTGAAGTATAAATCAAGTCATATTAAATACAATAATATAAATTAACATTATAATGACAATTAGATTTTAATTTTTACAATGGATATATTAAATTAACTAGTTTTCATAATTTAAGTACGTATATAATAAATTAATATATTTAATGAATTAAAAATTATGTAAAAAAGTAAGTTATATTTAATATTTCTAAAATAACAATCAATAGTTTTAGAATTAATTTTTAGTAAACCTTCCTTACCGGACAAAGATTAAATTATTTTTTCAACAGAATTTAGCATTACCGACAACCAAACCAAAAATAATTCATTTCATTCACAGTATATCGCAAACTTTACCTTCTGTAAATTTAAAATATGCAATTTATCATTGAATCCAAAAAGCGTGTGTGTAATATTACAAAATGATTTTTTTATTACTCATACAATTGATCTTTTAAATTCTTATTATTCATATTAATTGTTTTTAATATTTTTAAAATTAAGTAATTATTGAAATAACTTTGTGTTTTTCAAAAAATTAGAGAAAATAATATCTTTTAATTTATGTTTAATTTATCATTTTAAAAATTTATTCGAACAAAACATCACATTAATGGATATAGTACTCTATTAATTCTCATTAATTACGTAATAATTTTTTTTAATACACTATTTATTAGAACTAGTCATATATTGGAAGATTAATAACTTAAATTCTTATGGAAAAATATTTTAGCCTTAGAATTTGATATAAAAACTAATACAAAAACGTTTAAATTATAGAATAAAATAGATAAGCGTGGAGGAAACATAAAATGCTTGTTACACAGATGATCTCGTAAGTTGTTCAGAACATTGTTGTTTATATGTGTCTGTATTGTAGAAGTTTTTATTATTTAGAACAATATATTCAATTTGGGAATATTCCATCTTGTTCTCTTAATTCTTAAAGAGATAGGCCAGTAGTATATGGGATGCTCGATTGGTTTTTCCTTTACTTACTGTTACCATCTGCAATTTATACTGGCTTTGACATAAAATTTTTTTAGATGGTAGGTAATTTTCTAGTGCTCAATAAACCAACCCACAATTAATCTAATGTTCTGTTTTTAAGTTATTAAATGTAAACCTTTCGTTTCAGTTTGGAAGAGGGGCATTATTTCCTACTAATATTTTAAATTTCCTAAATCCTTTGGTTTTATTCCATTTTTCAACTGAGTTTTTTCTTAATCAATTGTTAATTTCGGGTACAGATTTTTTGTTTGGTGTCACGAATCTAGAAAAACTCTATTCACGCAAATCTGTCAATTTTTTCATTACCTTGGTATCCCTTTTCGGTATCAATGTAGGGATAACCTTATTATTTTTTCTAAAAACATTCTAGAGTTTACAGACGATATATTTCTCTAATATCATCTCGAAATCTTATCTTAATATTTCTTTAGAACAGATTTCAGAATGATTGATGGTATATAATATTACTGCACTCTAAACAGAAGTCAACTGCATGACTTTATACAATTTTAGTTTTTCAACGCTTTAAAAAAACATAATTCTAGTACAACAGAATGTCAATCTTACATTTTGTAAAAATCTTTTGGATTGTCTAAAAAAATATAGATTAAGTTAATTAAAAACGGTTAAACGTATAAAAGTAGACGAGAAGTGTGGAGAATAAGAAGTAAGAATTGTATTACATTATAATCAATGTCAAAATACACACAGACTAAATTTTCATTTCTTATGGCCCCAGTTATCATCAAAATTCAAGCGTTCGACCATTTTTGATAAAATTGATAAAATTCGCAATTTTTTTAGATAATTTAAAAGATTTTTACATAATGTAAGATTGACATTCTTTTGTACAAAAATTATATTTTTTATAGATATTGAACTAATTTAAATTTAGAAAATTTTCACATATTAATCATTTTATTTTTTTATAATTAAAATTCAGAATATTAAGATTATAAAATGATAAGATTATAAATTTTTTAATTAATTTAAAAAGTTTTCCGGCGTTTTGAAAATATCTCTGATTCTAATTTTACTGTCGGTTTATATAAAAACGAATTTTCTTCATAATTTTATTGACAATAATTCATATTTTAACACTATAGCGTTAAAATTATAACTTTTCGTTTTATATAACAAAAAAATAAATAAAAATGCATTTTTTTATTAAAATTGTCAATAAAAAAATTTCTGAATATGTTTGGTGGCATTTTAGAAAAGAAGAATCTATGAATTTTTTTAGGATTTATTATATATGTGGTTTAATTTAACTCTCGGTCTAAAAAATGCTCTATTGCTTAATCTAATAGTTTAATTTTGAATTGATAAAATTATTCTAGTTTACGTCATTTTCATTGAATGAATTTTAATTAATTCTAATTAAAATGATTTATTTTTTAAAAATTGATATATTTGTGTTGAATATCTACCACTATGATTCTAAATATTATAAAAGGTACGCCGAATAAAATAAAATCTTTAAACTAATTCAATAAAATATTAAGAACAATAAAAAAATTCTAATATGAAAATTATAATTCTTCTTATTATCTTTCAATCAATATATTAATATTTTTTAAATTTAAATCAATTATTTTGTATTTATTTTATGAACAAATGTACCATAATTGATAAAATTACTAATTACTAATCCATTATTAACTTGTTTTCTTTTTACTGAAATCTTTGTTCAATTGTATAACGAGACGGCTTCGTTCCCCCTTAATGGATTAAGGGGTGAGTCGAGCGCTCGTCGAAAATAAACAGAAAAAGAGATCGTTAAGATAAGTTGCAGCCAAGCTGTCAAGGATTGAATTCTTGCTCACTGATAATAAACAGTAAAACAAAAATTGTTAATAAATAAGTATCACTTTAATTAGTGTTCTTTAATTGGCAGCTCTCTTTAAAATTACATAAAAACAAAGTGATGGAATTAACACAATTGATTTCGAGTAAATTCAAATTACATAAGTACAAAATTTTATTTCGAAACCGCTAATCCTCGGAGAAAAATAGTGATAAAATGTTATTATTTATAATAATTAAAAGCTGCGTCTATCCGTCAAGTGACTGTCGATCGGGTCACGGACATAAACAATAATAATAGCGATCCGGACACACAAACCTTGCGAACTATTCAAAATTTGAGTAATTATTTTAAATAATTACTTTACAAAATCTTTATACATTTCAGATAGTTATTTGCTTTCGAATTTTTTTACAATTACAAGTAAATGAATATTGACCCACGGAGAGAAACAAAGATCGTCCGGAGGAACAATATTGTAGAAGCAAAGAACCAATGGACAGTATTGCTAAGGGTAGAAGTACCGAATCGAGGGGGAACGGAAGGAACAGAGTGAGTCGGTTTGCAGGGACAGTGCCGTAGGGGCGGTCAATGAAAACAAAACTCCTAGTGCAAAAGGGAGACTCAACGCGAGCGAAGGTGCAGACAGAAGATGCGAATGTGAAATCGCAGCGGAAGCAAATTCACAAACTTGTGAGAACACTTCTGGCTACAGAACAAGGATGGTTTTGCTGCAGTCAGTCAAACCCTTAGGGATTGGACCGACACGAAAACATGAACGCTCCGAGTGATTGCCGCCATAGAAGTATAACAGTGGAGGTGGTTAAGGGTTTACTGATACGGAACGTGATAATCGAAAAAAATGGTGCTGTCGAGATCAAGGACAGAAGGATTCTGCTCCAGAATCTGTCGCACCGGTGTGCTAAGTACCCTCGGTTTCTCGGCGTTCGGTGTACGCGGATGCCGGTGTGTATCTTGCCGCGCGAAGGGATTCGCGAAATTTATGGAATCCGCGATGGTGATTGGTCTGGAGTCATTAGTCCGTGCAGACTACTGAGGCTAACTACGCGATGAAATAATTCGAGCGGTCAATTCCCCGGACTTAACCCGGACCTTTCATGCGACTCGATAAGTATCAACATGGTAGCCTACACGCGTAGGAAGCTTCGGGCGGGACACGTGTTAGTACCGAAGCTTCTAACAACGAGGATGTCTCTTTACAAATAAATACAATGATGTAATATTTAAATATTAATTATTCTTAATATTGCTCGATAAAAGTAAAGCCTTTAATCACCAAATTTTATATAATTACTATTAATACTAACATATCATAAGTAGAATGATATGCAGTGACACTTTATCAATAAACGTTATTGAAGCACTCAATTTGACAATATCTTATGAAGTCATTTTTAATAAATATTTTTTTAATTTTAGTATTTTTGTTAATGGGTTCCTCTTGAATCGATAATTTGACATACATGATAAATTAAAAATCTATAATTTTTTATTAATATGAGCTTTTAATGAACCATTAGTTTATTAGATAATTAGTAAAAGAACAGACTGTTCTTAAAAAAATGACAACTTATTTATATAATTATATTCCCATTACCATTTTTAATTAATTATACTTTGATTGAATTATATTATTATATTAAGAACATACATGGTTTGTCCATAAAGTATTGAATTTTTATTTTTTTTTGAAGCCACTATTGGTCATAGCGATTAGCGAGTGGTATTAAAATGTAGGAGGGAATTTTTTTTCTATATTTTCTCCTTTTTTGTCTTTTATATAATTAGAAGCTGGAGGATTTTGCTTTGCGCGAAGGATGTTTTTCAGTTTCGTGATACAGCACGATGGAACGATTGTTGGAACAGATTTATGCGTTAAATTTGGATTTTGGCTTAATAAAATTCTGTAAAAAATTTTAAATGTTAAAAAATATCTTTAAGAATAAAATTTTGTATAAATTGCAATTAAAAAAAAAAATGCATAAGGTTTTCAAGAAAGTCACCGATCATCCTGGCTGTCAGTATCCAACAATAGCCCGAATCGATTTTAACGCCGAGTGTGTGAACAAAATTTCGAGTTTAAATCGTAATTTAAGGATCAAGGTGATCGATGATACTGTAAATTTAACAATACATGCATATAATTTACATTAAAAGCATTTTTTAACAATAACAATTCTTCACACTATTTTTACCAAACCGTAAGCCAAAATTTTACCACATGACGCTGTTTTACTTGTTGCTCCATTGCAACATGTCACAAAACTGAAAAACATCCTTCGCACGAATGCAAATCCTGACTAGAGATAGAAAAATAAAGAGAGAGATATAACCCCCTCACTACTTTTTAAGGCCTTTCAAAGAAAACAAAAAAAAAAAAAAAAAATTGAAACTTTATGGACAGACCGTATATACTATTGAAATAATATTAAATTTAAAAAAATGTTCAATCCATTATTAAAAATGTGACACAAGAATAATTAATACGAATAATATTTGAAACAATACATATTTAAACAATTTATTAATAATATTCAATCAAAGAAATATGAGAAAGAGAATTTTCGAAGGTAGCTTTGAATTGTATGCGAACGTGAATCGTAAAATAATGTTACGGAAAAAAGATATCACATAAAAAAAAATTTCAATTCTAAAATTACTAATTTTTTTAAAAATTCATTATCTAATCGCTGGTGAAAAATGTGTCTTTTAATGCAATTTTTATCATTTCTTAAAAATGTAATGGATCGAGTACTGGGATTTTGTTCTGATCGATTACGGATATAAATTATTCTATGCTATGAAATCAAAAAAGAAAATGTTAGATATTCGGTTTCATCGGTAAAAACTAATTTTATAAAAATTGCATGATCATGCTGTAACCTATTTTGGACAAGAGAATACGTATATTATTTTATATATATTGAATATCAAAGTGAAATCAATTTATTTACCAATTAATTTTATACGAATGTATGAAGTAAGCTACCTATGGTTACATTACAATTAATCACTTCTTAACATTCATATTTCATTTTAATGTCGAGATGTAATTATAAAATTAACATTGAAAAAGTTGCTGGATTATTAAGTATTAAAAAAAAATAAAAGCAAAAGTCGCAACCATAAGCACACATAATATTCAAAGTTAAAAGCAGTAAGAAACTCAGAAGAAACTCACCCTCCGTGTGCATACATAGAACTTCCAATAATAACCAACGGACCAACGTCATCCTCGAGAATAGAAACTCTCAAAGGGTGTAAATCTATCTCTATCTCTATTTCAACGAGAAGAATATTATCTCCCCACCCATTAACCTAGAGACTTGCGACGTCTCTCGCGAAAAAGCGGGAGGAGAGCGCGGAAAGGTGAGAAGAGTCAGCGGCTGTTGCGCCGATGTTGTTGGGGTAGGCTCTCTCGAAGACTCCGAACACCAGGCGCTCAGCCTTGACGTGGAGTTCAAATGAAGACTCTGAGTGTTTCCGTTCACTTTCTCCTGGATACGGTACTTTGCTCTCGGGGTCACCTCAATTGCTTTATCACGATCCAAATTCGGCGCTGCTGATGCTTTACAATTCTCTGATAATGCTACTTTAATCAAAAATTCCGACCATCGAATTCACGTCTAAGTTCATATAACAATGGATTAAGAATACAAGATAACGAACTAAAATAAAAACAATATTGGTTGTTCAAAAAATCAGGCACAGAATCAAGTTATTACAATAATGTACATTTTATTGCGAATAATAAACACCGCGTTCATATCCGTGGAAAATGAAGTCAGAATTTTATACAATAAGTTGACTTAAACAACGTCATATTCGTGGAATTGCTTTAACTTTACATGCTAATTTTCATTTTTTGTACTATTTTGCTGTATTTTTAATTTGCATGGTCACTTTTTATCATAACATATTTTATAATAAATGTTTAAAATTATAAAACGAAATTTTATTTCATAATTTTATTTTTAAATTTCAATATATACACAACACATTAAAATCTTTTAAAAATACTTCAGTAATCTAATATTAAATTATGTGAAAATAAATATTTTTTACTATTTATTTTTAAATAGATATTTAATTTATATCAATAAATTACCATAAACAATTACTTATGATGTAATATTATTCGTGATATTTATAATTTCATATATAAATAAATGTGGATGTATTGACAAAATGAGCTAAATTAATATTTACAAAAATATTTTAAGCATTAATTGAAAAGGAAGAATAATTTACAAGTACATGATGCGTTTTACGATGGCATTCAAATCCAATGAATTAATTATAATAAATTTGACAAACAAGTACAATAATATATATTATTAAAATACTCTTTTAAAAACTATCTAAACTCAGAATATATTTTTGGTGCGTCAAAAAAAAGTTTATAATAAATAATATTATAAGTTATGCTTGAAATATCATAATCATTGAAAAATTATTGATAAACACTCCCGGTATCGAAAAGCCGAACCCAATATTTGAAGCAGCATTTATACCCCTTAATAAGAGCTTCCTCGAGATTAAATCCAAGTAAGTAAGATACTCACCCCCTGAATGATCAACGCTTGCTTCGGGGGATTGACTTTGATGTCCTCGTCTGGCACAGACAAGAGAAAGCCCCGACAAAGGGTGAGATAAGATGTGGAGAGGCGTTCAGGAAGCGTCGCAACGAAAACCGCGACGCCGCGGTAGTAACGGCGGTCGCTCACGGTCCGTCGGTATCCGGGCTCCACGTCGTCCGAGAAAGTATCCACCAGCTCAGAAGATTGTAAGAGTGGACGACACATAACTTGCAGTTTTCTACACCGTGCCAGAGCGTCATCTCTTTTAATTTTCAATCAGGGTACCTCCTGGGAGTTGGGTTTCCACGGGTAGTCGCAGATTTTTGTTCTTGGACAGGGACATAAGTTGGATCACTAATTAAAGAATTTACATAGTTCTGTGCTATAGCTGATTTGAATCGAGTTGTGTACTTGTGCAATGCACACAGACAGATACACATACTTGTCATCGATTTTACGCACTTGCTACCGCGAGGTTTTCCACTTTTATGTTGCCTTAATTATGAAGTTTGAAATAAGAAGATTCTTTTTAAAAATAAAAATTCATTCCAAGTAGTTAGTAGGTTGCACGGTCACACTTTCTTGCACGTATAAACCAAAGTCCTAATTATTCTGCAAATGTGGATATTTTAATCACGATCAACTGATTTTAAATTTGTTGACAAAAATATTTTTAAATAAATCACATTTAATGAAATCTTATTTTTATTTTTAACTATAAATGATTTAAAAACTGAAAGTTTTTAATAATATACAACGTTCAAAGCAAAATTAACTGCAGTTTTTTTAAAAGCCCAATTCAAATATAAGATATAACGTTATATAAAATACGTTATATAAACGTTAGAAACTTAATATATCTACTGAAACATTAAATAAAATTTACTTCGTTATATTCTAAATATATATACTATCTCTAATAGATATAGTTTTTTTACTTATATAAATAATTTTTTGTTTGAATGAGTGTTAATCCATATAAACGATAGTTCACTGCTTGTCAATTTATAAAATCCGAATATTTCGATATATAACATTTAATTGAACCATTTATTATTTTAGTATTATATTTATCTAATTTTTACTAAACCTAATATTTTACATATCATAAAAATTAAAGCGAATGTTATAAGATAATATAAATTATACAATTATTTACTATTTTTGTTAAATAAATCACGATTAACTTATTTCACCATTAAATAGAATTTATTCGATTCAAGGAACATTCGATAAAATTTTATTTTTAATTTTTTAAAAAATTAAATTTATTTTTAGTTTTGCAATTAAATAGGAATTTGCAAACCAAATCTAAAAGACATTATGTTTCTATTTAAAATGGTGTTTATCTATATAAAGTATAATTTGTAGAATTTGAGAAAACACCCTCCATTGTATTAAGGATCTTGGAAAAGGTTCCTCACGAGTGTGAATAAAACACTATTTTTGGCGTCGGCAATGTACCATTTTGATAAAATTTCTTTTGTCTTCTTCAGATCTTTTTTCATCAAATTTAAATGTCTATATTATGACATGACAACATAAGTTGTACGGAAGTTTCATACATTGTAATACTAAGCCCTGTAGGAGACAAAAGAAATTTTATCAAAATGACAAAAATAGTGTTTTATTCACACTCGTGAGGAACCTTTTCCAAGATCCTTTATATATAAATGATTTATATATTTATAGTATATATATTTTAAAAATGGTATCAAACCATATTACGATGATAGAAGAAAATTTAATTCCTGTTTTCGAAACACATGTATTACTTGCATTTATTTTTATTGATTTTTTTAGTACTATTTTTCAATTATTTTCAAAATAAAATTTTTGATAATAAATGTAAACTCTCATTTGAAAATGACTAATGTTAGCTTTATTAATTATGAATAATAACTAATCTTATTGGTACTGGTAGTCTGTATTGTTGATATTTTTTTTATTTTAAACAAATTTAGTATGTTTTATGTTGTCATTTTATAATATTTGAAATTGAAAAAAAACTGCAGATAACTATATTTTGCATTAAAACAAGTGTAGAAATCGATAGTAACGACTTGTTTCAATATCTCAGTCGGTAATATTTATACACTTATCAATAACCTAGTATAAATAATATAATAATTATTAATTTATTTATTTTAGTCATTTCATATACTTTAAGCGATACCAGTGTAATATCATATTTATAATATCTTAATTTAGAAATACATAAAATTAATCCTTTTTTTTAATTTTATTATCAATCAATATTTATATAAAAATTTATCAAATAATTTGTTTACAAAACATAAGAAGCCTATTTTATAAATACTCTTGTGTAATTTTAATTTATCCTTCACTGCTAAGACAGATGCATAAACTGTATATTAAATCTAAATTGTTTTTAGACAATAATATAATTTTAGTATTAATTTCTGTAACCTTATTAATTTCTGTTCTATAGAATTGTATGAAAATATATATTTATGATAAAATATTTTTACGTTCTTTACTACAATTTTAAATAATTTAAATCTCAACTTGATAGCCGTGATCGTCTAGTGGTTAGGACCCTACGTTGTGGCCGTAGTAACCCAGGTTCGAATCCTGGTCACGGCAAGTTTAGTTTTTTTTTTTCAATTTTTGGTAAATTATTTACAACGTAATTAATTATATGATTACTTATTTGATATAAAAATTCCTATAAATTTATAATTTATTTAAAAATTTTATTAAAAAATGTATTTTAACCTCCAATAAATAATTATAAAATTTACAATGTTTAAAAAATGTTTACAAAAAAATTAAAAGAGTATATTTTTTTTGATATATTCTATTTTTAACTTTTATATATTCTATGTCATTAAAATTTATATATTTAATTTATTTTAGGTTTTTATTTTCAAACTTACTAAAATACCTATTATTAATAATTTCTAATATTCTCAAAAGTAATATCAATATTAATAGTTTTATTTATTAAAATCAATAATTTATTGTGTATCTTTTTTAATATTAATTTAACAATAATTATTAAGTAATGAGACTGCAGAATATTTTCAGAATTTATTACTGTAATAAATAGTTTAAATATAATTAATAAGCTCTGGAAAGTTATTCTTAAAACATTTTTATGATGAAACTTAAAACTTTTATATCATTGTTTATATTTACGAAATCAATTTGCATACAAAATAATTTTGATAATTTCAATTACTTACGTCAATGTACCTTTTATCAAATATTTGTAAATCAGTTATTAGTGATGAAATTTAATAAATAAATATACAAATAATTTATTAAAATTTGTAAATATTTTATATTATATAATATCCTATTTTATTTCTATGATTAATCTTTTCATTTGATAAATGTATTTATAATTATATTGCTATACTAAGCAAAGAATTTTTTGAGTAATGCATTTATTAATATCTCTTTTTAAATTTACATATAAACACACATATATTATTTAATAATCCATTTTTTCAAATAATTTTTTTTTGTTTATATAATAAACTATAAATAATCTAGTAATATATATTATAATATATATTTGAATATATGCTCTATTAATGATAAAATAACAGTAGATAATTTTTATGAAAATATATATGAATGCGAAAAAGTTAATAGATGCTAAATTTGAGATATTTGTAGTATATTGATATAATATTATATAATAAAGTTTGTATAGATTAATTGAAAGTAAATATTTATTAGTAAAAAAAATTTAATTAAATACTCAACGTATTGTGAATTCCTTATACTGTAAATTAATGGGTATATATATACAGCTGTGTAGGTATTTAAAAATTGAAATATAGGTAAATAGTCATTTATTTAAAATATGATCATGAAAATTTGTAAAAAGTTTGATGATACTTCGATTAATACGCAATCAAAACAAATCATTGTTTACCATCCACAAGTGACGAATAATGCTGAATGTAAAGTAACAAAACGATGATGAATGCAGATTCTTGACCGTAGGAAGTTATAAATCTTGGGTGCACATCGCTAATTGTTCCACATACAATATTGAAATTCGTGACATAATACATTCTTTAAAACAACGTTATTGTAGCATATTATTTTTCTAAAAAGTCAGCAAAATGTCTCTAAACTTTCTTTTGATTCTCATTTCCACGTTGGCCCTCTCATCAGGTACGTTTTTAAATTCAACTTGTCGTGATTATTAGTGACATGCAAGATTACTAATTAAAATCGAAGAGTCATATGTTTGCAATATTAATTCGAATCAAAAACAAAATTACCATTTTAACGACTGTAGCACAATCAGACGAACCAAATTCCACTAATGCAGAAACATGTATGGATCTGTGCAAGAGTTGTAATGGAGTTGCAACATTTGAAAACAACCGATGCGAATGCAATATTGAACAAAGTGTGGAAGAAGGTACCAGAACATGCATTAAATTTAAATGAAATTTTTTATTTTATGAACAAATGAATAATAATATGTTTGAAACATTAAAATCAAAATGAATTATAAATGAAGTAATAACTTTTTAACGAATTAATTCAAATTTATCTGTTGCACCTTTTTTAAATCATTATTTAAAACGTTTTTTAATAAGTTATTCAAAAATCATTATTTTAAATTAAAAAATGTTTTACAAAATGTATTACAAAATTAATTTATTTTATAATAATACTAATATATATTAATATCTGTATTATATTAATAAACAATTAAAACGATTCCACTTTATTTATAATTAATAATTGATTATATAATATATATAAATACTAATCGATTATTAATTTTTATTGTATTTATAATGTAATAAGTGTTTAATCTATTTAATTTAAAAATATTTTTTTTACATCTCTAATAGTTTCACTTATGTTAGGTAGAAAAATGATGAGTTAAAATTAATGAATCTAAAATTTGTTTTAAACTATTTTGATTAAACAAAAAAAAATTTTTTATTGCAATTTTTTATAAATTTAACAGGAGCTGAGTGTGTATTACGTATGAAGCGGAAAGCATCAGCACATGGTTTAGATGTAGTCTCGTGCGATTTGAGCACTGATAAAAGATTTACACGATGTTTACTTGGATCAAAATTTGAAAAAAGTAAGCATGAAAATATGTTAATATATGAAGACTTTCTTACATCATTTAATAATGTGATGCAAATTTACCTATAATATCAATTTAAAATATAAATTTGTTCTAAAAACTTAATTTCTTTTAGATGATATTGATCAAGTTGCTAAATACTTTATGCAAGATGGACCAATAACTGGTTCTATATTCCTAGCACCACCATATACTCATCCAAATACTCCTGATACTGTGCAAAATTCGAAAACGGATTGCGCTGACCAACCGTCTTTATTTATTTTAAATCCCATACCAACCACAACACAAAGATCTCCTGTATCTATTGTATCAAGTCCTCAATCTGCACATATTGTTTATAGTTCTTACTCTCCACATACTATTTCTAGTCCTCAAAGTCAACCTATTGTATCAAATCCTCAATCTCATCATTTTGCATCTACTATAAAAAATGAAAATGTAGGAACACCAAAAATTATTACTCAACCCAAGGAAACAATGGTAACTCCAAAAATTAATCATGTTCCTCCAATGTCCATTGAGAGTTGTCTTGGAAAATCTACAACAAATATCAATTCACCAATTGTTGGTAATACAAATCCTAATCTAAACCAAGATGGAAATAATACTTCAAATTTTTTTCAAATTTTGAGCCAACAATTGAGCCAACCTATGTTTGGAATACCCCAAGCAATTCAAACTGTAAGCCAAACTCCAGGCTTTAGTGATTGGGTCAGTACACCTGTAAACCTCATTAATACGTTTTTACAACGACTGAATGAAAATTCTAACCAAATTCTAGTAAGTTATATTTTTTTAAAATATAAAAAATAAATATATAAATTAAAAAAAAGTTTATTTGTTTTTGTAATTCTAAATTTAAAAAATAGATGCATTTTAATTAATACTTTTGAAAATGATATATTATTAAATTTTATTGATTTAAATTCATAGAAAATCACAATTAAAAAAATGTATCTTAGAAATAATATATATTAAAAGTAATAGAATACATTTTCTATTTATAGAGTACTCGTAAAGGATCTGATTCTGCAAATGTAAAAGCTGGTATTCCTAAAATAGTTCTATCTAATTCAAATACTAATGGCATTAGTCCCATTGTTGGTACACAATTTCCAACTTTTAATTATAATTATCCTCCAATTGGTTCACCATTGATTAGCCTAATACATCCTGCAATGAATATTCCTTCAACACCACATATTTCATACATTCCTCAAATGCAATCAGCAATGCAATCAGGAATGACACCAGCAAGGGCACCAACTATGGCATCAGCAATATCACCATCAATGTCACCAATGCCTGTAATTCATGGTTCAATAGTTGGAAGTATGTCTCCAATTAATAGTTTCATGACACAGGTACCAACTGCTTTTGTTGTTGGGACACCACTAGGATTACCTTACTACACAAATTACAACACTGATGTAGCTCCATCATCTTTGAATATATTAACAAACCTTGAAGAATCCCCTACTAGTTTTATTGAACATAAAGTAGAGCCATCAAGTGATGAAAACATTAGTTCATCATTTTTACAGACATTGAAAAAAATATGCAAAAAATCTATAAAGGAAGAAATACCTGTAAAAAAAGTCAGAGATATAAAAAATATACCAGAATATATTATTAATGAAATAAAATTTCAAGAAATGAAAAGACAAGTTGAACAAGTAGAAAAAGAAAAACAACCAAGGAAAAAATTTTTAGACATACCTAAAATAGATAGAGCAACAACAAAAAACCCTATATTAGAAAATATGTCAGGCCAAAATATTAATTTGAAAAAAGGAACAAAAGAAAATGAAAACTTTGAGAAAACTAAAATAGAGGAATCAATCACAGAACAATTTAATCAAGAGAAAGAATATAAAATTAAAAGTAAACCAATTATAAAAAAATTTACTCAAGAACAAATAGGAACTTGATAACAATAATAAAAGTTGAAACTTAAAAATTAATATTTGTGTATATAATAGTTAAGAACTATACATAATTTTTAGCATAATTTTTTTTACTTTAATACATTAATTTTTTCACTAAATATATGTAATTCAAAATGATTAAATGTTTTATAAAAAACAATTTTTTGTCTTTTTAAAAAGGTCTTACATTTTTCTTATAATTTATCTTATAATTTATATATTTATAATTTTCTTATAATTTTTCTTTAAATCTGATTGTATAGTTTAATTAAAAAACTTATTCTAATTTAATTTTATCTTTTAAAATTTATAGTTTTATTTGACTGATTGCAATGATTACATTGAATAATGTATTTAAAAATAAAAATTAATAAGAAAAATTTGTTTTTATTTTTGTACGTTCAGTTTTACATATATATTTGATACATTTAATTATATAAAATTTAAAGAAATAACCTCTCTTGTCTTCCACTAGTCATTGCTTTTTATTTAATCGAATGTTTATATAATATAATTTTTACAACAATTTTCGTATTTATTAAAAGTTATTATAATTTAAGCTTTTCTCAACTTGTTTTCCGAATCATTATTAAATTGTTTGTAAATTGATTTTTTATCGCGAATTATACTGTCAATCTTCAATTTACTATGAAAATTAATATGAATCAAGTACAAATTTTATTGAAATAAAGAAACTCGTAAATTATATGTTTATAACAATCACTTCGTTTATAATGAATCATTTAATACTATCGTACTTATAATTTAAACACCAATAATCATATTACTGATAAATAACTTTCAAAATAGAACCATTATGCAACATCCATTACTCAGCGGCCATTTGTAGTATGTCTACCATACATAAGAGATTTTTCTTGGCCGTGATCGTCTAGTGGTTAGGACCCTACGTTGTGGCCGTAGTAACCCAGGTTCGAATCCTGGTCACGGCAAAAAAATTAAATTAAAATTTTTTTTATTTTTTTTAAATAAAATTATTGAATATGCACATATTTATTTTTTTCCAAAAATATTACAGTCGAGTATATATTTAGGATACATATTTAAGAATTTTTTCTTTTAAAGTTGTTGAGATATTTAATATTAATTAAGATTATTTAAAAATTTTTTTTTTTAAATTCTGATTATGTATTATAAAAATTATTATTTTCGATTTTTAATTTTTACTTAATATCAATATACTGTCAAATTTTTCCACCTTTTATAATTTACACTCTACAAAAATATTGTTATAATATAATAATTTATATCTTCTTGTTTAACATATTATTTTTATCATAGTTATTTTCAAAATAATTTAATGTCAATAATTTATTGATGATAGAGCATGTTTAAACAAATTTTGTAAATATGTAATATAAATTTTTCTTACAAATATTAAAATTTTCAAATTTTATTTAACATTTTAACATTTTATTATTGTTTAGTATTGGTTTTTAAAAATTAATAATGCTTTTATTTAATAAAATAATTATTATTATTTAAATTAACAACAGAAATTATTATATTGATAGTGTGTAACTCTATTATGAATCATACAATTAACGTAGTAATGCATAGAATCACAAATTACAATTATGTTGAAATCTTACACTTAACTTTACAAAATTAACATCAAATATTTCTTGATAAATTCATCTTCGACCTTTGCCTTTTCCTTTTTTTGATGTATTCACTGAGGAATGTTGAATCACTTGCTCTCCTGCAGACTGTTTTCCTTGTCGTGTCTTTAATTTTGGAATACTTGTTCCCACGAATGTTAAAAGAGAATCTCTTGTTGGATAATTTGGATTGCATGGTGTACCATCATCATTTCTTAACTGTACACGGATACGTCCACGATATATAAGTTCTTTACTACATTCTTTGGGATGAAGTTTATTTTCAACGCCAACCTTTAGTCCAGCACTTAGAAGTACATCACGGATTTCTTGATGTGTTGGATTTTCTACACATTTATCTTTCCCTAATCTTCGACCTTCTGCCAAAGACTTTTTGCTGTTTATGTACAGTGGATAAATACAGATCCACCTATATTTACAGAAATATATTACCAAGAGAATTTATATTTTTCTTTTAATATTATATTTTTAAAATAAAATAAACATATATACTTTCAATAAAAAAGTTTCTTTTTAAATGTTAAAAAATTTTTAAATTAAAAGTTCTTCAGCTGTAAAGAATAAATTTATTTTGAAAACAACTAGCTCTTATATAACAATAATTTAATTACAATTTAAAATACATTGAAATATTATTTAGTAGTAATATGAATATACAAATTTCAATAAATTTTCAAATAAAACCAAATTTAATTAAAGAAATGTTTTGACATTTAATAAATGTACAAATTTTTTGTTAGGTTAGGTTTAGTTACTTTGAAGCCAAATATTCAGTATTTAAACTGGGTTTTATCCAATAAATAACTATAAATAATCATCAAAAAGAAAAAAGTAAATGTGCGTAAGATTAGGAAAAACAGTAACCTTTCTCTGTCGCTATGTTTTTTTGCTGGATCCCAACAATGTGCCATGTTTATTTTTATAACGTATCATTCAATCTGTTAAATGACTACGGTTATAACTGGAATCGAAAAAAATATTCAATCACGCTACATGTGGCGCATCAATAAAACAGATTTCTACAATCTCAAATAATTCTTCAACAGAAAACAAAGTTGTCAACGTGCAATCAAGTACTTTTTATTCTAAGTTATTTAAATTTAACAGAAAATTTTTTTTTTTAAATATGAAATATATTATTAAATTTAATATAACACTAAAAACTTTGTAAGTTTCTAATTTACTATATGTTTCTAGTTATTTTTTATTCTATTTTTTAAATTATATTTAAATTAAAGCTTTCCAACTTTATTATAAATATAAAATAAATCCATAACTAATAATCTGTATATAAATAGACTAAAGAATCATAAAATAATTCCATATTGTTATTTTTATTAAAAAAAAGAAATAGATAATTCATTTTTCATAATACATTAAAAATACTTTTTAAATTTTAACATAGCATTATGTCTTGAAAAAAAAAGGATGGGCTCGTCCGGGATTTGAACCCGGGACCTCTCGCACCCGAAGCGAGAATCATACCCCTAGACCAACGAGCCTGTAATACTGCCATTTGAAAAGCATCAATTCTTACAGTTTATTTCTTACATATTTAATAAAATTATAAAAATATTTCGCACACATAAATTTATTATAAGTTTTACGAAAAAGTTCAAATTTTAATTTTAAAAGTAATTATTTTTATTTTTATATAATACTATTCACATTGTATGTAATGTAAACATTTTTACAAAAAGTCGTGAATATAATCAGATCATTTATGAATAAAGAAATATATCAATATATAATTTATACTGTACTATGTGTATAAAATTATTTTTTAATTTAATTTAATTGCTTAAATAAAAAATTAGTTCACAATATATATTCATGACAATCTAATTTATTGAACCATTCGTTATTTTGAATGACCGACACCTTTATGTTTTTTTAGATTATTTCTAGATTAAAATTAATTTTACATAATTATAAATATTATTGTGCATATATTTATATATACATATAAGTAAATATTTTTTATACAGATTCTGTATGTACAATGATAAAACCTACTACAAATCACATTCAATTTATACTTTGAATTATTTAAAAGCAATTTTATATTAATTTTTGATAACTAATTTAATAGGAATAAAATCTGACAATAATTATTAATTCATTATTATATATAATAAAACATTATACAATATTTTGAAAAATATTTTTGTAAAACTTACTTGTTTAAAATAAATCCTATGCAAAATACTTTATTAATATGAATACAAATTTCATTTTAATAATAATTAAAGCACTTTTTATTTTACAAAATATTAAATATTCTTAAATTTTAACGTAGAATTTAATAATTTGAATAAAGAATGACAAAAATTTTTTGTTTAATTCTCAAGAATTGAAAAACAAAAAAATTCGATAAATATATTTTTACTATTTTAATAATTATATATCAAATAAATTTCAAGCATAAATATTATGTTGAACATTATTTATATAAAGTCAATAAATGCACGTGATAGATAATTAAATTTTTATTTTAATATTTATTAAATTATATTAAAAAATAATTTTTTATTTTAAAGCTATATATCATATATTTGATTTAAATAACAATATCTTTTTTTTTGGGCATACTAATTTTAACATTAATTCTATTCACAGATTTATAATTAAAATCTTTTTATCAATGCAGTAATTAAATATTAAAAAATTGAGAGCTATAAATTGTTATTTATATTAAATATAAACATTTTAAAAAATTTATTGAAAATTTCTATTTAATATCTTTTTTCCTATACAAAGAAATTTATGTATAAATTTAAATAATTTTAGGCTTCATTTTTATTAATAAATTTTATTACTATTTTGTAATGAAAATATACATTTATATTGAAAAATTTAATCTACGTGCTAAAAACATATTATTACATAACTATTTTAAAATAATATTATTTCTACATTAGAGACTATATACTAAATAATAATATACCCTAATATATATATAACTATATATATATTTCTTATAAATTTAAAACTTTAATTTCAACTAGTAATTAATGTATAAACCCGTTTTTATATCATTTGCATAAAAAAAACTAACTTTTTTTTTTTTTTGATCTAGTAAATTTTTTTTGATAAAATGATCAAAAATAATTTTAATCATTTGTTGTATTATCGTTATCAACTAAGTATACTATTTTATAATCATAAATTATATTTCTATTATATATAAAATTGAAAGATTCATGATTAATCATTTTTATAGTTTAATAAATAAAGTACCACAAGTTCAATTTAATAATTTAATATCTGTAAATGTAAAGTATTTTAATTACATTGTTTTTTATTAATTTAAGTACGAAAAAACTTCGAGATCATTAATAAGATTTTTTACAATGTCATTTTTAAATCCATTGTTGTCATACGTATATATGTGTATACACGATGATGAGTATTTGAAATACTCATTTATATTATTCATTTCGAAAAATATTTAAAACCCTTACCTCGTTCTTTATTCATTAATTATAATTATCTCATAGGTATTTGGTAGTTGTTGGTATAAATAGAAGTTTCGCGATGAACAAGGTAAAGGTTTTAAATATTTTTCGAAATGAATGATATGAATAAATATTTAGAATACTTATTATCTCCTTATTTTAAGAAGTAGTAATTAAAAAAATGTTTAGAATATTCATAATTTAATAGTTATAAAATGTTATATAATAAAGTCGTTAATAACAAAGTAGTAAGTAATAGTATAAAAATTATCTTAAGAATAAATTTTTAAATTATCGATAGATTTTATCATCAATAAAGTAAATAAAAAATTCAATTTAAATAATTCATTTCAATTTAAAATATATTTATATTATTTTTAATATAATCATAATATATTAAATCAAATTTTAATGGTTAAAGCAAATTGCTATTACATTTTTACTAATACTATATCTTTATTGATATTAATGTTTGAAATTTGTAAAATTATTAAATTAAGAAGCTACGTTACAGCGAAATAAACTTTTAATAATAAACTGTGGTAATTAGTTACTACTAATAACAGTAAATAAAATATATTTTTATTTATTTTTTACTCATATCCTACTAAGAAATAAGTAAGCTATTTTAAATTCCAAATGAGTATAAGTACAGCATATGAAACATTATTACTATTTATTATCTTAATCATTTTTTTCTTTTTTATTTTATTAAAATAAAAAAAAATATTAAAAAATAGATGTATATAGTTGTCAGGAACTTTCATAATCTTCAAATACATGTGAATTAAATGAAGAAATTTTTGAATTTTGAGAAATCAAAAAAAAATGGAATATAAAATAAATTTATTGTCAATTAACTCACGTTTGAATAATTATATTGTGGTAAAATTAAATAAAATAAATTATTAGTAATTTAATAATTAGTTTATTGTTTCAAAATATAAAAAATTTTTAGATATTATCTGACTAGAAAAGTTTAAATTAGCAGGATAGTTTAAAATCTATAAATATTACCAATTACTATTAATAATTAATTTATTATTTTAATTAATTACTTACATAAAATTAATCGACCATATGTTTACAATGAACAATTATACATCTGTATTTATAAGTAAATATAATATTAAAAAATAAAGATTTTTAGAAATTAGGTAATAAAATGTATATTTTATATATTTAAGGTGTACATATTTATGCTTATATTTATATTTATAGGCAAAACACTAAATGATTTCACTGGTCAAATGTAATATTTAATCATTACTCTACAGCCAAGTGCGTAGAATCATATTCACTGTAATTTTAATTCATAAAAAATAATGAAAAGCAATTAATGTTGTTGAATAAAAGTTAAATAACTAGTTATTTCACTTTGTAATTTTACCTACCATTGTTGTATTTCAATTATACTTAAGTACATCAAGACATTTCAAAACTTGTTTGAATCAATTATTTGGATATTTTTGGAAATAGCCTTTGGATATTTTTTATTCTTACCCAATAATAAATAATAATTATATATCTTATGATTGTATTTTCAATAATTTATAATTTTTATGTTTAATTTAGATAGTTAAGAAATTTTATATAATTCTATATGAACTATAGTATACTTTACATCACATGATAAAAACTATCTAAAAAATAAAAATGTAATGATTATTATTAAATATATTTGAATTAAAGATTTTATTGATTTCTTCAAACTAATAAATATATATTTTTATATCTATTGTAAGTATTTAAGAGTTTATTTAAATATTAGCCAAGTTTTTATTTTTTCTTACATATGTTTAATGTTACATGAATATAAAATTGCTCTTTATATATAATATTGAAAGTAATACAAAACTTTTCTAGTTTATCAAAAAATTATCCTTACAACGTTTTTCTTGAAAGTGATACTGTGAATTTAAAATACGATCGTATCAATTAAATAAAAAAAAATAAAATAAAAACTTATTTATATACATTACAAATTCATGAAACGGTCTTCAATATTAAAGTTTCATAGTTTTTTGTATTTCAAAATAATCAAAATAAATATAATTGCAATGTGTCCATTGAAAATTGTTAATAAATAATTAATACTAATTATTAATGAATAATTACAAAGAAAATAAATATTTCTTATTAAAGTATTTATAATCTTGTATTAAAAAACGTAAAAAAAAATACAACCTTCTTATGAAACAAAAAATCGAAATAAAAAATCAAAGCATTCAAATTAATCAGAAAAATAATCCATGTAAATTGGTAATAGAAAATCATCTGATGATCGTTTTTTCATAAATTTATAACTATTGTAGTAATGTTCATTTGTTGCATGAATATTATAAATTTTCCACATTTTAATAATTTGATTAAAATTAGAAAAGTTTTAAAAATGTTTAAAGTAACTTGTGGACTATTTTTAAAAAACGTACCCTAAAATATATGAAATTTAATAGATTTAATGATAAACATCCGAAACAAAAAATCTTCAACATTACATCATTTACTAACAATAAAAATTAAAAAAATAACTTTCACAAAAGGTATTCTGAAAGTAATTGTGCATGGATGAGTTCTGATAAATTTGTGAAAGGTACTGCAAGCAAGGTTTTACAAATAATAGTATCGGTAGCAAACAAAATGCAATATACAAATTTAATGATGGAATATGAAGTTAATCGTTGAAAAAATTAAAAATTGAAAGTGTCGGTAAGTTATGATTGATTTAAAAAATATTTTTTTGAAAAATTAATGAGAATAAAACTTGATAAAAAGTGTTGTATATAAAATTATTTGTATAGCTAGTGACAACTTTATAAAGGATTTTTTTTTAATAATTTTTATTATTTATTGAAATATTGATGTAGAAGTTAAGCATAGAATAAATTTTATTTGCAATTTTGCAATTGAATTGCAATTGATATTTACCAGTTTCTCAAACAATCTAAATTTATTATAATAATAGAAATAGAAAAAATAATTGAATTGAAAAAAAAAATTTTTTTAAATATGCTTTTTTGATAAAGTTTTTATAATTTATTTAATCACGATAAAAAAAATTTTATGTAAAAATTTTTTTATCACTCAAAATTTAAAAGTTCATATTAAAATTTTCTATTTTTCTTTTCATTCGTATAATATAGAATTTATAACATGGCAATTAAAGTGGCACTGTAAGGTAAATCTCAAATTTAATTGTTCTGAAGTTAAAAGTATACAGTTCCATGTGTTTAAGTTATATCAAATAAACAGATTGTAAGAAGAAAATATTTATTTTATTGAAAATGTATACAATCATTTAAATCACGATTTCATAACTTTCCATTAATCAATTAAGTAGAATTCTTACAAGATGTACATATATATTCTAGTTTCAATTAAACCATTACAGATAAGAATCATTAAATTATTAATTTGTTTCTCATAATTAAAAATAACTTTATTTATTTTTCTGTAATCTTATTTTATACTAAAAACGATGCAATTTTCGAAAGTATCGAATTTTATAATAAGAGTATTATTGTTTCATCTTGGGAGGAACTAATACTTTATATTCGCTATAAATTATTAGATAACAAATAAATTTGTGTATATTTAATAATAAACCGTATAAATTCAGTAACTATTGATCTGTAATGAAAAAGCAAATGAATTTTTTTATAATAAACGAAATTATTAGGAATAGTTTTATAAAGCTTATCAATTTATGTACTTTTCAACTGCTTGTTAAGCTAAAGGCGTTCTTTGACGATTAACATAGATGTCCTTATATTTGTGATGCTAATTAATGGTCAATTATTAAGTCGAAAAAATGTCTAGTTCGGCCAAGTATCTCTACCAGTCGTAACAAATAATGCAACTCTTGTTGTCTGCAAAATTAGCTGTTGTGCAAGTAGCTCTACCTTGAAATTAACGTAACACTAATTAAAAAATTCGTAAAAAATTTCCAAATAATGCCAACACTAAAGAGATGATAAAAAGACTTTTTAGACTCTCACTCCCGGGAACTCGTTAAAATTCTTAAAGTGCAATTTATGCAGGTGAAGGGAGGTCAATCTCGCCTCGCGGAAGTCGACCGCGAAGGTCGCCACGGTCACCGTTGGACAAGTTTAAATCCTCTCACGTCATCTCCGAGTACGTGCGCTTCGGCCCCATTCACGAGGTAACGTAACTAGTAATGAAGAAAACACGCGTTGCGCAATTGCACTCAAGCAAATGCACGTCGGCGGAGTCGAGGAAAGCTCGGAAACTCCTCAGTAGTGCTCCTTTGGAAAATCGTGGAATATAGGAAAGAGATAACGTGTCATCGGCGTCGTGTCACCTGGAGCTTACGTTGTTGTTCGAAAAAGACAAGTGCTTTGTGAACGGAACAATGCACACGATAATTTGAAAGTGCAAAAGCTGGAATATCACGTACCAAGAAGAAAGATACGAAATAAAAGTGAAATCTCTGGGCAGCATATCACGTTTGGTGTGCGAATTAAAATACTAATTTTCACCTCCCGTTTTCCTAGAGGATGAATCAACGTAAGTAGAGTGAGGCAAGTGGGACTCGAGTTTGAATACGCATAAATGGGATGAGACTCATTAGAAGCTTCAATTGTCAACCTTCGCAACCTTCGCTCTCACCCGAATGCTTGGTTTGAATGCGTGCATAAGAGGTCTGACTCGCATCTCGAAAACGGTTTTGAAATTTGAAATGAGCATTGTGCATTAAAATCTCCTTGGAGGGAAAAAGCAGGTGAGGATCGTCCGAGACAGGAAGCACTCGAAAGTAAACAAGGAGAGGGGATAAGAACCGCGCGTAATTAGAGGAAAACCCCTGGAGTATCGGACCCACGAACACGTGCTTCTCTGCTCGGACACTCGTGCACCAACGCCGAAATGAGCGAGCAAATCACTGCCTCCCCCTGCCTGCGCCCGCGCGTCAAATCAGTTCTGCCTGTCCGCGGCAAAGACAATTGCGCGCACGGGGAGGCGGAACTTGTTGTGCAGCCACGACGAAGCCGTCCTAGTGAGATGCGGATCGGCGTCCTCCCTCCCTTTCCTCGGGAGCCGAGCGCGGCTTGAGCTCCGAGCGCCGCGCACAAAGTTCGCCGCAAGCACCCGATTGAGAGCACCCGAGAACATGGAGATGCCGCCCCCGCGTTGGCTCATCCTCGCGTTTCTGCTGCTGCCGTTGCTGTGCTGGAGTCCAAGCAGGGCCCTCTACGAGGACGGCTGGCACAAGACGAGCTTCTTCGTCGACACCAGTAGCTCCGACTCGAGTGAGTTTGCACGGGACCATGGGCTTCGGGCAGAGAATCAAGAGCTCAAGCCCAGGGACCTCGTGTCGTTGTCCTCAGCATTTTTTGAACTTAGCGCAGGATTCGAAGATCGTGGGAGGACGCGATGCTTTTCCGGGACTGTTTTCGTTGTTGCGCGATAGGCAAGGTTCGGGATTTATAAATGTTGATCATAACTGGAAGCAATAAAATCTACACGATTATTTTAACACTCTGATAAAGTACCTGTATACTTGGGCTCTTTGGCCAGCATTTGCCACTTATTTTATGCTTTAGAAACTTTTATATTAATCTCTGCTTCCTTCATTTCTCTCTCTCTCTCTCTCTCTCTCTCTCTCTCTCTCTTTCTTTTTTCCTCTCTTTGCTCTTGGCAAGAAAGGACTCTTCGATAAGACATTCGAAATATATCGCGACCTGGACTCGAGGCTAATTCGATCCACTAACGAAATTTTATCATTTAGGAAAATTATTTTTCAGTCGAGATGTATAAAGATAGTGGGACTATTAATGGAAAACGTTTCTCATAAAGATAAAAAACTTCAGCAATTAATAATATAATTATGCACGTTTAAGCTAATAAATTTGCACGTTCAAGATCATGTCAAATAAATATAAATTTATGGATATAAGTACACTTACCATAAATTTCGAATTATACATGAGCTTATATTTATATAGATGTACCCCTGAAAAGATAATAAAAATATATTTTTATGATATTATTATAAAAGTGCTTGTTAATATGGTTTCTCAATTTGGTCAATTTTATTGAAATAAATAATGTTTTTTAATTGTCATTTTATCAATTTCACTTAAACTAATAAGAAAACGTTTAATAAATTCATTTGAAAACCATGTAAACATAGTTCTTAATATAATTTATTTATCTTTCAGTTACATAAACATAATTCGTGATATAATTCACTCTTTTCTCGTGTATAAAACACATCCCCTATCGTAGATATGTTTTACAGTATTTTAAAACAAAAATATAAATACTCAGCACAAAATTACTTAACATTAAACTTAATTCTAAATACATAAATAAATTAAAATTGCATAATAACTTTATTTAAATTTAAGTCTACTTACAATTATCAACGCAAAACTTTAAAAAAATAATTGAAATTTTTTTTATTTTTATAAATTGAATCAACTTTACAACATACTCTTTCAATTCAAAATTCTCCTATATTTATAATTGTTTTAGGATTATATTTTATAATTTCATTTATTTTTGTACTTAGTATTTATTAATATATATTTTTTATTTCAAAATAAATTATAATTAACATCAGTATGATATAATTTTTTCTTAAAAATGAAATTAAATCATTATAACTATAATTAAATTTTAATGAAAAATAATTATTTATAAATTTTTTTTAAAAATAAATAAAATTGATAATAATTAACATGTGTTAAGTACAAATTATTAACTACACTTGAGTTTCAATTATTTAAAACGTCATATAAAAATTAATAAAAAAAAAATTTAACCAAAAATTTATATTTTTAAAATTTAAACAAAATATTTATACATGTGAATTTAGATTTATATATGGAGATATATATTTAGATTTATATATTAAATTGCTTAAAATTATTAATTATTATTTTATAAAATAATAAAAATATAATGATTATTTTAAATATTTGATAATAAAATTAAAAATGATTTATGTTAATAGAATATGATAGATAAGAAAATCATTAAATTTATAATTGTAGCCATTCAAATTTAAGAAATTCCAATTTAATAATCAAAATAAATTAAATTAGGTTAAATTCTATTCAATTTAATTAAATTAAGAATGTAAAATATAAAAAATATAAATCTGAAATAAAAATTTAACAACAATAAATCCCTTAAATCTAAATTCAATTAGTTTTTTATTTTAAAAAAAATTAAAAATCGTTCAAATAATCATTAATTCAAGCATACTGTTAATTTAAATTCAATATATGACCCTTATGGATTATATATTAATTGAATTGATTTTATTGGTTTTTAATTTCACTCGCTCCATAACAATGGACACAATTTTATTTCTATAAAAGAATCCCTTTAATTCTATATTAATCAATAATTACAAATCATAATTTTGTTTCTTTTTTAACTATGGTGCTCAAATAGAATCGTGAATTATGAATATTTTAAGCCATTCTGTTTGAGGGTTTATTTGTATCTCAATTTTAATTAAGTTAATAAACTATTTTATTTTATTGGATACATATAGTTTCAATGAATACCATTTATGTATAAATTAAAGCACACATATAGTACATTATCTTGTTATATTGCAATAATTATATTATTATTTTAATTAGCTTTTATCTGTATAAATATTTTATAAAATTACTATAAATTTCTTAAAATATTTTCCATATTATCTGCATAACTAAAAATTTTTTTATAAATGAAAAAACATACTTAGTTAAAAAAATAAATATTCAGTATTAATGATATATTTTTAAAGAAAATTTGAAAACTAACCTTTTTTATATTGTCAGATTATTTAAAATATTTTAAAAAATTTTTTGTAAAAAAAACTTAAGCCTTGTAAAATAAACAATATTAAAAATAAAAATATAAATAAAGCTTGAAAAACAAGCAATGAACTTAGTCATCAATAAATATAAACTAGCTCGAATAAAATACCAATTTTTTAAAATTGAATTTGCAACACAAAAATTTAAAAACAAACATAAAATATTATCTGAAAAGTGGACCACAACTAATCTTACATTGAAAAGATTAAAAACTGTTTGCAGGTATATTTTCATATCAAGTGTATTTATAATTTTTATATTGGTGCATAATATTTTGAGTACTAAAATTTAAGTGGAAGTTAATTATAAATAATATAAATATAATAATTATAAATTATAATAAATATAAAATAAGTAAAATTTAATTATAAATCATAAATATGTAACATTATTTTTATACTTATTTCGAGCTTACGTATTTATTATTAATAATATTATCATTATTAATGATTCCATGTACATGTTAATAATTTATTTAAGAAAAATGTGTCTCAAATATATTATCAATAATTAAAAACATAATTTTAAAAAGTAAAATATAATTATGTACTTTTAATAATACAAAAATAGTCTTCTCCAGTTTTTCTGGGCAAATATTGAATTTTATAACTTTGATAAATATTTAAACCGTTGTATTGCTTAAACTGCATTTTACGCTACCATGTTATGATATCAAATAAACTGAAACATGTTAATAAACTAATAAAAGATTCATAGATTATTTTAAAAATCGATTTTTTTTATCCGCGATACTATTTTAATTAATAACACATATTTTAATCAATACATATTACTTTCCAAATAAAAGAACAATTGTTTTTGTTTCGGATAAAATTAAGTATAATTTGAAACTTAATATTTATAAGATAATTCTTAAAAAATATATCATTTTTTAAGTATATATTTGCTAAGAATTAATCAAATATTTATTTTCTTAATATTATTTTTAATATATTCTCAGTATTCAATATATTATTCTAAAAATTATTTATAAATGTTTATATAAATTATAAAATATAACAGTTGATGGATACTGGTATATTACATTTAATTACATTTTTTGTATATGATAAACATTATATTTATAAATTAAAAATAAAACATAATTTATAAAAAAAAAGGTAATATTCAATTTTTTTAATATTTCTGATTATTTGTATTATAGTCCGCAAACCATTTAATTAGCACGATAATAATTGATTTATTTTGAAATAAATTGAAATTTAAAATCCTTATGTATAATAAATATATAATTTTTTTTAATAAAAATAAGTATTAATATTCAAAATTTTAAACTTATTAAATTTGAATGTTTTTATGTACAAAAACTAAATTAAAGTTTAATAGAAATAGTTTTTAGGTGTAAAAACTTTATTAAAATAATTCTATTGGATTGAAGCTTTAATGAAATAGAGAATTAAAAAATTTTTTAAATCTTTAAAAGCTTAATATATTATTATTATATAAATTCCAATTTAATTTATTGACTTACGTGATTATTAATTAATATTATCGTACTATTTCAGTATAAAGCTTATTTGATATAATTAAAAGTGTGAAGGACATTTGCTTGTTCTAAATATTTATTCTACATAAGAATTAAAGCCTTCTTATACAATAAACTATTATTAAATATATTTATAAAACTTATTAAACAGATTATATTTTACATATTTTAAAATAGTTCCAAAAATATATAATATAATCAATTCTCAAAATTTAATATAAATATTAAATTAATATTTCCAATACAATTATCATTAATTTAGTGAAATAAATTTCAATGTCACAATTGGTATACAGAAGTAAACATATAAATACATTCATCATATATTTTAATTCTTATAGGTAGAACGAAATCTTTTTAATATTTCAATTGTGTGTAATAAATTCAGCAATACATAATTATACATTTATTCTTTAATATTTAATATATACTATTATGTGAATCTAAATTTATTAAAAAATTTATTTTTAATAACAGTATTAGTATTTTTAGCAAATATTTCAATGACAACTTATATAAATACAAATATATAAATACAATTGATGAATACATGTATGTAAATATTTAAAAAAATTTTTTTTTTAATATTACTTATATTGTTATATACATATAAATTTGATGAAAAAATACTTATAGTTATAAAAAATTTATCATATATAAATCAGACAAGTTTTATAATTTATTTAATTCTACAATAATAATATAAAAATTAAAAAATTTTAATGAATAAAAATATAAGCAAATATTGGGCAAATACATTTTTTAAACAGTTTTTTGTGCACATTCTGAAATAAAGTTTTATTAAAATACATGCACATTATACTTATTTACAAGTTATGAAAAATTACAAAACATATTTTTTAGCTAATAATATTTAAAAGCTATAAATCCATCTCAACATTCATTTCAATACTTTTTAATGATTACTTTCAATAATTTATTACCTAACATGATATACCTGAATATTTAAATCACGTTAAAAAATTATACGTTAAAAACATGTTCTTAAAATAAAACAATCTCTTATACTTAAATTTATCTTATATTCAATTATATATTTTAAAGAGGAGTTATACATCCTGATTTCACTTGATCTATTTCGCAAATCTTTTCAATTATATTAAAACCTTACAATAATTAATTTTAGTACGAATAAATATTTCAATACAAGTTTAGAAACATTAAAAAATAAATTCAATTATAACTTATTAATTATATATGATTTTAACCAATTTAATAGATTAATTACATCTTAATAATAAATAATATTTAATATTATAATTGAAAGTCAGTGTATATAGTAATAGTAAATTATATTTGATGCAAATATAATGTGCAGTGAAATGAAATATAATTGATTCAATACATGAATTTTAAAAATAAAATATTAAATCTTTGCGAATTCATGAATATTATAGTTCACCTTTAAGCAGTGTATTATTATATATTTTTTTTAATTTTACGTTATACATAGATACTTACACTATTAGAATATTTTATACTTCATTGTTAAAAAAAAGTTAAAAAAAACATTACATTTTATTTTATTAATTATTATTCAATTAAACTTTAAAAAATTTAGAATTTAAAAAGTATTTTAATTTAAAATAATTATATTAATTAATGTGAAATAATAATGATTTATGTTACTATTATTTAAAATAAAGTACATTTAATTAATATAAACTTTTCCGTTTAAAAATATTATGATTTTTAATTTTTAACTTACTACAATTGTAATATTAATTATTTTACTTTTTATTAAATAAGAATGTCAAATATACTGATTTATAAGTTAAAGTCTAACAGCCTAATGTAATAAGCAAATTGCATAGTGTTACTAAATTGCTTCATTAAGTTAATTTGCCAATACGATGTAACGTTGAGCATTTCATAATTCTTAGATAATTTTTTGAATATAAATGATTAAACATAATTAAATTTTAAAACTACGATATAAAAATATTTAGTAAAATATTAAAATGTTTATTTAGATAATATTTTATTGAAATTTATTGAATTTATTGAAACATTCTATTATATGTAACGATGAATGATGTACTCAAGTTTTTTCTGCAAATATTTGTAATTATCGAGAAGAAACAATGAGTAGTTTTTCATGGATTTGAAGAAGTTTAATACTTAAACTATAGAATCATTTTGTATACATGTTTTAAAATAATATTCACAATTATTAAATTATTATTTATCGAAAATTTTTTTCATATCTTGTTAGAATGAAAGAAGATATTCTTTCGAGTGACATCAAAACTAAATTTATAATATATTTTCAATTATTAAATAAATTAAAATTCTATTTAATAGTTTTATAGAATACTCTAATTGGATTTTCTTTAAAAAAAAATATTAATCAATTAATAGTAGTTAATTGCTAGAATCTATTTAAATATCACTAATAAAATATAAATATTTTATAAATTTATATAATTTCTTCTGATTATCTAAACGTACTAATTATTTATAATTTAAGTTTCATACCAAAATTTAAAATTTCCCGAATTTAAAAGCAGATCTTTTGATTAATCGAGTATTCTTTAATTTGCAAATATTGCCCTGTCAATGTCACTGTAATTCATGTTCAACACGTGTTTAACGTCATATTTAAAACTGCTGTTGTTTTTTTTAAACCGAAAACACTCGGTCGTAAAAAAAAATGCGTGTCCACTTATGCATTAAAATCCCTTGCGAAATGAGCTAAGCGGCGTACCAATACGAGTACGTCGTCCGACAAAAGTATTTGGTCAAAGCGATCTGCATACAAATTTTGTTGGTTACAATTTGCAGCTGACGAAGATATTATAGAGGCGATCATCATAGAATCAAGTGAAGAAGAAGGCCATTTCAGTTACTTTAATTCCGTGCGTTGGTCAGACCGCAATCCGACCTGCGGAGGACGACGACAGTCCCCTATCAACATTGAAATAGATGAAGTCGAGACGGGAAAGCAACAAGAAATGCCATTGCGTGGTCTGTCCTATGAAATAAAACCTCAGAAGATGCGTTTGAATAATAATGGACACACAGGTGAGGAATCCAAAGCATCCCTCTAAAGAGAAAACCCTTTGGTCGAATTATCAGAAAAAAATGACGTAAATTTAAAGGCACAACACGACGTGCTTCGCCCTTATAAAAAAATGTTAAACTGTATGTTTCGCCTTGAATGATTCAATACTTTTATTATCTACCCATCGGTCTGAACTAATAAAGTACAATAATTAATAGAATGAATGAAACACAAATGTAACTGTACTTCAGTGGTACCATGATAATCTCAAATGCGTAACACTCACTTTTTTATTTATGCCTAAACTTACGTCTACTTCTTTGATAAAGTTTGATCATTTAGTTTAAGCATTGATCTGGACAGCTGCGTTATTGAAAAATAAATATAAAAATTATAACTTCCCAGTCGTTGTGACCGGTGTGTGGTCACCCCAGATGATCCCCATTATTTGGGGTGGACCACTTAAGGGTATCTATCAGTTCCATCAAATGCATTTTCATTGGGCAGCTACCAACAGATATGGCAGTGAGCACACCATTGGAAATCAAAGGTGAATTCGTATTAAAAAGTTAACTCAACGGGTTAAGATGGGGGCGTGAGTAAAAGAATTAAATAATCTCATAAGTCTACAAGAGCTTTATCCATCAGACAAAAAGATTTAAATCTACCAAAATATGAACATATAAAGCATAATTTTAAAAGATTATTTTAACTATTAATCATTGATTTGAATATCTAACTTAAATTGTCTGATTTTAATTCGCCGAAAAGGACAAAGAAAGAATGCCTTAATATCATAAAATATTTTTATTAATTCATCTGAACTACTACACTAATAAATGCTATTAATAGCCAATCACTTACATACATCATAAAATACGAAAATAATATTTGCATTTATCAATATAAGTATTATGTTACACAATACTTAAATTTATATTTAAGCAAATAAAATTTTTAGTTTAATCATAACGAAATTTCTTTCCATTACAAATTCAATTTTAAATTGCAAATAAATTTCTGTTTAATTAATCCACAAAAATTTAATACTATTATTAAATAAAAATATATTAATAATGCTAAATACATAAATATATTAAATTTCTTTAAACATATACAAGATAATTTTGCAAATAAAAATGATGCTGCCGATTCATTATATAGAGCTGTATCTAAAAATGTATATTCATTGATCATATAGATTTATTAAAATTATCCTGTTATAAAAATCTACAATAATAAAATTAACTACAATAAGTTTCACAGTCTTATCAATACTTTTTTAAATATACTATTAATGTATAAAATTTATCCAAATTTAGAAATACTTCAAAAACTTACAATTTATTAACAATCACTAAATTAATTAAAGAATAGAATTTTCAAAAGTGGTACTAAACGAATGCATTGATTTTTATAAATGAGATCCGGCTCCATGTATTAATTAAATAATATGTATTAATATTTCATAATTATTATAAATAATATATATAATATTTAATAAATTTAAAAATATTAATATACAGTTCAAATTTTTCAATATATTTAAGTAATATAATATTAAACATCATTCATTTAATTTTTTTAAATTTCATTTACAGGTATTATTCAGATGATATTCTTAAAAAAATTTTTTTTGTATTAATATTTCAAAATGATAATCTGAAATTTTGAAGAAAAAATAAATTTTTCAATGAATTTATAGTAAATTATTAACTAAAAAGTGTACTATTCATAAAAAAATTAATTTCATCGACTTTTTTCAAAAGAAGCTTTTATTTAAAGGACTGAAAACGTTTTAATTTTTTCGTTTTTTATCTTTTTTTTTATTCAATAATTTACAAAATGAATCTATTCAATCAAATATAATTGTTGAAATCAATAATAATTGTTTCTTCATTAATTCAAACTAAAATATTCAATCTGTACAATTATTTACATTACGGAAAATGTTACACAATTATTGTATAGAAAAATTGATACAAGTAATATACCGATAAAAACATTATATTTTAATTATAATAATGTTTTTTTTTTATTTTTACAGTTATCCATTAGAAGTACACTTTGTGCATTATAAAAAAGCATACCAAAACTGGACGAATGCTTTAACATTTGATGATGGTGTAGTTGTTATAGCATATTTTTATTCGGTAAATAAATTTTAATCAAATATTGCACAGAGACTTACGTGTCTATAAAATTATTTCCGTCTAATACTTTTATAAACTTTTCAATATTTGTTAAACAAATAAATTAAAATTTTTATAATTAATTTAATAACACGTTTTTTTCTATAATACCGAATTGATTTAAGTTGAATTAAATTATTGATTAAATTCTTACGAGCAATATACCTTTTTTTCAGATTGATAGAGAACCCAATCACGGTATAGAAATACTTCAAGAAAAATTCCCTGAGGTTGAATTTCCTACTCAATATTCTGTAATAAGGCCTATTCCATTGCAGTTTTTTGGTATAAATTTAATGCAAGCAGAATATATCAGTTATCGTGGATCGTTAACTACCCCACCTTGCGCACAGGCGGTCATTTGGATAATCTCGGTGAACGTCTTGGGTGTCTCAACTGGTCAGGTGATCAAATGTTCAATCCATTACTTTAATTGTATTTACATATTAAGTTAATTGTAATTCTTGAAAGATAAAAATACCATTAACTTGAAGCTTATTTAATTATTAATGGATATTAATTTGTGTTTACAGATGGAACAGTTTAGAAAAATAATATTAGATGAAAATGATGATCACAACAATAGAGAAACACAGCTCTTAAATGGCCGTAAAGTTTTATATTTCTATGAAGAAGTATAAATTGAAAATATAAAGTAATCTATTTTAATTAAATATGTCAGTATCGATTTATTTATTACTGTGAAAAGTATTATTATATTATATTACAACATCAAATCTGATATCAATTCAGGTACTTTATTACTATTAAAAATATATATTTATTTTAAATTCAATAGAAATTAAAATTTTTTAAACAAATAGTTAGTAAACTGTTAAAATATAAATAATTAAGAACAATAAATTTTATAATACAGAATATGTTATTTACGAACAAAAAAAACTTTTTTATATTAACTGTACTAATTTTATACATGTTGAATATTAATTTTCTAAATACTGATATCATGTGTTTTATAAAAATTTTATCAAATAAAATTATATTTTACATTTAAAGGAAAATTTATATTACATTCCAGTATTATGAAGTTATAATAAAGATAAGATAAAAAGATAATTATAGCAAAAATAATTGGAAAAAAATTAAAAATTACATTTCCTTACATTTTAGAATATTGTTAATCTATTCATTTAAGCTAGTTGTATGGAACATAAATATAAATATAAATAATAAATAATGCGATATATCTTATTATAGTATATAATAGTATATAATTAGTATTAATACAATTTAAGATTTATTTTTCATAAATTTTTCCTAGTGTTTAATCAACAAAAAAACCAAAATCTTATTTATATATTTTTTAAGGTACCTTTGTATTTTAATTATTTTTGAACGTCATATTTAATTACAAACATTTTGTTTATTATGATATAAATGAAAGTTTTTACTTTTTTCATAATTTTTAATAGTCAACTTAAAATTATTGAACATTAATGATTAATTTTATTAAATAAAATATAATGTAATGACGATAAATAAAATAGTTTGTAAATCAATAGAATAATATGAAAAATTACGAAGAAAAAGAAATAAATATTAAAAATATATAAAAAAAACTTGATAAATATTTTTCGATTTATTGTATACATTTCTTTTCAAAAAATATGTCAAAATCATTCAAATTAATAGTATTGAATATTATAATATTTTATAGTATTTTATTGAGAAGCATAATTTTTTACACACTACATTTTTTTATATAAAATTTTCATTTGATATACATGATAATATACACATACACACACACATATTTATATATATATATATCCTCTTATATTCTTCATATTTTTTATTAAATTTCTTAATATTATCATATTTTTATTTTTGATTAATCATATAATTCGAATAAATGTTCATCGTTCTAAAATTTGACACAATGCATGAAATAAAATTATATATTATTAATACTTACATGTTATTAATTCAAACTAAATTTTTATATGATAAAAATTTGTAAATTTAGATAATGCATTTTATGTAATTTATTAAATACATTGTTAATGAGGTATAAAAACTTACATATTATTATTTATCCATTGAATATTATTAATCAATTTTTTTGTTTTTAAAAATTTATTATTAATATATATGAAGCATACAATTGATTATTTTATATTAATTTTTATTAAAAATTTTTTACAACTAAATAATTAAAAATAGTATTTTTCTAATTTATTTCCCTTTTAAAAAAACATTAAATTAATATTGTAATTTTACATTTATTTTTTTTTTTACAATTATTATATCTTTCTACGTTATAAAGTTATTATTTAAAAAAATTTTATGATTACAAGTAAAATAATAAAATCAATATCTTATAATATTTATTTTAAAAGTCTAATGAATCCAATGCTATTTTCAATTAATTTGAAATAAGTATTTGAATTCATTGGTTAAATTATCATATTTATAAAATATTTATGTAAAATTATACATAATATTTTAAAAAATATTTTTTAAGAAATGAAAAATAAAAACTAACTTTAAATGCAATGACAAAATTAAATTATTTTCATTTTTCTTTTAACAATAACGGTTAACTGATAGTTAAATTTCATAAATCAAAAATGTAATCTTCTTATTAATCTTAATTTTCTTTACGTAATAATTTTATCATTGATAAACATTATTTCACAATAATAAAAAAACTATAAATGTTTTTATATTCTAAAATAGTCGCTTAAAATTACTTTTTTAAATTCTTCTGATGGTACATTTTGCTTATGTACAACATATATAGATAAATTTATTTTATTATTTTTTACGTATTTGATTTAATTTGATATTATTAATATGTATAAAGAATATATTACTCGATGGCGATAAGTAATAACGACAATTGGTATGTAAATTTATTGAAAAAAAACTTTATATTACAAAGAATAAAAATAATTAGTGTTATATTAATTATATTTATTTATAATATAAAATTATATTTCATTACTAAAGTAAATATAATTTATACTGCTTTATATTTCATACATTGTATAATTTATAATTTAAAATTGTAACACAAAAGTCAATTAAAATTTCGTTAACTCTAAGAAGTAATATTGAATTTATCAAATATACAATTAATTTTATTTGATTAAATGTATGAAAAATTTAAAATGAAATATTATAGTTGATCTAATACTTTTGCTAAAAAATATAATTCATTTAATTGTTTAGATAAGTACTTTTCTAATGATAAGAAATACCTAATATATAAGTATTACCTAGTAATTATCATATTCTATTATAAAAACAAAATAATGAAACTCGACAAATTATAAATAATATTGATAAAAAGAATGATTAAAAATACATGTAATAAATCAATAATAAATCTTAATGATAAACAAGCATTATACACAATTGTAAGAACTTGAAAATTTTTAATCTGATAAATTAAAAAACTTGTATCATTCACATATTGAAATAGAAAATTAATCATCTTATTGTAAGGTATAGAAAATTAAAAAGTCAAACAAAATTATTTGAATATTCCAATGATTTTAAACTCGTAATATCTAATAAAATGTCGTTGAATGAGAAATTCTTTATCGATGTGTCTGTAGCTTATATGAAACAATTGAAAATTATTGTAAAGCTTATAAATATACAATTTATCTTATTTTAAATTCGCAGTTAAAAATAGTATATTTTACTTTCATTGTAAAGCTTTATTTCTTTAAATTAAATTAATAAAATACTTTTAGTTGTATACAAATAATATAGGATAATTACATAAATCAACATAAGTAAAACAATGGTTGTGATTTTTTTTTTTAATAATTCATTATAAATAAATATTTTTAATCATAGTAATGACTTTTTCATCATTTATTAAGTTAATAAAATAATTGAATCAGTGAATAAAAGCTATTTTATTTCAATTCTATAAGGGTATAAATTTTTAAAATTATACTTATGAAATAATGTATTGTGGTATAAAATTTTCTTTTTTTAATAAACTCTATCTTATATAGTTGTTTTCTACCAAAAATCCAGTGTACAAAAATAAAATTAATTTTCAGACTTTTGGTTAAAAAATATACCGAATAAATTTTTATTTCAATATTTTTATAAAAAAGTATGCTCAATTGGGGAATTAAATGGTACCGGCTTTGCATTAAAGAGATCAGAGATCGAACCGTTAAAGTCATAATCAACATTGAAAATAAAGATAGGTTTTTCATTAAACGTAATTTAAAAATAGAAATAGAAAGAAGAAAAAAAAAAATAAAAAATTGGATAATTAAGATAAATTTAACGGGAGTTACCACAGTTTCGAAGGTTAAAAAAATTCCAAAATTACTGTGTATTTGCATACCAGATTTGCAACAATAAATACAAGAAAGGATGTGCAATGCGCCTTGTTACCTGAAAATTATCTTGATAAATTATCCAGATGAGTGAGCTGCAATCCATCGCTTTGCAGATGAAAATCGACGTCGAAAGTACAAGGAAAAGACAGGAAAAGATGCGAAAAGCATAAGCATCGAATATCCTTCTTGAAAATTTCCCGCGGAGGTTCGGGTGCAGCGTGCGCAACCGCTCCCCACGTATCAAATGGCTTCTGCTGGGCTCCGGCGGTGACTCGGTGCTCAGCAGCTGTCGACTCGGAATGCCCCCGTCCCACGGTATCGGCGTCGTCGTCGATCTAGTTCTCGGTGTTTTCGAGTCCAGTCACTTTCCGGCCTTCGCTACGGATTGAGTGAACCCCGTCGCACTTCCTCCTCCTCCTCCTCCTCGTCATCTTAAGCATAAGCATTTGAGTACTCTTGGTGCGCGTTTCCTCATCGCTGAGACATGTCCGAGAAGCAGCAGGTTTGCATCATCGGCTCCGGAAATTGGTGAGTTTAGTCAGTCGCCCTTTTCTCGTGCTTTTCTTTCGAGCTTAAGCTGTGAGATTTCTAGTCCGAGATTTGTAAAGGGCTTTTTGAGGTTAACTCAGGGGATTGCGCATCTTACTGTTGACATCCGTTTTATTTTGCTGCTGATCATGTACTAATTCCGAACTACGATCAATTTTATTTTTAACGAAGTTTTCAGTTTGTGCCATTAGGAGAACCGGGTTGGTTTTTGTTTTTGTTTATGAGACGTTCACAACAATTGATTCATACATTCACTAACTAAAAAACCATGTTATTCTTTATCCCTTTACCAACATTAAGAATTATTTATAACTTAATCATTTACAATAACATCACCTATTAAGATTCTTTATTTAAACAAACATCAACATTTCTTATCAGGAATTGTAAATCATTGAGACTATGAGTATAACAACGTTCCTTTTAATAACAATTTATTTACTCGTTAAAATTTACCTCTGAATTATAACTTTTTAGGAATATTTCATTGGAAATTTCAATATATTGCCAATAATAATAGTTTAAGAAACTTCAAAATTTTCTAATTAATTATGAATAATTTCCTGAAGCGAATAAATTCATAAAAAGTCGTAATTTATTTTTGAAATATTTCCTCCTTAAATAAAAATATAAAGCGTTATTAAATACAATGATAATGTAGTTCTAGAAACTCATTTACAAAATTTAGGTCGATTTATTATTGTGTCATAAAATAATTTACTATATCTAACTTCAAGAACATTCATAAAAACATTAAGATTTTTTTTTATTGTTCCTAAGCAAGAAAATATTTATTTATTTGAATGGGTTAAAAGGTTGCAAAACTTATTCTCAAATAATTGATCTCACCTAACCATTATAATTTTATAAATTTTCACATATACGTGAGGAAGTATCTAAACATTATATTTGTACCTTCATCACTTTTGAAATTTGGCTTTCGTGTATATAAAAATCTAAAAATATGTCTAATAAAACAAGTTTTGAATATGAAGTATATTTTAAATATTAAATCATCAAAATCTATTCTATCGATAATTTATAATCATTTTGTAAATTTTAATATATATATTATATATATATATATATATATATTTTATTTTAATGATTGCTCAATTTGAAGAGAAAGAAAATAATCTTATCATAATGTTATTTTAGATTGTAAATAATGAAATGATAAAGTGTTTACCAATTTCTTTTTCCAATATATTTAAAAGTGTACTGTGTGTCAAACAAAAGAAAGACGCCGAATTGAATGTTACGCTTGAGAAAAACGAGTTATTTACATGGAATTTTTACAATCACGTGACGAGATGATTATATTTTAATTAGAATTAAAAATTCCGACACGTAACATAAACACATGTTAAACGACATTGGCAATAACTATGTCGCAGAAAAATTTTATTTGACGTGGCACTTGTATTTAATTTTTATAAATGGGTAGTTAAAATTAAGTTATAAATTCGAAAACAAGTTAAAACACGAAATGATATTTATTAAAATCTATTATTAATTAAACTGAATTATACGTTTATATACACGGATAATATTAAAAATTAATATTGAAAAATTCTAATAACTACTGTAATAATTTTTAGTTTTTATCAATAAAAAATCATTGTCATAAATGTATACATATCTTATATTCAATTTACAAGTATTCAAAATACGTCACTTTTTGTTTTTTCGTTGTGCTTTACAACATAAAAACAACCACAAATTCCAGCTACTTGTTCAAATTTTACAAAAAAAAAAAAAAAAAACAATTTTTAGGCTACCGAATTAGTGGTTTAATCATGATATTTGTGATTTATATATATATCTTCATGCTAACAGCTTATTCGGAACAAGCGACCATAACGAATCGCAGATTTTCATAGATGTTCAATTGCTGATTTTGCACGTGAAATTGCGACAGCCACGTTTATTACGTTCACCTGTACTCCTCCACAATGATGTATCGATTTCACCGCGGCCTTCCTGAAAGCTCTGAAATCGTTGATTCCACTCCAGCTCTGGAGTGACTATCAGATCGACCTCCCCCCTCCCCGTAAGTCCTAAGGTTTTGTTGTCCCGAGGCAAGGCCACGAGCTCGAAGCGTCCTTGACCGTTTCGCATTGCACAAATGCATCTCGTCCTTCTTCGGCGAATCTTTGTTATCACCTCTCCCCTCGCCGAGATGATAGATTTGGAAGATAATGGATTTTCATGTGAATAATTTTATGTTTGATTGATGCATTTGGAGTGAAAAAATAACGATAAAGTGCTCAACACTTGGAAAATGACTAATCCGGGATTCTGCAGAAAATACGATAGAAATTTGTTTTTGTTTTGCTGAATTTAAACTTATCAAAGTTTAAAATATTGAAAAAATGCATTATTCATCGATTGATAATCTTTAGATAATGCAATTATCTTAATGAAATGTAATCAATATAGTTAAATTGTGAATGCTTTGCAATTTATGTCTTTAAAATAACATGCTAATTAGAATGTAATTACATATATTTTGAAACATCTAGACTCGTACAACTTGTCAATATTATACAATTTTTCTTTTTTCTTTTATTTTACTATTTATTTTTTTATTATAATTAAGCGACTAAAAAATTCAATTAAAATATTTTGTCAATTAAAATTATTATTTCAACAATAACAATTTGAAAAGAAATGTTAAATTTGTAGTGATTAAAAAGGATTGCAGGGTAGCGAATTAGATAACTTATGGTTTAATTGACAAAAAAAATTCTCATTTATATAGACTCGATTTTAATAAAAATAAATAAAACAAGCTTTTTTCTACGCGCCCTTAGCAATTCTGCTCGGTATCTTTTCCCCAAAGTATTTCCTCCGCTTCAATATTCATGGAGTCTTTCCCTGATTTTCCCATAATAATAGATACGTACTACTTTAATTTCACGCGCCTATACTTGATATCGCTATTCGGGCCTGCAAGTCATTTCCGTCTTCAGGTACGTATCAACACGTTCGGATTCTCTCTTTCTCTCTCTCTCTCTCTCTCTCTCTCTCTCTCACTTCCTCCCACTCACACAATTTTTAAATATATTGTATATATTTAAAATGCATTAATTATTTTGCATTAATATATATAAATATAATTAAAACGTTTAATCTGTCAATATTTCTTGTTCTAGTGTCTCTTTCTCTCTCCCACTCGCATGCTCTCATTCGTTCACGCACTCATGCTCTCTCTTACTCCCACAAATTTTTATATTATCTTTTATGAATCAACCGAATCGTAATGGTAATTTTATCGATTATAAATTTTATCATTCATCGATATACCTGGAAACATCTGTAAAAATGACTTGCTATCAAAACGTTTAACCAAAAAATTAGTTTTTGCATTATAAAAGTATTGTTTGTACTTAAATGTGAATTATCTGATCCAATGAGGTGCAAGGTGAATTAAACAAGTCTATTCAATGTATTTGTCAATAGACTTGTTTTATTCACCTTGCACCTCACTGGATCACATAATTCACATTTAATAAACATGGAAGGTGCATCATATCAAACTTCATATTGTTTGTACTGTTTTTATATGTATTATAAATAAATAAAAATTCTATATAGATTTAAATATAAAATCTTCAGTATGAATTATTATTTGAAACATTATATTTGAATATAAAATTATTATTTTTTTTTGTTAAAATAAATAGCAAATAAATATCATTAAAAGCGAATAATTATAATAGGAAAACTACAAAAATAAAACAGTCATTAAACTCGTTTAAAACAAGTATAAGAAATCTCCAAAAATACTGTACTATTTTTTCGCATATATACATGGTTCATTCACGAAGTATCAAGTTTTTTTTCATTTTGCGACTATTGGTCATAGAAATTTGGGAGGGGTCTTAAAATATTCACAAGCTCTTTCCTCATTTGTTCCTTTTTTTTGTTTTTTCGATAATTAGATGCGGCAGGATTTTACTTTGCGTGAAGGGTATTTTTCAGTTTTTAACACGACGCGATGAAGCGACTACTCGAACAGCGTTATGCGATAAAGTTTTGTTTGCAATTTAAATAAACACTGTGGAAAGAATTAAAATATCAAAAGAGGCTTATAAAGATAATTGCATGTCAAAATCGCAAAGTGAAAAATGGCAAAATTTTTGAAAAATATCAAAGCTGAAGAGTTTGAAGATGCATTTGAAAGTTGAAAAGCACGCCTTCAAAAATGTGTTGATACAGAAGGAAATTATTTTGATGAATTTTAAATTTTTATTTCACACTGTTTATAAATCCACCAATAAATCATCTTTCAAAAAAGAAAGGTAAGAATTTTTTTTTAATCTTTAAACAAAACATTCTCACGTACTGGTTTTTCGCGCCGTGTCAAAATTTTGAAAAACACCCTTCGCGCGAAGTAAATTCCTGCCGCATCTAATTGTCGAAAAAATAAAAAGAAAAAGGGACAAATGCAGAAAGAGTTTGTCGACATTTTAAGACACCTCCCAAATTTCTTCGACCAATACTCGCAAAATGAAAAAAAACTCGATACTTCGTGGAACCATGTACATATAAAATTAGAAAAATATTCAAATGTATCGACTAAAGTTACAAAAACTAATTAAGGTCATATTGTAAATAGTAATTTTAATCAACTTCTCACTTATTTAAATAATTACTCTACTGTTTGATTTTGAAATTGGAAAATGAAAAAGATTGTTAAAATATTATGTATTTTATTCATTTTGATAATAGATAAAATTATATTGCTCTATAATTTTTAGCGGTAATCTTTATTCCTTGAATAACGTAAAACTATTAAATTAAATTGATTATGATAAGCTACATAAGATATTTGACTAAAAAAAACATGAATAATTGTGATAACCTAAAGTCTGTTGATAAAGTTATATTAACATTCATGTATTATTGATCAACGGATAGGCATAAAACTAGTTTCTATTTGCATAAAGTTTTCACGCTGCATACGTGTATATATTAATTACATCAGACAGAAGTTGTTTGTTCAGATGCAACTAAAATTTTCTTATTTTTTTTTGTAATATGTTTATTCAGACAAAAAAGATGATTACATAGTATTTTCATAATTTTCAAATATACATTATAGGCTGTATCTTATAACTAAAATTCAGGCGAATTCTTTACAGATTTTAAATACTGACATACATAATAATGGAGAATCTTGCAATTTCAATGACTTTGTTTCATTCTATCAGGTGAATACCATTAAGAGTCAATATACAGCTATCAGAAAATATTGTTTATTATATTCTAGAGACTTATTACATTTTCATTGATTTGAAATAATCCACACACTCACATATTATACAGAGTATACTATGTAGAATTTAAATTATTTAAACCATTCAAAATATTTACCTAACGGAAAAAATAATTGAACTATTATAAGGTAATTAAGAAACAAAGATAAACTTAGATTCATAAATGTTTTGAATAAATTTGAGAGGATATATCTGTATATTGCTCGATTAACCAGTTTTTTACTATTCAGTTATCGAGCTCGTTTTAATGAAAAAGCGGTGTTGAATTTATAAATTATTAATTATTATAATTTTGTTTCCAACTTGTACACTATATTATTACTATTAATTTGTTTACCTATTTTATATCGTAAATGTTATAAATAGAAGCTAATTGATGTTAGTGTTACTGTACAGCATTTTATTTCTTTTGTATTTAATATAATATAAGTTTACAGATCTCGATAGAGTCAATTTCTAAAACATTTTCTTTCATATAGATTCATTTTCTCCATAAATATGGTTCCAATTTGTGTTTCATAGGTTGTAATATATTAAAAGTAAATATTAAATAGTGAATCCTTTTAGTGATGATTAAGGTTTATATATAATTTGAATATAATTAATTTGAATTTATTTATATTAAATTTGAGTTTCCAATTGGAGAAATAACTGTTAATTTTGAAAAAGATGTGTCGATAACTGATATTTTAGGTAAGTTTACTTATTTCTTGAATAATGAAGTACTTAAAAAGCCAAATTGACTATTCAGAAATAATTTGTTTGTTTAACAAAATTGACTAATGGATTTATGAATGATAATATTATATAATTTACTAAATCATAAGAATGAACTAATAGGTCTATGGTTTCCGAGGAAGAATGCATCTTCAAATTTTTAATGAAGAGAATAATTATTTCGACAATATTTTATTTGAAGAGGAATATTTATTGTTTGAAGCATTATTTAGGATGAGTACAGGAGACTTTATTATTAGGATAAAGAGATTTTTATAAAAGTATTAGAGATTAGAGATTGTATCTGGTAGATTTTTACTTTTAAGTTGTTTAATGATGAATTGAAATGCTAATGAAGTATTTAGATATATTGGAAAGTTCTACAATATTACCATGAGAGAATGAATTTAAAGAAGAATTATTAAAGTTACGCATGGAAAGACTTATTAAACAGTATAATATTATTATTACAATAAATGTTTCGAAACTTTTATCATTGTTTTTTTATTAATTGTAAATTGTGAAAAAATATATTTTTGTAGTTTTTAGAAGAAGCTGATTATCTTTACATAGATTTTCAAAAAGGGCTAGGGAAAAACTCTGCTGTGTTATGAGAGGGTAGATTGGCAATTTTATTTTTCCAGGAATTATTCATAATTCAATTATGAATTTCGTGTTTATTTATTTAAGCGCTATTTTAAAATGTGAAGTAGGAATATATTTTATATTAAAATCAGTATATTTAATAGAATTTATTAATCTAATGATATATCTATTATCTTTTAAGATTATTATATAAATTTTAATATAATATTGAAAGTTAGCTATTCTTCATAGGAAACAATGGATTTTTTGCATCTGTAAAAAGCGAAGGGTATAAAGTATCTTATATTCAATCTTATTACTCATGTGTTTCTTTGCTTTAAAAATGAATAGTGATCAGTTGGTGGAAAGGTAAGTTCAGATTGAGTACAGAGTACAGTGTTGCAAGTATTGTTAATGATTGAAGATGAGTTAAAAATAGACAGAGTGTTGTTCCTCTAGTTTGAGTCCTAGATGTTTTCATAAGATTATTAAATGTTTTCGCATGAAATTTCAATTATATCCATATTTTCATTATTCCAAATTGTTTTGTGTCATATTTCAGCAATGTTTCAAGAATTAAATATGTTAATTTTTCTTAAAGAAGATTATTTTAGAGAAGTTTATGTTTTACTCATCGAGTTTGGTGTGGGAATAGGTCTGCTCATTTTTTGTTCAATATTTTATTTGAAATTCTAGTTGTCGAACTCGGAAATAATGAGGTAATAATAGTTTCACTAGGTTTTCTTTTTGAAGATTCCAAACTAATCAATTTCATGGCATTTGAAGTAATGAACTTAATTATTGTTATTTTCATTCACAGAATAATCAAATTATTACGCTAATTTTAATAGTGATAAAGTCAAGAACTCAAAAAAGTACAAACTACATTATTTGTTAAAAAGAAGTAAAATTAGCAGAAAGTATAGAAAAATAAAAGGAGATATAGGATGAAAAGGTAGAATTGAGGATAAAATTAAGATGAGGGCAGGGAGTAAAAAAAAAATATTGTAAAAAATTTAATTTGAACAATATTAAGATTATTGAGTTGAGTTACTGTAGTAATCCACCATAAGACACACGATGTATGACTAACTGAAGAAGACAGAAGCACCTAATATAATTCCACAATACCCATGTTTATACTTATTAATTGATTAGAACATTTTAATTTTTTAATTATTCTTATATCTACGCTAATTAGTCATAATAACCCATCGGTATCTTGAATATTTCGTACAATATAAAACTAATTCAAATTATCTCATCACGTTTCATATTAAAAGAAAATTTTTATATGGATTAAAAAAATTTTTTAAATAAAATTTAGTTTTGAACGCTGAATAATACATTAAGGATAAATTTTCAGGGGTTCGGCGATCGCGAAAATTGTTGGTTCGAATACCAAACAAAATGATTGCTTGGAAGAACGTGTCAACATGTACGTATATGAAGAGATAATTGACGGGAAAAAACTAACGGAGATTATCAATGAAACACACGAGAATGTCAAGTACCTGCCAGGACACAAGATTCCCGAAAATGTTGTAAGTTTTAATGACAATGTTATTTGAATTTCTCCTGAAATATAAACTTGAGCTCCTCTCCGCTATTATGAAAGATGGTTACTTTGCACATTCTTTTCGTTTACTGTATTTTCTCACATCATTATTTACAATTAATTTAAAATTTCTATATTACTGTTCAATATTTACTATAGTTACTTTATAATTTTTATAAATAAATAGACTTTTAATAGAAAATTACTTCAAAATTAATTGATGATGCTATTATTACTATTATTATTATTGTTATTAATATTATTATTATTATTACTATTATTATTATTATTATTATTATTATTATTATTATTATTATTACTATTATTATTATTATTTTATTTATTTAATATTTTATACGCATGTATTAGCATTTTGATTAATATGTCATATAATTGACAAATTAATACGTACTGTCATTATTTAATATTCACATGTGATTGACTGTTTACTCCGGAAATTAAGATAATAATTAAATTTTGCCTTTTTACATTTATCACATTTTTAAATTATAAAAAGATTTTAGCAGAAAATTTTACAGATTAAAATTATGCTTATTTTATTTTTGTAATCTTATGTTCTTTTAAAGCAAGCATTTTCTGATCTTACATTAAAGCACTATTATTTTATAATCGAGTTCTTAGTAACGTGTATATTCAAAATTTTTAATTACTAATATTATGCGAATAATAAGCTTACAACATTATTATGCAATTTAATTATTTTGGTAAAAATAAATAAGTATGGCTCTTAATAACTCTTACTGTTAATTTTAAACATCCATAGGATAATAATAAATAATTGTGCAGTTTTAATACATCCAATTATAATACATAAATATACAATCCTAAAATATTGTTGGTCTTCATATGATATAATATTAATATTTATATATTATATCTTGAAAATTACTAACTTGCAATAATATGAATAAATTTTGTTTATCGATCATTTGTACGTAATTGATTAACACGAGCTTTCCAATTTCTATGTAGATTCTTTTATAAATTATCAGTTTTAATATAAAATTTTCAATATAAAATTTAATTTACAATGGTAAAGTATAATTTCTCATTTCATAATATGTAATAATGAACTTTTACAAATATTATAATACAATTTTTTGGTTAATATCAATAGCTAATTTTATAATCATAGATATAATATTATCTATATTATGCTTGAAACGAAATATAGAACTTATTAAAAAATATCTTCTTGCAATTTTTCTCAAATAAATATATAAAAATAAAAAAATTAAACTGTTAAATATATATATATATATCAAATCAATAATATTAATCATTTAATAAATATTATTTAAAGAAAATTAGCAATATATAAAAAGCACCAAATTTATCATAAATAAAATTAAACATACTTCTACTATCATACACTTTAAAAAAAAAAAAAAAAATTGATTTTTAAAATTGCAGTATATAAATGTATATAGATATTGTATTTTATTTTAATTTGATTAAATAGTTGATGTTACTATCATTTCTTTATTACTGTTGCAATATTTGAAATTTATTTATAAAATGTAAGATGTTAATAAATTAAATATTTTTCAAATATTTTCGTAAAAAATTAATAATAGTTCCGATCTTTCAAAATTTAAAAACGTGTATTTTTAATTTATTATAAGCTTACTTTTTCCAATTGATAGTGTGTTTTTGATCTTCTGAATTTTTGCATACGATAGAGTTATTATTATAGTCTTTTTTATATTCTATAATTCTAATTATTAAATTACATTTTGTTTCATCAATATACGTCGCACTGCAATCTTTGCAATTGATTTTATACACAATACTAGTAGTATTCCATTTTTTATTTTTATCTTCTCCAAGTGTAATTATGTTGAACTTTTTATTAATTGTAGAAGACAAATTTTTTTAATTTATTTTAAATTTTGCCAAAGAAATTTTGAATATACGAAAAAAGATATTATTTTTTTACATTTTTTCTTCTTCTTATTATTATTAAGTGAATAATTTTATTTAATTTTCCTTAATATTTTTTTATACATGTATTAATAAAATTCTCAGGGTATTCTTTATTTTTTAGAATATTTTTATTTTTCTTAATGTTATCAGATTAAAGAATATGTCCGAAAGAAGCATTGCCCTGCCTACAAGATTACGTATTATACATGTAAATTTATATTTACATTAATATTTATAAATGTAAATTAAATAATACAGGTCAAAGTTTAATGCTGTATTATATAACATCGATTTTTAAGACCATTTTATTGTTATTTTATTATTTTATACACACAGCGAATGTGTATTTTTTTAATTAATATAACATGGAGAGTGTCTTCTTCGATAATTTTGAAATTATTCAAAATAAGCCTATTGGGTGTACATAAATAAAAAAAACTAAAGGCATGATTTAATATTATATAAAAATAATAATTAAACAAAGCAAACGAATGTAATCTCATAAAAAATATTTCTAATTAAATAGAACTCTCATGAATCCTGGCATTATTTATTTTTATTATGTTACAAATATTTATAATTAAATGTCAGTGTAAAGTTGTGGTATTATCCCGACTGTAATGTGAAATTATTTCTTGTTCTATTTAAACCAGTATTTGTATAACAGAATTATTATTTTAAATAATTTTTTAATTTGAATAAGATATAATTTTTTATTTCATTATTACAGACTATTATATAAAGCATAGTTCTTTATATTGATTTATTACAATAATATAATATAGCTAAGCATTTATAATTTTACATAACATTATTTTACTATACATAGTACATATGTATTAAAATTCTCTATTTAACTTTTGAAATATTAATTTTTTAATTTTATAATATATAAACCGATTATAAAAATAATAAATTACTGCAGTAAAAAATCAAAGAGTAAATAATAAAAAACAAACTGATGTTTAGGTTGCTGTTTCTGACGTCGTGGAAGCTGCAAGTGACGCTGATATTTTGATTTTCGTTGTACCTCATCAATTTATTCGTAGGATATGCAATATATTACTGGGAAAAATCAAACCTACTGCTGTTGGACTTTCACTTATCAAGGTATATCACACAATTTTGATAATCCATTTTATTAATAATAATTTTACTGGAGATAATTGTAATGATTAACATTAAATTTTTAACATAAATTTAAATTATATGTAATGCATTCAGTAATCCATTATGTCCCAAATAATTTGTTTAAATAGATTTTTCGAAAAAGCTTGCTAAACTTGATTGTCTTTTTGAAGTTTATTAAACTTTCAAATGAGTTAAATCCAAAAGATGCATTGATGGACATAAATCATTATTCATAATACATAAAATTATTAAATAAAAATAAATTACGTGTTTAATATCACATCTTTTTTTAAAATAGAAACCTGTAATTTTATAATTAAAAATAATCTTAACAATGAGTATTATATTTCTATTAAGATTTCAAGTTTATCATATAATTACTATTTTTTAATATTTTATAAATTGTTTAAAAATTAATTCGTCAATTAAATTTATTAGATCTGAAAAATTTATGACTAAATTTGCTTGAATTTTTTTAATATTTATTTATATACAGTGTTCGAACTTAAATTTTCCAAAGGATGTTTCTTATGAATAATTGAGAATGGTAGAAGTGATCGTCGAGTGATTACCAAGATTGTAATTGTCCTTACATTAAGTAGATTTAAGTTTTTGAAAACCCGGATTTATTTGGTTCAATTTTATTTTAATATGATTTTTCGATCTTATTTTCTTATTGATGCAGCTGGACTTTATTTTTTTATAACTTTAAAACAGCAAATGTATTCGTGCACTATAAGTTTTGAGAATTGCAAAAACAGCGCATTTTTGAAAATTTCATTTCAGTATTTATTTTAAAGTACTCATAACATAAAGAAAGATTTCTCACAACAAATTTATCTTAAATTTTACTGAAGATTATTTTTTATAAGAATAAGAAATAAACTCCAACAAAATAAAAAAAAAAAATATCCAAAGGTTAGTAAAAAACTAAGAATTAATTATATTAATCCCTATAAATTAGTACTACTGTATAAAAACGTAATGAATTATGATATTCATGTAGACATAGAATATAAAAGTAAAATACTTTTGCTAATATTATTATTATTGAGAGTATAGATCAAAAATTTATTGTAGTAATTTTTTTATAATTCTTCAAAAATATTTATTGTGAACTTCATAAACTAATTTAAATATTACTGTTTAAATTTTATTTCACTTATTTCAATCCGAAAAAATGAGTAATCTTTTTATATGAATTAAAATTTATTTCATGCTAAAAGAAACTTTGAAGTTTTTATTTTATTAATACTTTTAAAAAATTTTTATGTATTTGAATTTTTTTAAAAAAATTTAAAACACGTGCTATTACGAGAAAACTAATATTTTCTTAATATTATTTAAAAATTTGGACTCACAAATTGAATTTTAATAAAAATTATCAAATAATTGATTTTATATTAAATTCTTCTACTGTTTTTTACACTAGTAATTTATACATATAGGTATATTAAAAGTTAAAATTAAAGTGAAAATCGATTAAAATTTCAGGGCTTCGACAAAAAAGAAGGCGGTGGTATCGAGTTGATTTCACATATAATTTCTAGAGAACTTCATATTCCTGTTTCTGTATTAATGGGAGCAAATTTAGCTACTGAAGTAGCCAACGAAATGTTCTGTGAAACAACTATAGGTACATTTTTTTTTTATTAATATATTTTTGTAATATACTTATTATTATTTATTATTGTGTTTTATTACATATATATTTTTTATTACTATAATGTGATATATAATTTTAGTACACACTCAAAATTTATTTGAAAATAAAAACTTTATAATAATATAAATAAATTACCATATTTTCTTTACGAGATTGTAGTATTCATGTTTTTAAAATTATTCTTTTGTATACTTATATATTGTATATATATATATATAATAGAATGTGTATTAAAAATTAGGTTAAATATAGTAATTATTACTGTGTAACATAATATGAATTTAAAATATTTTATAATTAATGTAACTTTTGATATATCTTATTATAATATTTACAAACAATATTCTATTTTTGTAGAATAAATGATAAAATATAAAAAATTAATTTAAATTTTTGTAACAATCTTAGTTAAATATATCAATTTAATTGCAAAATTGACGTAAAAAAAATAATTATTTAAATCACCTCGATCTGTACAAATTGATCAAAACTTTAATAAAATTAAATTTAATTCTATGCTTATTCATAAAATTTTTAATGAGTATAACTTTTGAAAAAAATTCAATAAATTAATAAGATTGTCTATGTATATTTAGTTTTTTGTGTACATTAAATTTCTTTTAAAAATTGTGAATATCTGAATAATAAAATAGAAAATTTAATTTAACAGTTAACACTTTTTTGACTGATTCTTAAAGAAATAAAAATGAATTCTGTATCTGAAACAGAGTGTGCTTAAAAAAAAAGATTTAATTAGTGCCACTTCAAAAGTTAATCTATATCTCGCAAAACAAGAAACAACTTGTGTGCTTATTACTCAATCCCCAGGCAAAGATTTACAAACTAAGTCCGAGAACTGAAGCGGTACAAGTTCGTCTACGTCGACAAATCATCTTTATCATTCGTGTGTTGGTATAAGCGCGCGTGGGCACATTGACAATGACACACTGCATTAAAAAAAGAAAAATATTTTTCTTCATAAACCTTGTGCCTGAGATTTTGTTTCTCCACCTACTAATAATATTATATAATGTGATAAAAAACTTATTATTATTAATATTTTTCTTTACATCCACACAGTTAATATAACTAATATTATTCGTATTGATTATTAATAGATATACATGGAAATTGATATCTATTAAATACAGACACCTCTCATTCTATACATTATATTTTTATACTTATATTCCTTTATTTTTAATATTTAAATCTATTCATTTTCTTTCAATTACTGCTTATCTCCTTTTATTTTTAAATCATTAGAAGTTAAATGTTTAAGCAACATTTATTATTCATTCATAATTAAAAAGTATTAAACTGAGATTAGTAATTTTATTATAAATCTTTGATAAATTAATGGATCAAAGCAGAAATAATACCAATCAACTTTATTTAATGTACGTCTCATATTTTTGAGTTACAATCATTATCCTAAAACAATTAAGTTCTGTTTAATTTCAGGGTGCAAAAATAAACTCAAGGCTCTAATACTCAGGGATATAATTCAGACGTCATACTTCCGAGTTGTCGTCGTTGAAGATGTCGATTCAGTCGAGTGTTGCGGTGCTCTCAAGGTACTTTTTACTTGAGTATGTCTATGTTTTTATCATAAATAATACAGGGTAATGATCTCAAGGCATAAAATTATTAAATCATTTTTCTTGTTATGAAAATTCAATTTAAAAAAAATTGTTTACATGATCTAACAAGTTTATAATTTAAGTTTCATATAAGCATTGTCAATTACTGAATATTTTATCTTTGTTTAAATAGAACGAAGATCATCATTTTTATTTATTAGACATTTATACTCTGACATAATAAAACAATTCATTCAAGCTTTATTTTATTGAAATAATCTACAGTTATAAATTAAAGTAAATAAAAGTAATGCAATCCATTTACATTAAATTGTATATTATAATTGAAATCTCATTTTAATCTTTTATTAAAATAATTTTTACTATGATTTTTTATTTAGTATTCGTATATAAAATCTTTCATATTAATTTAAATATTTATCATAATTAAAAATTAATTTTTATATTATACATTTTAAATAAAACAGCAGATAAAATCATTGAAACTAAAAAAAAGCTTTTTAATATTCACCATTAAAAATTATTCACTATCAAAATCATGATACTTTTTCAGAATATCGTGGCGTGTGGGGCTGGTTTTGTGGATGGCCTTGGACTCGGAGATAACACAAAGGCTGCGGTTATCAGGCTCGGACTAATGGAAATGATAAAATTTGTGGACGTATTCTTTCCAGGGGGTAAACTCGCGACATTTTTCGAGAGCTGCGGTGTTGCCGACCTCATCACCACTTGTTACGGAGGCAGAAATAGAAAAGTTTCCGAGGCTTTTGTCAAGACTGGGAAGGTATGTGTTTTCAAATCTTTAATTAACTGCAAAATATTTGCATTTAAATAAATAAATAAAACAATAGTTTATAAAAATGCTATTATTATAATAACAAAAAGTAAGACTTATTTTTCGTTCTTTAGAAAATAATGCATGATTTGATTACTGAACCATTTTACGTTTGCCGCATTTCTCTAGAATCTAAACAAAAGAATAATTTAAGAATTAAAAAGTAAAAACATTTAACTACTTTTTGTAGTTTAGAAGTGAATCCGAATAAATCAATAAAGGCAGACTAACTTTCTTATGTTATATCAGATATAAATAAAATGATTAAGTAAATGGTTAATTAAAATTATTTACTTGTAAATAAAAATATAATTTTTAATTTTAACTAATATATTAAGGAAATTTTTATTTTATTTGTTTATAATTTATTACATATTTTTTAATATTCTTACATTAAGTGATTTTCTATTTATAATTGTCATACAAAAATAAATGTACATTAGAGTATTGTATGTATACACAAATGATAACTAAAGTTACACATCTAAAAAAAATTAAAAACTCTAAAAATAATGCGATGTTTAAAGTAATATTGCTATACATAAAATTATGATAACTAATTTACTTTACAAAAAAAAATTTATGTTTTGAAATTTATACAGAAATATCTATAATTTTATATCTTCCATTAATTAATTATATGACAAAAGTAAATAATGAATACAGTTGATTAATTTAGTTAATTAATCATACTAACAAAAATTGTTTAAAATGTAAATTAAAAAAACAAATAACAAATTCTTATAGACCATCGAGGAGCTCGAGAAAGAGATGTTGAACGGGCAAAAGCTCCAGGGTCCATTTACAGCTGAGGAGGTGAATTACATGCTCAAATCGAAGGGGATGGAGGATCGCTTTCCCCTTTTCACAGCAATTCATCGAATCTGCATCGGCGAACTGAAACCCAAGGACCTCGTCAATTGCATTCGTAGCCATCCAGAGCACATGTAAGCCGTGCCACCTTACCACACACAAATTTTTACGTTTCGCATGGATTGCTTTCACTTCCTTTTTATGTGAAAATAAAACCATTTCCCAGGACATTAATGAAACATCGGGTAAATGAGAAGAAAATTAGGTGGCGCCCTACAGTTTCGACCAAAATTTAAAAAATGTATCGGCTAATTTAATATTTTGAAAGGATTTATCATTTTTTGTGATCTGTCGAATGTAACCGAACTCAAAATGATGTTAAATAATGAAGAATTCAAACTGGAAAAATGAAAACACTTAATATCAGAAATATAAAACAGTAACAGTCTCAAAAAGAATATATGTGTTCAAGAGTCTTTTACACAATTTTATTCTAACGCATAAGGTATTTTTAAAAGGTGGAAAGTTTATGTAGTACCTGTTGATAACTTAAGAGTCAGTTTACTTAAAGAATACTCAGGTGAAGTTCCATACAACAATATATTTATTATGAAGTCATACGCATATTACAATCAATTTACCAGTTTATTTATCTTATCGAAAAATATCCGTACAAGAAGTTTAATGCATATTAATAATTACTTTTACCATAAAACAAAGTCAGAAAATAATTATTATTTATTTTGAATTTATAGTATTTGAATTTCTAAACCAAAGAATGAAAATAAATATATTATTCCTTCTTTTTCTATAATATTGTAACAAATTTATTTTGTCTATTTCATTGATTGAATTCATAAAAATCTTTTCGTATAAAACTTACTACTAGTATTGGTTGTTAATAATTTACTAGGTACTATTATATAAAATTTTTTAAAAAATTATAAAATAAGTGTTGATGATGAAATAATAAATATGCAAATAAATTATAAGAATTTATAAAATTTCCAATTTAATAATTTAAAATTAATGATTTTATCAATATTTAATTTATTTGTAAAGGTTTATATTATCTTTTTTATTTATATCATTTAAATTTTCTGTAACTTAATTATTCTTAATATGTTTTACCTGAATTAATAAAAAGTAATTATTACTTTTTATTAGAAAAAATGCTAAATATTACTTAATTTTATAGTACGAACACTTCAAAAGAAAGGATATTTTTTATCGTATAACATTAATACCTGAAATTGCAAGTGTTACAAGCCATTAAAGAATTATATTTATAACAGTGCATTATTAAATTTTTATGCATCGCGAAAATACGTTCCTCTCTATAATAATATAATTTTGTTTGAATATACACATACAGTAAAACACATAAAAAGAGAAAAACTTCGAAGCAAAGAGAGATAGAGAGAAGATGAATGTTTTTATGCAGTCTATAATTGCTGAATAGGTTTTTTTTTTTGTAATAAGTATAATTATTCAAGAATTTCCTTTTTAAGTATTTCCAAAAATTTGTCAAATTGAACATATATATAAACTGTAAAATATTCAATTCAAGTTCTTTTATCTTACAAAAAGTTTCATTATAAAATTTTCAATTGATTTATTGAAATAAAAATGTTAACATTTTAAAAAATTATAATATATTCACATTTTATTGAATTAATTATTAACATATTCAACTGTATGGATAATTTTAATGAATATTATATTATTCTATTTCTGATGATTAGTTTAGATTACTTTTATCTATAATATACTTACACAAAATTAATTTAATTACGATACGAGGATGATATTTAGTTAATTAGTAAATAAAAAAAAACGTTGAAAAAGTAAAAAAATTTAATAAAGTAAATCAAATACTAATTTTTTTTAGATTAAAATTAATATTGTATAAAGCAAAAAATAAGTATATTAAGAAACAGACATAAAATTTTTATAAAACTGGTATTATACATATAAATATTTTTTAAATAGCTAAAATCAACTTTTATTTTTAATGCAAGATAAAATAAAATTGAAAATAAATTATTTTAAAAAATTAAAAAAAATTAAGCTGCCTAAAACTAATTCTAATATATTTTAAATATTAATAATTTTATCTTCTCGCATATCATTTTTGTTTAATATCAATTGAATTATTTTTATGGCTTATAGTTTAAATTTTAGGATTTTATATGTTTTTTTATTAATATTTATATCATATTATTAATTTGGTATTAGGAAAATATGTATATCTTTATTCTTTTTTTTTTAATTCTAATAATACATTAAATAATTGTAGTAATAAAATAATAATTAAATATAAAAATCAATAATTGCATTATATAAATTGCACAAATCGTTATTTTAATAAGTTTTTATTTTCTGCGTTTATATATATAAAAAAATATAGAATCTTGTAATTACTTTGACTTGGTTAAACATCGAAAAAAATGTTATTTTGTTGAAATTGATTTATTATTTGTTGTTCAAATATTATGAAGTATTTTTAACAATAAAAAAATAATGTATTTTAAAAATACTTGAAAAGTATATGTTCATAATTTGTTAACGTTGTATAAATATGTAATAAATGTTGTATTTTTAATTATCAAAAAATTTATTTTTTTTCTGAATAAATATATAAAATTGTCGTTGATTATAACATATTAATCGAACTAATTAACAATGTGTAAATTGATTACTAATATAATATGAAAAACAGAATTTAAAAAAATTTATAATTTATAATTTATAGTATTAACATTAATATCAATTATTATGAATTATAAATTTTTTTTCTGTCATAATTATTGTGCTTTTTTTATTTTCATAATTATGATTTTTGCATTATTAAAATTATAATGTAAAAAACCATTTTTATAATTTTTTATGTATTACTAACAATTTATTCTTATGTTTTATGTGCATTTTATTTGTGATTTAAATTGAAAATTTTCATTTTACATATTTCTCGAAAATTCAATTTGTTCTGAAATATTAAAATTTTAGGGATAACGACTTGGTCTTCGAGCAACAACTACTACAAACCAATTCACCAAAATCTCACTTATGAGAAGTTCGGATGACAGACAAAAGAGCACAAGAAAAATATTTTCACTTGAATGTTATTATCGCCATCATTGTGCATACGCATTTGAATTTCGCTTCATCATCACTCTGATGCTTATTCATTTAAAACCAAATCTTACAATCATATTCATTATTGTCATACTAATGTAACTACTGTATCAAATTTATCTCATTGTTTTAAAATGTTTTTAATATTTTCTATAAATGTAAAAAAAATTTTAAGCTTTTATAATTTTAAACTTCTACGTTTTATTTGTAACTTACTTATGACAATATTTTAAGAAAAAAGTTAGATATATTATTAAAGAAATTAGAAAAATTTCTGTAATGATTTTTAATATTTTTTGATCAATGTTTTATTTCAATATTTTTTAATATTCATATACTTATTTGTATATATATTTTAAAAATTGTAATATGTCTATAAAATAATTATACATACATATATATATATATATATATTTACATTTATATAATATTTATTACATACACAAATTTTGTATTATAAAAATAAAAAAAGATAATAATTTTTTCATACATGCGTAAGAAATTCAAATTCTTTTATTATTATTTTAAAAAATAAAATATTTCTGTAATTTGAATTGGTATAAATGGAAATATTTCAGTTTATAACTTAGAATTTCTTGAAATTAATACTGTTTTAAAAATAAATTCATTTAAAAAAAGAATATATTCAAAATTTATACATAAAATTTATAGCACAAAATATATACACAGTATCCATTAATATTAATATTTATTACTTTTTTCTGAAAAAGTACGATCGTAACAACTTTTATTATTGTAAGAATTAATTAAAACTATAATAATTATTTACCAATCATATTTTCTTAAAAAAAAAAAATAAAATTACTAATATATTTTGTATTTAAAGTACAAAATTATAGATTATAAATATAAAAATAATAATTATTATTCTGATTAATATTATCTCAACTAAAATAGATATTTTTTGTTCATATTTATCCGCATATGTTTAGAAAATCTAAACGTTTTGTATAAAATGTAAGATACAGTATTTGTTGTGCAACAATTATATTTTTTCAAACCGTCGGAAAAACTAAAATCACAATGTAAGTTTCGCTGGAAATAACTTTATAATTTTTAGCATAATTTAATTAACATTAGTATTACTCGAAAACTAATAATTCGATAAAATTAAAATTTTGTACAAATAAAGTGTATATTAATCACTTTAATTTTCTAAAATTAGAGTTCTAAATATTAAAAAATGACGAAGTTACAAATTTTTTAATTAATTTAAAAATTTTATAAACTAAAAATCGACTGATTTTTTTACGAATATTTATATTTGTCATTACTGCTTGTTTTCATGGCCTAAAAGGTCCACGAGTACTATTGAATTAAAGTTTGAATTATGCAATAAAATATCTTTATTCGTATTAATTATGATATTAAATTTAACCAACATTAATTCAAAAAAATAATACAAATATATAATAGTAAATTTAACTGCTGAATTACAGGTTAATAATATATTTTGTTAATAATATTTATTATTATTATTAATATCATCATTATTATTCTTTTTGATGTTATTGATGTTATTGATTATGTTATTATTATAATTATTATTACCTTAATTATAATAATATATGTTTATAATATATCAGTTTCGTAATGAACTAAATTAAGCAATGCATTACTAACTTAATTGATTATATTAATATCATATCATTAAACTTAAAATAAAAAGAACAGAATAATATAAAATATAAAATTTACTTAATTTTAAATTTCTCTCATTTCATCAACTATTTGCATTAAAATAAACTATATTTTAAAATATGAATATAATTTATAAAAATAATTTAATTTAATAAGTAAATTATAATTACAGAAAGAATAAAATAAAATAATTTTAATGATAAAATAATGAATCCGAAGTTCATTATTAATTAATCTATAGTCGTAATCAATATATTGTTAATATATTTTATCTCACTCCTTCACACCATTAATATTCGAAATGATAATACCCTACACTTATGATAAAACGTATTTAAAAATAAACCATGAGATGAGCAATTACATATAATAAGTTTCAATGCTTAATAACAAATGAATGTAGTTGATATAAACATTATTTTTATTATAAATCACGTCGTAATTTTTTAAAAAAATTAATAACTTTCAGCAAAAAATTTAAGAAATCTGTAACATTGATAATTAACATGTATTCTTTATTTTAATGTTTTAATGTTTTCTCTTTTTATATTTTTTTTATAACCTTTCCTGTAGATCAATATTTTTTCCATTTTAATATTCATTTAAAATGAAATTTTATTCATATATAGATATAAATTGTTTTATAGTACTTTAAAATTAAAATTTGTTTTATTACTTGAATATAGTAATATAATTAAATATTTTTATAGCTTATATAATTATTATATAATTATATAATTATATAATTATCCAATCTATTTAGTCTAATTTTAATTTCATTTAAAAATTTTATTTTCATAATAAAAGGAATGTCAGTTGATCTTGTAATTTTTTTATATTAAACCTTAAACAATTTATTGTTAAATAACGTTAATTTGTTTAAATATATAAGTATTGCTCAAGAAATATTAATATTAATATGAAAATTATCTTGTATTAAGTTCGAGAATAGAGTATTTAAACCCATTAAGTTTTACTTTACTAGCTCTAAAAAAATTATTTTTAATTTAAATGTTACATTTATATAAATATATAAATGAATTTATTTTATTCTTCTAGTTCCAATTTAAAGTTTTGAATAAAATTTCATGCACAATCAATTTTATGGATACATTTTTACAAAATTATCTTGGTATTAAATATTTTATAGAGTAGAAATTTGCTCAAAATATGGTAGTGATGAGCGATTTATTTTGTCCCTCTGATCTTCGTTAATCTCATTTCTCAAACGTCAAAAATACATTGAATATCAAATTAATCAATCACGCAACCGGAATATTTCTCTCGCAGCTACAACTGTGGTTGAGCTCCAGTCATTTCAAGAATTTCTCAACTCGCGGATCTCAAAAAGATCAACAAGCTAGCCTCCACATTAAAAATGTCGATACCCCGATAATTATAATCATCAACTTTAATCAACCTTCCTAACTAATTTTAAAGCAAAACATATCCTTGACGAGCAGCCAACTGTGGATCTCAGACTACATAGGCAAGTACACATACAACCGAGGCTAAAGAAGGCGTCAATCACACTTCGAGATCATTCGACTCGCACATCCGAAAACGTAAGCAGAAGCTCTTTCTTCATTTTGTTTTCTCGATTTTCCGATTATCCACCACCGCGCAAATGCTGCGTAAAAGTTCGGCATCTTTCTGAGAATCTTTAAATATGACATTGATATAATCTTAAACCACCGTAGATCGTGGTTTAATTGTGAAAATAATTTTAAGTTGTACAGCTCAAGTTTTCTTTCCTATCGCTGAATTTTGTTCCTCTAAACTTAATAACTAATGGTTACTATATACTTTTTACATTTTTAAGCAGCTGTTCATTTACAGTAAAGGTGGAAACACTGGGGGAAAATATTGATAAAGGATTCTTTAATTGGGAGTTTAAAATTTAAAGGAACTACTGGGCTTAATTTTATTTTATTATTATTATTATGAGTTTTATTTTGATTCTAATATCTTTATTTTAATTTAAAACAGATATATCTCATTCGCAATAAACTCACTGTATTATTTCACAAAATGTCGAAAACGAAAATTTGCATAATTGGAAGTGGAAATTGGTAAGTTTTTATATTTAAAAAATGTTATTAATGGAACTTAATTATTACATAATGTAGTTGACTATAAATGAAATATACATGGTAAATAGGATTCTAAGAAGTTAAAAGATTTTTTAATAATTTTGTAAATCTTAATGAATATGAGACGTTAACATTTTTTAAAATTAAAATCTAAATTACTGCATTTAATTATTATTTTTTCATATATAAATTAATTGTTTATTTATTCAAATGTTTTATTTAATTATTATAATGCTCAAATATATGAAAAATTGTTAAATATAAAATAATAATAAAATAAAAAAAAAAATATTCTGCCTAATAAAGTATAGTCTTAATGTATTTATATAATAATGTAATAGTGAGGGCACTAAATGAAGTATAATACGAGGACATAAATTATAATCACATCAAATTATATATAAATAATATTATTATTATCATCACCATTATTACCTTCTTTTATAATATTATATTTTTATTTTACACACCGCAACTTGCTTACTGATTTCAAAGTCAAGCGACTAATTTAGAAATGTGACAAATTTTTTTTAATTTATAATTATTTATATCAATAATACTTATTAATCATATTCTTATTTTTTTCATTAAACTAAGAAATTATAAAAAAAATATCAATTTCATCAAAGAAGATAAACCGAATCGTTAAAATTGTTTATAAATTACTTTAGCAGAATATTCATTAACATATTTTGACTTTATACATTTAATAAAATTTAACTTTAATTTATAAAATTCATATATTAATTTCATATTTTATTCTATAATTCAGAATAAGAGTATTAAGAATAGTTTTAAAAAAATCATTTTTAAATTTATAATTATATTATTTTAGATTGCCAATTAATGTTAGAATTATTTTATTTTATTATTAATGTATTTTATTTTTTAATAATATATATTAATTTTAATAATTAATTTTAACACCAATGCATTCTAAATATTAATATATTTATTACAATTAATATTGATTTATTTTTATGATTAAAATTAAATTAAAAATTAAAAAACAATTTTTAGCATACGTTTATATGTACTTTCCATAATAAATCTACATGTCCTTAATATGAACTGTTTTAAAAAATACTTGTATTCAATTTAAAATAACTCTAATGTTAAATTAAAATTAAGAAAATATGTTTCAATATAAAATTTTCTTTGCTTAGAAATAATACATGATATAGTTAAAAAATATTATTATTTTAATATATAATAAAAACAATAAACCGTGAGTATCTTGATAAAAATTTATTTTTAATATATCTTAATACGATTCTGCACAATAAATTAAAAAAAAATTTTTTCATTTTTATCAAAAAAATAATTTAATAAATAAAATAAAAAAACAAAAATTTTATAAAAAATTCAATAATATATAAAAGAAATATCACAAGATATAATTTTATAAAATAATCAGGGGATCAGCAATCGCAAAAATTGTTGGTGCCAATGTCACAAAGTTCAATGATAAATTTGAGGAACATGTCACTATATATGTCTACGAGGAAATTATTGAAGGGAAAAAGCTGACTGAGATCATTAATGAAACACACGAGAATATCAAGTATTTACCGGGTCACAAATTACCTCCAAACATTGTAAGTATTATCAAACTTTGTTATTATTAATTTTAATGTTTAAAAGAAAAATTTGAATTTAAAATATTCTCTTAAATTTAGTTCAAATGTCATCAAATGATTTAGAATTTATAAAATACAAAATTAAATAATAAATATAATGAGAATAATAAATGAATTTTATTTCAATAATTTTTAATTATTTTCATTAAGTTTACAATGATCATATTAAATAATTATATTTGAAATCATTTGAGGGTATTAGTTAAAATAATTTATTTTTCTTTAATATTAAAAATACTATATGACAATAATGCAAAAAAAAAATTATAAAATTTTATAAAAAAAATCTTATATGTACTCAATTATCTATAACATTTATATATAATTGAAAAAGATAGTAATTTTATTACATTTTAATTTTAATAATTTTTTTTTCGAATAATTTTAAAATAAACAGGTTGTATTTTTATATAAAATATTAAAAACGTGGAAATCAACAATAGAATATTATTTATTTATATTCCAATTTGTAATAAGTCTATAAATTCATGTCATTTTTTTAAAAGTAAAGAAATAAAAATATAAATATATACATGTATAAATATCGAAATTTATCATTAATAATCTGTAGTTGTGCGTATATAAGTTTTTCCAGAAGGCATGGAAACTTGTTCAACTCCATTAGGAAATAAAATTGGTATGTCTTCTTCTTTTACTGAAGGAACTATCATCACTTTATCTCCTGGCTAGAAAAATTCACTAATTTTAATATTAAGCTTGACTAAATTACAAATATTTTATACAAAAATACCGATTTAAAATTAAATATTTTTGTTATTCTATGCCTGAACAAAATTTTGTATTGAACTATTTAAAAAAAAAAAGTAAATATTTTTCATTTCTTTAAATAATTATATTTAAATAATGTTAATATTTTGTAATATTGCTTAAAAAGTAATTATTGAACAATAACTCATTGAACACTGAAAGTAACTTATTAATTTAAATTAATTTTAATGAATAAAATTACTCTTTGGTACAAATTTTTTAAACTAACTTTCCAATTTGCTGGTGTAACCACTTCCGGTTTTCTATCAACTAACTGCAGTGAATCAATGACTCGAAGAATTTCACTATACAAAAATAATATAAATTCATAATTAAAAAAACATATAAACAAAAGTTTTAAATTTTTTATAGATTTTTAATTATATTTGATACAAAGTATTTAATTTCTATTTACTTCAAAACAAACATTTACTAAAAATAATGTAAACTGTGAATAAATTTTTAAAATATTCTACTAAAGTTTTGTACAATTTTTATCAAATTAAACTATAATTTAATAATGTCATGAATATATAAATATTGCTAAATTATCGTTTTTAACATTTCAAAATTCAAATTGGCTTAACAAAAAATTAAATAATTCGCATTGATAAATTATAACAATTTATAATTAATATATATTATTCTATAATTATAGTATAAAACTGTGAATTTTATTGAATTAAAGAGCAAAACTACATTTCAAAGAGAAAAATAATTGCATTATTTCATTAATGGGTATTAGATTATTATCTATCTATTCATCAAACGTTGACTCAATTAAATTAGTATTTTACAAACAATTCTTTAATTTAACAAAGTAAATTTTATTGCACATGATTTTTTCTTTTATATTTTAATTAGTTGAAAATAATATAAAAGGAATGGAAATCTAGTTAATTATAAATAATGAATATTTACTGTATAAAAAAAAGGTAATTTGACTCACTCAACATTACGACCAGTAGATATTGGATAATGCATCGCTAGTCTAAGTCTGTGATCAGGACTGATCACATAAAGTGCACGAATGGTACTTGTATGTTCCGGATTGTTCTTGTCACCCTCGTCGATGAATCCTAATTGAACGGATAAACTGCAATCCGAATCAGCAATTATCGGGTACGGAAAGTCGCCCGAGATATCCGGACAATAAGATTTAATGTCCTGCGCGTAATTTTCGTTAAAAAAATTTTTTACATAAATTTATCTTTATTGTGTGCACACTAATACTATTTAATACTATTTTTTCATACCTTTAATTTGACTTTAGGAATTCAATGTTTATTCTTAATAGTAGTTAATGTGTAAAATTAAAACCCAAAACCAAATCAAAAGATATTTTTTTTACTAAAAATACTAAATTATTCAAAAACAAATTTTTTCATAATTTTTTGCAATTGTTTTTGGATAAAAATATATTCTTTCAGTTGAAATAGTTATTATTAGTGATTTTAGCTAAACATTCTTCCATTCGTCATATTAAACATAAATTAAAGTATTATAAAAAATTAAAATTCATTTTAACTCTCTCAAACCTTTGTCCGATATAAACATATTAATAATATTGAGATAATTTAATTACATTGACCCAGCATATGTGATCAGTCAACTGATCGACCGATAGTGCAAGAAGTTTGGTGTTTCGCTTCTCAAAATGTGATTTATGAACCGCAAGTCGTCCCAATTCAGTTGTGCAAACTGGAGTAAAGTCTGCCGGATGTGAAAACAAAACGACCCATCTGAACAAAAAAAAAATTATGATTATTTTAAAAAGATTATTTTAAATAACATAGTTACTGTATATGAGGATTTTAATTTAAAAATTTCAAACTTTAATATCTGTGTAATTATATAAAAATTGTTTAAGTTATTAAAAACAAATAATAAATATTAAATTTGAGATATGAGTCGGTTTTCATTTACAATTTAAAATATCTGTAACACAAATTTATACATATATACTATTTATACATGGTATTAATATTATCTTCCACGATTACTATTAAAGTTCAAGAATAAATCTTATCCATAATTAGCGGTAGCATTTTCACATCTGAAAAGAATATCATGTTGCAAGAAAAGTTGATACATTTATAGAAAAATTTAAATTGATGCACTAAACCAATTACTTCGGAAGGTAAATTTAATTTTTTATTTTACCAAATAAACTAATCTTTTCTCTTTATCATAAAATAATTAACCTAACTTAAAGTAAAATTTTATACTCAAATTACATTATTGCAATAATAATAGTTTATTTGTGAGCAATTTGAAATTTATGAATAATTTAAGAAAAATATTACAATATTATAAAATTATTTTAATAAAAAATACAATGTAATCAAATATATTAAATATAATAATATATTATTCATCTTCGATAAAAAGAATTAATAAATAAATCATTAAAGATTCTTCGCCTAAAAAAAATTAATTATTATTAATTTATTTTGAAATTTTATAAACATATCAATGCGATGATTAACTACGTAATTGATATGATAATTTAATTCATGTATTTATTTTTATTTAATTGGAAAACCAGTTTGATTAATGATCAATGATGTTTTTGTAAATGTATCCTGTACAACTATTGGTCATTATTTATCTTTACATATATTTATGCAATAATTTATTTCTTTAAACGTAACTTAAAGTAATTAAATTTTCTATTACTTCTAAAAAATTTTTAAAACTGTTTTTATAAATGTTTATTTATACTTAAATTTCAATAAATGAACAGTGTAATTTAGTATCTGTATCTTTTGTTTCATCATATTGCAAATTATACATTATTTTGTTTTAAATGCAATATCTCTTATTACTGCCTGTGGTACATAAGATCTAGTTTTTTTTTGCAACTCACGCCAATTTTTAAAAATATGAAATTTTTTTTTCAGAGATGATTTATTTCAACTAAAAAAGACTCTCATCAAATTAATCACAATGATATCGTTCAATGAATATCGTATTTGATTAGTCACCTTAAAATTGTAATGAAAATCCCCAACCATTTATGACTAATTGCTTCGATCAATTACTCACCATCGACACAAATCGAACTTAAAATATTCTTTTAGTAACCTTGCCCCGCATTTCTCACGTATCTCATTAAAAGAAAGTATTTAGTTAAGAAAAATCAGAATCAAAATTCATTTATAACGATGTAGAAAGTTACTCCTTCCGAGGTATGAGGGCGAAAATTTGAATGGGAAACATCGAATCAAAGCTAGTTTTTAATTCGTTTAATTACTTAGGCTAACTTTCTCGGTCTTCCTCTCACTCAGACACAGCTTTACGCAACTATTTTCATTTTATTGTGTACATGGAATGTCAGTAGATCTCAGCCACATGAATAACATCATGAAGAACAGGAGGAGAAGCGCACGAATTCCACAATTCCGAAATTTTCATTTCATTACAAGAAAAATGAAATCATTTATATGATAATATTTCGTCTTAACCTGTATCACATAATTACAAAAACTAATACAATTATTTTTGTTTTCCTGATAATTGAATTTAGCGAGTACTTGTGCAATGGATTTCATCAACTGAAACGTTTTCAATTCATTTAATGAAAAACGTATTAGAAATAAAATGTGCAGTCATTTTAAAAGACTTCAATATCAAAGTAATTATAATTTAATAATTCCCTTCCACGCGTAAACTGCACTTCCAAAAATACTCACGAATCATTTTGCCAGTTGTAAAAGTTGATTGGACCAACGGTTGATTCGGCACTGAAATCGGGCACGATTGAGTTGAGCTTCATTTCAAATTAAGAATCTGAGGTACAATCAGAAAATGAGATATAAATGAAATTCGCAGCTACATTCGTCTTACAGTCAGTTTAAAACTGATCTGCAAAAAGCGGTACAGCTTTTATTATACTCCTGGGCTTGTGCATGAGTATTTGATTGACGCGTGTGCGTGAACGCGCGCGCGTGTTTTTACTATGGTATTCGTATTGTCTCATTTCACTTCGTAGAAGGCGTGCTCGCATTTAAAATACACGCTTCGTCTTATTCTCCAGAATTAATTTAATCTAAATTTTTATTTATTTAATCTAGAAATGTTATATAATATTTATCATTAGAAATATTATTTAATGTTTCTAATGATGATCCACAATGAATTGCTCATCAAAGCAAAATTAATAATAATTAAAAAATGATCACCAAATCAATTTTTTCTCACATTTTTTCAATTCTTTAATTTCTTATTCTTTGCTTTACTATCTATCACAGGATACAAACTATCTTGTTTTTGCGTCATTGAAAGTGTTGATTTCCTTGTCATATTTAATATTTAATGGCTATTAATTATTAATTATAATGATTACTCATTTATTCTATTTTTATAATATTCGTCGAAAGATCTTCGAAAATTATTAAATTTTCAGTTTGTTTAATAATTAATTTAAAATATGATTTTTTATATTAAATTTGTCGGATCTTCGTATCACGATTTTTTATCAAGTACGAAATTAATTTATTTATTTTTTCAAATATTCAAAATCTAAGAATCAAATTTTCCTTGTATTACGTATATAAGTAACTTCTTGAAATCTATTTTTTTAAATATTTATTATTACATTTGAGTGGATAGTGATTTGTTGCTTTTATTTTCATACTAAATTTTGGTGTTTACAATTGTGCTGAGAAAGCAAGCCCTTTACTATTTATAATATAACTTATATTATATAAAGGCAAAAATTTTTCAATCAATATTTAATTTTCACTCGTATATACTTTACCTTTGTCACACAATAGATTTTTATACCTTTCATATTATAATTTTCCAGTCGCAATCCTTTACCATAAAATATTAATCAATATTATATTTTATCTTTATTCTTAAGTAATGATCTAATAATTTTATTAATGAAATAGAAAAGATAATTTCTAAAACTATGCATTAATATTTATTATGATTTTTTAAATATACCAATATTATTTTTATTTTATGGAAAAAAATGTAAATTATCAATAAATAATTTATTCACAGCTCTTTTTTGCTGTATAATAAATATATTTATTCATTCATAGTTTATAGTAAAACAACTTTTAAAATTCGTAAAAACTTCTCATTATTGTAATATTAATGTAAATATATTTCTTGCAGATAAATTTGCATTTCATCACTTTAAACTTAATTGATAAAGTTGATTGTGTGAAGACACGTGTTAATCATATTACTAGAGTTTAAAATTGTCTCCTGAATCCGGGAAATACTCACTTCAAAATATAATATATTAAGTCTGAAACTCAATGAAGAGTCAAAATTTTGATTAAAATTGGAAATAGATTATATTAAATTCGAAAAATGTAAAATAAAAAAAAATATACTCATACTATAATTTACGAAACATTATAAATTAAGTATTGACAAAAATTTTTTAGTTTTATTGTTAACATTATTTAAAAATGCATTATGTTTAATATAGACACATGCACTTAAATTTATTAGATTGCTGTATCAAATGTCGTTGAAGCAGCCAAGGAGGCGGACATCCTTATCTTCGTGGTCCCACATCAATTCATTCCGGGACTTTGCACTGCATTGCTTGGAAAAATTAAGCCCAGTGCTATCGGTTTGTCACTAATTAAGGTAGTTTTATTTTTTTAAAGTTTTATAATAGCTTAAATATTTTTTAATTTGAAACAATAAAATTGAATGGCTGGTTTTTCTAAAAAATAAAATTCATTTAAATGTAATAAACTACATTTTTGATCAATAATTATCTTCTTAAATCTCTAGTAAAATTATAATCACTTAATTCAATAGATATATTCAATACATCAAATTGAGTTACCAATCATAAAATTGAAAAATGAAATAATATTCTATTGTTTTTTAAGGGATTCGCACAAAGTGATGGTACCAATGTAAAATTAATCTCCAAGATAATCGAAGAGCAATTAAAAATCCCTTGCTCAGTACTTATGGGAGCAAATCTTGCAAATGAAGTTGCTGAAAATCACTTTTGTGAAACCACAATCGGTACATTTTACAAATATTAGATAAACCACAATTAACATAAAAAAATTCTCTTAATAAAAAAAAAAAAAAAAAAAATTGTATTTTATGAAAGTTATAATATAATAAACAATAGTTATTTATTGTCCCTGGAAAATTAGACTTCTTTAAGCAAGTAAATAAAATTCTTTATACATAATATAAATAATATTATCATTGAAATACATATTTTTGTTTTAGAAAAAAAAAATAATTTTTAACTAAATAAATTAATATTAAAAAGTTTATAAAATCTTGTTTTAATTATAAAATAAATTTTCATTATTACTACATTCACTTTGGAATAATTAATATAAATTATATTATAAATAATGATACAAAAAATACAACCTCTTTTGATAAACTTTTTTATATTAACATCAGGCTGTAAAGATAAGAAGATGGGTTTACTTATGAAAGATTGCATACAAACGCCAAATTTTAGAGTAACAGTAATAGAAGATACAGAAGCAGCTGAAGTTTGCGGAGCACTAAAAGTAAGATTTTTATTTAATAATTTAAAATTGGTAATTACATAAATATATAAATGGTATAAGAAAAAATTATAATTATTTTGAAATTAATAATTTACATTTCAAAGTTTTTTTTAAATTTAAATAAGATTATTAAATTTTATGTTAATTTATGTTAATATTGTAAATAAATACGCCACATAACAATAAATTAGAAATAAAAGAATTATTACATATTATTTAAAACATTAATTATTACCAGGGATAATTCAATAATTGATTTTAATACAGATAATTAATTTGATTAAATTCATTTAATTGTAATTTTTTTTATATTTGTTAGAATTTAATTATTAATTACTCAAAAACTCTTGATATAATATGAATTAATAATATTGTGATATTTCACATGTACTGATTTCACTCATGCGTTAATGTTTTTATGATGATTCTTTAATTTTTATAAAAAAAATTTGTACTGCAATTCTTCTATAACATTATTTTTTTATTGTCATATTAAGGGTAATCTCTTCTTTGAATTATTTAAAAAAAAAATTTTTTTTAATGCTTATTTGGAAAAAAGTACTAAAATTTATAAATATAAATATAAAATTGAATATGTATTTAAATATCTATTTCGATAATTAAATATTGTCCAAAGATTACATTTTAATAAATTTTTTCACAATATACTTGTATATGCAATAATAATCTATACCCTCAAAGTAATTGGACAATGTTTCTTCAACAAAAAATAAAAATTAATTACTATTGATATATCAAATTAAATACAAATCTTTCGAAAAATAACATTCTTTTAAATCTTCCATTACTCAATACAAATATTAATTTAACAAAATTTACACTTTTGCACAATAAGAACATTGTGGCATGTGCCGCTGGTTTTGTGGATGGCCTTGGACTTGGTGATAACACCAAGGCTGCAGTTATCAGGTTGGGCTTGATGGAGATGGTGAGTTACGTGAATCAGTTCCACGATGGCGCCAAAATCTCCACCTTCTTCGAGAGCTGCGGCATTGCCGATCTTATCACCACTTGCTACGGGGGTAGAAACCGTAGAATTTGTGAGCAGTTTGTCAAAACCGGCAAGGTCAAAAAAATATTAAGAGTTTTTTATTCGTTCCCTTGAATGGACAAGTTTTTAATATACTATTATTTATTTTAATACAAAATTAATCTTCAATTATTTACACAATTATGATTAAAAATCTCAATAGATTCGATAAATTCATATTTTATTGCATGTTAATCGATAGTATTAATGGTATTATTACATGATATTATTGCATTATTAATCATATTATTACATTAAAATAATCGATGTAAATAATCTTGAAACATATTTAGTACTGTAAATGATCTTTCCTAAAACCCATAACTTTTTTACAATTAGATCATAAATATAAGACTTTGAAAACTAAATAACGATATTTTTTTGCTAAATATGAAACTTAATTAAAATTTAAACAATCTGTTTTTATTCTGATTTTTTTTTTTTTTTTATATTATTATATTTAATCAATACTTTTAATTTTATTCGTATTATTTTAAAAAGTAATTTCTCTTTGTATAATTTTGATTTAAAGAATCGAAATCGATATTATTTAAGTGATCAAAACAAATTTGATCGAGACAAATTTTCAAACTTTTAAATATAATATTAAGAAACAAAGTTATTTCTTAATATACTGAATTAATGTTTGGATAAATCTAGTGTTATTATATGTCGCAAAGCTCCAGGGTATCACTGAATAATTCGATTTAACGTTCACAGACGATCAAAGAGTTGGAAGATGAACTGCTGAATGGTCAAAAACTCCAAGGACCACCAACTGCCGAGGAGGTGTATGGCATGTTAAAAGGCTGTAACTCGATGGAGAAGTTCCCCTTGTTCACTGCCATACATCGGATTTGTATACAGGAACTTAAACCTCAAGAACTAATCGAGCAAATCCGCAATCACCCGGAGCATGCGTGCGTAACATCCTCCGATATAAGCGGCGGCTCTTACATACCTGATCGCATAAATCTCAAACTCATAATCAAGTTTAACCTTAATTGACTTTTTCATTGCAAGGTCGCAGTCTAATTTCTTTCTAATCTTCTTCAGCTTTTCCTTGATGAACCTGCTTTAACACCAGGCATGCACGAAGATTTTATAAAATTTTGATAAATGTTTCTCCTTTAATAAATGCAAATAATCATTAATAATCTCTCTTTGTTAAATATTTCAAAAAGTTCATAAAATATTAGGTAGAACTCAATAAATTTGATAGATCTTTAAATGATTTTTAGAAATTCTATGAATTTAATTAACAATTAACGTAGGAATTAACCAATTGCCCCAAAACAATACTATTATTTAAATAAAAACAAAAACAAAAAAATTATAAAGTATTAGATAAACTAAAATATTTATGAACTATTCTTTATATTATTATTTTTTAGAAAAAAAAAATTGGAATTTACATTAAATTCTATAAAATAAAGAAGAGATTTTCATTTCTTCATGCAATAAATCATACTGAATTTATATAATAAACTTTTAAAAATTTTATTTAAAACTAAATATTGCATTAAATAACATTTATATTCAATATAATATAATAAATATGTAATATACTTTTTCATTAAATTTTATTGAAAGTTTGTTAAACTTTGTTTTTATTCTAACAAAATTTTTCTTACACTAATTCTAAGAATACAAAAAAATTTACAGTTACAAATACAAAAAATGTAAATTGTAATTTAAAACAGTATGAAGTTTATAAAAATATTTAAAAAATTAACATTTTAAACCTTGTATATTCAATTAGTTTTTTGAATTGCAATCGTATTAAAGAATTTTCAATCAGAAAATTTTAAAATACTTTTATAATTTTAATTTAATTTTTTTATAGTTTCTTAAAAAATCGTTTATTAAATATCACTTAAATACTTCAAAACTTTTGTAAATAAATAAAATTTTTATTTCTTCTAACATGTCTTATACTACCAGAATTTTTAATTTATAATAATATATAATTATAGTTATAGTGTATTTCTGGTATTTTTCTATCAACTAATAAAATCTATCATTTAAAAATAATATTTTCAAGTTGAACCTAATAGAATGAAATAGGATCCGTATTTGATGGAAATTTAATATGGATTTCCTATAAAATATAAAAAATTATTTGTACAATAAAAAAAATAATATTTATTGGGTGTATTTTCAAATTTTTACTCTGATACAAAAACTTTGATTTTTTCGATTTTATATTCTTTAGACCTGATAAGGACCAAAATAAATATTTGAATCGTTTTGCGATAATAGTGTGTGCTTTTTATTTATCAACATATCAATTCATCTCGAATAATCATCTTTCATTTTAATATAACTATAAACATGGTGGTATTATATTGATAACCAACAAAAACTCATAATTTGAGAAGTTATCTTTATATGTTCTGCACTACCAAGTATAATTGAATTTTGCAAAACAAATGAGTTGAAAACTATTATAAATTAAAAATATTAAAAATTTATTACAAAAAATTGTATTATTAAATTATATATATAAATTATGCTGTAATAATGTAGGCGGTATTATTTTATAATTTACTCAACAATTATAAATTTAAATTAGCTTATATGCAATTATATATTTTATTATAACTCAATTTTTCTGCATAAATCAAACAAAATTTTATATAAGTATATGAACAAATTTTTTGTAAATAAAAATAATCATATTTACATATTATCGAAAAATTGTTTCAGGAGACAATAAGCAGCTGCAGATAACTAAAGCATAAATCAAGCATTTTAGATGATCTTTTGGTGATCAATATTAATGTTAAATAAACATACGTTTAAATAAAATATTATATACAAAAAAATAAAAAATAAAATCAATATTTCCGCTTTTCATGTATGTATACTGTACATATTCACAATGTAGTATTAGAACTCTGTAAAAAAAATATGAAATAAATATAATATAAAAAATATTCATTTGCAAATTTTATTAATTATATTTTATTATTTTATCTTTATAAATAATTTTTATTAGTGATATGAAATAATTAATTTTTTATAATATTTAATATTTCTAAATGTAAATCTACAATAATCTCAAACAAAACATTCAAATATTGTTTTATAAATTATTCAAGTCTCTTTTTTTGGTGTATCACAACACTTCTTCCAATTTTTAAACTGTGATTTATCAACAATTTGACCATATGGAATATTATCAAACATTTGTGTATCTGGACGAATATGAGCTTCTAAAAATTAAATTAAGCAACTTGTAAAATTATTAATACAACATTCAAAATATTGATGTTACCAAACAATCCAGGTTCTTTTTCATAAAGTTGAATGACAGTAGTTCGAACTTCTTTTTCCACTTCAGTTGCAAATTTGATCAGCTATAAATACTTTAATGTAATACTGTAAATTAAAATTTCTTTCTTTATTACTCAATTATAAATGTACCTCTTGAATAGCTGAGGAATCTGATATATTCTTATTTTTTTTGAATTCATCATTAATTTTATATCGTAAAACTGAAAATTATTGAATAATAATTAATTTTAAATATACCAATGTTTTGTATCAAAACTTTGTAATAAATTAAATTATAAATTAATCATCATACATACAATTGTAATTACTAAAAATGTAATAAATAGCATGATTACTATAAATACATGATTTTGTTTAATGTATCTTATAAAATAAATATCTCATATAAATTTAAGGATAGACGCAATATTCATAAATAATTATATCTAATTTTATTTATGTCAAACACTTTCTTTAAAATTATATTTGCAAATATGAAAATATTAAATTTAAAAATATTTATTTTCTGCTTGAAAATACTATTTTAATTTTAGTAGCAATTAAATTAGTGATTAAAAATTGTTGAATACAAAATTACCTTCTAAAGCATGATTATCTCCCTGAAAAATTTGAAGACGAGTTTTGTGTAATTTTTTAAAGGTTTTTAAAACCTAAAAATAATCAGTTATAATAAAAATAATATATTTTCTAGATATTAATTTTAGCTGTTTTTTAATGTGTATTATTTATCATTAAAAACTTAATGGGTAATCAAAAAAATTTTAAACAATTTTTAAAAAATTTGTAATAAAAAATAAAAAATAAATACAGTCCCAAAATGAAAAAAAACAATTTAACAATAAACTTTTAATTCCTATTAATTGTATAAAGTTGATAGAAAGTTCTTAACTAACTTCTGAACGAAGATTTACAGACATTTTTCGTTTTATTAAATAACGAATTATTAAAATTCAATTAAAAATTTAAAAACAATTAAAGCTCCAAATCTCATGCATTTCTCTAAAATTTAACCTCAATTGAAATTAATCTTATTTTATTTAAAAACTGAAACGCTGTTGTAAGCGCCACCTGTGTTTTCATTAAAATATCAACATAATTTTGCAATAATTTCAGGGGATGGCGGTGACTAAGGATATGAACATAAAATATTTCAATAAAAATAATGGGATTTTTGCAAAATTGGAAAATATTTAAAAAGAATGTGGAATTTGAAAATTTTAACTTTCCCAATGTTGCTACGAAGATTAACAAGACTGGTAAGAATTTCCTAAGTGTATGAGCAAAATTGATGTATAATTCTTGTTTTTATTTTTTTAATTGGATTTAGAAATTGTAGCCCATATTTTTTTATTTAATTTATAAACTTATATATAAAAACCAAAATTACATGTTAAATTAATATACACTTTTAAGTTTTTTGTAACCTTAAAAATATATAAATAAGTTTATTCATATAATATTAAAAGCTTATTAAAATACATAACAAATGTAAGTGGTTATTGGCATTTATGTAATTTAGTATTTTATTATACTTCAATATTTATAAAAACTATTCACGAAAATTAAAAGTGTACCTTAAAATTTTAGATAACATGGCTACTTAAATAGCAGAAAATTGAGTTTTAAAAAAAAATATAAAATGGGAGAATGTCCATTATGTGGTCAACCAACTTTCAAAGCCAGTACAAGATTGGTTCAAGATGCATGTGGACATACCAAGTGTCGTTTATGTTTATTACAAGAAGAAAATGGTTGCAGTATATGTAAAAATGAAAAAGTTGAAAAACTTCTACATAGCAATAGCTATATTGTCAGTTTTGGTAAAAGCTATGCTATATATATTTATATTTTTATTTTTATAACTTAAACCTTTTATCATATATTTATTCTCTAAATTAGAAACTACAAATTATGGAAACCAAATTAATAAACCTCTTGAACTTGTAAATAACATACTAGATAAATCATCTCACATCAGTTGTTTATCTTTTGATAGAAGATCTCTAACAAATAAAGATTTACAAACTACACAAAGAAAACAATATGTAGTAATAGAAAAAGAATGTGACAAAATTGAAAAGAATAATACCATTCAATATAAAGCAAGTAAAAAACAATTCTCAAATGATCATCAAAAAAGTATCTATAAATGTTTTAATTTAAATTATTTTAAATTTCTTCAACTTTATCATGAGACTCATAAGAATTTATATTTCTTAGATGACTTATCTTCACATAAGGTTGCAAATATTAATAAGTTTAATAGTAAAGTATTTGAACCTATTGTTGAAAGTAATTTAGAGGAATTTTATTTTTCGAAGTCTTCAATGATTAAGAAAAAACTCTCAATATATAAAAATAAAAATGATATTGAAAGACCAGGTATAGATCAATCAGAAAAAGAAGTGAACATTGAATTAAATGGAACACCACTAAAACTTATTGAAAAAAATCTAGACAAATGTCAAAGCATTGATTTTTTATCAATTGAAACAAAATCTTACAAAACTGAAAATAAAATTCAAATAGAAAGAAATAAACAAAATGAAAAAAAAAAATTAGATGATATTTTAAATAAATCTCCTGATGATCTTTTTTGTAATAGAAGCCCAGATTTTAGATTATCTGATTACTTACTCTTTAAAAATAGAAATGAAAAAATACCTCAAAATGAATCAATTGGAAGTTCTACACAATCACTGTGTCATAGAAGTCCAGATTTTCAATTATCCGATTATATTTCGTTTAAGAAACAATCATCTATGATAGAAAATACAACTGAAATAGAAGAAAATCAAAATGAAAAAATAGATCATAATAATTATACTGGAGTTACAGATGTACTGAATAATTCACCTTCTCTTTTTATGACTAATCATAATACAGATAATTTATATAAATCTCATAATCATTTATTTGACAAAAACATTGTAATAGATCAAAATTCAATAGAAAAAGAAAAGTCAAATCAAATTGAAAGAATAAATTATGATTATTTAAAATGTTATGAATTTTCAAGTTATTCAATAATTGAAAAAAAACTTAGAGATGATAACAATTTAATAGATAAAGAAGAAAATAGTCAGAATAAAGAAAATAATAAAGAATTACATAATGTACCTGCTGGATTTATCCATAATATTAAAACTTTCAATTGTTCAGTAACTGAAAAAATAGTAAAAATAAATGAATGTGATAAATTAGAAATTAATCAAAAAGAAAAAGTAGATAATGAAAACAAGGAAAACCAAGAAAAATTTGATGAAAAGAATGAAAAAGAAATTAATTTAAAAGAAGAAAATAATGGTGATTCAGTTGAATCTTTAATGTTTGACAGTCATGAAACACAAAAAATTGAATTTAAAAAACAAGAAAACATAAATAATGGAAAAAAAAAAAAATCTGTAATAAATCAGTTGAAATATAAAAATATAAAGCAAAAAAATAATAAAAATGATGCACAAATCATAATTCGAAAAGGAAAAAGAAAAAGAAAATCTAAAGTTTTACTTTATGAAGAAGATTTTGAGGTTTGTTTGTCTGTATATTTTTTTTGTAAAATAACGATTCATTTTTTATATTGGAACATTTTTAAAACAAATAACAAAATACTGTTATTGTTCTATTATTTTATTTTATTCCAGCCTTTCACCCTGGAAATGGGTCTTCTTACAGTGTGTGCTGTTTATTTCATTTATATATCTACATTTAACATTTACATTTGTACAAACTTACTAGCAATTATCACATATAGTTTCATTATTACTTTATTATCATTTTTCACTCATCTTTCCTTTTACATTTCAACAACTTCGTCCCTTTTTTTTCTTTTACTCTCCATCTTAAGTTCGATTTTTCTTTTCCCTCCTATCAGCTTATAGTTTATGATTTTCCTTTCTAGGTCTTGTGCCACTTCTTCATTCAGCTTCTTAGTTCAGCCGTTATTTCTTTACATATTTTAATCGGATGTTGCCAATTCCCTACTTCCTCCCCACACAGCTAACATCTCCTTTCCGACTTTTGTAGCCAGTGTTTGTTGCCCGATGTTATATTCACACATCTCATACTTGCAATTGTCCTTATCACCTTCATTTTCATAGCTTCCTTGAAGTACCTGGGGAGGCCTGTCTCGTACAGCCTCTTATATTGTTGGTTGTGCCTTGATCCTTCCATTTTTTTTTTTTCCTTTTCTCCTATTCTTGTTTATTTCTCTGTCTCGTTTTTATTTCCTTGTATATGTCCTTTCCTTCTCTCCATAGTTCTGTCTCCTGCTTAGTTCCAAATTGTTTAACTCTTTCTCTATGTAATCTGAATCTTTTCTTTCCCTTCAGTGAACCTTCTTTTCTTCTCAGCATTTCTTTATCCAGCTTTCTTCTGACATTTTATACAATTTTTGTTCATATTTCATCATTCTTACCTTTCATTTCCATCTCGTCTGCTTCTTCATATATCACATACCTTGTCGTGCAGAAATCTAAGCGAAGTATTGATCTGTAGCAATACAGCTTGACTTTTTCTACTCTTTTTGTTTCCTCCGTTCTCCATATTTCCACACTATAATCGGTGACTCCTCTTACCAAATAATTGTATAACATTTTCTTCTATTCAGTCTTCTCTACATTTTCTCTCTCTCACTCCCCATGTTTTCCTTGCTGCAATTCTACCTTTATTCATCCTTTCCTAATTATACATTTTGTATCCTCCTTTTTTATTGAAGCAAAAGCCCAAGTAGTTGAATTCTTTTACTACTTCAATCTTTTTCCCATTCCATTTCCACTCTGTATTCTTACTTTTTTTCTTTTTTGAATATCATAAACTTCATCTTTTCCATGTTCAATTGTAACTTTCTATCCTTTAGCGCCTTCTTTTTTTTAGTTTTTATAGCGTATTCTGCATTACTTCCTTGCTTTCACGTAGTAATACTAGTTCATCAAAATATACCAAGGTTCATTTCATGGTCTCCATAATTTTGATTCCTCCTATCCCCATTCGTTTCATTTACTCCTCCAGTCCTGTCATGTATACATCGAAGAGTACTGGGCTAAGGCTATAGCCTTGTCTCAGTTCTCTCATCCTTCACAATTTCTCCGATATCTCGCTACCTATATTTATCCTTGATTTTGTCTACTTGTATTACCTTTCATTCTCTCTATTATTTTTTCTTTTATGTTCTTTCCCTTTCTAATTTTTCATAATTTATCTCTATCCGCTGTATTAAAACTAGCTTTTATATCTATAAAAATTGGATATGATCGTCTCTTGTCTCTTTTAGTGTTTTTCTACCAGATGGTCCAGAATATAAATGTTATCGATTATGGCTCAACCTTTTCTGAAGCCCGCTTGACTTTCTGACATTATATCTTTAATTTCCACTTCTAATGTCAATCTCTTTTTCAGTATATTCGCGTATATCTTTTACGCGAACAGTAACATGTACAACCATCTATAGTTTCCTGTTTACCTATTGCAGCCCTTCTTGAACACAGGGGTTATCAGCGCTGTTCCTCACTTATCTGGTTTTTCCTCTCCTGTCCATACATTCTTTATGACTTTCCTTATTCTATTTTCAATTTATTCTCCTCCATATATCCACGCTTCATTTCCTATCCCGTCTACTCCTTTCACTTTCTTTTTCACCAGCTTTTTCCATGCTTTGCCGATTTCTCAGTTCTCTATGTACATGTATGTACTCTTTCTTCCACTTTATACCCTTCTATGTCTCCCTTTTCTCTTTTATGCCCCCCTACAGCTTCATGAAGTTCTCCATCCATTTTTTCATGCCAATATCGTCTGTTCTCTCTTTTCTTTTCCTTCTCTTATCAATATTTTCCAGATCTGTCCTTCATTTTTTATTTTTCTCATTGTTTTTTTTTCTTTCCTTTTTTGATTTTTTACTCTCATAGATCTTTCTCTATGTCTCTTCCTGTATCAGATATTCCTCCCGCTTGCCTTTGCTTTCTTTCCAGTATTTCAGTGCCTTCTTTGCCTTCCGTTTCACGTTACTACATTCCTTACTCATCCCCATTTTCCATGGCTTCAAGTTAACCTCTTTTCTTTGTATAGTTGCCTTTATCCTTTCCTTCAATTCCCTCCACAGTGCTTCTGACCCTACTACCTTGAATGTTTATTTATAGTTTCCTGTTTTCTTCTCTTTATATTTCACTATGTTCTCTTCATCCCACGTTTCTATCCATCTTCTCTCCTCCGATTCTTCTTTTTGAATTTGTCCATCCTTTTCCGTTTCTTCTGTTTCTATTCTAACATATATTGGGAGGTGGTCCAATTCCATCCTTTTTTCACTTTCATCTCTCTCAGTCTGCTCTATATTTTTTCACCCCCTATCGCTAAATCTATCACCGAGTTTCCTCTGCTCCCCGCACATGTTATCTTTTCCACTTTGTCACTCCATTAATTATTGTTCAAATAAATGAGTCAGAGGATTACTTATTACCATATAAGCGTAAATGTTCAATATTTGATGTTTTTTAAAAATTTCGACATTTATAAATTTTTTTTGCACTATATTGTATACTAGAGATCGCGTTAAATTCAGTTTCTCCTGAATTGTTTTATCTGTTAATCGACAGTCCAAATTAAAAATTTCTAACACGCGTCGGGTGTTCCTAACCATTCGAAAGCTTTTTCGGCGTCCAGATCGAGACTCATCGATGATTCTTTCTCGGCCCTCTTTAAAAGCTCTGTACCATTTTCCACTTTACGATTTTGACATGCAATTATATCCATACGCTTCTTGCAACATTTTATACGTTTCCACACTGTTTTTTTTTAATTGCAAACAAAACTTTATTGCGTAACGCCTTTCCACTAGTCGCCCCATCGTGCTGTGTCAAAAAAATGAAAAATACCTTTCACGCGAAGTAAAATCCTACCGCACCTAATTATCGAAAAAACAAAAAAAAAAGGGACAAATGCGGAAAAAGTTTGTCGACATTCTAAGACCCCTTCCAAAGTTTTACGACGAATAGGCGCAAAATGAAAAAAAACTCGATACTTCGTGGATGAATCATGTATGTAAGACAATTGTTTGTTGACAATTGTAAAAATACTTCTTTCTTTAACATATTTGTAAAATCGATTGTTTAAGTACTCTTCTCCATTATCACACCTAATTGTTTTTACTCTTTTTCCTGTTATATTTTCAGCTTCATTTATATATTGCACTAAACTTTTGAAAACTTCATCTTTCGTTTTTATGCAGTACACTTTTGCAACTTTACTATAATCGTCGATAAATGAAACAAAATATTTTTCTCCGTTTATTCCCGTGGTTTTAAAACTATCGCTTACATCCGTGTGTATAATTTTCCAAACATCACTAGCTTTTGTTCTTTTATTTTGAAACTTTCAATTGTGCATTTTGTTTTCTATAGAAGTCTTACATTTCATAAATTCCTTTTCAAGGTTACTTGGTATACTGGTGAGTAACTATTGTGTACTTAGCGTATTAAAATAACTAAAATTACATAGCCTAACATTCTGTGCCATTTTTCCTTTGAACTTATTTTATTACTATTAGCATTATTTGCTATCATTTATTCATTACCTAATTTACTTGGTGAATAAAAGGTATGATTTCTTTTGTAAGCTATAGCCGCTATTTCTTGATTCTTATTTATGATCTTAGCTATTTTTTTTTTAAATAATAGTATTATTTTCTGTTATTTTTCCAAAGCTAATTAAATTTATTTTTATATCTTTTGCATAAAATTTTTCATATATACTCTATTTACTTTCCCAGACGCTTCAAAGTAAGGGATTACACTACCTAATTTTGTTGTTTTAACGCTTCTATTATCACCTAAATAAATATTTACCGGTTTAACGAGTTCTATAAATTTTTCAAAGACTATCATCATTGATGATGTGATCGCTACGTGTTGGACCCTACCATGTTGATTAATTTTTTCCTACTCGTCCGCCATTTTTACATTCATTTGCATAATGTCCATTTTTACCACATTTGTAGCAATTTCCTTTGTTAGCAGAAAATACATTTGATTGTTTTTATTCTCCTTCTTTTTGAATTTTCATTTCAGCTATCTGAGTTTTATTTTTAATGTAAGCTGCAGTTTTATCTTCATGTTTCAACGTATCAATTAAATCACCAATATAATTGTATTGATTTGGTAATGTGTTTAATATATAATTCATTTTTTCTTTTTCATTTATTTTTGCTCCAGCGCTTTTTAACTCATTGACGTATTTTTCAAAATCAGTAAAGAATGCAGCCGAGTCACTATAAACTTCTAGTCTCATTTTTGTTAATTTATTTCTGCACACAATCTGTAGTGCTGTGCACTCTTTTAAATACAATTAATTTAATTTTTTAATTATATCATATGCTGTTGTTTTATCAAACACAAATTCCAATTGTTTATTTGAGATCGAGCTATAAATAATATTTATAGCTTTTATGTCTTGTTCGTTCCATTGAGGCTTATCTAAACTTTCCTTTTTTTTGTTATTACATTTTTTCATTTTCAAAAACAATGATTCTCTTTTTCCACATATTATAATTCTCTCCATCGAACACTGGTATTGAATTATCTTTTTTCCACTTTCTTTTCCACGTGTTCTCTTATATTTCATGTTCTAATATTCTTTTGCACATATTTTCTCACTTGAACACTTTCAAGTTTACAAGTGGCTTTCACTTAACTCACTTTTCACTTTTCATAGTTCTTATTGAACTCCAATGAGTATCAATACAGCATAAGTAAAAAAGAAAAACCATGCTCTGCTACTATGTTAAAATAAATGAGTCAGAGTTATTAAATAATATGTTTAATAAACTTAACAAACTAATACATGCTGTGTGTGAATTTGTTCTGTTCGAAGCGCATCAATCAAGTAGATCTATTATTTCTTCGCGTTGATTACGCAACTTGCTCGGACTACTTAGGAGGTGAGGAGAGTCGCAGGTGTGTGTTTACATATTCTAGTATCATGTACAATAAAAATGTATACATATAAAAATGTATAAGATAATATATAATTATATTCTAATAATTATATACCATCCGTTTCCTTCTATTTTTCTTATCAGCTCTTTGCCCTTCCTCTTTTGTTTCTGATCTTTGCTTTTCCTTCTCTCCAGTCCCCCTACCTCTTCATTCATCATAAATTTTCTCAGTTTAATTCTCGTATCAAAATCCCCCATTATCAATAGCTCTGATTTACCATCATAGTTGTCTTCCTCTATTACTTCCCATTTTTTTATGTCCTTTTTTTTGTATACTCCCCAGATTGTGATATCCATCACACCCTTTTCCTAACTTATTCTCGTTTTTATTATTCCATTGCCTCGTTATTTACCCACTTCTCCTATAACTACTTTCTAGTTCTTATTCACTCCTGTGATGAAACTACCCATCACTCTTTCTCTCTTTTCCCCTTTTTGCTCACATTATCCTCCATTCTATGCATTTCAGGAGGATTTTACTTTCCCCGGATACCATAGATAGTAAGAACATTATGCTAGCTCTGTTCTCTGATTTGGCCACCCTCTCAATTGATGTTAGCTTGCCTCTGCTACTTCCGTCCCTATCTTGCCAATGATAATTATATAAATATATTTCTTTCTAAGTAAAAGGATCTGCCGTAGCTATAGCGTTTGAATTATTATAAGCTTTTAAAAAATCGGATTAAAGGATTGGACAATAACGATTATTTAGGAGAAGAATATTATTTATTCCCAATCAAGTGGAAGAGAGAGTTCTATCGTAAGGGCGCGTGATACAATAGAGTGGACTCTAATTTATAACTATGATTTCGTTAATGAGTTTAACGAAGTAAAGTTACAATCGTGATAGTAATCATTTTATAATTGAAGCTACTCATTGTGAAGTTATTTTGATTCAAGTTCGAACTGGAATCATTGAACTATTTCTTCTGAATTTACTTATCACCTCTTTCGGCCAGAAAATTGAGCCGAAGTCCGCGAATTTTTCCACCAGTCTCGCTCTTATATTCCGGCACTTCATTAGCACCTCGTCAACTACCATCATCATTCTTTAAACAATATTTCTCATGTATTGGTTATCACTCATTTTACAGATTCCTGTGCGGAATTCCCAACGATCAACATTTTCGCGAACTCGATTAATTGCTTAATTAAAATCCCCTGCTATTCCCTTTTATAACTCTAATTTACCCATACTCGACTTACTCGCTGGTATTTTTGACAACGAGAGCAACTTCTATTTCTGAATATAACGAATTTCGTCAAGTATGTGATAGTTATTATATTATATGCATGAAAATGTAAAATGTATATTTTTGAATTTTAATAATCAAAGTACTTAGATCAAAACATATTTTAAACAATATTATACTGCACAGAGGTTTAAAATGTTGTATTATTACTGTTCTGCATTTTTAAAATATAAAGGTAAAAACAATTTTAAATTAATTCTTAATCAATTTAAGTACCAAATACTATTGGTTCTTTGTATTTATTTATTTGATTGAACGATAATACAATAATTTTTAAATATAAATTAATATTTTATATTTTTTTAACAATTGGTAATTTCTAACATTAAGGTGTTAATTTATTCTGAATTAAATAAAAAAAAAATTAGTTTTTATGATGATTTCAGGAGCCTAAGCAAGTGCCCCGAAAACATCGCAAACAAAATAGAGATTGGAGTTATATAGTAACAGTACCAGGCAAAACAATAATGTACAAATGCACCTGTTGTGAAAAAGTTTTCAAAAACCTTCGAGGCAAATGGTATCACGCAAGTTGTTTTACTGGTCAAGCACCTTTTTATTGTCAAATTTGTAGCAGGACCTTCGCCAAGAAGTCGCATTTTGAGTATCATGAGAGAATACATACTGGCAATAAGCCGTTTACATGTGACATCTGCAATAAGAGTTTCGTGCAGAAGAACAAACTAAATCGACATCTACTCATACACAAACGTAAGCTGTTGTACAGATTCTTAAAATTCAAATGAAACACAATTAATATTGAAGGACTCCTGTGAAGCTTAGTAATTTGTTTGCATAGCTCTTAATTGGCATTAGATAGAATCTTATATTTTTCATTTGAATAAAAATATAATTATGCTATCCTATAGTTTATTCTTTGTATTGTAATAAAAAATATATAATGCCAAAGAGTTACCAATAATATTATTTAGATTCAAGCTAGGAAGTATCATTCTGCCGAATTTTTTAACATTTTAATTGGTTTTATTAATTTTATAAAAACTTAATATATTTACTTATATAAATTTAATTTATTAATCAGTTATTTCTATAAAAACTTTATAATTATATTTAAAATTTTGACTTTATAATACAGAATGATAATTTTTTTAATTTTATATTTTATAGAAGAAAATGATATTGAGTGTGCTGAGTGTGGAAAAAAATTTAGTACTAAGCAGTACTTAAAAAATCATATGACAATTCATCAAAATAATTCATTTAAATGCAAATTCTGCCCAAAAACGTTTACCCTTGCATTTAATAGAAAACGTCATGAACGTTCACATTCAAGTGAGTATTTTAATTTAAATTAAATAATACTTGCTTAAAAGAAGTTTTTATTATTAACATAAAAAATATCCAATTTATATATATATTTACAAGTAAAAAACTTTTTTATAATTATGATATTTATTTTTTAGCTGATAGACCATATAAGTGTGATATTTGCTCAAAAGACTTTAAAGGTAAATTTCTATTAACACGGCATAGAAGAACACATGAAAAAAGTAGACCTTATTCATGTCATAATTGCCACAAAGTATTTTTAAGTAAATTTGAAGTTCAAAGACATATGTCTGTTCATTCTGGTATATTTTAATATTTTATATTTTTATATTAAATTCTGCTAATTTTCAAATTTAATGAATATTGAAAAACCAAATTTATTTGTATTTTATTTCAGATATAAAACCGTATGCTTGTAATCAATGTAATTTAGAATTCCGCCGAAAAGACAATTTGAATCGACATATAAAACATCACCATACTATAGAATATGATCTCCCAAGACTTGAAGAACATACGATTAAAAATATCAATAGTAAACTTGATAATATTGCAAAAAAAGACAATAATAATATAAGCGATAAACCAATAAGCAAAATAAAGCAATTAAATGAAAAAAAATTTCCTAAATTGAAAGAAATTATAGATGCACCAGTGAATAAATTAAAAACAAAACTAAAACCAAAGAAAATCTCAAGAACTATTTCAACCTCGAGTACTAAAAGCTTACTTAAAACTTCTATGGTAAAAATTTTTTAATAGTAACTGCAACAATATCATTTTGTTTATATACTTCAATTTATAAAAATATTAAAAATTTAAAAAAAAATGATTCAAATTACATATAAACATTATATTCATTTGCAGAATCAAATAAATATTTAAATAACTATAATTGTTTAATTTACTGACTAATGAGTTGCTTTTATTACAGAGTTCACCTCAATCTCATCGCCAGATAAACTTGAAACCTGATTTAAGCAACGCGGTACCTGTAATTCGTGGACCAATAAGTATAAAACGATTTACCGAAAGCAGTGAGTTATCAGGAACACGACTTGGATTCACACAACCAATATCTCTTGAGGAAGCCGTTGTTCTAAATCGACGAATCGAGGAAAAGATTTATACACAAGATTCCTTCTGTAATTATCCTGGATTAAATCGCAGGACCAACTGTATCATGCGGTATGTTTACCGTTTTTATTTGAATTTCTTTTTTCTTTTATTTTTATTATTATTTTTTATACTATATTATTTTCTTATATTTATAAGAACAAATTAAATATGTTGAGTATATTTATTACGTTTTATGAAATATTTATTTAATTGTTAGTGTAAGTAAATACATGGTCTGTGCCCGAAGTATCGAGTTTTTTTTTCTCATTTGGCGAATATTGGTCACAGCGATTTGGGAAGGGTCTTAAAATGTAAAGGAAGGCTTTTTTCATTCCCCCTTTTTTGCTTTTTTGATAATTATATGCAGCACGAATTTACTTCGCGCTAAGGGTGTTTTTTTGATTTTTTGACATGGCGCGCTGAAGCAATTAGTAGAAAAACGATACGCGAGAATGTTGCATTTAAAGATTCTAAAAAAAAAAGAAAACCATTACCTTTTTTAATGAAATATAATTTATTGTTGAACTTATAAATAGTTTGAAATAAAAATTTAAAACTCTTCAAAATAATTTCCTCGTGCATCAACGCATTTACGAAGAGGAGTTTTCCAGCTCTGAAAAGCAGTCTGAATCTCCTTAGGTTTGATATTTACGCAAACTTTTCGCATTTCTAAATTGTTTTGCACTAGATTGTGCACCGTAGATCGCATTAAATTCAGTTTATCTGCGATTGCTCCAATTATTAATCGGCGGTCCTAATTTAAAATTTTTATCACGTAGCGGGTATTCGTAGCAATTCGAGAGGTTTTTGGGCGCCCTGACTCAAGACTCGTCGATGATCTTTTCCCGTCACTCTTTAAAAGTTCTATGACATTTTTCATGAACTATATTTATGGATTAAATGTCGATAAATTTTATTGCACTACAATCCCCATATTAAAGGATATTTTCATTTGAGAACAAACATGCGATTATTATAATTAATTTATTTAGACTTGTAGCTTGAACAAAAACAATGTTCATATTTTTCTTGTTCAATTATGAAACAAAATAGTATAAAATAATAAGAATAATGATGAATAACAACTATTTTTTAATGATTTTTGAAGAATAAAAAAACTGGTTTTTTAGGTCTATTGTATAAAAATTTACTTCAATTAAATATTGAACATTAATTTTTAAATCTGAAGTAAAAAAATAATAAAAAATTCAATAATAGATTCATTTTTATAAATTCATAGTTATGTCCAATTAAAATTTCAACTTAAAATTTAGATAGTAACAGGTATCAATAAATAAATAAATAAATAATATAATACAAAAATAAATAAATAACCAATAAATAGATCATTATTTTGAAACAAAAGGTAAATTGATTAAATAAAATAATTAAATGCCATAACTATTTTTGAAAACCACTACGTTTGGAGGGCTATTTTTGCCATCCATAACAAGTGGAAAATTTATTTAAAACAATTACAATATATAAATATATTGCAAGAAATACAATAAAAAATAACAATAATGATAAGAATATTTAGTTTTTAAGAAAATCATGTGCTAAAAACTAGATTTTGTCGTGATCATTAGAATGAACATTTCAGGTCGGGTTTTTAGAGATCAGGCAATTTTTTTTACCATCGAATCAATGACTACTGCTTTCATAATTAACATTGATTTTGCTCCATAATAAATTATTTACGAGTATATATGTAAAGAAAGCAGACTTTCTTTGTTTAAATATCCCGCGCTTTATATATTGCGCACGTCTCCTTTAATTAATTCTCACTAGATAGAGTAATAGACGGAATAATTGAAGAGAGATAATATATAAAATAAAATAATAATTGACAAATAAGTACATTTTATTAAAAGAGAATAATTTTATAAAAGAATAATTAATAAATAGATTATATTAAAAGTATTAATTAATAAATTAAGAAACCGATAATAATAAACTTAAATTGTCGTTTCTTTATTTTACAGGTAATTTTGTAATTATTGTAAATAAATTTTGTAAATATTAATAAATTAACCTTTATTTTACAGAGAAACAAATTTGTTTATTATTATATAAAAATTAACTTTCCTTATATATATTTTTACGATTATACAGTCTGTCGATTAAAAACGATGTATTAATAAATTAATGTGAAAAACAAGTTATAAATTGTTTTGTAGTAAATTTTTAAAAAATAAATACATGATACAATATCATTTTATAAATGTATATTTATTTACAAAGCTTAATTTAGTTTCATAAAGAATATTATTACTTTTAAGAACTCAGAATAATTCATTCAAAAACATCTAAAGGTATTAAAAGATTCAGTTTACTATTATGTTTAAGATAAAAAAATATACTAAAACTTTATCAACAATTTATTTTACTGTTTAAAATATATTTCTTAAATACTACAATTTAATTTGGTGTAAATTATACTATATTATATTGTTTTATATTCTTTAAATCGAAAAATAATAAAATAAATTTTAAAAATTTAAACGATCCCCCACCAACTATATTAATAAAACAAATGAAATCTATAATAATTAAACATATTAATGCATTGATAAAAAAATGACTTAAATTTCAATAAGAAAATGAAATACTACCGAGCTTTCTCGTGTTAGTAGCCATCAAAAACAAAAATTCATTATAATCTTCAAACTATTATAATAAATCCTTTTTTCGACTAATTACCAATGTCATATATTCGTCTATAATTACCTAAATATGGTAGTGTACACAATTATTCAATTTAATTTTTTTTGTTATTCTCACGTTTCGTCTATTATATTTTGAAAAAATCTTTAATATTTAAATCAAGCCATAAGGCAATTTTTTGGTACTCAATGTAATACATCAAATTAAATACATAAAAAAATCTGTATTTTCCTATTTTGTAAATAGCCACGCGAAATATTTAATAGCTGATCATGTATAAACAATTTTAATGTAAAGTACATTTTTTTAGGATTTCTATTTTAAAATAATACATTATAATTTTCACACAATAGTATCAAAAAAAGAATTTTGGATAATATAATTACGAAAAAAAATTTATTTTTACACAAATCAATTGGAAAATTATAAATACAAAAGTTTTCAAAAAATAATGAAAAAATTATAATATTAATTAAAAAATGTATAATTTCGTCATATTTATTTTTTTGAAATTTAGTCTGAGGAAATTAAATTTATTTATATATATGTATTTTATTTTTGCAAAATTTCAGCTCTAAATCATTAATAGTTTTAACACAATTTTATTTTAAACTAATTTTTAAACTAAATAATGCGAAAAATTTCTAAATCTTTTCTTGTCCGATACTTAATCATTATTCGATTTTAATTTTTTTGGTTTAAAAAAATATAATTATAATATAACAGAATCTCTATTTCGCATTTTGTAAATATCTTCTAGATTATCTAAGAAATGGGGGTAAAAATGATAAAAACAGCCAAGCACGAAAAGTAGATGAGTAGTGAATAGAACAAGAACTGAGGGCATTATATTATATTATATATATGATTATATTTATAACTGATAATGATGAGAAATGATAATTAATTTATGTATTCTTGCACATGCCAACAGGAGGAGAAACAGTTGTGGAAGCAATACCAATTTTAACGATGACATTGGCCTCGCGTATAAGCAAAACCAAGAGAGATCAAAGACTGCATATTTTAGCAAGGACAATGCGAGTGACACCCAAATGACAGACGAACCGAAGATTATAAAAGATATCAATCTCCACTGGAGGCGCAGAACTGCTGAATCCTTGAGGACCAAAATCGTCAAAAATAAGCAAACTCAAGGCCTTGCTCAGAACTGAAATATTCACTATTAATATTAACTCACACTATTAATATTTTTGAGATATTATAATAGAAGCTTGCTTAAAATGATATTACTAAGATTTTTCAGTCTTTTTTACTAACTTTCCTTAATTTATTATTTTAAGCTTTAATAATATAGTGACAGTGATATACTGTGACTTATTTATGCAAGTGAAGAAAGTTTTTTGGTTTTGATTAAAATGTGATTAAAATTTGTTATTAAATATTTTTTCTTCTTAAATTAAATTTGATTCTCCGTTTTTTGGTAGGATTATAAAAAAAAAATAGCTTTTTTATATTTTTAAATAGCTTTATTGCAGCTTTATTTTTATTTTACTATATTTTTGTGATAGCAACAATGGCGCTATGGATATTCTAAAATATTTGTATATCCCAAAAAATACAGATGCATAAAATAACATGTAGTAAAATTTTTATGCTGTACGTTTTATTTATTCAACATGAAATTTTACATTATTTTACTTCCTTCGATTTAACATTAAAATTATGTATTAATTAGTTCTTTGAAGATTTTATTTATTATCTATTAAATAAAAAATATTAATATTTAAATAATTAATTAATCAAATTTTTTTTTATAAATAATTTCTTAATATGTAATAAGTAATTAAATCAATTACTGATAAACCCATGTTTACTCCAATAAATGTAATAAAAAACATAAATTTGAAGGACTAGCTTCTATGTATGTATGTATATAAAAATTACTATTTATCTATATTAACATTATAATATTAAATATTATTCGTCTAATAGTTAAAAATATTTATACAATTTGTGACTGAAATTATTAATCCTTGTAAATACATTTTTTTTTAAAATTTTGAAAAATGTTTATGTAGGTTTCTATAATACTTTTATAATGCATTCATGATTAAAATGTATAAAGAAATATGATAAATATGAAATTATTCTTTTTTATATTAATATTATGCAAACGTCAATAATAAGTATAATTTAATGTGTTTTTAGAGTACCACGATATATCATTTAATTTTTATTTAATTATTTCATAAATATTTATACAATTTTAAAAGTAAAACAATATCTGTGCTAATAACTATATTTATAATAAATAATACTAACTGGTAAGAGAATTTCAGTAAGTATAGAATTTTTATTTTTTTTAACATTTTAAAGAAATATAAATAATTAATTGACTAATGCATGCATAAAAACATTAAAGCATTAATTAGTTTCAATAATTTTTCACGCATAGTATTTTAAGTAGTGGTAAAATTATTAATATATTTGATTAAATTCAGTGAAGCCATTAAGGTCAATTTTAAAAATAAGTATGGTTAATATCCAATAGCTGTAAGATGTAAATATTTGTTTCATACCGAAAATAAATTGTACACTAAAATATATTTTTTTTATACATTCATATTGTGTATAAATTACGAAATATTCTTAAAATAATTTTTTTTATAGAATTTCAAAAATATAAATAGATAGGAGAATAATAAATTATTAAAATATATTTTTAAATCAATAAACAAATATTGAAGATACATACTTATTAATCTCATGTGATACATAATTTTAGAGTATTTATATTTGTACCACATGGTCAATATTTAAAAAAAAAATACTTTAAATGCATTCAATGTTTCCAAATTTAGATTTTATATAATTCGTTTTGAATAAAAATTCATTATTTTATAAGTTTTGAATGGGAATCGCGTCATACTTCCTCCTGAATATACTTTCTCTAATCGAAGCGACACATGAATCAGACGATTATTTTAAAAAACGCGGCTTTAAATAACAGCCAAATGCGCCATCTACACTGATATCTAGGCAACACAGTCCAGGCTAAATCAACTATATGACAAGCGTAGTGGTCACTTCCGGCGTTAATCCCTCCCCCTTTTATCAAGCGAGCAGTCGTTCCTTCAAAAATCAATGAGTCAAAATATATAACGGCTGCAGTCGAGTCTGGCGCGTTGATCGAGTGGAGTACAATTGTCGAGCAATTGTTCGCATCTTCCTGTGTGTATCTGTCGTGCCTCCGCACTCGGACCGACACACCTTTTTTTTACCTCGCACTGAAAAGGCTTCGAGACGCGGCGCTCCACGGTAGGCCGTACTGCATCATCTTCAAAGATGGTGAAAATGGAACATGATGTAAGTACTGTTAAAACATTTTAACCAGCTAACGTTCCAAGGGTAGACCTTCCCAATCCACCCAATCCCCTCGTTTTAGAAATTCATCCGTCCGCGTTCAGAGATCGTTACCCTTTGAAAATAGAACATGGTGGGCGAATTTTTTGTTCTTTGGGCGATCCTCAAGTACTTATGGCGAGCCGCGAATCTTAAACTGCTATTATGAACATTTTTCGTTTTGTAAAATGGCGGCGATGCGCGTAATGATTGCTATTTGTTAAATCGTGATGCACTTTTCCTTTTGGAGTTGGTGTAACGTAAGGTGTTAAATGCAGTTCGCTTCTTCGAATCCTCCAGGCGTCGTTTCATCTAGAATAGTGGGAGAGAAGGAAGCCGGTCGGTAGCGTGACCACGCCACGCCACGCCATTTTTCACGCCGAGTTTAGACGCCACCATCACTTTATCACGGTCCCTTCGTTTCTTCTGTCCTAAGCGTCACGCTTGCAACTGATTTATGAATTTTCATTAGTAATTGCTGGTTTTATTATTTATATCAATTCAAACAACTTTATTTACTGGCTGCAGTGTGATATTCCAACTTTACAATGAAATTTTATGTGAGTATTAATACTTATTTTTTAATTTTCCCCGATCGTTGCAAGTCACATGTTCGTTGAAATCTATAGAGTTATTTTGTAATTTTCATTATTTTTTATTATTAACTAAAGTTGAATGCCCATATTCATAATTAGACTTTTTAAATTTATTTCGTAACTATTAAACGTAAGTAAGCTGAATATTATAAATTACAAGGAATTTGATTTTTAATTACAGGACGGCAAGAACGAGCCCGAACATGTTCGAAAGCTCTTCATCGGAGGCTTAGACTATCGTACTACAGATGACTCTTTGAAGAAACATTTTGAACAATGGGGTGACATTGTTGATGTAGTTGTTATGAAAGATCCCAAAACCAAGCGATCCAGAGGCTTTGGTTTCATTACCTATTCCAGAGCGCATATGGTTGACGATGCCCAAAACGCCAGGTATTTTAATTTTTTTAATGAATTATAAAAAAAACATCTGTAGCTTGCAATTTTTAATTACCAAGTATAAATATTGCAAGAAAAAAATCTTGGATAACAATAGATTTTTAATATTTTTAATAGACCACACCGAGTTGATGGACGAGTGGTAGAACCAAAACGAGCTGTTCCAAGACAAGAAATTGGAAGACCAGAAGCAGGTGCTACTGTAAAAAAATTGTTTGTCGGTGGTTTGAAAGATGACCATGAAGAGGAAGATTTAAGAATGTACTTCCAGAGCTTTGGTAATATAAATTCTGTCAGTATTGTTACTGATAAAGAAACAGGGAAAAAACGTGGATTTGGATTTGTTGAATTTGATGACTATGATCCTGTTGACAAAATTTGTTTACAACGAAATCACCAAATTCGTGGAAAACATGTCGATGTTAAAAAAGTAAGTTTATATAATTTCATTCAAAGATCAATTCAAAAAAAAAATCTGTACAATAATATTTTTGAAAATACTAAAGAGAAAAAGTCACTTAACTTGAATTATTTTATCTACATCTTTAAGTCAACAAAGTTTTATGATTCAGTCATAATACAAACTCAATAATACTTTCAATTGTGTTTTTTAGGCATTAAGTAGAGCAGAAATGGCTTCAGCAACAGGTGGTGGTGGTGGTGGCGGTGGTGGTGGCGGCGGCGGTGGTAGTCGTGGTGGTCAATCAGGTGGCCGTGGACCTCGTGGAAGTAATCAGAGTGGTAGCAGTTGGGGTGGTCGTGGTGGTGGTGGTGGAGGAGGTGGTGGTGATTGGAATCAAGGTGGTAATCAAGGAGGTTATGGAGGTGGCAATCAAGGAGGTTGGGGTAATAATGGACCATGGGAGAATCAGAATCAAGGTTTGTTAATTCTTATACATACTGAATTATAATTGATAAATGGAAAAAGAAACTTTGAAAATTACTTGATAACCTGTAATTTAATCATAATATCCTTTTATTTAATTTTATTATTTTCAAATTTCTTTTAAAAATATTTGCTATAATTAAATGACTATAGGTTTTTAAATGATAAGAAATATTCAAGAAGAGTTTTTAATTTGCTTATTTCTTTTTTTATATATAAAAAGGGGGAGGTGCTTGGGGTGGTGGTCAAGGAGGCCAGGGTGGATACAACAGTGGTGGAAATTGGAGTAATGATAACTTTGGTGGTGGATACCAACAAGGTTATGGTGGTGGTCCAGTGAGAAATAATTTCAATTCTAGTGGAAGGCCGGCGCCCTACGGTACAGGCTCCCGTAAACACAATTTTTTATCTTATATTTTAGATTGTTAGAATTTTTTTTTTTTGAAATATACCTGTGGTAAGAGAAAAACAAGTTTTTTTATAACAAAAACTTTTTTGTCTTCTAAAATATATTTAACCCCCTAATGAACCCTCATGTATTACTTTTAATATTTCATTTTCATTTTAAAATATAAATACTGCAATAATCATTAGAGGGTGTAAATAAAAAAAAGACGCTTGCGTTATCACTGGTAACAAAGTAAAACAAAAGGAAATTCATGCAATTTGAATAGTCTTAACTAACAGTCCATAAAAGAAGTTAAGTTCGCTACCCGTAGGTGGATCAGGCGGCGGTGGCGGTGGAGGCGGAGGCGGAGGCTATGGCGGGGGTGGTGGTAGCCAAGGTGGTTATGGTGGTGGCTCAATGGGAGGTGGTATGGGTGGAGGTGGCGGCGGTGGTAGGAGATATTAAGACCACCTGGAACCTCTGCAAAATGTTTCTCCCCGACTCAAATTGGTAAGCATTAGAATAATTTCGTATGAAATTTAAAGTAATTAAATGTGTACTTCACTGGATAAGCAATACCAGGAGAGATTTTTCTATATTAAATTATATTTTAATCAATACACGTTTATTGATTTTTATAAACAAATTTTATTGAATTGCTAGAAAATTATAACATATAATCAAATTCAAATAATAAAAAAAAAAAATCACTTCATTTAACTACTTTTAAATTTAAATATATCCATTAATTTCTCCTGAAATTGATATTTATATTTGAACTGTAAAAAAGCACTCTATTTTTAAATTCAAATAAACCTATTCATCCTTTTTTAAAATCTATTAAATCCTTCAAAATAGAAAGAAGCAAACTGTCAAATTACCTAAATAATCATACTATTTCAAACATGTTTCTATCCCATAAAAAATAATACAATGTATTTTTTATTTGTTCTTCATTTATTATAGAAAATTAGATTATTGTTATTAGTTTTGATACAGTTCTTCATTAATAATATTTGTTGGTCTTATAGAGGTTTCGTTAAGCTTAGCCCAAAATAGTTTCTTATGTTACATAATAGGAAGCTAAGGAAAATAAGCTGGAAAACAGTTAAGCAGTAATTTTTTATATAATTTTAACAGGAAAAAATTATAGTGAAAAGGTATTTCTTTGATAGTTTTGAAGTATATTAAAGATTTTTTAATGATTTATATTAATTTATTACATTTTCTAGATATAAAATTAAGAAAGATTCTTCTAATAATAAATGATGCAAAAACTTTATATTTGTTTATTAACTAACTACAAATTAATTATAGTGTTGATAAATTAATATTTTTATATACAATTTACACTTAATAGATGCTTAAATGAAGTTATAGTGACATGGACTAAAAGCTGAGCCTACACTTGCGATCTATAGGAATTAACTTTTTATTTTTATTTCAACAAATTTAACGTTGTAAATATTCTTAAAATTCTTCTATTGATATTTTTGATTTATTAGTTATAGTTGTTCAACTATAATTTATATTAATGGTATTTAAGCGACTAAATATATCTAAATAATTAAGGTATCTTCTTTGTTTTGAAGCTTATTTTTCACAGTTGAAAGCTTTAAAATGATCTTAATGAATTAGATAAAAATTTAATTTGAGGTAAAGAAAGGTACGATAATTGCTCTTTCAATATTCCAAGGTTTTCCTTCTGTGCTCCATTTCTCTAGTTCATATTAAAAATTTTATTTATGAAAATAAATTATATTTATAATAGAGCATCTTTATAGTTTAGCAAAATACTATTCTCTATGTAGCAACAGAAGTTTTTTTATTTATGAATAACTATAATCTTTAGTATTTATATTTCTAAGTGTCTTGAAAATATAATTTGAACTTAATAATTAAAGTAAAAAATTTATGTAAAAGAACTTGAATTTTTATAATTAAAAAATTGATAAAAAAAACTTATTAAATATGCATTTGTTAAATACAAATTTTAAAAATGCTTTTTTAAACAATACATATTATTTTAATGCGCATACTTTGATAATGATTTATATATGTATATGTATATGTACATATATATATGTAAATAAAGTATAAAGAATTATTTTATATTTAATTAATATTAGACACTAATATAAATATTAATGCATGAAGGTTCTTAGCTTAATAAAAGTTTACTTTTCTATTGAAAATGTTTTCTTATTATTTAAATGAGCTTCTGATGACACAGTTATTTATTTCATGAAATAGATAATTTTTTTAGCTAATTTATCTTTATTCTTAAATTGACATTAACATAATACAGTAAAATATATTTTTCCTTACAAAGGTAAGATACATTGCATGTTAATATTGCCAAATAATCTGTTAAATTTGTTCAGTATTAAATTTTAAGATTTAGAATTTTTGAATCTTTACTATTAATTGTTTAAACATATTTTGTAAATTGAAAAAAAAGATGCAAGAATTTTAAAAGTAGTAAGTACTACATAATTTAGTTTAACATACTATTTAGAAAAATTATTTTTCATGACACTTATGAATTTTATGTACGAGCCCCTTCTAAATAGTGTGTATGATTGACGTCTCTCGTAAGATATTGTATTATTATTTCTTCAACTAACTAGTTTTGACTTTTGAACCCCAGGTGAATCCCATTCTACTTGTCTTAGCAGTACCGCGGTACTGTATTAGTATTGGAGCAGGCAGGGATAAGCAGGCATACAGGCTAGATCAAAATACAGGCTAGAAGGACAGAACAGTGAGCAATATGAGAAAGGGATACAGGAAATACTGAGAAAGAAATTTCAGAGAAAAATTGAGAGAGGGACTGAGAACTGAGAAACCCCCACAGGCAGGACAATCAGGATACAGGAATGCAGGAAGAGAATGCTTATAGCTCGTACACTCTTGAATGAGAGGAGGGGAGACATTTATTTCAAAAATGCATATTTTTAAAAAAGATTACGAAAAAGTTTTTCACACCTATTTGACAGCTTTACGCAGTATAATTAATTGTAGCATGTATGTGCTGTTTCGTAAGAAAAATTAAAGAAAGAAGAAATTAAATCACTGATCTCTATCCATCAAATTTATATAATAAAGTGACCTTCGTTATAGTGCAAATCCATTTCAAGTTTTGCTTGAATTACTGATTTTTTTAATTTAATTTACATTGAATTCTAAATTTATCTATTAATTTATAGTTCGTATAAAATTGTTTAATAGGACGAACTTTTTTTCTTGGTCTTAATATCCTGTACATTGGCATTAATTTTTAAATACTTTTATCGTACTGTTTTCAGATCAATCAAAAAATATTAACGCATTTCAAGTATTTGCAATTTTTAATACAATTGAGAAAGAAAACACTTAAAAATAATCTAAAGTTAATTGACTTCTTTCATTCATATTTTCTTGACTTTGACTATTAATTCAATTGAATATACGAATACCATAATTTACAACTTTTAATTATGTAACTTCAAGAATTTTTATTTTGTTGTAGTTCAAGAAAATTATTGTTTAAAATTTTAATGTACAACAAATTTTTAAATAAATCTATGATTTAACGGTTTTTCAAATCCTCTAATTGATAATCAACCTTTAAAGGTTTCTACAAGTATTGAATCACCATGTTTTATAGTAATTTATATGAAATAAAAATATACAATCTGAAATACTAATTTCATTTACGAGGATATTTAATAAAGCTAAAATTTTAGGAATTTCTTAATTAAAATTTTTTAGAAATTCCCATAATTATTACAATATTTACTAAAGTAATTATAGATTTTCATAATGTTGTATCAGTCAAAAAACGAAAAAGGTGAGTTTTATTTATCTGAGAGATTTTGATTTTTTCTTTCTTGATTTGATTAAAAAATATTAATGTAGAAAAAATGATTTGATATGTATGAAAATTTTTTTAAGGCTATATTAAAACTATAGAAGTAGGTAAAATACAAAAATACAACACGTTTTATTGGTTTAAGAGACCAAGAATGTCTTATTCTATTTATAAAGTTCTTATCTTTTTATTGATTACAAAAGAACTATGCATAATTTTATTGCACAGATTTACTAATGAGATACGCGTAATATTAGATAATAAAGTTCGTGCAATTTTTTTATTTAATTTTTACGAGTATATTTTATGGATGTATGTATATGTAGTTATAGATCATTGAAGACGTACATAAATTACTACAATATTAATTGATAAGTGATTGGAATCACAAATGAATTGCTATAAATTCAAAGTAACAATACATAAATTATACAACTATAAAAATAATTCGCATTCGTGAAAGCACATAATATACCAGCATAAAAATCATCAACATTAGCAAGATTTTACTTTTAAACAATAACCGGTTACGTAGATTGACGCTGACTCGAGCGAAATTAATGAAAATTGGAACATTTTTATTAATTGGCTATTGTCGAATAATTAATCGTACATTTACATGTTTCAGGGACAAACAATAATTAAAAATGGTTAAGTACGCGATTTTATGTAAATTATAAGCAAAAATTATAAGGAAAAAAATAAACAAAACGCCGTAATATTGCAAGATCGCAAAACCATAGTTACACAAGTTGAGTAAACTAATTAACCGATTGTTATGTGAGGAAATAAAAAACTGATATAACTCAAGATTAAATTGAGTAATAAAATGAATTATCTTATTTTTTTCTGCTTTCAAAATTACTTTTCATGATAACTTATCAAATTTTTTGGCAAATATAAAATTGCATGAACTTTCTTACCAAATATTACAGCAGTTAATTTAATTTATTTAGTAATTAATCTTCCGTTTGTTACATTATTAAGTGACTAATTTGTAAATTATTTTAAATCGATTAAGGTCATGTATGTTGTGTAGTGTAATCATCAATTAATTTAAAGTAACTTGGCTTTCTCATTCACATTTATATATACATATATATATATATATAATGCAATCTAAGATTTAAGCTTAAACAACGACGTGAATAAATTAAATGAAAATACACTATGAATAACTTTTTTAGCTGGTTTTTGTAATGAGACCATCTGTTACAAATGTAAGAAACTTTTTGGACCACAAAGCTAATCGTTTTATTTTTTTTTTTAATGTATATTTTAAAAATGTGAAAGAAAGTTCTATCGTTTGTAGAATAAATTGTCGGGAAAAAATAATTGAGTATTTGTTTCAAGATATACCATAGAATAAAAACGAAAATAACGAAGAAAAATACGAGAATGAAAGTAGCATAGGCCAATCGACAACTGTATAGCATTTGTGGGTTACCTATAGACTGTATTATACATGCATATATATATATATACATATATGTAATATATATCATAAAATAAATGACCATATATACATATATATACATACATACACAATAATAACAAAAAATGAAACAAAATAATTTTTAAGCTGTAATTGTCTTAAGAAAGTTAGTTAAATAAAATTGACCACGACTTTTTTTCATGTTACCTTATAGTTTTCTTTTTTTTTGTTTTGTTTTTTTTTTGTTTTTTTTTTTTTTTTTTTTTTTTATACATCACAAAAACAATAATGTTAAATAATAAGGCGTGGGTCGAAAAAAAGCAGGCAGGTAAAGAGTGTAGGGACTCTAAGCAGATCTAAATCTTAAAACTGTAATTTATTGGTATATTGTATAAACAATTTTAACTGAGTTGATGTAGTAAAATATTTGATCTCGTACTAAGTGTGTTGAATTAGGAACATACAGTTAAGAACTGTTTCAACTCGTTCCTTTAATTCATACATTCGATTTATAAACAAAAATATATACTTTTGCATTCATATAGTGTAGTGTTTAAAATATTTAAATTTTGCTTAGTATTTAACAAAAAATTAAAAACAATTCATTTGGATAAAATTTTACAAATATATAACACCATACATATTCAAATTTTGTTGAAAATTTTTTTTATTGAAGATTTCCCCTATTAATAAAAAATAAACATCTAAAAATTCAATATAAACAAAAATATTTTATATTGTGCGAATATTGACATTTTTTTTTTAATTCCTACTAGTATATGAAAATTTATATTTATTATGAACAAATATTTTGTACTATAACTTTTGATAATTTACATTTCAGAAATTGTTTTAATTTAAGTATTAAAAGTTTAATTCACGTTAAAGTAACTTCTAGATAAACATTGAACTCTGTTATGTTCATGATTTATAGTAAAATTAATAGAAAGTTAAGAGAAGACGGAAATTTTTATTTAGGTAAAGAAAGTTTAAATAGAAGTATTCGAAACGACATTTTTAACAAGGACAAAATATTAAAGCGTTTTTTTATTAATGAATTTTGAATGTTTTTTTAATTAATAATTGTTACTTATTTTATCTAAACAAGTAATTATGTTAAATAGTTCGACAAATCAAAAATAAAGAAGCATTGAATTTTGTTTGTAGAAAAAACACTTTCAAAAGCTTTTTGTTTTTCCTTGTAATAATATTTTGTATTTCATTTTCATTAATTTCTGGTTTACCGTCCGGCCTCTGATAGCCAGCGTCAACACGCTCGTCATTTTTCCCTAATAACAACGGCCAACGTCGCCGGAGGTAAGTCGTATGTAAGTGCCTTTTTCTCTTTTTTTTTTTTTTAATCCTATAATCACCCCCTGTTCTTTCAGCGTGAATAATTGGAGGGGGGGTACTTTAAAAATTCTGCGAGGATAATTTTCGACTACGCTAGTTTTTTTTTTTTTTACTGATGCAAATTTGAAAAACTTTAGAAAAGAATAAACTCAAATATAGTAATTTATTTTTACATTTTTACGCTAAAAAAACGTTTCGTCAAAATAGAAAATAAAATGCACTGTTTAATATACTATTTTAATCGGTAAAATAAATCAATGATCTACTGATTTTTATGTGAATTAATAACTTTTTCGCAGTAATGCTAATATTGTAAATATTCGCTTTAATCTCCTTAATTCGTCCTCAAGTTTTGAATGAAATCTGTAATGCAGTAGCAAAGTTGTTTATAATAAAATTATTATTTAGCTATTCGTACCATTTTTTGTTTTTGTGTAAAACAAATTTGCAATTACATATATGTTATTTTGTCAATTGCGGATCTTTTGTATTATATTATTTATTTTAAAAAGGCACTTTAAAGAACAATTATAATATTTCATTTTGAAAAAGTTTTATCTGCATGGTTTTCAATTGTTTTGACATATATGTTTACACATGAACAACAGATTTCTTATTATCAGAACATCATGTAATACCCAACAAAAATTTCTTTGATTCAATTTCATAATTTGTACATATAATTTTATTGTTTAGAATATAATAAAAAAATTTAATTAATGTGATAAAAATTTTGTTAAAATCTATTTTCATTTAATTATTGATATTTCGCTTTTAAATTCAATTTTTGTCCAAATGAATGTAATAATCCATCTAAAAAGTACAATATTTAGATTATTGTCATTTGTTTAAAACTGATGTTTATACTATTTTAAAAGTTTTAATAGAAAAAGTAAAAAAGTAATTTCTGATATAAAAGTTTAGGATAATTCATGTTTCAAAAGTAAATTATAAATTTTATCATTATAAATATATGGGAATTATAAACTGTATTTAACAATATATTTTGTTTTCCTTATTTATTAATTTACAACAATAATCCTCGAGTTATTCTTCTCCAAAGTTTCCACATACGATTATCAACTCAGAAGAAACTGAACTGGTCTTTATAATTTTTATATATATTTTTAATAAATAATTTATTCTTTCAGTAATACTGATATTGTTTTTTATTTTCCTTATATATAATTATAAATACACACACGCATATACATAAATAAATATATAATCATTATATTGAGTTAATTAATATTATAAACATTAATTTTTTTTAGTTACGAATGAGTATTTTGATTTTTTTTTAAAGGTGATTGTGTAAATGCATATAATTTTTTATTTTCACATGAACTAATTAATAAAATTTCAAGTATAAATGTATCATTGATACAGGGGAAAAATGTATAAAAGTAAGGTAAGTAATTAAATTTATTATCAAAATGGAAATTATTTGCATTCAAAAAAATACTATTCATTCTCCAAAAATAAAGATAAATTTAATATTTTATTTATGAATTCTTATTTTTTTTCTATTAGTTATAAATTTATATATATAAAAAATCGTAACTCTTATTTACATGAGTTTTTAAAGAAATTTTATACTTTATATTTAATAATCTTACGTGTAATTGACATAAATGGTCTGTCGTCGAGTTATCAAGTTTTTTTTTCTCATTTTTCGAATATTGGTCACAGCGATTTGGGAAGGGTATTAAAATGTAGAGGAAGGCTTTTTTCATTTCCCCTTTTTTTCTTTTTTCGATAATTATATGCGGCACTATTTTACTCCGCGTGATGGGTGTTTTTTTATTAATTTTTTTTAGTTACGAATGAGTATTTTGATTTTTTTTTAAAGGTGATTGTGTAAATGCATATAATTTTTTATTTTCACATGAACTAATTAATAAAATTTCAAGTATAAATGTATCATTGATACAGGGGAAAAATGTATAAAAGTAAGGTAAGTAATTAAATTTATTATCAAAATGGAAATTATTTGCATTCAAAAAAATACTATTCATTCTCCAAAAATAAAGATAAATTTAATATTTTATTTATGAATTCTTATTTTTTTTCTATTAGTTATAAATTTATATATATAAAAAATCGTAACTCTTATTTACATGGAAATGTTTCGTTTTTTTTGATTATAATAATGTTAGATATGCTAGTATTTTTTTATTAATTTTTTTTAGTTACGAATGAGTATTTTGATTTTTTTTTAAAGGTGATTGTGTAAATGCATATAATTTTTTATTTTCACATGAACTAATTAATAAAATTTCAAGTATAAATGTATCATTGATACAGGGGAAAAATGTATAAAAGTAAGGTAAGTAATTAAATTTATTATCAAAATGGAAATTATTTGCATTCAAAAAAATACTATTCATTCTCCAAAAATAAAGATAAATTTAATATTTTATTTATGAATTCTTATTTTTTTTCTATTAGTTATAAATTTATATATATAAAAAATCGTAACTCTTATTTACATGAGTTTTTAAAGAAATTTTATACTTTATATTTAATAATCTTACGTGTAATTGACATAAATGGTCTGTCGTCGAGTTATCAAGTTTTTTTTTCTCATTTTTCGAATATTGGTCACAGCGATTTGGGAAGGGTATTAAAATGTAGAGGAAGGCTTTTTTCATTTCCCCTTTTTTTCTTTTTTCGATAATTATATGCGGCACTATTTTACTCCGCGTGATGGGTGTTTTTTCCATTTTTTGACACGGCGCGCTGAATCAATTAGTAGAAAAACTACATGGAAATGTTTCGTTTATTGATATAATAATGTTAGATATGCAGTATTTACGAGAAGTATTCAAGGAATATGAACTTCGTCGAAAAATATTTGACTTATTTTCAATATTATCGTACTCTAATCAACTTTTGAAATAAAAATACGATTAAAAATTTGAAGAATTTTATTTCAATTTAAAATTATTAAATTGGGGGGAATAAAAGTGACATTTATTTAAGAAAAAATAAAAAATTATCTTCTAGTTCATCACATTTAATGATCTTTCAATTTCATTGATTAACAAATTTAAAAATACTGGTTTAAAATAATTGGAGGTATATTAAGTCATATAGACTTAAGCAAACTGATGTTCAATGAATTATCTAAAACAAATGTGATAAATGCATAATAAAAAATTATATTAATTTATTTGACATGAAATTTTAAAATTTATAATTGAATATAATAATCAACTAGTTTACTCGCATACTTAAACAATAATTTTTAATGCACAATTTATCGCGAATAAAGTTATTTTCTTGGTGGGATTGTATTAACTAATACTCATAAAAACTAAAAATAAAAATGACAATATTAATTATATAATACAAATGCGTGTAATAAAAATTAAAGCTAAATACAATTTAATGTAAATTGTTTTATTCAATCAAAATTTATTAAGACTCAAGCTATAAATAATTATTTTCACCTATGACTCAGGTATATTTTTGAACTGGTATGTCGATTCTGTATCCTGTATATTATTCTTCGAAATCATCTAAATTTTCTGTCTCAAATATTAACAATAATAACGACGGTTAGATCTAGGATGAGCAGGATAACTCATAACAGGAACTAAAACAATCATTTTCATTGCCTTCAAATGCAATTTGTCAAGTTTTTTTATGATATTCAATTCAAGACTTCACACTCACATTTTATTTCGTCATTGCTAGATGTTAATGTCATTGAAATATACTTTGAGACTTCACTACTATTTAAATGATTTATATTTTTATGTAGCATTTTATACATACATTACTATAAAAATTCAGTTTCATAATTTCAAGTATCGTTATTAGCCACGTTATTGATGCGACAATAAATAAATAAAATAATTTTAAACTATTTTATTTTATCAAATAAGTCGATTTACTTCTTTCTTAAATCATTATCATATTGATTAAATATAAATATTTAAAATATTACAATGTGATATTAAATAATTATCGAAAATTACACGGATTTTAAATAATTTTTATTTATTTACTCAACTAACAGGAGCACATACTATAGAATTTATTTAAGCACAATAAGCTATGTAAATAAAAAAAATAATTATTATAAAGATTAAAAAAAAATAAACATCATAAAAATTCATTTATTTTTACAATGTTCGGGACGTACTGATTTTGTAATGTAAGTGTTGTAAATTAAAACGCTTGCTGTTTTAAAATATAATGATTTATTAATACTGTGTATAATGAAAATGAAAACGCACTCGAACTTCTCAGTTTGAAGCTTCTACAAGAACTAACTCATCGATTGGTTTAATTTTACTAATTCAAAATAGAAGTTACGTGAGCATATAAAACTTAATACAGATAGTACATACATTGGTAAAAACTTGCATAGAATTATTTATTTTTCAAATCCGGATTAATAGCGTCTAGTTATCAGGCGTCTGGAGCATGAGTCGAACTTTTTTCAAAACATATATTAAGGAATATTTTCCATAATACTTCTAACAATAAGTCATAGCTTTCAAGAATAAATATGTTTTTAAAAAAAACATTTTTATTTTTTTTCCTACAACACTTCAACATTTGATAATGCACGAGAAAATTTATTAACTTTGAGAAGTACAAATAAGCTCACAAGGCTAGATGAACATTTATGACAGAGCATGGTCGTTGAGGATTTCTACCTGGAAGGGTAGACGATGCGAGTTTCTATTCAGAAGTCACATTGATAACAATCGTATAAACTTAAGTAATCGTCGGAGTGCTCAAGTACATTATTTATTTATTTATTTGCTTCCTATCATCTCGAAAGAATATCTTTTTTTACAGGAAATATTTTTGTTGGATTGATATTAACTTTATGCATAGAATCTTTATTTTTTTAATTGTACAAGTTATTTTGATTAAATAAATGTAAACTATTAGTGTTCTTAAGAAACATATTTATTAAAACAATTAACTAAATTTGTAAGTAAACAGATATTATTTACGTCAAACATTTGTTTAAAAACTTAAATATCCACTACCTTTTACTTTAATGATTTAACAATATTGAAAAGTTTATACAATTATTAAAATTTTATTGTGTTGTACATATAAGATATCTTTATATATTTTATAAATAATAAATAATGAATTGTATTACTTATCAAATTATAAATCGCATACAATATTTGTATCATAGTGTGACGAGACGGCTCCGTTTGCCCTGCATGGGTGAAGGGGAAGTCGAGCTCTCGTCAAAGAAAAGAGATATATTTCGCCGGGACAAGCGACAGCCGATCTGTCAGGGATTCGGAACGGCGGTAGGAGGGAGGGAGTAATCAATAAATAAGATTCTTTTAATATTAAATAAATATCCACAGCCAGTGGTCCTTTATTCTCGTTCCACCTTTAACAAATCAATAATACAACGAGAATTATTCGAGTTCTTTATTTACACAAACTTAAAGTCAAGTTTATTATCGCAAGTTATCCGGAGATTACAAACAATAATAAAGGAAAACGCATCGGTCAACGCTATTTACTGTTGGACCAGAAGGACAAGCGATTCCTCCCAATACACACTTTGTATTATGTCCGTGTGTACAAACGGATTTGGTTTGACTTTCAGTATTGATGACCGCAGACGATATTCTAACGAAAATGTTTAAGGATTTATATTTACCTGAACGAGCAATCTAATTTGATTGCTTAACAATATAATCTAGTGGATAATTTATTTTTTAACAAAAACAGGATCAACGCAATTCAGGGAAAGCAATCGATTTATTATCGATTTACAACTGTTATATCCCGTAACAGCGGGAGAAGTACAAAATAAATCTAAATGGAGAAAAACAAACGGACGAGCAATTGTTATAATTGCTTAACAATAAATTTTTCGGAAAAAAATATTTTTCTTCCACATAGAAAGCAGTCCCACTATTAGGATGAGCAATTTTATAATTACTTAACAATATATTTTGTGATTATATCAATTACACCAGCAAGAGCAAATGATTTAACTTGTCGAACCGTTAATTTAAACGGAGAGCAATCCCAAGCATTTACTTCTCCGTCGATTCGGTACAATGTTTGAAATTCGACACCCGTAAAAACAATTATCAATTAATTGCTTAACAATTCACGGGTGAGTGGAATTTCTTCGGCGGAAACAAAAAAAAGACGGACGGCGTGGAAAACGAGAATCGGGTTTAGAGACAATATTGTGCAACCACAATATTGTCTCTAAAGAAAGTGCGCAGAACCTTTTCGACTTCTTGGTTTGGAAATAAATGAGGAATAGTCGACACGATAGCGTGAACGACCAAGAGTTGTTATCGACAAGATAGCGTGACGATAGGAAAGGGGTTGCTGACACGATAGTGTGAACAGCAGGAGATTACTAGGAGAGGAGTGTCTCGGGTAAGAGCCGGAACAGTTCTGCTCCCTCGAGCGATCCGAGGTGCCACATCACCTCGGTTACGCGGCGCTGGAGATGCGCAACCGCTGCTGCGCCGTAAATCGCGGACTTCGATTGGTGGTGCGCGTGGCCTTGGCCGTTGAAACTTCGAGGTAGGGGCCACGGAATTTTCTCGAAGATTCTAGCAACGGCTTTTTCGATCCTGGAAATTTCCAGAAACGAAAAACTCGTTGCAATAGTATCACGAATATCAGAAGTGTAAGCTGCATGTTAAATAGGAGAGACAAACATGGCGGGCAAAAGGTCTTTTTTCTCTTTCGCACTTATACATTGTTATTATCGCCTCTGGCGAGCACATACAAATTATTAAAAAAGACTTTCTTTAGTATGCTATAAAATATAAAATTTATTATGGAAAATAAAAATAGGAATTAAAAAAAGAGTAATTATAATTAAAAACTTTTGTAAATAAAGTTTAAAACCTACTTCAATCCATATAAACTATACACTTACTTAAATAAAAACATCAAGTATTCCTAATTTTTTGAAGTCTCGTAATATTTTATTTTGCAATAATAATTAATATTTTACTAACATCATTAAAATTTCATTAATTACTATCCTTGTTTCATATACTTTAGAATGATTTATAAATTTTCTTTCTAAATGATTTATAAATATTTGTACAGACAATTTGGATAGTATCTCATTCGTTGATTTGTATAAGCTATTTACTTTGCAGCAAATTATATAATTTAACTTTGTCTTGGGTCTAGTAAATACCAAAAATTAAAGGTTCGTAAATTTCCTAATTTTTTTATTGCCAAACATATAATTTGTAAATTATACAATTAAATAAATAAAGAATATATCATACAACTTATTTGACGTTACTTATTGTTTAATGTTATTTTATTAATATTATTTAAATTAAATGTGTGACACATGTAAATGTGTCACTTAGAATAATTTAAAATGATTTTGAAAATAAATAAAATAAAAACAGTTAACCTCACACCTGTCATCATGAGGCTGCGCGACGCCATATTGGAGGAAGTGTAGCAGCTGATACATAAGGTGAAAATACTTTTTCATGTATAGGTGGCGCTGTACTGACACAACCAAGTGTATGAAGAAATTTATATATGTGTAGTGTGGATATTTATAGGTTTAATGCAATAAAGAATATTAAGTAATTCAATGAGAGGCCACGTGTTGAATATCTTTTTATTATTTTTTTTATTATTTGAATTATCTATAGGAGTGAGTGATTGTTTTATTTCATTTTATTAAAATAAAAGAGGTTGCTGGTATAGTGCAGCTCGAAAACTTGTATAATTGTTGTCACCAATTATCGATAAGGGATTTTTAAATCAAAGAATTCTTTAAATCTGATTGCTGATTAAATCGGTTTTAAAGATTTTTCGGATTTCGATGATACTGGAGAGGAGTAGAAGTAACCAATATCATTTTAGTTTTTGAAGCTAGAATGTATTATTTTGAGTTGCCAAATTTTGAAAATGAAAAATAATCGATTTTGAGATGAGTGGAATAATTGTTAATTATCTATATCGAGAGAGAGAGAAAACTATATATAAATATAAAATTATATAAATATATATAAGGAGTGTTAAATTTTCTATATAACAATAAACAAATTTGTTTCTCTGTAAAATAAAGGTTAATTTATTATTATTTACAAGGATTATTTACAATAATTACAAAATTACCTGCAAAATAAAGAAATGACAATTTAAGTTTATTATTATTGCTTTCTTAATTTATTAGTTAACACTCTTAACAAAATCTATCTATTAAATATTCTTTTATGTAATTATTATCTCTTAACAAAATGTATCTATCTATCAACTATTATTTTATTTATAAATTATCTTTCTTCAATTATTCCGTCTATTACTTTATCTAGTGAGAGTTAATTAAAGGAGTCGTGCGCAGTGTGTAAAGCGCGGCATATTCAAATAAAGGAAGTCTACTTTCTTTACATATATATATATATATATATATATCAAACTATATCTAAAATTTCATCATGGATTAAAGTAAGAAATTTTAAATATAATATTATTATTATTATTAAATATTATAAATATATAAAAACCTGTGATTAAAATTGAAATTAATACAATTAAAGTGTTGTAGTGTTGACCATTAAAATAATTATAAGATTGTTGTAGTGCTGACCTCTAAAATAATAATTTGTTTCCTAATATTAAACTAATCGAAATAGATTATTATTGTGAATAAAATTAAAATGTTGCTACGTAAATATAATTCTTGGTATGGATCGGGGTAAGCGTTTGAAATTGCTGCAATAAATTTAATTACGGTAAATTCGGCAGATTTGTGGGGTTTATATTGGTGGGTTTTTCCATGTGTTAGGAACTTTACGCACTAAATCCCCTCCCTTTAAATTAAAATTAAATCTTTACATTTTTTCCCTTTAAACACCTATCTAATCAATAAAAATCATTTCATCTTGAAACTCTAATCATAAAAAAAACGGTTCGTGATTGTCAATTAATTCACGGCACAGCATTTTGGTCCTTCGAGCCGGATCAGCGAGAAAATGATCATCGCGGTTCGCATCTAAACATAAAAAAGGAATAATCTGTAAGAGAATGAAATAACAAACAGCATAAACTAAAGAGGCCGAGATCAAGAATGTATCAAGGCCCGCAGCTGATCGTAAGAATCTCGATCTAACTCATCATCGGAGAAGAAAGCACGAACGTCACGATAGAGAAAAGTCGATATAAACTTACAACTGAGTCAACAAAGAGTTGACAGCCCATACCCGTTAAGAATCATCTCATACGAAAGTTCGTCAAACCTATGGGCGGAGGAAGCAAGATACCCGGCGAACATCGCTACACCGTTCTGCGACAAACAACTTCACAGCAAAACCTTTGAAGTAGTCAAATTGGGGTAAGTCATATTTTGGCAAAATCTGTGAGGCTCTCAAATAAATTAATAGCTTCCACCCACCTGTGATAAATTAATAGCTTCGATTTGTTAGAAATGGAATTAAAGGATTTTATACGCGTACGCGGCATTATTAAATCTAAATTAATAATATTTGAAAAGTTTGTAAGCAACTACGAACAAAATCTGGATTCGTTGGATGAAGTTGAAATATGACAAATTTAAATGTGAAATCAATAAGTTCGAAGAGGTGCAAGCCGAAATAGACCGGTTGTGTGAAGACTTTGACGAGGAATTATCGGTGCGAGCAGACTTTGATGAAAGAAGTATGCAATGCGTATTAAAAAGCGAGAAATACTTAAATAACACCACAAGCGAAAAGGAAATAAACGGTCCTATTCATAACGTGGTCAAAATTACAGCAGATAGTAATCTACCAATAAATCCATCATTAAATGCACAAGTAAGGATAAATTTATCGAACATCGAATTACCGAAATTCGATGGAAATTGTGAAGAATGGCCAAGTTTCGCTGACGCGTTTCGAGCTGCAATCCCGGACCACGGTCGAATTCTCGACGTACAAAGGTTAAGTTACTTGCGCGCCTGTTTGAGCGGAAAGGCATTAAACAAAATCGTATCGTTAGCTATAACTGACGCTAATTATACAGTGGCATGGAGGATCTTAGAAAAATCTTATTACGACCCGACGTCATCTGTATTAAAATACGTGAAGGCCTTTTTTGAATTGCCGGATTATACGAGAGCATCCGCGGATGGTATCGGCGCGATATTGGATGAAAGACGAAAACATTATGAAGCTCTTAAAGCACTAACGGTACCTTTCCTCGAGTCCTTTCCGATACATGCAATAATATCTAAATTGGATGAAAGGACGAGGCTGAGATGGAAAGAACTGACGATGAAAACGCATGATGTAACGATAGAAAAATTGTTGGATTTTCTTCATGATCGACAAAGAATTCTAGAAGATTCCAAGAGTAAAAGAGTCGGAAAATCGACGAACAACGGTAAGAATGCAAATAATAAATCTCACTCCAATAATCACGCAGCGAACTCGCGAAACAGTCATAATTCGCATAATCGCGAACCTGCGATATCTTACAACACACAAACGTCCTTGTTCTGTTATGTGTGCAAGGGCGCGCATTATACACAAAACTGTAGTGACCTGACTAAATTATCGATAGAGGAGCGTATAAAACTGATTAAAAAAATGAAACTTTGTATGAATTGTCTCCGCGCGAATCATGCTTTAAACAACTGTCGCGCAAGCGGATGTAAAACCTGTAATGAGCTCCATCACACGACACTGCATAAAGTCCAATCCGAAGAGACGCAGCAGTCTAATGTGGTTTCGTTATCAACACAAACTCACAATCGCGTATTATTAGCGACAGCATTCAGAAAATTAGAAGACGGAATGGGAAACTTACACGTAGCTCGCGTTTCGTTGGATTCCGGGTCGCAAATTAACTTTATAAGCGAGTCTCTCGCGCGAAAACTTAATTTACTACATCAAAATGTAAATATTCCCGTGGTAGGCATTAATAATGATGTAAGATGTTACGATCGTGAATTAAATGTAAAAATCAAATCAAGGGTAAACAAATTTAGCGCTAATCTTTCGTTTCTTGTGAGAAAGGCCTTTCCACAGGTTCTTCCCTCGATTGAGATCAAACGTGATGAAATATACCATCCAATGTAACTTTAGCTGATCCAAATTACTACCGTCCAATGGAAATTGACGGTTTACTCGGCGCCGAAAAATTTTTCAAATTGCTATGTAAAAAACGTATGCCGCTGAATTCACAAGGAGCAATGCTGCAAAAGACCCAGTTGGGATGGGTAATATCGGGTAAAATGTCGGTAGCTCCCGGGGACCTCCCGCTTGTAAGCAACTGCGCGATCCAGGATGTAAATGATCAACTACGCAAATTTTGGGAGATAGAAGAAGTGTTGGATGAAAATGACTTATCGCCAGAAGAGAAAAAATGTGAGGAATTTTACCAAGAAACGACTACGCGTGACGAAACTGGGAGATATATCGTGCAACTGCCCTTTAAATATAATAAAGAGAAACTGGGTGAATCATACAACATAACACTAAAACGATTTTATGCGTTAGAGAAAAAATTGAAAACTGATACAAATTTAAAGAATGAGTACGTCAAATTTCTTCGGGAGTACAATGATTTAGGGCATATGACTGAGATAAAAACAGAAAGAAGAAAATTATTTACCTCATCATGGCATTATTAAGAGTTCTAGTACGACAACGAAATTGTGGATCGTATTTAATGCTTCAGCTAAAACTTCTAGTGGTGTATCATTGAACAATGTGTTGAATGTTGGGCCCACCATACAAGACGATTTGTTTTCAATATTGTTACGTTTTCGTGTGTATCCGTTCGTTTTAACCACGGATATAGAGAAGATGTATCGTCAGATATCGCTGCATTCAGACGATCGCGCATAACAGAACATTTTATGGCGTGAGAATGATCATAAACTCGTAAAAACCTACCAACTGAACACCATCACTTACGGCACTGCATCTGCCTTCTTCCTAGCAACAAGAACCCTACAAAAATTATTGCAAGATGAAGCTAAGGATTTACCGCGCATAGCAAAAATCATACAAAGGGATTTTTATATGGATGACTTACTTACCGGAGCTCAAACACTTGAGGAAGCAAGAGTTAGTTACCCGTGATAATCTAATTGAAGTGACTAACAAGGCTCGATGACCGTTGCAACAATGGGGATCAAACAGCATCGATTTGATTAGCGATTTACAACAACCGCAAGCGAGCGCGCATGTTTGCTTAAATGTGAATGACACGCTGAAAACTCTCGGTCTATATTGGAAGCCCAAAGAAGATGAGCTTATATACACGTGCGACCCATCGACGTATTCGAGTAGACTGACTAAAAGAGTTGTATTATCGCGAATAGCCAAATTGTTTGATCCTCTTGGACTTATCGGTCCAATATTAATAAAGGCAAAAATATTTTTGCAACAATTATGGCAGTTTAAGCTGGACTGGGACGATCCGCTAACGGCTGGTTTATACAAGCAGTGGCAGGAATTGGAAATAGATTTAAGCGCGATAAATAATTTATCAATGGATCGACTGGTGACGTTAGAGGATTATAAGGAGATTGAATTGCATGGATTCAGCGATGCAAGTCAAAGGGTGTATGACGCTTGTATCTACCTCAAGTGTACCAACCATACTGGGAAGACAACCGCCCAACTACTTTGCGCGAAGTCCAAGGTAACACCGCTAAAAATCGTCTCGCTGCCGCGATTGGAATTATGCGTGGCGCAGCTGCTTGTTAAATTGTATATGTCGGTTGAACGCGCGTTGTATATGGTAAAATTTGACTGAATATTTTTGTGGTCGGATTCTACCATTGCATTAACGTGGATAAATACTCCGTCTCATGTGCTGAAAACTTTTGTGGGCAATCGCGTGGCCAAAATTCAGCGAATTATAAAGATCAATTCATGGCGGCACGTTCGCTTCAAGAACAATCCAGCCGATTTCTTGTCTCGCGGAAACTTGGCTACTGAATTAAAAAATAATGATTTATGGGATCATGGACCATCATGGCTAAAGAGTAATGATGAAAACTGGCCTAAAATAGATATTAAAGTAACGGAAATACTGGAATATAAGAGCGCGATCACCTTAGTATTCATACCTGTGAAAAATGAATTGTTCGGGTGGTTCTCTAATCTCTCTAAATTAAAACGTATGGTCGCGTATTGTATTCGTTTTGCGTATAATTGTTGCCATCAACAGGATAGACAAGTAGAAGAGCTAACATCCGATGAATTGAAGGAAGCGATACAACTAATAATAAGGGAAGTACAAGGAGAACGATACTCGTCGGAGCTTAAAACTGTAGGAAAGGGAGACCAAACAATTACTAATATGTCCTCTTTAGCTCCGTTTGTGGATTCGAATGGAATTCTAGGAGTAAGAGGTCATTTAGGGTGAGCTCAGTTACCATTTATGCAAAAATATCAGGTGTTAATCCCAAAAAATCATATTATAACGGATTTAATAATCTGAGATGCGCATTTGCGTGGTCTGCGCAAGCGACGCTTAATAGTTTATATACGAAATCATTATTGGATAGTTGGCGGGCATCAATATGTAAAAAAAAATTATTGGTAAGTGTTTTATTTGACGCAAGGTGAAGCCGATTGTACCAATGTATACGATGGGCGAACTACCGGCAGCCCGAGTGAGTCAAGCGCGACCCTTTCTGCACACCGGAGTAGACTTTGCGAGGCCGTTATTCGTAAAGGAAAGCCGATTGCACAATCCAGGGTGAGTGAAAATCTATGTAGCGGTGTTTCTGTGTTTGAGTACTAAGGCTATTCATATGGAATTGGTGGAAGATTTAAGTACCGTGGCATTTTTAGCATCCCTGCGACGCTTCTTTGCAAGACGCGGAAGAGCGTCAGATCTGTATTCAGATAATGTGACTAATTTCGTTGGTGCTAATAGAAATGTGAACGAGTTACAGAAATATTTCACTTCAGATAAGTCCGTACAAATAATAAATCGGGAACTTGTAAATGAAAATGTTCAGTGGTATTTCAGTCCACCGCGGTCACCGCACTTTGGAGGTTTATAGGAGGCCGCCGTAAAATCCTTCAAGTTCCATATGACCCGAATAATTGAGATCGTTTATTGAACTACGAAGCTCTTCTAACATATATAAATCAGATCGAAGCTATTTTAAATTCACGTCCACTTGTTCCTATGTCCTCTGACCCTAATGATTTAACTGCTTTAACTCCCGCCCACTTCCTAATCGGAGAGCCTCTAACAGGTATGCCTGAATATGATTTATCTAACGTCCACCCCTCAAAATTGCCTTCTTGGTAAGTGAGACAGCAAATGCGACAGCATTTCTGGAAACGCTGGTCAAAAGAGTATCTAAACACTCTTACGGTACGTCGAAAATGGCACACCGGCTCGCCTACCGTAATTGAAGTTGGTACTATTGTTACCCTAAAGGTCGACAATGCTCCGCCCATGAATTTTCGTACAATATTTTTAATAATATCGTAATTAAACATGATTGTTTTAACTGTATCATTTTTAATTTTGCGCCTGAAGTATTTTCAAATACCACGAGTCCTATCCATACTCGAGCTAACATTTTTTTTAAATAGATTTTGAAGCAATAAAAAATTTTTTTGAAAAATGCCACGACCACACTAGAGGCACTGGTAGTAATCCATAAGTGCGAGAGAGAGAAATAATAAGGTTTTGTTGCCAGATATATAACATAGAATTTGACTTTCTCTTAATTTCTGTTCTGTGATTTTAAGCGAACGAAGTACATCAATCAGAAATGAAAAGGGAGATCGAGCCTTACGTGTTCAAAATTCGTACACGAAGCGATCGCCGCAAGCCTGGTTGATTTCAACTGTACTAAAATAAATGCCCGTAAGAAATGAATGAAACGATGGGCATAATCCCCACTACAACTTTATATTAAGAATAGGGGAAGAAGGTAGTTTCAATGTACATTTCTTTATGTACGTCTCCAACCTTTTCATTCATAAAAAAATGTGTCCACGAATGTACATAAATGATTTTTTCATAATATACATTGTATAGGTTATCTTAATATTATTGGAAATAAAAAATTAAATAAAAAATATTTAAGTTTCTATATAATTATTATAAAATCCTAATGTGTATATACTGAAAATTACTGCATGAATGTTCTATTATTTGTGACATTTATATATTAAGCATTGTGGTGTTATTATATTAAAAAAATTTTATGAACAATATTTTTTGTTTAATATATTGTATATATTTATCTGTAAGTGATGATTATATTTAAAAAATAAAATAATTTATATTCTATACATTATATATCTTATATTTGACATCCGCTTAAAAAAAACATGCACATAAATTGTAAATATATAGTTACATTGATAAGATATTTTATAAATTATATAAAGTATTACAGAAAAAATTAAACATATATTTACAGTTATAATTTGCATCATTCTAAAATTTGACAAACAAGATTTTATTATTATATTAGTATAAAATATATCAATAATGTCTATATTATCAATTTCAAATTATACATGAGATACTAAAATTACTATATTATATATGTGTAAGAAAATTATTAAAATAAATCATATGTACATTTAAAATATTAAAATAAATAATTTATAAAATAAAATGAATACAATAACATTTCTTTCATTATATAAAATGAATAATAAAAATATAAATCTAGATATTTAATTATCAATTTTAATAAAATCACTTATTTCAAGAATATACTGAAACAATAACTAAAAAGCTTATATTAATAACAAAAATATTAAAATTAAATTAGTAAATTTATTCAATAATAAAAAAGTTATTTAAATTTGAAATTTTATTCAATAAAATTGTAAATGACTCCAGTAACACTATAACTTTTGTTAATTGTAGTATCATAATTGATAATAAAATAATTCATCGTAATGCTATTTTTCATGAATAGTTATAAATATTGATTTTATTTGAACAAATTACTTCTATCGAGTAAATTGTAAGTAATTGCAAATAAAACTATTACTTTTATTAAATGTATTGAAAAATTAAATTAAAATCATTAATCTCAATGATATTTGTTAGAAATAATTAAAATCTTTGATTCTATTAGTGTTTTTAACTTTCAACGAGTAAGATATTATTGATTTTAGCAAAAACTACACATTTTATTCAATGTATCATTAAAATTGATATTCAAATCTTACATATGAATGATAAAAATTTTAAATTACCACTTTTATGAATAATTGTTAGTTCTGTTGAACAAAATTGTAAATTATATAAATTAAAATAGTAAGTATTATCAAAATTGAAATTAAAATCATGCATGTTAATGATGTTTGTTAAAAATTGTTACAAACATTGATTCTAACTGACAAAAACACACATATTGAATTTAAACATAAATTTAAATAGCTAAATATATTGTGTTTGTAAATACGAAGAAAACGACCAACATCATACTGTAACGTTTAAAGATCTAATAATATTGACGAAAATAAATTACATGTCGTCGTTTAAAAGGAAAAAACCTATATACTTAAAGGAATAGAAGGAATAAAATCACAAGTAAATAGGCTGTATATCTATTTTTATATAAAAATCACTCGATAATGGATCGATACCAACAGATTATTATCTCCCAATTTTATCTAAACAATTATATATAAAAAATTCATCTATGAATCTGAAATATGAAAAAAACATGCGACAAAGTACAACTTTCGCATTAACGTATTAGCCGTTTTGGATTAAAAAAAAGTTAAATTTTATGATCTAAGGTATTTCGAAAAGCTTAAAACTTGTCATAGATGATTTCGGTAAATATTATTGTTTAAATGGGTAGAGGAATGTATCTGTTACTTGAAAAATAAGTTTAAAATTACTAGAAATACTTTTGATCATAAAATTTAACTTTTTTTTAATTCAAAACGACTAATACGTTAATGCGAAAACTGTACTTTGTCGTATGTTTTTTTTCATATTTTAGAATCATAGATGAATTTTTTATATATTATTGTTTAAATTAATAAGGGGATATATCTCTTACTTGAAATAAAAAAATGTCAATTGAAAAAATCAATTATAACAAATTGTAATTCGTTGGCATCATATGTTTAAGAAAAATCGGGAGTTAATGTTATCCGTCGGTCGGACCATTCATAGGGAAGATTATACAAGCAAACAAAATCAAACCCGTAAAGGCATTCAAATTCATTTAAATAGATATGGCAATATTGCTTTTGAATGTAGATGTTGCAATATTGTGTGCGGCGAAAAACAAAAATATAAGAAAATAGACAAATTGCGAAGCTTTGATTTTGACTTGCGCAGAATATGCCGATGCTTTGATGTAACAAGAAACAAGTGTACCTTTCATCTCTGTCTCTCTCTATCTCACATCTCATATTTTGTTTCTCTCACGCTTCTTATTATGTTATGGCTTCGTTCATTAATTTTTTTTACTCTATCTGCCTGTCTCTCTCTCTCTCTCTCTCTCTATGTCATGCCATATGATGTATTCGGTGCATCTGTGCTATAGTAGACAAAGTCTTTCTTGCTTTATGCTTTCTCTCTCTTGCTCGTACTTACTCTGTGCGTCTTTTCTACGATAGCCGCTCTCTCTCTCTGTGTTTCTTTTACACAAAATTTAATTACTTAAAAAAATATTAATTAATATGAAAATGTATTTATTTTATACATTTATAACTTTAAGAATGATAAATTTAAAATCTACAAAAATTAAAACAACTTCATAAGTCGTCGTTCAGTAAAATAATAATATTATAATACAAACAAATTTATTGCTATTAACATTATTAGTGTAAGTCAGGAGTGGTATCAGAAAATATATATCAAATTGACTACATAATATTTTATCAAGCTACATATATATCATTATAATAAAATTAATAAAATAATAATAAATATTTGAATGTAATTATGAAATTATGATTTTATCAATAGAAAATTAAATAATACGTATTAAAGTTAAAGCAAAGAATCTTCATATTTCATCAGGAATATAATTAAGAAATATATTATCTAAAATGATTAAAACTTTGTTTTATCATTACAAATCGTTGTTAATAACATGTATCTAATTTAACATCATTATATTTTCATGATTTCATGGTAAAGATTAAATAAAGTCCTTTTATTCATTTAAAGATAAATTTTTTTTATTTTTTTTATATTGTAATGTTTATACACTCACAAATATATAAATAATGAATTTATGAAATAAATGTGCACTAGCAAATGTATTTATTTAAAGTTAATTTATTTTAATAATATATACATTTGATATTTTAATTTTTTTTTATTTAACAATATAATATAAATAGAAATATTAAATATAAATTTTAATATTATATATATATAATCATACTAATGGTCTTGTAATTGATAATAGCAATTTTTAATTTTTCATCAAAACTGAATTCAATTTGATGTTTATAGCAGCCGTGTACATGTACTTCAACACATGGGACATGGATATGTGTGGTGTAGTTGATCATATGGTTTGCAGAATTTCCCCTTACGAATATAAGTCATCATCTACCATCACTCCTTTATTTCTTCTTATGTTCCGTCTCAAATATGAAGTTAGTTGAATCTGGTCCGCTAAAGGCAGCACTATTTTTCCAGCATAACTCGTAGCTTACCCCACTCCTCATTTTTGGTACCCCTAATCTCCTCCTCGAACAAGAAGATAGTTCAACCGCTAGAGGCAGTAGTGTACAGCTTTTCAAATTTGCAAAAAACGCCCCATTTGTCATCAGCAATCTCTCTAATAATCTCTGTTTTAATCACATAAGTAATTTTCTATAAAATATAATGAGAAAAAATGAGACGACGTGAGCGGTTTTGTACATGAAAATAAAAGCATAGAGGATAAAAAGGGCCATGTGAATCCGTCAAAAATATTTGGTCGAGAGATAAAGGTCCACCCCTGGAGAGATTGTGATTTAACTTAAATCATAATTTTCATGTTTTTGAAATATCACTACATTAAATATATTAATATAAAAATTATGGTGTTTATTTTTTATTTTTCTTGTACATTACCCTTTGCGATATGCAGTGAGGCAAGCTTTTGCATTTGCTGTGATATTTGTATATTTGTTATTTGTTAAATTTGTATTTCAGTACTTTTACTTCGTTATTGTCTCGCCATCTCTTTATTTTCTGTCAAACTGATTTGAATTGCTTTCATGATACTTCAGAAGATGGTAATTGGGGTTAGTAAGTTCCTTTTTGAAGTTATATATTTTTATTTATTAAAAAAAAAAATTATCAATGTTAAATAATTAGGGCTATTGGAATAAATTGTAAAATTAACAATGCAATTTTTTTACGTTTTTTTTCAAGGCTTTGGAGATCAGATATGTCAGGGTTTAGCATATTTCTAATTGCATTCAAATTTGCATGGTTTTTATTTACTTTTTAATTCTTTTATTTTTTTTATATATAAAAGAGGATGACACTGAAATTCACTTTTTACGTAGAAAATTGTAGAATTCATTAAGGAATCAAATGGAAATTTTTATTTTATTAAGGCTCCAAAAACAAAAAAAAAATAGATTCGAGATGGATAGTCGTTGTTTTGAAATACTTTATTATCTTTTATAAAATAATAAAAACATTTATTATTTAAAAAAATTATTATTAAAAAAATATTTAATGATTTGTAATAGTTTTTGTAATTCTAATGTATAACATGGGCAAATGCAAATATTAAAATAATGTTGGAATATGAAAACTCCGTGTTTGATAATTCAATTATTTCTATCTTTGTTTTGTGCTCTAATTGATGTCATACACTACATTAAAATTCCCTACTAGTTTTCTAAATTATTAGCTAGCAATGAGTTTAACGATACCGGAGTATAACTATAATTTGAAAATAGTGTAAAAACAATCTAGTGACGTCATTTTAATGTATGTATGAATATAGCAAGTAGTTAATATATTGTTTCTTTGTTGTTTGTGTCGAATATATTAACCTCATCTCAAAATTTTCACTAGTAGTTGTATTCATTTTTCATTTGTTTTTAAAAAGTTTAGTATAAAATTTGATCTCAAGTGAATAAGTACAAAAAGTATGAAGGCATGGGTGTTAATTCAATTGATCATCGTATTTTACGATCTTACATTTGCATTTACCAATGTTTATCCGAAGTTAAAATCATACCCTCTAAAAGGAAATGAAGATGTTGGAACCCCACTATTTTTGACACCTCTTATTGAGAGTGGAAAAATTGAGATTGCCAGAAAAAAGGCTATGGTCCAATATAAAGAAATGAATGATGTTAGCAGTTACGCTGGTTATCTAACAGTCAATAAAGAATACAATTCAAATTTGTATTTCTGGTTCTTTCCAGCCAAGGTAATTACAATTCTATCAGTTATTATATGTGATTTGATATTTAGAACCATTATCGAATAATTATAAAAATTAAAAGTATTTTTAAAAAAGTTTTTATTTCACAATTGAACTCTACAAATTCTATGGAAATAATAAATTTACCGAATATTCATAAAAAATAATTAGCTTAATTAGAATAATTTTTAATAATTATTAATATACTTAATTAATTTGTCAGTGTTAGTATTTTTCTATTTTAATATTCTATAAAATATTAATTCCAATATTAATCAAAATTTATAGATCAATCCAAAAAATGCTCCAGTTGTTTTATGGCTGCAAGGTGGCCCTGGAGCAACATCTTTATTTGGTCTTTTTACTGAAAATGGACCATTTAGTGTCACATCAAACAAAACTTTAAAATCAAGAAAATATTCATGGAATGTTAATCACAACCTTTTATACATTGACAATCCAGTTGGTACTGGATATAGTTTCACAGATAATGATTTGGGTTATGCTGTCAATGAAACAGATGTTGGACGTGATATTCATACAGCATTGGTTCAATTTTTTAATCTATTTCCAGAACTTCAACAAAATGAATTTTATGTTACTGGAGAATCTTATGCTGGAAAATATGTTCCTAGTGTTTCACATGCAATAAAGGATTATAACATTAAAGCCAAAATTAAAATAAATTTAAAGGGTCTTGCAATTGGTAATGGATTATCAGATCCTTTCAATCAGTTGTATTACAGTGATTATTTATATCAAATTGGACTTCTTGATTTAAATGGACAAAATCAATTTAAAGAGTTAGAAGGCCAAGCAAGAGATTTAATTAAAGCACAAAAATATATGGATGCATTTTTTGTTTTTCAAAAACTTATTAATGATGATTTAACTAGTGTGCCGTCATTATTTAAAAACTTAACTGGTTTTAATTTTTATTTTAATTACATGTACATTGTAGAATCAAATAGCTCCAATTGGTTTGCTGAATGGGTACAAAAAGTAGATGTTCGTAAAGCTATACATGTTGGTAATTGTACTTTCAATACTGAAACCCAAAAAGTTGAAAAACATCTTAGAGAAGATGTTACAAAGTCTGTAACATTTTTTGTGTCAGATCTGTTACAGCATTATAAAGTTTTAATATATAATGGTCAGTTAGACATTATTGTTGCATATCCATTAACAGAAAGTTATTTACAAAATTTGGATTGGCCAGATGCGAAAGGTTATAAAAGAGCAGTGAGAAAACAATGGTGGGTAGGAAAAGATTTAGCTGGATATTCAAAGACTGTAGGAAATTTAACTGAAGTACTTGTGAGAAATGCTGGACACATGGTACCTGCAGATCAACCTATGTGGGCATGGGATATGATTACACGTTTTACTCACCACAAATCTTTTTAATTAATTCTATAATAAAATATATTTCTGTAAAATTATTTGAAATGAAATTTAAGAGGCTGAAATAAGTAATTCGTAAATAATATAAATAAATAACTTGTGATTATAGACGAAGATTTCTATAAAATGTTATTATGGTTTTATTTAGACAGTGTTTAAATATTTAAATTATATGAGTAAAATAATTAACTAATCTTATTGAGAGTAATCTTGTATCGTTTTAAAATGTATCAATATATTTATGAGAAACGAAATTTTTTAATTTGTATAATTTAATATGTTATAAATAAGAAAATATTAATATAGTGGCAACATAAATTTAATAAATTTATAAAATCTGTTTCAATACTCAATAATAACAAAAATCATTGTAACTATAAGACTATTTAGATATACTTTTTACAAAAAGTTTGATTTTTTGTTGAATTTTATTAAATATATATGTTATAAATAAAATACTTATTTTAATAGATTACTTATTTTAGTTCATAATTTATCCTTTAAAAACAATACTAATAATATTAAGTTGAAATAAAAAAAAAATCTATAATAATAAAAATATTTACTAGGAAATGTTAAACAATACTAATAGCCTTACACTGTATATAAAAAAATAAATTTGTAATGTAATATAAATGATACTGATTGAAAAAAATCGGAAGAGAAAATTAATAGAAAGTGAAAATAACGAAATTTGGAATATTGGTTACATTATTGTATTGAGTATAATTCTTTAATATTTTTTATTTATTTTGCATGGATTTATATATAACATTGTGAGTAGTTTATTGCTTATGTGGATATCGAAACACTTATGATGTATTGCACAAATTGCAACATATAGGCGTATACTTGCACTACGCTTTGGTTTGCAATGTTGTACACAAATGATACATATTAAGTGTGCACGGATGTACTGTAAATCTTAACATGCTGATGTATGTATACCTTTAAGAATATATAATTTAGTATGTGCGCATGTACGTACATAAATGTATTATCACGATTAATTATTACGTATAGATGTCTAATATTAAATTATTAAATTAATAAAATTTATTTATTTAGCGATTGCAAAATAATCAGTTTGTTTTAAGATAGAGAAGAGATGAAATCATAAGCTTATAATTTTGTAAAACGATACAACACAATCAGTCGGATCTATATTAGTTGGAATTATAGCAGAAAGACGACAGTATAAAAAATTATCCATTGTGATAAAATACACTGCACTGAAAAATAATTCAATAATAATAAGCACGACAAAATCAAAGCTGTTGAAAAAAAAAATCGAAAATTGATGACAAAGCAATATTACATGAGCAAAACATGATATGGAGGGAAGATTTCGTAAAAATAATTAAAAGAGAAATTGAAAATGAGTTAGGGGGGGGGGAGAGAAACAACATACATTTTATAAAAGGGAGTGAATTTAATTTTTTGACGATTTTTATTTCTTTTATTGAATGTCGTTTAAATCAGAAAGATAAAAAATTTTTTTAAATTTTAAAATTTAGAATTCTTTATTCAATTCTCAAAAAAATAAAAATATGAAGACTTCTTGAGCTAAATGAAAATGGGATTTGCTATTAAGATAAGAAGAATATATTATAAAGATAAGTTTAATTTTTTTTTTTTTTATGTGTAAACTAGTTTCTATTTTACTTCAAGTTTAAGATTAATTGAAAGATTTTTAGTTACAAATAAGTTTAATGCGGTAACCGTTATTCGCATTTGTTTTGAATACTAATTTTGATCGAACTTGGTCATTACATAGTGCCTAGCTGGAAATAATGGATAATAGCTAATATATTCGTTTATTATTTTTTGATTCGGAAATTGCCAAATATTTGTTCTTAAGACAAAATTTAATATCTTATAAAATTCGATTTTGATGAGACAATTCTTATTACATTAAAATAAAACTTTATTTACTACTACATTTTCGAAAATTCATCATAACTCGGGAATATATACCAAACTATCAAGCTTTTGTGTCATATATATATACTAATCACATTTAATGAAATACGATTTATTTTAAATTGATTAACCGAATAAAAATATCATAAAATATTATCACCCCACTTCTAAAAAATTGAATAATTCAAAAAAATAAAGTTTAATCAAAGCGAATAAGAGTATAATGCTTAAAAACATTATAATTTGATATACTATAACGTTTAAATAAAATTATTTTAATAATATAAAAACATTGTAATTTTTTTATCCATGTTACATAATTATTATAAAAAAAGCTGGAGGTCACTTAAATTTTTTTTTATATTTAATGGATAATTTATATTTTAATTATGATTCATTAAACTTATCCACTCGTAACATCATTCGAGTGAACGGTTTTGACCATTTACTATTTTGTCAGAGCTGAGGAAATGTCTAAATATTGTTATTAATAAACACTGTTGATGGTTACAATTATCATGTACTACTTATATTGTAATACAAAAATTACGATAAAGCTCCTAGAATCAAATCTTTACGCTTAGCATTTAATCAGCCTAATTTATTTTTAACTGAGCACAAAATAACGTCATTCATACAACCAAAAGTCTTGAGTTAATCTAATAGAAAATGTTGAATTGAATTTATCGTCACAGACTTAAAAAGAATCCCATAATGATTTATCTATTAATTCAAGTTTTAGTATCAATAATCCTATTTCTTTGGATTATATTTAATTTTTTTTTTAGATATTCAGGTCTTGGTGTCTGTTCCACGTTTGTTAAAATATCTGAGACGATATATCTCTCCCAATTGTATACAATAGAGACAACCTTAGCTGTTGATTCCATAAAAGGAAATCGAATAACTAGCTTGTGATTATATTACGTTTATTCCACCCGTACTGTGCACTTGCATCGTACTCATTTTAATATTAATTAAACTTTTCTTTTCTTATTTTTAATGCAATTTTATTTAAATAAACTCTTTCTAAAAGCACTTACTTCAGAATACGTAAATAATTTTTTGTTAAAGATAAATACTAAATCCATAGTAAGTAAAAGATTTGAGAATTCACTTAATAAATCGCCAAACAACAATACTGAACATTAACTCAGCAATGTAACATAATAATATTAATAATAATCCCTTATATTATTTCATAATCTTGTTTGAAACAAGAATTATAGGAAGAAAAGATATTAGTTTTTATAAATTTATTTCCATTCATTATCCAGAATTCTTCAGAAATTTGTTGCTTTGTGATTTAATTCTTAATCAATATTATATTAACAATGTACAGAATTTACAGAAATATATTAGATATGTATTTTTTTGGTAATTATACTAGATAAGTTATATTATTTAATGAGAAAAAAAAAAAATTGTAAAATATATTGGCTTTTGAAATATTGAAATCCAAATAAATTATTTATTCCAATGTAAATTATTATTATTATATATATATATTATATTATATATATATAATATAATTAAATTATATAAAATTAAATATTCTTATAAAATAAAATATAAAAACAATTATTTAATATTTATAAACTAAACTTTTTACGAAATTATTCTTTATCCTTAATAAGCGCTCGATTTAAAATTGAAATATTTTCAATTTGGATTTATGGATTTTATGATTATTAATTTATGATAGATTTTATATTATTAACTGTGATTATTAATTTTTATTTTATGAAATTTGAAATTAATTTTATATTTTATATATAAACTAGTGGTATATTTATAGCATTATTTTATAATTTATTTTTTAACTTTTGTAATTTTTTTATAAACATATCTCTTAATAACAAGAACTTATTGAGTCAAAACATCCATAAATATTAAATAATTATTTTTATAATTTACACTCACAAGAATTTTTATACTCTGATTAATAATTTAAAGTATAATATTTAATCTTAATTTATAATTAATCAATTATAAGTTGACTGCATATTGTGTTTAAAATATATTTTCATATGTATAATATGTGATGTACATTAAATGTTCAGAAATATATTTTTTACAAAATTGTAAAAGTATTTTTTTATTACTTTTGTTTAACTATTGATTTAAAAAATTCTAGAAATTCTATAATGGAAATAAATTTTTATAAATTAATAATATGTTACATTTTTATTCAAATTAGTAAATGCATAAAAATAATTAAAATATAAAGAATATTTTGTAATAACTTTAGTGTACCTTTTTAAATTTATACAATGTATAAAAATTTTAAATATTAATTTTCTTAAACATGGTGGTGATATTGCCATAGTATAATTGTATACATATATATTTAAACAGATTTAAACAAAATAAAAAAAAAATTAGACTACTAGAAAAATACATTATTTATTAATGAATAATAACGTTTCATAAAAAAATAATTTGTAAAATATAGGTACTATACATACATTTTATATAAATTAAAATTTTTTAATAAATTTTAAGAAATATATAATTATTAAAAATTACAAGTAATAAATTTGAATTAATGAATTTATATAGGCTTTTATTATTTTATTATATATTTGATTTATCTCTTTATAAGGTATTATAGTTATTAATTCAATAGAATTATTAAAAATATATTGTAAAAAAATTGTATAACTAATTGTTTGTTTTATATCTTTAAGCATACAAGTTTTTGATTGCAACAGTCTTTTTTACTTAAATATCACATATAATATTATTTTTTTGAATTTCTTATAAATAAAATTATAATTATTAATCTAAATGTGGTAGAATAAATTTATCAACTATTGTTACATTCTTATGCCACTCGAAATGTTTAATTCCTGGGACAGTATGGAATATCAACTTTTTTTGTTTATCCATTGTTTTCAATCCAATTAAATCATTTTTGTATTCATCTCTATCATGCATTTCTACAACTATTTCATTTTTATCATAGTATCCAAATTGACTGCTTTGCCATGGTGTAATAACTCCATCATCAGGTCCACCAATTAGTACCATTTTATTTAATTTTATTAAACCTTCTTTCGATATTGTTGTGTTTGTGTGATTTTTTTCATTGTTAATAAAAGGTAAAAATTTACTATATTTGAAGTACAATCCCTAAAATGAAATACTCTTAATATTATTCAATAATTTATAATTTTATTTCTGAATTTATTTACTATAAACTTGAAAATATCAATTTCAATAATATTGTACAAATTATTATGGTTTTATTATTATTATTTACTATTATTTATTATTAAAGCAAAATTTTTATTAATAAATTTAATAAATATTTTATAATTACTTGATGGTGGGGATCATTCCAATAATTTCCAACACTTGTGTGTTGTCCAATTTTTGAATAGAATAATTCATAAGCAGTTTCACATACCAAATCCGGAAAAATTAAGTGTAAAAATCGTGCTAAATATATGTATAAAAAAAAAAATATCCATAAAGTATTGTTTAAAGAATTATTTTTAAATGTTAATACTTTTATCTTACTTCCATATTGACCAGCTTGTGGAGAACTCAATGAAATAAAATTCTTTACATTATGTTGAGGAAATCTTTGTAATATAGCCCTAGCTAATAATCCACCCTGGCTATAGCCCAGTAAGTTAATACCCTCAGGAAATACAGCACCTATTGCCAAAATATCATTTCCAATTTCTTCTACTTGTCTCCACATGGGTTCCAGACTACTCCAGCCTGCATATCTTACTGTATTATATACTTGTGTTCCAGGATGCATCTTAAAAAATATTATTCAATTTTAAAATCATTATAAAATTATATTAAATACAATTTTACAAAAAAAAAAAAAAAATAAAATACATTTTTATATCTTAAACATCTATATATTTTAAAATAAAAATTATTTTACATTATTTATAAAATTTATTTTTAATGAAATAAATATTTTTAATATGAAATGAGATATAAAATTATTATAAAATTATTTACTTGTGCATAATTAATAAATTTATTCAATAATTTTTTATCTCTTACATATCATGTACATATACATGGATAAATATAAATAATTTTGTTTTAAATTATATGTTATGGACGATTAAAATATTAATATTTTTTCAAAATATATTAAATAATTGTATTGCCTTGTTACTTGTTTTACTAAAAATGGAAAACTTCGAAAATTGTATTGATAAATAAAAAACAGGCTAACTATTGTATTAAATTTTTAATTTATTTTTTAATTAAGTGCAATAAAATGTATAAAAATAACTAAAATATAATTTATAATTGAAAATTTTTTTTTCTATTAATAATAGGAATATATTGTGTTTTAAAAATATAAATGAAAATCAAATTTCATTATATGAAAAATCATCGGAAACAAAGAAACTTGCAATTTTATTCACATACCTCTTGTATACGATTTGAAATTACCTCCATACTATCACTGCCTGTAAGAACGCCATGTATAATCGCCACAACTCGATAAGATTCAACGACATTTTCCGATTGTGAAATTAATATTAATATCGTAAAAATTAAATAGGAAAAATTATGTTTGCTCATAATGTGTTCGAAGCATTAAAATGTACAAGTGCGTTGTTGTATTTGTTTATGTTGCTCAGTAGCTACTCCAATTGTTAAATCCTAAATCTAAATGCATACTGCAAGAGGTCCAACTAACCTTGATGTATGCGCTATTTCATTGCAATAAAATGTCAATTTGTGTATGCTGCAAGTGCAGAAATTTTTTATACCGACGCACGGTAACTTTACGTATGATGATTCAAAGGAAATTTACTATATCATAAATTACTGAATTCGTTGTCTGAAATTTTTTTTTTATAATTTAAAATTTAAATTTTATGTTTAAAGCAAATTTGTCAATACAATTTAAAATTTAATATTTCAAAATTTATAAACTAATGGGGTATCATATAAAATATTTAAAAGTAACAATTTTAAATGTTAGTTGATCGATCATTTTATTAAATTTATTAATCATATTTCAACTATAACTGTTATGTGCATAAAATTATTTGTGAATATTACAATAATTGATTTATTATATATGATACATTTTTACACATATTTTGAAATAAATATATTTTATTTATTTATTTTATGTGAAGAATAAATGAGGAACAATGTAGAATTAAGATTCTCGTCAAAAATAGATTATCAAATTTGTACAAAATTAAATATGATTTAAACTAATAATTACTTAAAATTTTTTTATTTATGGAATTAAACAATGTAATATTAAAAATTGCGACAGCGTTTAATAATTAATTTTATATTGATATATAGAAAATATTAATATAAATTATTAAAACTTTTTCAATTTATTTTTTAATCGTTTCAGTCTATATTAAATATGTTTAAAATAAATGACAAATATTTTTTAATAATACTTTAAGATCTTTTATTCTCTGGTTTGCGACAATAAATTCATTTTAATATTATTATCTGTAATAGTGATTTCAAGAGGTTTTAACGATTAAAATTTTATTTTATTTGAAATTAATTTTAATCTAATAATTATTTGATAAAGGTCATATAAAAACTAAACAGAAGCATTCATGTTTATTTAATTTATTTTAAAGTAATAATTTTGTATATAACGAAATTTTTTTAACCGTGTAATGCAACAGAGAAAATTATTAATTAAATATTTTAGCTTGGTAATTTCCATTTAGGTTTATTAAAATTCCTTAAATATCAACAATTTATTTTATTGAAATTATTGTAATAAAAAAAATCAAAAAAATATTAATCTCTCCATTATATTTTATATAATTATTTTTAATTAATACACAATGTCTACTATCTAGATGTATGCATACATATATTAAAATAAACAGTTTATACGTAATTAAACAATTGAATAGAAATATTTGATTATTTTTTTTATTCAGAATTAACATTTAATTTTTAATAATTTCAATATTGTTAAATGTTTTACAAATGGTAAAAATATATACATTTTTGTATAATTATATCCTATATTTTTTCATGTTTTTAAGTGATACATATAGTATTCACACAGAGAATTTTTATTTTATTTTTTTAAAAATGTATAATTTGATATACTTTAATTACTGTTTAACTTAAAAATATTTATAAATCGAGTGTTTTGATTATTAAAAAGAAAAATATATAATGATTTCATATTTTTTTATTATTATTTAGAATAATTATTCAAAATTCATTAGTAATGAAAATTAAATAGTAGCATAATATTATTTATAATTATATGGATACTTAAAAATATAGTTATAATATAAAATTTTGTGTTTAAATTATAAGTATTTTGATTAGAAATAGATATATCAAAATTAGGCATTAAAGTCTGTTAAGATAGATTTAGAAGAACATTTGAATTAATAAAAAAGTAGAAACCGAATTATTATTAAAACATAAAATTTATCTTACTTGTTTTAATGAGTAAATATAATTAAAACATTTTTTATTATACAATGAGTCAAAAACATATTTTTTATTTAAATTTTATCAAATTTTTCAATTTTACACGGAAACGCTAATTAAATGTATAAGTTTAAACAATGTATAACCCTTAAAAATGTATAAAATTGATAGGGTCATTAATAAATTATACTGATAGATAAAATTTCGAATATATGCATGCAAATGTTCAAGTACAGTTCAATAATCAATAACTGTCTATTTTAAAAAAATAATTCTCATCTACCGTGCATATTGATTTGAAATGTAAATTTGGTTGATAAAATATACCGTAGGTCTTTCAAGTGATAAGGTCAAGAAGATATCGACAATTTCTTGAGTTAAATTATCAATCTAGGCTCTGGGAAAGCGACAGTCCCATAAACTATAAATATGACCGAAAATACTTCGAGTTGTAAATGGTCTGAGAGTAGTCCTCGGAATTGTGAAAGTGTTTAGAGGGCGTTGAAAGGCGTTAAGAATGGTATCGCCGGAAAGAAGAGAAGCGCTCCTGACGATGCGCGAGTGTGGAATGCCTTGGCCCAGCTCACGGTGGTATGCCATCCCGTTAATCCTTGAGATGGACACGTGCGTCAAGATCCGCTCATGCTTCTAGTTCCTGGCTCGGATCTTTCGAGGACCACCAAAAACGGCAGAAGTACGTGGCTTTTCCACCATCCACTATCCAACATCCACCATTCACCATCCACCATCCACTATCCCTGTATCATTGCTCTGACTGACGATTCGCAGACGGTTTTTTGTGCGCGTGCGCGTACACCCCTCGAAAACCACCGCACCGCATTGTTTCGGGCCTGCGTCATCATCCCCCATTACCATGCTGCTCCCTTTTGTGCTTTTCGGCAGAAAAGGGAAGAGACGTGCTATAGTATTAAGAATTAAGCCTCATTTTCGGCTTCTTATAATCATTCTTGAACTTGCCTGTATTCTCTGCTTCGATTTGTAAATTCGATATGTTATATGAGTAAGTGCGGTAAGAGCCCATCAAACTACTGCTCTTCATTGCCTTAATCTGACATGTTTTCTGAAGAGATTTATTGCTTCTATTGTATTCAATAACCATAACGTATTCATAGCCTAGAATAATGTTTTATCGCTTTTTAATTTTGAAATATTAAATCCTTTAAATCATATAAAATATATTTTATTCATGTAACTTCAATTTTTCGGATTTTATTACTTTGGAATTATAATATTGGTAACCAAATTTTTGGAACAGAGTAGATAAAACTGTTCATTTCTTATTCAATTAACTCAAATAAAAAATAAAAATTTATGGACATTTATGTCATCCTGCAAGTAGTAAAAGAATGAAAAGCTCACGCGTGCCAAGAAGATAATTAATATTAAACAACATATTATTTTTTTATCTTAAAAAAAAACTTGTAATAAGTTAAGATGAATACAATTAGTTTAAATAAATAATTAAATAAATTTAATGCAGAATATCATTAATTTCTTAAAATTATATAAATAAGTTTAGAAGTTTTTTTGATTATTCTTTATTAAATTGTCAATTTATCATTGTAATTCTATGCCATATATATCCATTTAATTTTTTAATTGAATTTTTCTTTATACTACACATGTTTTATTAATATTTATTAGATTTGTATTGTAATTTAGTAATATGTATATTGCACATTTTACTTTACTGATTTTTTGTTAAATAATTATAATATCAGATTATATTTAATTATATTCAAGACAAAAAATACAAAATTTTATATTGTATCTTTTGTTCACAGATAAAAAAAAAATATTAACCCATCTTTTGCTTAAATAACATCGTATAGGGCGAATATTCGCTGAAAAAACCTATTCATTATGTTTTTGTTTTTCACTCGGATTGCTTCGATATTTTTGCGTTTAATCTAGAATATTTTCGGTTTACTGGACTTAAGCAAGTTTGTTTTAGTGCAATACATGGTTTATCCCCGAAGTATCGAGTTTTTTTTTCATTTGGTGAATATTAGTGGTAGTGATTGGGAGAGGTCTTAAAATATAGAAAAAATCTTTTTCCATTTATCCCCTTTTTTTTGTTTTTTTTTTGATAATAACATGCGGTACGATTTTACTTCGTGCGAATGGTGTTTTTCGATTTTTTGAAACGGTGCGTTTGAGTAACTAATGAAACCAATTTACACGTTAAGGATTTTTTTGCAACTTAAAAAAAATAATGCGGAAACATTTAAAATGTTAAAAGAGGCTTATAAAGATAATTTTATATGAAAATCGCAATGTGAAAAATGGCACAGAGTTTTTAAAGAGAATCGGGAAAAGATTATCGATCTGAACGCCCGAAAAACTCTCGAATCGCTGCGAACACCCGCAGCGTACTAAAAATTTTAAATTCGGATCACCGATTAACAGTTAGATCAATCGCGGAAAAATTGAATTTAACACGATTTACGGTACACTATATAATGATAAAAAATTTTTAAATGCGAAAACTTTGTGCGAAAATATAAAAGCTGAGGAGTTTCAGACTTCTTTTGAAACCTGGAAAACTCGTTTTCGTAAATGCGTTGATGCAGGAGGAAATTATTTTGAAGAATTTAAAATTTTTATTTCAAACTGTTTATAAATCCACCAATAAATCATATTTCATTAAAAAAGGTAAGCGTTTTCTTTTTTTTAAAGAAACTTTAAACGAAAGATTGTCGCGTAGCATTTTTCCACTAATCGCTTCTCAGCGCTGTATCAAAAAATTAAAAAACACCCTTCGCGCGAAGTAAAATAGTGCCGCATATAATTAACGAAAAAAGAAAAAAGAGGAGGGGGGAATGGAAAAAGCTTTCTTCTACATTTTAAGGTCTCTCCCAAATCGCTATGACCAATAATAATTCGCCAAATGATAAAAAAAAAACTGGATACTTCGGGGACAGACCAGGTATTTCATGTATCCAAGGAATAACTGAAAATAGCAGCTTTTCTACATGTTCTATCCCATTACTTCAAAAATTTCAGTAAGTTTTTTTTGCGAACGAATTTTAGGATAATATTTTTTTTATTTCAAAAAGTTAAAAATTAAATTGTTTGTAATTTGATCATTTAATTTTATTAGAAATGTTTTTATTTATTTATCGTAATAAATTTCATTCAAATAGTGTAGTCATTATTTATATAAATTATTCTTTTCTATCTACATGTATGAAAAGATATAAAATAAAAATCGATTATAAATTATTTATTTTTAGATATTATTTGTTAATTATTCAAATAAAAAGTTTAAGTTATATTTAATAATGATCGGTAAGCTTTATAATTAATGAAATATCTTAAGTAATGAAAAAAGTTATATTTAGTAATAAAATATTAAATATATTTCAAAAAGTTAATTAAACATAAATTATTAGTATATAGTCTATTAAAATTTTTCAATGATTTATTGAAATGAAATAGAAGTCAAAAAATTTTATAATATTACCATCAACTCAGTGAATATAAGTACCATAAATTGTGGAAGTAAATTGTTTTTAATATAATCCAAATCAGCAAAAATTCTTCCCCTAAAAGTTTGTGGTATAACCCATAAAAGTTACCTCCGCGTTACGAATATTAGGAGCATAAATTTTTTACTAAGAGAATGATTATGAGATAATTTGGCAAAATTTTTCATATTTAAATTACAAAAGCTTGAGAACAACTATCCTTTTTCCAGAAAGAGGGAAGGACAAACTTCCATGTAAAAAGAAATATCGCAAAGAAAAAGGAGAAGGGAGAAGAAAAGGATGGGTGAACTCAGAGATATTAGTGTTAATTACAAAGTCTCAGAGAGCTCGGGGTTAGTTCTGTCACAAGATATTTGTCACTCAGTGCGTGAGCAGTTTAGCTTCAAATTATTAATAGCCCACCCCCGGTTGGGGGAGGCTGGAATGAATTGTGTTGGAGGCAACTCTTCTCATTATCTCTATAGCTTGATTGTATCACTTTGACACGGTTCGCGAGGAGAGTCACTCGCGGGATATTAATCGAGGGTCTCGATTCAAACCACTGTTATGCTCGCCCTTACTCTTATATTCATTATGATACACTTCTTTAATGTTAGAAAATTTTAGGAGGAGAAGACGAAAATCACCCAATTCACTCGGTTTATCGTTTTTCCGTTTTATACGCTTGTATTATATTAAATTGTAAATTATTGAACATTTTAGAAAAATTAAATAAATATTTTGATAATGTTGTTAAAAAGTTATAACAAAGTTTTATATAGCTAAAGGTGAATTAAGGGAAATTAATAAAGATGTAGAGCCACAATTATTGTATTCATTGAAAGTTGAACAAATAAATTTATATTCAACATTTTTATTTTAGTTCAAGTAAATTGTTCCATTAATTGAATTGAATCTCACGAAGGAGAAAATTTTTTTTGCAAAAGAACATAATATAAATGCCATATAATATAGGAAAATAAAGAGCCACACATTGACTATTTGCGTAGTGGTACAGTAAAAACGTCGGTCAATATCTTAAGGCATAATTCGAAGCCATAAAAGCACGCCTTCGTACCATCCGGAGTTGAGTAATCCCGAGCCACCCGGATACTAAAACTTTTGACTTTTCTCCAGATATGCGCAACATCTCCGTCGGCACATTCTCTCCCTCAAAACGAGAATTGTCTGGATCTCTCTTCTACTCACATCTATCTGTCTATCGGTCCTACTCTTCACATCCGAGGATAAATGAGAGTGCAGATGATGGTGGAGGACTCAAATAGAAACTGGATCGTCTTCCTCTTTAGAAAGGTAGTCCGATGTCCCATGCTATTGCCAACACGCAATGAGTTGGTGCAACCTATCTCTTTCTCTCTTTTTCTTGGATATTCAAAGTCACTGATAGTTTATTCATAGCTGCACAGCGGGTCCCCAGGTTATATAGAAAGATATTGGAAGTGCTCCCGCGGCCCATACCCGTCGACCAATATTGCAGAGAACTGTCCCCAAGGGGGAAGTCGAGGAGAAAGAGGAAGAGGATGAAAAGAGAAGAGGAGGAGGAAGAGCAAGAGCATGAAAATGTACCTTCTCCATCTAGTTTCCGATATGGACCAACTGAAAAAGCACCCTTGGTATCCTTATTTTCCCTACTTTTCTTACTGTCCTGTCTGTTCCTCACCTCTCAAGCCTGCGTGCTGAGAAGTGGAAAAAGAAGACCTAGTCCACCCTCTGGAGTGTGACATCCACTTACTATTTCTTTCACTCCTAGTAGTCCGAGTCCACAATAAAATTCAAATACACTCTGTTCTGCATGCTAAATTACCACATCCCCCATTACCCACCCTCAAATGTATGTGCTTGAGCATATACAGATGCGAATAGAGATGTAACACAGCGCCCAGAGTCAAGTGCACCATTTTTCCGTTGTGGAAGCTGCGGTGTAGTGTAGCGCAAGTGAAGTCACCCAGAGATGGAAGGATTTCCGTTGTAGTTTTCAGAATTAGATTTGCACTTTTGAAAAGTTCGAAAATGTTTTGAACGATGAAAGAATTTGAATTTCTTTAAAACTTAATTTTTTTTTCACTGAAAACTACTTTCTAAGCTCCAAAAAGTTTTAACTATTATCCAATGTTGAATTTTTGTATTTAATCAAATGACTATTATAAATGATAGAAATAGAAACTCACTTGTGCTTTTAGAAGAGATAAATTTTGGCTCCATTTTTAAAAATCTACAATATACTTTTGTTCTTTAATAATATTTATTTTACTTGCAATATAAATTATAAAATACATGTGTACATTCCAGAATTATAAATGATTTGTTAAATATAACATTAATGAGATTTAAATTATTTAATTTATGTATCAGAATCGATATTCTAGAATACATTTCTTTACAAAATATCTTCCAATATTTTAAAAAAATATTTAGTACAATTTATAATCTAAAAAAAATTATACTCACTTCATAAAAAATTTAGCGTATTCAAAAGTTTTTTTTAATATAAAACTGTTATTCCGATAAAAATTTTTTTTTCATTTCTTTATAATTTCATAATAAAAATTTGATAAAAATATGCATTTATCAAAAACTGTCTATTATAAAATAAAATTACTAAATAAGTATTATAAGCTTGTGTTTTTAACTGTAAAACTAGTATTCTAATTTTTTCAGTAGATAGATATGAATATTTTAAGCAAATATATTTACAATAGCACTTTTTTTAAACACGTGATTAGAAATTTATCAATTAAAAAAGTAAAATGTAACTGAAAGATCGGTAAAATATATACATTAAGAAAAAAGATGTATATTTTCATAGTTTAATATTAAAACAAAAATTTGAAATGAAAAATAATTTTATACGCAAGATATAAAATAAATATAAATACAGTTGATACAATTTTACTATAAATTTATTACAAAATAAAACTTAATGAATAAATCTAATCAATTTAACAACTAAAATATTATATATAGGTAATTAAAATTTGTATGAATAATACAATAAAACAGTATTAAAAATAGAAAATATATATTTATGACATATTATGTAAATTATTATGTATACATAACATTATTATTTTAATTAAAAATTTTCTACCTATATATTATAACAAATTCTGTTTGTAATCAAAGAAAGCAACTATTATATCTATAAAAAATGAGTTATAAGTGTATATAATATGCTTTTGACTTTTGTATTTTAATAAAATATTATTTAGAATAGTGATTCTTGATAGATTATTAGTTATTCAAAAGTATAGTATATATCATACTCAAAATACGTTTTGTATAAAAGATATAAAATTTAAAAAATATGATCTATTGAAATAGTTCATTTTTTTTAATCATATTATTTAGTTAACATTAATAATTTTTCACAGTTGAAAGATGTTAAAAATTGAATAAAAGATAAAAAAAATCAGAAATCAATAATAGGTGAACTTAATTTAGTAATAAAAGGAAACTACAAGTCATAGTGTCGCGTCGTGTATTGATGACTTTATGTATTAATTATCAATCATCGAAACTTGAAGTACTTCTACTACGATGTATTGGATATAATGCATAATGTATATATCTCGGTAATCGAGATATCATCTCACGTAATTTTAATCGCAATAATAATTGTGAAGGGGATGTAAAAAACATATAAAAGCGAAAATGGAGTTTAATAAGAAGGAAATGGTTGATAGTGAGAGTTAGTCGGATGGATTCCCAGAAACGCCCCAGATTTCGACATTAGTCAAAGTGGATTAAACTGCCAAGTGCGAAGCCATTGTTCGAGTTCCTTTTCCGGTAGCGAACTTGATGACTTACACAAATTTAATGATTTACTCATTCGCTTTTTCTACCTCCTTACATCATATCGTTCGACAGAACAAAAAATTGCTTTTTCCGAGTCATACTTCGCTGATTAATTGTTTGATGATTACTCATTTTTTGTCTTACTACGATTTTATGTATTTGTATGGATCATTATATTCTTCGATAACATTTCATTTTTGTTTTCACATTTAAAAAGGGTAGTAATGTTTTCACAAACTAGGTTATTAGATTTCCTTGAGTTACGTTGAAACTGTTGAATTAAAATATCTTTTATCCCTCTTATAATTTTTTTTTTATAAAATATTTTATCAAATTAATTTTGATGGAGATGGAATTGAGTCGAGCCAGGTAAATGAATAAGCCGTTCAGAAGATGATTTTTCTTTATTTTCTTGCAACGGTTCGGCACACGCAGTTTGCTAGCATCAGAATTGAATCAAGAATAGAATCGGTTTCGCGTCTTCGCCACTGTGTGCCCTACCGCCTTGTTCCCGATATTCAGCCTTTTTCTCTGGCGTACAGCCGGGAAGTTTGAATTCACAATGAATAGCTGGACATATTTATAATATTTTACCTTGCAAACCCTGGCATAAAAACCCCAACCAAAGGAAAAAGCTATTGCATTCTAGGACCATACAATTTCACTCGACTATCATCACCTACCAAACTACGCAATTGGCCTGCCATCTTAACGTCGCAGTATCTTTTGACACCGGTTAGTTACGTCTTACTGATGCTGGTGATTCTGGATCGTGCGACATCTCACCACTAGGATCAGATTTCATCCTGGTGCTCCGGTTCACAATGACACCCTGGAGCATCGCTTATCGCGTGAATGAGGTACATGCGCTGCAATCAGGTGTATTAGGTATAAGGGATCATGCTATTACTAGGTGGCATTTCTTATCAATGGTTTTTTAACTCGAGCCAGCATTTGAACTTCACTATCTGCTGCTTGTTGCATCTAAATTCACCGGTGTCTATACGAAATTTTGCCTAAGTCCATTGCCAACAAATTTATAATACCAGAACGTGTCATTTTTTTTAGAAATCTTTTGATAATGTTTTTGGATTTATATATAAATGTTAAATTGAATTTTATATTTCGACGAATATAACTCGTTAAACCCAATATAAAACAAATAAGTATATTACTGCAATTTAATGTTAAGGATGGAACAGACGAAAAAAATTATATTTGCATTGAGCAATATTTGCAATGATCATGTATCCTATGGCTAGTAATTTTTATTTTGCGTACATGGGTCTGCATGGGGAAGTTATCAGCTGTTATAATTTAATATAGCAGTCAGTTCGATTTTGGCGTAGCCCTAGTAAGGTTGCAATTGCTTGTGTATTCTTAATCTATTGCTTTTAATTTAAAATAAACTTCTAATTAAACAAAACTCTGTTGTATTTTAATTTTCAACAAATGTATTTATAATTTAATTTAAAGTTCGGTAAAGTAAATAAATAATTGCTAAGTATATATTTCCTACTTTTTACAAATATTTTTGTAATAAATATATTTTGTTTTTAATTAGAAACTTCTTATTTGATGATAACAGCAATTACTATCGAAACTTCGCAACAGTATTTTTAGGTTATTTCAAAACCTCTTTTTATAAGAAGCTCTTTCTGCTCAGGAAGGTATTTTTTAAATTCAATTATAGTAGAACGGAAGATTATCTTAATAAAAAATGTTTGTTCTATGTGCTTGTATTTGTTTTGGATATTGGATATTTTTATTAAAACTACTTTTATTCATACTATTTGATTTTATTATTGTTTACATTTAATTTAACGCAAAATTTCTTTTACTCGCTAATCGGCATACGATTAAGGGCTTTAGTGGATTTATATTTTTTGAATATTTCTTAAAATGTTGGTATGAATGGACTGGAATGGTAAACGATATCAGATAACTGAGGAGTGCAAAGAAATTTATACATTATATTTGTATGACATTTGTAGGCATGAGATAGCCAAAGAGCATTTAAGGCTCGAGAAAGAACTCGTAAGCACGTGCAGTAGTGGGCAAGAAAAATCAGTTTTCTACCATATGAGAAGCCTTTTTCCTCAATAACGAAACAATAAAGCTCGTGTGTGTAATGGTTTTTTATGTAGGCCTCGGGCGACAGTGCGATGTACATCCATGGGCCTACGTTTACGAGTACACGCAACGTGCGCCGCGACTAATTGATTTTTCCGCATGAGTCTCACGCCCCCCTTTTCTCATTATGATTGCAGCCGATTTTGCACTTGTTCAACTATGGATATGGCTAGAGACGCTTATGTCTCCATCCATGTCGATACAATCGCTCGGCAATTTCCATTCAGTTCGCCCATTGTTAACAGACCTTTTTATTTACGACTAATAAATTACTGTCGGACGGAATGGGGATGAAAGTTTTCCTACATTGACGGGGACCTTCTCCAGTATTCTCTGTGAAATGGTTATGGGAAGCCCAGGAAAGAGATGATTTTTCACCTTCGCAAGAATAATTATTATCCGCGATAGAGCAGCTGATATTCGGGAAAGGTTAAAGGGTGAGTTGGTTTGCACCCGTAATCGCTCACGCACATGACTCTTCCGATGCGCTTTAATGAGAAAATTAAATATTAAAATGTTATAAATGGTTATTTTCTTATATTTATCTCCAGCCTTCGAGTCCAAAACTTCGAACAAGAAACAAATTATTATTAATTATTATCGCACGATTTATTGATATAGTCGAGCCCCTTACAGATCTACTAATATCAAGTCGCACATTTTATTCAATAATACATGATTGAGTGATATGTTTTATTATTTTATATTTAATTTATATGATAATTTATTTATAAAATAGAATCATACGATAAATTTTATGTAATAGCTTAAAAATTACTTTTTAAATATTACAATTGAATAAAATAGATTCATTTATATTTACATTCAGATTTATTAAAAAATAAAATGGGTGATATTTATTTTATAATATTTTTTATATTAAATTTAAATATATTTTTTATATCATTTAACAATTCTAGGTATTGAGAGCTGAAGATCAAAAAATTTTTATTGAGCTTATATTCTAATCAAAAATTAGTTTAATAATATAATATAATTCTGTCAAAATTTTCAATTTTTTAATAATGACTGTTTTTTTTTAATAAAATAAAAATATTTTACGTAATATTAAGCTTAATTAAATATTAAATCTAAACTTTAAGCTATATTTATCTCCTTTTAATTAAATTAATGATTTAATCTTATTTTCGACGATGACAATAATAATCATTCGTACAGTTCAAGATTAGTTACTTGCAAGAGCAATTATTTTATGATAAAAATTATAAGAATTTATGATGAATAATAATTGAATATATATAATCGAAAATAATCGGATGCGTTGTTATGTGTAGTACAAAAGGATAATTAATATTCTCAAATTAACATAAGATATGTTTATATGCACTGTTAAGTTTTAAAATTCCATATAAATATTTTTTCACAATACCAATTTTGAGTGCACGCTTAATTTTTTGTTTATTATTTATCAAAGAATATTATAATAATGACTTTTATTCTGAAAATATCTTAAAAGTTAATATTAAATTATATCGTTTATTATGAGATCCTATTATTACAGAGAGTACAATAAGCTTTGCAAGCAGACAAATATATCATTATATATTATAAATAGGAATGATCGAAGTACCGATATAAAAGGTGAAAATGTTGATGCATCTCGGTACCAAAGACAAATGCACAATGGAAATATTAGTGGTTTTGACATTGTCATGGTGGATAATACCATTGAAGAGGTAAAAATATAAATTTGGTCGAAGAAATCTTGAGAATTAATTTTTTAATTTTGTGTTGCACATACGCTGGACTTTCTCTCCCCATCCTCTCCTTCAAAGACAAAGCAAGCTCATAATTTCATTCTTGCGCAAATCACTCTAAATTGGCTAAGTGCGCATGCTTGGCGTAGACGCCATAGCCACAAACAGAGCGGCTCGTTTTCGAGCGGATGTTCGAAATTAGCCGCGTAATCCGCGCCACGTGTGCCGCGCCGATTTTCGTACCCTACGTACGTGTGTTGTACGTGTAAAAACGGTGGAAAAGAGCCGCGACGCTCTTCGATTGCGTTCCCCTTTGGGTTTTGGTCGAGCTTCCTCGTGCACGCGCCACTCGCTCGTGTCCGTCTATTCGTCTATTCTCTCACTTGCGAGACTCTCGCCTCCGCTGCCGCTGCCGCCGTTCATTAGTTCTCATTCACTGACAATTTGTAGGACTGCAGGACCACCGAGATTAGCATGTCGACTTGAAAGCGATGCTAATTCGACTACGCCCTCCTCGATCTTTCTCATCTTCAACTCAACCGATCATACTCGGGGATTTATTTTTCCAACTCGTTCCTCCTTGATAAACCTTTTAACCTACGTATGATGGACCTAATCGACTCGCCCACTCATTGGAAGGAGTGATTACTTTTTACCCTTCCTCTCTTTTCGTAGGTCCATTGACAAAACCTCTATCCATCCTTCTTCCATCGTCACAAATGGAATACAAATGCAATAATACAGTTTAGACGAAATATTACATGGTTCACCCAACGGTCCAATGAAAATGAGTCCACGGTAGTCTTATTCATGTATAAATTTACATCATTCTACATATAATTCAATTTTCACGATTCCAATAATCGACTATTTTACCAGTTGCAGCACAAAGTTTACAAACATTGCGGATTGTATTTTTGCATTGATTACGCCAACGTTTTTATTTATACTTTTATTCTGTTTAAAATTATTCATTAATAATTTCATTCAAATGCGAGAATTCATTCTCATAACTATGCTTCATTATAAATAGGTACACATGTACTAAACAATGGCGAGTGCTTAATTATGGTGGAAGTGCTTTTAAATTACATCAAATATTGAATAATAAAAATAAATACTGGAAGTTTCAATGGAAGAGTTTGTTGGTGGTGGTTCAACTAATGATGCAATTGAATTTCAAATTCTAAAATAGCAATCCAATCGATAATCAGTACCGAGGTTAGCATTGCTCCGAGAAAAATGATAGTTTATAAAAATCATCAATGGCCGAATTTTTGGCATGAAACGGGATAAAATATAAAGCAACAGTGACATGTACGCGCATAATTGCAGTAAGATTGTCGAAAGAGCAATGACGGTAGTTGGCCAGGAGCAACATATGGCCTCGGAAATTGCCAGAGGGCAGGATAGTAACAATATTTATAAACGGCTCCCGACCCTCATTGTTTTGCCAAGAGTTACACCACAGCCTCGTTTTACCCCCTGTGACCTTTCTTCCACCGCTTCAACACGACGGCCTCGATGTAATCCTCCGTAATTCACTTCTCGAATCGTAGCCTTACTCGATAAAACTGCTCTTTATGCTTTATTTCCATCAACATTTTATTACTTTGTGAATTAAAGAATGTTATTTTAATTTTGCGTTCGTTTTATGGCACACTCGATAAATGACAGTGTTTGCGATGTAGATGAAAGCGATTGTTCCAAAGTATTGCTTTCGGTACTCCTCAGGTGATCGTACAGTTTGTGAATAATAAATCAATCGCCTTGAATATGGTTTTTAAAAGAAGAATTAAAAATGACCCCAACAACCATAAGAAATTTTATTTCGAGAAGAAATAAAAAATCAGCTCTGTTTACTTTTCTTGTCCATTGCTGGTGATGTTGCAGAGGTTGTTCTGTGTGGCAATGGTGATATTTATTGGCGGCGCTCTTAAGCAATCACCTAGGGGTGGTATCGTGTATTAACAGAACTACCTCGGATTAGCCAGATCATAATCAGGCAATTGGCGGGTCTCGAAGTTGGGATTGACAGGCCGGGCTTCCTGCATACGCTCTAGGTGTCAAATGTCAATTCCCCGATGGGTTGCAGGGGGTGGACGGGGAGGGGGTGCTAGTCTGGTCTGGTCTGGGTTTACAACCGTGATATCTGCTCTTTGTATGTCCTTACGTACGTACGGTGTCTTTTTAGCATTCTTTGCTCATGAGAAGGGTGGGGCATGTGTTACGACTGGAAGTTTGTCTGTATTGATTGTGCAAATATGAGTCCGAGTTCACTTTTACACACAAATTCGTTAAGCTAAAAAGGTATTACAAATATTTAAATAGTTTCAAATGGTGTATTAGTTTATTATTACAGTAAAATGATTGCATCGATTAATTACAAAATATCATATCTTTATTATTACGATACATGTAGAAATTTGAGTTTTTCATTTTTTCACTTCTATATTTAATTAATAGATAATTTTAAAAATGAGTTTTGAAATTAATGATATTTACAAGATTATCAAAACAATTTAATATGATTTATAAATGTAGAGAAATCAATATTAGTATCATTGAGTAATCAATAATTTTTTTTTTATTATTTATTATTTTTTGACATACAGGTCGTAAGAAATGCAGACCTAACAAATAATATATGATAAAATAATATTTCCTTTTCATATAAGCATGCATAAATGGTGCATTGCCATTATTTCATTTACCTTAATTTTACAATATATACATAAAGTTTTACTAATAATTACGATTTAATAATTATGATAATTACTAATTTTCGAATAAAACACTTTTATTAAATGTAAAACTACATTTTTAAGTCAAAGTCTCTAACAGCCATTAACTTCTCAGATTTATTTTAGTACATTAACTCAATTCTAGTTCTCTAAAAATTTTCTACGCTTCGTGTTATCTATCGTTCATCTGTTTATTCTCCTTCGTTCTTTTGTTCCATCCATACATCCGAATCTCGTGTTTAGAAGTATTAAATTTCAAAAAAACAAACAAACTATTCTACACAAAGTGATCCTAGACGTTCCTTTATAAAAGAATTCATGAATGAGAGAATCAATAAAAAGATCCAAGATGGCAGCCTTCTCTTCGCGTTGAAAAAGGAGAGAAATAGAGAGGAGAGAGGAAGAGAGGAGTACGCGTAGAACGGTATCACATCGTGGCATCAAGATTTGCGAGACGCGTGAATGAACGCGAGATCGTGGGAACGTGAATATAGCAGCATCTCGCAGACTACGACAGAGAAAGAAAGAGAGAAACAGAGAGAGAGAGAGAGAGAGAGAGAGAGAGAGAGAGAGAGAGAGAGAAAGAGAGAGAGAACACAGCTCGGTTCTAATTGCTGTAATTGTCGCGAGTGATTCATACATCATCTCTTGTATAGGTCCTACTGGAAAGACAGAGACACAAAGACGGTAATCGTGCATTGTTGAGGATTGCATCTAAGGCACGATTCTTCCTTTCTCCATCGCTCTGCGAGTTTTGACTTTTTGCGTGTGCTGTTATTCAGCGTAAAGTTAATTTTTCACAACAATCAAGCGAGGAAAAATGTAGCAAATTAATTTTTTGCATTTTATTTAAATTTTTCATATCTGAATTTCCAATAAAATTATTTAACAGATATAATTAGCACATATGCTTCAATAGATTTCAATACTAGTAATTAAAATCATTAAATATAAAATAGTCCATTACTTTTAATGAATATATTGAATTATTTGTATTTACTTGAATAATTCACTTACATTTATAATGTACGAATAAACTTTTGACCAGCATTTCATCAATTCCATTATACTTTTTTAATACAAATCTTAATATGTCATGATTATATATTTCAATGTTCTAATATTATTTGTGAGATTTATTCATTGATTTAAATTTTAAAAAGGCTTCATTAACAATATGGATCTTTGAATAAAATTTTTTTTAAATGGATTATTAGCGTTGATTTCGCTCTCATATACATGTATTTATTATTATTTATTAAGTCCATTACTACTACAAGCCCGTGATATTTTTATATTCCTCTCGGGGATAAATGTTGACGTGTTCTAAAAAAACAAATTTGCTGAATGAAATTATCACGCGGTCCAATAGAAATTAGTAATTAGTGCACGAGAGAAGCTGAAAGGTTCAGATGCGGATTAGGATTTTGCTGTAAACGTCAGAAAATGCCGGAGCACTAGGCGATTTGAACGATAAGAAAAGTGAGCAATATTGAGAGGGGGAAGTTGTCTCGAAGCACCGAATAATACCGGAGTATTTGCACCTTGAAATTGTGAATGTGATTCGATGGAGTCCCGGCGAGGATGTGCGTTGCATGCACTAAGGAGGGGGAGTCAGTGTAGGTGCATTCTGGTGGAAGCACATGGGGCACACGTGTGTGGGTTGAGGGAGGGGGACGCTACAACGATAGTGCAACAATCGTGAGCAGTCGCGCACTCACACAGTGACACGTCGGCTTGCACATTGCGCGGGATTTCGGAAACAATTGCCAGCAATTCGCGCCACTTAGCAGTACGCACTGTCGACGAGAAGATTGACGTGAGAAATCGACGAGCGAACGTGCACCAGAGATCCAACCCATGAGGTCATCTTCATTAAATCGTGTTCTGGTTAATGACTGATCTAATTTCGCTCTCTTCGCAAGAGAGCCGCTCGAGCTCTTTTTCCTTGGTTCTGGGTGTGCGACTCACCCGGTGAGTCGAGAGTGAGTTTCTGCTTAAGTGATACTCTCACTTTACACTTCATCCCCGGATTCTCAGCTCTTTTCGCCATTCTTCACATGATCTGGGAGAAACATTTCATTGTTTTATCACTTATCTTTGGTATCATGTGGACGATGAGGATGAAAATAATCCACCGATGCTGTGTATGGCACAGAAGCCTTATACTTTTAAAATTACAATAATTTTTATAAAACTACATTTAACCAAATAAAAAATCTCCTATTTTATTAATAAAAATCAAAAGTTTTACACATAACTCATTTACACGGTTTAAACTGACATTGTGACACAAAAATTGTTACGTATGAAACTTTTAATTACGTTGATAAATACTCATTATCAGTATACATAATATGCTAATATAATTAAATTCATGATGAAATCTCAAAATATCATCAATTAATCGACATAAAGCCGCTAGTATGATAATTATTGTGTACTTTATTGTATTCAATGTATATAATTTGTTCCATAATATCTTGCTCCTCATCATATAGTAATATATTTGAAATAATAAATATTTATATCTGATATGGATGCATAAAAAAAATTAATATATACAATTAATAAATATTTATAATATTTTTTAAATCAATTTTTTAAGCACACAGGTATTTTTATATAACCAAATCAAATATCAAACTTTCTATTATATTTTGTGTTTTGAATTTTTTATAAACTTTATAATGTAAATAGAATTTTACATTATGTAGTACTTTCTAAAGTATATTTCCTGTTAATTTTTATAAATTAGTATTGATATAGTTTGTTTTGAAAAATAAGCTAAAAATGAAATATGTCTGTAATTTATTGTAAAAAAACTTTAAAATCTTATTTCAATGTGGTACATGTAACTATATACAAAACTATGTTAAATTTAATTTTCCTATTACTTAAGTTTTTAAGGAAGAGTGCGAACAATCGATATTTTTTCTTTCTATCACGTAGCACAAAATAACTATAAAACGTTAAGTAAAGAAAAAATTTAATTTTCTATAACTCAGCCTGAATACATATGGAATTTAAATAACGTTACTTAAATATTTAAAGTAACTCATAATACAAAATAGTAACAGACTATTGATAAACTAAATCAATCATCAATCTATAATAATAATTTATGAATCGTAAATTTTAATGTAAATTTATTTTTAGTTAAATTCTGATTTTTTTAATATTCTTATATAATCCAGAAAGTCTGTTTAAGAATACTTGTATATCGTAAAGAAAAATTATGTTTAATGAATCAACCAGTATATTTTGTAGAGAATATTTCATTTTTAAACACATTTAACATTAATATTTTAAAAAGAATAAAGTTATTACAATTGAGATCATTTTATTCCTATTAATTTTAATATCTTTTTACGCAATGAAGCAAATGGTGACATGCAGTATTATATTAGAAAATTATTTTTATAATCGATTGCAATGAGAAATAAAAATCTAGTCTTCTTGTTCATACGGAATGATATGCATTTGTCCTTGATATTTCGGAAGATGAAAAAAGTCCTACATAAAATTCGCGGTGCGATCATTTTGAGCACTTTCATGGCGAATCATATATTTATACAGATTCTCGATTCTATCCAATTAAAGGCCTATCGAATAAGAGTGAAGTTGAATTTACGAAGAGAGTGGGAAAGCGGAGGAAAAGGATGGAAAAGAAAATGCAAGGGGGGAAGGTGGGAGGAAGGTTGGAACGGCAGTGGCATCCGACTAAGGGCCATGATAAGCTATCGCGCATCCTGTGCATTTAGCATACATTTGAATAATGGGAGGTGGGTAATCCCTTAAATGGGGCTGAACTCTCATTCCCTTCCGTAACTAGGTGTGCTATCCTTTCATCTGCCGCTCCGTTAACGCTCCACGCTCTCTTCCGCGCTCAACCATTTTCTTCCCCGTTTCCCTCCCGCAATACCGCTACCTCCTCCCCTCACCCTCCATTCCATTTAAAGATATTTCGTTAAAATAACCACCCTATTCTGCTATCCTGCCTTCGTACGAGGTATACTTCGGTGGAGTTGAAGCGATGTATAACTCAACCCCCTCCTTCTCCTCCGTTTCATTCTGCACCCTACGACGTTACTCTGCGACTCCACGGTAAATAGGGGGTGGAATTTGCAACGCAGAGGTTAAACGGTTACCTGCTTTTCTCTTTTTCTCTCTCCTAGCTTTTCTTTCCTCTCCTCCTTTGTCTCGTACTGCACTTGTATTATTACGCTCCTTATTTCTCATTTTTCCTCTTTTCTTCCTTCCTCATGCTTGCTTTCGGATGCTTTAACAAACATCATTTGTCTTTTTTTATGCTTCTATTTTATCTTATTTTACTCTAGCTGAGCACAGAGATATTTAATATTGTTATTTAGATTTTTATGCATTGATCGATTACACGTCGAATTCAACGTATTTATCATGGATTTTTTCACTCTTTTCTTTTATCCATAAACAATTTTTCAAATCAATATACAATAATTCTAAAATAAATTTTAAAATATTATTCACAATATAAAATAAGCACATTATGGTCATATTTTTCAACACGAACTCTATATATCAATAATTTTACTTATAAAATTAAATCGTTTCGATAAAATACTAACAAGTATTTATCAATACATATTGAATTGCTGGTAAAAAAAAATAAAAAAAAGAATTATTGCTAAAATTCAAATACCATTGTTTGATTAAATATATTTTGTAAAATTTAAAAAAAAAAAATTTTTTTCTCAACTATTAGGTTCTCGTGAATGTAAATAAAAAAATAGTTATATATATACATAATCGTAATTGAAGCTAATCTAGTACCTATATTTTAATTTTTAATGTTATTTTAACGTTTAAACTATTTATAAGTTCTCTTAAATTCTACTATTTTTCAATTATCTCTATTTGTTGCCTTTAACATTTTGTTTATGCTTTTAATTTTCTCTTCTTACTCTGATTTTCCTTCTTATATTCATGTGCACTCTAGGCAAGGCTGGTGCTTGTGCTAGACCTCTATTTCAGCGGTTGCAGGAAGTCAAGAGAAAACAAATGAAAAAAAAGTATGTGAGGAGGACAGTTGTCTTGATGGCTATTGCACCAATGCAATTGGTTTTTTACTTGACTTTCATTATATGGAATGGCCATGATCTTCTTTTGACCCAGAATTCTTATCTTCTCTCTGCTGCTGTTCTCTTCTTCGTAGAAGACAGATTCACAAGCATTACATTTGTGTGAACGTGTGTGTAATATTATTTAATTCAAAAAGGTAGAGAATGATTATCGAATACTGGATTAAGAGCAAGAAGAAAATGGTATTGAAGAATATAGCATTTCGAAAATTGTAGAGCAGTGAAACGATGAGTTTGAAATAAAGAAAATGTCCGTTGAATGAATATGATCGTATGAAATTAAACATTTATTTGAATGATAGTATCTTAACTTTAAGTTTTGATCGGAACAGAATTTCGCAAGAAACAATTTGTTTCATAATAAGTCTATTATCAACCTTTTTGAGGATTCACATAATTTGAAATGGGAATAGACATAGAGATATTTTTAAGAGTTCTTATCAATTTTGTATTATTCGGCTTAAATTAGAACGAGATAAAATTTTGAAATAAATAAAAATCGAGTAATTTTATACATATTTATTTTTTCTATTCAATTGGTTTTATTTTGTTAAAAAATAAAAATGAATCATTTAAAAATTATATTAATGTATTATTGAAAAAAATTAAGCCTTTAGTTTTTCTTTTTAATATTTATTATAACAATTTTAGCTAATTCGTAGAATATTAAATGTTTTTTAGATAAGTAACTAATAAGAAGAATATTTAAAATATAATATATATTTAATAAATTAAATATTAATTGCATTAATTAATAAAAAAAGTGAAGATTATCATATGTTTAAGAATAATATAATATTTAAGGTCAATAAAAATTTAAGCATAATTATGTGCAATATAAATTGTTAATGAAATATCGAAATTTTATGTTTCTATTTACAAATAATAACTATATAAATTAAATATTAAAATATTAAAGAATTCACAAATATATATTTAAATGGATGAAGAATCAAATGTTTACTTTACAAGTTATTAAAGATGTATTGAAGTGACAAATTTTTGTTTCTTATAATTTTTTATTTCTTATCTACATAAGAAATTAAACAAATAATCAATAAATTTTATAATTTTTGCACAAAATTTAAGAGAAATTTTATTATTTGTAGTGGTTATAAAATAATGTGAAATATAATAATTGATAAAGATAATAATATGAATAATAAATAAAAAAATAAATTATATTAAAAACATGATTAATAAGGACATGATCCATCCATATTTTTCTTGTTAATTTAAAGGGTTCTGCTATATTTTATGTAAATATTTCATTTACAGAGTGAACACTTAGTGCATTAATAAATTTTCATAGTAATAAAATAAAGTAATAAATAATAAAAAAATTGTTAACTATTTTGTCAAATGATTTAATTTATAGGAAATAGATTTTTAAAATAAATAATTAAATTAAAAAAAAGAAGAAATTCATGGAAAAATTAAAGTACATTATATGAAATTAAAGAATAATTTTTTAACATATATCATCAGAGTGGGAATAACATCTCTTTTACATGTAAAGTTGAATAGTCAGTGAAATGGAGTAAATTGTGAGTCTGAAAGCAGTTAAAAATATGTCTCGAAGGCTGTAATTTATGAGTGAAAGAAATATAAAATGATACGTTACAGTTATAATCGATTATTACAGTGAGCCAGGTTTTGATAGGTAAAGTTTGGAGATTTTTGCCGTTTTAAGTGCATTCCTTCTTTTAGTTTTTGTCGCAATCCAGAAAAATATAGGTAATAAAATAAGAAGTCATGATGCTGTGGCCGAGCATTTATATCAAAGCAAGAAAATGCGGTTGTAGTAATACAGTCGGATAATCTAGTTTGAAAATTGCGGTAGGAATGTTCGAGGAGATTAGTTCGTGGTTTTCAATCTCATTTTCATCGCTCGCGAATTTACATTCGCATGTTAAACACATACGCACGCGCGCGGATGGCTTTTCCCCCGGCGCGCCTATGAGTTGCCGCATCATCATATCATTGAAATTTCATCTACGATTTTCCTCGCACTTCCTATATCCTCACACATTCTTGTTCTTTCTCTTCTCTTTCGAACTTTCGGGCTGCCGTGGTTCGTTGCATGTAATAAGGAAATAAATCAAAGATCATGAATATCTTGGTTGATTTGAAATTCTCGGGGAGGTAGAGCGAAAAATAGAGAGAGAGAGAGAGAGAGAGAGAGAGAATTTACCGAGAGCGAGGAAGAGAATAAATGAATGAAGCTAAAACTGTCGGAGAGAAGAATTTATTAGTGTAAATGCATGTGTTTTTTTATCGAGTGGGTTTAACAGAAGCTTACGCAATTTCAGCAGATGCTTCAGAGCAGCCAGAATTCCATAATATTAAATTTTATTTGTTTAGTAACAATATTTTGAATTTCTGCTTTTAAATGTATTTTAATTCGTCGAGTATCTGACACGGGTAAATTTATTGTCTACTTCGAAAGATTGTATATAAATAAAATAAATATAAGTTTCACGACGACTTAATTAACTGAAAATTCTTATAATGCTTAGCCAAGTCAATCAACTAAATTAATTGATAATATTTGATGAATAAATGAATAATTTGCACGTTGAACACAATGTTCAATATCCAAATTATTTGCATCAACACGAGTGATTATCTATGAATTATTAAAAAGTATACGCCTAAAAAGAATATATTTTACAGAGGCGTACCACAATAATAAAAATCTTATTTAAAGCAATTTTTCCATTTCTTAACTTGTCAATATTTCAATTATCAAAATTTCATTCAAATTCGAAGGCAAGAATTGATATGTAAATAGATGTAGATACTAGTGGATCTTGGTCCGAATAAAAAAAGAGGAATTCAAAATTTCGTAGTCACCGGTCCTTGTACATTACCTCGTCTGGGTTGGCATCTGCACATCTTCATACAGACTCTGCGATTCGCAATTCGCAAACAGGGCTGAAAGGGAAAGCGAAGTCATCCGAGAATGTATTACACTCGAGGGAGGGAAAATGGATCACGGATCGTGCGAGAGGTCGGTTGGTCGGTGATGAGCTGCTCTAAAAAAATAAATAAAAGACGAAAGGACAAAAACAAAGAGAGGCAGAGAGAGAGAGAGAGAGAGAGAGAGAGAGAGAGAGAGAGAGAGGAGAGACGAGAGATTTGAATCGAATTGAAGTAAGTATAAATGTATGCGTGCGGTGTCGTGTCGGGAGATCGTTCGTCAGAGAATATCTCTACGAATACGTACGATTACCAGTGGAGGCCTTCCGAGACCGAAACTCACGTGTGCACGAGTGTAACGGAAGCCATCGTCGTCTTTTCGTGTCCGTATCGCTCGGACGCGTGGATCGGGCAAAGCTGCGTGAAAAGTCACGCTCCTCTCTTGGGGATTTCGCGATGGAGAGAGAGAGAGAGAGAGAAGATGAGCGAGCGAGCGAGCCAAGAGTCGCGAGGCGCGTCGGTCCCCCGAGGCACAAACACGCCCACAAATGCTCAAAATCTGACCGGCCGACGGACTCTAATTAGTCGACGGCTCTAATTGATGAGAGTCAGTGTGATTTACATTTATAGATAAGCTACACCCATAGATAGATAGAGATAGATAAATAGGGGGATATAGACAGATGAGGAGAAAGTCAGAGATCATAACTTTGCTTATTGACTAATAAGCTTAAATTGTATTCGTCAAGATTTCAGTTTTATTTTTCAGTTTCAAATACTTGCGAAAAATTTTTTTTAACCAATTAATTATTCAGAAAGGCATTCTAAGTTAACTTTAATGTTTCATGTTTTATGAACAAAAACACAATAAAAATCAATCTAAAAATTCTTTTTTTAAAAATCCTTCCTAGTATTGTTCACATATTTTTACTTCATAATGTAGAAAAGGCACATACAAGTATAAACAATTTTTTTATTTATAATTCTTACGTTGATATTTGATTGATACGAAATTTTCTCTGAAATAAATATTTTTCCATTTTACTTATATTAACTATAAATTTTGTAATAATACGTGTGTATATTAAGATATTTGTCTCATATAATTAAAATAAATCGATTTGTAAGATTAAAGTATATACTTAAATGTTGTACTGTAGAAATTATAAGATTGAAAATTTTGATTAAATTATATATTTACAAAATTATATTATAAATTATTGAAGAAACTGTATAAAATAATATTGTCAATATTACTTATTTTTTACATTTGGAAATGTTTATCAAATAATATTTAGTATAAATCAATGTTTATTATAAGATTCATAATTATAGTAGAATTTTATTCAAGATTTTGATCAATTTACCTAATTTGCAAAGTGGACCAAATGTTCATTATAATTTTGAGCAATAAATACCCATGAAGGTTATTTAAATTTTTTTTTTTTTTATTTCATAACTTTTGTATGTCCTAAATTATAATAATTACTAAAACTTAAAACAACAACTCTTAAAAAAATTTGCCAACTTTTTAAATTATTTATTAGCAATATAATCATTATTTAATAAGATTATTATTTTAAAACAAATTATTTTGAGCATTACTGATAAATGGGGCGACGCACTACTTATACATAAATTCAGAGAAAGATAAGTCTGTATTCTGTGTTATTTATATGATTATAAATTGGTTTTTATTTCCTGTTAATTTATTCTTTTTTTTTAAGCGAAATTTTATCCTATAATATTTAGTCTCAAGAATACTCTTAGTTGTCGACTTATTCATGAAATTTTTACATCTTTTCTGTTGATTAAGTTGCTGTATAATCAACTTTAGCGTTTTTATATATTTCTTTTATACAAGTGATTTTAAATTTATTTCATTTGACAAAGAAAATATATTTAAAAAATGTTTTCCATATAAAAGTGTACAAATGCATATGAATAATGACATAATATATATATGCAACCACACCCGCCATCGGAATAATATAGCAAGTTGTTTTTACATTTAATGGTGAATGGCTAAGTAACCTGTCAGAGGCTTTACCGAGGATTCCCCCTAATAGTTTGAACGAAACGCCTATAATGCATTTGAAAATTTGTCTATGAGTCCGTATGTATACACATATCTTTGTATGTATACATTTGCACACTCGTATACGTATAACTTTCTTTTACTTATAATTGACCACCAATTTGGATTTTTGTTAATATTGAAAATATATTTTCTTGATGTTTTATTTCAAGAATTATACATGATATCTATTAGTATTCAATGCATTAATTGAGTGGAATTATTATTTACAATATTTATATTTATAATAATATAGACTTTATATTTTCATAAAAATATTTATGTATTTCAAGAAAAACGTATTTTATAAATATATTGAATGAAATATTGAATTATACCGAGCTATAAAAGAGTCATTATTGTATTTACTATATTTTTAAAATTTATTCTTAAATATTTTTTACAAATTTAAACTCATGTGTATTATAATTTTATATTATTTATAATATTAATGTAAACTTGAATGAAATAATTTTAAATCATGGCTAAATATTAAAAATATTTTGACAATATATTTTTTTTATTCTTTCTTTTGATCAAATATAAATATTGGGATAAATTTAATAAAAATTAGGATATTTTTGTGTACATGTTATTTGATTTGAAATATAAAATTAGTTTGTATCGCGTATATATTTATCAAAAATACAAGTGATTTTTTTTATAAAGCTAAAAGCAAGTACAGTGATAATTTATTATTAAGTTAAAAATTAATGTAGAAAATTAAAATAAATATTTAGAAGTAAAAGTTTGATTAAAATGGAAAAGTTTGATGAGGTTTCTCGGAACGAGTTTCGCTTGTGCAAATAATCAACAATGTAGTGTTGATAATTGATCTGGTAGCGATTCTAGTGTAACAAGTGCACATCGCATCACCATTCTGTTTGCCTCTGCACGCCCACATACATATATAAGCAGGTATATGGCTATGCTGGGTATATGGATCTTTTCATTTGGAGTTGTGCACATACGCACTTCTAATCCCGGGTGTCTCGTTCGGCTTCGCCGCATTACGAAAACAGCACATTTACGTGTACGCAACTATATATGTTTAAACTGACCAGCGTTTCTCCACGCCAGCTAATCGAGAGAGAGAGAGAGAGAGAGAAAGGATAGGGGATACAAAGTTCAAGCCTCACTTCAATTGACCATTTACTCAACAACTTTGGTCCCTTTTCGCGGATAACCTTACCAATTCCTTTGGAGGTTGTTCTTTTGCAAGCATAAAAAAAAATTATCATTAAATATTAAATTTTAATGACAAAATAATAGTAAAAAATTTGAAAAGATATCCAATGTATCCATCATCTTTATTAATTATATTTATATTTGTATTAGTACAATTAAGATATATACTATAAAATTATAAAGTACAAATGACAAGCTTTTTTTATTTTTTTTATTTTTATTATTTTTTTTCAGTATTCTAATAATAAGCTTAGCAAACAGAAATAAATGGATAGTTAAATGATATTATCGATTTGTTATATTTTTTTACATTTTTAAATTAATTTTTAGTTGTAATATAAGTTTTTTTAAAAAGATTAAAAATTTTTAAATATAATAAATAAAAAAAATATTGATTAAATTGATAAATAAGTGAATTGAATTTATTTTTAATTTTTATTTTATTTTGCTTTATTTTGTATTTTTATTTGTATTATTTATAAAAAGTTTTACATTTACTTACGTACTTGATTTTTTAAAAATATAAATTTGAAAATCGTACAGGAGTTTCTGCACTAGCATTTTTCCAAAAATTGGTATAAGGTGCTGCATCAAAAATACTCTCCACAAATCAGCAAGTGCAAAAGATACGAAATTGATTAATAAATAAATGTAATGTCGATTGTCGAAAAATTTAAGTAAATGACTATAAAATAAGAGAGAAAACTTTTCTTAAAATTGCTCCGATTATGAAAAGAGTGAATTTCTATTGGTGTGGATAAGTGAATTCATAGACTGGTGGCTACGGATATTTCCATGCAACAATGCACGCACCATCAACAACATCGTCCAGAGTTTATAATGTTTTGCACTGCAACGCGGGGATTCATTTACGAAACATCTGGTCAGACGGGATACATATACATACGTATACAGTTCCGTTTGTTCTGGCAATTCCGCGTCTAAATTAGTACAACTCCCAAGTTTTTACTTCGTCGTTAAGCGTTTCACATGTGTATCTCCCCTCCTCTCTCTCTCTCTCTCTCAGTGCATGATCCTAGAGAGAGAGAGAGAGAGAGAGAGAGAGAGAGAGAGAGAGAGAGAGAGAGAGAGAAAGAGAGAGAGAGGGAGCCAGATCATGTGAATTTCGTGCCAACCCCTCTTTGTACTTTCGGAATCTTACATCTTTACATCTTTACGTAAGATTTTCTTCAAATTCACGCCAGCCTTTTTAACAATTTTCAGTTCAGCTTGTTTGCTTACACTCAATTACTATTATAAAACAATCAAATTGTTGACATTATTTAACTTTTTATTCTTTATTATTTATTTTTATTAGTTATTTAAATAGGCACAAATCTATTTAAATTTATTTGATTATTCTTTTACTATTTTTCGTATATAAATTATAATTTTGTTCATTTTTAACACAAGTATCTTTGTATCAATATTGGATTTCGTTTTTCACAATAATTTTTTTAAAAATATATTTATTTATTTTATTTAAATAAATTTACATAATGGTTTTAAAAATTTAATTATTTTAAATTCATAAATTCATTACTTGATATATATTTGAAGTTATTTAAATATCTAAGGTTATTAGAATTATGAATCTTTAAATATCAATGTTGTTATGTTTTCATTATTATTTATAATGTTTTAGATATTAAATTTAAAAATTTTCAGTTTGTCCAAACTTATATAATTAAGCTATCTCCTATTTTTATTTTAAAATCTCAATTAATAATATTATTGGATATTAAAATCTGTTTATTTAAACTCAAGGTTTCATTCTTAGTTGATATTGTACATATTTACGAAGAATTTCAATCAATATTATTATAATATAATATAATATAATACCTTCGTAAATAATTTTAATAATAAATTTTAATAATAATTATAATCTTCGCTAAAATCAGTTTTATTTACAAGGATTTACCTGTCAAAAACAATCATGGATGTTCTCGATACGAAAATTCATCTGCGAGAAAGTACTTTGAAAACAGAGTCTAAAAAGAAGATTTTTATCTCCTTCTGTGATTGCTTTGAGACCATTAACATTATGCAAATATACAAGTTGATGATTGCGAGAGAATTTTAGAGTCACTCTTGCATAGAAAGGTATCAACCTGTCTGAATCGTCGTAGCTGCTAATCGGAGTATAATCCTTTTCTCCTGAATTTTTTATTAACTCCCTTCTTTTCACATCTTATTCTACCAAGGCGTTCGTCCAGATGCACCACTACGTGCTTTTTAATTGCATATTCGAAAGCCTCGGGGAGCATGAAAGATACCGTGAAAGAGAAGGAAAACTAGAATTATACCAAGAGAAAAGATTCGATGAGGAAAAAAGAAGAAAAGAGGGTGGAACTGCTTCTTTTGCCTTTGTTACTCGTCAAAGTGGTGAATTACCAGCCTTATTATTATCTTTGGTCGCTTTTTTTCCTTTGAGTTTAGTCAAGTCCTTCGCGGCCCTCTTTTCCACTTACGTCTATAAAGAAATGCCACGGGGGTGATTTTCAGCGTCGCACCCTTGGAAATTTTTCCAGAAATAATTTCTTTCTATCTCTCTCTCTCTCTCTTTTTGATACTGCTATATTTTTTGCTACTTATTCTTCGTGCAAATGGTTAATCTTGTACCTCGTAAAAGAAACCGGAGGAAATTATTATTTCTTGTCATATTGGATTTTTATTTTTATTTTTATGAATAATTCAAAATTAAGGATGCTTCCAGGTTAAATAATCTTATTTACTTGATTATACACCAAGGAAAACACAACACTTAGCATAATTGAATAACCTGTTTAAATTTTCGTTAATTTCTTAATCGAAGCATTTGCTTCATAAAGTTTTTAAAATTTTCTTAAAATTTGAAAGAAATGTTTAAAAATTAGATCTTAACATTATATAAAATTTAAATTAGATTAAGGTTGATATTAGTAAAGAAATATTTAGTTTATTTATCAGTATAAGATAATAGTTTAAAATAAAATGTTCAGACTAATATTATCATTAAAACAATCAACCAAAATTTCCTTTGATACTTATTATTTTATACTCCCTAATTAAATGGATCTAAAATATATTATTTATTTATTAAATCTTGTATTATATTTATTTATTTTATAATTTTTTTGAAATTTAAAGTGAGGTTTCTTGAAAATCTGGGTTTAAAAATAATAATTTTTTCATCAACGTATATTTATGAATAGATTTCAAAATACATTTAAACTGAATATTTCAATTGAACAATTCCAAAATTGAACAATTAAAATCAAATTAAAAAATAAAATTACGGTTGATTTAGTAAAACAAAAAGAAAGATAGTTTATCGTTTATGATTTAATTATATTCGCGATCGTAGTAGTAAATCACATACTGGAATGCAGTAGTCCACTGAACTTATTTGTACAATATTGTCTTCCTTAGATCGCAATGAGTCACAGAATAAGTAAAGCAAATAGCATTTGAACTTTATTATATTGAAATACAGTCTTAGAATCTTATTCTGGGCTTTGTGTCGGACTGGCGCGAACACAGACTCGAACGTTTCCACGTTGTCTTAATTGAATGTAATCAAATAAAGGGCCCCAAATTCTACAATAGTATTCCTGAGAAAAGTTTGGGGAGTCGACCAATAAACCTTGGATTTGAGAGCATTTTTATTATGAAACCTGAGCTCATTGTAATTATTTCTTACAAAATATTCAGTTAATACAATAATGCTGTACTTGTAAAATTCACATCATCACATACATGAAACTTATTAGATCTTAATTATTTTGTTAGTTAATAAAAAACGTACGATTCATAAGGTCAAAAATTTGATTATACGTTTTAAATTTCCTAAAAATAAATTTTATAATTTTCGTTATGTCTTGGGAAAAAACAATCTTATAATTGCTTTATTGAAGTTAGTAAAAAATACGTTAAGTATTAAATGATTTTTAAGATTATAAAATAAAACTGTTGATAATTATATCATCGCAGATATATTAATGTTTGATAAATACCTACGGTTATAAATATTTTTCATAGTGATTTCATTATTTTTATATCTATACAAAATGCTTACTTAAAAAATAAATAAAAAGAATAAAGTAGCTGAGAATAAAAAATAAATAAATGGCTTCTGATAAACCTAATTTTAAAGTGTATAATATGCCGATGTATATTTACATGTTTGATAAAACAACATTATATTTATAAATAAAAGGTTATATCTGCAAAATAATTTATGTTTTAATTAAAACTTACTGATATTTTTATCACATATTGGAATTATCTAAATTAAAAAATTGAAATTATAATTTAACTATGTAACGAAGATATATAATTTTTTTCTATACTAAAGTCTTCTATGATTGAAAGGTTGTAGGAATCGCAAACAAGTGTTATTATTCATCATCCTAATGTTGATTGGATAAATTAATTACAAACTTATGTATGTAGGTAATGTTTTGCCAGGAATCCCTTCGGATTCCTTTCCGCGCGAGCACGTAACCGCGCCCCTATTTGCGACTCACAACCCCTGATTATTTTCATTTCCTGTCTACCTCTCCAAAAAGATACTTAAACTTGCTCCATACATAGTAAACTCCATGTGAATTCGTATTAATAAATAAAATAATACATTTATAAGCATATGAACATATATAGAAATGTAACACTGATTAATAGTATAATAATTCTAGCGGGGTATGATTCTCCTTAATTGTTCAGTAAATATAGGCGAGTCTTGTGTTTATAATTCTGCATTGACTTGGACGTATGTACATAAATATTCCTGAGTCTCGTATTTTTTTTCTTTATTTACAGCTTCATTGAAATTGATATTTCTAAATCGTGTTGTCTTTTTATTAATTTCGCAAGGAAATGCGGTTTGAGTGATATGTAAATTAAGAAAACATGAACATTTTGTTTAGTGGTATGTGCTAAAAAATCCTTAATAAAAATTACAATTATTTCTGCTATAATTAATAGAAACGAGATAATACTTTCATTTTTTCAGAAGAAATTTGTTCTAAATTTTATTATTTAAAACTAAATTCAAATTAAATTTCCAATTTAATTAATTTTTAATTAAAATATATTTAAAATATATTTTTTTGCATTTATGCTCTATGTATGTATAAAATTTACAAGTTGTTTTTAGCACTGGAATCTTAAGAAAATAGAGCCCCAAATGATTCGTCTCTGTCAAAAAGAAATTTAATCCAATAATCTATATTGTATAGTCTTTAATCTGTAGTATATAAATAATCGAGCATTGAAATTGCTGCGAGTACAGACAAACTGATGAGCGGGCGATGCTAAAGATGAGTCAGGGAAGACAATCGTGATTGAGAATCAACTATAAATGCGCGGCCAGAGTATGCTGGTATAAGTTCGATATGAGATCCTCTGCAACTGGTTGATGATTTAACTGATTATGATTGGTGAATGCTACAAAAATCAAGCATCGCGGCTCTCCATTGATGCGCGATCAATCGGATTCATTCATACCTTTTTCTCAATGACTAAACGACCAAGAGCTTTTGCTACTTACTCTTCAAATGCATTGTATTATAAAGTTTTAAGCATCACATACTTAAATTATTAAAATTGCGCTGCTGTTTAAATTCATAATCTTTCTTAACATAATTTTCCCTAGCATAATAATTAATTTTCTTAGAATAAGTGTAAAAAAAAAAAATTAAAAGTTAGTGCAAAGATCGTTGATGAATTTTTATCGTGTAAAAAATATAAATATTAAGTATGTGTAATGTTTTACTATTCGAACACTTTTTTGTTCCAATCCTAATTATAATGTCTAATTAATAATTGTTTGCATTAATTATTTGCATTATTCTTTTAGTAAAATTTTAAATGTGTGGATATTGAATCATTGTATAAAATTCATAATAAAAGATAACAATTTTCGTTTAAATCACAATGTAAAGTAAATTAAAGAAAAAAGTAAATCGGAAGTTGATATGACATTAACAAATACTATAGAGTAAAGCTACTAAAGAAGTACACAATTGCAGGTATAACGAATAGGTACTTGGATGCACATATTGGACGAAAGGCTTTTAGTGGATCAGGTGCATTACTGTAAGTATAATATCATTTCAACCCTCTTCGATATAGGTGCGTTGAGATTCTTAAGTCACATGAAAAACTAAAATATCATTATTAAATTAATGTACCAATTGTCTATGAATTGTTCACAAATATTTAGAGCCTATTGCTTGACATTTGTTACTACTTCATGATCGAATTATAATTGATGAGAAATTTTTTGATAATAAATATTGAATTAAATGGATTAGCATTACGATTTAAAGATTTGTTTATTGTTAATGTGATATGTTCTGGAACGAAAAATTCTGATGATTTTACTATTATCAATCATCTTTTAAAACTTTTTTGCGATATTTTTTTCATTGACTTACATAATTTATTATTGTTTTGTAAAATGCTATTGTTCTTGTTCAGAAAAGATTATTCTGGTATATTTACTATGCATTCCTTTTGCGTGTACTCTTTTTTACTTTATAAAATATTATTACTAGTTTATATAATTCATATCTAAATAATAATAGATGAATCCAAAATATTAATTATGTATCCAATAAATACTTGCATTTTTGAAATAGTGATTGGTGAAACTAGTTGCTTATAACCGAAAAAATTAAGCAACTTTTCACAGGAATGTAGTAGTGTTACTTCAGTTTTAATATTTACTTAATTATATGTAGTTGAATACGCGTTGTAAAATGGAATAATAAATTAGCTACTAAGTACTGGCATCACAACTTTTTAATTTTCACCTGGTTGAAATCAAAACGTATGTATAGTAGTTTCATATCCTCGAAAGCTCGTTATAAAAACATTATTACTACCCACATTAATTTCCAAACATCTGTTTTATTATATAACAACATAAAAGCATGTCTGTCGTTCCATTCGAATTTATTATCTTTTAATGAGAATTATCAAATGAGTTTAATTTAACAAATTGAACCTCGGGATTCTTAATATATTTTTTTTCTGTAATAATTATTTATAGATTTGAAATAGGGGAAAATTAATATCAAATAATTCAAGTTTTTTACCACATTGTCTTACTACTTAATACTAATGCTTCTATTAGAAAAAAAAAAAAAAAAAAGAAAAAAAATATCGTCAGATCAGCATGTAATGTTAATTTGGAGTTTAAAATAGTTTCCGCACATTGTTCATAATAAATTAAATATTTGAAAGTATAAAAGATGGCTTTTGTGTCAATATTTGGTGATATTTTTAGTGTATCTAGGATGAAAGTAGTAAAGAAGGAGCGTGGATGATCACTCTCTCATTCGAATTTTCCGGGGAGTAGCGAGCAAAGGTTGACGGCTAAACCCGTTGCGCCCGGGGCTGCGGACGGAGAAAGTTGGAGTATGAGATCACGAACGAACCAGATCAAACGCAGTTTTGCCAAACGACGGAGGCTGAGTTTGCTGCCGAGTTTCCTAGTGGTGAATTCATTTGAATTGATAATTTTTCCCTCGGCATATCAAAGACCCGTCCGTCCGCGGTGCTCATACTATCCCACCTAAATGCATGTAAACGTTTTCTTTATATCCATCCAATGAATTTTAGAGAAGAGAGTAGCTCAAGAAAAAGAGAGTATATTTTGCATTGCATTACGCACATTATAATTCAAATATTTTTTTCAATCATTTTTCCATTGGGATTAATGAAAAAGCAATAATGTACTTATTTGTACTTATCTGTAAAAAAACTAGGTCTTAATAAAACCTTTTGATTAAAGAGAGTAATCAAATAATTTATTATTATTCAAAATATCTATAATTAATTTTCACAACCCATTATGTATGTCTACACTTCCAAAATATTGTTTGTTTTAATAAATTACCAAGTTAAACGAGAAAAAAAAGTTAGAAATAATTGTAAATAATTAAACTGTGAATAATTATTTAAAAAATAATAAACGAAAAATGCCATTTTAAATTTACTTTAATGCAGTTTTTAACATAAGGGTAATAGAAACTTATATTTATTTAATGCAAATGTGCTCGAATTTAAACACCGATGTCTTTGATCTTTTTAATTCTCCAAATGCAATCATCTGCATGAAATTTTTTTTAAAGATAAACTAATTTATAGCCGTAAAAAAATTGGCATTTGCACAAACCAGTTTATTTATTTAGTTGAAGCCTGCGGTTAGAAAAAATTTGTTTAAAATTAGTTACCACATATATGCATGAAAATGCAAAATAAAAAATTGAAAATAAATGATAGATTGAATTGATATTTAAAAATATTTTTTTTTCAAAAAAAAGTTTGCCCGTGGAATTCAAAAAATTCAAATAGTCAGATAAAAAGTCTTTGTTTCGATGTGAATTCGATGATAATCACACTGATGCGAGTAAATATTTTCGTATGGTGAAGAGGATTGAAAGTGCGATTAAAGGAATAGTAATAATAAACGAATAAAAGAGATAGGTCAAAGAAATAGCTCTAATACGGCTATTAATCGATTTGGCCCCTTTTCTAATTTCGTGAAGGCACGGGGGCACTCGTGAAAATTGATTTGAATGCGTGTCTGATCTCACGTGGAGGGAGGGAGAGAACCGATGAGATGCGGGCGTCAGCTCTCGTCGGCGTCCCTCTCATCTCAATTCGTTCATCTCGCTCGTCTATCGTGTACGGAATAACCCCTGGAGGAGACGAAGCATAACGCAATAATCATCGTTTAATTCCGGCGGCGGTGAATCGGCCCTAAGAATGGGTTAGTGCTTGGCGCCAGGTCAATCAGAAGTACGCGACCAACCGGATATGCCTCTCTCTATCGCGCCATTCGGCGGGACTGTTGCACGTGACGTAACCCCGAATTTACGACGATGCTGATTCCGATCTCCTCCTTTCTTTCTTTCTTTCTTTCTTTCTTTCTGCCCTCCCTCTCCCTCTCCCTCTCGTGCGCGTGTCTATAAGTGGATGGGAAAACATGGAGGACCTCCTTAACAAGAGGTCCACGCATCGAAGCCTTCACACTTATTGTTCCCTTTTATTTTTTAAAGATGAGGGTAATTTCGATTTTATCTAATTAAGATTTAATAAGGATTTCTCTTAATTAAGACTTAATTAATTATTTAATTAATTAATGAGAAGGGTGCTAATTTCAAAAGTTGGAAATATTTTTTCATTGAAAATGCTTAAATATGTTCGAAATTGAAATATAAAACATTAAATACTTGCGTTATTAAAAGAAAAATTTGAAAAAAGTGTGAATTTGTAAGTTGATTGTTAATTCGTAAAATATTTTAAACTATTAACCAAATACACAAATTTAAATTCATTGTTTTTTGTTGAAATTTGACAAGTTTAAGTTAATTCAGCATTGTTAGAAGTTAAAATTTCTTCTTGACAATTTTCTAAATTCAAACTATTTAATTTACTTAATATTTTTTTTATTGTGATGTATATAATAACGTTTTAGAGCTTTGACCACTGATTGAATGAAGGTAGATAATAAGTATCTTAATTATAAATTCATCACGTGATAACAATTATTAAATTAAATTTAAACCTTTAATACTTTTTAAATGTTCTGTTTATTTGGCTTATGTATTCTTATGGAGATGACGAGAGTAAACTCAATTGTCATAAATTGTAGTTCTATGAATTTTAATTACCCAATTGTTATCATTTTGACATTTTACTATTTTTACAGCTTCAAATAAAATCATATTTAGGCGGTTATTTAAAACAATAGCATATCAGATATGCACGTCACTTTCGACTTTTGTCACTTTCGATCAAGTCAAAAATTGTGAATTTATCATTCATGGCTATTACAATGATAATGAAAATTTTTATAAAAACAGTAAGCAGTGTGAAAGCAGTGGGAAAGAAAAAGAAAATCTATGAATATAAATTCTAAAGTGAATACATACTCAATGGTAATCCATTGTTGCGAAGGTGTGTAAAGCCATAAAGCATAAAGTTTATTTTCCTCGACATTTAGTAAAGGATAAGGTTGAAGGAAAGGAAAAGCACCAGCGATAACAGTGACTCAACGACTCAACAATCCCAAGTCCATCGTCTCCCTCCCTCTTCCTTACTCTTCCCCTTCCTAGTCTGCCCGCCATCGACCCCCAAAGCTACGCGAAGCTGTTAATGAATATCGGCCTTAAATATCAGTCCGCAGGGAGATTGGGAACGAGAGAGAAGGACGCGCTTACGTAAGTGGACGAGTAGGAGCAAGAAAGAAATAGATGTCGGGGTTCGGTTCCATATGCCTGTGCACAGTATTATGGGGGATTACACATCCCATTTTTACCCTCTCCGTAGCTGGCTATTCGGACTGGCTTGGCCTGGCCTCCCTTTGACCCTCGAGAACTATGCGCTCACGTGTGATATGTGTGTTTTGTCTGTTCTACAGAGGAGTTCACGGGGTTATGCGTGACCGTATGTGTGTGCGTACGGACGCGTGAACCTTGGTTACGCTCGTTTGTCCCGCGTTAATTCTTCCGCGATAAAGCTTGACACGCTTCATTCAGCCTCCACAAGTATTGCGCGTTTCTACACCCTTTTGACCTAACTTTTGCTCTTTTCTTCATCCCGTAATCTATTACACTCTTTTCTATATTTTCCACTGTACATACAATAGATTTAGCTAGATTTATCGATCAATTGCCAAATGTATTTTATTGTAGATATTGTACGCACGATACACACATAATCATTAAGTGAGTATTAAAATTGATTCGAGTGTATAGTAAGGAGAAATTTATATCTTAATAATCCCATGTACACCAAACCTCTCATTGTACGATTACTAGACTAGAGTTTGTTATGCACAACCCGGTAAGTGGCTTTTCATTTAAACTTTAAATTACTTTTGAGTAAGTCATCCAGTAATTAAATCCAATATAAACTAATAATTCTTTAAAATTTTTACAAATAAAATTAATTTTTGATAAACAATCAAATAAATAAAAATATAATTTTTAAAACATATAAACTATTGGATGGTTAGGCATTATATCAATAAGATTTAATGTTTTAATCAATGAAATTATGAAAATAATATTTTATTTTTAATTGGATTTTCAAAGATTACAAAATTTAAAAATTTTAAATTATAAATGTTTAAAATTTTTTACAAATGTACATGATAATAAGCATAAATTTTATATTGACAATAATTTCTAAAAAGTTTGTTAATTTAAAAAAAAAATTTCTGGGGTTTAAATTCTTAGTAATAACAAGTACTGTTTTGAAGTCCTCAAATTTATAAATTTAAAGCTTGTATTAATAGAATTGAAAAGAGATTTACGTGCAAAACAGAATACAAGTATTATAATAAAATCATGAATGCAATTTTCATTTATTTAAAAGGAAATTTTAAATAATATTTTTACAATATTAAAAAAATAAAAACAAAAAAAAATTTAAATCTGCTAATACATGTCAATTCCTTATAAAATACCTATAGTATGATCATAGAAGAAGCTTGAAGTATTGTGATTGTTCGGGGAGTTGGTGATTAGATCACTAATATTTTTTTATATACTTATTGGACTTCCTTTTAGATGTTAATATTTTTTTTTTAAATATCTATATTTTAAATTTATTATTTATCGATATAAAAAAGTAAAGTCAAAGAATCGAATCTCATTGTAAATAAAAAATGTTTTCGTAACCTTTTAATTTCAATTTATTAATTTCATTATAGTTCTCAATAAATTTTATTCTGTCAATATGAATTAAATAAATTAAGTAAATAAATATGAATTTCGTCGTTTTTTGTATTTTTAATGGACAAAAGAGAATTTAAGAATCTAGGAATTAAATATTATAAAACAAAAAGAATTGCGTTATAGCAATTTATAGAATGTCTCTCTCTCTATATATATATATATATAATTTTATATTATTGGTTTAAAGTTTCTATTAATTACTCATTAATTAGTTTATTGCCTTTTAGATAAGCCAATAACATGTATCTCATAAATGAAACAAATAATTGCTCTTTGGGAGAAATCAGTTTCTGGCCAACTATCACGCATTCTCTATTATTCAGGCCAAAGAATCGCGAACTCATCTATCTTGGCCAAGTTTAGTGCGATCATCGCTCTGTTACAATTTTTTATTACGATTGGATAAACGATGAATCAATGACATGATTATTTTTTAGATGGAAGCGCATCGGTATTTATAAGTGTGTGAATCTTAATTTCATTTCGTTATTAAAAATAATTTCATTAATATCCAACAAAAGTTGATAAGCAAAAGTCATTCACAATAAAAATATAATTGATATTTTTAAATTAATTTCCTCGATTTAGTTGTATTTAGAGTCAAATATTATTTCAACTTTTATATTTATTTATCTAATTTATAATAGATTGATAAAAAAAAGAAACTAAATTGAACTAAAAATTATATATTATTTCATATATTAATCAAAATCAGATCTAAATAAAAAATATTAAATATTACAAAATTTATATCGAAACTTTATTTAAAAAAAAAAGAATTAGATTTACTTGAATCTTTAACTCACTATTTAGTTAATATTTTACGTAATTATAAAATTTATACATCCTTTTAATGTTTATATTTCATTATTTGATAACGATTATGCAAATAAAATCTGTTACATTAACCATTTTGATTATAGAATGTTATAGAAATTTTAAAGGCGTATTATTGTTAGATATTATTGAATTTTTTTATATTATTACCAATTAAAATATATAGAAAATATTTAAAAGATTATGACATAATTTTAAATCTATAATTTTAATTAGTATATAACTTTTGTATGTATTCTAACATGTAAGATAAAAAATTTATATCAATGAATAAAAATTAGAGTTTGTTTTTTTTTTAAAGTACAATAGAGTTTTTAAACTTAATACTCATTTGAATGTGTATGTAATACAGTTTGAAAAATATATTTTTATAAAATAGTAAACTGAAAAAAAAACTTCAGTCTCGAGAATCATATTATTTAACTTATATCATCGTTTAAAATTGTAAAGATAAACATTCTATATTTTCATCTTTCTATATCTCAGCATATTAGTCTTAATTGTATAACCAATCGAAAAAATATAATAAAATTTATTTCTTCTTGACTCTGAAAATAAATAGAAAAAAAAGAAAATTAAAAATACATCATAAATATCGGCGTGAGCCCGCATCTTGTCATTTACGCATTCTCGGATTCTTATATACTTACACTCATTCGCTTACCGACCTCAATTACTAATTATTTTTATATAATCGTTTAAGGCCATATATGTGTAGATATTAACATTTTATCTCCGAAATTGGATAATCGTTGTCAACATCAGCACCACCCATATGTATACATTCACGTACATGACTTACCTAATTGACAAGTATTAACAAAGTCACTCCTTGATTGAGCCAGTGACTCATACACATCCATATTTTATCGATACCACAAACACATAAAAAAAAAGTAACACAGAAAAAATATTGTAAATCTGTATTAGAGAAAAAAGTAACAATCAATATTCTTAATTTGATGTATAATTTGGGGGTGCATTATTGTGCTATGATGATTAAACTTATAAATAGCTATTCTTATTTTTATATAAGCATCTTTTCTTTTCAATTCAATTTTATACCCAATAATAAACATACAATAAAAATTATCAGGACCCATTTTTTGATTTTGATTGCATAACCTTTTTTTTTTATAGTTCATAATCATCATTACTTCATAATTTCATTCTAATATTTTAATTTCAGGCTTATATCTACTAATAATTGCATATACGCTAATGATAATGAGAAAGTGTACAAGATTTTATATGTATCTATCGTCCTTTCTTGAAAATATATTAAATAAAAATTTAATTTCTGTAAAAATACATATTGTCCAAAATAAAATATTTTTCATAAGAAAATACAGTAGAGAAATCTGAATAATTCTAATCTAAAAAAAAAATTTAATTCATTAATTTAAATCATTTAAAGAAAATATAAAAAAGAAAAAGTGAAATTTCAAATTAATCTATTTAAAAAAGTATATGATATGTATAAGAACTGTATACCATTATTCATGATATTTATGTGTTTTATAATCAATATTTAGATTGAATTTTAAAATAATTATCGCTCAATTTAATTATAAAAATATATCGTTCAATAGAGCATTGCTCTATGTAATTTTGAGCTGATACAAATGAAATATGCAATATGAAGGATTTTTCACATAAAAAAACAGATTGGACGTGAAATGTCATAATCTAAGGAACCAGACTATAAAATCATAATATTGAATCAAAGTGAAAATCTGTCGAAACAAGCTGTTTAATACAGTGAAAAATATATGTGTATAAAATTTGTAAACAATGAGATATAAAATAATTGCAATCTAATCAATTTTTATTTTTAAAGTATATACAATTAATCAAATTTTTTTTTAAATAAAATTTAGTAATTCAATTTATTTGAATTTTAAATATTCATTGTTTCATTATATTTAATTTATATTTTTAGTAATATTATTATAATATTACTAAATAATTATTATTATAATATTTTTTTCTTCTTATAATTTTTTCTTATTATAAAAATATATTACTTGAAATATGCTTTTAAATACTCTAAAAAATTTGTATTTTTTTCTCTTATTTTGTATACAAAATATATAATTGATATATACTATTTCACAATTATTAAAATAAGTATATATTATGGACTAGCAAATAATGCATAGGAAAAATATTACTAGTCATATATGGAATTTATAAGAAATACAATTTATATTAATACTACAACAATTTATATTATAATAAAAAATTTAAATAACGATTGTTTTTAAATTTATATGTGTTGTAACGGAACGTAGTATACTTTATAAACTATTAATTGGTATTAAAGATGTAAAATAATTACAAATATATTTTAAATTATTAAAGTAATATTAAATAAATATGAAAAGATAAACATTAAAAATTAATAAATGTACTCATAAGAATTAAAATATAGCTTCTAATTAAAATGAAATATTATTTATAATTTATATTAAGAACATTTAATATTTTTATTATTGGAAAAAAAATTTTAATTTGATTTATTTTTACAATTTTTATGTATAATATTTTATAATATTTCCAAATAAATGGCCAAGAGAAAATACTATATATATTTAATTGACGAAAGTATTTTATGATACCATTGAATACATATCAAATAAAAGAATTAATATTTTTTTATATGTTTGCGGATTAAGCTATCTACTGGTTTGTAAATCACGTCTCTTGTAAAAGTTGGCAAATAAAGATGAAAATGATCGGATCTACCATAAAAGTTACATTTGTTTACTTTGGGTGCCTCGAAACTATTATAATTTAGGTTCTACATACAAATAAAATATGTGTTTGTGGATTTTTTAAATCTATAAGTAAATTAAAAAAAAATGTAATATATTTATTTATAAAAACAATAAAATTATGGATAATGTATATGCACTAAGATATACGAGATATATAAAAGATACATTTGTTTACTTTGGGTGCCTCGAAACTATTGTAATTTCGGTTATACAAATAAAATATGTGTTTGTGGATTTTTTAAATCTATAAGCAAATTAAAAAAACTGTAATATATTTATTTATAAAAACAATAAAATTATGGATAATGTATATACACCAAGGTAAACGAACTTAGGTACTTATATGTATATATGTATATATAATCTTTTTCGCTACAAAAGGAAAATTTTATAATTTTCGTTAAATGTTGTGGTTGCTTTAAAGTCTTTCGTATTTTTATGGGAAACTTAAGTTAGCTTATGTTATTAATAATAAAACACTTTTCGAAATTTCTCTATATATATAGTCTCGGTGAGGAAAGTAATTTTCTAGCGAGGATAGAACGACCCTTGGGTTCTCGAAAAACTCGAGGGAATGTATGGGAAGAATGAGCGAACATGATTGATGCCATTTTCTCGCGTTTCATGTGTTAGGTATAGCGTTTATTAGCATGATAGAAAATAAAATTTAACGCATGAGTAAGAAAAAGATTAACCAATGGTGTTGTCGAGAGAAAGAGTGAGTGAGAGAGAGAGAGAGAGAGAGAGAGAGAGAGAGAGAGAGAGAGAAATACTCGCTATGTCAAATGCAATATTATGTAGAATTATATTTCCAAAAATATCTATACGTCTTCGTGCACATACTTAAATCATTTATAACTTGCGTGTAATCTATATACACTATTTGGAGGAATAAATTTTAATAATGATAATGTACTACTATCTATTTTACTTTTAATACTACTTCATCAATGAATAAGTTACATTAAAGATTAGATAAACTAAATTATAAAACACTAGTTGATTTCAAAAATATTTAGCAGTGATGTAAAGATTTATAGTTTTCATAAAAAAGAAAAATACAATTTCATTACTCCTAGGAAAAAAAACCTAAAACAAAATCCAAATATTTAACATAATATAAAAAAAATCAAGCATTTTAGTGGTAATATTTTTAAAAATTCGTATTTTTAAATGCTTATAAATAAAAAATTGAGATTATAATTTATTTAAAAAAATTTTAACGACTTAAATAATATATTTTAAATAATTTTTATAAAAATTAAAGATATACCGAGCATATAAATCACTCTTAGGTAATTATCCAGATACACTATCTTTAGAATGAACTTTAAAGAATAATTTGAATACTTATAATGTATGATTGATTAACATGAAGTTAAACAATTATTCATCATTGCTTTAATGAATCATTATATACTACACATACGAAAATCATACTGTCTGTATGATTTTCGTATGTATTTATAATGATTATTTTATTACATATATTGATATATGCGCATATATAAATATTTAAATAAGAATCTGATCTTTTCAACCTAGCTTAAAAATGTATTCATATTAGTTTTAGTAGTTAAAATTTTCTGCACGACATTTATAAAAAAGTATATTACATGTTCGAAATTACAATTTAGAATTTTAATATTTTTAGTACAGATTTATATCTGTTCTATAATGTTGATTAAAGTGGGTATAAATATAAGAGAGTGTGATGGGAACCCAACATAAAGAGAAATATTATTGTTAACGCTTTGATGTGAAATACTTACTTATCAAAGTATTTGTGACGTTGCGATAAATTGATGTATATAATGAATTATAAGGTAAAGTTTTGCATCTAGATTATATTTGTACGATAAGTAATAAACTTTTTTATATCATTATGATAATTAATCTCAATCGCTATACATTCACGGATATAAAAAATTTTATTATTGCAAATGCATCAATACGATTGTCATTATGAATTTTTTTTTTTTTTTAAATGCGTAGTAAATTTATGTTTAGTTTAACTGCGAGAAATTCATATATTTTAATTGTTAAAATAAATAATTCTATTTTGATGTTTATTTCGATATTTTTAAATAGTAAAATAATCTAGAAGAGTATTATATTTTTGGATAAATAAACAATTATTCATAGTATTTACAATAGATTCATTTTAGTTAGGGTATCCTCTTAAGTAGAAATGATAATTATGATTAAACATATTTTTTAATCTTAATAATAAATATGTATTTCATTCAACGCATTATTCTTTATCATTTAAATCATAATTTTATTAATTGTACAAATACTCTTAATGTCAACGATTTCTTGTTATCAACATAACCTAATTTTGTTTAATATTAAAAAATTAATAAATAATCATTATATTTTATATACTCTCTTAATTGCTCAAAAAATAAATTTCATGACTACAAATAATTATAATTTTATTAAATAATTATTAAATAATTGTTTAATTTTTTTAAAAAGTTAAATGATAGTTATGATGACAGTTGTAATCAAATTTTAAATAATACTGAATATTAAATATTACTTAATAGTGATAATATATTTTAATTTTTATCATCTACGTAAATTTAAAATTAAAATATTTTAATAGAATTAATTTCCTATCAAACTCAATGGTATTGCCATAACTAATTAAAAATAATAATTTTCATAATATATAATTCGAGAAAAAAATAGAAAGCTGTAAAGAATGATATTTCAAGTTAATAATTAAACTGCACTTTTGTTAAAATTTACGTGTAAGTATACTTCAATGGAAGTAAGTTATTAAAATTTCTTCTATATGTTAGCTACAGATACAGATATATATAAATGCATTTGAATATTTTATAAAAGCTTTCATATTAGTAATAATGCGATAATTAAAATAAAATTTATAACTTCAAAGGTTGACTTCTATTATTATTAAAAATGTTTTCTCGATATAATTATTCTGTTCAAATATAGTTTAAAATAAAACAGAATAATGTTAGCCATAGTGAATTGGTATAAATACATAAAATTATTTTACAATTTGTGTTTCTGCTAATACATTAAAAAATAATACAATATAAAAGCTCGTTTTTGAAACGAGACCAATTGTCAAATTTTGATCGTAGCATACTTTGAATGAGAGTATATGATAGAGTTTTCAATAAAACAATTAAATCAGATGCAAAAGTAGGATGTTGTTTTTACGAGCGAGTAAATTAAAAGTTTCGGAGAGGCGGGAAGTGAATAGTAGTAGGCTAGGCTAGGCTAGGAGCCCTCGAGCGCCAACTCATTTATTTATCTCGATTTTAATCGACTTAAATTGGGTGCTTGAAGTAAAATCTGCTATACTGGCATTCTATATTGTCTATAAAATCTATCGAGAAATGAAAAAATGGGGAGAAACAGCTGAATGTAGGTTGAAAGTTGCACTAAAAGCATATCTTGGCAACGACTAGAGAGATTCTCGGGGGTGTATGTACATTGAGGCAGGCAGCAAGTGGAGTTTCTCATCGAAAAATAAGTACCGCAGCCATCTCGGGCTCTTACATTCGCGCGCAAATATCAATCAAAGTGAGGTTGAGCAGAGAGAGAGAGAGAGAGAGAGAGAGAGAGAGAGAGAGAGAGAGAAACGAAGTCGGAATCAGGGCCTTCGAGTGGTTTCGCAGACGTAGACTGCTGGCGTGTATCTCGGAGGAGGCCAGGGATACATCTCGACAGAAGGAGAGCTGCGCGCGCAGCTCCGGGTCTCCGCTCCAGCCAATTAGACTCGCGGTAGCCGAGAGAGAGCCGAGAGAGACGGCCTACGTGGGCTATCCTCTCCTCTCTTCCGCCCCCCGCTCCTCATCGTGTGTCCGGGTCTCAAGGACCACGGTTCGGAGGGCCGCCGAGGTGAGGATCCTGGCCTCTTGCACGCGCACTCGCTCTTCGACGCGGCAGCGGTTGCGGGTACTGGGGGAAGGGGCGTTCCCCCGGTTCTGCGGTGGGCGGGGCCTCGTCCGCACGTCGACTTCCTCGAAAATCCAGGCGCTGGAGTGTCGTCTGCTTGTGGGAGTTGGGAGTCGCCTGGCGCGGATGTCTCGCGGCTCCGAGAGTCGGCGAGTCGCCGGAGATCCCCAGTCGCAATCGCACCCGTGCCCCGGCTGTGATACCCGTCTCAGCCGTTCTCGGTCGCGATTACGATGTCGTCGGGCTCGCGCTCAGGTGCCTCCTTCTGAAGTATCAGTTTGCTCAAGTCTGTCGGACACGTACTCGGGCCTTCCGGAGATTCGGGGACGCGCTCCTGGGATGATGGAGGTGCAGCAGCAGCACTCGCCGGCGGGGGTGGGACCCCTCGACTTCTCCCGGCGAGGTGCTGCCGAGGCCTCGGCCTTCCGCGTCGTCAAGCCCAAGCAGCAGCCAATTGTGTCCACTGTGCAACAGCAACAACAGTCGCAGGTCCCTCAAGAAACCAATAACAACGAAAGCGTCCAGGAGAGCACGAGACTGCCGTCGGATAATGAAGGTAATCACATCGCCATTTTTATTTTTATTTTCATTTTTGCGACTTCATTTGCTTATTCGAGTTAACTTCATCCGTCTGCAGGCTGATTTTCTTGTTCAATTATTTTTTTTTTTAGTGTGGATTCTGTAGTCGAATCTCCGAGTCATTGCTCAAAGTCACTTTCATCAATTGCATCGTTACACGCAAGGATATTAGAATCCAGATTTTTATTTTCAGACTATTTATTTAGTCATTGTAATGTTTCTGTGTATTATTTCATCTGTAGAATCTGAGGATTTAAAATCGCCTGTTGATATTGAATTAAATTAAATTTCAATTAAATATTTGAAATAGATATAAATTAAAATAGAAGATAAATTACCTGTGTTATTCAAATGTGCGTCGCCTTAAGGTAAAACTTTATTTCGCTAATGTATATTATAATTTTCTCATTTTTTATGAAAATTTAATTTAAATAATATTATAAAATTTACTGATTTTACGACTGTCAATTTTGTAATAATTGCAACACCCATTTTATAAATTATTTATAAAAGAAAATAAATAATAAATTATTAGTTAACATACATTAAATTATTATATAATTAAGTTTCATGGTCAATTTTGTTTATATGAAAGTAAATATTATTACCAGATAATATGATAAAAATAGCTTTTAAATCTTGGACTCACATTAAAATTTTTTTTAATTCACTCGAATGATTAAATGGTTTGAATCAAATTATCGCAAACCTGGAATCAGTAACGGAAGCAGGAAAAATAAACAAATTGATATTTTTTGATTGTTGAACAAACAATTCAATTCTTATTAAGTAGTCTCCTTCTACTACATCTTGCGTAAAAAAATTATTATTTACAGCTTGAGTATTTAAATATTATTTAATGAAACGATTGAAAAGTAATTAATTTTTTAGATAAACCCATGTTTCATGTTCATTGTGTTGAATGTTTAGAATGAAAAACGAGATCATCAGAATAGTTATTTCTTTAAAGTTGACTCGGGTGAATAAATGCAACCACTGAATAAATATAAACATTAGACATTCGCTATTTACGTCCCTGCGTATCTTGTGAAATGGAAGGTACAAGCAAATTTTACGGCAATGTGCATTTAAGCTTCGGTTTCAACGATGAAGCGAGGGTGGAGGTGAAGTGGACAATCATAAAGCTCGTTCGTTTTTTCTCCCACGGCAATGTTTGACGAGTTGCACCGGAAAAACACCGCCCCTCAACTTGTTCGCACCGATACAATCAGACGACTCTCAGCACTAGTGTTACGTGCTCCATCCATACCTGCCAGACTCTGTCATCATACCGTCTATCATACCCGACCATTATCATCCCTCATTGCATCGAGCTGTGAATATGTGTTGTCACTGCAGTTGTTTACGCTCAACTACACCAGTGTGCAACTGTTACCTTCATTCGTTGAGGGTTCGTAATTGATACTTTGGGACCTAATTGCAACAATTCAAATGTCAATGACGCCGCATTTAAGAACTTAGTCCATCTCAAATTTTTATTAAATTAATTTTATTATCAATTTAATTTCATAATTACTCTAAGCCTGTTTACCAATGTTTTTTGCTCATTTTGTAAAATTGTGTAAAAAAAATGTTAAATTTTACAGAGCCCAACTACTCTTTTATATTTACAATAGAACGTGCCCTTTTAATAATAAATCAAAGAATGTATTTTTTTTATAAAAATAATGAAAGCTTATTATTATGAAGCTATAAAGGAACCTTATTAAATTTTAAATCGAATGAGCTTATTAGATTTAATGTGAAAAAATATTTCCACCAAGTTAAAATTATCAAATACGAGTACACTGCTTGCATAATTTAGGAGTACATACTATTTTCTTAATATAACAACACCTGACTCGATTAAAAACTTCTATTTAAACGCATTTACGTGGTTTTATTAGTAAAGCAGAGTAAATATATTAATGCAGAAAAGTACAGAATTTTTTAATTTCTACTTTTAATATAAATAGAAGCACTTTTTTGTACATGTCCGAAAAACAAGGAAAAATAAATCAGATACACATTTTTAAATAGTTAAAAATTTGTAATAAACGTGATTTATAATGAACACTCATTGCCTGTATCCCAAGGACGATCACACTTTTTCTTCCGGTTCATTATACATGAATTTTATTCACACACACGTATAGATATTTGGTGCACACGTGAAGGGAGTCGAGTGCTTGCAAAGCACAAATGTTTCATGTCTACTTGCTCAGACTCAAGTGTTAACGTGCGTGAGAGCATAGGTCAATCAACAGGTGAGAGAGAATAGATGACATTAGACGGCTGTCTATACTAATGCCTGACTAATCGGGCTAATAGGTTAATGCAATAATATGCCGACAGTCCCGTGCGGCACTTGCTATTACTCCGATATACCGTTTCACCAATGTGCACGGGTTACCCTATTTCCTACGATTTTTAACTGATTATCCCACCAGCCATTACTTTTAATATCAGTCGTCAGTTGCTAATTTCTACATCGATTTAACAGATTTTTATAATTAAATGTGATAATCTAAAACTCAAAGACTTGCTGGTAACTTGAACATTTATTCATTATTTTATTATGCAATTTAAATTTTTTATATGTACTATAAAACACGATCGCTAAATGAAAACGCTAACTGAAAAATATACTCGAGATAATAAATTAAAAATTATCAATTTAATGTTATCATTATATGAATCTTATGGTTACAGTACAGTCCTTAATTGAAATATATAATTTTTATAATTGTAATTAATGGTTATAAATCGAAAATTGAACAACAATAGTAAATTTTATTATCGATTAAAATTAAATTCGATTTGCTTAATAAATATTTTTATACTTTACAATAAATGAAGAAAAGAATAAAATATATAGCAATATAAAATATTGCTTTCAGATCTCAATAAATCATTTAAAAATGAATAGGTAATTAGTTTAAATATAACATGATCATTTATTACAAAGATTTTTTATATTTATAATATAATATTCAAACATAAATTACAAAAACTTTTCATACTATTAACTTCTAGAATTTTAATAGTTAAATGAAATAAATAGAAAGCATTAAACAAAATTATGTAAAATTAAGGTAGTAAGCTTCTAAGAAATCATGCAAAGAAATTTGACAAATAATTTTGTTGAAGATAAAAAGGGCGCGCAACATTTTCTCACGAATTGACAGAAAATCAGGATTAAACAAAGTATTTATAGATTTACAATATATACACAATCACACGTTATCGAGAAAACATAGGGAGAAGAAGAAAGGATAAGCATTTTGCCAAGAGAGTTTTATCATTGCTGTAGATGAAAAAACGCGTGTAGGTGTAGAAAATTGACGGTATGCGTTATCTGTTCGACCGACATACGAGGGGAAGAAATGTGATTTATTTCTCATAATCCTATGCGCGCAATGAGATAACTTTGCGGCATGTTTCTTTAATCTTCCGCCTGCACCGATTATCCATGTATCCATTGCAAGCGGTTCTATTGCCTGGATTAAGGGTTTTTTCATTTTTTTGATTGTACACACAGAAAGTTAAATGACGGCGCAGGTTTTCCAATGACTAATGTACAAATTGAAAGATTACGGCGACTAAATTTTCATGTTTACACAGTTGAAATGGCATTCTTATGATAGTAGAATCAACGATATATCGAGAATTGTGGTCATACTCTGGATTTATGTTCAATTTTCCATACCTACTATAAATTACAATACTCTAGTTAATGACGAATAATAAATATGATCCTTATGTAAAATTATTAACAATTCTTATTGTGATTTCGATATAAATTTATTGATTTTACGTGTGAAAGCTCATAAGTGTACAAAAAAAATTTATATTTCACATATACATTTAAATATTTTTTACATTTTTTTATTAATGATATATTATTTGGTATATTTATAAAATATACAATAATATGAAAAGCAAAATTATCACTAAATGAATTAAACTATTAAAAATTGTTACGTATTATCAGTACAATACGAATCAATAAAATATAAACCATAAGTACAATATATTAGCTTTGGAGCAAAATATAAATTTAACTAATTAACTTTTTAACGTATCTAATTATACATTTAATAAAATGAAATAAAATTTTAATAAAAGGTACTGTTAACATTTGGTTTTTAAAATTTATTATAAGATTTTCTTTAACCCTTTTAAGTAGAAAATTCGGTGAAGAAATATAAAATAAACCATTTAAAAAAGTATTGCGAATAAGTTAACACTCGAAAATAGCAAGACTGATTAATAGAGAAAAGTCTTGCCCTCTTCTTTCTAATGAAGATACACTTCGTCGAGGGGTAGATCTTGTCTACGTACGAAGAATACGTAATTCATCAAGACATTGAGATAAAGCATCCCATGACCAGATTGAGCCCTTATTTATTTACTGATTTTTATAAAAAAAAAAGAAACATGATTCGATTTTCTATTAATTAGATTGTATATTACAATATAGTATTTTTAAAAACAAATACGTAATAAAAAAATACAAAATTTTACAAATATTCTTTATTTATTTAACAATAATTTATTAATGTTACACAAATTAAATTTTTTAATAGAGAATAATTTATTAAATCCTGAAAAGCTGTTCTTAAAACTAATTATTTATATTTTTCGTAAGAAATTTATGTAGTAAAAATGTAAGCCTTTAATAAAATAAGATTAATTTTTAATAAAAATTAAAAATACAAATTAGGCAATGATTTTTATATTGCATAAATAATTTTCTATTCAAGCAATAATTTATTTTTAGGTTGTGAAGTGCGGTTAATTTTTCCTCGACTCTGGGCTCCATTTGCCAACACAAATGAAGTCACGAACTTGCCACCATTTCCAAAATCTGATTCAGGTGAGGGTTCAACCACTTCATATATAACTTAAAAAACTTTCATTATTGATTTCCTACTTCCTTATTTCTCGTGTAAAAAGACGAGATATTATTACCAAACTTTTATAAAAGAAAATATATATTTGTTTTGATTTAATAGTTTTCGATTAACTTTTGAATAATCGTACTCTTTTATTATAGAAAAAAAAATAACATGCATTTAAAAAAAAAATTAAAAACAAAAATGCAACGTACATATTTAATACATTTCAATAGGTTAATTCGCTAGTGGTATGTTATATTATTATTGTTATTATTACGTATACTTTATTTAAAATTATAATTTGCAATGTAGTGAGTGATGGATTAATATTTAGATCGAATAATGATAGAGAAATAAAAATTTTAAATGTTAAATGGTGCTTAATAACTGGTAAATTAGAAACGATTATAAGACAGTTTTCTTACAATTTATTCAAGAAAATATGTATGAGAGTAAAAATTATTTTCGCATTTAAATTTAAAATATTCCTCGGGTTGAAATGCAATAAAATAAATTAATTTTAGAAATACTCGAGTGGGTGTAGAATAATAATGCTCGCATTGCAATCGAGCCCTAAAAATAAAGGATAAACATAACCGAGTAAACTTGATCTATAATGTGTATTATCAAAAGAGAGGTAAAGTTTGTAGATAAAATTCGCTCGGGGATCAGTTTGGTATAGAATTTTTGTTGTTAAATGGACAGATGAATCTAATACAAATACAAGAATGAGAGGTGGAGGTTCGGTCATTTCCTCCGACATCGGAAAGGAAGGGAAAGCTATTGTGGAGGCGCGTGGGAGGGCGGCGCACACGGTCGGCTCGACCTTCTGGCCTATCAATCCTCCTCTCCTCCGCAGCTACCCGGATGGCGGCGGTGGCTTTTTTATTTATCAATTGTTCTCGAAAGAGAAAGACGGCCCAATGATTGGGATAAATGGCAGGGCGCGTTGTTACGGCACTGGGTTGTACTTGGTTACTTGGGACTATCGCCCCACCTTTGCATGCCCTTTTTCCTCCCCTCCCTTTTATTTTCGCCTCTTAATTAGAGGCGCAAGTCGACCGTATTCAGCTTTAGTTGGCTCCTTTGTGCCCTGGCATCCCTCGGCGCCCTTTGCCCCGGTCTTCCTCTTGCTTTTGCTGTCGCTGTTCTTGCTCATGTTCACGTTCATGTTCACGTTCATGTTCTTGTTCTTGTTCTTGTTCTCCTTGTCTTGGCGAATGGCTATCTTTAAATTAGCTGTGCGTTGTCACGTTAAACGCCCGCTGCTGTGCATAGGCAGCGGGCTGGCCTAGCGGGCTTTTCTTAATCCCTTAGCTCCGTGAACGGCCACAACGCAAACCGGCTTCCTTATTATTATTCGTCCGCTCGGTCGGATGCGCATCATTTCTACTCTGCCAATGATTTTCATTCTACATCCCATACTAGAGTTAAAGCAATGAAAAATCAGGGTCCAAATACGCGTGCTTTTGCACTCCTCTCCGTGCCATTCCATCCCATTTCAAATTTATGTTTATCATAATTTTAACAAAAATTATCCATCAGATTTTTCATCACTTCTTGAAAAAACAATTGGTTGTAATCGCAAAACTTCAGAGTTCAATTGACATTTTAACAACATTTTTAGCATTTCCAATAATATTTATCTATAAAAATGTATACTAAGAAAATTATATATTCTCCCAATAGATGGCATGCTTAAATATTTTGTACATTTGATAAAAAAAAAAATATGTGATAAAAAATATATTACTTTCAACACCTTGTTCATGCTCTTTAATTATTGTAATATAAAAATTTAAATAATATAATAAATAAAACTCCCACAAAATCTGAGTTATTGATCTAATTTTTAAATTTATTTTTTATTTCATTATAAAATTTGCTTTTTATCTATTAAGCAATTTGCTGGTTCTAAGTAAAAAAAGCTTTTTGTTACGTGTAAATTTACATTACTAAGTATCTTTATACTATTTGTTGCAATACACATTTCATACAATATTTGATAATATTAATTGATTTAATCAATTAAAGATATATTTTAAAAATATAATGTTTTACAAATAGATTCATATAAATGAATTTTATTCTATAATTAAATCCGCGGACCGCATATATACATACGTTTTTATCGCATGAATTATTGAAATTATTAGCCACTGTATTTAAATTGAATTAAGAATCCGTTAAAATTATGCCATTACACATATTCAAACTACATTTTCTACAAGACTTTGCAATTTTGCTTCTTTTATTCTGTTTTAATCCAGTTTCAAAACTACGAGTCAACTGCCTTTTTTCTTACCGAATTATATTTCATCAGTTACGCGCAATATATTTAATATTATATTGTGAAAAAAAATAGAATTTCTATAATTATTATTACGTTCCAAATTCAATCAAATTTTTATGATTCTTGAAAGATGGGTTTCTCTGAAATAAAATTTAAAAGGTTCACTTTTCATCGAGGCATTTAAGTGAATATTCTCTATACATAAAGCTTATGATATAGAAAAACTCTGGATACTTGTCTATCGTTATCGAAAATACGATGAATTGTATAGCAAAACTTATAAAGTATAAAATAGTCCCAAAAATGACAATATTTATAAAAATTTAATATTTATATAAATGTTAATATTTATAGAAATTTTTTTTGTGATAGCTATTAAATATTAAAAAGATTTATTTAAAATGAAATTATTGAGTTTTAGTTTTTCTTACTATGATACAAGGTTTGTTAATTGAAATTTATAAAAAATATGTACACATAATTATGTGTAGATGAATACAAAAAAATTGATATGTGTCTATAAATATGTGGCTACTGAAGTATATAATTTTATTAATTTCAAAGAAAAATCAAACATTTATTTGTTTGAATCATTCTTTTCTAAATTCGCATGATTCTTGTAAAAAAAACTAATATTAAAAAAAAAAAAAAAATAAATGAATTTATTTTATGTATTAATTGTAAAAAACTGTTATTATTTACCTAGAATATCTTTGTTTATTGGGTAAATTTAGCAGATTTATGTTATTATAACTGTAAATTTGAAAAATTGTTTTAATAAGCTTCTTTCATAAAAGTCAACCAATTAATGTTTTCAATCATCATCGAAAATTCAGAGAACTATTTGATCGCGATATTCTTCATACAAATTTTAGATTGTAATAGGAAGAAATGGAATTAATGTAAAGTGATTTATTGTTGTCTAGTTTCGTCTTTCTTTCTCTTAAAGTATACGTTTTTCAAAAATTATTTGGATTTTCATGCTTTCGCACAAAATAACAGATAGTGGATAAAGCGGTTTTTAAAGTAGTTTCAAAAATAGTGTATCGTGCAGCGAGTAGTAGGGAAATTGAATCTCGAGATAGAGAGGAGTTGCACGACATCCTCTAATCGAATCCATTTGGCGAGCGTAAATTCGATTGCAATCAACTCGGCCAACTGCCCGAAGATCACACACGTTCAGGCATGCACAAGCATAGAGAAAATTAGAAAAAGTTAACCAAGCATCGACACATAAAATCCCGTGTGCACATGCTCGTGCGAGTTGCATGTGCTGCCGAGTGGCGTAGACACGAAGATGAGCTTTGAGCTTACCCCGAGTTCCTGGGCAGCCAATACTCGAGCCAAGAGCGGAAGGATCCGTTGCTCGGAAGCTAAAGTGTATAACGGCTTTAATAGCGGCAGATCACTACGCAGTAAACGACTGACGGACGACAGAAGATTAAAGTTAGACCGTTAACTCGATCTAATTGTGCCCCTCAGGCTTGGCCTTCCTTTATTAATCCACCGAGCGCGCATTCATACAAACGTTTTACGTCACGATTCTTCTGCTCTGCTTCAAGTTCTTTTTCTCTTTATCGACGAGTCTGCTAGTCTGCTAATCAGCTAATCTGCTAGTCTGCTAGTCCACTAGTCTACTAGTCCGCTCTTCTTACCACCGCATCAACGTCTTTACATCCACTGCATTTTTTCGGCGTTCGAAGTCTTGAGTTGATCCCTTGGCTAGTACCTTCTTACAAATGCTGAATATTCGTGGCTGGGGCCAGACTCACAAATCTCCATGCTCAAGCCCTGAACCGCATTTCATTTTGTGCGCGATTTCCTGTCATTTAGACTCTTTACTTAATTTCTGATTTCGTCGAGCATTTCAAAGCTCCTCTGTATTTCTATTAAACATTTTTTAATCGCGCAATTACTAATTTTTTTCGCTATATATTTATTTACTTAAGTTCATTTTTACCATCGTTAATGGCGCAAATACATTGATTTGACATTAAATATATAATTGAATACAAGGAAGCAAAGATGTAAAAAAGTAAAAGGACAACATTTTAATGTGATTAATGAGCAATATTTTTTTCTTGTAAAATTAGTCAATACTTACCAAAAGTATTGCATTACGGTTACTGCTACATTAATTTCCATACACTTTTTTAATGAAATTGCACAGTGATCTTAATTGTACTTTCACTTAGGCTAAATAAATTAGACTTAAATGCAAAAAAATATTATTCCAGTAACATTATTTATAAAATCTTAGTCATTAATGTACAGTGGGTATGAAATATGTTTTGTTGAATTCACTTTTTCATGCACTAGCAATTTTCAAATATTTAAAAATATTATATTCAAAAGACATATGAAATGGATAATAAATTTAATAGCTTATTCATAAAGTGATGTGCTCGCCTATTTACAATGTTATAAAACTGTAAAAATTATTGAGAATGCAAATGAAATTCTTATTCTTTAATAATTCTTGTACAACTTTTTTCAAGCATCAACAATATTAAATTTCTATGTAAACTACAAGTATACTTTGGGTTAATAGATTACAATCATGAATTGCATTTAATTTGTTTATTTATTTTTATTTATGATTGAAATGTAATTTTTTTTAAATAGAATATTATTTGACGAGTGAAAAATATTAATTTGGATAAATATTTAATCCCACTGTGTGGGGAAAGATAATTTATTTTCAATTAATTTTAATTTGGAAAGTTGCATTAAAAATTAATGCATAAATTTATATTTTAGAATATTGCAATCACCCGTTGAAAATTGAAAGTAATAAATGAGAGTACTACAGGGATGGATTGGAAGACATGCTGGAAAGTTGCCGGGGAATACTAGTATCAGTGGCAATGAACGCTCTTCCTTAAATTACGCAATTAATTTGATTTCTCGCATGTCGTGCGAACCGACGTTTTTGCATTCCTCTTATGTTAGCTTCTTATGCATCGGATTCAGGGAATGCGAAATGATGGGGTGGAGCACGGGAATTTGCGTACCGACGCTTTTGGGGCGCCCATCTGTCTCCTCCTCGCCAAGTGTGTCTTCTTAGGCCTAGCTCTTTTTTCCTTTGCCTCCTTCCTCTTTTCTTCTTTTTCTTCCCCCCTCCCCTCCCACTTTCTACTCCGTTCTTTCCCAGGCATTCTTTTCATAACTCCTACAACGAAAAGCAATGAGGGCCAACCGATGATTCAACTGCATTCAACAGTGTTTTTGTCGCTCGCGCGTATGTTCTTCAAGGCAGTTACTCGTTTTCGTTTATTTTTTACCTCTCCTACATTCAAATGCTGTTGAATGATAAATAGTATGGCTTTTATTGTTAAATGCTTTTATTAAATAACAAATGTCTTGTCATTACATACAGAGGAATTATATCAAAACTCTTATAATTATATGAAATAAGGACCACATACAATGGGTATGAATAGTATTCTCAATGTTTGAAAAATTGAGTAGTGATATTTTATCTTTAATAAAAAATGAACGACTATATTTACACGTATTATTTTAATACATAATAGACTAGAAAAAGCTCTGTCACTTTTAAATATGAGAATAAGAATTAAATAAAACGCGAGTCTACTAAATGTCCTTATGACGCATCGAATATTTCATTGTTGTACACTTTTATGATCATTTTAAATTTCTACTTTTGCAGACACAGCAATCTCTGTAATAGATTATTAAAAAAAAATCTCATGTATAACATGCCACTTGATCGATGCAATTTCATTAGCTTATAGATCACAGCGAATCAAAGAAAACAAGAAAAGATAAGAGCGAGTATGGGATAATTTATCCGACATTTTTATTTAATTGAAGAGAGTGGAACCGCAAGGGGATGTCATTCTTGCACAGAGAAGTCATGTGCCTTAAACACGATTACTTGGTCGTATAATGTACAATGATAGTGAGAGAAAAGAGAAAGCGCGAGCAGCACGTGCCCGCGTGTCGCAAGCTAGGATTATAAATATAATATACAGGGGGTGTGTATGGCAAATAATGTAAGAGGGGTTGGGTTTGCTCGGCTCCTCTCTTTCTGGTGGAATATTCTCAATCGCGCACGCGCCTTTATTTCTCATTCCTCTTACGAGCTTGGGCAGATGCATTTTTACCACCAGCAAATTATTATGAATCAATCGGAAAGGAATCGTGCTCGAGTCATAAATCACGCAAAATTCTTAGAAATCTAGACTCCTGACCCCGCAGTACATTGCACTTTATTATATGTATTGTTCAATAAATTCTATTTATTATATATTAACGCCAAACAAATTTAGAGAGGGAATTTAGATTCTACAACTTTTTTCCTATTATGAGAAATCTATGCCGATCTCGCGGAGTAATCAAATTCAAACATTTACTATCGTACAATATATATTTTATTCTCTTCATTTTTTATGTACAGTAATTATTTAACATTTTAAATATTTAAAATATTAATTATTATTCATTTGTATAAAAATTTAAAAGTTTAATGAAAATCCTTCTTACTTTAAGTAATTTATATCGAATTTGTATTTCAATTTTTCTTTGATTTTATAATACAATAGTAGTCATAATATTTGCTATTAAAATTACTAGTAGATTTATGTTTGTATTCAAATTATATCTACATGTATAAATTCTTCAAAATAATAAGAATTAGAGCAAAGAGCTCAATAAAAATAATCAGTTAATATCTTTGTTTCTTGGAAAATGTAGAAAGCTTAGTTCATTGAGGTTTTCTTAATTAAAACAAATCTCGCCCATATTAAATCCGTGAAATGCATATAAAAAATGAAACAAAGTTTTCATAATAATTTAAATAATTTTTTACAGCACTTCAAGTTATGCATCCTAACTCAAGAAGTATTAACTGCACTTTTTTCGTATATTTTTTTTAAAAATGCAAAGAAATTCGGAAGCTCGTCGAGATTAAGCGATAAATGAAAATGCATTTGATCTGAGAAAGGAGGCCCATTTTGTGAAATTGCTTTCCAGGATTCTAGACTTTTCTCTGGTGATGGTGGGATAGCTCGTTAGCGTTACCAAACTCCTCTGCATACGGAAAAAAAGTAGGCTACGTGACTCAAATCCCATTTTACTTACTCTCATGCTTGTTTTAATACTTATATCTTGTTCGAACGAAAGCTTCCTTCCATATATCTATACGCTGTGACTCTGTTCCATACAATACTTTATACTATATATCATCCTTGAGATTCTGCAGAACTCTCTACTCAATTTTCCTTATTGTTCTCTCTTTTGCTTCCTTATTATTCCTACCATGCATCTTTATCACATTATTCTTAAAGACGGATAAGTCAATTGCTGACAACGGACTTTCCTTCTATCCAACAACAAAGTATTAGATACGAATGATGGGTGTTGAAAAATCTGGATCATTAGAAGTGTCTGTAATGAATTCAAAATTAATCAATTACTTTATTCTTGGTGATACTTTTTTACCATACCTATCACAAACTTTTCAATACTTTTAGTAAATGATTATCGCCAACTTTTTCTTATAATGTAAAATACAATTTTAATATATTTAATTAAGTGCATGTCAAAGAGAAAACGTCTTTTACTTTTTTTATATACCAATTAGTAATTTACTTGTAATTTGTATTAATATTTCTATTCTATACACTTCTGGTATATACTTGATTTAATATTTTTTGTTAAATATAACTTATATTACAAAAATAATTTAGAATTTTCTGATATATTCGATAAAACTTTTACTAGCACTTTACATTTATATAAAACTAGAGATTAAAGTTAAAATGTTACAAAATGAAGCTAAATTTAAAATATGAGATTGTACATTGAATTTAATAGTTAGACAATTTTAATTTAGTAGCTCAAGACTCACGATATTTAAGAATCATAAAGTATTAAATTATAAAATTTAATCTTTAAACTTTTATAGAACGATTGTCCTTTGGCGTGGGACGATTAGTTGGTTCTCCCTTGTCGAGAAGTCCACGAAGGTCTCCCTCGCATTCTCCATGTCCTGACTCGCCACGAAACGATCATCATGATACCGAAGTTGACGTGGACGAAGAGATTGACGTTGACGTGGAGGAAGTTGGGGAGGAGGATGAACTTGAGGGTACCGGCTCCAGTCCACCGAGGTCTGTGTCACCGCCTTCACCACCCGCTGTCACACGAAATACAGCAACCAATTTTCCAAGAAGGTAATTTAAATTTCATTGATATTTTTTAACTATAAAAATAAAGTGTTAATTTATTTGTTTTTGAAATTATTAAACCCATAATATCAATAAATCTAGAATACTCTTGTATTATTTATTGGCTCATTCATTTATTATATTATGTTTCTCATATTAAATATTTTTATAATATCAATATAAAAATAGGGTACTAGTATTTAATATAACTATTTTATTATAATATTTTTTTACTTAAAAAATGATTTAATAACACGGTAAAAAAATGTATGATGTGAATTTATAATTTTTTGTTTGAATGTACGTGAAAGCATATGACATATTTTACAAAATTATGTTTTTAAAAAATTTTTTAATTTAAATAAAAAAGACACGAATCATTAAGACGGCTAATTGTTAATTAAAATTTAAAAAAAACAATCAGGTCAGGCGATTCATTTAGCGTGAGCGCACTTCTGAGGCCAGACCCGCCCTCGGCTCATTCGCAGAACAACGGCGGTAACCCGGTTACGCACCAGGCGACATCCATCCTATATCCGCCACTTCACATACAGAGTGGTGTAGTCTTGCCCCCTCACCCACATCACCCCTTAAGTTACTTACACCCCCAGTTGCTACCCCATCATCTACTCCCGCCACACCTGCATCCACTGTTGCGCGGCGTTCATCCGACGACGACTCATCCAGGTCTGCACACAGCCCATGGACCCCACGGCCTTCATCACCCCCATCCGCTCGGAGATGTCTATAGTTGTGTTAAATGTGACAAAATGTTTAGCACTCCACACGGTCTCGAGGTGAGTAACCAATCTTTCTAATCAATTGTTTTCCATTTCACTGCTAAGATTAGAAATTTTATTAGGATTAAACGATTTTATTAGTTTGTGCAACTGGTTTTTTAACTTGTACTTATGAAACACATACTGAAGATTAGGTGATGTAGAAAAGAAATCATTTGTGTTTACCAGCTTTTTTTTATTTAATATTTATTACTAACTTTTAAATGTATCTTGACGTTTAATATTTCTTCTTATTGTACCTACGAATTAACAAGAATAACAAATAAATGGCCTTTCGTATAATTGAAAAAATGTAATTTGATAAGTAAGTATTGCATGACTGCAATCTTCAAAATGGTTCATGTTAACTAGGATAGAGAAAGATTTGATTCAGTAATTGCCTTTGTATCTATCCCTACGATTATATATAGATTAATTTTTAATTTGAAATTGAATAATACATTTTATTAATTAACTTAAACTTTGTTATGAATTAATTTTTAATTCAAGAACTTTTCATTGATTTATTTTTAAAGTAAATTGATTAATTTTTAAGAAGCCTTCCTTGACAATTAAAATACTGCACTTTAAATATTAAAAATTTGATTGAATGATAATGAAGAAATTATTAATCATTGTATCAAACGATAAAAGCGAATGATTTATTTGTAAACTCTTTTAAATTTCAAATTATATGAATCAAGTAATAAGGAACTCGCTTTTAAAGAGAATGTTTATGTGAATAGGAGGCAAAGCTGCTCTTTAATCGAACGCAGTAATTGGTTTTGCAACAATTGGTCGGGTCGAATAAAAATCTTTATTAAAATAGTTGCAGAAGGATAGTGCGCGGAGAGTTAGTGAGGAAGAGAGGGAGAAATGGAGGGAGGGATGGAGCAGTAAACGGGGTAAATAATAAATGCATATTGTGCGTTTGTTGTGAAGGTTCACGCGAGAAGGTCGCACAACGGAAAGAGGCCATTTGCGTGCGAGTTGTGCAACAAAACATTCGGGCACGAGATCAGCCTTACACAGCACAGAGCGGTTCATTCCGCGGAGAAGGTCTTCGAGTGCAAGCAGTGCGGTAAGGCTTTTAAGCGCTCAAGTACCCTCAGCACTCACCTGCTCATCCATTCGGATACCCGGCCCTATCCTTGTCAATTTTGCGGTAAGCGCTTCCATCAGAAGAGCGACATGAAGAAGCACACCTATATACACACAGGTGAGACCACCCATACGATCCTCATTACTTGATAATTCGATCTTTTACCCTAGCCTTATCATCTCGTTTTATTCCAATGAGACCCATGACTTTTTTACTCAATCAGGTATTTCTTCTTACAATCCAACTCTGAATACTGAAAATATATCCGGTTATAATTTTTGTTTAAAAAGAAGAAAGAATGCCAACAATTTAAGTCTAAAATTGGTGGCGCAATAATTATGTTAATCATTATTGTATTAATCAATAATTTCATTATGTTAATATAAGAAATATAACATACCAAATTAATATTAATAAATTAATTTAAATAATTCAAGGACGACAATTAAAAATTATAATGCATTTTATCTCAAAATTATATAAATCTAAAAATAATTCAGCATAATTATTATGATAAATATCGCCCGCTATATACAAAACTTGAATTAAAAATCATTTGCAATTAAAAATAATACTTTTATTTCGAGTAAAGGAATATAGCATATAAAGTACCAAAGCAGATTTCATATATTTATAACACGAAGGATTTCTTGAATAATTATTCATACTTCTCAGGAGTATTGTAAATAAACTCGTGATTTTTATATCAAAGATTAAATTTTCTTACATAATTTATATAGAGTTTTTTTAGTAAGCCAAATGAATAATCAATACGTTACTTATAATAGGGGTATAAAGTTAATTGAATAATACATAAAAAAAAAATCTCTCGACTAAATTTATACGAACACGCACGAAAGGTTGAGAAAATTACGTGAAAAACTGACAGTAAATCGTTCCTATAACATTGACCACCATCCTCTCGTATGGTCACGTATGTGTGTACCCTCGCGCGAATCATACAGTCCTTCCACCCACGCACACACAGATAAAATTCTAGTGATGATAATAAAATTCAAGTACTAGCGCCATATTTGCGCATATCAATTATGACAAGAGGGCGACTTCGACCCATTAATAATTCAAACGTGAAGCGTCTGGACCAAGTCGTGGCGCATTGCCCTGAATAAGTTAATCCCGTACGTGCGGTAAGCACGCGCGTACTCGTTACGGTGGTGGTGGTGGTGGTCGTTGTATATATACACTCGTGGGATGCAGAAAAGCAGTAGCGTAGCATCCGCATCGGCAAAGAGGAGAAAAGAGATTGAAATTGAGAGAGAGAGAGAGAGAGAGAGAGAGAGTAGGGACTCGAGAACCACCGACCCGAGCCCGAGCCCGACCCCGACCCCGACCCCGACCCCGACCCGAACCCCAACCCCAGCCCAGCGCACACTTGCCGTTCGCGCTTCGCAATAATCGTAATGTCTTTTTGGGGCTCCGCCGGTCTCTTTCTTTTCTGCCGGTCGTCCCCCTCATGCAGGGCCCGATTCACTCGATCCCATGGACAACCTTGCCCCAACGATTATATGCGTCAGAGTTTTTCGCTCTTGGCTTCTCTTTCATTCCCTTGCGTTCTTGATCTGCTCCTCGTGCTTCCTCGTCCTTTGAACCCTGGGTGTAATCCTAAAATAGATTTTCACTGCTGACAAATTATCTGTGGGAATCAACTGCTTTGGGATCAAGTGCACGTCGATTAACGACCTGTACTGTACATATGGACTTTTCTCTCTGCAGCTCACTATGTTTATATAGCCTTTATTTCAGATGAAACCAATTGTACCTCTCGCCTCTTTCATGACCCATCCTTCTGAGTCGGTTAAATTAAACCTGGGCTAATTATTGATTTCATTTAAGAATATTTTTAGAACTAACTCACTAATCTATAATTTACAGAATTAACGCAACTGCTTTTTTACACTTATTTTATTACTGGAAATTAATTAATGATAATCATTTAGACGCACACTTAAATTGTTTTTTAACATTTCATCATCGATATATTTCTTCATTAAAAGTTAGATTTTTAATCATTAATCGTTATTATAAAAAGTTTTTAATTGTAGAAATTAAATTGAAAATTGTGTTAACTCTACATATTTTTCAAATTAGAGCTAAGTAGAAAATACTGCTTTATAAAGAATTTTAGTGGATAATACTTAATTTCAATATTTAAGAAATTTCACAAAACGATAAATTGATAAATTTACTTATTATTTAAAAGTTATTCAATAAAATTATTTAATAATATTTTAGCAAAAGAAAATTAATTCTTATTGATTTTATTGAGATTTATTGTCATTGGTTTAATTGTAAAGATACATAAATAAATATAAATGTATATAGCATGGAATATAACTTAAAATTGTTAAATAAATTTTTTAAATTATTGAATTAATTTTGAATGCACTTTAACTACATTAATATATCAAAACTAACCTAGTTGTTTAAATACATTAAGATGACAGATATTTTTAACGCACAATAATTTTAAAAAAATATTTATTACAATTGTTTCATATATTTATATGCAATTTATAATTTGTGAATATAAAGTTATCGAAGTTGTAAGAATCTAAAAGAAAATAAAAAATATGTACATTAATTTCTGCTTTTTATTTATTAAATCATAACTTTGTTATGTCTATGCAATAATTACAATGATGATTAATTGGCTTCAATTAACTAGCGTCTTCATCTTAAATTATTCTCAAACAAAATGTCACTTTGTTGAATATAGGTATAGCCATCTGAAACTCATATCATTTTAACTTATTTGATGGAAGAAGTAACGATGCGCGAGTATTGTGGGTAGATTTCGTTCTAAAAGAAGAGAAAGGTTATGCATTAAGGTGTAGGTGGAGCTGACTGAAGGAAAAAAGAAGAGATAGAGATGAAAACAAAGATTAAGATAAAAAGAAGGAGAGAGAGAGAGAGAGAGATGTGTGGAGAGGGGTTACGTATCGTTGTCATGGCAACACTACTGATGTCTTATCAAATTATCACCTTGTCCTCTACTCTCAGCCTCAACCTCTCTTAAACTTTTCCGCGTATTACACACATATTCCGACACAAGTGTGTGTGCGTATCCTTCAGTGGGTCGTTGCGAACAGTAAAAATATACAAATAGTTGAAATAGAAATGGTCACTTGTTAACCACCTATGGGACTACATCGACATGCACAAAACTTTTGTGTAGATGCCAGGGTGCATGTGTATCTTTATAAAACAAGGAGGAGGTAAAACTCGAGGGTCGCTTCGGAACATTTAATTCATTATTCAAGTCTATAAAAAATTCAGAGGCACCGTATGTAGCTGGCGTGTAATACGCAGGACTCGAGTTGAGTATCTCGGGTCTGAGGGAATTACTTTTTTCTAGAGAAGGACGATTGTCGCTTTCTCGCGATCTCTTCATATATTTATGTATGTGTCTGTTTACTTTTTTGGCCACATTAATTACACCAACAATTTCAGTTTTTTTTTTTTTTTTGTTAAGTTGTTGGATTAATATTTTCGTTTATATTGTCAAAAACAAAAGGAATTAGTAAGCATATCAGAATTTAGAGAAAACGAAAATTAAAAAGTGAACTTTTGACATTAAGCTAAATGTTTTAACTGTTAAGATATTAAAAAGAAATGACTATTATATACAACAAATAAAATTTTTATTTTTCCATTTTATGTTTTTTCGAGTGTTAAATTTTTCTGAAAATGTGAAATACATTATGAAACATTATTATGTTAAACTTTATAATTTTTATATAATTATTCTTTTAGCTAACAATTACTTTTAAGTTAACATAAAATTATGTTATTGCAAATTAATTTTTTATTAACTATAAAGTAAGATTAAATTTATTAAAATATCTTAAAATTTAATTTAACAAATAACAAAATCTTTTAAATTAAATCTAGTAAGATATTTAATTGTTATTGAGTAATCACATTGGAAGCTCAAATTCCTGCTTTTTTAAGCTGTGCAAACATATTTTGTACAATAATTGCAATGATTAAGTAATAAAGCTTCAAATAATGAAAAATATTATGTAGCATGAGAATTAATTTTTAATTAAAATGAAATAAACAGTGATTAAAAAATGATTAATATGATTATTAAAAATAGTAAATGTATACGAAAAATTATAAATCCACATTTATATTTATCAATTATCTTGAAATAAAATTTTTTGATTTTACCATAATAAGCGCTCCTTAGAATAAAATATAGCTAGAATAACAAATTACTAATAAAAATAGATACTCGATACGTGTAGTTGGATGTAAGAAATACGAAAAATAGTATGATGTAATTAAACTAAATCAAGCATATGTTGACGTCTGTAAAGGTATACGTAAAAAAAGGAGTAAAGGCGAAAGTCATTGTAAGTAATCAAGACGTGCATAGGCGTATAAGGCCACTAAACAAAGAAAAAAGCAGAGAAGGAGAGAGGAAATAAAAGACTGGGCCATGTGCAATAAGGGTGTGGCGTCGTCGTTGGATTCCCCGGAGACCCTGGCGTGGCGTAACGTAAAATCATTATTAGGTAGGTGGGTACTGGCACTGACGAGATGTATATATTCTCAGGGTACACGTGAGTACTGAATACACACATACACGGAATAAGAAAGAAAGAGAGAGAGAGAGAGTGGGAAAAATCGAGCTCGTGCGCGGGAGCAAGAGCTGTGCAAATATTGCTCATATACACGATGAACTCGAGGTGGGGTGTGTTCCAAAAAAGCACAAAGAGGTTAGATAGTCCATGGACCTTTTTTCTCTCCTCTTGAGTCATCCGCACTGGATGCACCAAACGAGTCAAGTGCAACCTGTCGGGGTGACGGGCACAACACGCACAACTACTGCGGGTTTAGTTGAGAGTGACCTGCTGAAAAAACAAAAGCGTTTAGGGTGAAAGAGCAATCTTACTCCGGACGCCTAGCATCACATATGGTATGAAATCACTCGTGATTTAATTTTCGTTATGCTGATTCTTGTTTTCACATGCAGTGCCATTTGAGAATTATACTTTTCGTATTTTTAGTCTTTATGCAAGTGCGGTACTTTATAACAAATACTGTAGCACAATAATTTTGTTTTGACTGAAACACTTGCAGTACTTTGACAGCTTTTACGATAAATTACCTTCTTAAATTATCGAGGTTTCTGTTCATTTTTAAAAACTATATAAAGCACTGTTATTCCATTAATTGATATTTTCACATATCACTATGATTTCATTTATTACATACAATTAATTTTCATATTTATTTTAATGATTCTATTTTAATAAATTTTTTTGGAGACAAGAAAAAGCGCGTGTTAATCAATGCATTTTACCGTACCGTTCATTTTTTTGAAGGGGGGTATTCTCTTATTTCTTGTCAAACAAAATTTAATTTAATTTAAGAATACTGCTAAAAAATAATGACAATATTGCATGGTTATTAAATTATATATATTTATATAAGGTATTTCTTAAGTGTAATCAATGTTTGAGCATTTCAATGTATTTAAAATAAAATAAAATATTAATTTCATTCTCCAACTAGATCACAACTTTTTAATTTGAAAATAAAATCTATAATAATCTTATATATACGCAATGATAAATATAACCCTGTATTTGGTAAGAAGATGGGGTAAAAACTTTGAGCGTTTGTACATCATCTCTGTCTGTTCATCAAATGATACGGTTTTTCCCCTGTTGTTTTCAATATAAATAATGAAACCGGTCGAGCAAAGTAAAGTTCATCGCTTTATTTACAAGTTAATTCGAATTTGCTTATATTTTTATTGTAACAATTGCCTGCCTTATGTATAAATCTTCATCTTTCTAAAATTTGAAAAAAATGAATATTAGAATGATGTATTTGTAAGAATCGCTTTTCCGATGAGTCATTTCTCAATCATTTGAATTATTTTATCAAAAAGATTATTATTTGTTTTTAAATTTAATCTTAACCATAAATTTTCTTCGGTTGCAATGAATTTCTATTGTAAAAATTTAATATTCTACGATTTATGTAAAATAACTGGCCTTTTTTCATTAATGTACATTCATAATTTTGATCTTTGAACAACGTGGGTTATATTTTTAGTTTATCACTAAAGGAATTGAATGTGACAATGCTGCGGGGTGTAATTATTGTATTAGAGGAAGTTATACATGTGTTTGGATATCTGCGGCGGTCCTATGATTGTCTGCGCGTGTAGAACTACCGACTCAAAAGCTATTAGAGGTTTCCAACCGACTTGACGCCCCAAGAGTTGAGATGCTGCTGATGCTGCTGCATCCCTCTAGACTGCTTAAACTTTTCGACAGCTATAACTTGTTGTACGTGGCACATAATCTGGTCTAATACACGTTAAAGTCCATCTAACTACGATTCGTACATAAGTACTTAGAGTTCCGTTACCAAAATTTATGGAGAAATGTCCGTCCTTTTTTAATGAATTTTTCTTCCAATTTTTACGAAGTTAAAAAAAAAAATTTGAACTATTGAAAAATATTGAATTTAAATTAAATAATGTTAAAAGTGAGATTATGTATAAATGTATCGAAATAGTAGATTAAAATAATAACCGAGACTAAGCAATTATGATTACAGATTATTTTAAACAAAAGATTAATATTAAAGTAAAATATTGTTTGAGATTTAAATATGCCTTTATTAGCATATACATACTCCATTATAATAATAACCGAAGTTATTATTAATTGTAAATAATGAATTATTTACGAGACTAAAAATACATATAATGTAATTTATTTCCAAACAATTTTAATAAAAAAAATGCAGTAGAAAATTTTTAGTTTTTCTTTGATTTTAAAATAAATTAGATTATTAATATGTATATTATTTAGTTAAACTAAAAATATGGTGTAATTGAATAAAATTTGTACAAGTTTTTACAATTTTTATAATTTTTATATGAAACTTTAATTCCGGAAAGATAATATAACTAAACTATATGTAAGGAAAAAAAAAATTTCAGCGTTGAAAGTCAATTTCAGGATTTAATTGGAAGTTTATCCAAACTGCTCTGCATATTTGTATTTAAATTAACGATTATTTCAGTTTTTCCTTGAATCTCTGCTAATGTATTTTAAATAGTATGCAACTAAAATAGCGTATCATACATTATGATAAATTAGCAATTTAATGAAAAAAAATTTCTCAAAAGATGATGAGAAAAAATCACAAAGTGGTAGATTTTTGTATTCTATAGGAATCAAGTAGTAAAAAATGGAATTAGTAGTAGAAACAGAAGGAGGCTCCGGGAAAGCTGATTCCTTAATGTTAGTCGGCAAAGGAAGGGAGAATAAGGAAGAAACGCGATACCGAAACGCTAAGTCAGTTACGATTAGCTCCTTAGTTCTGGGCTTGGGACACGAGTAGATTCGTCCTTCGAGAACCAAGAATGCGGTAACCGATAAGACCCCATCATAATCTTCTTTTGCGAGTTAGAACTAGACATGTTAGATGTATATTAAATTATTACGGACCTCGATTCTATTAAGAATATCCTACTAAATCTTAATTCCCATGCTGACTTTCTCTTTCTCTCTCCCTCTCTATCTATTTCACTTTTGAACCTGTTTTTATTCCTTTTTATCTATCAATGCTTTCAATTAATTTTAACTGATATGTTTTGAATTTAACATTTGTATTCATATTTATAAAATATTAATAATTTAGAATGCCCTAATATTGTATCAACCATTTCGAAATTTGTTTGCAGTGTAATATTAATATTTAGCGAATTATATTATTTTTATTATGAATGTGTAGTAATTTTTTAAATATTTTCACTTGACAAGTTTAAAATTTAATAAAAAAATATTTTTTTGAGAAATTTATTGAAATATACTGATTATTGATATTAATAATTTGAAAGATATTTAAGGTTTATATTATTTCATGAGTTAACATTTTTGATAAAATAAAATTAATTTATATATTTAATAAAAAAATTGTAAGAAGTACTTTAACCTCTATAAATACATTTATATTTAAGATATGGACATATTTATTATTTTATTTTTATAAAATTTTCATAAAATAGTAATTTGTATTCACAAAAAAAAAAAAATTATTTTCATTTCTTATTGCAAAAGTTAATAAAATTAAAATCGATTAATTTTAAATATTTGATGAATTTTATTGGAACTATCGGTATGTCTAAATATATTATATGTACAAAAGAAAATTCCTAATTAGAATTTAATGTCGAGAAGCGTATCTGGTTAAAAACGAAATAGCCATTTAATAGACGTATCGATATTATTTACTGAGAAATTTAATTGAGGCTGTATAATGCGTTACCTTCTTCTTAACGATGAAACGCCGTTGACGTGAACATTATATCACTCAAGCATTTGCATGTTTAATGCCATATTTCTTGAGCTGTGTTTGACGTTGGGTGTGTTTAAGTCTCAAAATATAGCTTGCAAGCTTTCAAGGAAAGTGAGAGGTTCTGAGTGTGTCTGTCGTTGCAACGTTAATTTACTTATAATGTTTTATAAATTTATGTAATACACATTTTATTTTTGAGATACAACCATATTAAATTACATGAATACATTGTACGAAAAAGAATAAGTTGTCAATAATTAATTTTTATGTTTTAAATTTAATTTACATTGTGTAAAATTTATTTTATAAAGTTTATAATTTAATATATGGATGGAAAATATTTATTATTTTATCAGAATAATTTTAATATATCGCTCAAATTGATCCAAAACTATTAAACTCAATTTCAAATACTTCTAGATATGAAAAAACGAAAGAACATTTAATAGAATTTGTGAGAATATATACATTGTATTATTCAGCTAAATAAAATTAAATTGATATAAATTTTACCGATAAATAGAAAAAAAATCAATGTTTTTCATCGATTATGTATAAAGGAAATCTGTAATTATTTTTTAAAATAAATGATTAAAGCTGAAGTTCTTAAACATTAATATTAATTAAAAAAAGTAAATATAAAAAGTTTAGGTAATATTTAAAAAGTGATTGGTAGAAAACGCATCGACGTGTATTTGTAAACCAGTTTCAGAGGAGTAGATTACAGTTTAACAATACCAGTTTGACACAAGTGCAACACTTCTAGCATGCCTCAGGATGCGAAATACAATTCTGTAGTACAAGATAAAATATGCATACATATGCATTGTACGTAAATTTATAAATATACGTCTAAATAAACCAAGCACACCCTGTGGAATTTTGTGGTACGACATTTGTAAACGAGTAGATGGTGGAATCGGATTCTGGTAACTGGCGGATGAATAGTGCAGTCCGTAACATCTACAGGACCAAACTATAAATTTGTCTTGATTTTCATCTTTTATCATATTATACATATACATTTTTAATTTAGTTTTTGATTCTTTAATATGGATCATTATTTTCCAAAAAATTATTATTATTTTTAAAATCTTGTTGGTAGTTACAGTGCGTTAATCATTCTATTAATCTAGAATGTTTACTTTTAACAACAAAATATTATCTATAAAATATAATATCAAATTATAATGTCAATTCTAAAGATATGCCATAATCCTTACAATGAACTTGTAAGATTTTGAATATTTCCATTCAAATTTCTTTTTAATAATTAAAAATGTTTTATTATCATATTAATAATTATAGAATATTTTGTAAATAGATACTCGAAAAGTTTATATGAATAATTAAAAAATATTTATTACATTAATTCTATATATTTTTGTAAATTATTATTATTTATACAATGAAACTGGTATAGTATTAACTAGTACATGATTATCGGTATAGAATGCTTAGCAAAGAATAAAATTTTGTTCACATGTATTCCATCAAAATGAATTATTGTGGATAGTCTCGTGCCAATGGTATCTTTCTTCTTGCCGTAGAGTTTTATTTTTTAAAGCGAAGGTGATTTTTCCTTTTTGGTTCTAAAGCTTCAATATATCTTCAATATTCCTCAAATTGAGAGATAGAGTAAAGTCAAAAAGGAATCCCCAATGGTTGGGAAGACAAGACGAGCCTCGGTCTGATTGATATCAGTCGGTAATCCAGGCACGGAGTAACCTCGAGCTTGCTCACTCCTGGAAAATCCATGCTGTCCTTGGCGTGAAATATGCGATGTACAGTTGGGTTGAAGTCTTCTTTTCACTCCTAGCTGTCATTTTTCCGCCTTGTGACACCACCATCAAACATACGTATGTATTTCTCTCACGGGGATTTGGATTGGAGACCAGAGAGATGCGCAGTCCTCGGAGATGGGGAACGAACGTCGGTGGAGAGACGAGAGGAAATCAATGCTCAGAGCTATCCGTGTCTCCTATCCGTTCTTGCTCCTCCAACATCTCTTACTCCTGCTATCCCGATCTGAGTTTTTTTGGTGAACCCGCTAGATTTTTATTTATACCTCTCTCTTTACTCACGCTATCCACCAATCTCCACCTTGCTTCCTTGCTTCCTTGCTTCCTTCCTTCCTTCCTTCCTTCCTTCCTTACTCCCGCTTCTCTTCTTAAGAAATTTGAGGTGACATGATGGGGGTTCTGCGATGTTTCTGGGATTCTGCGACTTCTTGTAAATATGAGCGTATTAGGACTTTCTTTGTCATCATTAGTGCAAAGTTAAGACTATTAAATAATTATTATTATAATCATCTCTTATTATATGCTTTTTATTATAAATCGTTATGATATGTACGATTTATTGCACACGATTTTTAAATAATATTAGTCTATCAGCATTGTGATTAAGTGGACGCATTTATTCTACTAATCCTTTTTTATTTTTATTTTTTAAATTAAAATAAATTATATGATTTTTAAAAAATATTTAAATATACATTATTTTATTCCGATTTCATTTCTGTCATCATACATAATATAAATAATTTTTCTCTATTTATATTTCTTTTATTATACATCCAAGTATAAATAAAGTAAACGACATTTAAATAACTTTTTAATTATTTGCAATTACTATTTTAAAGTAATTTTAGAAAATAAACCTGTTATTAATTATTAAAAAATCTTTTCATAACGACAGTAAAATTACTATTCAAAAAAAAAAGTATTTTTTCAAAAATAAAAATATAGATTAAAATTAGTATTCTATAAACTAATTTAAAAATGAATTGAATATTCAAAAATAAATATGAAAATTTTTTTTTTAAATGTTAGCTACTTTTTATTGAGCTAAATTTTTCGAAGAACGGTAAACTCATTTAAAACTTAAAAGCATTCAAGTTCACATTTATTCCTCATAAATTATCATTTAAAATCTTAATCATAATGTTCATTTGGTTTTTAAAGTTAATGTAAAGATAAATCCTAAATGCATTTAAATTATTATTCCCGTATACGAAAATACATGAGAGCCTGTGCGGAACTTAAGACGCCATTAGAAGCCCCTTCCTTCTCTTCTCCCACCAACTCAGTTTCCATCACTGACGCCATCGCCCCTAAAACCATATTAAACTCCGGCAAATCTTGAGGGTCCTCTCTTCTCATTCTTCTCGCCTATTATTTTATTTAGTTTTTCTTTTTTCATTGTACACATTTAACCAAAACTTGAAAAGAATTTTATCTGTGCAAAACGCAAGAATAAAAGCAGAAATAAAACCTGAAATAGAACTTTGATCGACCCTCTTACGGTTGGAAGATCTAAAAAGTAAGCGGGAATAAATACTAAAACAGGTATTTGTACTTGTTTCTATGCAATATATTTTTTTAATATTTTTATATTTTAATGTTTAGTTCACACTTGCACTCATTTTCATTATTTTGTTTTCTTAAAATTTAATTTTGTTATAGATATTTATAAAATTATTTATATTATAGAATAATAACAAAAGTCATATTTTAATATTTTAGTTATATTTAATTATGTTTTTTATATTAAAAAATAAACTTAATATATTGGCTTATAAATTTTTTATTTAGTAATATTATTTATTATCTATAAATAAAATTAAGGAGTATATTATTTATTAGTTTCATTACTCTAATGTATATATAAAAATATTAATTTTTCATAAAAATATTAAAATCGAATTCATTTTTTCTTACTAAAATTAAATGGTTAGATTTAAAATTTTGCTATCTATATTAACAATTTGCTAAATATGTACTATTGCATATTAGATTTTTTCAATAATAGAGCCAGTTTCACTAATATTAATTATTATAAAAATTGCATTATAAATATAAAAATAAGTATAAATATATTTTATGTGTTTATAATTTTTATTTAGAATAATAATTTCGTTTATATTTGTATATCGAAATACTATTGAGCACAGGAATTTTATGAAATATATATTACAATATAAATATATACAATCTTGCGTTTTTAAAGGTTTTTTTAATAATAACTAAATTACAAACAATGTATATTGTTTAATTATTGAAAAGTAAAAATTAAAATAACGAACAAAATAATTCAATAAATTTTGTATAACTTTTAGTACATCAATTAAAATATTGGTAAAAAAGTTGTAAATATTGGTAAATTAGTAATTCTCTATTTAATGTTACATTAATTTTTAGAATCGATAAAGAATAATATGTATAATTATTAATAATAATTTTTTTTTAAATAATTAATAATAAATTTAAATTTTTAACAAAATCATTCCCTAATAAAATTGAATTATGTACATTTATTTCATATGTGAAGTAATAAATATAATGTACTGTAATCTTTAAATATTGCTCTTAAAAGGATAAAATTTTTTATTAGAATTAAGTTTTTATTTTGGATTGTTATACATGTTTTTAAAATAAATATTATAGATGACTCATATAATGATAATTTAAAGATGATAAATGCATGGTAAAGGCATTTTGAGTTATAATTATGTAAATAATAGTCAGTTTCATTACAAATTAATTTTATTGTTATATTAAATGATACTATTCAGAAATAATTGATATAAAAATTAAAGTGCATTACATAATAAAGGATTATTCTATAAATTCTATGATTTTTGGATACATAATTTACATGATAGATTTAAGAATAATATTATATTAATACGAAGTTTTTTTATTTTTATAATTGCATAAATTTCAATGTGACATTCTAAAGATTTAGGAAAGAAACTAAAATTTTTAATCCAAATTTAATAAAAAAATATATAACAATTTTGGGATTGAGAAAATTTTCTTATTAAGGGTATGGTGAAATGGTTAAAAAAAGGGGAAAAAGGTCAATCGGGTGCTGGAAGGAAGTGAAGAGTCTGGGAGTCTCCGGAAGGTTATCTGCCCTCGTCTGCGTCGTTTTTTTGAACGCATGTGTAGGTTGAGGCTGGCAATGTTAGACGTGTTTCTTGCCATAAGTAGAATAGCGCCTAAACGTGCAGCCCGACAACGTGAACAGACTACTGGAAAAAAAAGACGAAGAGAGCGAAAGCTCTGCTAGTGGGCTGGCGCATCCAACGGACGCTTCTTGATTTTTACGAGCCCGTAAATTCTCAAGAGTAGTCACTTTCTCTCTTACTCTTTCTCATTGCGAAAATTTCCGAGCTTTCTTCCAACGCATCGCCCCTTCGATTTAGCCTGACGACCACTCATCCGGAATTTCATCGTAGTACCGCCCGCGATTTCTACGAATAGATTTCACTAGAGCAAGCAACCTCTTTCTCCATATACTGATTTTTTTCATCCTTGACTCGAGTGGGTTTCGCTCTGCCGAAATGAGAGGAAAATGCTTATACAGACTTACGTATACGAGAACCAATTCATTACTCTCGATCGAAGATTTTTTGTTCATGTTTTTAAGCTTCAATTTATTTACAAAAAATAATTTTGAGGCACCTTGTTGATTTATTACTTTAAATTTGTGTTACAATATAATTTTATAATGAAATTGGAATTTTATATCTTAAATGGAACTATTAATAAAATATTCAAATTATCATCCATTTAAATGACGACCAAATGATTTTTAAAAAATTTTTTACAACTTTATTAAAATATATAAGAATCAATCTTGTGCTTTTTTCATGTAGCATCAATTCTGTCCAATGATTCATATAATATAAATTGTGTATAGTTATTTTTTTAAAATTTAAATAATAAAAAATAATAATTAATCTAATCTTAGTACTGATTACTCAATCAATTAGTAATTTTTATTTAAAAATACTTCATTATATTTATAATTGAAAAGTCTTAAATGGAATCGAAATTTTTGAAGGTTTATAGTCATTTTTTATGAGGACCCTTAAGTCTGTTCATCAATATTCGTTATTATTCACGCTAATAAAATATGTAGCGTGCATATTTATGTGCATGCATGTATGCATGTATAAAGGGATTAAGAAAGGAAAGAAGGATGGAAGGAACTCCATTAAAGTCATTCACTATTTGAGTTTTTCAATCTTTGACTCTATCTATCTTTTTATTTCAGCGAGTACCCAACTTTCTTGTTATTGCAGAGCTGGTAGAGGGCGCTTGACACACACATACACCTCTATCCCTGCATTCTCTGATAAGGTCGTTTCCATGGTAACAAGGGGCTGGAGCCGCCCCTGGCCGCCAATCAGGGTACAGCGCTTTACGTTCTCTTTTTGCAGTAGTACTAGTGGCGGGGGTGACTGAGATTCTCGCTCGGGAGGAAATCTTGACCGGGCGTGCCCAGAATCCCGGAAACCACCTTCCCTCGCTCGCGAGCGTGAGATGGATGGTAACGGGGAGAGAGGAGTGAAAAAAGAAACAGAGAGAGAGAGAGAGAGAGAGGAGAGAGAGAGAGTGGGAAAGAGAGATCGCAACAGGAACTTCGCTCTATTAGAATTAACATTGCAATTCAATGTGCAGCGGCAACGCCTGGGGGTTAACGCTCAGTAGCCAGGGTGCGATCGATTTCACCGATTTATATAGTTGGAGAGAATGGTGATGATGGCGGAATAGAAGAGGAGGAGCAGCGCCAGGAAGCGTCGTAAAGAGAAGGAAGAGAGGGGCGCCTGGAACTCGTTCTGAACTCGAGAGCATCGTCAGGGTACTGGCATTGCCTTGAATGTGAGAAATCTGGGGAAGAAGAAGCACAGCTTTTTGTTCACGAGCCTTAATTATTTGAAACTCCCTATTCTTCGCATTTTTTTCTTAAATTATTCTTCCCTTACGATACATTGACCTATTGTTACCCCAATAATATTACTTATCTATACATGTAATGAATGGTTATTATTTATTAGATAACTCAATATTAAACTGAATTACTAGTGCTATAGAATTTATATTCTTATTTGTGATATCTATATTTATTTTTGTATTATATCTATTTTTACAGAATATTGTAATTTAAATTTTCATTGGCAATCATAAATAAATAAATAAATCACAATTGTGTTTCAGATATCTAGTTATAAAAAACTGCAACACTTAGCATTCTCGTATTTTATATTCTGTATATGTTTTAATATTTTTTATATACATGGTTCATCCATGAAGTATCAGGTTTTTTTTTCATTTTGCGATTATTAGTCGTAGAAATTCGGGATCTTAAAATGTTGACAAACTCTTTCCTCATTTGTTCCTTTTTTTTTGTTTTTTTCAATAATTAGATGCGACAAGATTTTACTTCGCGCGAAGGGTATTTTTCAATTTTTTGACACGGCGCGCTGAAGCGATTAGTGGTAACTACTATGCAAGAATGTTTTGTTCAAAGATTAAAAGAAAAAAAATTCTTACCTTTTTTTTTGAAAGATGATTTATTGATGGATTTATAAATAGTATGAAATAAAAATTTTTAATTTTTCAAAATAATTTCCTCCTGTATCAACACATTTTTGAAGGTGTATTTTCCAAATTTTAAATGCATCTTCCAATTCTTCAGCTTTGCTATTTTTCAAAAAATTTTTCGCATTTCTAAATGTTTTTGCACTGTATTGTGCACCCTAGATAGAGTTAAATTCAGTTTTTTCCACGATTACTTTAATTGTTAATCGACGGTCTGAATCTAAAATTTCTAACACGTGCCGGGTGCTCGTAGTGATTAGAGAGCTTTTTGGGCGTCCAGATTGAGACTCGTCGATGATTCTTTCTCGGTCCTTTTTAAAAGCTTTGTGCCATTTTCCACTTTGCGATTTTGACATAAAAATATCTTCATAAGCTTCTTGTAACATTTCACATGTTTACGGACTGTTTTTTTTAATTGCAAATAAAACTTTATCGTGTAACGTTGTTCGAGTAGTCGCTCCATCGCGCCGTGTCAAAAAATTGAAAAACACCCTTCGTGCGAAGTAAAATCTTGCCGCTTCAAATTATCGAAAAAACAAAAAAAAAAGGACAAATGAAGAAGGAGTTTGTCAACATTTTAAGACCCTTTCCAATTTTCTACGACCAATAGTAGCAAAATGAAAAAAAACTCGATACTTCGTGGATGAACCATGTATATATAACGAATATATGTAAAGAAATATTCATAAAATGATATTCTATTCCAGCCTAAAAATTAAAACATTTCTATATAATAAAAGTTAAATTTCCAGTATCAACTTTTATTAAATTATCATTTAACTTTTAATAAAATATTTATATAATATTTAAAAATAAGCAACATCATAATATTATTGTTTTTTATTTTTCAGTTAGAAATTAATTTAAGTGTTCATGCTTTGAATTGTTTATAATACTGCGGAAAGTTTGAATATTCGTGAAAATTAAATATTTTACAATTTCTATGCAACAAAAAATATTAATAATATATTAACACAAATATTACAAGTATCTTAAAATAATTAAACTACATTTAATCGGGTATGATATAGATAAAAATAAAATCTTTAATTTTACTCAGTTTCATCGTTTAATATTAACAAGCTTCAAACTTTTATATTATTAAATGTACAAGATTTAATGAAAATAAGATTAGTTGTCATTGTTGAATATTAAAATATAGAATAAGAAACAAAACATACATAAGAAAATAAGTAAAACTTTGTCCTCTTGCATTATATTAAAGCATAAATTTAAATTTAAATTAACTAAAGTTTAATCATTTTTTGTTTGATTTCGTCATCGTTTAGTTAAATTTATTCAAATTTGTACTGCTAATAAAAAGATTCCTGCGTTTCTTTAAATAAATGAGCGTCCACATAGCACAATTGACTTTAAATTTATGGATGTAAATGGAAAAGGGATACTAAAAGCTAATTTAATTTCATTTCAAATGTTTTTATAAATTTCAAAAGTAAAGTTTTTTTAATAAAAAAAATTTCAGTGGCCTAAATGTGTGTATTTCTGTTTAATTGCAGGTGAAAAACCGCACAAGTGCCAGGTGTGTGGCAAGGCCTTCTCCCAGAGCAGCAATCTGATTACACATTCACGCAAGCACACAGGCTTCAAGCCTTTTGCCTGTGAACTTTGCGGAAGGGCGTTCCAAAGGAAGGTCGACCTGCGTCGGCACCGCGAGACCCAGCACGCGGATCTGAGTGGCACAGCATCTTCTGCGTCCTCGCACCTCCGATCCCCCATTAACCCTCTTGCATCTAGTGGGTTGCCCGCGGTCGCCAATTCCACGATTATGCAGTGAATCGTTCCCGAGGGGCTTAGCTCAACCTCGAGCTCTGAAAGCAAATGCCGATAAAAGCAAATACGGAAATTCGAATTTCCCTGTAATGCATAACACAAGCATTTTAATATTTATCCAGATATGAATGCGAATGCTTTGGAGGATTGAAATTACCAAAGTCTAAGTTATTCAATAGCACTACGTTGTAAAAAGTCAAACTATCCATGCATTAATTTTTAAAATTATTTACTTTTTTTAAAATTTTTAATCAAGTTTGGTAGTTTCATTTCCAAACATTAAGATTTTCATTCATTTTTATTCATCAATTTGCTATAATACTTAAAAAATACCTTTTTACTGACAATTAATTAAACATGCTGTATATAGTTTTCAATATTTGTTATGCTAAAAAGTAGATTTTTAATTTCATAAAGAATTCCAACTATTTCGAAAATATGAAAATCCACTACGAGTAAGACCTTTATTTACTTTACTTTTCAGAATTTTAAAACTACTATGTAACTTTTAATGTTTGTCTGTACATTTGTGGTACGTATAGCTAATAAATTTTGATTATTAAAAAAAGTATCATTCGAGTATTTAATTATTTGAATACATATTGTATATTTAAATAATAAGATATACTTTTAAATATTTCAATAAAAATAGTTACATACTTATCTTAATATATAAAATGATGATAAACATTGTTATAGCACTAATGTTGACCATTTATTTCGAGTAGTTAAAATAATTGTTTTTGTGAAAAAAATTGAAAAAGTTCTCTTTTTTTATTGTGTAAAAAGAACTATTCAACGGATGTAGATAGTATTTGATTTAATTTTTCATTACCATATATACGATAAATTCAAATAATTCAAGCAACCTCTATTTACCCTAATAAAAGTACATATAAAAATAATAATAAAACGTTTCTGTATTTTTTTTTCATATTTCTGAATATTTTATATTTACGAATATTTAATTATTATTATTAAAAGATTTTTCATTTTGTTGATATGTGTATGAATTATTTTAATTTGAAAATATTCGAAAATTTGAATGAAAACAATTCACTCAAATTTTAAGGATGTAATCTTCAATTTGACTATTTATAGTCAAAGCTCTTAGACAACATAAACGTATGTTAACGAAGCTTTTGTAAATCCATGATACCAGAAGATTATATTGTCTCAGGTTGGATTGTAAAATACATTCGTAGGTAATTGACATAATGAATTAAAGATACACAACGTTATATATCATTCAGACTTATAAAGTAATTATAATTTTGTATCATTTCCTTTGAAATCATTAATAATGCAGTCATACATTCGAAAAATATAAATCTTTTTTTCACAAAAAATTATTAATAAGCTATACATCATTTAGTTAATGTAATGTGTAATTAATGGAGACATTTTTTTAAAATATGGAAATTATTACTTCATATATTGTAAATGCAATATATTAAGTACTAATAATAAAGATTTATTAAGTTTGTTTTTTAGAACATTTTTTTATATAATGTACAGATAAAATGTAAGAACATTTTTATATACTGACGTACTTTGTAAAATTTATTAATAGATAAAAACCTAAAAAAAATTCATTTTTGAAAAATTCATGCCCTGAACAATTGGAATTTAATCATATTAAATACTATTTATATATAAAATATTGCCTTAATAAAGTATTTTCATTATTATTATTTTTAATTTATTGCTTTATAAAAGATAATAATTGGAAGATAATAAATAAAATCTTAATAATAATTTAACGTACGTTTTAAATATTTAAGACCTACAAGTCAACTGAGTAAAAATTAAAAATATTTCTACAGAAAATATCGAAATGCGTTTAAAATTAGACAAAAACTTTTACTTCAAACTTGAAAGGTTTGTATGTACAAAAACACTAAAAGACTCTTTTAAATATGTAAAAAAAATAGCGTAATTTAAATTGTCAATTCATGAAAAATATACACAATATTAAATAAATATTCTGTATAGTATATAAACGTGCATCAAAGAGATTATTATTATTATTACATCATTTTTTTGTCTCTTGCGTTTATAAAAAGAGGGAAAATTAAAATTTCTCTTTCAGTGCAATTAATATGGCCAAATAAAACTTTACTTTATTTAGAAGATTTTGTTTTTCATTTTTAAACATGATTACTTGAATTCGTCAATATTTTACTTTTTATTTATTGTTATTTAGTACTTAAGAAAACATAGTGAATATGACTAAGTTCTATTTAGTTTTACGTGCAAAACTGCGATAAAAGAAAATTTAATTAAAATAACTAAACCTTAATAATTATTAAGAAATGAAATTTTATTATTATATCATCGACCACTAAAGCTTTCCCTTTGAGAACAAAATATTCCAGCATGACCAAAAAATTTGTAAATATTATATGTAATCGTATTATTGCGTAGATTGAAAAATATATAAATATATACATATATGAAGTCAAATATGTATATACGTATGTATATACAGGTGTTATACATATTTATACATATCAGCATAAATGTATATATTTATAAATACACGTATACATAAATATGCGCTGATACACAGATTCCATGCTCAATTGCGTGCGCGTATACAAATGCACACATACAAACATAGACATTTGCAAGCATATATATAGAGAGAAAATAATTAATAATCAAAGAAAATTGGCATTTAATCAATAGTAAATTATTACAAAATTATAAAAAATGCAATTCATTAAAGCGTTTAAAAATTTGAAATATAGTATAAAAGATAATCTCTATTTCTCTCTGTACGAATTTTTATTATTGTAATTCTTACAGTAATGTAATTATTGTAATTAGACTTCGTTATTAATATATTATTGTAATTATTATTAGCCACATTATCATCATTGCTATCATGATCACTATCAACTTCATCATCATACTACTACTACTACTACTACTACTACTACTACTACTACTACTACTACTACTACTACTACTACTACTACTACTACTACTACTACTACTACTACTACTACTACTACTACTACTACTACTACTACGACTAATACTACTACTAATACTACTACTACTACTACTACTACTACTACTACTACGACTACTACTACTACTACTACACTACTACTACTACTACTACGACTACTACTACTACTAATACTAGTATTATTATTATTATTATTATTATTATTATAAATAAATGCTGTTATCATTTGTATTTACAAAAGAATATTTGTTAACATATTTTAAACACATCATACCTCTTATGCTTATATTATACATCTTATTTATTTATAATTTATATTTACGTATTAATTTATAATTTTTTAAAAAAGACTAAAATGAAATTGAAATGTAAATAATGAAATCAATAATTATATTAATTTGTATATTCCAATTTTATTTACTATTTTATTTTATTTACAAATTTATTTAAAACATTGATATAAATGTTAACATACGATTTATTCTTTTAAATGTATTTCGTTTCAATATTAATATTAGAGCGATTACTTTAATTATATATTAGTTACTTAGCATAATATTGAAATAAAATAAAATTTTTTAATTGATATAATTAGATTTATAAATAACTGGAAATATTGCAAAAAAAGTTCGAACTAAAAAATAACAAATATATCCGATAATTTAATTGTGATTCATTTCTAAGCGATAGTAAAAATTGTCAGAACGGCAATTAAGTAAACTGTCCTACTCTCAAAGGTCCAATATGTTTGCCGTCGTCAGTCATGGCGTTTTTCTTTTTCGCTCTTCCACTCTCTTTCTCATCTTGTCTTTTTCTACTACTCGCTGTCATTCTTCTTCCCCTTCTTCACATTCATTCTACAAATATATACCCTTATGGAGCTCCCTTTGCTTAATGTCTTTCCGCTTAAATTTATCACCGATTTTTCGGCCTTTGGCTTTAATTTATTATTTACAGCATATCTAAAGTAAAAATTTTTGGTTGAACTCGGATTAAGCCTATTTCTAATTGCTAATTTGAGACATGCGTAGTTTATTAATTAACGACTAAATTTCTCATAGTTTAAAGTACTATTTATCTTTTAATATATAGTATTTATTATTAAATAATTCCAAAAGTATACCTATTTATGTATGATTATTAATTGAATGTTTATCGGTTGCAGTTGAATTGTTTTACTTAAAAATGAGAACCGAATAATTTTCAGCAATGATTAATCTCTTTATGATGAATTTATTGATATTATTTATGTTTACATGTATATTTAGTAAGATTTGGTATCTGACTTGCACCCTATATAATGATGTTTGATTTTAAATAAAAATTGAATTAGTTGATTTGTTACTGTTAGCTTTATTTAATGAAACAATAAATTTAATATCATATGCTTTTCAATAAAACAATGTGTATAATCTATTTTCATAATAATTACAATGGGTATTCATATATTGTTTGGGTATGTAATGTTCACTTAATTAAATTATTTAATTAAAATAAGTGATGGGATTTAAAAATCTATTTTATGTCTGTTTTTAATTATTTTTAAATTATTAGTTATAACCGCCAATTATTGGATTTAGAAATTGTGTTCAACATATACAATTCCACGTTTCAAAGTTTAAGCATCTAAATCATTACATTAATTTGTTTAATTCTTCGTGTTTACATGGTTGAAAGAGATTTAATGTGTATTAATAGTTAATATTGTAATTAAAAGGAGTCAGATAAACAAGCCAAATCCAAAGAAAATCCCATATGGCCGAGGCAGGGTATTGGGTCGTTCCATGTTCTCATCTACTGAATGAATTTAAGGAGCTCCAGGAGGCAGTGAAAAATTCCGGAGAATACTGGTGGCATTGGTATGGCATGCGACTCGGGTTTCTGCCTCTTGCATTGCTGCACTGACTGCACGGGAGCGATTGGACAGTTATTGCATTCTAGGGAAGATTAATTGACATGGGGTGCGAGTCTGAAGCTCCTCATCCTTGTATTCATCCTCGTCTTCGTAGCCATCGTCATCGCCAGAACGATTCCTGCGCAGACGTCCTGATTAACAGAACGTCAGAAATGAGAAGAAGGGAGCTGGTAGTCTTATCCTATTAAAATGGCCCTCCTTGCTAATGGAGAGTACAACCTTTATATTAAATAACAAGTTGACAAACCACCCGTTCTCATGATTTATGCACTACATGATAATGATCTCTTTCACAAAGACTCCGCATAACTTTATACTTTTTCCAATGTATAGAAAATGGTATATATCTATCCCCATGCGTTATCATTCACTAATAAAAGAATAATACATTTTTCTTTTCCCCTTTTCTGATCCAGCAGCCAAAAAACATTTTATTTTCAAAACGCAATACTTTATTTTTTTACTTAGAAACTTCATAACATAATAAAAAATTTCTAACAGACATAAAGTCGTATCATATTTTAATATTATTTGTAAAAATTAAAAATCACTCATTATAAATAGAATGTTAAGCGTTAAGTCATGAAAATAATAAATATATAAATACTGCATATAAATATGATATACAATTTTCAAGATTTATATTTTCGGATCATATCAGATTTAAAAACTTTTTATTATTATTAGTCCAAGCAATAGAGCACTTTTTAGATTATGAAAAAAGCAGCTAGTGATGTATATCAAAATTCGTAAAAAAAACAGTAGGTTCTTATTTTTTAAATACCACTCATGTTATTCAGGGTTTTTATAGCAATTTTACGGAAAAAATATATTTTTATTACGTTTTTTTTTTTTTTTAATGAAAAGTCTTAATTTTAACACTATAGTATCAATAGGCGATTTGCAGCTAATATAATTCTGAATAAAATGCATTTTATCATGAACCAATTGGAAAGTTAGATAGCCGAAAAAATTACGAAAAATTGGAAAAATTTTAAATTAATTAAAAAATTTGTAACTTTTTTTTTTTTAATGCTTAGAACTATAATTTTGGGAGATTAAAATAATTAATATGCATTTTATTTGTACAAAATTTTAACTTGAGTGGATTATTAGTTTTCGAGTAATATTAAAGTTAATTAAATTATTCGAAAATTGACGATATTATTGCCAGCCAAAGCACCTGACAATTTTAGTTTTTTCAACGATTTTAAAAAATGTAATTGTAGTACAGAAAATCCTGTACCTTAAATTTCGTTTAAATATTTCGTATTTTATATAATATGTGGTTAAAGATGACCAAAAACGGTCGACCGCGTGCAATTTGATTAAGAGTGGGGAGAAGAAAAAATCGAGGGGTTAGTTATTGCGGATTTCACTTCTATTACTGAATATTACAATTCCCCGGTTTTTACTCTCCCTACTCCTCAGGCGCTCGGCCATTTTGGTCATCTTTATCCACATTTTTTAGATAATATAAAAGATTTTTACAAATTGCAAGATACACGATTTATTATACAACAATTATATTTTTTAAAACCGTTGAAAAAACTAATATCGTAAGGCAAGTTGAGCTGAAAATAACTTTGTAAACATTCGCATAATTCAATTAACATTAGTATTACTTGAAAACTACTAATCCACTCAAGTTAAATTTTTGTACAAATAAAATGCATATTAATTATTTTAATCTCCCAAAATTATAGTTCTAAACATTAAAAAAAAAAAAGTTACAAATTTTTTAATTAATTTAAAGTTTTACCGATTTTTCGAAAATTTCTCAGCTTGTAAATATCCGATCGGTTTAGGAAAAAATGTATTTTATTTACAATTATATTAGCTATAAATCTCCCATTGATACTATAGTGCTAAAATTAAGACTTTTCATTTTATAAAAAAAATAGTAAAAAAAAAATCTTTACATCATGAGTGGCATTTTAGAAAATAAGAATCTACTAATTTTTTATGTGCGTCACTAGTTGCTTTTTTCATGACCTAAGAAGTTATCTATTGCTTGGACTATATGTCTGTTACTCATTATACAAAAATTTTATAAAATTTGATAAATTTTAATTTTCTTCTATTTTTAAATTAGAAAAAATTAAATTAAATTCGTAATAATTATCTTCATCAATATACTATTTAAATACTTCACAATGTACTATTTAAAAATAAAGTTAAAAGTAATAATTAAAAAATTATTTACTTTATAAAATAAACAAATTGCAATATATGTACTACTTAATTCAGTTGTCTCGTTAAAAATAAAATACCATTATTTTACTGTACTGTGTATAGTTTGTTTACTTAGTCTTACTTTAAATTAAAATATATAATAAGATATTCGGAATGATGAATCAAATAAAAGTTTCATTCATAATTATATCCTGAATATTTAGTTTTTCATTTCAAACGTTTAAAAGTTAAACATTATTGTTACATTCGTCCTTTTAATTTTTTAAGAATGAAATTTTTTCTGCATCAAAATTAATGATGACATTTTTTTTAAATATTAAATTTTGATAATATATTGTAAATTTTACATGATCTCAATATAGTTAATTATAAAATATTAAATTATTAAAATATTTAATTAATCGTAACGCTTTGAATTAACATAAATAATTTTGTTTTAAAATAATTAAATGTAAAATAGTATTGAGCTATTTAATATTCAATTTTCGTTTACTGTAGATTATAAATACATTATTTTATTAAATTAAACCCTTTTCTTGTCATTGTTAAAAAATATGAGCGTAATTAATTATTATTGCTGTTCTCTTTGATTAAATAATGTAAATATAAACACTAAAAATGTGAAAAGATTGAAAGAATAAGAGGGAATAGAATTAGAAGCCTAGGTGTAAGGCAACTCTTATATATCTATCTCAATGATATTGTTTTTTTTCAGTTTATACTACTGTTTAAACAACTTCTAACTATTAAAGTATTCACAGCTCCTCCGACGGGTATTTTTATATGTTTGAAGTCCATAATTCCATTTATTTAATTCTTACTTTCTATTTTTTTTCTATCTATAACTCCGTATTTTGTTTAACAACGTATGCACATATCATAGCTTATAAAAAAATTGAGATAAGTTATTAAACGCATTTTTCAGTTATACATACTGACTTCTTATATTCTTCATATGTTTTAAATTTAAATTTCGTTTAATTTTTTCTTTTGTTTTTTGTTTTGTATATATGAAAATTATATAAAAAATATGTATAAATATAAATTATATAAAAATAAATTTAATGCTGTATAAACTATTTGAGATAAATGTCGAAATCATTGTTTAATTTTACTTGCAACAATAAAAGATGTTGTCATTTAGTTTATAAGGTAATCATCGTAGCTTATAGATTCTTAAAAAAATATTTTATTTTAAAAATTAAATATAAATTTTTTTTTCAGAACAGTGTATGAAGAAAAGCAATATTACATAGAAATTTTCAATCTAATTAATTTTATTTTTTTTAAAAGAAAATTAACAAGATATAATTTATACCTTACAATGATACATAGCAGTAAGTTTAAATATGTAAAAACTTTTTATATGCTATTTTTACGTAAAAATAATTTAATAATTTAAAATTTATTTAGAATTTAATGTAATTAGTTTATGTAATTTACATGTATATTATTTACAAGATTATAGGTAACAAAAACCAGTCAAGCAAATAAGAATCTATAAATAATTTTTTTTAATAAAATCAATGTGAGTTGGATAGCTGAAATTACAATTATTCTTAATTTTAATCATGAGTAAAAAGCACTCATTAAATGATTTTTAAATTCTTGGTTAATAATTGAAAAAAATAAAATAAGGAACTGCACTACAATGGAACATAATGTATCGTTTATCGCACCCTTGGTTTAACTCAATGGAAAAGCTCTACCGCGGCGTAAAGCTAGACCTTAGTTAAAAATTCGTACACAACATCCTTTTCCACTTTTTCGATTTACTCTTAACCATTATCTCAACAAAGTTGCTCAAAGTAGTCAGTTTCTTCGGGTAGAAAATGAATACATAAGCATAGAGACAGAAGTACTACATGGAATATGAAGACGTTTCTTTTCGTATTATTTACAGTCCCTTTTCCCCGACCATTTAAGATAAACCCCGTGATGTCCTTTTCTCTCCTTCTCCTCCTACTTCTCCTCCTCTTCCTCTTCGTACTCTTCACGTTGCTTCGTTATATCCTCGTGATGCTGCGACTTCATAGCAATTCATATTTAAATATTCGCACCGACATACATTTACACATACAGAATAAAATTCCGAAGATATAATTTATATTTTCCAGCTATCGAAATTATATCTACGCCACGTTATAACTGTTTTTTTTTTCCTTTTTTTATTTCATTTACTTGTATAAATACCAATTTTGAATTCCTGATATAAAAATCATAAAACGTAAAGTACCCAATAAAGAATAATAAAAAATTCAAAAAATTTGTCATAAATCCTTGATTTATTTTAAATTTACGAATAATAACCAATTAAAAAAAGGTATATTTAAACCAAACATTATTGACGTAAATTTAATAAAATAATAAATTTCTAAATATTATTTTAATAACTCAAATAATGTATGATCGATAGTTCGAATTATCTCAATAGATAAATTAAAATATATTTTCCGTAGCACTTATATCAACTTAAATAAAAGGTAATTTTAAGTTTTTGTTTCAGTGATTAAATTATGTTTTAGAATTAATATAATTAGAATTAATATTACAAATTATTAAACTATTTATATTTTTCAAAATAATAATAATATAAATCCAATAATATAGAATGTAACTTTTTTATTTACACAAAAAGACTAATTAACGAAATATTTGTATATTACTATTCTATTTCTCAGTGATCCAATTTTGTAATAAATTTACGAAGAAGTTCTAAAAGGTATTTTGAAAGTGATAAAAAAGATCTCATATAAACCAATAAAGTCTCACAAATAATGTACTCTGCAGTTCTATATGAAATTTTACTTTGTAGAAACATATAACTGCGTAATTATTAAAATCCAGGATCACATACGAATGATATTTTTCCTATTATACTATTCTCTGGCATGCATTTACCTGACGTTAGAGTTTTATAATTTTAATGGAATTTTTTATGCGGAAGATTACACAAGCATCCTCGATAATCGAATGAAAGAGTTACCAGATATACATGGTTTTTCCATGAAGCATCGAGATTTTGCCTTTCATTTTCCGATTATTGGTCGTGAAAATTTGGAAGGGCTCTTAAAATGTCAACAAAACGATTTCCTATTAGTCCCTTTTTTTTGTATTTTTATTTGATAATTCGAAACAACAGAATTTTACTTTGCGCGAAGGGTACTTTTCAGTTTTTTGACACGTCGTGATGGAGCGACTACTCGAACAGCGTTACGCGATAAAATTTTGTTTGCAATTAAAAAAAAATGGTGCGGAAATATGTAGAATGTTAAAAGAAGCGTATGAACACAATTTTATGTCAAAATCATAATGTGCAAAATGGTATAAAGCTTTTAAAAAGGGTCGGGAAAAGATCATTGACGAGCCTCGACGTGGGCGCCGAAAAAACCGTGGAATGACTATCAAAACGCACCGCGTATTACAAATTTAAAATTAGGACCGCCGATTAACAATTAGTACAAATGTGAAAAAATTGAATTTAGCGCGATTTACGATGTACATTATAGTAAAAAACAATTTAGAAATGTGAAAAGTTTGTGTGAAGTGTGTGCCAAAAGTGTTAATTGAGTGCCAGCAACAAACTCGATTTAGACTGCCTTTGAAACTTGAAAAGCTTTTCTTCGTAAATATGTTGATGTAGGTAAAAATTATTTTGAGGAGTTTTAAATTATGTTTTATTCAGTCCATAAGTCCACCAATAAATGAGCATTAAAAAAAAAAGGTAAGTGTATTCTTTTTTTTATAATTTTTAAACGAAGCATTCTCACGCAGCGCTTTTCCACTAATCGCTTCAGCACCCCGTGTCAAAAATTCAAAAAGTACCAGTTCGCAAAGTTAAATCCTGCCGCTTCAAATTATCGAGGAAAAGAAAGGAGCAAATGGAAAAAAGCTTCCCTTTACGTTTTAAGACGCCTTCCAAATTTCTACAACGAATAGCCAGAAAATGAAAGGCAAAATCTCGATTAATTCGTGGACAAACCATGTATATGTGACCATTGTAATTATAGAAACGTGTTTTTATAATCAAACAATTTAATAATAAGATATATAATTGTAAACTTTAAGTAAATTACCATAAAGATCAATTACGGTTTTACATGATAACAAGGAACTAAAAATTTAATAAATTTTTCTTACATAATATTTTATATTAATTTCTTTATTTTCTGATTTCCATAAAAATCTACAACTAATAAAAAATAAATTAAGGTAAAAATAATTAAAATTTTATCAAGTATTTTTGAGCGAAAATATATATTTGATTTGCTAATAAATGGTTTCAAAATATAATTTTTAGACATTAATGAATTATGAAAATCACAATGAAGCTTTAAATAAAAGTCACGTTAAAAATGTGAATTCCATTTGATACATCAGATTTATTTTCAGTTTACCGAACCAAACTTTTTAATCTATAACGTTTAAGATGAATAAATGAAAATTTTTATATAATTTTTTGACATAATCAATTAAACACAAAGTATAGTTATTAAAATTAGTTTTTTGCAAATACATACTAATTGTAAAATTCCACGAACTTAAATATAAATTAAGATATAATTAATGATAAAATTTAAGAATTATATAAATTAAAATATTCGAGAAAAGTTTTTTAGGTTCCATATGCAATTAATTAGAAAAATATATTTAAATGCATAGTGATATTACAAGACTTATCGAATTTTAAAAATTATAATAACATTATTAGTCCAAGCAATAGATAACTTCTTAGGTCATGAAAAAAGCAACTAGTGACGCACATAAAAAATTAGTAGATTCTTATTTTCTAAAATGCCACTCATGATGTAAAGATTTTTTTTTTACTATTTTTTTTATAAAATGAAAAGTCTTAATTTTAGCACTATAGTATCAATGGGAGATTTATAGCTAATATAATTGTAAATAAAATACATTTTTTCCTAAACCGATCGGATATTTACAAGCTGAGAAATTTTCGAAAAATCGGTAAAACTTTAAATTAATTAAAAAATTTGTAACTTTTTTTTTTTTAATGTTTAGAACTATAATTTTGGGAGATTAAAATAATTAATATGCATTTTATTTGTACAAAAATTTAACTTGAGTGGATTAGTAGTTTTCAAGTAATACTAATGTTAATTGAATTATGCGAATGTTTACAAAGTTATTTTCAGCTCAACTTGCCTTACGATATTAGTTTTTTCAACGGTTTTAAAAAATATAATTGTTGTATAATAAATCGTGTATCTTGCAATTTGTAAAAATCTTTTATATTATCTAAAAAATGTGGATAAAGATGACCAAAATGGCCGAGCGCCTGAGGAGTAGGGAGAGTAAAAACCGGGGAATTGTAATATTCAGTAATAGAAGTGAAATCCGCAATAACTAACCCCTCGATTTTTTCTTCTCCCCACTCTTAATCAAATTGCACGCGGTCGACCGTTTTTGGTCATCTTTAACCACATATTATATAAAATACGAAATATTTAAACGAAATTTAAGGTACAGGATTTTCTGTACTACAATTACATTTTTTAAAATCGTTGAAAAAACTAAAATTGTCAGGTGCTTTGGCTGGCAATAATATCGTCAATTTTCGAATAATTTAATTAACTTTAATATTACTCGAAAACTAATAATCCACTCAAGTTAAAATTTTGTACAAATAAAATGCATATTAATTATTTTAATCTCCCAAAATTATAGTTCTAAGCATTAAAAAAAAAAAAGTTACAAATTTTTTAATTAATTTAAAATTTTTCCAATTTTTCGTAATTTTTTCGGCTTCTAACTTTCCAATTGGTTCATGATAAAATGCATTTTATTCAGAATTATATTAGCTGCAAATCGCCTATTGATACTATAGTGTTAAATTAGGACTTTTCATTTTAGAAAATAAGAATCTACTGATTTTTTTACGAATTTTGAAATGCATCATTAGCTGCTTTTTACGACCTAAAAAGTTCTCTCTTGCTTGGATTATATATATTGTTTATAAAATATTTTAATTTATAAGACAATTAGTATATAATATGTATAATTACATATAATTAAATAATTAATATATTTAATAAATAATAATAACTAATAATTAATATATAAATAAATTACTTATTTCATAAATGATTTTTTTCTAAAATATAAGGATAATGAATACTTATTACAAATAATATTAATGAAAAAACAGTATTAAATTATCATTTCCAAGCGAGAAACTCAAATAGATAACTTGGAAAATATTAATGTACAGTGATGAAATTAACAATTTTTAATATAAAACATTTGTTTCTTTCGGTAGGATGTAAAATGCAGAAATAATTTTCATGGGCTTAAGGTAATTAAGTCAACAACACCAAAATAAATTTCAGAATTTTCGTATAATTTTTTTCTTTTTATTATACCTATTTGTTCAGAATATGTATATGCAGGTGAATTTTTTATAATTCATCGTTTATACATGTAAATATTCATAGTATAAAATGTAAATTTTGAATTGCGTAAAATAAAGCGAATGGATTAAAGAAGAATGAACAATTTATTTTATTTTTAATTCTTCAATTCAATTTTTTTTAATTACATCCAAATTTTTTTCAATAAACAGGTATTTTTTTTTAATAAAAGCTGCATATTTAGCGAAAGTTTTTTCGAATATTAAGAACGGAGTTAAGAGAAAAAACGGCGGCAAGTGTTAAAGGAAAAAGATTGGAAGAAGTTCTTCGAAAAAAGTCGATTTATCAAAGTAGGTCCTTTAATAAGACAGCAGGCGTCAAGAACCCATAACAAATAGCGGGTAAGACAACGAATAAAACAAATGGCATTCTTAAGCGCAAAAGGCTTCTGGCACGTGCCAATGCAATTCCTCAGACTTGGACTTGGCTTAGCCCGAACACTTACAGAATCGACATAATATATTCAATCGACATATATACTCAATCGAAAAAATGAAGCTTCACTCACGAAACTTGCAAACATAATAGATTTTTTCTTTAATATACAATGAGCAATCTCATTTATTTATTTTTTTAATATTTTATTTTAAAATGATATTAAAAAATGCATGATTTTTAGATAATTTAATTTTTAATTTACTTTTTAATGAAAAAATAGTAATAGATAAAATTTAATATTAATATTTGCTATAGTAATTGCAATACTTTTTATATTTATTTTATGATATTACAAATTACACAATAATAAATCATCTATAAATGATGAAAAAAACCGTGTAGTACTATAATATCCTATTGAATGCAAATATTCAGTTAGAAAAGATAAATATTAATTTTTATAAACGTATAAATTGGTGAAATGCAAACTTTTAAATAATCATCGGATAAATTTAGTATATATCATGTTTTCAATTTTTCTTCATGGCAATTATTTTGGTAATATTACTATATTATTTATTTTTACAGATGTTTTAATTAATTTTATTATTCTGGTTCCAAATTCTCAGAGAAGACAGATTAAAATTTTATTTTCTTTCTTTACATATTATATATTATTTTGTTTATTAAAATATTAAAATAAATTATTGTAAAAACTAGAATCAAACAAAATTTTTATATGCATGTGTACAAAGTAAAATTTTTAAGACTCTCACTATAATTACTATTATGAATGTTTAATATAAAGTTAATGATAAAATAGGATATAGGAATATTTATATCTTATAACAAATGTTAGTTTCTTATCTTTGATTTAATTCTTTAAATATTGAATAATGTTTATACATAAAAATAATTTATAAATAATTTTATTTAAATTTGATTTTATGATATACTGAAGTTATAATGTTAATTATCTTATTTGTATGGATTTAATAATATAATTTTAGTATATTTCCGCAGTTATTAAATTATAATGCAACATTACAAGTAGAATATATTTAAATAGAAATAAAAGTATTACTAATTTACTCTCCATTTACATAAGAAATTTGGATTTAAGTAGAGTTTTTTTATATTATAGTGCTAATAATGAATGATGAAAGTGTTAAAATTGTACGAATAAGGGATACATGGGTAAAAAGTGAATATTTGCCATCAAGTAGAACATACTCAGCTATTTGTGCATTCATCAGCAAGTTGCAAATAAACATAAAGTTCGTTCTTATCAGTACATTTGAGGATGTTTATATCATTCGCGTTTGAGTTAAAGCGGAGAACTAGTTTATTATAGAAGTTGATACCATTTGAGATGATGACTAGTTTCCCATGAGGATCGATTCATTACAGCCAGTTAATAAATGATGTACCGAATCGACACGATATCGGTTCAAGCCCAAAGTGATTATTCGCTCAATTCCACAGTTGCATGTGTTTCTTTCTTCTTGGTTTTTGGGGAATCGACCCCAAAGGAGTACGCGTGATGCTGTGGCGCGCATCCGTATATCTCGTTTGACTGCATCATTGATGGTGCCGGGACTCTCGAGTCCTTTTCGATCCTTGTCCCCTACTCGTCCTTTACACGGCTTTCCTTCTTTTTTTCTCAAAGCATCTCTTTGTGCCATTTGAGAGGGATATATTTTTCAACTAGCAGTCTCATTAAGCATTGATAAACAATTTGCGGTACATATAATATGCAACGATGAGTCAAGAAATATAGTCGCTACGATTGAGTAAATGAACATATGTCGATGAGTGGATTCAATATTATAATCATTCATTTGTTTATTAATCTTTTTTCAATATAAGATTACATAGGATAAAGACGATGATATTACTTTTTCTTATATTACTCATATTATTTATATTTATGATATTACGTTTAACCTTTGCTTATCGATTGTATATTAAAATGTTGAAAAATCTGAATTGTCCATTCTATTTTTAATACATATGTGATAATAATATAATTTTATAAGAGTCCAAATTTACTAATACTATTTTTAACTTAAATATGAATAATTGACTATAATTATTTGAATAATTATAACATTTTTATAATATTATAAAATAATTATAAAATATAAAATGTCAATAGATAGATAAAGAGAGGGATATGCTGAAAATAACTCTTTTTCTTAAAATCAGAATGAAAAAAATTATTATTAATAATGAAAATGTTAATTATCACTAAATTAAAATAAACTAATAGAATGAAAAATTTTTTACATTTTGACACATTGAAAATATTTAAACTAAATATTCATTCTCTAAGACAAGTTGAAATATACATAATTTATAATACATAAAGACATAATTGTTGTATACATTATAATTTAGAATATTATAGAAAATCAGTAAAAAATTTAAAAAATCATTTTCAGTTTATTTTAAATGTAAATGTATTTAAATATTGTTGTGTTATAAAATAGAATGAAGTGAAAATAATATAATTTACAATCAGAATGCACAATACTTATAAAGCTTTTAATTTGTAAATGTGCATCAAATAATTAATTTTAAATAACTTCTGATGTCAAAAATAAATTTTGAGAATAAACGCTTTAGAATAATTGAATATAAGTTACATCTAAATAGTTAATAATAAAATCAAATTTTTACGTCTTATACGTCTATACATTATAATATTATGCTAATTATTTGCATATCAGTTTTAAATTGAAGCATAGATAAATTCACGTATTTGGACATATATTCAAGATTACATGCAATAAATGTAATTTGCGTCCACTACTGAAAATGCATCGATATGATAAAATACTACGCGAACTAGTTTACCTAAATAATAACTCTACTGTTGGGGATGATATTTATTAGATGTGGATAATTTCATTTCAACAGAAAGTATCGATACTTGAGCTCAAAAGTAAAAAAAATATTTCAAGTTAAAAGTTGCCTGTTGGAATAAAAGCAAATGTAGAGACTCAAATATCCATCAGAACTTATGGAGGACTTAATAGAGAGAGAGAGAGAGAGAGAGAGGAAGAGCGAAAGGGGTGACGACGGGGAAGATCGTAACTTACTTTAGCTCCGTCCCCGTCTTTGCCTCCGCCTTCGCTCCTTCGTGCCACCGAACCGCGGATCGCGCGTCGTAGCTGGGGCAAACGAAGACGAATACTTTATGCGCGACTTAGCTCGTCGCCTGGGAGCACAAATTTACGTATTCTGAGCATCGAGGATCGCGTTATGCACGCTAAACCCAGGGACTGCCCGGCACGACATTCAATACCAATACACAGACGTTTCTACGATCGCGGATAATCGCATGAGGCGACGGAGCTACGTCTCTATCAACTTTTCATCGGGAACACCTTCATCTTTTTCTCTCTCTGTGTGTGTGTGTCTCTCTCTCTCTCTCTCTCTCTCTCTCTCTCTCTCTCTCACTTTCTTTCTTTTTCTCCGTATTCAAACGTGGCTTAAGTCGATACAAGTTCAGCATTTGCAAGATCCTTTATCCAAGAGATACCTATATATGTAATCTCTATGCTTTGCGTGCAGCTTCTTCTTTGATCTGCATCCCATAATGTTGTTGGAGTCTGACTCGACGTTTAGTTCAACTACTAGAATCCAAAATACGAGTACATAACCACCGCCCGTAGCCTCGCCTCTCAACCTTAAATTAAACTCATTATTATCATTATTTTATATAAATTAATTATATAAAGTTGTATTAAACATAATACATTTCTATATTATTAATAGACTACAATATATTTGATGACATTTTTGAAAATTTTTACTTTCTTTAAAGTTTCTTACAAAATTTTTTTAAATATAATATTTTTACTTTTACAATATTATTATTGTACAATTTATGCACTAGTATTAGTTATATTTATTTATTATTATGTACTATTAAATATAAAAAATTCGATATCTGTATTTAGCTAAGCAAAATTGTTGATGTCCCGAGAAAGACAATTATTATAAATATTAAAAAATCAATTTCATAAGACTTTAATTAAAGAAATTATAAAATAATAAATACTTCATATTCATAGCAAATGCTCAGGAATACATTATATTTTTCAAAGATTTTATAAATTTCTAAAAACAAATTATTTATAAATTAAACAATGGCATAATCTATTTAAAATTATTACTTTTTAACAATATAATATTATTTGAGTAAATATAATTTTATTAATATAACATTGTTTAATTAATATTATTCAAATAATAATTTTTAATTATTAAAGGATAAAACCAATGCTACCATACTTTATAAAGTATCACATATTTATAAGATTTTACCAGCATTAAATATCCCATTAATTAATTTCTGCAATTTATATTTTATAAATTTAAATATAATTAATTATGAATATATATTATAATGTGTATAAAAAAAATTATTTTATAAAAAAATTTTTAACTAAGAAAATTAATCTTCGCATGTTTCCGGCTTCATTATTTTTTACCTTCGTAAGTTAAATATATACATAGAATATTTTATAAGTATTCTTATAATATATTTAGTTCATTAAAAAAAAAATTAATAGGTTGGACATAGGCAATATATAAAAAAATACATTTTTATTTTATAACCTAATGATTTAATTATTAGTATTTTATTTTTAAATAATAATAAATACAGTATACTCTTTGAATGTATATTTATGTTAAAATCTATAATATTAGTTTTTTTCAATAAATACAAGTTAACATGTACTTTTATTTTGTAAATATACTTTAATATAATTTCACTTATTTTTAATTTAACTTATACTTTTAATTATTAAAAAACATATGCATTTATACGCATTCTTGATGTAAATAAATTAATATATTTCCATGACAAAATTATTAATAATTTAAATAAATTTTTCTAATATTTAAATTTGTAAATAATTATAATTTTAATTTGATTTTAAATGTATTTACTCAAAATTAAATATTATGTTATAATATTTTAATTAATAAAAATAAATGTATATATATTTTTATAGTTTAATGTAATATTTCAAAATCTGTTACACTATCATAAAATCAAAGTATCATTAAAATTTTATAAAAAAATTTTTTTTTTCAGAATATATATAAAATAGTCTATTGTGCAATAAAATAATTTATTAAGAACATTAAGTAATTAAATTAAAGTTTGAAAGTTGACTTTATATTTATCAATGATTGATTTTCATTTTCATTAAATTTAAATTTCAACAATTACATTTTTTTTTGACACAAAAATATTATATTGTGATATTAATATTCTCAAATGTTATTATTATCTGTTAGATTAAATAAATTTAAATTATAAATATTATTTATAATCAAATTCAGATAAATTTTTAGCAAGCAATGATATGCGATTGAATCTAATTAAATATAATAGTTATGTTTTACATGTTATAGAATTAATGAAACAATAATTGGTACAATTATTGAATATTTTATTACGATATAAAAATATATATATTATTCAATTTTATTTATATTTTTTTTTTTATGAATCCATATATTTAATATCATATTTCAATAATTGGATTATCATTCGGTATTTGTCGTACCAAAGATCGATAAAGTAGGTAATGATAAAGTAGGTAATGATAATGTAGTAATAATACTAAATTAAAATGTTACAAAAATAATAGAAAAATATATGATTATTATTATATAATTTCTGAATGTATATATATAAAAATTTTATTATAACGTTACTGTTATATTATGTTATGGCTAATAATAGAATGAATATTTAAGTTTATTATTTATATCGCAGATTACTTCATTATTTGTATATGGATGATTCCACTCTTGAAATATATTCTTTATTTATTACAATTTAAACAGATAAAACCAGTAGTAATACATTTGTGTAAAAAAAAATTGTAAATGTAAATATAAATATGTAAATCAGGAGTATATCTCTTGTATAAATTGAAGAAATGTTAAAATGAAAATTTATATTATTTTTGTATGAATTTAAAGTTCTCTATTTTTATTATTTATATATTATTTATATATTTTATATATATATTATTATTTATATACTTTCTATTTTATTTTTTTCGTTATTTCAAGGAATGTAGTATGGGGTGAAATAAAAGGAAAAGAAAAATTGATAAACGATACAGTTTCGAGTTTGAATAAGCAAAGTTATAGTATAAGTTATATGATGCGTAGTTACAGTAGCATTTCAGCAATACGAAACAAATTTATTATGTTATAAATTAAATTTACCACTATTGACAAGAAATATGGCAAGTGTAAGTCCTAACTTATCTTGAGATTATGTAGTATTTGTTTTTATCTATTACTGTCAAAGAACATTCGATAACTTCTGGGTGTATCTCGCGGTAATTTCATATTGCATTTAATGTTGATGAATACAGTTTTAACATAAAGCTATGTATTTACTTTGTCATACATGCTTCATATGCGTATATTAAATGCTTATAAAATTTTTATCAGTGCTCAGTTTCGATAGCTCTAGTTCCAAATGTCTTGAGTTTACTTATCAACTCTTAAAATATAGACGAAATTTATTAACTAAAACAGTCTAACACTTTGTAATCTCACACAAATCATAATAATGAATTCTATAATTTACAATATAAGTTTGTTTATATTGCTGCAAAAGCTGTTTTACTTTTTCAAACAAGTATAATCATCATTTATTTATAACAACAATAATTTTTAATGTTAATCTTATTACACATTTTTTATAGTCTCATTTCACTTGTAAACATTAACGAACAATACTTACAAAGCGTTTCATATTTATTATTTGTTGCACCATCCCACGGTACAGATATGAATGTTATGAGTGTTACCAATAGATGTCGCAACAGCTACAGAGTGCAACACCGAACATAAACATAAATTTGATGAATTAATATTTATTTATATAAATAGATTTTTAATGGTATCAATGACAATAAATAGTTTAAATATATAATAAGAAATAACTTAATATTTTAATAAAATAGTATTTTAGTAAAATACTTACTAGTAAATTTTAGTAAAATTTTATACCTATCAATATGCTTTTTTCAAAACTATTTCTAATACTAATCACTATTATAACATGATAGGATTTATAAGAATATCTAAATGCATGTAATTTTTTAATACTATATCATTTAATCTATTAGGTAAAATAATCATGAATAATTTTTTATCTTTACAAGTACAATACGTTTGAGAAACTTAATAATATATAATAGTTTGCATGTATATATATTTTTGACGTCGAGGTACTTTGTTTCACGGATGCTTTTAACTTACAAAGCAATGATAGAAAAAACATAGATCGTTACAATAAATATTATCATGAATCAATTAATGAAATGGATAATGATTTTATCATAAGCAATATAAGCGAAAAATTATGGTTTAATTAACAATGTGAATTAATTTGAACATGTAACATCTTATTTTTAACTTGAATAATTAGATACAATATTGAAGATATTTTGTTTGACAGGTATTGAAAAAATATTCATTTTGCAAGTTATATTTTTAATTTATCTTCGAACATCATTCAAAAATATATGATTCAAAATATTACGTGAGTCCGGTTATTTTAGAATAATGTAAAAAAGAATTCGATAGATTTTATAAACTATTGTAACTGGTAATTTAATTATTTTTATAATCTCTAATTATATAATAGTAAAATTATATATCAATAAATAAGTTGGAATTGGTTTTTTACACTTCCAATATACTTCATTTTGTAGATATTTAATATCCATTTTTACAACGAAATTCTTGGAAGATATATAAAAATAATATGATAAACAAATTATAATATCATAAATTCAAAGCGAATTTATAAGAATTAACTGATAAATAAATTCTATTTATGGATGTAGAAATACCAATACAGAAGATGTTGATTTGATTCTATAATAAATTTGTGATGTATTTCGCCTTAACTCTTATTAGTTAAATTGAAATTGTAAAAGCAAATATTAAACTAGTATCAAAGCAGCTTGATTAATTAATTAGCTTCTTTTTAGTTTAAAATGAATTTATTTGATAATTTATATTCATTCACCTTTTCGTACACCACCTAAATACTCTAAGTTTTCGAATTTGCATACCAATGAGAAGTAATTAATTATTGGTAAGATTTATAATATGAAAAAAATCAGGCTTTCTTATTCTTTAAATTGATTTTTAAATTGATAAAAGATATATTTACTTAAAATGTTAGTAATCCATCATTATTAAATACTTTAAATATATCCATAATCTATATAGAAGGTATAAGATAATTATTTTCTTTAGAATAACACATTAGCATATTGAGTATAAAGTACGATAGATTATAATATTTATTTGATAAATTTTCATGAAGGTGTTAAATAAAAACCGAAGTGTATAGTTTCTTATCTTTAATATTTATATTTATAATAAAAAAGTAATATAATATATATTTATGTATTTATTATTTTCTTTTGTAGTATTTTCTATATTAAATATTGTTCTTCATCTAAAAATATTCATAAAAACCAAATATCATAATATTCCTGCAAATTTAATATTATTTTTTTCAAATTATTTAAATTTATAATATTAGTTGTCAATAAATTTTCTTAAATTTTTCAATAGTTAGCAAAAATTTCATGTTAAAGAAAATATTTGAATTTATTATTTTATTTTTGTTTTAATAGAAGAGAAATAATAATATTTTTAAAAAACATCCATTTTGATTTATTGAAAATGAATTTTCTATAAACCGATTATTTAATAATTTTATTTTATTTTAAATAAAGAGAAATAAATGTTAACAATGCTGTTTTTTCATTTTAATTTTTAATTGTATAACATTTCAATTTTAAAAAGTTTGATTTCGACGGTTTGTAAACATTACATTCAAAATAAACATTTTTAATTGTTATAGATAAATTTGAAATAAGTACATGTTGTATACTTAATAGCAATAATATATGTTAATATATTATTTATAGATTAGTACATTTGAAATATATACTACTTTAAAACTGTCTTGAGAGAACTGAACAATTAATATAAAAATTAAACCGTTTATTCAACTAAATTGTAAGATTATTTCAAGAAATTGCTTAAAATAACAATTTATTATTTTTTCTAAAGATTTTAAAAATTAATTTGTATACTATAAATTTCTATTAATTTCAAATTACATTTTTAGTTCTAAAATAAAATTTAATTTTTAATTCTTAAATTTAAAATGTATAGTAAAGTAAGTATAAAGTATCTATTAAGTGTTTTCAATATTTTATCTTTCACAAATTATGTTTTATATGTTTAGATTTGAGATTGATTTGATTTTTTAGACACTTATTATTAATATTATATTATAATAATATTAATATGATTATGTCTTTATCATTATTTTTTATATGAATATTTTAACTACATAAATTAATATTTCACAGAAGTTTTTGCTTTTTTCAGAATGAAATAAAATTAAATATTCTATAAATACGTAAAACTAGAAATTATTTGTCATTCATATTGATCAATGTATTTAACATAATTAATATAAAAATGATGAAATTGGTTTAAGAACATTAAATGAAATGTGGTAAGGAATATATGTAAATAATGTTCATAATGAGTATTACATGCAAGTACTATTTTTATAATAATAAAAATTCGATTTTTCATAAGTTTTCTGGCTTAATTGTTGCTACTTGTTTCATGTGTTTACTGGTTGAGTTGTTAACTACTTCTTAATTATTCTCCACTTTTATTAAGATTGAGATCTATAAAGTTATAGATTTATTATTATGTATAATATTAAATTATTTTAATGAAGTTATATATAGTACATATTCTATAATACTAAAGAATTTTTCTAATTAAATAATAAATTTTTAATTCAATGAAATTTTATTTATTAATTGAACAATGTAAGATAAATTTATATTATATGTCAAAAAAATGTACGATCATCAATTACGTAGATACTATAATAATTTTTATATTATTATTTAAGTGCACAACTAAACAATTATTAATGTAAATAATATTTGCAATTTTATATAGATTAATAATGTAAAATACTATCAAATATTTCTGTTCCACTTTTTGAGCTATATTTACAACTAAAAATAATTTTTACAGCCACTATATTTATAAAAAAGTGATGATATCAAAATTAATTAAAAAAGGTTGATATAAATTTAATTAATAGCAGAAAATAATTCAAATTTTATAAACTAAAAGATTTGATAAGAACAAAATACGACAAAATATATAAAAATTAAGAAAATTTAAGCACTAAGTTACAATATATTATAATTACAAAACAGTTCAATAATCATATTTGTATAATATTAGTTCGTATAAGTCGTTAACTAGATAATCGATTATTTGACATGTTCAATTATTGTTTTTGTTTTTTATTTTTAGATTTGAAAATTTAGATTAAAGTATTTTATTTATTAGTATTTTTATGTATACATTGATACATTAAAATATGGAAATTATAAAGCATACTTTTTTAATTCATTGAATATATGAAATAAATATGAATTAATATAATTATAACTGATTTTGTATACACTATTGTGAATTTGTGATTTCAATTGTGAATAGAACTTGGGTATTTCATTTTTTTAAATTATGTATTCGAATGGTTATTTATTGAATGGTTATTAAAAGTATGTATTTGATAAACAATTAATTATTTATAAATATTAAAAAAAAGTAATTTAAAATGTGCATACAGAATTTATAAAAGAAACAACTAGGATTTTTTTATAATAAAATGAAATTTTGAATTGTTTGCTAGAATAATTGAATATTGAAGCTATTAAATAAATTTGTACTAAAAATTAATTGGTACTAAAAATTTGTATATATCATAGTTAAGTTAATTTTAATACTTAATAATCTTGATAATAATTTTAATACACAATCTTATGATAAAAGCTAAATAATCAATAATACTCCTACGATGTATAGTGCATATTTTATATTGAACTTATTTTTCAATAGAAGAATAAAGTAAAAAAGTAATAGCACCAAAAAGTGTAGGCAATTTAATTAATCACAATAGAAGTAATTCGTGGTATCCATATAAAGAGACCAAACGTCCATAAGAAAACTTTAAGAGTCTGTCTTCTTACAGAAAATATCTTTTTTTTTAACAATTGATACAAAATAATAGCATTGCATCATTTACAGTGTTATAAATCACTTTCAACGTAAGGTAGCAAAAATTCTGTTTTTAGAATTTCAGAATAATCATTCATCCTTTTTAGAACAAGAAATGTAGCCAGTTTTTACTTATTATTTATTGAAAATAATAAAATAATATTACAATATTACGAAATCGTCTATTTTTTTTCCATTCGTTTAGTATATTTTAAACTTTTTGAATAATTTTAAAATTATTAAATGAAATGTGATTAAAACACTGACTTCTACTTTTATTTTATTGCAAGTGCACATATTTTAAGTTTTTTAAATATTTATATTTAGAAAATATTAATTTAAAAATTTTTTTGCATGGAACATGTAAAAATATTTCCACCTACATTTATAAATTAAATTTTTAAAACTAATTTTTTTGTGTTTATGTATTTAAAAATAGTTGTAAGTAAAAATGATAGAAGATACGGAAATGTTAGTATTTTTGCATTAAAGTATTTGAGAACATTCCGGCTCATTAAAATTAGATATTTCTTTTTCGTACATTTTTATAATTACATAAATAAGTATTTTATTATTAGCAAAAGTGAGTACACTTATTTTTTAAATCAAAAGACACGTATTAAATTTTTTATCGAAAAGTTGAAAATATTAATTAATTTTACTATATTTATTTTTAGTGCATTATGAGAAATCGTAAGTTTAATTTATTTAAAAAAAAAGAATTATTATTATAGGTTATAATAAATTTGATTTTTTATTACATTATTTATAAATAAATTAGCTACTATGACAATATATTGACTCATGATTATATTTTATTAACAATTTTTATCTTTACATACCTTGTGTATGCACTTTTGTTTAAATATTGGACTATGTAAGTAATATTTAATAATAACACTTTTTTGTTTTTTAATATGTTCAAATTTTAAATATGCAATTTATAATTAAACATTTTATTTTAATGCTTATATTAATTATTGCTATGAAAAATTATATAAAAAAATAATAATATGTAAAAAGTATCAATAATATAATTAATGAATACGTGTCATCAAATTATTGATAAAAACAATGAAATTTAAAATATAATATAATAATAATAGAAAATTCTATAATTTGTAAATATTTTTAAAAAAAAGTAATCAAATTCTCGTCATCAGAAATTATAAGATAATTTTATTAATTTCTATTATAAGTAATAATATTAAGCTATAGAAATTACTTTACATTATATAATATAAAGTATATGACAGTCATACACAAAACATTTTATTAATTTTTATTAAAATTATTTTGAAGTTTCTATATGAAATTTTAAAATATTTATATTTGTCAGATTTTTGATATTGATTTATATTTCATGTAGATTAATTACACAAAAAAATAATTCGAGAACGTTGATAAATATACTTTTTCATCCACAGACTAATTAAAAACCAGTTATTTATTTATTATAGTATTAAAAAATTGTATTTATTTTTAATTTAAATAATTTTAATTTATATTTTAGTATGGGTATTTAAGACATATTTGAAAATTTCAATTATTTATAAAGCTGTATTTATAGATGTAGCTATATATTTATAAATTAAATTACGGTATATTTATTTTTTTCATTTCATGAAAGTTCAAAAAATTTGGAGCTTAAATAAAAGTTGGTCCAGGTAATAGTAGACTTCAGTTGACCATAAAATCAGCCAAGTTATCAATCTGATTATCTATAAATCTCATAATTTTATATTGCAGGTAGTTAATTTCCACTTTGTTACTTTCTATGAAAATTCGCAAATATAAAGGTTGATATTTATTCTGATAGTAAAGCATTTTCTGTATTCTTAATTTTTCTAAAATAAAATTATCTGTTATAAATCACTTACTCGAATACATGTTTCATCAAAAGTATTATATAGTCACTAGGAACTTTGAGTAATTATAGCTATTAGCTGCTGTAGATTTTCTGGAGGTTTATTTAATTTTCTAAAACTGTAATATTGATATTATTCTTTATGTAAATTAGGCCAATTATTAAATAAAGTATGTAAAAATGAATGTTAGATATGTTAGATACTGCCCATCCCGTTGCTGCTAATAAAAAGAAAATCGATGAGAATGAAAGTGTTCTTAATCATCGATTCTTATCATCTATCCTATCATTTAATAAATACGTTTACTTTATACTATCGCCACTCTTTTGATTGCTCTCTCTCTCTCTCTCTCTCTCTCTCTCTCTCTCTTTCAACGTGCAAATATCCTCATGTCATAGTTATGCCGTTCAGAAAATGCACTAATTTAGCATTGTGCAAGTATCTTGTGACTAAGTTATTGCTCTCAATCATTGACTACTCTCTAGTTTACAATGACATAACAAAAGACCATAAATTGACACTGCAGCAAATGATTAGCACAGGAATACGCTATATCTTCGGTGTTAGGAGTGGTGGACACATTACTCCCCACAAATGTGACCTCTACTGGCTTACGAGGACGACGAAAATACGTCACGACATCTGGAGTTTAGAAGCTGCATAATATAACAACACCAGAATATTTGCTACTATATTTTGTAAAAGGCTATTGAACATTTTTAAGTTCATCACAGATACACTAAGAAAATCATTTCATGTTTCATCAACATACATAGTTCATCCACGAAGTATCGAGTTTTTTTTTCATTTTGCACCTATTCGCAGAATTTTAGATCATAAATAAATAAATGTAAATTTCAAAGGTTTTATTTGCCCTATGGCAAGGGCAGTAATTTATGCCGAAGTAGGATAATCATATGTTAAGGATTTACTTTATAAACCCAAAGACTAAAAGATAAGCAAGGTTAATGTTAAGAATAGCGAAGAGTGAGTTGAAGGGAGTACAAAGATATAAGAGTCGACAGAAAAGTTTGTTTAATTCATTCTTATTTTTTCAATCTTCTTGACAGCAGGACCACACTAAATTAACAAAATAAATAGTCCTGCAACTTCAATGATATGAATTTTTATACTATCATTTTCATCCTTCAACCCTTAGGGAGTCCAACTGTTAAAAACATCAATATTATTATTAAAATAATATTGTAGGAAAATAATAATTGGATAAAAAAATACTAGTTTCATATTTATTAAAATCACATATAATTACAAAAAATATAATTACAAATAAAATAGTTTTAATACGTAAATTATTAATTTATTTTTACCGAATTTAGTATTTTCTTATCTTCTTTCCTTAATTTTAAAAAAAATTATGTATAAAGAATTATATAAATCATGAGTACATTTTTGTTAATCATTTTTATATAAAATATTAAATAAATTTTATATAATACGTAATATAAGTTTTTTGTGATATCTTGTAAGCGGTAATACTCAAACTGTAAATATTATATTTATATTTCTATATCATCGTAAAAATATCACTATAATATAACGAAATCATATCAAATAAATTTATGATTATTTTTAATAATTAATTTATTATTTTTTGTGGCAGTGTATGCAATGCAATGTTTAAATGTAAATTTTATTTGGTATGTGAATGACTATGAAACAAGATGTAATATATAATACATAAATAAAATTAAGACATTTTTAAAGTTAACGATTTTACATTTTCATCAAAATCTCCTAAAAATATTTTTAATAATTAATGTGAATGAAGAAAGTATTTTAAATGAATATAAAATTTTTATTCGATGCAATAAATTGCGTATTATCAATTAATAATTGATGAATTTTTATTAATATCTATTTTATCATGTTATAATATTTATTATGCGGGTTAAATCAATAACACCATTTATTTGTATTTGAGAGTATCTATCTAAACTATTTACCTAAATACAAACCTATTAAGTCCTTTAGCTATTTAGTTTAATATGTGATCTAAACCTTGATAATTCGTATTATTTGTACATAATTATGGCGTTAACATGAAAATTATTATATACTGTTATTTTCAGACACTAATTACTTTTTATATTTTTGTATTTATTATTCAGCTATATAAAAAAAGTTTCTTAATAAAAATTAAATTGAAATTTACTTAAAAATTAATTTCTGAAAAAAATATAATGAATTTTTTTTATCTTGCAATACAATAATTTATATGAAAAATAAATAATTCAAATTATTTATTAACTACCTACATAATAGTTTTTTTTAAACATTGTTTCAATTTTTTAAGTTTAATAATACGATAGGAATTTTTTTTCAGAATAATTTTTACTATGATTTTATATATTTGATATAAAAATTTAATATATAATATTTTTATATGTATATAAAATTCTTTAAATAAAAATATACTAATAAAATGTAAAATTTAGTGTAACATATAATTGAAACTGTTGTATGATCATTAGGGTAAAATTTTTTTACATAACGACATTTCACTATTATAGATTAGATTTTTAATATTATATCAGTTATAAGTAGTTTTCTCTGATTTCTGTATTTTCTGTAATTATATCGTAGAAACATTATTAACACCTACTTATTAAATATTTTTTAAGTGCCAAAGCCTGCAGTCTCTTAGAATATGTACATATTATAAATTAATTTTGGCAAGTATATTATTTAATATACATAGATAATAAGTAAATACTTCCATTGTTTGATAAAATTATGATTATATTGTAGCATTTTGGCACTTAAATTTCAATTTTACATATTCATAAAATTCTTTTATTCCTTGTTCTTTTTTTGAAAAAGATATTGTTTATGATTATTCATAATGGTTATCACGTGAAAGTGTATTTTTTTGTATATTTGCAATTAATTAAAATTATTTTAGAATATAATCATCTCGACAATATGAATTTAAGCAATAATAATTAAATGGTAAATTACTCGAATAAAATTTTGAGAAAGTTTAAAAAGTTTTTCGTTCAAAATTTTATAAAATTTTTAATTCTGAAATTGCGAAACGTCATATGCAGATCAAAAATTATTATAGCTCTTTATTTGTACGAAAGATAGCAGCAGTACGTATCAAATTATTTGCATATTCACATTATGATTCTTTATAGTTTTTTATTTAATACAGAAATAACGATTATAGTGTACATAGTTCAGCCTTAAAATCGAAAATTATAAATTATTATTCAAAATATCATAAATTTTTTTTTACAATAACCAATGTAATTCAATTTTTAATAGTTTTTATAGATTAATACTTTAAAGTTATTCTATTAAAATTAGTTTTATGATATAAACCTGGATCAATTGAGACTCAAAAGAAAAAACATATAAAAATAAGTCATACGATATTAATACAAGATTTTGAAAATTGAGTTATATTATTCTACTTGAACTACGTATTAATCAATACTTTCACTTATAATTTAATGTATAATAAAATTTTAAACATTTTTTTATTTTAATATAGTATCTTTGATACTCAGTTATGTTTAATAAGTAAGAAATAAAATTCTATTAGAATTTAAAATCAAATTAATAAAATTTTCCCATTAAATATTTAATTATAAAAAAATATATTGTATTACAATATATTTTTAAGAATTATAAAGTAATTATTGCTATTTTTAAATATATTATAAATATATAATTATAGTTTTGAATATTTGTTTATCAAAAATGACAAAGAATAAACTAATGAGTAAATTTGTAATTTGAATTGAAAAATAGATTTTCAATCTACTTTTGTTTAGTTATAATATACTATAAAATAATAAATATGCAACCATCATAATTGATGTATTAATAGGATCTGATTAGAATTTTCCGTTTAAAAAAATACAAAATAAATTAATGAGATAATTTTTTTAATTCATTCATGAAAGTCATTGCATTATGAAATATCAATTTAGATTGAATCATTTATAGTTTTAGGCAATTGCACTTAGAATATAATACATTGGAAATAATATAAATCATTCTAATAACTGTAAAACAAACTGATCTGCATTAAAAATAGTTTAATTTTCTTTTTCTTTGGTGCTTCTTCTTATTCGTAAGTTTGATTTTGAAGTTCACTATAATTTTAGTAATTAAATTACTCAACGCATTCTTTATTAAGAATGTTTAATTTTTATTCTATTAAAAATATTTCAAAATAAAGCGTTGTATTATTAAGTAATGAACATAATAATCAAATTTAAGTATACACATGTAGATTATAACATCATTAAAATAAATTTTACATAAAGATCGGATGATTATTAATCCTTTCGATTAATTATTTCAATATGTCTTTTTGGTCATGCAGGACATATTAACACTTATATCAATATATTACTGAATCGAGCAGGTCAATGGATGCGTCAAAGCGTGGTCCAGCAATATCGGAGTTCCAGCTGCCAACTCCGTTCTTGCTTCTCCGTATTCATCGTCGTAGTCGAAGTAATTACTCTATCAAGGGTATAAGCAAAATTCGATGTTAGCTTTATGAATTATAATTTTAAGATTAATTATGGATCAAATTTCATATTTCCAAAGTCAAATTATAGCTTTGCAATTAATTTAATACCATGATATGTCCAACTAATATTTGTAAATTTGATTTTTTTTCCTTTTTACAAATTGAATAATGAAAACAAAATATAAGTTAAATGTACTATATAAAGTACAGAATAATTTTGTTCAAAAATATCCATTTCAAATAATAAAAGTATACTTTGCATAAAATATTAAAATTGTTTTTTAAATGGTGTAAAGACATGACTATTAACTGATATTCTTGTTTTAAATCTGTATCTTATGGAACATAAATTTTTTCCAGTCGAAATTTATGAGAAAAATATTATTGGAAAAACTGAATAAAAATCTATATAGTTAAAAAATATTGTCAATTGAAATGATTAAATTATATAAAGCTTAATAAATATGCTAATAAAAGTTAATATGCTGTTTTTATTGATATTTTTCACGAGAGGATATTATAATATTGGAATATTGAGAATTGAATTTATTGCGAGTAGTATAGATGGTTATTTGAGAAGCTTGGAATTTTTAAATTTTGACTGTTTTTATAGAAAATTCTAGATTCATGTACAGATATTGAAGCTGAGTTATTGCTTGTTTTTTAGAATCTTTAAGATGTAATTTGAAAAGTAAAGTAATTAGCGAAAGCAATACATATATTGGGAGAAAGTTGACATCAACTTGAGATACAAATCTTAAGCTCTATTAAAATTGGAGGTATTATAAAAGTTTGAGAAGTAAAGCAGAGCAAGCTCCTTATTCGATAAGTTTTAAGAGGGTTTGCACAAAAGGTAAAAAAAAAACCAAGTATAAAAGAGTATAAAAAAGGGATTTAGTGCTGAAGAAGAGGAGTCAAGCTTTTGATCTACGAAAATATGAAAATGAGGTGAAAGCGAAAAGAGGCGCCATGGTACGACGGCGTCTCTTTTCGCTTGCCTCGCCCAATGAGTGTCTGCTACGATCGATTCCAAGCTTCCTACGTTTCCGCTCCAGGAGTTCGTCTTTCTTAGTTTCGACCTGGGTCTCGGTCTCGGGATTCCTCCCCTACTCACTTGACAGTCGATGCAGCGACAGCTGTCGCTTAAGGTGCATGTCAGCCCCAAGATCTCGACAGCCTCCTTGTAGAGCTCGGTGCTGGACCTACGTTGGCGCGTGGGTGGGGAGGTCGGGGCACTCGCACTGCCCGTTCGCTCGAGAGGACGAGGCGATTGCTTGTTCCCTCGCTTCCCAGGGGTCGTCCTCAACGCGGTCGAGTTACCTCGCCCGCACTCCCGGCTGAGCGAGGATGTGGAGATGGAGCTGCTCCGCGCTTGATGCTCATCCTTGGTGTTCCTGCGCACGAGTGCGCGTCCGGCAGGTGATGCGAACAGCTGCAGCATATCTATATCCTGCGGGCATAACCATTATCAATTCAGTTAATATCATCTCTGACTATAAAACCTCGATGTTTAGATTTCACTGCCGAAGAATCGTCTGCATAAATAAATATATATGTATTACTGAACTTATAATCCACATTTTTAAATAATCTTCAACGGTGGAAAACTCATTGTGGGTTAAATTTTTTCAATTTCTTTATTATTATCTCGCCAATAGTTTAATAATATAGCAATCCTTCCAATAATAAAATATTAATTAATGATCATTTTTTTAGATGACTGATAAGTTGATGGCATAGCCATTGGATAAATCAATTTTATAGATTTTAGCATTTAATAAAAAATTTATATAAACTTAATCTTTGCTCTTTTATTTTTTTATATTTTTTTGTTATAACTTAATTATCATTGATTTAGAATTTATTACTTCAAAGTATTAGATATTATCGTAACAAGTATAGTTTACTTTTATTCAAAATAAATAAATTCGAATCGAATCCAGATAAGTATGACTCTATTCTCAATACAGTACAAGTATAACTTTTACGAACATAAATTAAAAAAATAAACACAAAAAGAATATTTTTTGAAATCAATATGAATAAATACATTAATGATATAAACAAAAAAGTCTGTGGATCTTTCAAAGATTCAGATAAAAGTTGTATAGTATTGAATCATTCAAACTTACTTTTATGCAAACCATTTAAAATTTCCATTACACATAATAATGAAAATAAGTCAATAAAATCTTTTTAATGACACAATTACAATATTTATGCAGTATTAAGAAGTGTATTTAAAATTATCGATAAAAATTTTTTTATTTGCTCTACAATTGTTTAACAGCCTATTTGATTTTAATTGATTTTTTGATAAATTTAGTGAAATACTATTTAATATAATTTAAAAATATTTTTTAAAAAAGAGAAAAATACATATAAATGTTAAAAAAGTGTGCAAAGTAATTATATAAATTTAAGACGAATTTTCGTTTTTATAACATACATATCATTAAATTAAAAAAAAATCTTAAAATAGTAATAGCTCTACAATTTTAATGAAGTAATTATTTTGATGCCTCATTCTTTTACTCGTACTAAAAAACTTCATCGCTGTATGTATTTTGTATAATGAGTGTACTTTGTTATGAATTTTTAGAACTAAAAATCAGGTCAAATTATTACTGTGATTCAACATAGCAGCAAAGTAAAGATTATGAGACAGAATCAGTGAAAGAAATTATTCATAATATATGGAATGAGAACTTCTATTATTATATAGCAGTTTTATATTGTTTAATTTGAAATTTGAAATAGTTTTAGCTTCAATTTTTTATTGAATATTTAATAAATATATGTTACAATTTTATTGCTTGATAAGAAATTGATTATTATTTAGTATTAGCCTTTGTATTTTTAAAAGTATATCTTTTCTATAATTTTTTGATGAATTTAGCATAAAAAAATAGAATATATTTTCCAAATAATTATTAGTACTATTCTGTATATATAATACTGTGAAAATTTTATTGTTTATTATATTTTAATTCTATATTTACAACAAATATTTATAAGGTTTTATTTTTATATATAACTGTTTAAAAATATCAAATTAGTTAAAAAAAATCAATTTTTAATAAAACTATTAAAAATGTTAAATATTATTTAATTATCAACATATTTAATACTTTTGTATATAAAATTTATAATGAATTATAATATATATTTAGATGTCATTTATTATAAATATAATTTCACTAAGAAAGAATTATAAGTAAGTACAGTACATTATGAAAATAAGAAGATTAAATAGTTTTGGTTTAATACATATATTTATTTTAATGCATTCTCAAAATTAAAACGTAAAAAATTTTTTTTCTACTTTTCTTTTGTTTTTTCTTTTTTTTGATAATGAGTTAAAATCAATGTAGTTCTATTGAATATATATATAAAAGCTGTTTTTTGATTATAATTTGAAATAAACATTCTTTAAAAAATTTTTTTTTATGTTTAATTAGCTTATTTTCATTTTTATGTTTTACACATTTCTTTTTACATTTCTTTTTTATATGAATTGCTTTTAAAAGTAATAGTAAAAAAGAATAACAATTTAATACATATGTTACGTCGCGAAATTTAAATTAAAACGCGGTTTCAAAGTTCTGTCAATTATTAGTTAATTTATTATAAATCCTCCCTTTTTGGTCTATGCTTGCGCACACTAACTCGGGACGGAGGGGTGATCGGTAATCGCGAAATAATAATATATTTAAACACGAAATTTTAAGTAGATTTTGTCAAAATAAACACACAATGAGGTTAAACCTTGCAACCTCCTTTACATTTAGCAGTGGCACGAGGAGTAATCTTTTAACTCGAAATTACGATAAACAACACAATACGAGAATATAAAGAAGATTTATTTCTTACTTTTAGTGTGGTGAACGTGTGAGTGTGTGTAATGGAAGAATCCTTAATGTAGCCTTGTTCAGCGTGGACAGGAAAAATCCGTGAATGCAACAGGAATTATTTGACAGCAAAACTTTTTGATAGATTTTAAAAATAGAAACAGAGCTTGACTACTCTGTAAAAAACTTGAAATTTGAGTGTGCTTCACCTGATTTTTCCTCCCTTTTTATACAATTTTTTAAACACAGGGTGTATGGGCAAGTGGGAAAATTTTATGTGTTTTCTTGGAAAACTTGAATAGATTTTAGTTTTCTTATTTATTTGTCATTAAATAATTAATTAATCCAAATTCTAATTTAGTTAAAACTTGCTCCATACATCTGTTTACATGTGTATTTTTTTATTTTTTTGAATTTATTGTTTTTAACAGAGTTATTTAATTTTGTTTAATTAACTCTTAAAATAACAATGAAGCATATTATTTTTATTTTACATATGTGAAGTGAAGTGTTTGTTATAGTGTTTTACAATTTTAGTTTGTAGATTTTGTACAATTATTGTGATAAAAATTAAGATTTAATATTACAAAGGATATGCGCTAATGAATTAATTTAGTGTTTTACATGTTTTAAAAAATTGTTTTGTTAATTATAGTGCATGAGATGGTTTTCTCAACTTATAGTGAAGTGATTACAATTGGTTTTATTAATTTATATATTGTTAGTAAAAAGTTATTAATAAAAGTGTGTTTTATTCATAGTTGGTTTTATTATTTCATCATTTGACATATGCAAATGATGTGCGGGTCTTCTAGAATTATTTTAAAAAGGTTTGTTTTATTTTCTAATAATTATTTTATGTAGTTTTCTTTGTTTTTAACTAATTTTCTTTGTTGAGACTTGTACATTGGAATTTTCCTTGTTTTCATTGTCTCAGTTTTTTTTACATAGGGTTAGATAGACCCTTTTTTTTTACATAGAGTTTTTTTGCTATACCTTTCTCTGGTCACTTTCTGACTTTCTTGCCCAGTGACACTTTTTAGGCTCCTTAAAATTTTCCTATTAGTTAGAGAGAGAGGATAGATATATAATTTTATTTTATTTTAGAATTTCTGTTTGTTTTTGATTTGTACTGTTTCTTTTTGATGATAGGGTTAGCGAGTGTTTTTATTTGTTTTGTTTTCTATGTTTAGGTTCAATTTCTTAATTGGAATTTTAGTTAGTTTTGATTAATTTCTTATTATTCGACTTATTTTATATTTTTTTCTTTCCTTCTTTCTTCCCCATTGTATTGAAAAAGTACAATGATAACTTACTTGTAATACTATTTACATTTCTTTTTAATACTTTATTATTAATACAATTAATATTATTGCCTTATATTAATTAAGTATTATTATTTTTACTTATTTTATTAATTATTACTACCTTTTTTATTCAATGTTATTACTTAACATTAACTTATTTAATATTATTTTTACATTATATATTACTAACTTATTTTACTAACTATTATTATTATTATTATGATTATTGATAATATATCTAAAATCTTTTACTTTCTTTCATTTTCTTTTCTTTTATATTTTTACTTTATATATATATCAAATTTTATATTTATATTATTATTTATAATTTTATATTAATTTATATTATTATATAAATTTTATATTATTATATTAAATATTATTATGAAAAAAAAAAAAAAAAAATTTTATCGATTATACCATATTTACTAAAAAAAACTTCATTGTTTTTTTTTTTTTCTTTTCAATTTACCAAATATTCTATATATTTTTTTTTATAAGTTTCCCTAAATGATAATTATTATTATTAAAATTTTTTTTTTTTCAAATAAATTATTAACAATTTTATCTATTATTATATATATAAATATTACTATTATATATTATGTATTAAATATTATATATTAAATTATTTATAGATTATATATTAAATTATAATTTATAAGTATTCTAAATTCGTTTTTTGTTTTAATAAAAAATATTTATAAATAAGGATCCGTTCGGCTGCTGCCGTAACACATATGACATCTCTTCTTTACGGATCCTTTTGGTTATTTCCTAAATAATTCTTTTATTCATACATTATATTTTTCTTTAAATATTTAGATTTACCTTTTCTTTATATGTTTTAGGTGAATATTTCTCAGAATCTATAAAAATATAAGTATTACATTGCATATAAGAAAAAGTTTATATCCGTTATTACTATGAAAGTATATTACGTTTTTCTTTTTAATTTATTATATTTTTATACATACATATATTTTTATAAAAATGTGAAGAAAGATAATTATTTTGTAATTGATACTTTTATATTAAAATTAGATAAAACATATGCTTAAAATTTATTTTAATTTTAATTATATTCAGTTAAGTTATTTTTTTTATTTTATTTTTTGTATATAATATCGTAATTGTATTTGTTATGATTTATTTTGAATATCTTTAAAAATAAAAATGTTAAATGCATTTTAATAAAAGAGTGAACAATAATTATTTTAAAATTAATATGTTTAAAATAAACCACGAATTTAACATGCAACTGTTATTATTAGTATTAAGATGTTTTTAATTGATTTATTATTCATAGTCAAATAATTTACAAAAGTAAATGTACGTAAATTGTAGAAAGTATAAATAATTAATTTAATGAGTGTACAGATATATCAAAAAGTTAAAAAAATTTATTTAACAGAATGAATAATTTAAGAATTAAAATAAAAATGATAAAAATTACTGTAACTGTTATTTTAATTTTAAAAATTATAGAATTATTTTAATATCGGATATATAATATAGGAAATACATATTAAATTTAGCTTAGCAAATCTAATTAGGCTATAATTTATTTAAATATGTATATAATATAATATAATATTTATTAATCTATTTTTTAAATAGTAGTCGTCCTTTATAATAGTTTGTCTTTTCAAAAGCATAAGAAGACGGATTGGCTAAAACAAGCAAATCTAGCTATCTTGTACTAGAAATGTAAGAAGAAGATCGAGTCTTACACACAATTTCAGTACATGCCGAATCACGTATAAAACTCAACAGGAATAAAAGATTGTTTATTTAGCATTATGTTTAAAATAAAAAAATAAGGAAATGAATACATTAAATTTTGTGATATGGATTAAAATTTTTAATGAAATGAATGCAGCATATTGCCTCTTATAATACTAATAATTTTATTAATTGAAAAAATATAATATATTGAATTGTATTTTTTTGCAATTTGTTCCTTAAAATCAAAATTTTGAAAACAAATAAACTCACTGTATCATTCTTCAATATATTCTGAAGATATTTTTAGAAAAGAGTTATAAAGAAATCCAGTACATAGAATAATATATTGAATAAAATACCAAAAAAGATCGAAATTTTTATTAATTAATTGAATTTTTTGAATTTTATTAATTCTGTTGTGGATAATATAGTTTTGTATCCAATATTAATGGTAATATTAATTTCAACAAATAATAAAAATATTATAATATTTTTTACAACTTGCGCTAAGCTATGTAAAGATTAAATGTAAGCTTTTCTATAAATTAGTGTAGAAATTTTTGTACATTTAACACATCATAGTACCATAAAAGGTAGATACAATTTTCTGTTAATGTAGTTTTTAAAATAATCTTAATTACGTATGAAAGTAAATTCTTAAGAATTACAATTTAAAAGTTTTGATTAATAGGATTAAATATTTTTGAAATGAAATTAAATATTATATGTTAAAAATAGAATTCAACCTTTTTTTAATCATTCGAATTATAATATTTGAACATATAAAATGTTTTATATTTTATAATATACAAATTTAATATAAAATTATAATTACCTTATGATTTAGAAATTTAGAATAAAACTTTTGAAAACAGCATTCGTACCATAGTTTATATTTATAAATATTTTAATATTTTGAAAGACAAATGATTGTCTGAAAGATGGCTTGAGTAATTTTAACATAATTACAAAAAAGGCTAAGTAAATGTGTAAAAGATTTTTTAGTCTGTAAAAATTAAATAATTCAAAATCTATTAGTTACACTGCTGTGTATAATGATGTATTTGATATATTGATTATCTTGAAATACTAGGTGTGCCAAATGAATATAATACCATGCCCTATTATTATACTACTGCATATTGAATCTATACTTACGTCATATATAATAATTCTATAGATAAAATCTACGCACTTTTTCAGAGTTTCAAAGAATTTATTAGAGTTGGGCTTAGATATCATGTTAGAAAATATAAGTACCGAGTAAGATTGGATGTATGATTTTTAAACATAGACTTTATGGGACTTTATTTATGCGGATCACTTATATATGTATTGTTATTATTTTATATGTATTATTGAAACTTACAATTACTTCAAATATAAATGTTTTCAAAAAATTAGAGAATTTTTGTAATATCCTTGTTGGTATAATAATCATTGATTTTAAAGAGTATAGTATTAAAGAGCAAGCAAGAAGTGTGTTCTTTTTTATAAGATTAAAATGTTTTAAGTGTGAATAGTTAAACATTCTTTCACAATGACTTCAAAATTTACAAGGCTTTTGGAAGCTGAGAATAGCATGGCATGAGAAATAGACTATATTTTCCTTCATGAGAAACTGCATTGACGCAAAGAGGGGAAGTTAACTAGAAAGTAAGTATCGAACAAGGTGAGCAGATTTAATTATTATTATCTTAAACCTTGATACATAACAGTGACAACTTAGTATACAGATTCCTTTAAATAAGAAAAAAAAAGTTTAAGAAATTAGGAATAGTAGTAAAGAGCCAACGTTGTAGAGATATTTTTATTCGTAGTTAAAAGATACATGCTACATTTAGTGAATTATGTGGAATAATAGCTGAGGAAAATTTACCAAAAACTACTATCAATAAAGATGTATTTAAAATTGAATAATTTTATTAATTAATAATTTAATTTACTGATACTAATAATAATGGTATTTATACACATATTAGAGTATACTTTTAAATTAATTTATAGCTGCAATAAAATTTAAAAGAACCCACTTTAAATTAATTGAAATTCTTAATTAAATTTTAAATAATTATATAAGAATGGCACAATACAAAATAAATAAATAGTTAGTAAAAGAATGATACATTTGAATATATGTCTAGATAAATATATAGGGAGAACAATTAAATGAATAAAATACAGAAAAATATTGTATATATATTATCTTACATGAACTGTGTTAAAATTATATGTACTCAATATTTAGAATATGAGGATTACAAATATCAACAATATATAAGGAAAATCCAAATATTTGACAAAACATTAGAACTTACATAGTTTTATAAAAGATTGAGCTACAGTTTAATTTATAATTACAACTTTATAATATATAAATAATATAATAATTTTAATTTTTTAATAAAATCGTAGTGCAATACTATTAAACCAATAATTAGTTTATATTCGCGATATTACAGAGCACATTATATGAAAATATAATTTTTTGAAATACGATCATTTTTTTTTACTGAATGCTACTGTGTAACAAAAGATATTGAGTAACCAAAGATATTAGTTTTTTGAATTATTAAACACTGATAATAATATTATAAGCAGTGATATAAAAATTTATATAATATAGAATCATATAAAATGATATTTTTCGATATAATTTATTGAAGCATATAATACATATATGCACACACACACACCCACACACATTGACGTATATACATAATAGGTTAATAAAAATTATTAAATAAAATTATTTTTTAATGAAATAAGTATTTAAATTCAAAATTTATGTAGAAAATAATCGATACAATTATCTTTTAGTAATTCTATTTATTTGTTTTAATGTAATCAGTTATTGAATTTTATATTGGAATTAGATTATTAGAAAATTACTTTTTTCCCATTTAAATTTCTTTGATTAATTAAACAAATATTTTTAATTAATAATTATACGTTTTTTTAAATATTACAAAGAATTTTTTTTTAGGAATTTAGGTACGATAATTACATATGTCTTACGCAAAAATATTTATTTTCTATATATCACATATTTAATAATCTCTACTTTTTAATCATACTAAATTTATACTTAATTGATTTTAAATTAATTTTTTTATTATAAATTCAATCTTTAATGTTAACAATTTCAGAACATTAATTTTATTAAAAAATTTTTGTATTAAATAATCTGAAGATTTCTCAGAATTTTAATATATTATAAAGGAATAAATATTCATTACAGTATGGTAAAGAAATAAGAATTTTTTGCGAATATATTTTAATATATTGGAAGAAAAATATTGACTTTTGCGATAAACTATATAATATGATAAAATTATGTTTGTATTTTCAGTTGTTATTTAAAAAAAATTAAAATTGAACAATCTTAAAATGTTGATCTTATCTATTTTTATTGTTGCTTCATAGATTATCAAATTATTTGATAAAAATAAAATTTTTATTTGAGTGTATTTTTTTTTGCATTTCCTTTTATACTACCACAAATCGTGTTTTGATTAGTTATTTAATTGTTAAAAATTTAAACTTTAATTTTCCTTTCAACGTAGATTAAATGTAAAATGGATTTTAAAATTTGTGAACGAATTATGTTGTTTATTCATAAGCAAAGAGATATGGAAATTATTTGTGACAGAGATAAAAAGGTAAAACAAAATATAATTATATGAGAACACATATAGGCTTAGAGTTTGCGAGTGAGCTTGAGTTCTGTATGAAACCTTTGTCGTGAATTTCCTACCGTATTTTTAAAATCATGGATAGTATGCAATAATCGCGCTTTCTAAGAGAAAAGAGAAACTGAGAAAAAAGAGATGGAATATAAAAGGTAAGAAGAGCTAAGTGTTCACTAGAATTTGAAAGATGTACTTTGCCAACGTAAAAGAGAAGAGGCAGTTTTGTCTACTCTTACATATTCTATAAAGTAGCATGTAAGTTTGTGTTGCAAAAATAACGCCCAAGACCTGTACTCAAAGGAACGAACGAGCAAGAAGAAGAAGAAGGACGAGAAGAGAAAAAGAAAGAGAAATGAGAAAAAATTATCTTCCGGAGTTATAGAGTTGATGTTCTATCACAAATGTACAAGAAGGAAAATGCACTTGTTACAAATTACCTCATTCTCTTTCTTGCAAGATTTCAAATGAAGAATAAATTTCTTGATTTTATTTTACTCAAGAGACTAGTTAGGAATAAAAGTTAAGGATTGAAAAGAAAACTCACCAGCACAAAAGTGTTAACTGTTGCATTAAGTAAGCAATTAAATTTTAATTAATTAGTTAATTAATTTTATGTTATTTTAAACTTTGGAATAGATAGGTTCGCATGTTAAATGAATCTTATTTAGGAGAAATACAATATTTATTATATTAAAATAAGAGATGAATAAATTAAAAGATTTCATTTTTATTTATTAATTCGAAAATCAGTACAAATTATATTTATTAATTTAATAATATTTTATATTTTTGTTTTTAAGATAATATTATATTTTTTAAATACCAATTTATTTGTATACATTGAAACGTATTCCATCTTTAATTCAATTAATTGAAAATATTATAAAAATTTTATTTAAACCATAACATGCACTTGTTAAAATATTCTTTTATTGTATTTCATACATGAAATAAAATATCCGTAAATTTTGTATTCATTTATATAAGATTTTGAGTGATAATTCATGTATAAAATTTAAAATTTATACTATATATATTTTGAATCCAATAACGAGTAAAATATCGCAGAAAAATATTTCTTAGGTTTTATTTTGCAAGTTCTATATAGCATATTTTAGTCTACATTATTTAAAAATTGAGTGACTGTTATAAAAAATGCTGATTTATATATGATATACCATCTCCTATATTTTAGATTTTTTGATAGAATATAACCTGTACTTTATTTTCTATACGCGTAAAATTGACGAAAATAGACTACTCTAGTATTATTATTGAACATTTTCGAGCAGCTTTTACTCATATTTCATTAATTTGTTACATATTGAAACTATGATGAGTTTTAGATTGTATTTAATAGTTTGTGAAATATGGTTTTTTATTTTATGTATCTTTATTAATTTTATTGTTCTATTTTGGAATTGCATATAAACTACTTTCATGATATTACATGGAAAATTAAAAAAAAATAGAAAGTAATGCTAAAAATTAGTATTTTTTAATATAAGTTTTATTAGTGAAACAAAAAAAGTATTTGATAATTATTATAAATGAAAATAAATTTCTATAAATAAAATTACAGAATTATCGTAGTTTAATTTCATTTTTTTTTTAAATGTTATAAACAAATACTTTTTGTTTTTTTATTTGAATTAAATTTTAGATATTGAAATTCTTTTAAGTATTAAACTGATTGATATCATCAGTATTCATAAGCTCTGATAAGTATTTCAATTTTTGATGTTAATTAATTGAAATAATATAGCTCTACTAAGTTTCAATGTTCAACATATGTTCAAGAAGAATATGTTCAGCATTATGATATTATTCTATACTTACTTGCGAATGTTTGATTTCAAAAATAGACATTTTTGGTTGTGATTTATGAGATTCTCCGGTTTAGACCATTTTAAACTGTAGAATAATATTTACCGATTTGTTTTAAACATCGTAAAAATATATATATATATATATATATATATATATTATGTATAATTGTAATTGGTATATTTTACATTTCATACATCTAGCACATAAACCTATTGATAATTTAGTTACACCATGAAAACATTGCTTATAAAAATATAATATTGTTATATAATCAAATGCTAATGGCAAATATGTTGAATTCTCTTTGAATTTTAATTTTGTTATGAAAAATTCGTCTTTTATTATTTTATAAACGTTTTTTTTTTTACTTTTTTAAAAATTAGTTTTATAATAAATAAAGTTTTTTTATAAATAAAATGAAAAAATTTTTAATTTAAATCCCATTCAGTGGTTATTTGAATTGAAAATTTATCATATTTTTATCTAATTTTATCATTTTGTTTGATAACTTATAGGTTTTTTTTTCAAGAAATAAATATTTTAAAACAATTTATATTTTTGCTACATGTATCATTTATATTCAAGTTTCAAACTTATCCACATTTTCAATTATTTAATAAACTAAAAATAATAATAAAAACATTAATAAAAATATAATTTTTGATCAATATTCAATTTTTAATTTTTTTTCTTCTTTAAATTAAGTCTAAAGTAGCCGTTAAGTAAAAAACTGACTACCATATATGATACTCGTTATTGTTAATTAAGTGAAGAAAAAATTTAGATAAAACCCTGTCTATCTTTATAATATCTGTAAAAGCATAAATACATGTCCGACACAATGTAAACGAATAACGGTATAAAAAGAATGATAGCTAGTAGATTAAATTTAAGAGAGAAAAAGTAATTGAGAGAGAAAAAGCATAAAGAACTATGAGTATAAAGAAGAAAATATGTTATTAATTAAAAGAGAATATAAAAATAAACTGCATTGAAAGAATAATGAACAAATTTAAAATAATGAAAATCCTAATAATATTCACGAAACTCTACAAGAAACTATTTCTGGAAGAAATTAACATAATAGATTAATTGGATACTTGAAGACGTTATTTACTGGAAGTAGTGATAGCAGAATCCAACGCCATTAAATACGCTAAACTTAAAAGGTATTAACAATAATGACATTAAAAATATTATAGTACTAAAAAGTACGAATTTTAAAATAAATTATCAGTTTAATTAAAATGACTGTCAATAGTTTTTTTTTATAAAAATTCAATATATGCGAAAGTATTATGTAAAACATGCTATTCCTTTAGAAAAAAAACATAATATTATTAAAGAAGTTTTTATCTAGATATTTGGTGCACGGTTACAAAAGGTAAAATTAATTTGGCAAATAGGGCTCAAGTCGGACTTATATTGTTGTAGTAGATGTCTTTAATGCAATACTACTTCCGCTACCATCTATTTAAAATGCGACTTATTTGGTAGTATGAGTTTACGATTAGTCATTCAAGGCTTGCAAGTTTTGGAAGATTGGTTAGCAGAGTAAGGAACGAGAAAGTTTTGGTCGGCTTTAGGGAGTTTGCGAGTAAGAGGGACGAACGCGAGCCCGCACCTCAACCTCATCGAAGACCAGCTCAACATTAGGATCTAACAAATTACAACTCAACGGAACTTTTCCTGACGAACTTTCGGCTTGTACCATTTGCGAGTTTCGAGGTGTTGTTGCACATACCTGCCCGCTAATGCATTCACGTAGTGCAGGTGCATCTGACAGTTTGGATTTTTTTTCTTCTATGCGTTAGGCGCAGCTCGAGTGCCATCGGCCAAATCCACATCCACGCATGCAACTGTATTGCAAAGGTAAATCGATTTTGGTGTCCTAACGCAGAGTTCGCACCTACCTTCTACAACTGCCTTACGGATTGCGGCTCCATTTTCTAAAGGAAATATATATTGCCGCGAACTGCGGTGAATACGAAAAGCTGCGCCGACGAAAAGATTTAAACACCGACGCATTAAACTTAAATATCGGCTATGTCGTTACTTTCCTTTCACGGGTTTCCCCTCTCTGCAGAAGCAGGGATTTTTTATAATTTTGCTGAGACATTCGGACAGTAAAAAGTTTTGTTCAGGTTTTTTTTCCTTACTGATTGTTTGCTTCGTTTTTTACTTCTTGTTTGTTTGTTGCATAATTAAAAAAAAATTTTTTCTTTCTCTCTCATTCATATCAATAGCATTTATAAATAATAAAGGGAATAAGTTAATGATAAATATTAGTGTTCTTTTTATGATAAAAAATTTTAAAAATTTAATCAATGAACAATGTTTTCATTTTTCATAATTCCCAAGAGTCAATAAGATTTTTTATAGCAAAATCATACAAACAATGGTATATTTTATAGTTTTTTAAATTAAAACCGTAATTATTACTGAAAAGTATACTTTTATTTATATAATTATGCATTTTGTCGTAAATTTTTATTTAGAAAAGCTTATAAATTATAAATTAAATGCATGATCACTCATACTTTATCATAAGCCAAGTATGAATTACTCTTTAGAGAATTTTATTGGAGAGACACTTACGATATGAGTTGACACATTTCATTGGATGACCGTTTTTAAAATAGTTAACATAAAGGCAAATTATTGTCTTGTCAACATTAATATGAATAGCTTTCGAAAATATTTCCAATTTTGCTACTACATTCGTTAATATTATTTTTTTTCTTTTTTTTTTTTTTTTTTTTTTTTTTTTTTTTTTTTTTTTTTTCCTTTTTTTTCCTTACATTTAATAATTTAAAATTTAAATTTAATGTATTAAATTTATTCATTTTTGTGAGTCATTAATTATTTTTTATCAAAAATATATAGAATAAAGAACTCTACAATATTAAGTATTCGGAATATTTTAATTCTTATATTATTATTTAGTATTGAAATGTTATTTTAATCGAAACTTTTACAAAATAAATTCAGAAAAAATGGAATCCATATTGTAATATTTTGATATACTTTTTGAAAGTCTATATATTATTTATTAAAAATACGCCATCTAAGCATTTTTTATTTTTCCACAATTTCATATTATTTTAAATTATATTTTTTCAGAATCCTAAATATATTTTTATAATTCATAAAATTATTGATTTTAAACTACAATTAAAACTACGTTGAAATATAATATCTAGAAAAATGTTTATTTAAGTAAATATCCCATTAAAAAGTAAAATTATGTATATTAACATTAGTCATGTAATATTTAAATAATGAATCTATAATAACTGATTTTAATATTAATATTTCGATAACAATTTCATTTACATTAGTGGTTTGCCGTCATAAAATTTTTTACTTCAATTATCGAGTATAAATACACTTTTTTATACGAAAATTTTACTCATGATGTGGTTTCATTGTTTATGATTATATTATAGCACAGTGGTTTAACACATATATAAATTTTAATTTTGTTCATTTTATTATTTTTATTTTGTTTGTGTTTAAAAAAAGAGAGAGAGAGAGAGAGACAGAATAATTGAAAAAAATATATGCTTCAAAAAAACTTAATAATATAAAAAAAAAAATATTTAAAGTTAATACATTGATGATAAGGTAATTAATTGATAATAGATACTCATATAGAAATATGCTAATAAATATTGTAGAATCAGTTTTCCATTTACTGTACAAACAAACGAGTTCACGAGGCGATGTAAACATGCATTTAATAGCACAATTTCAAATGTATTTGTACTCATTATAGAGTTTACAAGGGGGCTTGACTCTTTATTATTCATGTACACTAATTACCGCAATTAAATGTACAGAGGTTTTGAACTTAACACTGTCCCAGATTATATATGTATTACATTATAAATATATAAGATTATATATATGTAAATATATTTGGTTAGATTTAAGCATTATTTTTATGTGAAATGTGATGTGAAAAAGTCATTAACGAAGCAATATTATAAATTCTATCATTCTAATTCTAGTAGTTTATTCTTTTTCAATAGTAAATTAAAGAAATATACAAGATATTGTTAGATTTATAAATACTTGGTATGCTAAAATATAAATATTATATAGGTTTTATATTATATAAATAAAATGTATTATGGTTTTGTGTCATAAATTATACTATACTAAAAAAGGATTTAATAAATAAATTATAAACTATTAAAAGTTATAAATCAATGAAAAAAATTATTTTTAGTAATTTAATGTAAATATGAATATCACTTTAATATGTATATTTTAATATAAATGATTAATTAAACAATAATAAAGATTTAGGTAGTTAGAAGACAATTAATGATTATATTCTATAATAAAATTTAAAATTTCGTTATTTTAAAAATTTTTATTTAAAATTAAAACTTAAAATTTAAATATAATGAACTTTTAAAGAGCAGCAGGTTTCAAGAAATTATATTGTAAAATTTGCGATAATTTATTATTATATTAATTAGGTACTTTTAAAAACAAATCTTCAATTTCCTTTACATGTTTGATTGTGAGAAGTAATAGCATAAAATAATTATCATTCAAATTATTAGTATTAAATGTTTTTATGTATATTATTTCTTCATAAGAAGTTTTTCATTTTATCGTTTTTTTAAAATGATTCCATTTTTCTACAATTTTTAATTATATTATGTATTTACAGAAGAATTTATTTACATAAAAAATATATATTGAATTATATTTTTAAATTGTATGGTGCATAAGTAAAGGAAAAGTATTTTTATATACCGGTTTCTAAATTTAGAATTTAAATTACTGATTAACTTTTTAATGTGTAATGCAGAACATATTATGAAATTTTAATTATTTATAAAAAGCCTTTACAAATGTTAAATGTGTTTATAAAAAGACTTGTAATTTGAGGATTAATATCTTTCCTTGAATGCTTTTGAATTAAAAATTTATGAAATTATGAAATACTGGAAAGATATTATTTTTAAAAGTCGATGTGATAGTAATTCTAGTTCATTAGATAAGTCCAGTTATTAGTTTTTCAGAAGATCATTCAGTGACACGGAGATAAAAGTGTCTCAAATCCTCCTGTGCACGGAAATAATCTTTTCTACAAATTAATTCATGCATTAGTAGCATGGAGTGGAAGAGGATGGGCAGAGTGAAATAACTTAAACAAAATTGTCTTCTCTCACGATAAATTCGTTTCCATGTTTCAATTTGAAGTCAAGATTATTACACAATGGACCGAATTTATAGCGGACAAGAAAATGGAATTGAAACTTACTACCATCTATTCAGATATAAGGATCAGGCTCTTCTTATCATGAGTTACATTCGAGTGTGTTCTAAAGAAGTTCCTCCATGTAAACACGAATTAAGATTTTAATCAAAGCTAACTAAGAAATCTCCGTCTATACTTCATATAATCAGAATTATAGAAGCAATAGAAAAGCCTGTAGATTATTTTAAAAAAACGTCAGTTGGTTTCATTGATTACTCGTTGTGACTACCTTCTGAAGAGAACTAAATGAAGCCTTATGCAGGTGACCCTCAAATGATATAGATAGAAACTTGAAGAAAGAAAAGTGACCCAACAAATGACTAATTGGATGCAAGCTCTCATAAACATAGTAGTTTCGAACAAACTAACTAAGTAAGCAGAGTATCAGGCTGATTAATAGTTTGTTATCTAGTGTATTATTGCGGAGAGCATTACCGTAATAAACTTAATGACAAGTAAATAAAATATTTTAATAGCACAGACGAGGTTTTATGTTCTTGTTCCATTTTTTGCGAAAAAATGGAAAAGGTACCGGGATTATCTGAGTTCGATCTTAAAAGTCTGAAATGAGAGGGAACTACAATCTGTCAGGTTGCCACAGCAATTGATAATAAACTTTTAAAGTGAACTATTCATCAAAATATATATGTATAAATATACAGATACCTGACCCGTTCTTTGGTAATGTTATCTACCCTCTCTCTTGCTTCATTTTTATTTATTTTTTCTACATGTAGCTAGGATTTTTAAAAATTAATTTTTCATATATTTTTTAAAAGATAAAAAATATTCAAATTTTTGCATAAAATACGAAAGCTTATTCTACTTTACAATTTAAAAAAGAAATTACCATTTTATAAATTTAAAACTATGTTTTTTTATTTCTATTATTTAGTCAATTTTTATTAATAAAAATATTTGGATTCCATAAATAGAATTTTGAAATTTTTATTTTATTAAATATTCCATAGAAAACATATTGATATGCAATAAAAACTGCGTATTATATATGATTTTAATTTGAATATTTTAAAGTAGTATTTTAAAAAATCGTTCAAGATAGAACTAATTATTCAAAATATTTTAATCAACAATGATATTTCCGGTTTCACATATTCTAGAACATAAAAGTGTTTATGAAAAATCAATAAAAATACCAAAGAAAAATCTTTTTCCGATACAGTTTTATGAATAATTATATGTATGAAAAATTAAAACAGAAATATGATTTTATGCAATAATAAGTAGTTTATACATTATTTAAAACTTGATTCTATATTAAGAATTATGTTCACAAAAAAAATTTAAGTACGAGAAAAATATTAAATTAAAATTTCGTAATAATATCCAATTTCGTAATGATATTAAAATCATAATTTATGTTCAGAAAGGCAATGATTATTACTTAATTGGTGAAACAAAAAATAATTAACGTGCTTTTGGTCAGATAATAGTTTAATAATCTTGTTTATCAGTCATTAACTATGAATATTTTAAGTTATCTAGGTTGTATGTGAAAATTCAATTTATAATAATTTATTTCAAAAATTCATGAGCAGTATTTGCGAAAAATGTATTAATATAATAAGTAAAAGAATTATGAGTATAAAATATTAATAAATATTACAACAGAATTTTTTTATAATAATTAGTATAAAAACCTCCTATTTGCAGCACAATACTTGTTGAAATATTTCTATATTTAAGAACCTGGATGTCTAATGGATTGTTGTGATTATTAATAAGTATTTTAGTAATAAAGAAATACATTTTTCCATAAATATTTACATACAATTACAAATATGGATTTTAAATAATGAAAAATGGAATATGTTCAAGTATAAAATATAAAGCATTACAGTGGAAGTATACATAGAAAAATTTTTAATCATTTCTAATTTCAATTTAATATTTTTTTTTGTACACTATAAAATTATTTTAATGAAGGAAAAATATTTATGAAATTGATGTTTGGAAGATTTTAAATGCTTAGAATTCACAATTTTTTAAGACAGTGAAATAAAATAATAACATATTTATAATGAAAAGTTTTATACTTTAATAATAACTTTTTCTTGAATTTTATTTTATAAATCTTTTAAAAATGGTCAAATTTTGAGAAATTAATATTTTTATTATAATTTTGATCAATGTGTAAGTATTTAAATATATATTTTTAAAAAACTAATTATTTTTTTTAGTAAATATTTAATTATTGTTTTTAGTAAAAAAATATTTGAATTTTTAGAATAATTTAATTTTTTAAATTCTTATTTATATTACATTTGTAAATTCAAAATTTATATATACATATATATAAATATTATTATATTATATTTAAAATTAAAATTTAATGAAGTTTCTTGGGAAATTTTTAGTGACATTTCATAATTTTTTAATATAAAAATTATTATTGTATTGATTGCTGATATTTTTAATTAAGTGATACTAGTTAAAAAACTTTCTAAATTTAAATGAGTTGATGTTTTATATGATTATATTTGACAAATTTTACATTTAAAAGATTAAGTAAAGATAAAATGTATTAAACATACTTACTGGTAAAGACTCTGGTGTACGATCCAAAACGTATATGCTATTGGTATATCCATAAAGCATTGTATCAAGTTCTGTAAATTTAATAAACATTGATTTAATTGTAAAAACAAATTTTTGTGATTAAATAGAAAAGAAAATTTATTTCGTCCAATTTTAAAATATGTTTATTTCATTTCAAATGATATGCCGATAATATAGAATAAAAAATTAGATATTTTTAAATATAAATAAGAATAAAATTTATTTTTACATACATTATATAATAATTTTATTTAAAAAATTTTATAACAAAATCGTTTATTAATTGATATGTATTTAAAAGATATACATATTTTAAAATTGAGTGAAATAAGCAAAACGTATTACATTTTTACTAAAATTCTTAGCATTACTTTGTAGAAAAAATGCTAGTACAGGAAAAGTAAAATACCAGTAATGTATTTAATGAACTATTTACTTAAAATCCAACAATTTTTATTGTAATAATCATTAATATGAAGAATTTCCAAGAAATTGTGGAAATCTAAGCAACCATAAATATACAGGATACAACTATTGTATCTTGTAGTTTTACAATTGTGAGATTTTTCTAGTACACTTTTTTATGTAATTAATAAAGAAATACTTAGAATAATCATATTTACAATATTTTTGAATATTTCATTTTAATGTCTTCTTTTAAAAGTATTTGCATTGTTAAATTTTTGTATTTTTTGATGATGACTTAATTTTCATGTATATATCGGGAGAGAAAAAAAACGTAAATTAAAAACACAAAATATTACAACAAACAAAGCGTCACAGATACATTTGTATTCTTTCTTTCTTTGAAATTACTATACTTGTCTTTCATACTTTATTCTTTTTTTCTTATACACATTCATATGCATACACACGTATATACGCATCCAGCCACACTAGTTATTCGTGACACTCTTCAATCTTCTCTTTAATTTTTATGCGCTTAAAGTATATTTTGTTCACATATACTGTAGAATGTGTAGTTCTCTTTGTTTTTCTCTTTCTCTCTTAAACTTAGCTTAAGATTTTTCTTTCTTCATTTAAATTTCTTTCTTCCTGATTTAAAATTATATGTAAAATGTCATCTAAAATTTTTTTTTTACTTTTTTCAGACTTTTTTATTTTACATATTTCTCTGTTTACAAATTTCATTCTTGTGAATCATGCTTTTCTTTTTATTTGTTTCAATAAGACATTAATCATATTTGAATAAAATAGATTCTTTGAAAATTGAATTATCATAAAATAAAATAATTATTATCTTTATAGAATATTAAAGTATGAAAAATGTCAACAATTATCTAATGCAAATGGACGAAATTTTGTAGAGTCCTTTGATTCAAATTTGAAGCCATACAGTATGAAATTCATATTGTGAAGATTATAAATTTCAAATTTATATTGTTTAATATTAAATTTTTATTTCCACTTTAAAATAAAGTTAAATTTTCTTTTATTTATTTTTGTAATTAAATAAAACTTCAAAGTTAATATTTACAATGATTTTAATCGTTCACTTTTACTTTTTTCGCTATTATAATAATGGTAGGTCTTTTTGTAGCGAGAAAAAATGTTTTTATATTGAATATATATGAATAATTTTGTTAAGCACATGTGTTAAAAGTAAAATAGTTACTTATTGTTTATATATATTATATGATTATATGTATGTATGTAATTCGACAGTGGATATGTCCGATCACTTTAATTTCGTATATGTACGTACTTTCTTAATCATTATTTCCTCATTTTAACAAGAACATAATTAGCTCGTTAATATTGAGAAAATAAAAAAATAGTTAAGATTTATATTTCTTGATATCGCTATTGTGCAAGTATTTTGAAAAAGAGGGTATGTGACTGTCTGTGATATTTAAATGCACGTGTTGGTCGTAAATAACTATAATGTAAATGAATAAAATAAATAATAAAGATGAAATGAGAACTGACAGCTGTTAAAAATAAAAATAAATTATATGCTTAATAAAATTTTTGTATAATAATAAAAAAAAATTTACGCAATAGAAACAAAATTTACGGTAAAATGTAAGGGAGATTGTTGGGATTACTAAGGAAGATAATTACAGGAAAAGTATTCGACAGTTAAAATTTCATATTTTTAAGCTCTTGCTCTAGTTAACTTATATTTGAAACAATTAAAAAGTACTTTTCAAATTTTCACTGAAAAAATAGCTATTAAGCAAAATATTTATAAATAGATAATAAATTTTCTAACTTTATCTGAATTATTGATTTTGATTGTGAACACATAATATAATGTACAGTTATCAGCATCGATGAAAGTAATGAAAAATAGATAATGGAAAATTCATAAGAGCAACTGATGAATAACCAAATACTAACGATGATAAGTTAATAAAACTTTTATTATTCTTATTCTAACACGTATCACTCATACTAATGTCTTAATTGAGAAGATAAAATAAAAAAAAGTTACAATATGAATTGATAGAATTTATTATTGTTTTATTTATTTAATTTAATTTTTTTTTATTTATTTCACATACATAGGGAAGCAAAGAATTATAAATAAATGTATTATTGATCAAAGATATTTATAAAATTTCTTTTATAAATTTTTAAAAACATTTATATTATATTTATTATTCTTTTATTAAATTCTTTAAAAACTAAAATTATAAATCTAGTTAACAGTGTTATTTTTTTAATGAAATAAGAGTATATAATAGTATACTTTATAAAATACGCCTTCAATTTTATTTTTTAATAATTTTTATTTAAAGTGATATTTGTACGTGGATAATTCAGTATAATATAAATTTTTAATTCAACGAAAATATATCAAATTAGAATATTTACATTAATTTTTTTGAATATTGTAATTATTAAATTGAATAAATATTTTATTAATTTCTTTCATTCAGAAACATTCTAATTATTCAAAAGCAAAACTAGAAATAAAAATAAAGAAAAACTAGTATTTTCGCATGAGTTAATTATTTCTATATGTATTGTAAAAATTTATAAATATCTTTTAAATCAAAGATAATCATTATTATTTTTTCAAATTATTAAATTTTATTTAAATATCAAAAGATTTGGTTACTTTTACATTTTACATCAATAAAAATATTACTTAACTTTAAAATGGAGTACATTAAAATTGCATTATCGAAAATTATTTTTACAATTCCAATAATTAAAATAATAAAAATACAATTTTCTTTTTTATTAAAATGAAACTGTTAGTATGATGTACAATTTTAGTAATGAAATAAGATTTTTAAATTGTAAAGAATAAATTTTTAGAAGTTACTATTTAATTTTGCAATAACGTACTTGTTTTAAATATATTTAAAAATATAATTTTGTCATGGAGCATAGAAGTTTCATACAAATGTAATAATTCATTAAATTAATAATAATTCATAATACACAAAAAATGTATTTACTAGAATGAATGATAGAAATTTATATATTATTTTTTTTATATCTATATGCTACTATTATTATCTTTTCATATTTCAAGATATTAACGAAGCATTAGAGCACTTTTTAGGTCATCAAAAAAGTACTTAGTGATACATATCAAAATTCGTAAAAAATCAGTAGAGTCTTATTTTCTAAAATGCCACTCATCCATTTCAGGGTGTTTTTTTCTTAACAATTTGAACAAAAAAAAGGTTTTTTTTTGTTTTTTATTCTAAAATGAAAAATCGTATTTTTAACATTATAGTTACAATAGACAATTTTTCCCAAGACTAGAATTTGAAACATTAAAAAATAAAGAAGTTACAAATTTTTTAATTAATTTAATAATTTTATAGTTTTTGAAAAATTTTTCCACTTCGAAGTTTCTGATAGATTTATATAAAAATGAATTTTCTTCGCAATTTTATTAACTAATCATCCATTGATACTATAGTCTTAAAATAACGACTTTTCATTTTATAACAAAGAATTAAAAAAAAATTTGATTATAAATACAAATTTATTAAAATTAAAATTACAGATTTAAATGATCTAATTTTTATTTTACTTATTAACATTCTTCAGGTAATATTGATTATGATTGAATAAAATACATTATTATTGTAATAAACATTCATAAATTAAAATTTTTATAAATTTACTTAATAAAATTTTTTCATTGTTCTTAATTATATTTTTTACATAAAAAGTATATAATATAAGAAGTTTATATAAATATTTGAATTATAAGGAAGTTAAATTTTTAATAAATCTGCCAATAGCATTTAAAAACAAATTATGTTTATGATTTTACTATCGGATTTTAAAAATAAAATATCATAACAATAAATATTATAATAAAAGAATTTTTATTCTTTATATATTTGATACATTTCTTATTAGAAATTATTGCAATGTTCAATAATAGAATTTTTTTGTTTTTATTAAATTAATTTTAATGATATAACTAAAATGTAATTTAAAAAAATGTTTATTCGTAACAATGAATTATAAATTTTAGATTAAATCAAATTAAAAATAAGATTAAACAAAAATCATCAATTTTCTATTATTTTTCAGATTTATATTTGAGATATTTCTATGATTTAGTTTGAAGTATTATTTTAACATATATATAATATATATAATAAATAGATTTTTTTTAATAATCATACCATAATATATAATTCAATATCATTTTTTATCGTATTTTATTATTTTCTAAAATTATTAAGAATGATACTTACCTTTTTTTAATTTTATTGTATTTTAAAATTATTGCTGATTGGAGTAAAAAATTAAAATATTTCTTTTTTAATTATTTATTTTTTGTTATATCAGGAATGTGCTTATTAGGAAAAATTGAAATTTATTGTCGTATTTTTCATATGGCAATTATTTTCTTGTTTAGTATTGATTTTTAATTTTGTAAAAAAAATTTTTAACTAAAATTTATATGAATTTATAAAAATTAATTTAAGACAATTTTTTTTAGAGATATGATAATTTAAGGTGTATATATTAAGGTACAATAACAATATTAATAATGTTTTAATGCGGGAAGTCATGTTTACTTCTTCAAAGTTTGATAAATTATATTAGTTTAGTTAAAGTGTGATGTAGACGACCGATGTTTGTCACGTCCTGGATATGTTACACATCAATTATGCATAAATGATAAGCTACTAAGGGTACATAATCTCTAGTTTTATTTGATACAACACTTTAAATTCATGTACTAAAATTATTACAAGGCAGTTCATCATCGAACAAAGCAGTAAGTGTAGCAACTTAAGAGCTATTGGTGAGTAATGACATAGATTAATGAAATGCTGAAACTGATGACAAAGATACCAAAACAATGATAAAAAAGAATGCAAAGGTGGGAATATGGATACTTAAGAAAAATTTGGTAAAAACAGTTGCTAATAGAAGAAGCTTTTGTTGTTTTGAGGGTACTTCTTAACTTCGCTATTACCATTTCTTGAAATTCAATAGAATTTAACTTTTGGCCGGCAAAAACGTTACAAACGTTTTTCAAGTAATGAGCAAAACAATACATGGTTATTATTTTCTTTATTTTTATCAATTATTTCAAACTTGTGTCTAGAGTAATTTTTTTTTTATCACAATTAGAACATAATATGAAATCTCGAAACTAATACTTTGAATATTTTATATTGTATATGCTTATATAATAATATATTTAATATAAAAAAGAAACTTTTAAATCATATTTATTTTTATTATATTGCATTACTTCATTATCAGTATATAAATGACATATAATTATTAATTATCATGTATTATAATTCTCATAATAAGAATTATTAGTTATTTTTATCAATTGATTCTCAAAAATCAACCGTATAACTCTTATGAATATTAACAAAATTTTTCTCCCCGATCATTAATTTTTCTATGTAAATATTAATATATATTACTTTAAATTAATGTAAAAGAAATAATAAACTAAAATAACATATTTTAATGAATAAAAAGTTAAATGGAGTATATATGTTAACCAATAATTTATTTCACTTTAGATTATATAAAAAATATTCATGCATTTAAACGGTTAATTACTGCATATTTAGTAGATTATTACCTGAATTTATTTTAAATTTATTTTTAGGTGACTAAAAATAAATATGTAAATATATGTAAAAATTAAAACTTTTATGTTATAGAATTTTTGATCTTTTAATTAGTTAAAAAATTATTCGATTTATAAATTATGTTTTAAATGAATAACTATAATTATGTTTTAAGATTATAAAAGAATGTTAATAATAAATTAATTTATTCTAAAATATGAAATTGAGTTGTTGCTATTGTTAGTCATTCAAAGTCTATAGCATCTGATCTATTTGATAGTGCACGAACAAATTGATATACATGTATGACAATAGAGTAGTATGTAAGGGAGTATCTTTGGCTCCAAATTTCGAATTTCTTCCAGGTATTGTTTTGCACTCATCCATTTTGCATTATGATGTTGCAGAATAATGTCTTTTCTTTTGATAGTAGCTAAGTCTCTTTGATTTTATGATTGATTTATTTGGTCTAATTATTGGAAGTAAATAGGTGCATTCATTTAATTTTCCAAGTTTCAGCATTTGAAAATGAATACATACGAGGTTATGGCACAAAAAGTAACAATTATGTGGATGCGTGTGAATCTTCTTTAATAATAATTTATATCAATTCGCTCAGAAGAGACTAATAATCTTTATATTTTGTATTACCATTATTCGTTTTCTGCAAGCAACTGATCAAAAAACACTTCTCTATTATATCGTCAAACTAATAGATCACATGTTATGAATATATTAGCTTTGTTTTCTATGGACAGATTATATAGAAACAAAACAGGTATTGTGCTTACTTTACCAATCTGGAGCAAATGTTCTTAAATAGTCAAGCAAGGTTAGTTAACAGTCACTGACAGCTCTTCGATTGTTTTGAAACAATTTTTTTCCACTTAAAGATTGAACACGACATATTTAAAATTATTTGTCGTTTTTATTTTTATAAATAAACAAAAAAAACATTACCTAATATGAACTTATATAGCTTCCTTTAGCATTTACGAATATTTACTGCGCGTGAATAAATATTGTATATTTGTTTGGATAACAAATTTTACATTTCAATCCTGATGAAGTTATTTATTTATTATTCTTCATTGTATTTTTTTATTATGTAAGTTAAGTTAATTTTAAAATAAACAGAATTTATATTCGAGTAAAAAAATTTTTCTTATAATTTTTTTTTATAAAATACAAGTCTTATAGTGACATTAATTAATGAAAGCTACTTTCCCATTCATATTAATTAGAGATTACGCCGTCAATGCCTGAATGAAATAATTATATAAGTTATGTTAATAAATCTTCGCATGTATTTTATATTATTAAACTAAATTTGTAAATTGAAATTTTCTACCATGTCATTTATTATACTGTGCAATAGTAAGAGATTATATTTTATGTATTTCTTCACTTTTCGATTTAGTATATGTAATCTCTCTACCTCTCTCTCTCTCTCTATATATATATATATATATATATATTATTCTTGTAATATAAAAACGAATTACCCATCGCTGCAAGAGAAATAAAAGAACCGTTTTATTTTTTTACAGATTTTCATAGGCTCTGAAAAAAATAAGTGGTGTTAAGTATTACCAATCTAAGTATTTTTATGATTTCGTAAATCTTACTTGCGTTTTATTTTTATTATTTATTATTAACCTTATATAATATTACAAAAAAATTATTAAAATATTTAAATAATTTTTATTTAATTCATTTAATTTAATTCATTTTTATTTTATCATTAATTTACTTTAGAGCTATATGATTATTTTCTAAATATATATACAACAACAAATAGCATAGCTCATTTTATGTGTCGAATTTATTGAAAATATATAAATCAATACCTTTTTCAATTAGACAAAAATTAAGTGTGTGATAAATATAAACAAATTAAACTATAAATTTTTTAACCAATTAGATTTATTATAATCCAATATATATTTTTTTCATATTACATATTTAAATAATAAGAAAATTCATAAATTAATTATTTTATTTAATGAGAACAAATTTAATTCATAATTTAAAAGATTAATTTCTACATTTATATAATTTACAAAAAATCAACATTTTAACGTGAAAATTATTTACAAATTAAAAAATGACCTATTACGGTATATTCGGACGTAATTAATAATTATTTTAATATTTTGTAAGATGAAATCTAATATTTAATTATACGATATTTAAAGTATAAAAATTAATCTTGATGTGGCTTTAACACAATATTGTTTAGTAAATATTAAGATTTAATATTAAAGAATGGTTTTGATTATTCTCAATGTACAATAGTTGGTGCTATAGATATTTATAAAGATCACTCTCGCTTGGCTATCAAGGAGCAATTTCGCTAATGGAAAATGAGGGTAAGTACTCCGACATATGTTTGGCAAATTGATTACCCACATAATAAACTTTATGTACAAGCACAGTAATTATTTACATAGAATTCAAGAAATTCTGAAATAGGACATAAAAAATAAAATGTAGAATGGACTTCGACAGGTAAGATTAGACATACTTCGACTTTCGTTTATGGTGAGATACAAAGTTTTCGATATGTGATAATAGAATATTTCAGTGACAAAGAGCAATTGATTATTCAAATGAGATACAATCTAATGTAGTATGAAGTTAAATTAGATAGATATAATCTTTGATATCTAAGAAATTATGCATCAAGTTTTAAACGATTTACTATAACTGAGGAAGCCGCTCTATTCTGTTAGTATTCAATACGTCTTGTTGGAACCTGATCGTCGAGTGAACGCAAGAATAACGCCTACACTTGTTGACAACTCTCTATATCTCGACCACACCCCAAGTGTGAGAGGGAATTAAAATTATAATTATAATTACACACGCACACACGCACACACACACATATTTCTTTACAATAATACTACTACAATTTTTCTAATATTAAATCAATAGAAGCTAATTTATAATAGTTTCTGATACATTGGTTTACATTTGAATTGTTTATTCGCATACGTCTCATATAATACTGTTTTAAATAAAGTTTCTTAATAATATTTGAAGAAGATATAAACTTATAATAATACTAGAAATTTTTAAGAGGAACATTATCTAACAATACTATATGTGAAATATATTTATGTATGGTAATGGAAGCAGTGATATTTCAAGCTGTTCCAGTAGAATATGGTTGATAGTATCGCTATTTATTAAACTGAATAGAACTAAAAAAATTCGTTCAGACACATTTTAACAGAATAAAATTTTTAATTAAAAAAAATGAAATAATAGGTATAATGAAGAATATGTATTATATTTAATTGCTTCATTATGCTTCCAAATAATTTATTTCCGATGAAATTTTTTAAAGGAATAGTTCAAAATATAATAGAATTATAAGCTATTAATGTCACATTAATCTGATAAATGAACAAATATAAAATCAATTCATTATCCATTTTCTATTTTATCGATTTTTTCCCGATTAAAATGACTGGAAAATAGTGATTTTATATTGTTTAGAACATTAATAAATTAGCAATTAAAATGGAATTATGGGCCATTGAATATGTCAACCATTAATAACTACTGATTATAAATATTGTAAACTATTCTTTGTGAATCTATTTTAAGAATTGTTACTTTAAATTGATAAAGATTGCGGAGTCTCTTTTGCTCAGTTTATTTTATTGAATCAGATAGGAATCTTGACTTGAACTTCAGTATATGATCAATTAAAAATAATTAAGCAACTACTAAATATGTCACCCAGTAATAACTATTAATTACGAATCAACTATTAATTGTAAATCTATTTTAAGAATTACACACTTAAAAATGCTAACAATTGGCGTAGTTTCTTTGGCTGGGCTTGTTTTATTGAATCAGATAGAAATCTCATCATGAACTTGGATCTTTGTGTATAATCTTTGTGTCGCGAGTACACTGTAAAAGGGCAAAGTGATTGGGTAGAAGGATGTGAAATAGAATGAGATAGAGATGGTTCTTTGGACGGATAAAGGCAGAGAGAGAGAGAGAGAGAGAGAGAGAGAGAGAGACGAAGCAGGGACAATGCAGGTCACTGGACAATTTACTGTTGATCGCCTTTGCACTTTAATGTACAAGTCTTTATGTACATGGGCACTTTCATTACACATAGAAGAGTAAATGAGAGCGCGAAGCGTTGTGTAATAGACTGAACTCTAGCTGCTCTGTGGGCATACGTGGATGCTGATATGCATGAGATGCATGGCAATTAGAGACGTAGATATTAGTACAATAACCGGATATCATTTCCTTCTGGAGAGTCACTTACCGTTTATTTTTTATGTTTCTTCAATACTTTTTCTCACTATATCGCATTACTTCTTTTATTACTATGATTCATGCTTGATTTAACATTAAAATTTAATGGTAAGAAGTGGTAAGAATCTACGCCTTCCTCGTACGAAAATTTCAATGGGCTTATACAAATTAGTTTACCATTTAACTCTATTTATAATACTTACATAAATATAAAAATGTTATTCAATTCGAAGTTATGCTTATGCTATATGCTCACAATATATTCAGCAAATTTATATGTGACATATATTTTTTTTTATAAAATAACTATTTTGCAAGATCATTAGTAATGTGTGTCATACATGCATATTTATATTTATATACACATATATTTATAAGTTAAACAGTCAATAATATTTAGTATAATAAAAAGTACAATAAACCTTTCATGGCGATTAAAATAAATGTTTATGTGAAACTTGTATATATTTTAGTTTAAACTTTTTATGCTTATATAAACATTTAGAATCATAGATTCATATATATTGTTAATAATAAAATTATAATTTTTTAAAGGAGTTTTCTGAAACAGATTCAATTTATTAAAATATCAATTTAAATTTAATATTTCGATTTAATCATTAAATGCGATATTTTTTATTGGATAACGTGTATTATTAAACATTCTACTGAATATTGTAATATTTAAAATTCTACAATCTAATATTTAATGGATAATATTTAAAAATACATAAGTGTAGTGAAAACTTTTCCAGTTATTTATAAAGGTTTGCCCAATAAATAAAATTACAAATATAATTTATAGTACAGAAAAATATATAATTCAATTTAAGCATTATTCAAATTAATAATGAATGTAATATTGTATAGTTATGTTATTAATAATTACATATAATCCAATGAATGTAATTTAAATTGATTAAATTGATAAAGTTTAGTTGATAAAATATTATTCCGTGTACGTACTCTACAAAGTGCATAAAGTGTCTCGTAAATGTTATCATAAGAACTCATATCGATTGCCTTTAAAAGTATATGATACTTGCGTTTGTAATATCAGTACTAATCATATATATTTCTAGAGAATTGAGTACAACAAATTAGTGAAATTATCGATTGATCTTTATCACACCTTTGCATTTTATGATCTTTATGATTACATAAAGCAATTTAATTTATATATGTTTGATTTTAAATCTGAAGCTCTAATTTTAAATTCTTATTTTGTATGTTTTCGTTTATTAATTAGATTTTTAAGAATTATTTAATATTGACATTAATATTATAACTATAAATATTACAAATTTTATAATTAATATGTAATATATTTTAATTAATTTAATTTTTTAAAACAATTATTATCTTTTCTGATTTTTGTATTAAATACTATTGAGAAGACTAAGCATTAGAGCACTTTTAAAGTCATGAAAAAAAGCAGTTAGTGATACATATCAAAGTTCGTTAAAAAATAAGTCGATTTTTATTTTCTAAAATGTTACTCATGATATTCAAATTTTTTTTTTTTTAACAATTTTAATGAAAAAATGCACATTTTTAACTTTTTTTTGTTATAAAATGAAAAATTTTAATTTTAATACTACAGTATCAATGGATGATTTGCAGCTAATAAAATTGCTAAGAAAAATTATTTTTATATAAACCGATCGAAAAATTAGAAGCGGAGAAATTTTCACAAACCAAAAATTTTGAAATTATTAAAAAATTTGTAACTTTCTTATGTTTTTATATTTAAAACTCTAGTTTTAAGATATTAAAGTGATTGATATGCACTTGATTTGAACAAAATTTGAACGCGATCGGATTATTAGTTTTCGAGTAATAATAATGCTAATTAAATAATCCGAAATATTTAAACGAAATGTAAGATACAGGATTTATTGTACAACAATTATATTTTTTAAAACCGTTTAAAAACTAAAATCGTATGATAAAGTGAGTTGGAAATAACTTTGTAAATGTTCGCATAATTTAATTAACATTAATATTACTCGAAAACTAATAATTTGATCAAGTTAAAATTTTGTACAAATAAGAACCGGAGAATTGTAATATATAGTATATTGTAATATATAGTATATTGTAATATAAAAATGAAATCCACGCTAACTAACCCCTCAATTAATCTTGTCCCCACTTACCATTAAATTGCGCACGCTCGGCCGTTTTTGTCAACTTTATCCTCATATTTCAGACAAAGCAAAATATTTAAATAAAATATAAGATACAGAATTTAGTGTACAACAATTTAGTTTTTTAAAACCGTTAAAAAACTAAATTCGTAAGGTAAGTTCAGCTGGAAATAACTTTGTAAATTTTTGCATAATTTAATTATTATTAGTATTATTCGAAAACTAAATCTAAATCCGATCAAACAAAGATTTTGAACAAATAAAATGCAGATTAATCACTTTAATTTCCGAAATCTATAGTTCTAAATATTAAAAAATAAAAAAGTTAAAAATTTTTTAATTAAATTGAAAATTTTCCGATATTTCGTAATTTTCTCAGCTTTTAATTTTCTGATTAATTTAAATAAAAATAATTTTTTTTCACAGTTTTATTATCTAGCAAGTGTCTATTCACACTATAGTGTTATAATTACGACTTCTCACTTTATAACAAGAAAACTAAAAAAAATGCATTTTTTCGTTAAAATTTGTAATAAAAAAAACATCCTGAATTGTATGAAATGAATCCTGAATTTTAGAAAATAAGAATCTACTGATTTTTTTTGGAATTTTTTAATAACTATAATCTAACTAATTAATAAATAATATTTACATAATCTAATTGCTCCATTTTATGACCCATAAAGTGCTCTATTGCTTTGTCTAATAGTATTAATACTAAGTTATCTTAATTATAAAATTATAAATAATATTCATAAAATACAATATTATATAAAAATGTAATATATAAATTTTTATTTACATTTATTGCAAATGTCTATTAGAGGTACTATTGTATTTGACTGGTAATAATAACGGTTTAGAGGTGCTCCAAAATATTTAATTTTTTGATCAGAAGCAATAAAAAATTCTTTGAATAAAAAATTAAATTAAACTGAATTTTATATCTCTAAATATAAAATTTTTATTTTTTCTAATGAATAATTAATTTTATTATAATTTATGCATTTAAATTCATTTTTTGTTTTCATTAATTTATAAATAAAAATTATTTTTAAAAATCAAAATTTTGAAATAATCAATCGATAAAAATCATTATAAATAACTAGTTTTTGGAAAGAATATTTTTGATAAAATGAGCAATAGATTTTTAATTTAATTGAAGATAAGACTAAAAATGATACAATTAAATGAATTGTTATCATGTAGGAGAATATTAAGAAATTAAGCGATAGTGATAGTAGTTGTCGATAAATCTAAAGGGCTTGTTTTAAGGCTGTTACTTAGTAGGCTAGAGGAATTTAGGTCCTATCTAGCGTTCGAATAGTTAACGTTTGTAGTGAATTGAGTAAACCACGGATTTCTAGAACTGTATATTATATTTATTTATTGAACTCCTTTTCATCATGCAATAACATGAACATGGTTCTAAAACTATTCAAATAAAGAGTATGATACGTTAAAGTTTTATTTTTTTCAATAAAATAAAGCATTGCAAGTTTTAGACTAAAAAAATCAAATTCTTAATTGACAGATAAAGCTCATTAGAAGAAGCAATAAATAAAGTTATATAATCCAGAAAATTTCATTCGTATAATACAGAACTGCTCGGACATACTTGACTAATAAATATAAAGCATAAATATAAAATGTATTTAACATGTACTATTTAATTAGTTAGACTAATGTATGAATAAATGTTGTAAATTTATTAATTCAACAATAATTAGGCGTGAAAATAAGCTGAAAAAACGACTACGCAGATATTTTTAAAAAGGTGAAGTTTAACCTTGGCTTTTTCTTGATCTCGAACTAGAATGATCTACAGATTTGTATCCATCAAATAATTAAACTTAAAAATGATTCAGCAATCTGAATTCCAATTAGTCGACACGTTACAACTCGTATATATCAATTTAAATCGAATTCCATCAATCCCCAGGATAGCAAACGTTAATACCAGATTCATGTATGTACGTATGTGTTGACTACTTCGAAAACTGTAAATAATTCGTGGATTAATCTAAGCGGGTTTGTGACATGCGCCATTGCATGGCCGGCGCATCGAAACAACGTTCACTTGTAATCGCAGTACGAGTACCCGTACCACTTTTTGACTGACCTTTAAAAATCATTTTTGAATAATTCATTTTCGTTTTCGGCTCATCATTCAAGTTATTTTATGACGAGCTAATGAAATGAAATGAAATGAAATCTTGTTTTGATTTTTCGTCTGTTTTTTTTGTCTTGTTCGAAAATATGCTTACTAATCCTGCGTAGGAATTTCATTCAAAAATAAGCTTATACTTGTTTGATATCTGAGCGATGTAAATTTTTTTCATTATTAAAGATATCTTTATGAAGGTCACTCAATCAAAACATTAAGGAAGGTTAAGAAATTAGAAGCTGAATCATGAAATAGATTATGGAATATATTTGACTACTGACTTTGATGGTCCCAAATTACTACATCCGATTTCTATATTATAAAATCTATATATTTGTTTATTTATAGATTAATAAATAAAATTTAAATAATTATCTTATCATAGGTTCTCAAAAAATAGTAAGTTTTAATAAGTTTTTTATTTTTTTAGATAATTATTATTTAATTTTTTATATGATATAAATACATAATAATTTAATAATCTTTACTTACAGTACAATACTACGGATTCATGTAAAAAAAATTAATATTATTATCACGCGATTAAAAATATTTTTCAAAATATACTTCCTATATAAACAAATAATGCATTAATAAAATGATAAAACCAGTATAGACTTCGTGCTTGCATTAATATCGTAGAATTAAAATTCACTTATTTTATGAAGCACTATAAGTATTTTCATTGTAGTAATATAGGTATATTAAAATATTTAGGATTGAAATACATTTGGAGATATTGTATATACTTTTTCTAAGCTAATATTTTCTAAGTTTATATGATTTAATGGAAAATAAAAACTTTGTAAATTTGTGAATATATTTATCAATAATTTAAACATAATACAAGAAAAAAATGAGAGACGCAAACGAAAATTCAAAGAAAGGAAATCAAGATAACAATCCGTAGTTCTATTAAATAAGAAGAAGTTGATTCAATTGTATGAAATATTATTTATGAGAAAATAAATGGCTAAGCCTGACATAATAAAAAAACTAATAAATATAATTTATATAAATACTAATTAAAATAGAGATACTTATTATTAATATAATTCTCTTAAATGTTTAAAGAACTTTATATGCAATAAAATGTATATGTATATATTTTTTAATTGTATCATATCATATTATATTTAATTGCATTACGTTTATTAGTATTTCTTTCAAGAAAAATTTGATTCGTTTTATTGACATTTATTTTTTAAAAGAAATAAAAATGTAGATATAAACATGAATAATTTCAAAAGTGATGAATGCAATTTATGAAATAACTTAATTTCTCAATAAAAACTACGTAGTTAGACATAATATATCAATATTATGAATATCACTGTTAATAACATATTTTATTAATATCCAGATAATGTATGAAAAATTTACATTTATATAAATTTAGATGAAAGTATATGAAAATAAAAGTATTTTTAAATTTCCTAAAATTAATTAAAATCATAGCTTATTTATAATTTGTATTATTATTTAAGAGTAATATTATTTAATAATACCTGTCTAGTAAATAAATATGAATTTATTTATTATTAAAACAACTTAGTTTATTTTGCATTCTTGAATGAAAAATAAACTTGCAAATAATCGCCTATATTCATAAAGAATGGATTAAATCAAAAACAATATCGATCTTGCATTGATATGAAAATGGTATGGAGTAGATATACAAGACTTAATAATCAATTATTAATTAATTATATATTAATTTATATGCTTCAATGCATTTGATAATTTTTGCAGTAGAATATTTTTTTGTAGAGTATTAAAAATGTATACTATTCAAAAACGGTATTAAAATTAATGATTTAATTCAAAATAATTCATTTATCATAATTTTATACATTGAATAAAAGTCAGTACTTAAAAATTTTAACAACAATGATGATCTATTCAGTACTCTTGAAAATCACTATAATAAGGTATAGTGATGAGCTTTATTCTATAAACAAAGAATATGAAAGTCCTTAAAAATATTTAAATAATGTTCAAAATTTATTTTAATAATTTTTATGTATATTTAGAATAATAAAAATAGTGGTAATAATCTTGATTGTTATATAAGAGACAAAAATAGTTAATATTTTGGGTTTACGTATTGATGTTAACAATTGTTTATAAATAAACACATACTCTAATTTTCATATATATTCACAAATTTTACATTTTCTTTTTTTATTTTATTTTTCAAAAAATTTATTGAGATTTTTTAAAATTCTATTTCATAAATACAATCTTAATAAATTAAAATAATATAATATAAATATGCTTCATAATTTTTTTAATATTAATTTTAATAAAAAATTTTTTATATTTTTCACATTTTTATTGACGCTTAAATACTTGTAATAAGTATTACCTTTATCGAGGAGTCATATAAAGGGAATTAGTATACAGTATTCTTAAAATATATTCATGTTTTCATAATATTTATATTTTTAAATTTGTATCTTTGTTATACTTATAGAACTATATATATATGTAAAAAAAACATAAACATAATTATATATACATATATATAATTTTTTCTATAATTTAAAATAAAAACATTAATATAATTTGTTGATATATACCACCATAATAAGATATATAATAATATTACTTTCATATGTATTAAATATATAATATGTATCAAGTTACAAGAATGAATTAGAAGAAAATTACAAAAAAAGACTCATCAATTATAAAATATATTATATTCGTATTGAAAAAGTAATATATTTTAATATCATCGATAAGAAAAACTTGAGTAAAAATACTTTAAAACAGTAGTTATATTTTTTTACTTTAGTATAAACATTTTTTTACTATTAGAACATAAAAACATTAATAAAATCAAATAAATTTTTTTAATAAGAGATAAGGTGAATATAGTATTAAAAAAATTAAAAAATAAGTAAGTAAAAATATTTTTATAATATATATTTCTTGCAATTATTTTAATTTAATTATTTTATTTATATATATTTAATTTATTATTGTAATACATGATTAGTTTACAATAAAAAATATATATTAACATTTGTTGAAAAAATATATGTGTTATTAAAATAATTTATTGCAAAATAATTAAATATTTATAAATTTGTAGATTTAATATCTACGGTATTTGATTTGAAATTTGCAATATTTAACTAGGATATTATTATATAGCTATAAATAAGATTCTTTCAATTTTTTATAATATATTTGATTATAATTATATTAAAAATAGAACTACAAAATCTTGTATTAAAATTATATATAATAGATTTTGAGTTGTGTGTATGTATTATAATATATTTTACAAGAATTAAAATATTATAGAAATATATATATTTATACACTAATATATAATTTAATAAAATACTTGTAATTGTGTACAATCATAAATATCCAAAGTATTTTCTATTTTATGTTTAAATTTTCAAGATTATATAGATTAGTTAATATTACTAATATTATTGTTTTAAAAACATCTTTTACTAAATGAAAACAATTTATATTTGGGTACAAGTTTGTCGCTATATATTAGTATTTTATTTCTTTAAATTTCATATTAACGATAAGTATAAATATCTCAATGAAACTGAATCTTTTCTATTCATTCACTCTTAATATTTAAAAATATTATTTAAAAAAAAATATATATATATATATTTCTTTATTAATAGTGATAAATCAAAAATTATTTAAATCTTTGAAATTTTTAAATACGTTTAAATTTTGAAATTTAAAAATATCCATGAATATACATTAATCTAACCATGCAAATGCTTTATATAGTCCACATTTTCAAATCTTTTTTAACTACTTAATTAAATTTTCTTTTCAGAAAAGAATTATATTTTAAAGTTTGATTTCATAATAAAATTATTATAGAATTATTATTTTTGTTTACGCATTTTAATACTTTCAGAGTTAGAAAGGACAGCCTCCATTGTTTATTAGTATGTGACAATTTAGTTCCTGACGGATGTATGAAATAAAACATTTTAATATTTATTATTTACTTAAAATACTGATATTTTAATATTAGAACTTATAAAAAAATTTATTTATTAAATTTATTTATGAATAATAATTAGATAAGAGTTTACACAAATTTATAGGAAATTATAAACAATAATAGAATAAGTCTATTTTTGAGAATTATAATAATATACTTACCATTTTTATTTTCATGTAACTTATTTTTTAAATTTGTTATTGATAATGACAAATTAATTTTTAATATAATTAAAATAATATTTTTTCTGCAATTAGAGAATTTTATAATTAATAAATTTTATATTCAGCTATTACAAGACAATTATGATTTAAAATATGTGTATAAAAAAGTTTATTTACATAAAATAAATAATATTTAATGAAATTTAAGACGGGAAAGATTCCATTAGAATGAGTTTCGCTACTAGAATTATAAAGAACTCTAAAAATCCTAGTTATCAAATAATTCTTTGAATTTTTAAAAATTATTAAACGTTAATAAAGTTTCAGTTTTAATTAAAAGTCTGTTGTAGTACTGAAAAATGTAATAATAAATATAAAAGACCAAAAAAATATTAATTTAAAATTTTGTATGAAATTGTTAATAAACATGTCTTTGTTGTCTTATTATTGAAGTTCGACATTTTTATATTTGATATAAAAAATATTTTTTAAAACTGAGTTTAAAGGTAATTATAAATTTTGTCAGTTAAAAATTATTTTGAATTATTACTTTGCAAAAGGGTATTTGGATAAAAAATTCATGTTAAAATGAATATCAAATGTTATTTTAAAAGGATATTTAAAAAAAATGAAATTATGATAAAATTGAGATAATGGATTTATTATTCATTTGTATTATTGTAAACGATTATCAATTGTTCAGATGTATATAAAAAGTTAAAGAATTTTGAGAATAGAATGAAAAAATTAATTTGCTGAATATTTTAAAATAAGGTTATTTAATTAGCACGAATTAAAGGTATATGTCAAAGTAGAAAAATTTATTTTGTTGCAAGGCACTTTCGAAATTGTTTATATGATTTCATAAATCATATAATAAATCAATAAGCTCATTGATTATTAGCACATTGTAGTATTAGAGATGATGAAAAAAGTAGTTCGCCTTTTGATGATAAAAATTGTATTATTTCTCGATAGAATGTAAATGGGTGTATCTGAGTGTACCCTTCACTTAAATGCACAGATGAACATAATGCGTCCATTGTATTGATTATAACGTAATAAAATTAAAGTAAGAGATACACGTGTACGCTAAAAGTGTACAATTGTGCGGAGAGATATGTATAGGTACCGAAGAGGGGCAATCGTTGCAGTTGTCGTAGTGCGCAAAGGCAAATGCAAGAGCAAAATCAAGAGCCAAAGCAAGAGAAAAAGCGAAATCAAAAGGAAAATCATGCGAGAGTAAGGATATATTGGTCATTAAAGGCGTTATTAGTGTTATTAGTGGCATAGTGGCTTAGTAGTGCTTGTGGCGACGAACGCGGAGTGGCGCGGGGCGCTGTGTGAAGTTGGTAATAGGACTGATAATAATGAAGTGGGGCTCACGCACATTGCAAAGTCCAAGTATCCCACAGTGTCTTTTGCCTCCGTTGTTCGAACGGTCGATTTTTGCTCCGTCGACGTCGTCGCCTCGTTCCTCTCGAAGAGCCAGTTCTTGCTTGTCACTCGTCGATCTCAAGAAGGAACTGCGCGACCCAAACATGTCCAAGAAGCCGGACGCCAGCTTCATCGTCTACAAGATCCTCGGACCGGAGCACGTGAAGGAGGCGACGCACCTCCAGATCTACTCTTCCTTCGAGGAATGTCTGACCATTGGGTTTGGGATCTCGAATGTACCGGGGGGCACCGATCACGAGGGCTTCCGACTTCTCTTGGAGAGCATCATCGTTGACGGCATGACCATCGGCGCCTTCGACAGCAATTCCGGCGAGCTTGTCGGCGTCTGCTTCAACAAGCTGCACGTGAGTTGGTTGGCGTAGTCGCGGGCTGACTATTTTTACATTTGTAAACAACGCTTTCGTCGGAGCAACCGTGACGTCCTATTGGCGGCGCATAGCTAAAGCTTAACTATTTTAGTGATTTTCGGGAAAATCTAGAGCAGAAAATCTAGCTGATGCCCCGAGCATCCGAATGCATGCAGACCCGTTGCCATTTCATTGTTGTTTTAGTTGTTGCCGCTGTTGCTACTATTACAGTTGACCCTTACTTACACCCCGCGAAACCGAGGCGTGCATTCCGTAGTTATTATCGTGATAATTACCGGAGATCGATCGGATAAGATGAATCCACGAAACCTAAAAAGCATCTCCCTATACCTTATACATGAAGGCTTATCGCAAACTGGAACAATCCCTTACTCGATATCCATAATCTTGGACAACAAATTCAATTTTAGATGCAAACATTTAAACATTTTTTTTTACCCTTGTTTCCCAACTTCTCTTCATTCTGACTCGAGTACTCCACTATAGAACCCCAATACAAACACTCATTATAAATATTAAATTAAAGTATTATTACGGTATTATTAAGGTATTGGATGGACTGCCAATATTCACTGTTTTCATTTATCGCACTTGTTGAAATTTGTTACAAATTATCAAATATAATTGGGCATTAAACAATTAGTCCGGTGATAACATTATCATTTCAACACTCAAGGTTATTTCACTCTCTTTTTCTGAATATTTTATTGGCCTATTAACCTTATTTTTGAAAATCATTCTAAATAATCGAATTATGTAAATTTTCAACTTCCTTATAAAATTTGTGGTTGCTTGAAATTTTCAATCAAATTTTGTTCATCTTTTATTATTGACTAATATAAATAAAAACAGTTATTCATATTCAAATAATGCAGCATTCATAAAAAATTTAATATTTTTTAATAACATCAATGTTTACTAAGTTAAACAATAAGAATTTATTTCTTCAGATTTTTAATTTAATTTAATTATTTTTAACAAAAATATATATTTATACCAAATATTATTTTATGTAATAAGTCAGGTATATATACAGAAATTATTGCACAATCAGGTATTAACTAATTTTAATAAAAAGTTATTTTAAACTACAAGATTAATAAATAAATCTATAATAATTAAATAACTATTGTGAAAAAATTTAGTTAAACAATAATTATTAAATATAAATATAACAATTAATGCAATATTTATGTCATAATTCATTTTACTTTATAAAGAATATATATCATATTTATGTAATATACAAATATTGTTATTCAAAAAATTAATTTATTAAATATTTTTTTAGTCATACGCATGCATAAACATGTAATATATAATAATTTTTATACCGAAAATGTATATTATTTTCAGTAGACGATAAATATATTAATGTATATTCATATGTTTATATACATAACTCAATAAGATAATTAAGACAAATTTATTCATAATAACGAATTTTTTCGTTAAATTTAAACAAAATTTAAATTATCTTTTTGCAAAACAATAAAAAATATCAGTAAAGTTTCCTCATTTGTATTGATTATTACTTATAAAAATTATATATTTGTAAACAAAAAATAATTGAAAGATAATATTAAATAATTGAAAATTTTATTCAAATAAAAGTATTAAAATATATAATTTCTTTTATTTTTTTACACATGTTAAAAATGTAACATATTATAAAAATTGAAAATAAGAAACAAAATGAAAAAACATATGATAGCATATTAAATAACAACACGCAAATATATTTAAATATAATGTAATTAGTATTATTTAAATAATATACAATACATCACTATAACGATAATATAAAAATGCGGAAGTAACCGAAACTTTTGGCAAATTTTTCCTTAACATATTTTAAATTCATTTATATAAAACATTTTTATAAATTAATAATATAGTTAATATTCAAATTAATATTTAAATGTCTTTACATATATACAAATTTTATATCCAAAATATAAAACTTTATTTTATTCAATCGCAAATTATGCGTGAATAATTTTTATTTGATTGTTTTAGACAAAATCAAAAAATACAACACCTTTGGAAGAAAATGTGGAAGAAAATATGAAACATCCGGCTACACTCGATCTTATGAGATTCATTTTCAAGGTAAATGCTCATTAAAAAAATAAATTAAAATCCTCTTAATAAATAACTAAATAAAGTCCACATAATAATTTTTCAAAATTTCTTATACAATTGAATGGTGCATTATACATTTCGTATATTCAGTCCATTACAGTTATAATATATATATTAATTACTTTAAACAAATAAACTTGCTAAAGCAGAACTATGGTAGTACGTAACATTATCGTTATTTCCTAAATTAAATGATTTCAATGCATATAATTATTTTATAAATAAGATATCAGTCTGAAAAACTAGTGTGTGTATTAATAAAATAATTAATAAATGTTAATCCATTTTCGATAATATATATGAATCGATTATAAATAATATACATATAGAATTAAGAAAAAATTTAAATATTAAAAAACATACTTAATAAAATTAAATTTGATTACATTATATTATATATAATGTAATATAATTAAATATAATTTTATCTCATATTTTTTACTCTTTTTTTTATTAATTCACATTCATCTTATATATTAAAAATGGTCTTAGTTTATGATATTATGTATATTAACTTTTTCCATAATAATAGTTATTAATATATATTATTTTATTGTTAATTGAATTAAATTTTTAATAAATGATAAAAATAATAGCGGTAAAGACAAAATATCTATATTTGTAAGGGATAAAGATAATTAAATACATTATAATTTAATATATGAAAACATGAACAAAAAATCGAATATATATAACAAAAAAAAATATGGTTTTTGTTTGAAAAATTACATATAACATTTAATTGTATCATATTTACTAAATAAAAAAAATTAAGTCTTTCACATCTATAAGATAGAAATAAATCTATACAGTTTTAAGATTGTTTTTGTAAAATAATTTTGCTATTAAAAAATATAATATAATATACTATAATTCAAATGTATTATTCATTTTTCAGTTTTGAATAAAATTAGAAAAAAATTTTTTTTTTATATTGTACATTTTTTAAATAAATACAAATTGCATGATATTAATTGTTCGTGTGTTTTAAATTATCAAAATAAAGAATATATATTTACAATATAATATTTTAACTATTTTATTCTATATTCTCTATATTTTAATATATTTAAATTTTGAGAAATTAATTTTTTTAATATATGTAGTTTAATTTATTATCATTATACACAATTTTCTATTAATTGTAATTTTTCTATAATCATAATTTCTTTTACTTTAAAATTTTGATTAAGTAAACTTATTTCATATTGTAAATAAAAATAATTATTTATTTATTTGTCATTATTTCCAAATTTTTTTTATTTTCAATGACAAGAATGTACCATCAAGATATCAGTTCATATACAAGAAACATATAAGTTATATGCTAAACTTTTTCAATCCGATTAAATCTAGCTGCATGAATTTAAAAATGTACAATATTACTGATGATATGCATATAAATTCACATGCGTAATTAATAATTCTATAAAAATATATCTAAATAATTTTTGTACTAAAAATAAGCATGATTATAATAGTGAGTGTTTAATTAAATGTGTCATTAAAAATTTTTTATTTTTTAAACATCATTTCATATTAAATCATATATCAATATTTATATTACCAATATTACATTTTATATATTTCGTATTTTTAAATCCTTTAAATGTTCGACTTATACATATTTAAATATAATATGTATTATAACAGATGATTTATTTGAAATTTCCTAAGAATCCAATAAATACTATTATTAAATCCAGTAAGTATTTAATAATAATAATAATAACTCATTATAAATAAATGAGTATATAAATCTCAAATATGAGATTGTAAAAGTTATAATTTTGTACTTTATTTTTGGTTTGTATTATTATAAACCAAGAAAAATTTTAAGATTATTTATAATGATGATTTTTCAAGAACATTTTATTTTAATAAAGAATAAAGTAAATTTATGAAGATTTAAATTTATTTAATTTTTATTTGTTACTTATTATTATATTAAATTTATCAACAGATTAAAAAAAATAAATATTTTATACACATCTATAGACTTATTTAATCTGATATCTCTATTACATGTATAAATAAATATAATGATCCTTAATTAATAGAATAAAATGGAACAGGAAATAATTTTAGGCTGTTTTAATTAATACATTAGGGTTTTTATTTTTCTATTTGGATGCATTTTTTTATTAAGGAGTAATTTCATTCAAATATACAAAGATAATTAAATTTAATAGATGATTTTAAGATAATGTGATGATATCAAGCATTACTTTATGTTAAAAATTCGTACGCACGATTCTGAAGTTGTCGATTTAATACAATTAAATGGCCACTAGCTCAATATTCGTATCCTTGACACTTTTTACATGCGAGATTTGTCGATTGATTATCAATGTCGCATTCGTTAATTAGTTTGATAACAGAAATTATGTTATAGTAAATATCTAAGAAGGACAAATGAAATTTACAAAAAAAATTTCGTCAAATTTGTTTCTCAACCTATTTATTATGTTTATTTATATTGAAAATTTAAAAATATTACACGAGTCTAATAAAAAAAAAATTATGTATCTATATAGATTGATAGATAAGTAGATGTTGAGGATTGTATATTTCAAATTATTTGCAAACTCAATATGAGATAAAAAAAGAAAGTTAAAATTATATAATATTATAAATTACCTAAAGACATTAAGAGTTGTTACTGTAAAACATAGTTTAAAATTTCCAACGTATTTATAAATTAACGTAAGTATAATCAGTTTGAGTAGTCTTGTATGTATCATGAAAAGAGAGGCTGGGTTATGTATACTTGCTAATACAATAGAAGAAAGGAAATCGTGACAGTCAGATATCATGAAATCAGACCTTATAAAGGTCATTTGTACATTGCAAATCACGCTGATATGGAGATATATTATACATATATATATATATCTGTACATGTGATTCAAATGCAATGTACGATGTGTGATCAATGATTTCGTGACTAGCTGTTGGCACAGACAATGGATTCTTCACTGTTTTATTTTTACTTATCGACTAATCATGTGATAATCGATGGAATAAATATTTTTTATAAATTTGTATATATATATATAATTTACGTACATTGTTACATTGATAGATAATATATATATAATACAAGATAACAATAAAAAATATTTAATATAAAATTATGTAGATCAATCCAAATTAAATACAAAGCATTTCATAATGCTTTGTATTAAATTTCATAACGAATTAAAAAATTAATTAATAATAACCCCAAAACCATTAGTATAACTAATTATTTAAATTCAAATACTTATAATTTTCATTATATATACATTATTTGATTATTTGTATGAAAAGTAATAAGAAATAACCATGCCAAAATGTAAGTAAACGCGCTAATATTCTCTCTCTTTTTATATGAAATGTAACGTTAATTAATTAACATATTCTATTAAAATATGTATTATAAGTCAATCATTTTTAAGGTAATATTAATTTTAACAATATTATAATAAATTTCATGAATTAAATAAAATAAAAATAAAGGTTTCAATGTTTCATTAAAATAATTTTAAAAAAAGAAATGATTTCATATATATAGATATTATATTTTTATAATAAAAATATTTGAAATTATGAATTGATATTTTTGTATAGATATTAAATTAATATTATACATAATTTTTTTATACAAATATTAGTTTCAAAAATATTGAGTGTATCTTAATGAAATAGAAATCAGCTAAATTTGTCGTACTATATATGATTGAAAAGGAGGACTTGCTCATAAGTATAAATTTCACAAAATCTTTTAATTTTATGATATCAAAAACTTTATACAATAGTATAATTAAAAAATATTCATTAAATAATTTTATCACAAATATATAATTTCTTATATGATAATATACTTTTAAGTATTTCTAATTTTAGTAATTTAATGAGCGTAAAATATATTTACAAAAGTAATTTAATAATTTTAATATAAATAATATTAAAATAAATTATTAAATTACTATTTACAATTGCAATAAATGGAAAATAGTTAAATATAATGAATAATATATAAATGTTGTAATGGATAATTTGATTAAACATGAATTAAAAGCATATTCCATTTATTATAATTAATATTTAGATTATTTCAGTAAACTATTGGTCAATTATTTATTATTCTATATTATCTAGAAGTTCGATATTATATATGTTAAATTTAAATTTATAAAATCTAAAAATAATTCATGATTATTATGAATTATTAAATTATAGATGAGTATTAAAATATATAGGTAATGCTGCTAACAATTGAGAATTATTGCTAATTGAATGTAGAAACGCTGATTACTGGGTATATTGTATTATAAAGTAAGACCATATTTATTAAAAATTTAATAACGCTTATGCATAAGAATTTTAATTGATATAAAAGATAAATATATTAATTAAAAATAATAATATTAAGAAATATATATTAAATATATTTTAAAAAATATACAAATAACTACGACTATATCTCTCTTATTTGTGCAAGCTTATTACGTATTAGAATATGTTATTTTAAAGCTTTATCAAAAATTCCATTATAATCACTAATATAAAAAGAACAAGTTTTTTTTTCTCATTTATCAATTGATGTATTGAAATTCTTACTATTACTTATATTTTCGTTGAATAGAAATAATAAAACAAATGAAATTTTTTGTAAGGAATGCCATATATGATAAACTGCACGAGTACCATAGTTGAGAGCTGGGTCATTTTTGTAAATGACATTGTTACTTAAGAAAACGCATAAAACTTGTTTGGTATTTTTGGTAAAAACCAGTTCGAGGCTAGTGTAAACCTGTACGACCTCTACAACATCACAACCGCAATGGAAATCTTCTACATCGGGGTAGATGCACGGTATAGAAGGTATGGGATAGCTCGGAGCCTCATGGGGATGAGCATCGACATGGCCCCCAAGATCGCTCTGGAGAGGCGAGTTCCCCAACCAGAGATCGTCTTCGCCGTGTTTACCTCGAACTACAGCCAGGCACTTGGAGAACAGTTTAACTTCGAGTGGTTGCACACCATCCGCTACGACGAATACCAGTGCAGTGATGGAAAATTTTTGTCCGAGAGAATCGGAAATGTGCACCAGTGCTCCAAGCTTGGGGCGCGCAGAATTTGAATTTATTTTGCCATGCTTTTTTAATTATTCATGTGCTTTAGCGATTTTAGTATAATGGCTCAGGCATCACCGTATATGTAACTATCAATTGCCTTTTCTATCCTCATGAATTAACTATTACTTTTAATATTATAACTTGAAATGTTGAGTAAACTAACTATTTGAGCGACAAATCTATTCTACGGGGAGAGGGAGAACAACAGAGACAGTTCGAGCAGAAGATTGTGCAATGTAAAGTTATTGTTTATAAAATTTAAATTATAACTATACATTGTACGTAAGTTCCTTGTTTGCAAATTAAACAAGCATTCATACGTATATTATAAGCCACGTATTATCAAATATTTCATTTCATTTTAGTTTCTGCCAGCACGTATAACTAATATTAAATATTAGTTATAGCAATCATTTTTGTAAATAATAATTTAGATTATGTTTTATTACGCAATTGGCCTTAAATATTTTTATAATTTTACAATTAACTGCTATTGCAAATAGTAAATATTTTTTTGTACTAATCAATTTTAAGTAAATTAATACTTCAACGTTACAAATAATAATTAACAATAAATATATATGTATATATACATTAATGAATTATACATCAAATGAATAAAAAATTATAAAAAAATAAAATTCTGTACAAATTAACATTATTTATTATACATCAGGTTTGCCAAATTGAAATTTGTAGCACATTGTTACTTTATTAAGATTTTTAAATATAAATTATGGTTATTATTTATTGATTTATTACTGTTATTTTTATAATTTTTTGAAATTATTATATTATACTCTTGATTTATTCAACTTTATTGTACAGTTTATTAATGTATTTAGATTCACAAATTTTATATAATTTTTTTTTTAAATAGAAATTAAATAACATAATATACTTATACACATTAAGTAAAAAAATATAAATTTAAAAACCATTGGATTTTAACAATTTGATTGTAATATTTTAAAAATATCGTATGTATTTAATTTATATTCATTTAAAATGGCGAAATTTATGTAATACTTTTTATGTTTTACTTTTATACATAAAATATATTTTAAAAAATTTATCCTGTTGAATTTTCCCTGAATTTTGCAATTTGCAAGATAATTTTATTTAATTTTAATTGTAATAAATCAAATATTATGTAAAATATGAATAATATTATAATTCTATATTTTTAATGTTTAAAAATATATATTTTTTGGCATATTGTTTCTTTTTAATGATGAAAAATATTAAATATTAAAGAATTATATATGTTATTCTTAATCAGTTCTTTAAGTATATTATTTTTAATCTGTAAAAAAGCCGCTTTTAGATAAGTGTTTAAAAAAATTTTTTTAAATTATTGAAATATTTTTTTTATCTTTATCTTTTTTAAAATATAAATAAAATAATTGTGCAAATTGTGCAAAGTATACATAAGCACATACAAGTATATATTTACAATAAATAGACAAAAACCAAGAGCTTAATTCAAAATGTCTGTCACGTATCCCATGCATCACATACGATATTTCAGAATATTTCGGACAAAATAATTTCTTAAAATGAATTCAAAATAAATATAATGGAAGAATTTAAACTGTATATTTCTTATTAAATTTTATTTTGAATATACATTCAAAATATTTCATATCCTATCTTATACTTATTTTTACACTGAGTATGAATTTATTATTTTTAAAAACATTAGTTTTTTAAATTAATTTATAAAAAATTTATGCAAAAACCTTTGTTTTAAAGTAATGTGAAGCCTTTAAATAATAAATTTATTTAGAAACTACACAATATACTTTAAAAGTATTAATATAATTCATGTAAAATTTTTTATATCTTTAAATTATATTACTTTAAGCATAGTAAATTTTTTTTTATGTATATTTAATAAATATTATTAGAAAATAAATAAAATTATTAAAAAATAATGTTTTGTAAATTATTATAATTAATTTATAAAAATTTCTAAAATTGTAGGTGTAAAATATAGTTTATAATAATATTTCATAAATACAGTGTACTTTCATATTTTAAAAACAAAATATACCAATTTAAATTAAATTTTGTACTAAATTTAGAAGAAGAAGGAAATTTGATTTAGTTTTACTTAATCAAGATGATGAAATATAATTATAATTATAATAATCTAATTTTATTAAAAACTGTGTAATTTATCTTTGTTTTATCGATTTTTTACTTTAATATAAATTTTTTTCTATTTTGATTATTATTGATATACAATAATAATTTATAAATATAAAGATCTGTATTGCACTTTATTACTGTATTTTTTTTTACATTTAATATTATTGAATATTATAATTGTTTCTATTTATTGCAGTTTGTCTAATTTATTAATGATGAATAATTAATCTGTATTTGGATATTGGTACACGTGGTTTTGTACATGTAAAATTTTATAATTCTAAGGATATATTTTAAAACATTAACTTTAACTTTTTTCTTAATTTTTATTCAAAAAAAATTTTATTATGTGTTTTATTTTATAAAACAAGTAAATTTTTATTTTATTCATGTAACCAATAATATGGGTAATAAATAATATTTTTGATGCTAACATTTTTGTTATGTTTAAGGAGAGTAATTATAAACTCCATTAGATATAAATTTTATAACTTTACTTTTGGATTTTTAGCATTATTATTTAATTATTTATTACTGTATTACATAGTGTACTAGTTTTCGTTGAATAATAATGTACAAAATATTTTGAAAAAATATTGTTAAAAAAGAATAAAGATAAATTTTGAATTTAATAATGAATTATTTATTAGGCTATTTATTACTTCACAATTATAAAGCTTTTGTGGAATGTTAATAAACTTTCTTAATAATACCATGAATCGAGACCATGCAAGAAACCAAGTCAAGGATTGTGTTATTTTCATTTATAAATACATAATATTTAAATATCAAATTTACAAATGCAGTAGTAAACACACGAACATATTTCTATTATTTTTCTTTATTAGAAATCATATTTTATTATAGTAAGTGATATTTTTTATATTTCATATTGATAGTATTTTATTTTATTGTAATAATGTTTACTCAATTAATTATTGATGTATACGAAGAGAATAATAATTTAAATTACGTGTTACTAGAGAAATTACTTTATAAAAATAATAATACCAACTTTAACCTTATTCTAATCAGAAATAATATAGTATTTAAAAAATATTTGTCTTAGAATATATAAATTGAGTAGTATTATAAAAATAAAAATTCATTATTTAAATTAAAATTATTTAATTTACTACTTAAAGATAATAATATTGTTAATAATTTTAAATTCTGAAAACATAATATTCATAAGTAATGATTTAAAAAATGTAAACTACGTTCTTGAAAAGATTTATATTAATATTGAACTGAAAGAATGGTTTTAAAAAATATTTAAAAAACTTAATTCAATGTATATAGCATGTAAGAAAATATTATTTGTACTATTCAAATATATTGAAAACAAATTTTAATTTAAACATTTATATTTAAAATTTAAAGGATTTTAAATTAATTAAAAAATTTAAATTCAAATAATTTATAAATTCTTTAAAGTTTTAATAAAGTAGAAATATAGTTTTTTATTTAAGCTGCAAAAGCTGAAAATATATATAAAATATTAATTTCTAAATAATATGCATAAAATATAATTGAATAAATATTGTATATTAAAGGTACGTTTATACTCGTTTTTAAAAATATTCCTATATCTAAACAAATATTAACTTTTTTTTATTCAAATAATATCTATTGTTTATAAAAAATTATCATTAAATTCGACTGTAGTAATTTATTGCACAAATAAAGGATATATATTCTATATCCATTTTTTAAAAGTATGCGATTAATTTGTATAAAGAGTCTTTACTTAATTGTAAATATTGTACTGATCAGGAAAATTAAGTATATACAATACGTAATTTATTAAAACTTTGAATTTTTTTTTTTTTAATGAATAGAAATTTAAATTAATGTCAAAAAATTGTTTGAATATATAAATGATTCTGAATATTTAGAGAATATTGTTAAAGGTAATTAATTTTTTTAATCTATTTACTTAAAAGTTGTATATAAAATAATAGTCAACTGTAAATATTTATCTATCTATATAAATAATCTAATTGCATTCATTATTGTATTTAACTTGTTTTTAATTAATTGTATGTAATTTATTTGAGAAAAATAATTTATTTATATTATCGTTTAATATACAATGAAATTTATGTTCATGATCTTTACTCTAGTATTTAAATTATATTTACCAATAATTTAATATTCATATGAAATTATATAATATGGTATAATAAAATATTAATAAATAATATATTAGTAATTTTTTAGTTAATCATGTATAATAATAGATTTAGATATAAATGTAATTATGATTCACCCTAAAATAATTTTTTTAATAAATTCTATATGAATTGTATAACATATAAAAAAAATATATCAAATATAAAAGTTGGTATTTATTTTGTAATACGAAATTAAAAATACACTATTTATTGCAATTATGATAGATTTTTTTTTAAAACTCATATTTTTAATATTCCATTTTAGTATTAAAAATGACATATTAGAATGTATTTTTTATATTTAAACATATTTTATTACTCTAATACATTAAATATTATATTTTTAAATATATATAATTATAGAGGTCTGTATATTTATAGAAATTTATATGTATGTGTTTGAAATTATAAAGGAACGAAAGAATTCATGTAAATTGATTATAAATATGATTTTAAACGTTATTTTAAACTTTTATTTGTATTATATGTATTAATTTTTATATAACTTTTATTCTATAAAGTACATTAAAAAATATTCCTAAAAAATTATTTGTATTTTAAATTATATAAAACTTCTTATCTTTTATAAAATCCTATAAATAAAATTTTTATTTAACTTTAATTTCTGATAGATGCTGTATAAATTGCAATATTTTTCTAATGTGGATTTAAACAAATTTATGAAATTAAAATAAATTAACAGAAAGTTGAGAAGATGTGTTTTTACATCATCATTCCCATAATTTAACCATTAAAAAACAATTAATGGAATAAAATTACTAATTTGTTAGTATTATCGGTTGTCTGACCATATCCTTTATTTTATCTACTGACTTCAGGAGTAACAATAAAATTTATAATCATAAAAATTATTTTTTAAAAAATACTTATTTTTGTTATATTTTTAATTGCTTATGAATTTTTTCTTTCGCTACAAAAAATGTTTTTATTTATAATTTCCAATAATTAATAAGTATCCACATAGTAAAGATTTAGATAAGTTAATGATTGTTTCGTTTAATATATTAAAAATATATTTTTGTTTACCAAAATTAAATTGGTAAATAAAAATAAGATTTTTAACACAAGTTATGTTAAAAATCCTGTTGAAAGATAAATAATTAAAAATTTTTATTACACATATGAACACTTTTTGATATCAAAAATATTGAATACACGCCGGTAAACATGTATAATAGTAATTTATTTCAAGACAGTATTGCAGTAAATAGTATAGAATAAAAAATAAGAATTTCATACCCAAAAACTTTATTAGAAAAATGAGTAATCGGGTAAAAAATATCATTAGAGTTATTTAGATATATCTGAGCAAACATACATTACTGTAAAAAAAAAATTGGTGATGATAAAGTAGAGCATTTAATACCTTCATACTATCATTTTTATGGAAAAAGTCTATGTAAAACTATTACTAATCAATAATAAATCAAATCCTTAAAATGATATTCATAAAAATATATGTTAAAGAATAAGTAATATAATCAAAAACCGGTCAATATCTAAATTATATATAATAATTTAATATATTGGTAATAAATCAAAAAAATCTATTTGAATTGATAGTAAAAATGAAAAAAGTAAATGAATCAAGAAACATCATAAAAGTAATAAGTAAGCATAGATTAATTATCATTCATCTGTAGATTACAATAAAAAATTGCACCATGAAATCAAAATATTATATAGATAAAAATATCTTTTTATCTGTAATTCTATCTTTTTTTTGTCGTTGTGCCATAAAAATGAGCAAAAAATAAAAATATAATAGGTATAGCATTTTTTTAAAAATCATTAAATCAACATTTCATAATAATTATACAAGACCAAATAATGTTACATTAATATATGACTATGTATTGATGTATTATTAATATATAATCAACAATTTGATTACATTCGTTTAATTTATCATTAAAGAGCTACTAGGATTTAATTATTTTTTAATCAATACAAAGCTAAATTATTTATATTACTAGATAATCGTTTGTTTAACAAATAATAGTGATCATATTTATTTATATTGTTCAAAAAGTTATGTACAATGTATCAAAAAAACTACAATCATCTAATTAATTAATAGCTTCGTGAAAATTGTATATATATATAAAGTTTTTTTAATATATAATTTAAATAGAACTATTGATTAGGTAAAAATACTTACTGAAAATATTATTTCTAATATTATAAAAAGATGAATTTTATAATATATATATATATATTTATTATAAGTGACCTTGGCATATCCGAGTTAAAAATATTTAATAAATATATAAAATTTTGAATTAAGATTGGTGAATATTGATAATAGTTTTTATAAACGGTTTTGATGAATTCATTTGATTATTTTAAGAACAGTTATTCTGTTATGATTATAACTAATTTTGTATGATAATTACATATTTAACGTCTTATCTAGATTATTTTATGATTATATTTGTAAAAACATATATAAGGAATGAAGTGTTTACTTTTTACCTTTTGAAGAAATTTGTGTCAATAATGAACAATAAGACATGTGGAAAATTTATAAAAGTACGAAATGTTTTTGTTTCTTAATAACAGATGCTTGTACTTTTATCCTATCAAGGATCTTTGCACTTTTACGACTTTATAAGATAAATAATGTACAAATAGTTACGCACCTGTGGGTGTACAGGGCGTCCTTGCAACTTCGACCAGGTCCTCACGACTCCCAGGAGGTACTTCAAGCATGACTGTGCTGTTCGTTGATGTTTTTACACAGAGCAGGCTGAACGCTAGAACACATAAAAATACATCATCAAAAATCATACATTATTGTTAATTTTATATTTTTTTATTTAAATGGGATATCAGTTGTCATTTTTGTATTATTATCGTATATAAGATCTTTTATTCTTATTTTATTTAATTTTGTACTGCATCATTTTGAATATCAAGCCCTACATTTTTTAAACTTCAAGGATCTTTCTCTTCCATATTATTGCACTTGAAATTCGTTTAAACATTTTTATTATACTATTATTTTTAATAAACTTTAAATATATATTATAGTAGCAATATTAATAATACATAACATTACAGTAAAAAGATCTCTTAAAGAATATATGTTATATAATTAGTTCATTACTTTTATTCATATTTCGTGTAATATATTTTTGTAATTAATGAAATTCAATTTGTTTATAATATTAATTTGAAATTTACTTTTATAAAAATAGAATCATAAAATATTATATAATAATATTATACATTTCATATTATACATTTATTTGTATAGAATCATTACCCGATGTCGTATTATCATAAGAATATAATAGTCGAACACATAGATTTAGAGACATGCAAGGGACAATAAATAAAAGAATATTTAATTGATGAAATCAATTCTATCTCTGAAATAATATAAACTTATAACAGTATTATTTGTCTATTGAGAATATCGTTTCAAAATACGGAAAAGCATGAAAGTATGACTCAGGAAAATAATTTATCTAAAATAAAAAAAAAAAAAAAAAAATTTATTATATATAATTAACATTCGTCAAAATATCTTTTAGAAAGAATTAATAAAAATATATAGCCGCAAAACAAAATTGAAATAAATGATGGATATCAAACCATAAATGATAGTATAAGTCTCATGATCAAAGTCGTGCGATTTCAATATAGCCTTGATAAATACAATGGATTATATAAGAGTTTTATTCATTCATTATTATTAGCAGCAGGTTACCGATAGTGAATCAATGTATCAAAGTAATCATAGAAAAGCATTAGTCAAAAGAGTTACGTAAATAAATAATAAATTTTACTAATATGAATAATATAAATATAATAAAATATATAAATACACTTCATAATATTTCTGAAAAAGGGTTAACAATACACATTAATTTTTATTAACATAAATAATAAATAAATAAAGAATCTAATTACATAAAGTTTATTCATGTATTTTTATTTAATAATATTTCATTAAAGCATAACGAAAAGACGTAATCTTTCTATGAACTTTTAAAGTCTTCACTTAATGAAATAAATTAAATATGTACATTACTATTATATTACTAAAATGTATTGTATTGTTTGAATGAAATAAGCTGCAAATAAAAATATTCACAGGTACATGAAATTTGATGATAAGTACTTCCATATTTGTTTGTTAATGTATAGTAATAGATTCAGTGAAGATGAATACAACTAATAATTCTTAATTATTTTTCCCAGCTTGTACAACATTTCCCTTGTGAAGGCTATTTATTAAATAATTATTATAATTAGTATATACATACGTATTTTAAATTATTACAAAAATATTTATTTTAAACATAATTACTTAATATTAAGGTAGAGGAATATGTGAGTATTTTACGACGTGATAGTCTTAATTTCACAGTTTTTAATGTAATCAATATTTATTTTATCTCAATTTATATTTTAATACGTCATGCTCTGTGTCATGATATTGTTATTCATTATGTTATTGAGAATCATATGATATTTAAAGTTTAAGTTTTGTATGTCCTCTTGTCGGTTAATAGTATTATTATTAATTTCAATATGTATTATTTCAGAAATCGGTCTTTCTTGTAATTAGTCTTGGTGACAAAAATATCAGTAATATTACAATCTATAATATGATTGCACTCGAAGGAGTGTGCCGCGATAATCGATATATTGTTTTAATCTTTCATCTGTTCGTATATTCTTGTTTTTAGATTGAGTTTCGTTTCTCTAAAAATATTAAAGTATGGAATTTGTCAGTGTTTTTATTACAATTATTTTTATATTTGTGGGTTCTTAGACTTTTTTAATATATTTTCCGATAAAATAAGGGTAGTCATTTTTTTTAGGATGAACTTGACAGTCTACAAATTATTTTTGTGAAACCATTCATTTGATAATGAAAAGACTCTATCTATTATATTATAAACAATATTTTGTTTTTGAGGCATTGTGTGATTCGATTTGAAGTTACGTATCCTGTTTCTCGGTGTACGTTTCTGAAGCCAATTTGTAATAATTTAATATTTTGAGTTTTAATAATTGATAAATAAAGAAAATTTATAAAATAATTTTTTTCCATTTCATGTATATTTTTTAATTTGCTTTTTAATTCTAAGCTATTATTGATTCTTAATGCGAGAGGTTTTATTAATTTTTTAAATCATTACATAATAATTTACATAAAAATAAAGAGGACTATTTATAATTGAAATTATTGGCTGCAATGAATAGTTAGTTTTGTGAATTTTTAGTATCTCAAAAAAAAAAATTAGTGTTAGTCTGAGAAGGAACTGTTAGTATTAGTGTATGTGTTTGTTGATATTTTTTGTCGGGATATTTATTTCCATTTATTTTCTTGAACATTTTATGTTTTTGTGTACGTAAGTTTTTTAGTGGATTTTCATGTACTCTTTTATATGTATTAGTGTTTTTTAAACAAGATAATGTTGATATTTTGACAGGGAGACTAATTACAAAAAAGACTGATTTCCGAAATTATGCATATTGAAATTAATAATAGTACTATCAACCGACAAGAGGACACACAAAATTTAAACTTTAAATGTCATATGATCCTTAATAAAAATAATAATATTATGACGCAGAGCATGATGTATTCGAATAAAATAAATTAAGGTAAAGTAAAAATTGATTGCATTCAAACCTGTGACATTATGACTATCGCGTCTTAGAATATTCACGTATTCCTGTACCTTAATATTAAGTAATTATGTTTAAAATAAATATTTTTGCAATTATTTTATATATGTATGTACATAATAATTTTAATAATTGTATATTAATTAGCCTTGATAAGTATAAAGGATATCTTGTCCAAACATGGGCAAAATAATTAATAATAAATAGATTTATTCGTGTTACACCTCACTGGATCTAGTAGCTTATTTAAAGAATTCACAAAAAACATTTGTGATTTAAAAAAATTTTTAATTAATAATATTTCTATTCCCTTTAGATGTATGAATTGGTTAAATTAGTTTAATCATATATAAAAATGTTTACATTATATCGTTATATTCATTAAAAATTTTACAAAATAAAAATTAATAAAAAGAATTTTTTAATATTTTAAAAATTTAAATATCGTTAAAAAAAGTCTTTTGACAATTATTTTTTTTCTCTATTGACATAGAAATAATAATTTAAGTAAAATATGACGAATAAAATAATTTAAATTTTTGTAAAATTTTCTTCTTAAAATAATTTTAATATAATTAAATATATTTAAAATAACAATTACAATTAATAGTAAAATTGATAAACTGAATACTCAATATATATTTATTTTTAGAAATTATATTTGATTGATTGTAAAAAATGTATTCCAATTCAAACTAATTAAAAAATGCATCATCTTTAATATGAAAAGTTTTAATAAGAAAAGATAAAATTGAGTCTTGTGTTGCATTCGTTATATTGGAGTGTTATCTATTTCATATTGTAAGTATAAATATGCTTATTTTAATAACATTATTTCAATGAATATTTCATTTTTATGTTAGTTTATTAATATAATTTATATTAAATTTTAAATTATAATTTATTAAACTTTTAATAAAGATGCTTTTTACAAGATGTACATTTTTTCTTATGATATATCATCGTTTTTCCTAGAATGAATATAAAATTTTATTTAAATTTTTACATTATATTTGGATAAATTCGTATATCATTTTTTTAGACACAATTACTACACCTGTATATAATGAGAAAATATTTTACTTAGTTGGTTTTTTGAATATTATATTTGACCATTAGTATCATATACATTTTTAGGTGTTTGATTTAATGAACAACTGGAAATACCATATAATATTATGCATATTATAACATGAGTAACTGAAATGTCATCCAATCAAATGAATTAGTATAGATGGATTAAAAAAATAACATTGAATAATCAAAGCTTAATATCATCACGATTCAAAGTAAAAACAGTCGACCGATAGATAATCGATAAATACTGACACGATGGAAAAAATGAACAGGCATTAAGATTATTACGCATTTTCAGGTGAAGATTTCCTCTTCTCATCTCCGATAAAAATGATTCAAAATTTCTAGCAGAAGTACCGTTATTGATCCACTAACTAAAAATGACTTCTAACTTTTTTTTTAATATTCTTAGTTTTATTGATAAAAGAAATTTAGTTTAAACGTAATAAAACGTTTTCTAAATTATTCCAACTATTTTAAACTTTACCTACTAAACATTATTTTTCAAACCAATATGATATATTCACAGACCACTATAATATATGTAATACTATTAATAATTATATGTACTATATAAATTACTTCATATAAGCTAACATAAAATGCAAACAAATTTTATTCTCTTAAACTTAATATTTTACTTTTATTTTTCAGATAAAATATTTTTCATAAAATTTATCTATATTATTATATATTCATTAAGTTTTTCATTGAAGGTATAACAAATTCAGTTACTTTACTAATAAGTATAATTTATATATGTTGGAATAAATGTTATAAAATATTTATCAAAAAATCAAAATTCGTTGAAATATTTAATTTATATTAACTAGTATTGTATTGACATCATATATTATAATCAAAATACATGTATCTTTTGAAATTAATTAAAATAATGGATATGAAAATTTTAAACAGTATTCTTTTGTAGTTATTGTTAAGAACATTCAATAAATAAGTAGATAAATTTATCAATAATATAAATATTTTTAAATATCAATAAATATAAAGTTATATTTAAATAATATATTTTTAAAAATAAAATGAGTATGTTAAATCAATTATTCTTCGTTGAATTTCTTTTTAATAATACAATTATTCACTAATATTTTCAATTTCACAGAAATATTTAAGAATATAATATAATTAAAAATACAATTTAATATTTCTTTTCGTGAAGAAATTTACTGTGTCATTTCATTGTTATAACTTTGTTCGGAACTTGCAAAAGATTTTTAATGTTTTATCGCGTATTATTTTTAATTCTATGTCATGATAAAATATGCAATAAAATTTTTAATCTGCAATAAATTATTATTTATCAGTTAATTTTTTAAATAAAGTTATATAATATTAATATAAAATTAAATTTCAAAGGTAATTATTAAAACATAAATGTAACTTTAAAATATTCGAATGATATTATATTCTATATAATATAAAAAGTATAAATTAAGGAATAATAATGTATTATTCACCGATAGACAATGATTATAATTATGAGATTTTTATTTAAATTCATAATGAAAATTTATAAATACTGAATACTGAAATGTTTCATTAAATATTAATATAATTCAGAATGAAATAATATTTATTGAATAAAATGTAATTTTCAAAAAACTAATTATTTTATAAAACGTGAAAATATCATACATAATAAGCAGTGAATTTTATAGGTGCTTTGCTAGTGTCAGATAGACACTTATAATATTAATAACTTACACAGATTATTATGAACCAGTGGTGAAGCTTTAAAGAAAAAATAAAGCAAAGTTTAATGAGAAGCAGGAAGAAAACGTCATTTGAAAATATAGAATTTCAATCAATTGATTTGATAATATATAAAATTTAATGCGATTTTAAAACATCAAAATGCAATTCTTTTTAATTAACTTTCATGCTTGGAATTAATATGCTTTTTTTTCACTTGATATAAGTTCTTGGGTGATTAGCGATTTTTACGACCATTTCATCTTCTACATAAATATGTATGCCACTGAAGCTGAAATATCCTACAAACAAAATGTGTAAATATTTCGTGTAAAAATTTATATTTCATTTACATGATTTCTTCTAATTTTTATTTTTATATTGCGGAGAACTGTAAAATAATGAATATTAATAAATTTGTACACTTAATGCAAATTAGATACTAGTTGCATTAATACTCAAGCATACAGAACACGTATTAAATCTACGTATTAAGCTTTTACATATTCGCAAAGTACACTAATCAATAATTTACATCTGAAAAAAGTTAAGTTGAGAATATAATATTACTGTTCTATAATAGCATTCAAATTATTTTATAGAAAATTACACGTTATATAATTTTAAAAATTACTTAATAATTTAATTTCATGAAAATTCTGCAATGTCTACTATTTTTAAAATTAATAAATTTTATCATAAATTATTTACAATTCTTCGAATACCGTGCATATTTAATTGGAAGTTCAATTGTTTTTCAATTATTTAAATACTATTAGAATTTCGAATTACAATATTTAAAAAAAATTAATAATTTTTATTTTATAACTTTTATGCTTATAACATTTACAGACGAATAACATACTACTCATTGAAATACTTTATATTAAAATGAAATAAAATTATAATGAAAAATAAAAATTGCTTGCCGCGCATTTTCATTCATCAGTCATTTGTTTGTAATTGATTAAATGGAGATATAGTAATGGAAACTCACGTGAATGAGACAGCATAACTGAAAAATTTAAATAAAAAGAAATACTGTCAATCAATTACGATTAATAAATTCTATTTATAAATTAAAATTGTTAAAGAATAATATTTTTTATGAAATGTTGAATGTTAAAAAATCGATTGTAATGCGTGGATGTAAAGATCAATTATTTATTATTTCAAAAAATTATTTTTTAAAAACCTTTATTAAATAAAAAAAGAATTTAACTTTTAAAATATTTCTATTGTATATTTAAAAATTAAATATAAAATATCTATATATATAAAGAGAAGATAGAAAAATAGATTTAAAAAAATGTTCATAAACACGAAAAAACTAACTTATCACTTTAATTTATTAACTGCTATTATTTCTGATGGCTATTATTCTGCAATGATTTTTCTACTTCATGTCGGAGATTGACTGACGAAAACTTTTTGAATGAGTCAATGTGAGGATCTGTGTAATAAAATAAAGAAGGCTAGTTGCGTCTGCAAAGCGGAAAAAAGGGTACAGCATGGTGCCTATTTACCTGATCAGTGCACATCGGCGGGGTTAGATCAGATTTTTTCATATGCATGGTTAATGGTCCTACTTAATGAAAATTGGAGACTGTCGGGAAGATTACAGCTCAAATAATATCGAAGGACCAGATGCACAGAAAATAAAACCGATTTGAAAAATATATCAAATATAAAAATATATAAATATATAAAAAATATATGGTCGCTTTTAAAATCCGTCACCTAAAAATAAGTATATGTAATTGCAATCAATAGGAAAAGTGAATATATTTTAGAATAATATAGCAACATCCATCTTGACTACACACAGTAACCTTTCAACAAGATCCTAGTTAAAACAAGAGTCGAGAAAAGGATCTACATGCCTGTAATACTAGGGCGAATACAACTCTAAATATTCGGAGAGGAGCTTATCGATCTGAGTAAAATAAGTTGGAGGTGTTCAATCGAGTGAAAGTTTGAATTTCAGAAGACTCGTTGGGGGATCTTACTATTTGAGGGAGCTAATGAATCTCGTTATCGGACAGCAATGTCAACACCAGCGTACGAAGATGCGCATGTCCAGGTGAATCTGATGACAATATTTACATATATGTGAGTGATATGTATTTTCTACACATCACATACATCGTTAAATAAAAATTAAAATTTAATATCAAAAATTGTTCGTAAAATTTATAATTAATATTTTAAACTCGTCTTTGAATATTGTTAAATAATAAGAGATATATTAGAAAAAATAATTATTTTAATAATTTCATAAATCAATAAGAAAATTTATTGGTATATCTTTTTGCGAAAAAGCGAAATGAAATTGGTTAAACAATCGAGAAAAACAATTAATTTTTTTACACAAATTATTAAATGCTAAGCAAGAAAAAAAAAACAAGGAATTTAGTTTTAAAAAATAAAGAAAAATAGAGGGTGGAAAATTATAGTTGTTATTTTTTTCAATATTAATGTTGAAATATCATGTGCCTTACATTCAAATATAGGTATTTTTTAAAAGAAATAACCATTAAATAATAAATATTATAAATTTCTTTAAAAAATTATTTAATATATATATATATTATTTTTAGAAAAATATATTTAATATCTGCAAAAATAAGCAGAAAACAAATATAATGTGAAAACTATAATTTTTTGTTTTCACGTTTATATTAAAATAGTTGTAAATACATTAATTATAAATCAAGTAAATATATTAATATTGCAATATTTAAACAGAAATTTTGTTTTCAACGTAAAAAAAATAAAAGTTTGTTATCGAAACAACTTTTTAATAATAATGAGTTTATATATCCATCGTGTTTGATGGACAAAGCTTAAATTTGAAATCAGATCTTATTGTTCAAAAAGTTTGTAAAAAATTATATTCATCTTGAATACAAAATAAAAAAAAAATATCATAGAATGAAATTAATAAGTGTAAATTCATTTCGTGGTTAAAACCTTAAGTTGAAAATGTCAAACCACTATTTATTTACGAAGAATATCATCAGCATCACCACGTTTTGTTAAATATTATATAGTATTTTTAAAATTAAATTAAAAATTTTATGAAACTTTCAATACACAGCCTCAAGAATATTCCTAATAAAACGTAAATCATTACTTTATTATAATATTAAAAAATATAAAATATATAAAAACTATAATTATATAAACATGTATTTTATAATTCCTTAAGAGTATATATATACATGAAACGGGAAAATACATAAAAAAGGAAAGAAAATTAAAAACATAGCCATTGTTTTGAACAAAACATTGTATGGCAGAAAAATACAATAACGCCTCTTTTATTGATATATATATATATATATATATATATATATGAATGATTTGGTGTGTTCGCGATTTTTATAATGTGCTATTTTAAATTAAATAATAAAAAACGAAAAAGGAAAAGCTTACATGGTGGTTATTAATGAAAAAAAAATGTACAAAAATCGCAAACATGAGAATAAGTCGTAAAAAAGTCGTCGATAATGATTGGTCAACGTTGTAGATGTTATAAATAAGAAGTTTACGATATTTGTGGTTGGTTTTAAAAATAGTGTAGAAATTGTAAATCAAATGCGAAAAAAAAGAAAATATGATTCTAAGCTAGTAATAGAAAAGGTCATATAAGAAGAAAATAGTTAGATAAAAACCTTATCACGTGCCAAATAACATGACAAGTACAAATGCTTCAGGGTTTACGCGACTTTTGCACTTAAACGTGCCAGTGAGGAAAGGTTAACTCACAAGAAATTTATGTCGGTACTTTTATGTATCAAAAATTAAATTTAGGATATTGTTAGATCAATATTTCCACAAGATATATATATATATATATATATATATATATATATATTGTCGTCAGATTTAACAGTGAAAAACATTACTTTTAATTTCACAAAGAACAAATTCGATAATTATATCGACGGTATCTATGATGAGAAAATAAAATGAAAGCTTACGAAGTAATCATGATAAATTGCAGGAAGGATGTAGCGCACTTTTATTAAAAACTTGAAAAAGGTCCTAATTTTATATTAGCTATTTTGATATATAAAAGTAGAGAACAAATTAAAAAAATAAGATCTTGGTACAAAATGTTAATATGCTTAAATATGATAGAGGAAAAAAAAGGATTTATTTTAGCGATATTTCCTGATGTACAAGGAGAAAAGACATGCAATATTAACATCACGAACAGTTTTGTTTATAAAACATAATTAAATATATTATTTTTATAATATATTTAATGAAAATAGCTTTAAAAAATATTGATTTTAAAAATAAAAAGTATTATCAATAAAATAAAAATTTTTTGTTAAATAAGACAATACATTTAAAGACTAGAAATACAACAATATATGTTTTATTTATGTAAATATTATACATAAATTTAATTTATGTATTTTTTATAAACGAAAGAAACATATATATCTGAAAAGTAATTACTTGAGTTCTAAAATTCCTAACTGTTGTTTTATTTTGCATTTTATTTCATTTTTACTTTTGTGTACTACATAATAAATTAAAATATAAAGTTTAAGATATTTCTAAATAATAAATTTTGAATTATACCAAGAATATAAGTTATTTAATATTTTGACTATGCTTTAAGAAATTAATATTATACATATTAAATTTAATAAGTGAAAAGTACCATAATATAATAAGTATAATTAAATAAATTTATAAAAGTAAATACTTACCCCGCTTTACGTCTCGCCACGTATTCGTGATTTCGATATATTTTTTCGTGGACTGTTCACGTAATATTTATATTTATTTATTTACATAATTCTTATTATATTTTTAGTCCCTGAAAAAATGTCAAAATATATATTTAAATTTTAATTTTATAATATAATATTTCTAATATAATAAAAAGTTAACGTAAGTTTTAATAGTGCATCGTAATATATTCTATAAAATTATCCGTGATTTAACTGTTTTTATTTTTGAAAGATAAACAAATTAAATCAATTTTTTAATTTTAATAAAATTAAATGATAAAATTAATATTCAAAACATTATAGAGCAATTAAATTAGTTTTTTACAAGATTTTTGCTTATAAAAATAAATGCTTTTCTTTAGATTTCTCACATTTGACTAAGTAGATAATAAGTCAAAAAAATTTTCTTTTATTTCTAAGGAAAAAATCTATGAGTTTGTTTTTTCGCTTGCTTTTTTACCTCGAGGAACATTTTATTTGGTAAGCGCCTTATAGACGAATAAAAAATTAACCACTTATTTTAAAAAACTTCTTATCTTTCAATACTTTATTTTATTCTTTTATTATAAAAATACAGTCAACTATTATGTTATCAACATATAGAATTTGAATTGTTTTAGAATCTTTTGCGTTTTTTAATGTATATTTATATAAGTATACTTTGTGTTTAGTTACAGATATACTTTTATATTTTAATTGATTCCGATTGATTGGCTCGTGTCCTAAATCTTATGCATTAGTTAAATTAATAAATTAAATCAACTTGGCAGAGTAAAAATTCATATTATCCTAATTATTGCTCTCATAATATGGAATAAATTGAAAAATTTTTAATATGTATTTATGGCGTGCTCCAGTATTGTTTGCATAGAATTTAAGTATGGGATTGAAAAGGGTTAAGAAGTAAAGCGCATCAAGGAAGAATTCCATCCACTTGCTCTACAAAATTATATATACTCCTCCGCAAACTTTGACAGGTTTATTAATGATCGCTGCTGGCACGAGCCATCTATCTCCTCTACACCATAAATGGGTTCTTTTTTTTCTTAGGTATTTTATTGATTAATAAACATTACGATCTTCCAATAAAGAAGATTATAATTTATTGTTTATTGCATACATTATCAATTTTAATCATGTGTTATTTAATGCTAATTTTATTTTTATAATTAATAATTATTGTTAATAGTGATATTTTTAAACTTTTTTATCATTCATTAAACATGTTTGATTTTTGAACTATTCATTGTGAATTCCATTTAATAAATATTCTATCAGTTTCTTCTCATGTATTGGCCCTACAAACTTTAATTGATTTTCTCGAGTGATATTCTATAATATCATCAGTGATATTCCAAAATTTAATTTTGAACTTCTTCATAAACACCTTAATATATAATTGGTTCTGAATTCCAAATAATCCGTTACAAATCGATTTGTTTTTATGCATCATTATTTGTATATTTCATTATTATTGAACCTATTGTAAAAAATAAATGATTTGAGTTACTCTAAGCATTTGCGAAGTGTATATCAATTATTAATTATTATTTTTAAAAAAATTCTAATTTATATGTCTACTTATGCAAAATGTTTTTATTTATTACACTGTCTGTTGGTGGTTCATAACGTTTAGTTTTTCATAAAAGTTAATATTTCATAATATTTTTATTTATTGTTGATCTAAATCTCTTTATTCCTTTATCAATTCGTATTTATAAAATATAGCTGCGAATATAAATATTTTCATGTATATTAAAAATTTTATAGGATAAATATGTTGATCATCGATCGCTTTTATCATCATCCTTAACATCTTTTCCAGGTTCGATATCTCAAAATGTACCTGTCAAAATTCATAAAGCTCGCAATTATATCAATTTTTTATCCTGAAACCACACGCCTAATAAAGTTTTATTAATTCCCATAAGTATGAATTGAACTATAATATAAAGAAATATAATATAAATAAAATGCTTTTTATTCTCTTTCAAGCTAAATATGTGGTGACATCCTTGTAATCATACATCTATTGTTTGATTTTTTCGATAATTTGCACTTGTATACTAATATACATGCATTGATTTAGTGACAAGTAAACTATTTATAAATAATAAACTTTTATTAAAAATATATTCATTAACAATATACTGATATATAATAACTTACTCTAATTTTTTTTTTTTTTTTATTTCTTATCTTTGTTTTTAATGTTATAAACAAATTGTATATTAGTAAAGGAAAAGCATAAATAAAAAAAAAATTTTAATTTTAATTTATATTGAGCTTTATGTATAAACTTAAATATTCGATGTAGTTCAATATCAAATCAGAAAATAAGTTAAACTTTTTTTTTATATTTATATTTTCCTAAGAATTATACTTAAGACCGACTCGAGATGGACGTTATTTCTGATTTTTTTTTTGATTTCCTTGTAGTTTATTATATGTTGTTCGTTTTTATTTACACGTAATACTATACATAATAGAAATACAAAATTTTTTATTTTTATTTTTTATTAGCGAATGTTTTTATATAAATAATTTTAAAGCTGAAATTATCTTTGTGATGAAAGTTTTCTTTTTTATTTTTCAAAAATCAAACATTAAATAGGCTAAAATCATATAACTATTTGTTGATTTTTTTTTTATATACTTCTATTGTATTACGTAATATTTTTAGTATATCTAGAATATTAAATTAAAAATAAATTTAGATATTTGTGAAAAATATGACTTTACATTACAATTGTTATTTATTGTTATTCGACACATATGAATTTAATTATTTAACCGCAACTTTAACTCTAGAGAGAATGTGAAACTTTCGGTTAAATAATTAAGTTAATAATAAATTCCGCGACAACTGATAAATCATTTACTTGTTCGTAAGGACCGGCATATACTAATCAAAATGCCATAGTACCGTCGGTTCATAGAGAAGTTGAGACCTCCATGAGATCAAGCGATACGAGCGCCTAGTCGAGTGACGTGGCATCCTAGCCAAACTATTTTAGAGCACCAAAGGGCTTCATTCTAGAAGCTATAAAAATATTTCATGGGAAAAAGACATTTTTCTCTCGATCTAAGAGTATGATAATCGAACCGTATATATCCCTCATAACAGATATAATACCGTCTTAACTTCTTAGGAAATTTCCACCTGAATGTGAATCCATGTTAGTTACCTTTAACCTTGTCAAACGATAAGCTTGAGATTATAAAAGCCAACAAGCTTTCACGTTATCTGGTTGGCGGGTAGAATAATATCTTATCCAATCGCTAATCAAACATAGACTATTCCAATGAATTTTTCTGCCTAAGATAATTAATCTGATATGATAACCATAATTATTTTTTACGGAAAGCTGTATTATTTCTTTTATTCTATATATATTTTATAAAATATAATTTTAATTTGGATCATGATGCCATCAAATCTTTTTAGTATTCGATATTTGTAAAAAATTTAATTGGTAATTTTAATCGTTATTTTAAGAGAATTAAAAAAATAATATAATTAATAATACGTCTTAAATTTTACATATATTTAGAAATACATTTTTAATCCTAATTTAATTTATTAAGCAATTATATTTTTTTATTTATACAGCTTAATTTTGTTACGTAATTAAGCTGTCGCGATTATATATTTTTTGATAATTAAATCGCGAAATTTTTTCCAGGATTCGTTCTGCCCTAGCCGAATCGGTCAAAGCGTTTTGGCCTTTGTAAGATTCGGAATTATCAATAAAGAAAATGCGAGTTAATTAATATGGTACTTTTTATTATATCTCTTAATGAACGAGAGAGCAAGCGAGGTGACGTGTGTTACAAAGATTCGTATCGCGAAAAATACTAAGTCCCGATTGTATAATAAATGGTAATGAATATTAAAGAAAACCCGAACCGGAACGCGAAGTGGCTGTCGTGTTGCGAGGAAGCAACCTCGAAGCGAAATAAGCTCAGCCTCAAGTCAAATTGAAGTGTCTATCGTCTTGATTTTGTTTCTGCGTATTACCTCCACCGGATGAGAGATCACAAGCTCCGCAGATTCTTTTTGCAGGGTTCGCGGTATTTCCCAGCCGCTTAAATAATGCTCGATCAGCTAATTCTTCTATTGTCCCACGGCTGTCCCTCGCATCTACCTTTCTGGGGGAGGCGCGTAAACTTACAAAAATCCGAAACTAAACGTTCTTATTACTCGCCCGACGCATATGTTATCTCCCGATTTCCCAGGGTTCGTCACGTATGCGATTGCGGAATGCACATAGTAATATTACATACGTGACAATTGAAACAGTATATATTTATGCAAAAATTAAATCTTTTTTTAATTATTTGTAAAAATACCATTTATATAATTAAGAAATATATATTGTGCGTAATTCTTTTTCTTCAAAAATTATATTTTCTCATTATTATAAAATTATTCATGGATTAATTATAATGTTTATTTTTTTACGGAAATTATCTATACTCTTATTCTATCTATATTCTTATTTTTTAAAATGACACTCATAATATTGAGGGATTTTTTTTTTTAATAAAAATTTTAATGAAAAAATGCATTTCTTTGCTTTGTTATAAAATTAAATGTTGTAATTTCAACACTATAGTATGATTGGGCGATTTGTAAATAATATAATTGTGAATAAAATGCATTTTTTCATAAACCGATCGGAAAGTTAAAAGCTCAGAAATTTTCCAAAAATCGAAAAATTTTTAAATTATTTAAAAAATTTGTAACTTTTTTTAATTTTTAGATTTTAATATTTAAAACTATGATTTTGGAAAATTAAAGAAATTAATATTCACTTTATTTCTAAAATTTTTTAACTTGAGCGGATTATTAGTTTTCGAGTAATACTAATGAAAAGTTAATTATGCCAAAATTTTTCATTATATAATAAGAACAAAAGCAAAAACACATGCATTTTTTCATTAAAATTGTTAATAAAAATAAACTTCCTGAATATTATGAATAGTATTTGTTTATATTTTAATCTACTGATTTTTTTACAAATATTGATATGCATCACTAGCTGATTTTGTTCATGACTAAAAAAGCGCTGTATTGCTTGGACTATAAAGGCATTCTATTGTATACATAAAATACATTACTTATTTTTTAAATATATTTTTATATGTTAAATGCTGTTTTAGTTGAAATTCCATTTAGTTTGTAAACAGGATAATTCATTTTATCAAAAAACTGATAACTCTATTAATTTCCAGATGATTTTAAAGGAAAGTAATAATAAGAATAAATTGTATGTAAATAAAACTTATAAATATTTACAAATTTAATATTTAATTTCAAAAATACATTAATAAATAAATATTAATAATAAATAAATTAATAATAAATAAATTCGAGAAATAATTTTGTTATATTTGTTTAATTTGCTATAATAAGAATTATAAACATAAAATAACAAAATATAACTCTTCTTGACCAGACATTTACAATTTATAGGCATTGTTAATATAAATACTAATCCTAAATAGCAATACAATATTTTAATTGAATAATATTAATAAAACATATAATAAATAATTTATATTTATTATTAAATTTAGACAAATCGTTCGATAAAAAAATGGTAAACATGAATTGAAAAAAGTAAAAATTTCGTTTCGTTTAATATTAACTAATCAAGACTAAAATTTTTATAAAAAACATTAATTTGTATAAAACTTATCAAATTACTTAAAACAAAAATATAAAATGATACTAAAATTTATAATTTGAAAATCGAATATTTATATTAATAAAAGTTTAACCATTAACTGATTAAAAATTTTGATAAATAATATATAAAAGTATAATATCTAATATTATGGATGAGAGTGAAAGGAATTTCGATTTAAATAAAGGAATAACTGATTTTTAACTATGCAGCTCTATTGATTCTTCTAATTTATGAAAACTGATCGTTAAATCGCTAATCATATTGACAGCTGTGATGCTGTGTATTATTATCAACAATTCATGAATTACTTATAATTACATAACAGAATTTTTTGTCTGTGTAAACAGCGCGCGTATAATGATGTGAGAATCAATATGTATTTAGCGAGTGAAATAAGAATTTTCCGATTTTTGTGTTGATCATTTGTTCTGAACGGCGGTTTTCGAAATAGCCAATTAGGATCAATAATCTAAAAACACTGAGTGGAAAAGGAGCTTATTTTGGATCATAAATCAATGATGAATTTTCGACAAATGACAACAAGTAAGTAAATGTATTTATTGGTTAGAAATAAAAGTAGCGAGGTGAAGTCAAAAAAGACTTTCTGGGATGAAGAAGAAAGTCTCGCCATTATAGTCTTGTACTGATAAGTATATAATTAATAATAGAGAGTGTAATATTAATTTTTATAATTAATTAGGAGTATTAGTAATACCAACTAAATAAATTATATAGATACTTATATATACAAAAAGATATTTTATACGATTCCAGTTAATAATCCGAGAAGTATTATAAAAAAAATTATATTAATTATTGGAATTCAAGGAGAGAGAAAAGTCTTCCATGTTACAAAAGAATAATTATAAATTAAAATAATTCTACTAGTATTAATTATATTTTATCTTAATATCGACAAAATAAAGGTAAGATTTTATTGATTAAAATAATAATTATCTATTCATATGTAATATAAAATTTATATCTAGTAACGAAAAATCAAGGTAGAGGACCTTGGGCGATAGATTCGTCGATTCGACAATGAAATTTTCTAATAGCAAAAACTGATCCCTATAGTTTAAGTGAAAACATATTATGTGATAGTGTATTGAATTATAATATTAAGTAGTTTCAAATTTTATAGTAGTGTGGTGATTATATTATTATTTAAATTAATTAAAACAGTTTCATAGTCGTTGATTTCAATAGTTTGAAATCCTCAGTGTCACAAAGCTTTTAGCCGATGGATGATACGGTTAATAATTAATAAGTTTAAATCTTTATGTATACATGATATCGACGGCAAATCTGCAAATTCTCGAGATAAAATGTAATAATTATATTTGACGGAAAAAAGGAATGAGGAGATAAGCGATACTTCAATTAATCACTTCAATTTTGAGCCACAATAATTATTTATTGGCTCGTTTCTATTGCATAGGCATAAAAAATCCCTCGCGCTCAGGAGAAAAAGCCACGAGAAACTACAAACAATTTCTTACTTTACCGCAACGCGGAGATGTTCGCAATAGCCAGACAGTAGCTGGCTTCCTCCGCAAGATCTTTTAAGGCGTGGGGACGTTTCTCGTTGTCGCCCTGGGCCGCGTTCTCCACCTGGTGCTGCGACGCACGGTAGCTGTGTACCTTGGCGGCTCGGCCTGGCACTCACTGGGTGCGAGCCCGCTGAATCAAAACGGCGCCTTCGCCGTCGGATGCGGTGCGCGGAACCAGATATCCGCGCACGTCTCGCTACTCTCTCACGCACACACAGCACACACGCGAAGAATCGCCGACAATTCCGGCAAATCTCGCGAGAGGATACAATAAGCGTATTCGCTATTCGATTTCGATCTCTTGCAGACACGCAGAAACAATCGGCAAACGCACGTAGATCTTACACCGAGGGGTCAAGGTGCAAGAGTGACGCGCACAGGTGCATCATCGGGAAAATTTTCAACCCCGAGCGGTGTTGCAGCCGGTCATAAAATTGCAGGCCAGCTCCTCGCAATTATCTTATTTCGAGGCACTTTCTCTATCCGTAGGAAAGCGGACGACTACAGAAACCGTCGAACACATGATAAGCTCTACGTTTTCTGAATACCATTATATTTATATTTTTTTGTATGAATTTTAATGATTTCAAATCATTAATTAAATTTATACATACATATTTAATGATTTAATTTATAAACTTGAAAATAATAAGTAAAGATTTTTAATGGAAATAAATATTTTATATGTATTAATAGTAGTCAAGATGATTATTAAATAAGTTATTATTATTTATTGACAACCTGTTAACATGTCATCACCCGGCTTCATATTAATTTACTGTCTTAGCGGAAGTTTTGTCAGTATAGGCGGTGGTTAGGTCGTTGAATTGGCGTGAGACCGATAGAGGCGCGAAAATGTATTTAATGCATATATATATATATATATATATATATATATATATGTGTGTGTGTGTGTGTGTGTGTATACATGTGTATATTGATTTGAATATATTATTTAAATTTATTTTGTTTAATTACTTAAAAATCATTAAGTAATGTTGAGGGTACTGAGATTCATGCCTGAAGTATCTTTTATGTTGTTTCTTTTTATATATATTAAAGTAGTAAATTTTAATTATTTAATAATTAATTTATTAAATTTAAAAAATTTGTTTAATTAGATTTATTATTTTATTTTAGTGAGGTGAGTGTTGTGAAATATAAAATTTAATATCACTAATATAGTATCGGGACAGATTTATTTTAGTTAACTTTAAGATAAATTTCGCTAAATTACAGAATATATTTATAAAAAGAATAATCTAAAGAATAATTTTAGCTATGTAAGAATGAAATATTTCAATATGACTATAATAAGTCTTTTCTTTCAATAATATTGCACGAATAAGCAATTCATCATATAACGTACACCTAAATAAATATCGCTTTAGAAGTATATGAAATAACAAATATTTACATGTATATATAATATACTTAGTCTATTTGATTTGATGCTTGTAAACTTATAAATCAATTACTTAATTAAGTAATATAAAAATGTATTAATATACAGATCAAAACCATGACCGTGTAAAATAAAAATAATATTACAAAATGTGTTTCTCTATATTTTTAACAGCTCAATAATTAATTTTTATTTTTTGTATTTTTTTTCCAGTTCATTTATTATGTTTTTTTATTTACTTTTATTCATTCTTTTTAGAAAATCGTGATGATCATAAAAATCAAACTTTATCTAATAAATAAATTTTTTTTATTAAAAATTGAAACAGTCACATTGAAATTTATAATAATTTATGAGCATAACAAAATTTAACTAATTTATGTAATTTATTAACATCAGTTAAAATACAGAAAATTTAATATGTAAGTGTAAGAGCTCGTATTAGTAAAACTTAATTTTAAAAAGCTTTCAATGATAAATTAATTATGTTGCTCTAGAAAAATGCCGATACTGAATAATGTAACATGAAATGGTCGCTCTCTATATATGCATAATCTCCTATGATTTATTCTTGCCGGAATAATGTTTATGACACCGATGTAGAACCGATTCGTACAACTCACTTGATTTGGTTCATGACTAGTAAATGTGTAGAACCGCTCTATCTCTTATTAGCCCCTCATAAATTTACATCGATTATGCAATGGAGCCAATAAATACAGTTGAATACCTTCTGCTCTCCCCTTTTCATCTTTAAAACTACATGGATGAGCATCGTTAATACACGAACAGAGATGAGAAACGAGTAGGTATTGAGTATTGATCGTTTTATCTATTAAAAAGTGCGTACAAAGCTACGATAAATGAGAATTTAAATCATAAATGAAAATTTCTAGATAAAAATCACATGAACTAATTTTGTAAAAGAAACTATCAAATTTTCCTCGATTAAGGTATCAAAATTCTTTTCTTTCTCTAAAGGTATAATCATCAATTAGAAAATTAAATTCTTCTATTTCTTTCATTAGTAATATTATGTGCTATCTACTATCATACAACTATTTTCTTTAATCCAACCATAAGAGAAAAATGATGGTTACAATTTATTAAAATGTATTTTTTTATTGCATATAGTAATAATTTTTCATGCTTATAATTAATGATACCAATTATACAATTGAAGGATAATTGAAGATTCGTTGGTTTGACCAATATTGAAATTTATTATTATATTTCAGTGTCAAGTTAGCTACTTTCAGCAATATTTTTATTGACTTACATTGAAAAACATGAATTGTATCATTCAAAAAATCAAATTTGAGACACGAAAGAGCTTGAAGCAAAATAGAATAAATCGACATTTTTATTCATTTATCCTCTTGATTTTTAGATCTGTCAGTTAAATAAAAATTCATTTTTATCGTATACTTTATATTATATTTCATATAATACTATTAAGTTCTATTCGTTACTTTTTTCATATATATGAGATTATTACAGGTATTGCAATATTAATACACGTAATAGCAATAACATATTTAAAATGAAAGGGAAATGAAGTAGAAAATCCAAGATCTGTAACACCGCCCATTTCTTTTTACGAGAAATTCCCGAGTAGCATTAACAAAGTTTTATTATCTTAATTTCACCAACACGACTTACATAAATAATTTTCTCATCTTCATCACAGATCAATCAATTAAAAGTAAGTAAAGAGGATTTTTTATTATAATTTTCAATTATTATGTTAATTTCTTAAATAGTTTCATTTTCTAATATAGTTTATTTAATTGTATATATAATTTTATAATATAAATTGTAAATGATTTTGTAAATCGTAGGAGACTTTTGTTAGTGAGACTAAACATTTAATTTACTATCTTTAATAAAATAGAATATATTTAGACGATTTATAGTTATTTTTTATTTGTAAATGAATAGTATAATGCTTATATAAATTTAAGAATATTTGATATTTTCAATAAAAAAAAATGTTTCCATATATTAGTAATATTTATTATATAAATCTAATGAGAACTTGATGCCATAAATTCGATTTAATAGGAAAATAAAGAATAACCACCTTCCTTTGCTCGTCAATTTTATTAAATTTTATTTAAAAAAATTAATATCAGTAACTAATTAAATTTTTTTAAATTAATTTTAACTATTAAATTTATATAGTTGTACAATGAAACTAAGTATAAAAAAAAAATATATTAATGAAACTGAATGAATGTTTACAAAATTTTGATGTTTCAAATTGTTATCATATTTTGATTATTTTTAGTCATATAGCTTTTAGTCATATAAATTGATCTATATATATTTATAAAAGTATATTAATAAAATTTGCACATATAGTAAGTATAATTAAAAATAATTAAATATATAATTATAAAATACTATAAGAATAAATAATATCAAAGAAATTTCTATTATTAAAAAGTATTGTATAGTTAAATTAAATCTTATGATGCTATATAGACACAATATACATGTATACAATTATTTTAACACTTAGCAAAGTTTTAGTTTTAAATTTTATTTTTTTTTATTAATTAGATATTTTTTAATTTTATTACTCTTATAAAAAATATAATACACATTTCATAATATTATGAATATTTTAAAAAATAAAAAATAATTTTCAATTAATACATTTATATTAATTTGAATAATTTTAAAACTTTTATCAATCAAATTTGTATGTATTTTTTAAAATCATAAAAGTTTAAAAAAGAGAAATTGATAAAAATATTGTGAATATTAAATCTTGAATTTGTTTTTAAATGTTATCTGAATATTAAAATTAAAGTTTAAAGATGACGTTGATAAATTATAATTATAAAGATTTTTCAAAGTTTGTATACAATAAATTATTTAATTATATAAAACACACTTTGAGAAATGCGAAGAAATTTTGTCGTATTGAGATTGAAGAAGACATTCTGTTTTAGGAAAGATTTATGAAACTTTTACAAAATGTACTAACATTTACATGTATCAAAAGCAAAATTTAGAATGATCTGTTATCTCTAAATATACATATAAGCAAATTTAGGCAGTTACAATCAATTAATTCGTAAATTTATGAATTAAAATATGAGAAAAAATAAAAGTTTATATTTTTTACAAGATTGCCTATGATTCACTATCAAAATTACCTGGTAATATTCAAAATTATTAACTAATAAACATTATAAATCTTCCATAATAGCCATGTACCATTAGACATCAGATCATATAGCAAATATGTAATGGAAAACAAATATTTGAATATTATCCATTATTCAAAAAAATGTTGTGTACTTATTTCACAGTGAATGTATTTTATATAGTATATTTTACCATGGATATTGTAATTTAATATTATGTTTTATTATGAATAGTGTCAATAATAAATGATGACAGATGCAATAATATTAAATCAATTTAAAAATAGAATGAAAAACATGAATCCAAACAATATAAATATGAATATTTAATTAAAATTATACATGTTTTATGCTTAAAAAAAAATACTAAAAATTTTATTAAATATATTTAATAATTGTAAATACTTAAATTTTATTAATTTTGATGAATTTGTGTAAATATATTTATTTTTTTTTTGGTTTTTTATATAAATAATTCATGTTGAGTTCTTAAAATTCGTTGTATTCAATTTTTCTTCGAAAAAGTAAAACATTGAATTGTAGATTTAGAAACTATTGTTTTACTTTTCACATCATCTAAAAAAATAGTTTAATTCAATTTTAAGTTATAAATAAATATATATATTTTTGAATAATTATACAGCTCTGCCTGAAAAAATATAATTAATGTTTACAATATTAATATATTGGGTATTATTTTTTAATACAATGTTCTTTATAAAGTTTAATTTTTGTTCATGCCGAAATTATACCAATCTATACTATTATTATAAAATTACACAATTTTTCATTAGAAATTTCCAATATTCTAAATATATAAAAATATATTTACTTAATAATATTGAAATATCAATAACAAATTTTACGGAAAATTTTAAAGATTATTTAGTTTTATAAAACTAGTTTAAACTATGGCTAAATTTTTGCAAAAAACACCTTCCATGATTATTAATATATGAAAAAATCCTTTTTTAGGTTGTTAGAAGTTTAGGTGTGTTAGAATAATTTACTATAATTTATTTGTTGTAACGCTGGAGTTTTGAAGATTTGATTGATATAAAAGCTTGATCCCGCATAGTCAACGTGCGGTAAATAAAAGTATTTCAAAATCAATTAAGGCCTTGATAAGGATGAAAACTAAATTATTGAGATCTCGGCGTTATAACAAATAAGTTGTTGTTAATTATTCTACGACGCCAAAAAAAGGATTTTTTTCTTCATATATTAATAGTTTAAACAATGGCACTGAAAAGCATGATTGAAAAATTTATGAAAATCGAAATAATCCTACATAATTTCTTGAATTTCCTTTTTCTAGAAATTGTACTTTTATGAAATTTTTATGTGTGTGAGAGTAAATTAATGTAGAAGATCAGTTGAAACAGAGCTTAAAATGGAGTAAATTGAATTTGTGAAATGAATATTTCAGTGAAAGAAAAATACATGTCTGGTTGGTACTGTTTGGTAAAAAGGAAAAACCTATTATTGAAATGAAATTTAAGATTTTGCAGCGGCGTCGCTCACTAGATTAGCAAGAAACGTTAGGGAGCGCTGATTCGCCATGCCAACTACTTTCGAGTATCAAGTCTTCCCCCAAGATAATAGAAGATATTTTGCCATAAGGGAATTATTCCGGATTAGGCTGAGTTTTCATAATATCCTCCTTTGGAAAATTTGACATACTTCCATATTCACAACTAAAGTGTATTCAGCATCCCGAGCAATCTCCCAAGTCCACTGGTTACATTGTTAATATTTGTTATTAGTAAATAATCTTTATTTTTGTAATCTCTCGGTATGATCTGCAATGTATTTTATCTAATCGTTCGTCAAATTTGAATCCATTGCATTTTAATGCGTGAAAGAACAAATTATTACAGGCAAGAGACCATAATCTAATTTTTCTGTTTCAAAAAAATCTTTTATTTTTACTCTTTTATTTTTTATAAATAGTTATTTTTATGAAATATATATTTATATATATATACTTCATATCTTTGTAATATTAAGCTACTAGAGTTAAAATGTAACTAATTAAATGTAAGGCATGTAGAATTTTAACGAATAATAAATACATACTATAATGTAAATGCTATATTTTATTATATTAATTTTATAAATTTTTTTAATTATAATTATTTTATATTTATAAATAGAATAATATGTTGTAACAAGAAAAAGTACAAACAATTATTTATATAAATTTTCTTTTGACAAATGTTCTCATTATTTTTTCTTGTTTTAATATTTATAATATTAATTCTTCATTAATTAAGACGTATTTAAAAAAGAGAAAAAAAGTTTGTACATCAATCAATTGATTTTTTTATTTATTATTGTTTGTTTTTCATGAATTCTATGCCCCACTTAAAACCAATACGCATCTGAATAGTGGATTGTACCTCTCATAACAATATTATATTACTTTGTTTTAGGCAGTTTAATTGCATGTTTTCGGGTGAATCATTTATTATTTTTTTTAATTATTTGTTCTTTATTCTTAATTATATTATATATCCTCTACCAGTTGTACATATCTAAATAAATTGCATTTGCTATTGCATTCTGAAACTGTTATTTATTCAGCTGCTTCATGCGATATACTAGAGTTCTTATAATTTACCGTTAAAAATGCATTCTTAATTTTCACTGCATATCAGAAATATAGCTTTTCGTGCATTATTTTTCTTATCAGTAGTACAAATTTCTTTAAATTGAAGAGTTTTTCCTTTGATAATTGTTCATAGAACCGATGAATACCTATTTGATTATCATTTAATCCATTTAATTCTAATAATTTAATAGCATAATAATTTTACATTTTCATAATAATATAATATAATTGCATTACATAAACATTTACATTGTTTTTCGTTAATTTTCGAATTTATTTATTTATGTATTATTCCATTTCATAATTCATATATTTTATATTTTTATTTATTAATTTATCTTTGTATTCATCTATAATACGATAAATTAAGATAATTTATTTGATTTTTTCATTGATAATAATTAATTTAGTTTATTTGTTTAATCAATGACAATGAGAGTAATAAGTCATTTTTCAGTAAATACTTATTTATTCATAAATTGTCAACAATTGTCCCGCTTCCTAATGATCGAATGAATTATCTGTATACTTAAAATATTAATTATATAAAAAATAGAAATTATTATTAAGCTCTTATATCAAAAAAAAAAATTAATTCCTTGTACGAAATATTGAGCACAAATATAATTTTATTTCAATAATAAAATTCTAATAATAATGCTTCTTTTGGTACTTATTTGTATATTCTTGACTATTTTTTTTATCATTTTACTTGATATACTTTACGTGATGCAATTCTTTTTCTAAGATAACTTTTTCATCTAATTTAGCTCATAGAATGTTTTTGCTTGAAACTTTTATATTTCACGCCATCCTTGGTATTTTTTAGTATGGATAGATAGAAAAAGTGTCCTAATACGGAGTACTTCATATATTAAAAAACTCAAGTAAGTTTAACCAAAAAACGAATGGATGAAAAAAAAGCAATACAGGAAAAGTAGAAGAAAAAAAAAAATTTAATGTTACTGGATATTTTTTCAAATTATTATTATGTAATAAAATTAGATTAAATGTTTTAATAAATATAATATCAATTAAAACAAATAAAAAATATTGAAAAATTAAATAATTTATACTCTTAAAATGATGGTAAACTTTTATTTTAGATTTTTTAAATGCTTAAAATTTAATATCAAAATATTAAGCTTATTATGAAACAGAAAATTTTTCATAAATTTCAATAACAGATATTGGAATTCTAAAACTATGTAAAAAAATATGCAGTTTGGTCCTATTAATTAAACAAATATTTGTCTGTTAAACTATATTTATAATTTTAAAAGGAAATTAAATAAAAATTTTTAAATAAGTCATTATTCTCATTGCTTCTGTCTTCGCTGATAATAATATGAGAAAAAGAAAATTCTATAAGATAGCTTGCTTAAACATTTATACTAAATATATCACATTTTTTATTACTTTTTAAAATTTTCATATTAAGAATCAATTTATGTATTATTTTGTTTTAATATATACAATGTATATTATATTTATATAAATTTTTGTAATTATATTTTTTTTTTTAAAATATATCTTTAGTTTTTTTAATATTTAATTTTATATAGTTCATTTTTTAATATTCTAAGTTAATTATATAATTCTACATGCTACTGAAATCCACAATAATCATTCGGCTCGTCCGTTGTTTTACAATGAGTTATTATTTCACATGCAGACTTGTATTGAACGATGCATATAAACAAAAAACAGGTAAAATAGACAAAGAGAAAAGAGAAAGAAAGAGAGAGAGAGAGAGAGAGAGAGAGAGAGATAATTAAGGAAAACGCAAAAAGAAAGACTCTAAATTGAAGAGCTCTAAGCCTTGTTACCACGAAAAAATCACGTCGCTGATTAGGGGAAATTATTTAATTTGTAGTGTCAGGTATCTAAATTTTAATTATTGTTTATTCATTTTAGAATCAAAAACATTATATTAATTTTCACCAATTGGTAGGAAATTAATCTCATTATTTTTCCATGAGATACTTCTCTAGATTTCAGGAAAATTTCTCCAGTGTATTGTCAATCTAAAATTTCTAATATTTTTATAAATCTGCTTTGTAATTTTTACTTTGGTATATTTCCAAATTTAAACAATTAAATAATAAATAATGATAATATTAATCATGGTCATATTAAATATAATTTCACACCTATTTATTGTTATCAATCTCTCATAAATTTTATTTAAATTACTATTCAAATGAAATGAATAAATTTGATGGAATTATAAAGGATATTGTCAAATGAATAAAACAAAAAGAAAAACATTTTTAGAAGATGTAATGGACTGTTTAAAATGACTATTTTCGTTTGCGCTGACGAATTTTTCACAAACGAATGCGAAGAACAATGATCTGGTCGTGGTGTTGACACACAAGTTGAAAGGGCATAAAGAGTAAAAGCGTACGAGAGTCGTCTATCAAAAAACGTTTAGAAATTACGTCACTGCACTGAAGTATTGCTTCAGCATATAGTAAAATATTTTTAAGATAAAATACAATTTAGACGGTTATCACCCTACAGTGGCAATTAATCAATTGGCCTTCAAATACTACACTTAGATCAACATCCCTCTGGTAAATGCACTTGTTAGATTAAACAGGTGAACCATGTCATTGGATAAAAAAACATGAAAAACCTGTCCTTCAAAATTGACTTTTATTTCCGCTTTAGAAAGTAAATAGCATTTAAATATTAAACAACCATTATAATAATTGTAATATTAATTTGAAAATTACGTTCGCTTTAAAAATACCCAAAAAAATGCTTACAACAAGGATTAAGTATTATAGGTCAACATATATATCATAACATATCATTAGGTCAACGTATATGATATTATGAGTAGACCTAATGGAGTCTCTAACTTAAGTTCAACATCATAATAAAGATTTTGGTAGAGCAAGACTAGTAAAAGGAACAGATACGAAATCAGTTCCTTGGAGAATGTAACGAATAGAGACATTATGAAGAATATGAATATAAATGCTTAGCTATAGCTGGAGGAGCTGTGTATCATAGTTGCCCGATGAAAATTTATGGGGTGTCAAAGAAATACTATAAAAAAATGTAACCAAGCATAATAAAATCTCACACTTGATCTCATAGAGGATACTATTCAGACATGGAACACGATTGTAACGCTATATTCTGAATACAATGATCGTTTGTGGCTTGAGATGACTTATTAACAAAATCAACCTTTATTAATAAAACAATGAAGTTCTTTATATATTTTTGGTCATGAAATAGGAACAAAAAAGTTAAATACCACTCAGACACTACAATTTTTAAATACATATTTAAACACCAAATAATAATTTTAATCTCTAGTATTGAAATACACGCATGACTCAGTTAAATTGACTCAAATCTGTCTCATAGGTTAGGTAAATGTTCTAGCGTCAAATTAAGATTAAGGCTTATACAATGTACGAATAAGGTCGATGTTTCAAAAATTGAAAAAAAAAAAAAAAATAAAAAATAGAAGAGATATTATTCTTTTTGGGACCGGAGTTATTATGAAAAGAAGGAACTATAAATAATACAGCCATTGCAGTGCCAGTGACGAGCATACGACTTGTTTTTATTGTATGACGAAAAAATTTTTTAGTGCTGGATATTTAAAATTAATCATTAATCAGATACATTGGACTTAGTAAGTGATTTCGTACGATGAAATGTACATGGGCTATCCATAAAGTATTGAGTTTTTTTTTTATTTTTTTTTTTTTTGAAGGAACTATTGGTCGTCACAATTTGAGAGGTCTTAAAATGTGGGGAGTGGGAAATTTTTTTTCTATTTGTCTCACTTTTTTTTTATTTTTTCAATAATTTGAAGCGGCAGTATTTTTCTTTGCAAAAAGAACGTTTTTCGGTTTTATGACACGTCACGATGGAACGACTAGTACAGCAGTGCTATGTGGTAAAATTTTTTTTATGACTTGTTTAAAATACTCCGACGATTTTTTAATATTAAAAAAACTTTTTTAGGGAAATTATGTGCATGTATTGATAAATTCAGGGTGCTGTCGATTACCCTAATCCTTAAATGACAGTTTAAACTCAAAATTGTGCACAGATTGGTTGTTTAGCGTAATAAGAACGGGGATATACGGTAACCTTCTTGAAAGCCTTATTTGATATTTCTAATTGCAATTTATACGTAATTTTATCTATAAAAATTTTTTTTAACATTTAAAAGTCTTCATAGCATTTTATTACACCATAAACAAATTTTTTCTGTTCCAACAGTCATCTATCGTGCCGTGTAATAAAACTGAGAAACATTCTTTTTGTAAAGAAAAATACTGCCGTTTCTAATTATCGCAAAAACAAAACAAAAAAAGTGATAAATAGAAGAAAACTCTCCCCCTCATCCACACATTTTAAAACCTCTTCCAAATAGTTACGACCAATAATAGCTTCAAAAAAAAAAAATTTCAAATATACGCAGGGTAACACTACGTATCTATCTGTCTATAAACAATTTCAAATGTAAAATTGTTCAGATGGCAAGCAAGTGAGATCTGAATGTATAAACATTTTTTATAAGGAAAGTGAGACATATCTAAGAATCTTATTACTAAATAATTCTATTTTATGAATTTATATGCAATACATTAATTTTACTAAATTTTAATTTAGAATATTGTATTAGAAACTAAAATTAAAAAATAATTATTACATTAAAATTAAAAATATATATTATTAAAATTACTTTTAATTTATATATATATATATATATATTTATTTATATTATATATATATTTTATATTTTTATGCAATACATTTAAATTTTAAATTTTAATTAAATGTAGCATTATAATAAAATAACACATTTCTTTAAATAGCTTCTTCTTGATCGCACTCTGAATAAATTATGTGTCAAAACATTCATACATTACTTAGTTACAAACACTACGTGTTTTCAAAATAAACAAGTATGTCTCCATAAATTCATAAACGGTAGTTTAGTAACTAATTCATAAAAATCAATTTATTTGACATATTTTACCCTTTATTGCGCGATTATTTTAAGTTTTCATTTATATAAAAATGTTCTCGGACAATAAATTAATTGTTTTTTCCTATTATCTAATCATAATTAAATTCATATTCTGTCCATATGAATCACATTTCTACATTATCATTTAATTATACGTATTTTGTATAATAGGATACTCATATTAATTTGAATTAATTTTAATCCATCATGAACTTACAAACAACAATCAATAAATAAAAAATGCCACATCTATTATGTTGGAGATCGAAGTATATACAAAAGAAAACCACTCTATGAGTACTCAAGAAAAGTAATTATAAATATTGAATGAAATAATTAAGTCTTATTTTAGTTTCATTTTCTGATATATATTTTAACAGAAATGATGACAAAAGCAAGTTAAAAATTTTTTTTTGCTTCTTCTTGTGTTTCTCTTTTTATCTTCCTTTTTCTCTCCTGTTCATTTTATCTATTTATATACCATTTTAAAATTTCGCATCTACATGTATTATAGTAAAATATTAGTAAAAAAAAAATTTTTTTCTTATAGAAACACAGAACATTTTTTTTCTTATTAAAATAATATATAATCATTTAAATTATTTATTATTTCATAATTCAAATGAGACATAATTGTGAAATTATGGCAAACGTTTGTAGGTTAAAAATTTTTCTGAAAACTACAACTTTTTCTGAAATTTTCTACATTATAATATTTTTTAAACCTTATTATTTGATAAATTTCCATATCGGGTGTAGGTTTTTTCACTTAATTAATTTTCTTACATAAATATATAAAAATTTATATTATGTATTTTATTTATATTTAAAATAAGCATCTCATTAATAACAAACGATATGATATATGTTCTTTTTGTCCTCTTATTTTTTTTTCGCACTATTTGACAACATGAATCGTGAAGTAATAATAAAAAAATGATATCTTAGAATAAAAATGAAAATACGTAGAAATTTGTTATTTTTCTTATATGTTAAAAATATGAATACAGACATTAAAAAGAAGTTGTAACAACAAATTTATATTTATGTTTATAAATAAACAGAATTATGAAATTAAAATTGAAATAATATTTATACAATTAAAAAAATTTAATGTTCATAAAGTTTTTCATTATAAATTTACCAATTTAAATTAAAGTTAATATATATTTTTGTATTTTATATTTTAAATATATATTTTTTTAGAGAGACTATATCATATTAAATAAATACGTTTTCCTTATTACGATGTTTCTTAAATGATTATTGTTAATACATGCATCGATAAAATAAGATTTAAGCAATTATAAAATATTAAACTATAAATTAATTAAATAGTTTTGCTTTAAATTTAGAAAGAATCAGATTTCAGTTGATTTAATCATTCAGATTAAAGTAAAAAAATAAAGTTCTTATCAATGTATTGTCGACGTTTCAATAGAATATTTTTCCTGTAAACATTATCTTATAATTGATTATAATCATTAATACGAAAAAATTTTCTTATAAAATATTAATAAATAATTCAATAAAATTTAATATATCATATTTTAAATTCATTTTAATTTTAAATAAATAGTTATAATATATTCAAGATAAAATTTTTTAGAATTAATATTTTTTTTTACTTTTATAATTAGAATATTTTGATTTATAATTTTTTAATCTAATAAATTTAAATTTTATTTCTTATATATATTTAAAAAACTTGAAATACAATTCAATATAATATTACCAAACAAAATCTGTATTTATAAATTCATATCAGGACTGGATATTTAAATAAATGCAATTATATTTAGGCCAAATAAGAATCAAATTATATATACATTCAATAGATTAAGAAAAATTTTCAAAGATATATAGACTTATATATGTATTACTTTGATGCTATATCTTAATTGGATAAAATCAATGTTTTATTAAAAATTTTGAATCTTTAATATATCAATTTGAGTGAATTTCGTATTTTTTAATAGTAATGCACATTATACACAAACTAATAAACAATAAATATTTTATAAAAAATTAGATGCTATTTATAAAATATTTTAATAACTTGTTTATTGTAATACAATAAATGTTATTAAATTATTTATTAAATATATTATAATTCTTCATATATCTTATTAAATCATAGATCTGTAGAATTCTTTTTAAATAAAAAAATAGTTAAAAATAAAAATATTTGTTACCCATGGATATTTTTACCTATGTCTAAATTATTTAAAAGAATTTTTAATACAAATACTGATTATTAATGCTCATAAAATTTGTGATTAAATTATTTAGTACTTTTGTATATCTTTATTATATTTACAATTTATCTTCTCATGAACTCTTTGTTTGCAACGTACGAATAGTTTCCAAAGTCATACGTATAAAAAGGAGAGTAAAATCGCAGCGTAAGGATTTTTAAAATGATTGCTTGCACATATGTAAATACAGTGCAAATGCAAAATATCTAGACATGCATTTTCATGATTATTGGATATACTTACAATATATCAAACAAAGTTAGATTATTATAATATCATATATTTATTCGTTATAATATTGATTTAATATCATTTACAATATGATGTTGTTTAGCTATGCATAAAATATAATAAAAATTACGTAAATTTAATATCTTACGAAAAACATGATGAATTTATAAGAGTTTTTGTAACCTAATCGTTGGACAGAAGAAGTAATTTATATTTAAATAAACTTACATTTATAATTTAATTTTTAATAAAATTACGTGAACTAATTTTTTTATAAAGTTCATCATTAAAATAAATTAAAAATAGTAATACTTTATGAAATTTAATTTATTAAAAATTCCATTATAATTGTTTACATTATAAGTAATTTGAAATTATTAAAGTATTTTACTTTTATAAATTAATATATTATTATAATTTTATTAAATTCATATTTATACGTATCCTTTAAATTTACAAAACTTTCTAAAATAAGAAAATTAATATGTAGTATTTCAATAAGTCAATTCTATAAATAATACACAAATTAATTCTTTATTAAATAACCATTTTATATCTATTTAATATTACATAATTATTCTATTTTTTATATAGTAATTAATAATTTTATCATTTAATTAAATTTATACGAAATCAATTTCATACAAAATGGAAATAAATAAATGATTATATTATGTACAAATAAAATTTTTAATATAAATGTTTCTGACATAATGCGCCTATTCGTCGTAGAAATTTGGAAGGGGTCTTAGAGTGTCGACAAACTCTTTCCGTATTTATCCCTTTTTTTTTGTTTTTTCGATAATTAGTTGCGGCAGGATTTTACTTCGCGCGAAGGGTGTTTTTCAGTTTTTTGACATGGCACGATGAGGCGACTAGTGGAAAGGTGTTATGCGATAAAGTTTTGTTTGCAAAAAAAAAAAAAAATACAGTGTCCAAACGTATAAAATGTTGCAAGAAGTGAATGGACATAATTGCATGTCAAAATCGCAAAGTAAAAAATGGCACAGAGATTTTAAAGAGGGCCGAGAAAGAATCATCGACGAGCCTTGATCTGGGCGCCCAAAAAGCTTTCGAATGGCTAGCAACACCCGGCGCGTGTTAGAAATTAAAAACTTGGACTGTCGATTAACAGATAAAGCAATTCAGAAAAAACTGAATTTAACGCGATCTATAGTGTACAATATAGTACAAAAAAATTTATAAATATCGAAATTTTTGAAAAATATCAAAGTTGAAGAGTTTGAAATGCATTTGAAATTTGAAAAACACGCCTTCAAAAATGTGTTGATACAAGAAGAAATTATTTTGAAGAATTTTAAATTTTTATTTCACACTATTTATAAGTCCACCAATAAATCATCTTTCAAAAAAGAAAGGTAAGAATTTTTTTTTCTTTTTAATCTTTGAACAAAACATTCTGACGTAGTGGTTTCCGGCTAATCGCTTGAGCGCGTCTTGTTAAAAAAATTTGAAAAACACCCTTCGCGCCAAGTAAAATCCTGCCGCGCCTAATTATCGAGAAAACAAAAAAAAAGGGACAAATGTGGAAAGAGTTTGTTGACATTTTAAGACCCCTCCCAAATTTCTACTACGAATAGGCGCAAAATGAAAAAAAAACTCGGTACTTCGTGGATGAACCATGTGTATTGCAAGCAAATAATAAGCATTGTTTGAATAATGTATATTTTTCATAATACCAGTAAGTTTCATACTATTTTATTTTCATAGAATTAAATCATATCATCAGATTTCACACAATTAAATCATAAAAATTAGAATTAATTTTTAGTTATAGAATTATATAGGATCATAAAAGTTATAAAAAAATACCTGTTGCCGAGGTATAGTATCCTATCAATTTAACATTTAATGTTAATCCCAGCATATTAATGATTCATCATCTAATAAATACTTGATACTGTACTTCAAATTTCGCGTAATGAAGCTGAAAGTATTAAAAATTTATGTTAAGTACATCACTTCACGAACAATAGATGCAGCAACTGAACGATGGATCAATCATTGGATGGTGGAGATAATTATCCGCGTTTTTAAGATTAATCGAAGAGACCTCGAAAATGCTTACTACGATATTAGAATAGTGATACAATTTAAAACCAAAAAAAAAAAAAAAAATATTGATGCTTCTGCACAAAATTGTTAAAAATGAAATTAGATATTAATCAGAACTTTTTAATATAACATCTACTCTTGAGACACATTTTTCACAACTTTTTAAGTTTCTTTTTCATTTGTTTATTTGTGAGACAAGAAGATATCACTGAAAAAATATGAGAAACCCCCGAATACGAAAAAATACATGCAATTGTTAACATACATGCATGCGTTTAATCTATAAATTTCTCTCTTTCTTTTTTCCTTGTTTACTTTCTCGCTCTTTATCATGTGTATTGAATAAAACTGAATTTATTCTGTTATTCACTTTATTATTGATTTAGTGATGCTGAGGTAAGAGTAAATCTTAATTAATTAATTAATCCAGTAACACTGAATTAATCCATATCAAAAAATCCTAAAACCATGATTAATATATTATTTAATTAATATAATATATATAAATCTGTGTATAAAATTAGTAGAAAGATTTTGTTACGAATTTTATTAAAAGATTAAAATAATTTCATTCCATCTCAAAATATATATCTTACATATTTTCATACTCACAATTTATACGCACAATGTTATAAAAAAAATTTTAAATAATTTGAAATCATAAAATAAAATTAATTATTTGTTCAAATTGATGAATAAGTTTATATCTTTTTTTATATTTAATTGACGTTTATATAAATTACCTAAACTGGTTTACATAAAAATTATTAGATACTCTATAAGTAAATTTTATGAAATAAAAACATTCTTATTGTACGAAAAATATCCTTTTTGGATGTGAGTGAGAAAATCAGATTACAACTTATTAGTTGTAACCCTGACGTTTCGATGATATGGTTTATCGTCCTTATCAAGACCATTGTTAATAATTGATTAATTAGCATTTTTTTTTCAAAATATATTTATATATAATAATTTAATAACAATATATAAATTTAGAATTTTTCAATATATAAATGCCTTAATATATTTGGAATTATGTATTCTATCGCCTCTTTGAACATGCAGAGTCAAAAATTTTATATTATCTGCCAGCTATACGTTACATCAGGTGTTAACTTGTTTCGCACATTTGACGATCTTATACGTCATCATGTGTAATAGTTGATTTTATTGTTGATTTAAATTTTGTGTATCCTCTTATCTATTTAGTGTGTTATTATTTGTTTTTATATCAATCATTTCCGATATTAGTAGCCTTCTATAATTACTTTGTCTATTTAGAATTGAAATATTGTCTCAATTGTATTTTATGGTTGTACTCTTGTGCAACTGTAGAACTGTTCTTACATTTTTGAGGTTCGTTAATTTTAATAAGCAAAGTGCGCTTTATTTCACCAGTGTAAATAGTAGAACAGCTGTTACAATTAATTTTGTAAACAACTTTAGTCATATACCATTTATCAATTAAATCTTTGACTAATTTTATTATCGAGTCAAATTTGTTATTGATAATAAGTACTATGCATATGCCATACTTTTTTAAGCTGTTCGCACATTTATTGTAAAAATCTTTGAATAATAGTAAAGCGATGGTAGTATGAGATTTATCATTAGTATTATCTATATGCCAGTCAAATGTATTAATTTTTCATTATGTCCTTATTGTGTATTTTTCTGTGAGGTACAAGGCGTAGTCATTCTGTCTTACTAAAATTTTCTTTATTTTGTTTAAATTATCGGAATGAAATTGTTTGTCTGTCAGAGTCTGAGCAATTTTATTATCAGATAGACAATTTTATATCAAATAGATAAGAGGACATACAAAATTTAAATCAACAATAAAATCAACTATTACACATGATGACGTATAAGATCGTCACATGTGCGAAACAAGTTAACACCTGATGTAACGTATAGCTGGCAGATAATATAAAATTTTTGACTCTGCATGTTCAAAGAGGTGATAGAATACATAATTCCAAATACATTAAGGCATTTATATATTGAAAAATTCTAAATTTATATATTGTTATTAAATTATTATACATAAATATATTTATAAAAGATGTGCTAATTAATCAATTATTAACAAAGGCCTTGATAATGACGATAAACCATATAGTCGAAACGTCGGCGTTACAACTAATAAATTGTAATCTTATTTTCTCACCCACTCTTAAAAAGGATATTTTTCACAGAATAATAAATATGGAGGGTCTGTTTCTAAACAATTTATCAAAAAACATTCTTAATGAAAATGCAAATTTAGAAAAAGGAAATTCACAATGTTTGTAGATTATCTTCTAATATAAATTGTTATTTTGTAAATAGATTCATTATTTCAAAGTTTATAAAATATATAAATAAATAAGAATAAAAAAGAAGTTATTATATTTAATATTTATTTTAAGTAATAAATAGAATTTTGTCAAAACTATTAAATTGAAGACAATTAAGTTATGATGCAATACTAATTTTTATTTATTGTTCTAAATTAATTTTATTATTTTCAAAAAACTTATGTATTAATAATATAATTGAAAAATATTTTATTTATATTATTTACAGTGCTATAATTTATGTATAGTACAATAATTTAGAATCTTATTATTCAAACGTATTACAATTAAAATTAAACACATATAAAAAAAATTTTTTACACATTTTTTACTGCACTCAAGCCAAATTTTGAATTTGTAATTCCTATAATTTTACAGTATATTCACGTTGTATTAAAATTTGTATTAATCTGTGTATGCTAAAGATAAAAACAAATATTCAAATGAATGTAATCATGCATTAATATAAATTTAAATATAATGTATAAGTCATAAAAACGAAAAATAAATTTTCAAAAATCTTTAGTACGCCTTAAGTATTGCCAACTTTTTATAAAATTCAATAATATAATTAAAAAAAATATGATTTTATTTTATTTTAATTTATTTTAATCATATGATAAAATTAATAATTTATATATCAAATTAATTATTGAAAAAGAAAAATGGAAAGTTTTAATTTTTAAAGCTTTTAATAATACAGCTTATTTCTAAAACTTTGATTTTATTTCTAAAAATGTTGATTATTTGTCAATCAAAATTCAAAAGTGAAAAGATAATTAATTTAAAATAGTCAATGAAAGGAATATGCATATAATGTAGGACGATAAATTAATAAAAGTAAATTAATTGATTGAGAAAAAAATATATCAGATCAGAATTACATATATATAAATGCCTATGTTACTCGTGAAGGAATACGTAAGAATTAAGATGTGTCAGATAATTAATATATACTATAAAACAGCTTATTCAATACTATTATTAAGAAAATGAAAATAAAATTTAAAATACAAAGAACTTATACAATAACTCTTTGTTTATTATTCGTCTTCGTTTGAACCCTTATCGTAAATTTTTAAAAAAGAAGTTATATTCAAGTTATAAGTTAAATTTGTTGAATAATTGATTTAAGTAGAATAAACATCAAGTAATAGAGATCAATGAAATAAAAAATTTATTCAAACTTTAACGTAAGTTAAAGGCTTAGAAATTTTATATTTACTTCAAAAGAGAATATAAAAATATTAAAACGTAATATTAATTATATGTGTATAAAACTTCATGGCTTTCTTTTAAAATGTAGTTGATATAACAAAAATAAAAAGGTTTTTGTAATATAATTACTATTATATTTGTTAAAATTAACTTCCGAACAGAGTTGATTTTCAATTTATACTGAATTATTATTTTACTATAAATATGAACAGCTTTCTATCACAATTCTAAAATCAACATATGAATATCCATAAAAACTCAGGAATAAAATCATCTCATTAACAAAATGCAGTATAATTTAATTCATCAAGTTAAAAGGTTATTCAATTAAAATAATTAATAGAAAATATAACTATACCTTGACTAGTGAAATTTTATATAAAATTTTCTAGGATATGAAAAAAACATCAGAAATTAGCAAAGAAACTTTTTAATAAAAAATATTAAATATATAATACAAAATAAACAATTTATAAATCAAATCAAATATATTTTTAACGTATACAAATTAAAAATATTTCTTAGTATGCTATAAATTATTGATAATCTAAAGATTTAATCATTGAAAATAAATTTAACAATTTAAAAAAAATGTCAAAATATTTCATCAATACATTTTTTAATTTTAAAATTAATTAATATGAACGAAGATAAAAATCAAGTAAATTATAGAATCATAACTGATTCTTAATTAACATTTATTAAGAATTGGAAAATGATTAAAAGAATCTTCAAACTAGATATTTCAAATTCATTTAACAGATATATTAATACGTAATCATCTATAAGAAGAGTATATAATTTAATATATATCGAGCAATTTAATATACATTGAATGGTTATTTGAAAGATATTTATTATAATTAACTCAATTATATTATGTAAAATAGTTATATTTTAAGATTTGGAATAAATCTCTTGAACAAATATATTAAATATGCCAATTATTAATCGTAAAAATGATACAGAATTGATTATTTAAAAATACAGTAAAACAATAATGTCACTTTTTTTATTAATATATAAATATTGAGTAGAAAATAATTTTTCCTATGTCACATTTTTTATATTAACAATAATCATCGATACTATTCAAAAACAATTGGTAAAATCATCTACTAAAAATTTTCTACTATATTATAATAAAAATATATTAATCAGATTTTTATAAAATTTATAGTAAAGATTTAAAAAAAAATTTAAACTACAAAATTTGAAACAATAAAACTGAAAATTTATAATATATAATTTTTTAACAATCAATATTAATATTAATTAATATTATATCAATAAATAAAATACTAGATAAAAGTATAATTTTTAACCCATAATTTTATGATTAATTAAAAAAATGAACTAATTTGAAATAATAATTTTAATAAGTATAATATTAAAATGTATATTTTTAGAGTGAAAAAAAAAGTTTTTAACAAAATAAATATTTTTAAATAAAATTGCTTAGCTTAGCATATATTATTTATATGATTTATATTAATATTATTTTGTAATATGAATTAAAAAATTATAAATTTTTAATAAAATATTTTACGATTTAGAATATCTAAAATAATAAAAAGTATAATATCTAAATTAATGTATTTAAAGTATCAATGAATGTGCATAATAATATAAAACAAACTACTGAAAAACTGATACAATAATAATATATATTATAATATAATAACATTAATGTACATTAATAAAATTTAGTTATATAGATACATATATAAAGATATATATTAAATATATGAATATAAAAACTAATGCGCGCAACAACTAAATTTACGAATTTTAATATTTTATACATGAAATTTTAAACAGAATTAAAATTTATTTAATTATATTTAATAAGTTATTAATTATATGTATTATATTTTAAATGTTATAATAATTTGTATATTTTTAGAATATGAATGATTTTTAATATTATAATTATATTGTGAAATTACTATTTAAGAATTGCTTCAACATTTAAACAATATTATGTACTTTATAGTCTCACTATATTAATAAAATATATTAAATTAATTATCAAATAAAAATATATTCTCCATATTTTCTTATCATCTTTTATAATAATAAATTATGTTCATTGAGTAAATAATAACAACAATTACTTTTTAAAATAAGAATCCAATAAAATTTTTATAAAGTTTTTCTGTTAAATTATTCTTAACAATTATATTATCAGTAAATTTTATATTTTATCAGTACATCAAATTAAATAATGAAATTATAATTAATTTAATTATTGAAAATGTGACCGCTAATTACTATTTTATTTTGCATAGAAATATTAACATATATATTTTAAAAATATATTTAAATATAATAAATACTTTTATTCTCATGAATTTAATTTTAAAAAAAAATATGAAAAAAGTAAATTAAATATTAATTAAAATCAATATCAATATAAATTCAACAACTTTAATTTGAGAATTCAATGTAAATAAATGTTTGAATTATATAAAATTGTTACTTCATTCTATATGTTAATATTCTAATAGATTCTGAATATATTTTTATATAAATAAATTAATAATTAATAATTAATAATAAATAATAAAATTAATGCATTTGAAAGTATGTTTTGAATATTTAATAAATATATACAGACCAAGTAATAAAGCACTCTTTAGATCATAAAAAAGAAGTTAGTGATTCATATGAAAATTCGTAAAAAAATCAGTAGATTCTTATTCTCTTAAATATTATTCATGATATTCAGGGAGTTTATTTTTATTAACAATTTTAATGAAAAAATGCATGTCTTTTTGCTTTTTTTTTATTATATAATGTAAAATTGTAATTTTAACACTACAGTACCAATGGACGAGTTTTAGATAATTAAAGTATGAAGAAAATTCAGTTTATACATAGGTTGATCGAAAAATTGCAAGCGGAGAAATTTCCTAAAAGTGTAGTTCGGTCCTTTTTGGAAATGTTTGTTAGCATTTTTTAAATACTCGAAACGATTTTTACAAAATTTAATGCACACGATTTATTATGCTAAAATTATAATAATAATCCACTGATTTGTTTTACGAATTTTGATATGTATCACTAGCTGCTTGTTTCATAACCTAAGAAGTGCTCTTTATTGCTTTATCTAATAATTAATATAAAAATAAGTATAAAGATTAATTTAAAAAAATTATTTAAATAAGCAGCTATTGTATTACATTATATATGTGTGTATTTTTATAAAATGATTGATAAGAAAAACGTGTAACTACAAATCCTAAATTCTTTCATAATTTATAGAATTTAATAGTAAAACAATGAATATATAAACGTAATTCTTTGCGATTAAGAAAAAATTAAAAAGGAATCATTTCTCATATTCAGCTTCTACTTTTCTTTTTTTATTTACTGAACTTCAAAGTATATTAATGCATGAGAATAATAAGAACAATAGGAAGCTTACATTCAATTTAATTTCCACATCAAGAATGATATAAAGAAACACGTATAATGAGAAAATCAGAAGCAGAAAGAATATTAAAGAGAGAGTGAATAAGAAAAATATAAATTTATGAAATCTCTCCTGTGTCATAGCATTTAAATATAGTCATCTCCTAATACAGAATTCACTCAATTATTTCTAACATTGAACAGTATAATAAATGACCAAGATAGAAATAAAAAAAACACGAATAACAATGAAAGACAAAAGGAAAATTAATATTTCCTAGAAAGATAAAAATAGGCTTTGAAACAGTTACTTAAATAAACAATTATTTTTACTTTACTTTATACATTTCAAATACAATTCCAATTTAAAATTATTAAAAAAAATTTTGAACAAATATTTTACTCATATAATTTAATAGTTATAATTAAAGTAAATCTAAAATATGATTTATGTAATATATTTTTTTCAATCTCAAGAACAGATTTGGTCATCATTATAAATCAATTTAATATTTTTCACTACTTTTAAATAAATAATTTATAATATTGAACACATAATACAATTTACAAAAAACTTTTCTTGATTAAATTACATAGTAAATAAATAAAAACTTGTATAAATATACTAAAAAGAATCAAATAGACACAATATACCTAAATGTTTCTTTGGTAAATTTATTTATTCAATACAAATTTATAATTTTCTATAAGTCAATAAAATCAAAATGCATTTTTAAGTTTTCTAATTTATAAGTTATTTAAAAAAAAAAAATAAATTGAAATTATAAGTAGTTACTTATTATTATTGAAAACATTAATCTTAATTAAATAGTATCTTTCATTATTATTTACCGAATATTGTTGTTAAAACATTTGATATGTATTACACATAAAGTTAAAATATAATTTATATTATATTATTTATATAATAGTTTTCTAAATATTTAAAATTGATGCATGAACAATTATATATAAACATTAATAATTATTATACAGATTATCGATATATAGATAAGATAATAATTCCTGCATTAAAATTATTAAAAAGTAAATCAGATTAAGTATTAAAATTTTTAAAGCATTGGAACGTCCCTCTATAGAGTAATTTCACGTTTAATATGACTAAAATTAATAAGATTATATTATAATAATTGAATATTATTTTCATTAAATATACAGGTCCAATAAATAAATAAATAAATATGTACATAGATAAGTAAATTCTATTTTGTTTAAAAGAAAATGAAAATATCGTGAAAAAAAATTATGTGTAGTTTATATTATTAAATATACACTTAAATAATTTTAATTAACCTAAGTAAAATAACTTACTCATTTTTGGCTCTTAAATAGATATTTCAAATTATTAACAGATCAGATATTTTCTACCTAACCTAAAAAATGTAACATTCGACTTACTTATCTTTTAAATTTGTTAAATATGTATCAAGTTGAACTGAATTGTTTTTTAATACAATTATGTCTCACCCTCTCTCACTTTCTTCTTATTTTCTACGTCTCTTGTTATTTTTCTCTTTTGAATTCTGAAACTATATTTTATATTACTGTCACTAATGCGAATAGATCGATACCTTATATTTTATGTGAAAATAAGTATTAATCTCTATTGATAATGGCAAGGGTTTTTCACCCCTTGATTAACAAGCGTACCATCACATAACACAATAATGATGCAGCGCCGAACGAGATTGTATAAAATCACCCTCTTCCTAAGAGGGTGCGTGGATGACTAAAACGAGGAGAGGAGATGGAACGTGTGGGTGTAGGCAGCTACCATCGCCGCAACGGGAAAAGGTGGGAGTTAAAAACGGCCAATGCTCAAGTTAAGGGAGAAAATATATTGGGATTCAAAAAGGGATAGTTCTAAAAATACTCTGATTAATAGACTACCAATTGATAAATACATTTTTATGTGGATGTCTTTTCTTCTAATTAATAAAATTCTTATACTAGGGATTTATGTTAGGTACTGAAGCAGTTATTGGATAATGTAGAAATTATGAAAAATCAATTTTTCAATTTGCTGGGCCGTTCTAGCATAACATTACACTTGGTAAATCTATGAGTTGCTCTGAAAAATAAAACAAAGTATCATCTCGTTATACCGTTAAAGTTAAAACTTCAAAGAATTAAAATTATTATAAAACATAATTTAATATATTTAAGGTATATTTGATCGAATATTATAAAAGTTATATCAATACAATACAATTTCAATAAAAAAGTATTAGAATAAATTTTCTACATAGAAATAAATTTGATATTCAAGAAAATTCAATCTTATAAAGAGAAAATTGACTAATGTTGATTAACAGAAATTTAACCACAATTTGGATTGGTGTTAAAAAAAAAATGAAATAAAAAATTATGACATAAATAAAACAAATAACAGTGCTTATATATTTTATAGAGTCGTCCATTAATGGAAATAATAGAAAAGTACTTAATTATTGACGCATAAATAAAAAGTATATTGTTATTATTCAAAAGGATTTTATTAAAATTCGGTTTACTAGAAATAGTTGCAATTGATCAATAGAGGATTAAAATAGTTATAATAAGAAATTTAACTCCCACTACATCTTTAATTATACATTGACTTGTATTATTTAAATATAAATATGTGAATTTTTTAAATGATCGTGAATTTAGTTTATATATATTAGAGTTGAAAGTATTTAAACATGAAGAGAGAAGCAATTATTGGCAAGTGACATGGAATAAAATTATAATAATAAATTATTTTACAATAATAAAAATACGGTCAATACGAATTCTAAATTTTTTCTTGGTTCACTTGTTACTAGATTAAATATATTCTACTATTAGTATTTATAATTTTTAAACTAACCTCGCTAGAAGCAATACCTATTGCATCAGCTTATCATCACTTGAGATGATTCGTTTAACTCCTCTTTCAACAAAGCTTCTAATTCTTCACTTGTTGCCATCTTTATTCATTATTGATTGCTTTAAATGATCTCGGTTCCATCAAATGAACTTATCACGCTATCTATATGTATTTTGATTTTTACTATCATCACTCATTTTGACACTGCATTATATAAATTTCTCATTATTTATGAGTCTTTAATCTTTAATGTAATCCCAAACCATCTTAATTTTTTATTGTTTTCGACGAATTTGTTTCTTTGAGAGATTTATTGATCCATATAGGCCTGCTCCAAATATATTTGCCACTATCAAGTAATACTTTTAAACCTTTATTACGATTAGTAAATTATGATAATTTTAATAATTTTATTTCCCCATTTGAATTTTTTTATCAAAACAATTATCAAAAAATATTTTAAAAATTAGGATATATATTTGTTGGAAAATTTTCAACTATGATTCAAGTTCATACTTCAGAAAGTCAGATTCGTCATGATTCAAAGCTAATTATGAATATAATTATCATCATTTAAATTAAGAATTTGATAAATTAAAGATATATTTTCATACTAAGCAAACTTTATTATTATTTATAAAGCTATCTTATGCGGAAAATTAATAAAATCAATTGTTATAGAGGTCGTTTATTAGTTCTATATTAAAAAAATTTTAAATAGTTATAAATTTCATAGAGCCGTATTATTTTTTTTCTCTAAACTTACTATTAATGTTATCAATAAAATAAAATCTAAATCAATTAAATAAAAATTTAGGTAAAACTGAAAATATAATATAATTCTCATTTCTGATTTATAAGATGGCGATGATTATTTTTCAAATATTTTTCAAATAAATTAATGAAGTATATTTCTGAATCCTATAAATATATATAAGATTTGTTAATTAAACAGTAACACTGCTTATATTTGCTTTGAATGAATTTTAAAACATTTGAATGAAAATTTTGCCGTATAAAAATTTTTTATATATAATTTATAATAAAATACACAAAGTTAATTTTTGTACAAAAATAAGAAAATGAATCAATAATTATTCAAAATAATTTTTTTTACCTTCTGATAATTTACGAAAGTTTAACATTTTAGTATTAAAATTTAGGATGTTATAAATAGTTTTGGCTTTACTTCTTGTAATATCATTTTAGTATAATTTATTGTTATAAAATAGTAATTAGAAATTTTTTTTATAAGTATGATATTTGTATATAAATATATAATAAATTTTTACAATATATTAAAGATTTTTATACAATGAAATATAAGCTTAACTTTTAAATATTATAGAAGAGTTACATACACACTATCAGAAGAAACTTTTCTTTTGTAACTATTTATATATTTATCCATTGATCATTTATTATATTACGTATAGTATACATGTTATTATCAAATTAACGGACTTTTTCATTAAATTTTAAATAATTAATTCAAATGCTTAATGAAGGCAAATTTATAATGATTGCAATATAAATGAACTTTTCAACATATAGCAACATATTAATTTCATTCAGCCATTCATGTACTAAAATATATAAATTGAAATTTTCATTATATCAGTGTAAAATTCTTAATGTTTAATAAATCTTTAGCAGATTTAAGTTACATTTTAAAAACTTTAATGCTATAATTTCTAATTAAATTAAGTGTCTATATAATTTTATGTTTATAATAACATGCAAGGATATGTGTGTGTATAAAATCGTTATTGTAGCAGCATAAAACGACTTCAATGTAAGTATATATTTGATAGAAAATAATTGAATGCCAAAAAGTATAGATGTGATAATATACACGGTATACAAAATTTGATGAAAGTACCCTAGGAATATATTTTAAGTAACTGGTGAAGACTAAAAATTACATATAATAACGCACACTCCGCTCTCCTAAATGTAACTAGCATAATATTGTATCTGTTGGAAATGGAAGTCGGGCCGAAAAAGATGATTGTCAGTAGTTGATTATTTTTTGATTTATTTTATTGTTTGGTGTTCGGACCAATACTCACACTTAGCTTGCTTCAGAGTTGAAACAATAATTGAATTATAATTCGCGTTTTTTCCGAGGTGTGCTTTACATCCTTGCTCCCCCTGTATCGGACACTCTTTTTCGGTGCGCTATCGCGGCGAATTTGAATACATTTTATCGTGCGAGTTCTGATATAAAAAATCTTTATCGAGTCGACCAAAGGAAAAAGCTATTATACGCTAGCTACACACTGTTTTGTGTCGTATCTCATTGCCTACCTGAGCTACGCGGGTGACTTAATCTCGGCATCACGATATCTTTCCGTTACATTTTAGTTAGTAAATGTAGTTTCTCTCGACAATGGGTTGTGACACCTTATTGATGTCGCTGATCCTAGATCGTGTCACATCTGATTTCATCTTCGTGCTCCAATTAACGATGACTCTTCGGTCACAGAATCATCGAGTGAACGAGGTACATGTGATTATTGATTATTAGAGATTATGTAGAAATATAATGTACCAATAATGATTTAGGATCACTAACACAGCGAATGCTATAAGAAACGAAACACTTAGACGTAATATTATTGTAATTATTTATTTGCAATTGGCGAAGAATGTACAGAAGGACGGCTCGGCCAAGACTGACCTCTCGCCTAATTTTCGAGGCGCCCTTGCCGCCTCGGCCCTATCGTAAAACTTCCTCTTTCGATTTTCCTGTTCTACATTCGGCCATCCTGATTTTGCAGGCGTCCTCACCTGGACTTCTCTCCAGAGTCGTCTCCCTTGACTTTCCTGAAGGTGACTAAAGTTCTGAAACAGATTAATAAGATGTAATTAATTTTTTACTGGTTTCCTCTCCTTGGCTTCGATACTTTTCTTCTTTCCCTTTTTTTCCAGTTTCTCGTATCACTGATCGCATACCTCTCCTTTCCTCGGCACAGTCTTTCTATTTAAAAATTTCTCCTTTTCTCAGCTCAATTTCCGTGTGGTTCCTGCCCACCATACCTGAGCTATCCAAGCCAACGAGATCAGTTTCCATATAGGCTGCAGGCCAGCCCTATACCCGATCTCTTCCCCAGTCACTCACCTACTCCATTGAGTCGAGGATTGCCCATTTCTTCATGCTGTCCACCGCGACGACTGTCTTTCGACCCCTGTTTCTTGAGATTTCTCGCATGTCCTGGACTTCGTAGCGATCGTTTGGCAGCACCGCGGTGATGGTAAATGGCCCTTTAATCTTGGGTGTCAGCTTCCTGCTTTCCCCTATTGTTGGTTATCTAGCCGTCACTAATACCACCTCTCCCTCTTGGACTTTCGGGGTTAGTATTCTCTTCTTATCGAAGTTCCTCTTTTGTTCTTGTTGGCTTTCGACGATTCGCTCCTTCGCCTTCCTCCTTAGCTCCACTATGTCTATTTCTCCGATTTCTTCAGGCAACTCCGCGGTTAAGAAAGCGTCTGCCGGACGTCTCGATCCCAATAGTAGTTGGGCCGAGCTCCCGGATGCAGTCTTGTTGACTGTGCCATTTATCGCCCTTTACACACTCTTCACGTGGTTGTCCCATCCGTCATCCTCGCCTCCTGCCGACATCGTGGACAATGCATTTAGTAGAGTGCGATTTAACCTCTCGCATTGCCCGTTCGCTCTCGGTGTTGCCACGGCGTTTAAAATGTGCTTCGCACCAAACTGATGGCAAAAGTTTCCGAATGATTTTGACGCGAATGCGGTTCCTCTGTCAGTGATGATTCTGGCTGGTACTCCGAAAATATCAATAATCTGTTGTAATGTCTTTATTACATGTTTCGATTTTGTGTTGCGGACGGGCTCGAGGATGCAAAATTTTGAAAATGGGTCTATCGTTATAAGGATTTGAGTGTTCTTGCCTTTAGATTTGACGAACGGTCCAACGTAGTCCAACTGTAGAGTGTGGAACGGTCTCGCTATCTTGTCGATCGGTTGCAGCAGACCGGTATTCTTTGACCCTCCTTCCTTGTGATAGAGACAGTTCAGACACGACTTCACGTATTTGGAGACGAAACGCCGCATGCCCCCGAAGTAGTACTTCTTGCGGATTGTTTGTACAGTTCGCTCCTCTGTGAAGTGTCCTTGATCGTCGTGGCAGATCTTGACTATGTGAAAACACGCGAAACGTTGGAACCAGCCACTTGTTGCCTTCATTGGTTCTTCTGTATACCAGTCCGCTCCTCAGATCATAATTTTCGAAATATGTTTTCAAGGATGCCTGACCCCTGACTCCAATATTTCATTAATCACCGTGATGTCGGGATCTTGAGCTTGAGCTAACCTTATCCATTCTGCTGGTGTGATGTCTACTGACATACATTCGATAGGATTTCCCTCAATTCGTCCGATTTCCGTTAAGGTTAACGATATGGTGTCGCGATACTCCTTGGTCAATTGCAGCAAACTAGTCTATCTTTTCTCCGGTAAATTCCTGCACTGTATCTTCGTCACGTGAGCCTTCCTGCTCTCAGATACCGTCACCATGCTACATTCATTCCCCTGACTCTGCCGGGGGCCTATCGACTTTTCTATAATGAGCCTGGACGACTCCCCCGTTGAAACTACTCCTATGCCTTTTTGTAGTACGTTTCGACCAACAATTACGTCCTGTACGAGGTCGCGATCCTTTACGACGTAAAAGCTTAATACCAATGGTATCCCGTCGACCTCCACCTCTGTTTCTACCGTTTCCACTGGGATCACCATGGAGTTATTGAATCCCATTAACACTTGGTCGCATTTGTCGATTTTTAGTTATAGTACTCTCGCCACGCTCTCCTTCAATATCGATCCATCGCTCCCTAGATCGAGTATCGCCTCGATCGCCTTTCCGCCAATCCTGCAGTTCTTCAGAATCTTGGCATTCTTTTCCACGCAGGCTAGGTTCACGTGGATACTCTTCTACTCCTGTCATAAGTCCTTAGCCTTTTTCTCTTCCCTAAATTTACGCGTGTAACACGCCTTCTCGTCGTGTCCCGCCTTGCCACAGTAATCGCAGTGTCCTCTCTTATTCTCTGGTCTTTTCTGATTTCTCTTGTTCGTAAATTTAGAGTGTCTTCCTTCGGGACAATCATTCCTAAAGTGCCCCCGCTTGTTGCACACAAAACAAAGCGACCGGTTGTTGTTCTTCGTAGGCCTTCTTTCCTCTCGTCGCGATTGGCTCATTCGCGCTCTGAGTGAAAAATCGGCGATAGTTTGTGTCAGCTCTCCTATCATCTTACAATGAGCCACGATCAGGAGTCGTCTCATTTCGTCTTCACAGAATCATTCGATTACAAAACTCACTTAGTCTTCTTCGCGGATCTCCAGTTTGAGTTTATTGAGCATTGCCAGTCGTTTGTGCTGGAAAAGCTTCAGATCTTCGTCCGATTTATTACTGTACGTGGCGGCTCCGACGAACATCACCCCGAAAGATTTCTTGCTCGAGAATGTTTTTACCAACACTCGCGAGAGTATCTCCCATGAAAGGATCTGGTGCCAGAGTCCGTCGTACCACACTCTCGCGCCCCCTTTAGTTTACCGATGGCGAACTGAAAGATCATCAGGCTACTCCAGTTGTACATGATTTGGTATTGATCCACCCGCTCCACCCAGTCTTGAGTAGATAATATTTTTTTTTATTTGGATCGAAGTCTACGAGAACAGCTTCGCTGAATTGGAGGGAGTTTTCCGGTCGCCCGTGTGTTCCCGACGACGGAGAACGCTGATTTAGTCTTGCTACTGCTCTCGAATTTTACGATTCCCGACAATTGTTCGAGCGCATCAACGATTGCGATGCGTGATAGCGATAGTGGCGGGAGTCGTTACTCCGTTCGCCTCTGTGATCATCTCAAAATTGTACTCGTCTGTCTCAACTATCGGCTTGTGTGCTCCTAGAACGCACACTTCCGACGCTATTGGATCGGGCACTTCCGTATTCACTCATTTTATCGACAATGCGAAACGAATGACCTTTCTTTTTTTTTCTTTTTGCTTATTGTCATGTATGTAAAATTGCATATGCATACGCGACGAATTAAATTGTACTCGCATCAGTAAAAACGAAGACGAAACATTGAGAAAGTGACATTGAGGGAATCGAACGGAGTGGCGAGTAACGTGAAAGCCGCGAGTAATAAGAACTTCTGAGCTCGCCAAATTGCGAAAATTCAAGATCAGGGGCGACGATGAATATACAGAGGTCAATCGAAAGACAATACCGGAGAAAGCTGACAGAACGATAATCAAGCAGAGGCACCCGGAGGGATAATTCGGGAATTTTGCAATTTCTCCATAACAGCGGAGATAATGAGTAAAATCGAAAAACACGTAGGGGCACTTGGATTTCAACTTCGACTTCAATTCGGTCTTGATCCGGGGATTCGGTTTGATTCCTTCTAAAGTCGTATTTCAGTTCGGGTTCTTTAATATTTATTTGTTTTATACAATCGGGACTTAGCTTCCTGAGACGAAAAGTTGTACTACACATTACGTTACTCCTTCTCTCTCGTTCATTAAGAGAAATATAATAAAAAGATATTATATTAATTATGTCGCGTTTTATTAATTGATGATTTCAGAATCTCACAAAGGCCAAAACGCTTTGACTGTTTTGGCTAGGGCAGAACGAAACCGGGAGAGAAAATATTATCGCGATTTAATTATTAAAGAATTAATATAGTCGTGACCTCTTAGATACGTAACACTTATAGAAGTCCAACAAAAATTTTTTTCTTGGTCTTATACAGCAGTTACTGTTTTTATAATTGTCTAAATTTCGTCTAAGAAATTTGTCTAAATTTGTTATAAATCTCTTGAATTTGTTGATAAACTATTTAATTTGTTGTTAATTCATTTAATGTTATTGTTAAACTATTTAATTTGCTGTTAAAATATCAACTTTCTATTAAACCCTTGAGAGTGTTATTAAATCTATTAAACTTGTTGTTAAACTAATTAATGTGTTGTTAAAATGTTTAATTTGCTATTAAAATATCAACTTTCTATTCAATCCTTGAAATTATTATTAAATCTATTAAATTTGTTGTTAATCTATTTAATTTTATTATTAAACTCTTGGATTTGCTCTAATTGTTGTTATTTTGTGGAAATTGGTAAGATTTGTTATAATTTGTTGTTATTTTCCTTGAATTTGTTGTATTCCCTTTGAATTTAGTGTTGTTATTCAAAATTTGTTGTTATTCGTTCAAATTTACGGTTAGTGTTCAAAATTTGTTAGAATTTATTTATAATTATTTTTGTTCGTTTCAATTTGTTTGAATTTGTTATGATTGCTGTTTATTTTGTTGGAATTATCGAGATTTGTTATAATTAATTGATATTTTTTTTTCTCTAGAAATTGTTGTAATTCGTTCGAATTCGGTTGTTGTTATTCAAAATTTATTGTTATCCCTTTGAATTTTGTTAATTTTACTGTAGTTTGTTGTTACTCATTCAAATTTAATTTTTGTTATTCAAAATTTGTTGCCATTTATTAATAATTATTGTATTCGTCTAAATCCGATTGACTTCGTTGTGGTTTGTTTTTATTTCGTTAGAATTGTTAAAATCGTTATACTTTCTTGTTATTTTTTGAAGATGTTGTTATCCGATCGAATTTATTGTTATTATTCAAAATTTGTTGCACTTTGATGTTATTCCTTTGAATATGATAAACTTCGTTATAATTTGTTAGTATTCATTTAAAATTTAATGTTATTAATTAGAGTTTGTCGTATTTTTTTTATTTTTATCGTTCTATTTCGTTTGAATTCGTTATAATTCGTTGTGATTGATTGTTATTTTGTTGGAATTTGGAAAATTTGTCGCAATTGCTGTTATTTTCCGTGAAAATATTGTTAATCGTTCGGATTTAATGTTGTTTGTTTCTTTATTGTAATTTATTGAAGTTTATCTCTACTCTCTTGAATGCATTGAATTTTGCGTTGTTATTTGATAGTGTCAAAATCGTTGTAAATGGGAAGATTGTAGATAAATATTTTTTATTTCGTTAAAAAAAAAATACAGAAATTTCAAGTTTAAAAACTTCCCGCTCTACTCATCGAAATGTCAGTCGGCTCTGTCGTCGTGGCGGAGCTGTCAGCTGATCCGTTGGTCGAACAAATGGCTATACTCTGGCTGGTTCTCTCTCCCCGCTCCTCACGGTGTGCGCGCACCGCCGGCTGCAACAATGGCTGCCATTCGCTCCCTTGCTGTTGCACCCAACGCTTCTCCTCGGTATGTCGTTGCATTGATACGTCGTCTCTGTGTCTTTGTCTTGTCATAAGAGAGGGGCGACTCTCTGCACTTCGTCTCACCCAGTCCTCCGTATGCCGCGTCTCCTTCCTTCTCTCTCCCTCTGCTACAACACAGCGTCACCTACGCCGCGTCCTCACCCTGTTCGTATCGTTTTTCTTTCTTGTACACTTTCCCACTTACACCACTCGCGATTGGTTCGCTCCCCTGCTTTACACACGCGCTCTTTTTTTCAAAAGAAAAACGTTCGCGCCGAAATCGCGATGGCCTTACGTAGTGCGTAAAGAAAAACAAAATAGCCGCGAGATTAGAGATGAAAAGGAAAAGTCTTTCCTACCGTGATAATCCCGTGGATACGTTTGCACGTATCCCACTTCTGATCTGTAGAAATATAATGTACCAATAATGATTTAGGATCACTAACACAGCGAATGCTTTAAGAAATGAAACACTTAGACGTAATATTATTGTAATTATTTATTTGCAATTGGTGAAGAATGTGCAGAAGGACGGCTCGGCCAAGACTGACCTCTCGCCTAATCTCTGAGGCGCCCTTGCCGCCTCGGCCCTATCGTAAAACTTTCTCTTTCGATTTTCCTTTTCTACAATTATAAGATGGAAAGGAGCATATTATTAGTATTGTAAAAGATGATTCATTTAGCGCACTCATCAAAGTTCATAATTTTCAATGGAATTTTTAATACTCCATGGCATAATGTAGCCATATTTTGTATTCTATTTCATTTTTTGCGTTTGAGTCTTGTTTACTTTTTGCTAGAGTTAATTTTATTGATTGCAAGTTCATATACATTAAAAGCAAGCCAACATTAGAGTTTATAAAAAAAACATTTAATATTTTAATTAATTTTAAACAACTGTAAAAAAAGCTTAATTAAAAAATGCGAACATTTTGTATTTAAAAGTCGACAAATAAAAGATTATTTCCAAAATTTTACTGTTGTTCTATTGTTCCTAATAAAATTAAGTGGCTGAAAATAAACATCGTTTTGTACATATATTCTATATTTACATATATAAGTTTATGAATTTGAAGGTAATTTACGCTTGCAATGAGTCATCGAAGAAAATACAGACCTTCGATGACTCTTGCTAAACTATTGATCTATGATAAAACAAATTGAGATCTAATTGCGAGCGGTAAAAAAGTTAATTTAAAACCCAAAAATTATTAAAGTATATGAAGTAATCCATGTAGAAAATGAAGATAGTGATTTCTTCGATTGTTATTTTGTGTTGTTTGTATATATGCGTGTGCGAGAATTTCTGTACTCACGAGACTTTAGAAGTGAGTGCATGACTGTGAGGGAATCACCTTGATTTGTTCACATGCACCTGAAATCACGAAATGTAAGTCACCAGATCGCTGAAACTGATATCATCTTTATTATCATATTTGCACATCTACGTATAATTTTACAATAATTTCATCTAGATATCAGATTTGACCATATTTAGTTTTTATTCATTTTTCTGCTCATACATTAAGACGGTATTTTATATCTCCCATATTTATGAGTGTGTCAATCAACCAATAAAGATTCCCTTTTTAGGGTTGTCAGCTTAACGCGAAGGAAAGTCTTGGTTGAATAAGTTTTTCAGATAACATGCTTAAGACCAATTTGATTGGACGAATCGAAGGATGTGTGAATCCAGAACCCATTAATTTGTATAATCTATGATTGAATGAATATAAACAAGTGAAGTGAACTGCCTTAAAGGTACAATCGTTATGAATGAAGAAATTTCCTTATAAAAGGCTTTATCATGTACTAAGGATGACTGTGATGCTTTTAGCAATGAAATGAATGATGCTAGTGGTTTTGTGCTAAACTCCTAGGCTGAGTCATGTCAGAATTCCCATTCTCTTTGTTGGGAGTTATCTCCCAATATTATGGTGCATGCTAATTGACAGACTGCTTGTTTCATTGGAAAACAATGGATTCTACACACATATATAGACAACGCATTAGTAATAATAAGCGGAAATGACTACAAAGAGCTGACGGATCTTATGCTACATACCATGAAGCTGATGGATGGTCTAGATCCGGATGGTTTATCTGTCAGTTAATCAAAACAACACCAACGTAATACTATTTACAATTAAACAGAACATCAAAGAAATAACAGCTGCCAAACTACTACTGAGGCTAAGTATTTGGGAGTAATTTAGGGTAATAAGCTGCAATGAAATATTCTCATCAATATGACGTAGAGAAAACCCATGAATACATTCTGGATGTGCTGGAGAACCTTTCATAACACTTGGGCACTGTAGCTAAATAAGTTAAAATAGATATATGGTACGATCATCAAACTTAAAAAACCATGGTTTGTGGTTACAGAATCAAACTCTGGACGCACTTCAATTTTGTAAACAGAACACAAGAATAAATCCTGTGAGGCCAAATAGTGGCTATGAGAACTACACCAGTGATCTCAATAGAAACTGTACTTGGAATCGCTCCCTTGCAATCGTAGCGTGGGCATACATACATACCTATGAATAAATGACGAACTAAGAAAAACACATCTTGTGATCAAGACTCCTCCAGGTCTAAACATAGTACAGTGTCAGCTGCAACGAACAAACTACAAGCAACTAAACTAAACTAACTGTACAAACTAAAGTATAGAATTATTATTCGGAAAAGAGGGAATTGCGACAAGAAAACAAATTCTATTTCAAATATACGCATGATATGGTATACGGATATATTCAAAAATGAACATGGAGCAGGAGCGAGAATATAGAAGGTGGGAACCTCAAACAAGTTTGCCTTTTCCTTGATAGTTACTCTTCCATGCTCCAAGCAAAAATTAGGACTATAACCGATTATATATAGATAAATAAGAAAATAAAAAAATAAACTGATTATATATATTATAAATAAGAAAATCTGTAGTCTATCATCACAGTCTGCTCTGATAATCAGGTGGCACTGCTTGTCATAGAAAATGTCAAATATAGATCAAAAGAGATCCCACACTGAGAAAACAATTGGATATATTAGCGAAAAACAACAATATATCTTTGTTGTGGATAATAGGCTATTAAGTTTACATTGGAAATGAAAAAGCACATAGACTGGCTAAGAGAAGCACCGTGGACATCAGGGCGGTGACCTTCATAATAAATAAAATAAACCAAGAATTAAAAAACATCATTTTTATTTACGTATAGAATGGAATTAAGAAAAGATGGAATGAGACCATGGAACTAAATCACTCAAAGAGACTGATTAGCAGCGACCGACACCTTAAATGATAGCTGAAGCTTTTGAGGATGAAAATACATATGATAAGGAGGATGATATGGTGGTTCACATGTCATTTACATGTTGAGTACTACCTAACTTCATGGACAGCAGAATAGAAGTCGCTATGGACACAAACACGAGATCACAGAACATTTTCTTTGCCATTATCCAGTATTCATAAAAACAAAGTGGGAGATATTGAAGGTACCATTTCTGAAAACTGAACACCTTAGGAAAACGGAAATCGATATAATAAAGTTAAATGGTTTACAGATAATAAGAAAATGCAGCAACCTGTAGAGAGTGAGCCAAAACCAAACTAAGAGTCTTAGTTGTACCGAAACACGTCGAAAGCAGCCAAAATTGAATCAACAGGGGAGGGCCTTGAGCTTCGAATTAGCCCATGATCTTGGCTCCGCTTCGTCTACATGATGATAGAGAAAAGCGATGGAGAAAAAACCACCAACCTGGCTACGCCGAGGAAAATACAGTAGTAGGAAAATAAATATGATTGATAGGTAGAAACTCGAAGTAGATTAAAAACTATGTAATACTCGTGCACCAGTCTCCAAAACTGATAGCAGTTCATTGGCGATTGACAGTGACATAGAAGAGTTGGTAAAGCTAGCCACGAAATACTTTTGCACAATGGACCGAGCGCGCTAGATGGTTAAACCTTTCTCCTACCCGACTGAATTTAACTTAACCAATAAAGATAATGTTATGTGGTTCGCAGACATAGCATATATTTTTTCCAATACAATTATCTTAGAAAACTAATATTTTCTTTATCTTGTTCTATTTGAGGATAAAACTTTAAAAGGATCAAATTTTTTAAATTTTTTAGTTCAATATTTGCCTAATTCTTTGAAGAAGTCATATTCGAAAATTTTTTCTGTTAAGTACTTATTATATATAATTAAATCATTTTGAACTTAATATATTTGTCTGAAAATGATATTTTCATGTGAATTTTAAATTTATACTGATAATTTCGAATTCGTGCAGAAAAATTTTTACTTTTCAATCCGGAAATTAAAAATTTAAGACACATCGTAACAATAACAATTTCGATGTAATAATATTATTTTATTTATTCTATTTTACAGCATGATTTTTATTTACGCAGAGAAGAAATATTAAATTTCATTTTTTTATAATAAAAGTACATATAGTTATTAATTTTTTTACATAACACTGGAATGAGATATTCTAATTACTGGCAGTTTTGGTGCGGTCACGTATGCTGTCCGGAACTTCCGACGCATATAAATCGCCATGTTTATGCTTGCAGAGCCGTGCGATAGGTCTGGGCTAAGAGGAAGAGGCCGCTCGAGTCTTTTCATCGCGTAGCCCGCCGCAGTAATGAATCCTGATCAATTATCATCACGGATTTCCCAAATTTCTCGAATTCCCTCACGCAGCAAAGTACACACCGGCATCCGCATACACCAAACGTCGAGAAACCGAAGTTACTTAGCACCCCGGCGTGCTAGTCTCCAGAGCAGAACCGTTTTAGCTTTAATCTGAGATACTACTTTCCCTCGTTCATCCCGCTATGCATGATTACGTGTCAGCCCACTCCTTGAAAGGATTATTCGTCTACGAAAAAACTCAACTTCCTATCTAAATCACAATAGTTTTACACATTTCGAGAGATATCCGCTACCCTCAACCTTGTCTCGTGATGAGTCTCCCTTTTTGCTCTAGGGGTTTTATTTTCGATAACCACCTCTAGAGCACCGTCTCCGCAAATAGACTCTCCCTGTTCCTGCTGTTTCCCGTCAATTCAGTACGTACGTCCTTACCAATACCGTCCGCTGGTTTTTGCTACCGCGTCATTATGTCTCCGGTATACTTTTGTTTTTTCCCGCCGTGTGTTATTATTTATTTGCCTGTATTTGTTAAAAGAAAAAGAAAAACTGAAAGCAGCTCACTATCCGAAATGTCTTCGCGTGCATAGAAATTTGTAAAGTAATTATTTAAAATAATTACTCAGATTTCGAATAGTCCGCGAATCATAGTATATCGGGGTCGATATTATTATAATTTATGTCCATGACCCACCCGGGGATCACTTGGCGAATATACGCAACGTAAATGTTGTAAATATTAAACGGTTACCACTGTTTTGTTTCAGAGCTTAGTGACTTCGTATTAAATTATTATATTATTAGATTTTTAACTTTAAATCAATTATTGTTATTGACTATATCATTGATTTTGTATTTATATTAGAGAACTACTCATTAAACTACACGTCTCCGATAACATTTATTCATTTAAACTTATTTTTCTTATTGACTACATCTGTGAGCAACGGTACCAATCCCTGGTAGACCAGCTTCCGGTTATCCTGGCGTTAATTTTCACTAGGTTTTCAACGAGCGTTCGACTCTATCCTTCACCCGTGAAGGGCGAAGAGACCCATCTCGTTACACTACTTACCATAAATTTGTTGCAAAATATTTATAATTATATGCAAAAGAACTATAGTTTAGTTTTTACTGTAGTTTTTATTCCAAATTTTATAGCATTTTCATTTTTATGTTTTCATAGAATTATGCTCATCTATATTTATAGTTTATTGTTTTAATATATTTTATGAAAAATTCTCATCTAATTAAAAGATAAATTATGTTTATCATAAAAAAAGTATTTTTATCGACAGCTAAAAGGTATGTTTTTAAAATTATGGTGTATAAAACTTTATTTAATTTTTTATCATTACTTTTCAAAATATATTTTATTGTCATTTAGAGAAATTAATACACTGATTATATCAATAATTATAATAATAATAACAATAACCATACGTAATATTTAATATTAAATCTTGAAACATGCTTTATAAAAAATAATATTAAATACATTTTTTATTTTAAAATAGTATTGCATATACATCATGAAATAAAAACAGTATCTTCTTTTTTATAAATGATTATTTCATATAAGGTCATTACCAGAGTATAAAAAATGAAAATTATTTTTTAATTTTATTCTTGAATGTATATTTCCATTCATAAATAATTATTAATATAAATTATAACAAGATTTTAAATTCTGAATATGAAAACTAATCTTTCACACAAATTCTTTTATGCAGTATATTTTCAACATTCGTCAAAAATGAGGTCTTATCACTTTAATGTATTATAAATATTAGTGAATGATTGTGTCAAAGAGCTAAGTGGACACAAGAAAGACAGATTCATATTTAACATATGTATCTGAATTGTAGAAAATAAAAATACAAATCTGTATAAATCACTACTTTGTTTAATATAATAATTTTGAACATCTTTAAAGAATTCTTTGAGAAAGTATATTGGTAGTATCTAAATTTACATACAATAATTAAATCTGGAAAGTACCATTCTGTTTAGTACCTATATATTGTTTAATTGTTGTTGAAAAATTACTATACATAACCCTCTTAACCGAATAAATCTGCCACAGATATGATGTTTTCCATTGAAGCACAAATATTACTATAAATGTACCATCACGAGTAGTAAAGACAATACTACAATACAGCTAGGCAATTCATTGAAAAAAATTAAAAGTATGAATTATAATAATAAAAAATATATCAGTTTAAATTAATAAGAGATAATGCATTTGAATTTGGTAGAACAAAAAATCTGTTACAATCTAAAACTGCCTTTATCATATTTCACATAATTAATAATATTATTTTTATAAAGCTTAAAAAAATGTTTTTTATTATAAAATAATTTACCACGTGGAACTTTATAAACAATGTAAAACCCTTAGAATAAAATATTGTGCATCATCAAATAGTATTATAAAAAATGCACTCTTATTTACAATAATCTTGCTTTAGTTGCGATCGCAATATTTTTCCAGAAGGATTTTTTGGAAGAACGTCAATGAATTGAACACCTCCTGTATACAATTTTAAGAGTATTTATTTTATTTATTATAATAATATTACTAATACCAATTCTTAAAAAAAATTCTCAAAACTTACCACGAATTTCCTTAAATTCAGATACTTTTCCTTTTACAAAATTTTGAATATCTTCTGGTTTTGTATTGTCTTGATTTTTTAATACAATAAAAGCTTTGGGAACTTCTCCGTATCTCTCATTTGGAATTCCAATAACACCTGCTTCTTCTACATTTGGATGTGTCCTTAAAAGAGCTTCGAGTTCAGCTGGAGCAACCTACGATAAAGAAACATTAACTTCGTATTAATTATAATTTATTTGTATAAATTAGTACTAGAAGATTTGTGATTTTAATTATGTACTGAATAAATATTTAATACAAGCTTTAAAAGTTTTAATACAAAATTCAACAATGATTCAAAACTATATGCAAAATAATTTATAACTATATTTCATTTACCTTAATCTCAAAATTAAATTTCGTTTGTTATTACTATGAGTAACTACATTCAACATAAAAATTTTTAAATTCTAAAGATTTATCTTCTGTGTTGGTGTTGCGTCTTTTTATTATTAATCATATTCTATTACAGTTTATTAGGTATATAATATGTGTTTTTTTTAGATTTTTTTATGTTTTATTTTCATTTATTTGAAAAAAAATATTTAAAATAATGAATAAAAAAATATTAATAAATCAAGAATGATAAAATTTAATATAAATAAGCATATTTTGTTTAAAAAACATAATTTAAAAATATTTTGACTATTTAAACTAAAGGAAATTAAGATGAAGAATTTAAAAACTAAAAATTATTTTTAAAATGTTGAGCAAAGAAATAGATAAAGAAGGTGATGGAGTTGAAAAAGATAATAATGAGAAATAAATCTGTGAAATAATTATGAAATAATCCATAAAATTCAAAATCTACTAATGAAGTTATAAAAATAAATAAATAAAATCTGTACCAATTATAAAAACACACTTGGACGAAGCTTTCAAACTAGTAATAATATCATAAATTTGCAAAGAGCAAAAGTTAAAACTAAATGGAAACTAGTAAATATATATATATACACATATAAATTTATGTATGAATGATTTTCTCACATAACGGATACATAAAATTTGCTTATTTGGCAAAAACATTTTTGTTAAAAAAATTTGCTCGAAACAATGAAACATTTGTTTGCAATAAGATATGAAACATTCATACGATGCATCTTTAAAAAATTATGTAATTTATACGAGAGTTTTGATTTTTTATATACATGTTTATATTATAGGTTTAAATATGTGTATCAAACAAAATTTGAATTATTAAAAACTATAAGGAAGGAAAAAATCTTGTAAATTATAGAAAATTTAATAAATAATATATAAATAAGACTATCATGTTGATATTGATAGAATACATAATTAGTATTAGTATCTATAAGAATTAATAATTGATAAAATTAGGGTTATTGCAAAAGAATAATTCTTAAATTTTATAGAAACATCAGATCAAAATATGTTTCAATTATTTTAAGGTTCAACAAAATATACTATGCACCACTCCAGTTGAATCAAAGTATTTAAAAGTTATTAACATTTCTTTAATACCATTTTAATATATATTTGTAGTTTAAAAAAATTATATTAACCAATCATATTATGAGTAATTCATAAATAGGTAAAAAAATATCCTACTAAAGACTGGTGTAGATTCTTAAATATTTACAGTACTTTCTACAATGTTGACATATCAGTATTAGGCCTTGATGAAGTCATTTAATATATTATAGAAAAGGACAATAAGTTGATCATTAAGGTCTCAAATCAAAATTTTTCTTATTAATACGGCTATATTATTAGATAATTCTGAACTCGAAAAAGTAATTATTAGTTTATAAACTATTTTGAATAAATAATTAAAATTTTATTAATTATTAGGATTCTATAAATATACATTTTTGAAATTTCTTTTTACACAAACAATTAAATGTATAATTTTGAAAATAATATAATTATGGGATCAAACAAACTTATCTACAAATGAATTGCAATCGTAATTATATGTAGAAGTCTCAGTCAAAGATACTTTACCCTATCTCAAAGAAAAATATTTTTAGGAGAAAAATTTCTAAAAAAAAATAAAAAATGTAATAACTTTAAAGATATGGCAAATAGTGAAAATATGGATAGCCAGCTTAGAAAGAGGTTTTTAGAATTTTTGGCATTAAACCTAGTAACCCCTAGTAACAACCAAAAAAATTCTATATACGCTATCTTAAAAATAAGAATTTTTAATATAATTTCGATCTTGCAGTAAGTTCTTTTGATCGTATAATAATTATTAATAATAACTTTAATAGAACATTACATATGCATATATAAAAAATAGGTAATTAAGTATTAAAACAAGAAACATATTTTTTATTTACGAATATTATATTTAAATAAAAAAAATTATATTGTATTAATTATTTCAACAAAAAAATCTACATAAAATATGCATATAAATCAAGTCATTAAGAGTAATGAAAATTGTTGCATTTATGAATTGTTTTAGTTTTTTACTTAATACGTTAAGGGAACAAGCTAGTCTGGCACTTTTAAAAAAAAAACTTTTTATTTTTGCATATTACAAGGATGTGGTGTCACCGCACATATTGCTAACCTGACCACGCCATGAGACTACGTCTATCGCGGACGCGCGCTTACCCATGACTGGGTCCGAGCGCTGCGAGCGCCTCAAACGGTTGGATAGGCAAACTAACGTATTCTTCACGAGTATATGTTTGCGCATCTACTCTGCGCATACCCCCCACACCGTCGTGCCGCTACGATTTTCTCGGCTATAAAAGAGCACCGAGCACCGCAGAAAGACGAATTTTCGCTCCATCAAGTCAAGAGCGAGCATTTCCACTGTTTTCATAGGGAAGTGCTCCTCGAGTCCATATGGCAGCCAAGCGGTATATAGAATAGACTGGTACTGTCAGCCCCAGTGTGTGCAAGGCCGCTATCGCCATCTTAATGAGTTGGCCCCACCTCCATTGAAGATCCATTTACACTACGCAACGACGACAGACCGTTTTGCACTAGTAACTGACCGTCTTACAATTCGCAACGACTACGACCCTTTTATACAAAGTTAATGTCAAGACCCGTTTACATTTAGTTACCATAAGAACCGTTTTACATTAAGTTATCATCACGATCGGTTTACACTATACAATGACTAATCCTTGTTTACATTATACCATCACTGATTAAATAAACACAGTTCTTTTTAAAGAATTCACTCATGCTCGATTAAAAACCGCACTCCCCCCATTCCCTGAACCCTAGAATCCCAGCTGGGGAATTCCATGGATTCGTACCCCCTCCTGCACTCCGCGCTTAGAGGGGCCACTCAGCTTCTCATACCAGACGGTCCATCCGTTGGGCGATACAAGTGGTATCTCGTTACAATATTTTATTAATATACTATCTCGAAAATATTTTCCAAAAATCTTGTAATCATATCGCAAATATTTATAAAATACTAGCTTAATAACATGTTCCAATCACTGAATTGGAACTTTTTAACCAAAAAGCTGTACTCATTATATATTACTCTAGAATTATTATAAATCAAATGAAAATTGTAAATATTAACTGAATAGGTCAAAAAATTAATAAAATTAGATACAGATATATATGAAATTATAAATTAAAAAAATTAAATGTAGACAAACAAGGCAATATTTTGGATTTACGATACGGTCAATTTATTTCAGTTTAAATGGTTTACAAAAGTGCATCACAGTATCTCTACCCTTTAATTTAAGTTTAAGAAATTATAAATGAGAGCCGAAAGATTTGAAATTAAATCCATATCATGAATACTGTCTACCTAATGTTAATAGCTGATCAGCAGAATTTAAAAATCTTATCATGAAAATTTTCAATCATGATCCACTTTAATTAAATACATCTGTAATAAAAGTTTCCAATTTATGAAAGTTTAGAAAGAAGTGAATTATTAAGACTGTGTAAAAGCTTCAATATACAAAATAATAATGAATATTATAACAGTTTTAAGAAGCACTTTGCCTCCAAATATCATTATATTGATTTAAAAACAATAGAATCAGTTAACTTTTTTGCTTTGACCATTTTTTACGATGATATAACATCAATTCTTCATATTTTTAAAAATATAGAAATCCATATCGGCCATTCTGCTATGCATTATGTTAAAATACGACATTGTGCGCTTATATCACTCCAAGAGAAAACACAATAATATATTCAAATAAGCTCCGACGATTCGAAAAAAAGTTAGAACCACAAAACAATACTTTCTTCTTTATGAAGAATGTGCATTATATGAATTTGGAACAGTTGATTAAATGTAAAAATGTATAAAATTTTATTTTTTATAATTAATATTATTATTCAAAACTTTCACGCATTTATCTCAAAATTATATTTTTAAAAATGCATGATATTGTATCTAGAATACAAATTATCTAATGAATTTAAAATTTTTAGATAATGTACAAAACCCTTTTGTATCATCAACCTCCACTTTTTTTATTGTTCAAAAATTGATAATTTAGTATACGAAAAATCAGTGATTTTTTTTTTAAAATAAAAATTCTTTTAAACTGATTCGACTTTAAAATACTGGAGAATCACGATATATAAAATTTTTGTATTTCAATCTAGTTCAATTTAAAAAAAAAATTTCCTTTTGTACATAACCATTCAACCTTTATAATGTTAACTGTTTTACATCTTTTTTTTATCTTCATAATTTGAAAAAGAAATTTTTTATTTAAATTTTGTAAATAACTAGATATAGATTATATAAATATATTTTTAAAATTTAAAAACATTTACTTAATTAGTTTTTTTCTTTATTTTTGAAAATATTGTTATTTTTAGCACAGCAAACTTAATTATAATAATTATATAAAATCAATTTTATCTAATTGATAATTAAAAGAATAGAATCGAAGATTAAAAATAATAATTGACACGAAGCAAAATTAAATCTCATAAAGTCTTTGATAAAATTTATTAACACAGCATTTTCTTTACCCAAAAATTTATGGTAAGATATTATGGAAATAATCATAAATATAACTTATACCTCTACGTATGTTTCTGAAATCATATGTTTATAATTTAATATACAATGATGATCATTTATTTAATCAATTAATAGTGTTAAGCATTGATGTATAATCAATGTATTTTCATGAATTGACAGTAAAAATTAAATACATATAATTATTTCATCATCATCCTTTATTGTGTTAAAGTTATTTTAACTTATAAAAATATTTTTTTAACAAAAAATAGTACGTAATCTTTGTATTCACTGTATTAACCAAATAATTAAATTAAAATATTTCTTTCTTTTATAAAAAAACATTCACTTATTTTTAATTATAGTTGATTAGATTGATAAAGTATCATGTGTTTAATGATTATACATTTAAGTAATTATGTTAATTCTTAAAAATAATTAACTTCTATTTAGTTTTGAAATTTCATGCTTAAAATATTTTAAGTATAAAATTTATAATTTTTATCTATATTTTATTTAATTTTTTATTTAATTTTTATATAATTTTTATATAATTTTTAATATAAATTATATTTTTTACTGGTAACGTAAATTTAAATACTTACTTGAAAACCTTTCACCTTGATGAGTTCTTTCATTCTATCTGTAATATAGAAATCAAAATCTTCATCGTAATAGGCAACATCACCAGTCAGAAGCCAACCATTCTGCAAAGTTTCATTGGTTGCCTTTTCATTTTTATAATACCCTTTCATTACATGTGGTCCTCTAATCAACAATTCACCAGTTTGTCCCACTGTAGCTATGTCTTTCCTTGTTGTAGAATCAACTAATCTTGCTTCACATCCGCTAACAGGTTTTCCAATACTAGAGAATTTATGACTACTTCCTTCATAAAATGCTAATGGTGAACATTCGGTTAATCCATAGCCTATAATTGTAAGATAATATTTTTAAGAACTTACTTCATAATAATAATTTAATTTTAAAACTTATTATATATTATTTTTTTAAATAAACTATTTAACAAAACAATATTTTTTAAAATGCAAATAAATTTTATTTAATAATTCAAATCTTTAATAAAATTATATATAAATGGAAATAAATTAATTATTAATTCAAGTACTATAAAATGATAATTGGAGTCGTGTTCTTCAGTATAAAAGGCATTTACAAACGCTCCGACTAGTAGTTTGCACAAACATTTCATGTTTTATTTGTTTGTGTTTGTTTTCACAAGTAGTTGACACCAAAATCAAAAACCAATTATACATTTTGAGTATATAAATGTAAATATATTTCGTATTGAACTAAAATATGGCTTTTCCTCTAACGAAAATTAGCTAATTACAAAGGAACATAGTAAATAAACCTCATCCCTACCAAAACTACTTTTATACATTTCAATAATAAAAAATCTTCAGGTAAAATAGAACTTTGAATTGATAATTAAGTAAATATGCACGATTTTTAGATATTTTTTTTTATTATAAAATTTTCTTTGAAACACATAATGCAGACGTTTAAAATATAATTCCTCTGATATAATTCGTAGCCTTTGCGAAATATAACCGGGATCTCAACCTCAAATTTTGTTAATTTTCTATAAATATTTTATAAAATCAATTATACATTATAGCAGCTTTATCTAAATGAATAAAATGGATTATTGAATTCATAGAAAAAATACAATATATTGCAATTAAATCAGCCTTTGGCTTTCAAAACATTATACCCACGAATATCCTTCCGAATGAATATAAACTATTATTAATTATTCTCAGAACAATCCACCTGTGCAAAAAATTCATTTTGAAATCTGTCTCAAACAAAAATTTAAAGAAAGTTTAATTGTTCTATATTAAGTGTTGTACATATTTAAAAAAAAATATTTTTAAAACTACCAAAATCCCTTATCAATGCATTTCTAGCTTTACTACTTCTCATAAATACCTTATATATTCAGATAACAATAATAATATTTATTCACATGATTTTAACACGCTGACCACATCGATTCGCTTTAACACAAAATTTTGTGAAAAATAAAAAGGTTTTGGTACCAATCAAGTTATAAGGAATCATTAAAGACAACTTAATTTTTACTGCTAAGTATTTTGCAGTATATCTAGCCCTCAACTTTCTAAAAATCCATACAAAGATATTTATATTTTCTCTGATTCACTGAGTGCTTCACAGGTATTATTTCTTACTAAAATTAATATCCAAATCAACTCGTACATATTTGAAATAAAAAAAAAATTATTCTAAATTATCATTCATATCCATTTTTATCCATTCAATACCATGAGTTTGATTCTATAACTTTTCATGTGGAAATCACTCGAAATTAAATAATTTATAAACTTTCAAAACTTAAAAGTTCTTCAGCTTCCTTAAGCAAAAAAAAAATATTCCGTATTTTGATTTTTACTCAATTTTATAAAGGAAATGCCTTTTCAGAATATTATCCATAAATTAAAAATATTTCTAAAATTAAAGAAATACATTACTTTCAAACTCACTTCATAGATAATAAAAAACCGTGGTTCACCAACATAAAGTCTCTAAAAATAAATATAATCGTCACTATAAATAGATGTACATACGAGTTTTTATTTAGCTTCATCTCTTTCTTATGTAAATATTTTAAGTGATTTAAAATGTAATTACGGTCATTACAATGAGATTTAAGCATGTTCTGCGACAGCATAAGCAACATGATAACCCATGAAAAAATTTAATTATCAGAATCCGTAAAATAAAATATTTTCTTCAATTCACTATCATTCGATTATTTCTAATCCTGTTGTCAAAGCTTGCGAAATTGTATTTAAGTTTTACAAAGATTGTATCCTACGTATTCTTGTTACATATGCTGTAATTATTATTTTTCTATAATTTTATAACATAATTAAAAACGAAAATAGTTGTATAAAATTTTATGATCACATTTTGAGATCAAATTTTGTGCGCTAAAATGAATTTTCACTAAAGATTCAAAATGCTTAAATTAATTAAAATAATAAAACAACTGAAACTTGAATTTTATTTTTAAACAATTAATTTAATAAATTAGAGTTATGACATTAAAGTTATCAATATTTAAAATTTTAATCAAATTCAAATAAAAAATTAAATAATTCTTTCTAAACTTTATTCGTTTTTAGAAATTTAAAAGAAAATCAAGAAAAATTTAAAATACTTAATATCAAAAATAGTAAATAGAATTTTAATATATTAAATTTTACTTTTATCAATGCTTGAATTGTCAAGATAAATAATAGATTACAAAAAGCAATAGAATATTAATATTATATCTTGTGACAAAGTTAATGTTATTCAAATATTCAGATTTTTTAATGTCATATTATGTCCTCATGTCTGAAAATTTGTATAATGAAAACAATTCAATAATGATCAAAATATACCTTGACAAAATTGAATTTTAGCAAAATCGAGTGCAAATTTATTATAAAATCTTTCCACATCAGATTTAGATAAAGGTGCTGCACCACTTAAAATAAATTCAACATTTTCAATATGCTTTTTTTTTACTAATTTTGACGACGATAGAAACATGATTATAGGAGGTACTAAAGGCAACAGCGATACCTGAAATATTACGTAAATTAATTAACTTTGGTATGTAAAAATTTTAACATTAATTTACCTTATGTTCTTCCAAAACTTTAACATATGTTTCTGGAGTAAATTTTGGTAATGTTATAAGTTTACTCCCAATTGAAAGCATTGTCAAAAAATTGACAGTCATTCCATATATATGGTACATAGGCAATACAGCCGTTAATATTCGTTGAAAAGATGCTACGTAATACGTTATTTGTTATAAAATCAATTAAATATAAAGCTAACTTAGACATAAAATGTACACAAATTATTTTTAATAAGTAAAATAGTTATAAGAAATATTAATCACGATTTCTATTTATTATAAAGAAAAGGTTTTAAGAATATCATGTATTATAATTCTTGATTCTCTAATATTGTTACTAATTTTTGAAAAGAAATCTAAGCCAAGGATAAATAAAAAAAATTAAAATTCATAAAAACTTCATTATAGTTTATTAAATAATCAAAAAAATATTATTGCAAATAATAAAAATTTTTATATAAATATAGAAATTATACTAAATTTACTACCGTACATAAAAAAATTTGTCTTAAAATTTGAATTATATCTAAATTATTACTATTAATAAATAAAATAGTAATAAATACTAAAAATTTTGAAAACTATTATTATGAATTAAATAATTGTACATTTTGCACAATTTTCGTTTCTAATATTTTAACAAGAATATATACTAAGATATGGTTTGTATTTCATATGATTATTACTTTCTTTTACTTAATTTTCGAATTTAATACAATATATTGATAAACATTGCAATATATGAAATAAAAAAAAATTATTAGACTATGTTCAAAGAGATATACAGTTAAATAAATATAGTTAAATAATAGAGATATATAGTTAAATTCGAATAACAATTTATTTTTATTTTATACAAAGAAAATATGAATGTACTAGAATAAGTGATTCAATGACATTGTTACGATAAAAGAAAAAGTTAGAAGTTAAAACTTGAACTGATACTTTTTTATTAGACCGTAAAAACATACATTTTGTATTTAGTTTTACAAAAAAATCACAAATTATTTTTGAAAAAATAATTAATTTCTGATTATTTATCGAATATTTTTAAAATATATTACAAAATATGTGTATTAATCACAAATATAATTAATTTAAAAATATTTTGATTTCATTAAAAACTAAATTTAAATTGAATAATTAGTCCAAGCAATAGAAAACTTTTTAGGTCATGAAAAAAAGAAGCTAGTGATGCATATCAAAATTCGTAAAAAAATCAATAGATTCTTATTTTGTAAAATGCCACTCATGATATTCAGGAATTATTTTTTATTAAAAATTTTAATGAAAAAATGCATTTTTTGCTTTGTTATACAATTAAATGTTATAATTTTCACACTATAGTATGAATAGATGATTTATAGCTAATATAATTGTGAATAAAATGCGTTTTTTCATATTAAATTAAAATTGAAAATTAGAAGCTGAATAAATTACAAAAAATCGGAAAATTTTTAAATTAATTAAAAAATTTGTAACTTTTTTTTTTAATATTTAGAAATATAATTTTGGAAGATTAATTTAATTAATATGCACTTTGTTTGTAAAAAATTTTAACTTCAGCGGATTATTAATTTTCGAGTAATACTAAAGTTAATTAAATAATGACAAAATTTACGAAGCTATTTCCATATTAATTAATTTAAATTCCCAAAATTAAAATTCTAAATTAAAAAAAAAAGTTACAAAGTTTTTAATCAATTTATAAATTTTCCGATTTTTCGTAAATTTCTCAGCTTCTGATTTTCCAATCGGTTTTTGAAAAAATGCAATCTATTCAAAATTTTATCAGCAACAAATCGCCCTTGAATACCAAAAACAAAAAACATAATAAAACAAAAAACGGAAAAAAATGCCTGAATATCATGAATGTCATTTTAGAAAATAAGAATCTACTGATTTTTTTGAAGAATTTAGATATTTATCACTAGCTGCTTTTTTTTCGTGACCTAAAAAGTTCTCTATTTCTTGGACTAAATTTGTATATTCACAATATAATTTTTAATTGCATATATTTAAATTTGCTTAATTTTGTTTAATTATTTGTATAATGATATTAAAAAAATAATATTACAATATAAACTATATAAAATATAACAAAATTTATTTATAAAATTTATTATTTTATAGAATAATAAAGATCTTTCAACATTTCGATAAAATTTTTTTTGTTTAATTATATGTTTTTATTAGAAATTTTTGAAATTATTAAAACCTTCATAAATTAAAAATATAATTCACTATAAAAGAATATTATTCAAACTTGACATCATTTCTTCTATTTTAATAAAATATAATCTGCTGTTAATACACTTCAGACCTAAAGAATAATTACAATAATAATATATATACTTCAACTTACTCATAGATTATGATCATGAAGAATCATTATGTTAGATTATAGCCATTATTGAATGAACTTGATATCTTCAAATAATATTTGATTTTTATTTAGCAAGAATTATTTTACAATTCCTGAAAATAATATAATTCTAAATTAGAAAATTCATGATGTGGAGTAATAGCTCTAAGTAAATACTTCTTATCAGTATATAATATTTTTTACTTGGAAATTGTTTCTTAAAAAATTTTATCTTTGAAAAATCATGTGTATAAATAATACTTTTGATTCAGCATTCAAAATTATTACATAAAATTACTGTAAATTATTTTCAAACTATCAAGACGTATAAATATATTCATGATCAATACTACAAAGATACTACAAAGTCATGCAAAAATATATTTCATAATGATCTTCAATTACAAATTATTTATTTGCTTTAATATAATTTATTGTTTTAATAATAATGTTTATATTTTATGAATTGTTATTATTACGTAAATAAATAATATTACTACAAATATAACACATTAGTTTACGTGTGAAAGCTACATATTACCTAGTAAAAAATACAAACAAATATTTCATTTAATTCTATTAAAAAAATTTCGTGATTATTCTATATAAATAAAATATGTCGATTATAGATTGATATATTTATTGATATATATAACAAAGAACAAGCTATTTGTCTCAAACTTCAAAAATCTAATATTTAATAAAATATATGTAATAAAGAAGATTAAAAACTTACAAGAATATTATAAAAGTAGATTTTGTTGCTTAATTTAATAAATATTATATTTACTAAGAGATGCTAAATAATTATTGTGGTTAATTCGTAAAAATATATTAAGTAAAAATATATAACATTAAGTTTAAAAAATCTCATAGAAACTTCCGTTGATTTCCTAGTAATAAAAATAATGCAATTTCAATAATTTCTAATAAAAACATTGATATTTTATAATGAAATAATACAAATTTATAAAAAATTAGTATGAATCGAACAATCGATAAATATTCTTTTCAAAATATTAAAATTATCATGTTTCCCTATATGTTTTTATTTATAAATATTTTTTTAAAAGTATATTAAGAAGTAATCTAGCTGAGATATTGATAGTATTTTAATTTGTATAGCAAAATTTAAAAATTGATAAATTTTGTTTCATACATGCATTATGATTTTTAATATTATATCAAATTTATTAATAATTGAATTAGATAATTATAGTCACTTCATTAATGTCACATTAATAATTAAAAGTATTACGTTAAATACTATGACTTAACAATATTTAACGAAATGTGGGTTGCAAGTAAATATAATAAATGTTCAATAAAAACGATAGATGTGATCCAATGACGTACCGGTTGAATATAACACAAAATTTATTCTTGATCCATATGCCTATCTTTCGACGGAGAATTCCTTGTCTTTTTCAAGACAACGATTTGTAAATATAAATACTTTATATAATCTACTAGGTGATTGTCATAACATCACCTTCGAAACTGTTATTATTATAAATTTTTATGTTGTTATGTTTCTGTTTAAAAATCGTTACTGTAAGTGGAATAAAAGATTTTTTTTGTCGAAAAGTAAACATATAAATTAAAAATAAATTTTGTATTTTATCCAATCTGCTCTTGATAGATTCAAAGTTTTCTTCTTATCAATCAAATATGAAAAGTATTTCGCACTAAATTTCATAAATGTTCGTTTATTTTTTCCATTAAATATTTTGCAATGTTTAACTTTTCCTTGTCATATTTCTAATTATTTTTTTGTTTTTCAATTTCATTAATATAAACGAATCGATTAACACTGACTCTTTCTTACAATTACACATAAATTTAAAATCATAGTTATATAATTATTTTTTATTTAATTCTATGTTAAAATTCCAGAAAATATTTATATATCAAATATTTTTTAATTTTTAATATTCATGATTCTAATGTAAACATGTAATAGTAAAACATTTTAACTAATGAATAAAATATTTTGATAAACTAAATTTCTGATATAGAAATTTAAGTAGTTAATTTCACTGCTGATAAAGAATATAATACATATTTCAGCAAATCATTATAACTGAACAAACTTTTATTTTTCAAATTTATTAAAATGGATATTAAATAAATCATGACAATAATGTCTTTATTGATATTTTTAATGAATTATGTCAAAAATATCATTAAATATCATGTATAAAAAACATTTTATACAAATATATATGCCATTTTTTTAATTTAGTTAGATTTACTTTTCAAATTAAATTTTATAATAAATTATTTATATTATTCATAACTATGAAATAAAAATTTATGTTATTATAATTTAATCAGTAACAATATAATATAACTATAAGATTTAAATGAATTAAATATTCAATTGCATAATAATACCTGCATATTAAGGATTTAATTAAGAATAAATAAATTTACCATCAGCTATTCGACACATGTCACTTTTCACACTATTTTTCATCATTTCTATATTTGAGACTATGTTTTTGTGCGATAACATAACACCCTTCGGAAGACCCGTTGTGCCACTAGAAAATGGTAAAATTGTAACATCATCAGGTGACCACTGAAGCTCAGGAACTGCAGGAAGGGATTTTCCTTTTGCAATAAGACTCTAAGCATAAGTTTACAATTATTAATCGTAAAAAATATTCAAGAAAAATCTAGTGTTGTAGTATTGTATCCTTGGTTTATAGAAAATTATATTTTTTTAATTAAATGTGTATACCATTAACATTATAATTATAATTATGCGAATTTTATGACTATAGATTAATGTAACATTTAATGGAAATAGATAAGTTATCAATACAATAATTAATTCATATTTTCTTCGTCTTAATTTAACTAAAATTATATTTATACATTGTAAAAATTACATATGATCTATTATGCAAATGATAATGATGTAAAATAATTACATACTTTGAATGGAATTACACTATCCGGCATTGGTTTGACATAATCATCGATAACAATAATTTTACAATTTTTTATTGTATTATGTACTGCAGTTTGTACATTTGATAATATCATTGATGTAGTGATAACCGCCTTTGCCTCAGACAAAATCAACTGTTTGGCGATTTCATCTATCAAATATATATCGCTTTACAATATCAATAAAAATTTTTTTTTAAACAAAGTTTTTTTTCTCTATATAGTAATAATAGATAATAAACATTTATAGATAAAACTTTCTATTAATTAAGGAAAAGATCATAAATATTTAATTGTTATTAAAAAATGTATTTTCAGTGTTATCTAAACGTTTGAAAAAGACATCAATTTAACATAAAATATTTTTTCTATATTTGTATTCTTTGTAAAAATAAAAAATACCAAGAAACACTGTTTTAATAAAATCTTTTATGGAATTGGTTAAAGTTTTAATTAAATTCTTTAGGGGTACTTAAATTCCAATAATTTATTAATACAAATTTTTTTTATTATTTTAATGCTGTTGAAAATGAGTGAGTAAATTAATATACTTAATTAATACCTGCTGTGTAAATAGGATTTACAGTTGTAACTATGATACCAGCTTCTAAGCATCCTAAAAAAGCTATCGGGCTTTCGGGTGAATTTGGTAATACAAGTGCAACAACTTCACCTCTTTTGATTTGCATATCTAATAAACTTCTTGCCACATAATTTGAGTAATCTCTCAGTTGACTATAAGTATATTTTCTGCCTGTTACCCCACATTCCTACTTGTAAAAAAAAATAAAATTAAGCATTATATTAAATTCAAAGAAAAATTAAAATTATTGTAGAAAAATATGTCTATCATAAAAAATTAAAAATATAATTATGTTTCCCTGAACTATACGTAATTGACTATCATATGTTAAAATATTTTATATATTGCAGTAAAAAAAATTTGAATAAGATTTATAATTATTTATTTAGGAATCACTAATATTTTTAATGCAATTTAAAGAATAATTCTTTTGATATGAGAGATAAAGAGTAAATTTAAAAAATAACGATTAATTGAATGATAAAAAATAAATAATACCATTAATCTACCTGTCTCATTATATCTTGATTCAACATTTAAATAAATAAAAATCTATTAATGTACATATAATTCCATTTATTAATAAAAAAGTAAACAACATGAAACTGTTGATTGAAAAATTGAAAACTAATGATATTTAATAATTAAATTATATGTGCACGTAGTTGGCTTTCGATTTCACAACGTATAGTCAAGTAACGAACTCCAATCTAATTTCTTTGATGCACATGAAATGGAGATGTAAAAAACAATTGCTTTGAATATTATCTTATTATTAATAACTACGAGATATCGTTTTAGACTACTAAAATCAATTAGCTTTTACTTATAAAATTTAGTTTAACTATGTATAATTTAATGATTTGCAAAAAAATAAAAATTTATTCCTTATTATAATTGCTATTACATATTTAATATGAAATTATCAATAATAAGTACTGGTTACTGGTCAGTTAGTAAATGTAAATAAATTTATTGTAATGTCTGTATGAAATTTTCTTTTATAATCCTATTATATTTATTTGAAATATCTAACATACGTCAACTTCACATTAATATTAATTTAACATACCAATGCAATTAAGTTAGAATAATTCGGCAATAAGTCCCAAACGTATTCATGTATGGGAACCTCTGGATATGTTACTGGTCCATATGGTGATAAGAGTATTTTTTCACCATTTGATCCTTCAACTACTTTTGTATGAACTGCACTTGAGACATACTTCTTTTGTAATTTAACAAAATTTATTTTACAAGTTTCAATTTTCAATCCAGTTCGAAAAACTCGAGGAATTATTTTTGCCATAATTATAAAGATATTAAGATTCGTAATGATATAACTATAAAAATCTATAAATATATTTCTGTTATTTTGATTTATTAAGAAAGTTATTAATTATACTATTATCAATTATGAAAAAAGAAATAAAATTGTGTTATATATATTACAATAGAATAATTGAAAAGTGAATAAATAAAAAATATATATTTTTCATATATTCATTTATACAATTGTATACTATTTTTACTACAGATTATAATTATATGCAATAAACATAAAAAATTTGTGAAATTAATATTAAATTGGTAAATTAGATGATTAAAATTAGGGGAGATTTAAAATATAAAAAAGATTTTATTTATCGTTTTAATATTGGCAATTTTAATAAAATTCTATATAGTATTCAGAGAAATATAAAAATCATTGCTTTGATATCTATAAATTCGTTCAATTTTTCGTTAATAAATAAAATATGCATATACCCTATCATTAAAATATTTTGTTTCAAAAAATTTCATTACTTTTTAATGTACAAAACAAAGAAATACACAAAGAAATGTTAATTAATCTAAAAAAAACACAGATACTAAATTTACTTTTTATGTAAGACTGACATACCTTTGTTTTGTACAAATTTACATAAATGTAACAATTTTATGTGCAAATTTCTAAAAATTTCAATATAAATTTATGATTATTGAAAATATCTTCCTATTAATTACATAGATTTATATAAAATGACATTAATTCAGTTATAAAGAAATAATTAAAATAATTAAATGTGATATTTTGCGACACTTAAATTTACAAAAAAAAAATAACAATAAATGTTTAAAAAATATCAGTATCATAGGAACTATTTTGTAGTTCAATTCATAGGAAATTTAGTTAGAGTCCTGTAAAACAAATAAAATATTCTATTTGAAATAACAATTTTATAAAAAAAATAACAATATTAATTTAATCTTGGATGCATTTTTCTTTTTAAATTCTTTTAAAAGTTGTAACAAATTATTTTTCGCAAATTTGTTTTAATTTTTTATTTGGGTTTGTAAGATTTATACCTTTTTAATTGGCTTTATAAGTTAGATTTAAATGAAATATATTGATTAATTATACACAATATCATGTTTAAATTTTATAAAAATAATAATAATATTAATTGTGTACAATTTTCACTAATATAATAATATATTAATAGTAAAAAATGAAAATTAGACTGTGCTATTTATTATATGTTTATAGCATTAGTAAGAAATTATGAATCATGATATATTTTGGTATATTTTTGAATAAAAAATTAAAACTTACATTTCAGTATAAATTATCTACTAATAGATAAATTATTTACTTGTCGTCTTAAATTGATAAAGTAACCGTACGTGTTTACAAAATAAAACATTATTAAATTTAACTCTTTCAAAATAAGTATTATTTCATTTTATTCTGAAATTTTTAGACCTAACTTAATAAATTCTTATTAATTATTTGAGAATTGTTTAACCAGTAATTTATAACAGTCATATAGTTTACTAATAAATTTTCGATTAATTTAAGTAATGGAAAATAAAATGGTAAAATTTAAATTTGTTGAAATTATGTAACCTTTAATATACTGTTTTGCAATTATGTAAGTTTTAAATAATTATGAGTGACACATGTATATATATACAAATTAAATTGTTAGTTTTATCTATCTAAAATTAAATTTAAGACATGGTTCGTTCGTAATAATATATAAATATTGTCGTCATATTTACAAATTAAATATTATTAAAAATGAAAAATTAGTGTCTACAAGAAATATTTTTTGGTGTTGAATCAAAAATTCTTATATACGGGTATATGTTTTAGTTGTGTTTATGAAATATATTACAAATTACGTTGCAGATCAATTTTATGAAATCATTTGAAATATTGGTGTATAAATATAAAAAAATACATTCAATCTAATGATCAATTTTAATGTTTAAATTATAATTAATTATTATTAAATCAAATAATATTTGTTGTTATTATTGCGAACTGTTTTAAGCATAATTTTATAATTAATATGATAATTATAAATATTGGTGTAGATTTGAATGTGATGGATTAAAGTAAATACAATACTAGGTGTATTGTATAAGTCATTGAATCAATTAAGTTTATCACATTTAAAAATTAGTTATACTTGTTATTGTTCATCTCCTTATCGACTGTGTTATTATTAATGATTAAAATGCTCGATTAAAAAATAATAATAATTTAAAAAATTATTGTATTATGTGTGACATTTATTATTCATCCAAATATATATTTCATAAATGCATCATTTATAGTTATCAAAAAACGTTAAAATTAAAGTTAAAGTCAAGTGGTGCTGGAATATGACTCGTGGATTAGCCCATAGTGGCCTATGATGTGCAGAGACCATCCTAACCTCAAATGATTTTACTAAACTAGATTGTCGTCTTACAAGACAGTAGTAGTTTGTTTAATATTCCGAACGATTGCCAATTCTGCATTTAAAATTCTACTTCCAAAGGGAAATTTGCACCTGTAGGTAATAAGAATCGAAGCCGATAGTGTGCAATATGTTGATGAGAATGGAAATTAAAATAATAACTAGTGCAAAGCCAATAATGAGGTAAAGAATGTACGAAATAAATTATCGAGAGTAGGTAGGCCGTTGGAAGGGCGAAGGGCGAAGTTGCAAGGTCATATTCTTAAAAACAATAAAAAAAAAATAAAAAAAAATACCGTGTGAGCGGGCGAGTTGTTGACCTGGTGGGAGGCTTGAGTGGGCCAGGAGGCGAGCAGAGTAGCTTGGAAACGCGCAGTAACGTCGCCTCGGCCGGTGCGTCGGGTACTGAGTCCAACACGACTCGAACAGCGGCTTCACTCCGACTCATCCTCACTCCTCCACTCCGGGCCCACCTCTCCTCGGCCCCAGCCACTCCTGGGAACCGAGAACTCTCGGCTGTAAACAGAGCAATTAACCTTCGATTTATCATTTAAATAAAATCGCCGTTTCCACCCGCGAACGAACGCGATTGCAGTTTTCGAGTCCGATTTTTTTTGAAATGGACTCGCGGCCTCAGTACAATAAAGGAAAAGTACTGACATCAACAACAACAACAACAAAACCAAAGGCATGAAAATGCACAAATGTGTGGAGGTGAGCCTCGGCGCGTGTCCTCTGCGGCGTTGCCAGCACTTCCAATTTTTTATACTTTTATAATAAGAGATGATCGACTGGCGATCGAACCGTCCATTAATAAAGCGCCCGTTCAACCAACAACCCAACCGCTCCTTCTGTCGCTTGCTCTTTGACTTTTAGAGCACATTGCACCCATTTGTTGACATTATTTTCATATCTATTGTAAATATCCGTAAGACTGCCTCTCTATCCTCTCTATCCGAAATAAATTTTAATAGCTGCTTAATTGGAAACAATCGATTTACCCGTCTCAATACACCTTTATAATGCGAATAAACAAATTTTTTCCCTTTATTTTATTTTAACAACCTCCCACCCACTGATTTAAGACACTTAGCTCTAGATTAATCAAGCATACCTTTATGGACATTGGCCGCCACCTTATACTAAATCCAAAACTTCTCTCTGCTAGCTTTGCGTGTAAAATAAATATTTACAAATGTATATTGGCAGATAAACGAGGCTTAAATTTATCGACGAGGTATTTAAAAGAAATTATTAACGTCTTTATTTAAATCTAACTTATGCCTTCGTCTTTTAATGGTTGTACACAGATTTCATATAAAATTCAACACAAATTGAGAAGAAAAAAAAAAGAAGCAGTATTATAAATTGCTTTTATTCTTATCCGGTATATGTAACTATTTTACGTGAAAATTATTTTTCTTAATTTAATCTGAATTCCTCCTGTTGAAAATACCTTCCTTAAACTTATAATATTATTTAATTTAAATACATAATATTTTATTTACAATTAAATTTTTCCTAGACAAGTATAATAAATATTTTATCTACAATTAATAAAAAATTCATACCATAATGATATATTTTTAATGATATTTTTATTAACAAAATATAAATTCCGATAAAACTTATTTGAAATACCTTTCTTTTTTTTTCATCTAATTTACAAACGATTTTTAAAAGAAACAACATGATATGGTATTATATTTACTTTATGTGTATACTTATGTGCGCGTCTGTCTAATTTTTTTATATAATGTATGTCTACATACTTATACTACTTTTATGGACATAGGAATTCAGGTAGTAAAATTGCTATTTAAATTGAGTCTCAAAATATTAAAAACTGTTAGTATATTATATGTATACAATGTATCTTTAATAGAATGACTCAGTCGTATGCCAAAAATTTTTTAAGTAATGATAAAATGTGAGGTTGAGTACAAAATTGAAAGTCATTATTTTTACTTCATTAAAATTACATCAAAATACATTATAGCTTTAAAATTACATAAGAAATATATATAATTTGTGCACAAAAGTTTGTCTTTTAAACTTTATGTACGTTGTATTATTCTTACATATTTTTTATTCATAAAATTTAAAAATAAAAAACAGAGAATTTTTTTTGTTATAATTTATGGTTATTAATTTTAAAAAATGTTCAATTTATCTTTTATGTTTATTTATTATATATATATTCTACAAAATATTTGACATTTAGTAATCATTTTATTTATAATATTTATATACATTTACATTACATTAAATTTAATTGCAGTTTAATTTTTAAAACATACCTTATTGAATCCAAACATACATTTGTATTCCTGAATTTTTATTTTATATTCGTTGCATTTTTTTTTACTTTATATTATAAAATATAATGTTTAATAATGAGATCAAATTGTTCGAAATATAACTGCTATAATTTAATTGCTTTAAAATTGGTTGAAAACGAAATTATTTTAAATAATTTATTTCTCTACTAACGGAAATAATAGCTACAATAATTTCTACATTCTGGCATAAAAATCAATATATATGTTTACTACAATATTGTAATGATATCTTCTATACGATGGAAAACTAAATTCCAAATAACGTACAACTTCTTCATTTACTATTGTTTAGAATTTCTTTTTTAATTTTCATAAGTGTCTTTCAATATATTCTTGGTTTTTATGTACTAAACTATTGTATAATCTGCTTTAGTTATCTTGATCAATGAATTTATTATTGAATTGTCCACTTTTGCTTGAATTTAATTTTCTTTTATTCAGCATTTTTGATTGCGATGTTTTTTTTTCATTTGAATTAATGTTAATAGCATTAAATCTATCATTATAACTCATTGAAAATTGTTTAGGTTTTATACCATACATTTGTTTAATTTTTTGAATTTTTTTTTTCTTCATATTTTTAATACGATCATAATACATATCCTTAGGCAATGCCTTAGTGGACTCAGAGGATTGATCAAGGTTTACGAAAGCATGAACCTTCTTTAATCGATTTATTATTTGAGCAAAACTTGGTACCGCTTTTCGTTCGATTCCATCTAAAAATTTTTTTTATTTAAGTTAGATTAAATTAAAAATTATTTTAATACATTATGATAACTTTAATTTTAATATTATATAATCACATGATCTTTAAAAATAATATAATAATGTTTATCCATAATATTTAAATTTTAATTTACATATTAGGTATTACTAACTAAATCAAATAAATTACAGTCAATGTATAAAATTATACATGCATTAGTAAATGATCAGGATAAAAAATATATATTATTCTTTGATTAATACAAGAAGGTTCATAAATTAATCAAATTTAAATAAATATTAGTTAAAAATTCTAGCATAACATATTTCTTGCAATTTAACATATGTTGATATACAAAAAAATATTAATTTTTTAAAATCTGTATAATGCTTTATACGGTTTTATAGGATTAATAAAATTTTGTATTATAATTTTAATTTATTAGCTGTTAAAACATAATTTATAATATTCTTATATACATAACGTATTTTACCTTCTGATATTGAATGTCTTGCATATTTAGGCACTAAACGACGTTTTTCATCTTTTCTTCCTAAAAATCTTCTGAAATCTTACCAAAAATTTTATTTCAATGCACAATTCTATCAAATCAATAAAAAATAAATATATAAATATTAAAAAATAAAGCACTTACTATCACCTTCAAAAAATTCTGTTGGTGGTATGTGTAACCAAACAACTTCAGCTGAAAATCGATATGAAATATATGTTATGTATTGTAATTTATTCGATATTATTCTGATATAATGATTAAAATTACCATCGTTCACTTTACCCGTACTTATGTCCCTTTGAACGTTTACATAAGTAGATACTGGAACTTGAGCATCATTTATTATAATGAATAATGTACTAATACCAATAGTTACTAACCAATAATTATTCATTGTTGATGACTTGAAAAAAAAATGACTTTTATGTTTATCGCTTATTTTCTAATTTCTATTTTTAATTTTCAAGTGATGAACTGTAAATATATAATTTGCTATCATAATATTTATACATGTTTGACATTCATCATAAAAACTTTTTTTGTCATAATATATATTAAATATCAAATTTAATTTATAGTAATCTAATATTGTGTTTATTCTATAATCAAATAGTATTAATTATTACGATAATTATTTAATTTTTAAAATATTACACTGTTAATTATATTTTAATAATAATTATAAAAAGGTTTTGGAAACATATATTTTAAATGATTAAATAAAAGTAAGCTTAAATAAACAATAATATTATTAAATAAATCTTGTGAAAAATTTATTTCATATTCTAAAGTTTCTATTGTGTATAATATTATTGTATAAAATTTTACTTACGTTGCAATTGTGATACTAATGCCTTATGGAAGTTAAGATATTGTAGAACATCTAAAGTGCTAATCCAAAAAGCTTTCGATTAAAGTTTAATAACTACATAGTAAAACAATATGTTCTGTCATTAAAGTCAAAATTGAATTAAAAATTAATAAGCGCGTCCTGAAATTTCATTGCCATAATTGTCACTCTAACAATACTCTATTTTGTCAAAACAATTAAAAGAAAAAGAAACTTTCAATTACATTTATATCTTAATGCAAACGTTTTACTAATATTTGTTTTTTTTGTTTCTTTAAGATATAAATTTTTAATTTATAACATTCAATAAAAATATTAAATTTTATAATTATAAAATTTATAAAATTCTGCTAAAAATTTATGGAAATTTTTATAAATATATTTTATAAAATTTATAACTTTTTTTGCATATAAAATGATAATTATGAGTCAATTTAAAAAAAAAAAAAAAAAACTAAAGGTATAAAATAATTTTGTATATTTTGCACACAAAAAATGCATATAATAATGTACATGATAATTCAATATAATCAATTATTCAGTATTACTTTGTAGAAAATATGAAAACATAGATTTGTATTATAATTATTGGAATATTGAAAAAGTAATTTTGTATTACAAAAATCGCGACAGTATTGATACAAATTTGCTATTTACATAATATTTAATAGATTTATTTATAATTTATTAAATAATGTTGTAAATATATAAATTTGAAAAATTGATATTACTTCGGTTAGTATAGTATTAACAACTTGGACGAGATTGTGGTTGCACTTTTTCGTGTATATAGAGCAATTACTTTTTACAAAGTACTTATGCTTTATCTTGAAGTAAATATAAGTAAGTATAGAATAAAGTATTTTAAACAAAAATTTTCAAAATTTCGAAATTAAAATGAATTTGAAAAGATTCACATAAGTATGAGCATAAAAAATATATTAACTAAAAACTGACTCGAATGAGCATAAGCCACCTTTAAAATTGGATGTTTATTAAAGAGAACTAATTACTGTTGTACTGTATGCTTTATAAAATGTGCAAAACATATCTTAATAAATGAAATCTTATACATTGGTGAAATAATAATATAATATTTTTTATATGAACGTCAAGATAAGGACTAGTTGCGTAAAGATTATTATTGAAAATTATAATGGAATTTATAAATTTTGTATAAAATAAAAAGTAAAAAAGAATAGGTAAAAAAGGAGCGAGGATGTCAGCTGATGCGTCGACTCAAGCGCATGTCGACACAAGCCACGTGCTCACCCCGTCATGCGCGCCATGCTGTCTGGTACTGGCACCACCAGCAGCCTACCCTCTCCGAGGGGTGGTTAGCACTGCAGTCAACCCTTATATTGATCTTCGAGGGTGGCAGTGGTGTTCAGTTTGTTGGTGGCCGTATTGGCATTGCCGAGGGTTCACCGCTGCTACGCAATCGCAACCAAGCAAAAAACTCGGTTTGCAGTATTAGTAGGCCCTCGTCGTAGCATTGTCTCCCAGGTGGACTCGTCTTCGAAAGCTCTCCTCTTGAAAGTACAATTGCAAATTTAGACTTTTCTTCAACCAATTCCCCATATTATTTAAGTGGAAACTGCCTTTCCCCCTAACGTGAGTACCCTTTTGTAATACTACTCCTTCATCATAATTGGTACCTGCATTTTTCAAATCAGTACACGCAACTTTGCTCGACGCGTATGCTTACCTCAGGAAACGTGTGGAATAAAAAATTTTAAGCATTTGTGTTTATTTTATATATATACTTAAACTCATCCAAATTTAGCATTAAAATCGATAAACAATTCTTTTCATCACAGCTCGACGGATTAAAAACACTTGATTAAAACAAATTTAATTAAAGATTAATTAAAATGTATCTGTTTAAATTATTGGTCTTTTCTTTTAAATCATCTACATTGATTAAACTATTAATTACTATGCAATATTTTTATTGTAATTTACATTTTCATAGTTTAAATTTTTAAAACAAGACATCTGGTACAGGAGATGCTTTATCTGCTTGATCTATTATGCGTATATAATTAGTTTAAACCTATATTATATACGCTAATAAAATAATGTGCATCATTCATTGACACTAAATGGTTCTAATTAAAAATAAAATACTTTTTTAATCATTTATATGTCAATCTCATTTATATTTGAAATATTTAAAATTTGAAATAATAAAATCTGATAAAATAAACATTTTCTTATGTAATTATTATTGAAAAATAATTTTAAGGCAGATCTAATTATATCATTATAATATAAATTTTTTGAAATGAATAACTTCAAAATTTCAATTAAATATATTTGTAAATATATATACATCAGCACTCTGAAATAAATTCATATTAAATAAGCTTGTTCAAAAGTTTTATAAGTTTAATATAGTTTTTAATTTCTTATAATAACATTATACTATTTAAACATAATAGCTAATTATATTACTAAAACATAATTTTGTAATATTTGACTTTCATTCGTATTAAAATTATGTCCAGCTACAATATAAGTATTTCGACATTTCTAAAAGCAACGTATTCATTTTTTTTTTAATTTATTTTTTTTTCTTTTTTTTTTAACAGGATATGTAAATGACATAAATATGCACCTAAAAATGAAGAATAACATGCTGATAAAAGTTTAACGCAACATAGTAATAGTTATTTGAAATTGGAAAATGTGACTAAATCATTCATAAATCAATGATTAATCGACAAATTTACTTTCTCAGTAACAACTGCTACTGTGTAAAGGTAAAAATACTAATACTGTTTACACGCATATAAACAAATTGTACATAATCTTTTTCCAAGTAAAAATTTTTTTATTGAATAAAACAATATATTATTATAATTAAAAATTCAATTTCAATGCTTATAAAATTTGTGCTATATAAAAGAATCTAAATATATATAATAAATTCATCATCTTAATAATTAAACAATATATGTGTACATATAACTTTTTTATCTGATAACATTCGTTGGTATCATTAATTACATAGGAAGTTCTACTATTTTAAATTATATTTTTTAAATATTTAAAAATATGTAAATTATTGTCAATATTAGAAGGTATAATACTTATTTACTTTATATCAACACAAATAGTTTGATAATTCTAAAGAGCTTCAAACACATATTCAATTATTCAAATTTTCAGATAAATAATAATAATAATATTATAAATAACTAAATTATGAGAATTCTATATTTTTTTATAATTTATTATAACTGGATGAAAAACATTTCTTTCAAGTAGATTGGAAAGGTTACGAATCATCACAAATTTATCAATATGATCGTTTTACAAAGGTGAGATTCTACTCCGGCAGTAAATACTTGAAAATAATGGCACCACATTATACCATTATAGGTAAGTAATGATTTATTTTTTTAGCATATAGTATATAATAGAGATTAAAACGCCGTTATTGTTTTAAAAATTTCTAATTAACTAAATAGTATTATTTTTGAAGATTTTCTCCTTTAACATCTGTCTACTTATTAAATTGTTTATTGACGATGAGTATCATAATAATAAATAAAGAAAATTCTACAAAAACATAAAATTATAGACAAATTTTTATTTCTTCTATTTATTTATTAAATAAAATTTATATATTAAATGTTAAATTTAAATATTGAAAAAAATATGGTAAGTATTGAAATTAGTTAATTTATTAGCTAGAATACATGATCAAATTCCACAATAAATAGTATAGAAATTATAAGAATTGAAGCGATATATTATATACACACAACACACGCATGCACGCACACACACACACAGATACATGTGTATATATATATATATATATATATTTATATATATATATTTTAGTGATGATGCTGTTTGTAACAAAAATTGGTTTTTGCTCTACTGAGTGTCAGAGTGAGTTTCAATAATTTCATTGTAAAATAATAAATCGTGAGGGCTATAAAATTTAACTTCTATTTGATAAAAGCTGTACATGTATTATGTAAATATAAAAAAAGTATTGATTTAAGATCTTCTAAATTTTTTTAAGAATCGTTTAAAGTTGAAAATTATTTAGAATTATACTTAAAATTATAATTTCAAAATTTTTATTTATATTGAAAAGTTAGAAAAACTTAACATAAATTGAATATTTTTGTTCTTAATTCCAATAATTAAGACTAATTACAAATAATTTCAATTTTAAATGAGTATAGAAAAAATAAATAGTTTAATCGAATTTTATATGCGATAAGCAAAAAAATGTTTATCGCAATGTATACATTATATATTAAAATTTTATTTTAAAGCCCTTTCACATTAAAAACCAATAATAATTTAATAAAATACAATTACTTTTTATAATAATATGAAATTGCAATTTTTCACCAGCAAGGTCTATTTATTGTTATGAGTGCGATTCTTGGACAGACTTACGATGCAAGGATCCATTCAATTATACAGTATTGCCAAGAGATCAACCACCATTGATGACTTGTAACGGATGCTGCGTGAAAATGGTTCGAAATGCTAAATCACGTATGTTTCACCATATATTAAATTTTCTAACATTATTATTATTATTAAAATAATATTATTGAATGCAAAGCTTTAAGGAAGTAAAATTCGCATGTGTAAATCTTAAAAGTTTGTAATATAAAGCTTGATACAAATTAAATTAATCAAAATAAAATATTCAAATTTAATAATATATTTTAAATGAATTTTTTTACTATAAATATATATTTAAAAGTGAAAATATGTTTGTTCATCTAAAAAACAATGACGTTTTTAATAATTTTCAAAATATTTATAAAGTACTATAAATTTATATTTTTTTTAATAAACATATATGAATAACCTTCTATTAATAGTGTTTTCTTATAAGCAATAGTCAACTAGTCCAAATCGAAATTATAGTAGTAAAATTCACAAAAACAAATTTTTTACATATTAATAGAAGTATTATTTGATAATCTATAAATTTCTTTACAAAAACAATTAACATGTGATATGTCATTCCGCAGCTTATGAGAGTGTCCGAAGGACATGCACGTCGCAGCTTCAGATAAACTTATTTATGGTGGACCACGTGTGCATGATGGAAAGTACCGGCACTGGTCACATGTGCTTCTGTGAGGAAGATATGTGCAATCGTGTCTCCTCATTCATATTTGAAAAATCCATTTTTCCATACGTTATTGCTATAATCCTCGCTCTCGATTCCGTCCCTAGATTTCCCGGCTTGCTTATAACTCTGTGATAAATATAATTTTGTCACTAAACTTTCGACTCTTAAGTAAAAAGTCTTTCATTATATAGAATAACTATTAGCTCCAATCTTTTAGTGCGAAAATAATCGAAATGGCAATTTATTATAAAATTATGTGATTAAAAAAATAATTAAGTCTTCATTAATTTGAATGATTTAATAAATTAGTTTTTAGGGTTTTTTAATAAATGTAGTATTTTTCCATTTCGATAGTATCTTCAATTGAATTTTCAATTGTTTAAATTGAAATTTAACAATCTGAAAGCTACTAAAATGTGTATTCTATAATAAAAGCATCAAAGTTTTCAGGTTGTTTACAATATTATTTTTCTTGCTTAACAGAAAAATTCTTTATTCATAATCGATAAAACTCGATTCAATTTATATGTACAGCAATTTTATTTAATTATTTGTAACGAAGCGATGAAATCAATTTAAGTACTGTAATATTTATTTAGATTTTTTGAAAGATAATTCGTATTTTATCGATTTTGAATACGTTATCAATTTACACGCTAATTCCAAATAATATTAAATCACTTGAAAATTAAATTTTTTAAACTTTTACATAATTTATTTATAGATCATTTTTTTAACGTATATATCAGTTATATTATAGTTTAAGTATAAATTGAGTACGAAAATGTAATACATGTGTATATAAATTTCTATTAATATTATTAGAAATTGGTATTAAAGTTCTGTTAAAATAATTTAGTATTGATTATAGTATTATTAATATTTATATAAAAATATAGTTACATGAAAGGCAATATATAAATATGTTAATAATAAAACATCAGATATCATTTTCACATGGCAAAGGTACCAAACTAAAATTAATAAGCGATTTTTTTTCTTGAAAAAAGGCATCATTATTAGAAGCAGTTCAATTTTTTTTTTACAAAAATTAAATTTTCAACTAAAATATTTCGATGACAAATGAATTTTCTACGAAATATTTAAATATATATATATATTCTGTTTAAAAAATACAGATGATAAAGTACACTGATTGAAGCTTTTTAATATAACTATAAATAATCGATAAATTAATATAAAGTTGCGATATAAAATCCGAGTGACTTCATTTGCGTAAATAAAATGCTATGTAGTGACCAAACACTATCGCACGATACAATATTGCGTAGATAGTAAAATATTCTAGATACATTATTATATAAACTTGATAATCTTTTTTTTTTTTTTTTTTTTTTTTAATATATTCATAATAGTAGGAAGTAGTCCTAATATATTCTTCCTCTTCAAATTCTTTTGAATTTCTTCATACTTTAAATAATATTATTTTTTTAATTTTCAGTATAATTTATAAAATTCTGTTTTGAAAAAAATTTTAAAACATTCTTAATATACATTGACACAGTTCACTTGTCTTCTCATTATAAAAAATTTGTAAAATAGTTTTGTTTCATAGTTTTCAGATACTCTATCTTAATGCGCATGGTAGCATGATAGCATGTAACAGCGAACTTTAAAAACTATTGAGTAGATTCCTCTCGATATAATTGCTTGTTTACAAAATTAATACATACATCTTGCTCTTAAAAATTTGATTTATAATTTATATCTTTTCTTTCCTTTACAATTGTATTCTAATTATGAATTCCCGGTAATAATAATATCTTAATTATCTTAATAATCTTCTAGTTTATTTGATTTGACAAATCACGTAGACTGTAAACAAGCGATTGACACAATGATAACCTACCTTCATCCTGTATAAATTTAAAACGAGAAAAGGCACTAAATAAACCTTCAGCTTGAGTTAAACAGTTTAAAACTGCCTAAAATCAAGCTGAATGTCGTTATCCTCACAGAAAGGCTTTAAGGTGAAGCCTTTTGCCAAATAAATGTCGCAGTGCGATATTTCGTTGGCAGGCCATGCGGCTCGTGTTGCGTCATTTGTTCATCGTAGCACGCGCGGTTGTAAGCCCACCCCAATAAAATTCTTCAAAATATAATAAATTATACTTTTAGTGATAAAAGACACTATTTGTTCAAGGTAATTATTGAGAACAATTACTCTTTTTATTATTTTCTTTTTTTTTCTTCTTTTTTATTAAGTCTCACGTATATTATAAACAGAAGAATCAATACAAGTTGATTTGACTGTGAAAAAAATTACGAATAAATTAATTTAGTCAAACAATCTAATAGAGTATTAGTATAATTTATAAATAATACGTATTTTTCAATGAAACTTTCTTTGAAGTTCCTACAATATTTTACTGCTAATGTATTTTATTGAATATTTATCATATTTTAAAAACAATATAACTGTTCTTAAATTATCTATTAAATTTTACTTTTAATAAGGAATTAGACATAATATTTATTATTTAGCCTACTTTAATTTATTTAGAATTTCAATAATTTAGTATTACATTTTGTAATAAATTTAAGCTTGCAAATGTGGAAAGAGTTTGAATATTATTCTTTCAAAAATATACAGAATTATAACATACTTTATTTGCTACAAATTTTAAATTTTACTTAAATTTAATTTATTTACTTTATTAAGTTGTTATTTATGTTAATAATTTTTTATTATTTTGATGAATTAATATTCTGCACAATAATATATTGTAAACATACTCATTTTTTTAAATTATATATTGCATTTCTTGAAATTGTCTTTTTTTTATTTCATGTTCATTTAAATACCTCTTAATATTTCATTCTAGGGCATATATTGATTTTTGCCAAAAAAGAATATGTTATATACTATAAATTTAAATTTCTATAATGAATCATTAAAAATGTGTATAATGTTAATTAAAAAAATTTTTTAATGTATAATGTGGTCTTACAACCGTAAAAATCCACGTGCCATGTGAGGTACAATCTCAAAAAAATTAATATACTTAACATTATTAAGAAAAAATTTTTATATTTACAACTGAAAATAAATTTATATTTTATATTATTTTATAGGATATGTTGTACCTGCGAAAATTGTCAAACCACAGGAAAATCATATATTTATCTTATTATGGTGAATTACATACATTGTACATTTATGAAATAGAAATATTAGGAGTCTTTATTAATATATTAATATACACATATTAATATATTACCTATTCTTATTATTGAACAGGCAATATTTAAAAAACTAAGTAATTTATTCGAAAGCAGTAATTATATTTCAAAGTTAAATATCCGAAAATATAAGTTAAAAATTAATTTTTATTTTTTAATTTCTATCAGTATCATTTAATTATAATGAATATATATTTATCATTTCAATTTATGTTATCTTACAAATATTTTTAACATCATTAGAAAACATATTTCTATGGTGAAAATACGTGTCAATTTGGAATCACCATTTTCATTGTTGAATGAATAAGTGACATGAAATTTTATACGTGATTTTATTATATAGAAGCTGAAAAAATAAATTCTACATATTATTTAATCTTTAAAATATAATAATTAAATAATATTGTGATAAAATATTTAATAACAGAAAAAATTATGTAAAATGAAATTATGAAAACTAAATTTAAATTGTCTGATTGTGAAGTAGAAACCCTAGAGACTGTTAAACATATCATGTTTCATATTTACACATTCTATTAATATATGATAATTAATTCAATGATTGTAAGTAAGTAAATATTTAATTTCTTATTTGTTCAACTTGTCAAATATACTTCATGGTGATTCCATAAAAAAAGAATTGTACGTACAATATAAAAATTAACGATAAATTTGCTATTCTTTATAAACAAGAAAATTCTTACATTAAAATTTTGTTTCATTTATTAAATATCACTCTTCATTTGGGCAATAATTTAAAATATATAAAAATAAATATAATTAAAATCTTTATAATATTTGTTGAGAATAAAAAAATTTTAAATCCAATACATACATATGTATGTATAAATAAACTGAGCAATTCTAATGCATCATATCATCGGATGAACTAAAATTATTATCAATGAACTTCTTCATCCATATACTTATGAAATTGTAAAAATTTACTGTATGCGCATTAAACAAATAAAAGAAGAATTAAAGAAAGATGCGAAAAAAAATGAATTTTTCCTATACGTTCATTAATTATTTGAATTTTATTATTTTACATTTTTTCTAATAATATATCTGCACATTCAAGAACCAGATAATTATGGCAAATTAATACACACTAATACATACATATTTAATGACGTATTACATAATATATATCAATATTAATATACGAATTTTTAATAAAATATATAATTACATAATCATCCGAGATTAATGAAATTTATAATTTTATATAACAAAAATATTATATTCATCCACATTTATTCTTTTTTAATGATTTTTGATGTATAATTTAATATTCAACATTGATTTTTTCAATATTAAAGGAATATATTTTGTAAAATTTATAATTCTAAAAAATTTATAAACTTGTATCTTAAAAAATAATTAGTATTACCTGTTAAAATTATTTTACTAAAATATTTATACCAAAGAATATTTATATTTCTTACATTCAACATATTTCGATAAAAAAATTTTTTTTATTAAAAATTGATTTTTTTAAAAATAATATATATATATATATATTATTTCCTATAATTATAAAATAATCATTTGTAACTATAAAGATTATTTAATAGTTGCATATTATTAATTGTTTCATCTTACCAAACGTAAGAAATGAATTTATTATTAAGAAGAGCAGTTTTATTAATTTTAAAATATTTCATAAAATTTATTCATACTATATCTTATTTAACACATTATTTATTGTTAAAAATAAAGAGATTCATTTCTTGCATAATATTAATAACATTGATAAAGGCATTACCAATTAAAAAAAAATAAAAATTCAATTAAATAGGACTATTTACACGAAGTCTGTCACCATAATTTTATAATTTAAAAATGATTGGCTATTAGTTATTACGTCTAAAATTAATAAATGAAAAAATTATACATTTATATAAAAATCACTGATTGAATATAAATTTTAATTTAGAATATTTAGTAAATATAAAGTTAAAATATTTGTATAATTTATTGATAAATAAATTCTAATGAAGTTTGATTAATTTTGATTATGTAAATACAATTGTAGCAAAATTTATTTGGCAAATATTTGTTTGTTAATTGAATATTTTTTTTTAATATGAATAATTGTAATAGAATAATAAAGTATACTAAAAGAAGTGACAAACTCTTTATAATTATTTCTATATTTATAGAGTTTATAATTTCCAATTATTTTATTGTTGTTTTTCATAATGATCGCATTTTTGACAGAGTTGTGCTTTTTCTATAATGCTTTCCTTATCCTGACAGGATATATTCTTAGAACTGACATTACTCAGATAACTATTTATAGCTCCAATAGTTTCACTTTTTGGAATACTTTTCGTTATACCTATAAAATTATGTGCATGCTCAGATTCTTTTAATACTCGATCATTTTCAAAAGTTCCATTGACAAGTGTGCAATTACTATCTTCAGAATCTACATAATTTCCAAGACTCGAACAAGAATCTCCTAGATTTAATTAAAAATCATAATTCATTTAAATATTTCTATTAATATATTAATAATATATTATTAATATGGATGAACTATTCCAAAAAAAAAAAAAAAAAAAAAAAACTATAATAAACCTTACCTATTGTAGATTCTATTTTATTAATGCTTAAAGTAGAATCGCTTTTACCGGTAACATCCTCATCTTCTTTTACTTGCAATAAATTTTCACAAGGTTCCGATAATGGACGGGCACAAGATGCGTATCCCTACGAAAATTTAATACAAAGATAAATTAATGCATTATAGTAAAATGCAAACCAAAATTCCCATGTTTTTTATTATACATATTCTCATATAATTAAATGATTCATGAAATAAACATTAGTTTCTTATTTTTTAACATTACATTAAAACTAGATAGTTTTATAAATTTATAGATTGATTTTAAAAAACACTAATAAGATGTAGTCAAACAAATTTTCGATAATGGTATAGTAATTTTCATTTAGAATTCTAGAGTTATTTATAATATTATTTATTCATCTTATCCCTATGTATAATTTAAAAGAAAATTTATCTTAAATTATTAATAATAATGAATGACATATATTAAGATAAATAAATATTGTATAAAATGAATATATTTGATAAATTGATTTTTGAATAAATAATTTATATTCAATTGTTATAAAACATCAATGATGTAACATTTACTAACCTGTACTAAATCCATACGCGAGTCAAGTGAAAATTGTTTGCCGGACATCAGAATTCCTCTAATACGTCGTCGCATAGCTTTAATTGTGATTAAAATACCATTCTCAATATAAAATTACTATTTAAAAATTATAAAATAACTGTACAATGCAGAAGGTTATACTTTCATAGTTTTTCTTCGAAAGATATTATAAACATTGATATAGAACACCCAAATTGACAAACATAAATAAAAAAAAAATTGTTTCAACTTATAAAATTTGTTCTCAATTTTTCAACAATTTTTCTATTTATAATTACATTATTTTTAAATATCTAACTGTACTTGATTTTTTTTTTAAATTTTTACACAATTTTCATCGCAAGCTAAGTACGAATTACATATTTATTTTTTAAATGCGTAGCATTCTGTATGACATTTATTGCATAATATTTTAATAAATTTTTAAGGGCCGTATGTAGATCAAAGAAATTTTTTATATAAATATATAATTTACATTATCATATTATTTTTAAAGATAAAGATAAACTATCTAAACTAAGTGTTTATATCCCTTAAAGCTATAAATATTATAAAAAAAACAGTTCAAACTTTGAATAATTAATTTTATATCCTAATTAAACAATTAATCTTTAAAATAATAACTGAAAATGTTGACTGTTGAAATAGCTGAAAATTTAATCGACAAACTTTGTCATTTATGTAATTCCTTAATTTTTTTAAGAAGAAATAAAAAATTTAATAATATAAAATAAGGTAAACATAAAAGAGATAAATGAAATTCACTAAATATAGTAAATAAATATACTAAATATAAATATTACAAAATTAAATGTAATAACTATAATATAATATAAGTTAGTGAAGTAAAAAGCTAATCAATAATTAGGATAAATGATGATAAACAAATTATAATTAATAATAATAAAATAAAATCTTTCATTTCACATCATTACAACTTTTGTAATAAAATAAAATCACAACGTAGATTGAAAAAATATTATAGATAAATTAATTATTATACAAAAACAGTAATTTTTGAGAAGTTGAATATAAAATTGAATAATTTTCTAAATAAACAGTATGATTCTAAATGCATTTTTCTAAATATTAAGTACATATACATATTAAATATATTCAAGAAACGTACAGTGAAAAGTTAATCCGCTTTTAAATAATATTAAACGATCCGGTTCATCTAACCTTTTGACAATAAGAGAGTGTCTTTATATCGTATTTATATCTGACGTAATATCCACAAAATACAAATTTTGAATTAACATGTGATTGAAATTTTAAAATTACCATAACAAAAAATGTTATGTATTCTATGGTACACGCAAGGTGGACGCAATAGGTCCTGAAAAAAGTATATTTTGCAGTCATACTTGAAAAATATGGAGGGAGTCAATCACAATAATTTTAAATTTCAAAAAAACATTCATAAAACTGAAAATAATGATTAATAGTAATCATTTCTAAATTGAAATCAATATTGTGAAGTAACTATAAATTTTCAATGTACGAAATATTATTATTTTAGAAATAATAAAATATTTAAAAAGTCAATGTTTTAGTTTAATTAGTATAAAACAGAATTTTAGAAGATTCATGCTCTTTTATAGTTAAAATATGAATAGTACTAACATGCACAACTATGTACTGTCGTGTATATACCTGGACTATCTCGGGCCTCTAGGCGAAGTTGACTAAAAGTCTTCATGCATTCGTTGAAGACATCAGTTGCATCGTAAATGGCAGCGAAACTGCCATTCACGATCTTTGGTGACATCGGAGAATTGGCCAGTAGAAGACTCGAACCGAAAGCTTCATTTCTCTCGCGAGTTTCTGAAAATTTTAGGAGACTAATTCGCCTCGACCTTTTTTTTATCAATAATGCACAGCCATAAATGATTAATTACTTATAACTTACTCCTTTTTGATAATACAATCAGATCTTATTGCGAATATACATTTTTTTTTAAAGTTCGCATAATTTTTAGGGACTGTACATTCTTTGAACATCTTAATCGATATCAATAAAAATTTAATAGTTTCATATATTTTCTTTGCAGAATATCTCTTTCGTTTTAAAAAAAATAAAAATAATTAAGATAAAATTTAAAAAAAAAAAAAAATTAGAAAGAATAAATATAATTAAAAATATTAATTGAAATATAATAAATGCTCAAATATAGTAATAGCAATTGAAAACAATTGATTTGATTAATTTTATATTAAATATGCTTCTGTAATTTTTAATTTAATTAAACTCTACTATAAGGTTCCATATCAATACGGATATTTTATTTTAAATAGGATTTAAAATAGAAAATCTATAAATTACATATGATTTCTTTGTAATTCGTAAATGACGATGCGTAGAAAATAAATTTCAATATGCAACGTCAAACCGATATAAATATGATCTGCGGATTAACAAATAAATAATTAGCGATCATATTTTAATTGATATATATTATAAGAGATATAATTTTATCGAATATTGAATTGAAAAATAAATACTTAACTTGCATTTTAATAAGCATTTTGTATATACTATTTTTATATTTTATATTTACTCTTAATATATTTATAAAATCATGTTTAAATTAATTTTAATAATTTTTTAATTTAATAATTGATACATATATTAGACATTAAGATTAGTAATTATTAAAATGGAGTTGAATTATCTTTAATACAGTAATAAATTAGTAATAATTATCTATTTTCTATTTACGAATACTTCAATTTTATAAACATAAAATAGAATTATGTAAAAGTATGAACTTTTTTTATTTAATTACTTATCAAAATAAATCATTGTAGCTAATTAATATCACAAAATAACTTAGTGTCAAAAACAATTAAAAATTCAATCTTTGAAATTCAAATATAATGGCAAGTATGACAAATAGGGCTGCAATACTCTCAACTCAACTTTATGATAAATTAAAAATGTCAAACAAATACTTATACCTTATGATGAATTTTTAAACTTTATTCACAACTGTATAAAAAATAAAGGATATAATATTTTTTTATCGGACTATAATACCTACTGAATAATCGTTGCAACTATTTCTTCTCTGTATTCTCTGATAATGAATTTTACTCCAACTTATTAGAATGTGTATTATGATACATACATTGTCATTTATTAATAAGGAATTATATTCAAAAATTAAACTAGAAAGTGCTTGAACTCTACATCGGATTTTTAAACTATTGTTTATAAAATTAATAATAATTAAAGAGATATATTAAAATAAAAAATACAGCCATATAATGAAACTATAGGTTTATACAAGTTGAATAATGAAATAATAATAATAAAAATAATTTCAGATATGCTATAGAGATATTAAGGTTAATGATAAACAGTCAACCGATAAGAGGATACATAATCTTTTTATTCGCAATACAAATAAATGTTAATTAACATTTCAAAAAATTGTATGAATAACTCAATGCTGCTTGTATCATATTGTTTTTTGTTTGTTTACTAACTTTAGAACCATGATTTAGATTTATGTACAATAGGTAAATTAAATTTTTTGTGAGTATATTTATCAGTATATTTATTTTTTCATTTTTATACATTTTTATTGATTTTATAATCTAATTACTATCTAATCAGAGTGAATAATAACTATTGACACATCTTGTAACAATCGTTTTTTTTATTACGCAAACTCTCCCTCGCTCTATAAATTTATGTATATTCTAGTCATTTTTTTTCCTCAAATAAAAATATTCCGTTATTTCAGTTTTCCATGTACAAAAAAATAAAATGATCAAAAATATAAATTAAAAATTTTATCTAAAATTATTATATACTGTAAAAACAATTTAGTGAAAGCTGCTACTGAAGAAATCAAATAATGAAAATATAAAAGAACTATTTATTTCAAATAAAATTTTTATAAAATCTTTATTATTTAATTAGGAATAAATATTAGAATATATTCAAAAAAAAAAATAATTATAAATACATTATGCATTACAAAAAAACATGAACAAAAAATTAAATTTAAATTTTTAAATATTTTAAATTTTACTACGCATTCTACTTTTTTTAAAGTATTATAAAATTAAAAAATAACATGTACGTGACATATAGTTTCTGTGAAAAAATTTCATAGATTCACACGTAGTCCAAAAAAAATTTTTAAAAAATGTTTATTAGTAAATGTAAATAATAATTAACTATAAGCATTATAATCTATTAAATAATAACATCAAGTAATCTGTAAGCTTTCCTTCATTAATACAAAAATATAAAGTTCGTAAAATTTATTATGAAAAAAATTTATAAAAGCATATAGTTAACGAAACAAAATTTTTATTCATATATTTTTAATTATTCTTTAATTTCTCCCGAATTATAGTTATTCCCAATGAAGTTTAAAATAGATAAAGCCAACAAATTTAAATCAGTAGCAATGATAGCTCTTAGCCAAACAGAAGTTTAATCTAATTATTGAATTAAAAATATACAGATTCAGCAACTTATTTTAAAGAACTATTTTATTTAATGAAAGAAGCATAGCATTAAGTAAAAGCTGTCATCAATCTTCTGATTATCATCATATAAAAATAGATTAAGACACATAAAATATTTTTCTAATAATTTGATAATAATTTAAACATTAGAATTAGAATAGATTGTTAAATAATATTAAATATTAACAATTGTAGAAATCTTATAAGAATAAACTAACTTATGATTTTACGAATCCTAAATACTAAACATTTGTATACATCATTATCATAATTATTTCACAAAGTATTTCTGAAGCAATATTAGATTTCATGATTAGAAATAAGATACTTATGTATGAAATTAATTTACAAAAATATTTGTTGAAAGTAATCCCTGTTAATAAAAATATTTAAAATTATTTTACCAGCCAATGAGATTCTTGTTCTTGTTGGAGAATCAATGGTTGGTCCCAGCACTATGGAAGCAGTATTCTTGATTTCTGCCCAATCTCGCAATAAATCATCATTAGTTGTACTAAAAATTTAGAAAATAGGTGTATTCTATTTAAACTTTCGCCATTTTACTTTAATAAATAAAAAAAACTTTTGAGAAATTACTTTGTTGATGTCACCGTAAATCTAATCACATATTTTCCGTGCAATGATGCTGGCACACAATGAACATGTCCTCGAGAATTTATTTTCTTCAGCAATTGTTCCGTAAGTGTGTTTTCTCCGCGTAATCGAAAAACTACCATTCCCAAATATCTGGCTGCCGGAATTTCAAACCGTGTATCTCCTAATACAAGAGCCTCAAATTTCTGTGCCAACCTGACACCCTAAAATTTAATATTTTTTAGTATATGTGTAATTAATTATTTCGCATTCATTAATGAACTTCACCTCCCGTATATGTTTCTGTAAGCCACTAATCCCGTAATTCCTTATTACAAACCATAGTTTGAGTGCTCTGAATTTCTTGGATAAAGGAATTTGCCAGTGCTAAAATAATTTAAAACAAAATAAACAACATTTGTATTTAAAAAGAAGCACACAATACCATTGGTACATGTGATAAAAACTTACCATATAATCTATTGCGAGACCTATTCAATAAAAATTTATCATATTTATATAAAAATAATATTAATATTAATATGAAAGTAAATGAGCAATCCAATATAATAATTAATTACCTGAATTTTCATGCTTCAAATAAATTGGATCCACGTTAAAAGTTCTGTGGAGAGCTTGACTATTTTTTACCCTTGAAACCAAATAACTTTTTTAATTATATTTCATATTTATAAAAAATATTAATTGCGATATTGAATAACAGTAGTTTTTAATTATATTTGGTTGACGTATTATGATAGTTTTAAATGAACATGAACATTGAAAGTATGATATTAATAATTGAAAAATAATATAAATAAACATACCACATAGCTGTGCAGTCAAAATGAACCATAAGCCATTTACTCGGATTAAAAGCAAAAGAATCAGCGTATTCGATACCTTTTATCCAGCACCGAAATTCTGGACAAATAAAAGCGCTACCTGCATAAGCAGCATCAATATGCAACCACAAACCATTTTTCTCACCTATGTACAATATATGCTTCACATAATTTATTCCAAATTAGTTCTTATTTTACAAATTATTACTCTTACATATGGGACCGATCTCTTGCAAGTTGTCAAATGAACAAGCGCCTGTAGTTCCCAATGTCGCGCAGACCTATTGCATTATTTTTATCATTAAAAACTCAATGAGCACACATCATAAATGTTTGATAATTCTTTGAAATGTACAGAACTTTTTGATTTAAATAAAAAAATTATATCAGGACGTATAATTTAAGCAATTTTCTAGTGTAAGTTTTATAGATGTTTATAGATAATCCATTTATATATTAGTTGTAAATAATCTATTTTTTATGATCTTGAAATTAAATTTTTGTAAAAAATATCCCCGTCAATATTACACAATTATTAATATTTGAAAGTTCTCAACTATTTTCAAAACGTGGTAAAAACCAGTCTATCCTTTCTTAAAATTATTATAGTTACATATAATTTTTTGAAAAGTTCGTATAACTATAAATAATAATAATAATAATAATAATAATAATAATAATAATAATAATAATAATAATAATAATAATAATAATAATAATGAAAATGATAATAATAATGATAATAATGATAATAATGATAATAATGATAATGATAATGATATTTACAAAATTATAATAATTATTCGTTAATTGTTTTTACAACATACAATTTTAATGATTTTTTTAAAAAAATTTTACATTAGGAAAATTATATGCAAAATTATATATTTTAAACACCTAATATCAATTTTTTAATAATTTTATGTAGTAAATGAAATTTTCTAAAATATACTGAAATAATTTTTCTGCGGTTATTTTTATGTAATAAGAATACTCATGGGATTTATTCAACGAAGATCAGCTTATTTTTTATTAATAAGAAATATCCTGATACAAGGTAACATTAATTAAAAAAGTTTATTGCCTTGAAACCATAATATAAGAGGATTGCTATTGTTCGTCATTATTTTACCGTACTTTTTATATTATAATAAGTTTATTTTATAAATATAATTCAAAATTTTAATTGAAATATAATTTAAGGCAATTATTCATCAATAAAAAAAAATAATTTTTCATATAACATTTTATTAAAAAATTTTGCATGACGATAATGAAAAACAAAAATTAACAATAAGAACGCAAATTTAAAATAATTTCTGCATTTATAATACTATAAGATATATAATAAGTCTAATTTTAAACTCCAATATAAAAAAACTCCAGCAAAATGAGTAAAATTCTTAATAAAAAAAACCCCTGAATTGGATGACAGGCATTTTAGAAAATAAGAATCTACTAATTTTTTTTATGAATTTTAATATGTATCATTAGTTGATTGTTTTTCGTGAACTAAAAACTTTTCTATTATTTGGTCTACTAGGATATTCATTGATTTTACAATAGTTGAAATGTGATTTTCACTACCTTTACTATTGAATATTATTGAATATTACTGCACTACTGACAAATATAAGCCTCCAATGCCTTTATTTATATCGCACAACTCATTTTACTGGAGCGTTAATTTAAAATTAGACTTATTATATAACTTTTACTATTATAAATGCAGAAATTATTTTAAATTTGTTTCATTGCGCATTTCATACGTAATAGAAATATAAAAATAAACGTACTACAAAATAATATTAGTATTTAGTGCAATTTTTTAATTCTCATTTTATGAAAATTTTTATTATGTATCTCGTGAAATAATATTAAACTACGTTTTTAAATTTACAATTATAAATATTGAAGTATCTGTCATCGACTAATAATCATAAAATATTGAGTAGATAGATAGAATTGAATAAACTCAAAGATTTTTCTGAATGAATTATATGATCCTATTACATATGTATTTTATAATTTTTATCGTATATATATGCGTAGAAATTTGTGCATATTTCTTATTGTTGTATGTTATTCGTATTATTATTTAGATTAATTAGATAAATTATATTGGTATTTATAAATATACGTTGATATGAATTTTTAAGAAAAAATAAAAATATGCATAAAATAATAATCATTTAATTAAGCTTAGCTCAGTTTTTTCTTTTTTTTGTTTTAAATTACGAAAATAATTTTAATTTTTATACGTAAATTCAGATGAAAATGTAGATTTAAAAATAAATATAATAGATTTTAATAATATAATTACAATAATTGTTTATATAATATAAAAAAAAAAAAAATTAATTTTAAGGATTTAGATATGTATAATAGAGTAAATAAACATATTTAGTATTAATCAAAAAATTATCTATAGTATATAATATATAATATCTTATTTATAATTTTATGTTTGAGTTGTAATTTTATAATAATGATTTTTTTTAAATATTATTTTTTTTAACATACCTCATACATAGCTTATTGTCTTTTTTAGCAAGTAGTGCATTTATTCAGTTGGTAAGCCAGATATGATTTTAACAAATCACCCAATTAAATTGCGCAAAAAATTTTCCAATTTATTAAAATGAGTAAATCATTTCATATTAAATTTAACATATTTTACTTACGAAGAAAGGTACAAAACCATCTTGTCGGTCACGCTTCAAAGCTTCGGTAAGCATGTCTCCTCTCATACTTAGATTATCATCAGAATCAATGTATCTCATTTGTACCAATCCAATGAGTCCAGCCTTTTCCACACTGGAGTGGGCCTGTAAAAATTTAATCATAAAAGTGTAAAAGAGAGCTCTTTATAAAATTTTCCAAAATTTCTAATAAACAGCAAATGACCTGATCCGAGCAGTAGGCGACGAGTCTGGAATTAATTGCAGCAGGTAACAATTGTGGATCATTTTCTTGCACATCTCGAATGGCTCTCGTTCTTGCCGCCAAAAGACACACCAACGTTGCCTCACTAGCTGTTGTTTGAATCACACCGCCTCCAGAGCCACCCATTCGATGGAGAAAATCTTCCGGAAGTCCAATCATCTTGCCCAACCAATTCATCACTATCGTTTCCAATTCCGTGCACACGGGACTTGAAGCCTATAACAATAAATATTTTTTTTTTTTTATGAAAGTACTTATTTTTAAAAAACATGCTCACAAAAGCGATTCTTAATTGAAAAAATTAACAGACGATAATAAAATTATATTAACAAAATTTTATTTCAGTGTAATAAAGTATTTTGATATTTTTAAAGCTTAATTAATTTTGAAAGAGCTTGTATCAATATTATCATTATGCATTATATCAATACACATTGCAGACGATTATTTTATTATTTTAGTTTCAAATACTTATTCGCATAATATTTATATATTTAGCTAAAAAATAAGAATTAATATTCAACTCAAAATGTTAAACGACTTCAAATTAAATAATATATTAACGAGCGTCCCATCATTTTTCTCCAATAAAAATAATTAAAAAATAATTGAACGAAATTTTTATTTACCCAGGTAAAACCTAAACAATTGATTGCATCAGCAAGCATATCAGCAAGCAGACTTGCTGGTGAATTTAGAGCTGGAAAGTATGCATGCATATGGGGACTTTGCCAATGAGTAACACCCGGCATTATGCATTTTTCAATATCCTCGAAGATGTTGCTCCAAGGTTCTCCATCTATTGGTGCTGATTGTGGTAAAATATTTCTTAAATACCCTGGAGAAACAGCTGGAAATACACGCCGTTTACGAATATTTTCCAAGTAATCAGCAATATAGTCCACCATTTCTTTACCTAAATAATATTTCATTTATATGATATAATATTTTAGCTGATTGATGGCTCTTAAAACTAAAGTTTACATGATATTCATGTACAAAAAATGGTACATGAAATCGAAAAAAGGCAGACATTTAATCAATAAGTTGACTGTAAAAAAATTTTAACTTACTGATCAAATGCTTCGTACTATGATAAAATTACTAAGTTTCACCACTGCGTAATAATAACAACATTAATATTAAAAATGATAATACTTAAATAAAAAAGAAATACAAACATAAAATAGTTATTAAGTAAATTATGACTTAATAATTAATAATACTGATACATATAAATATTTCAAACAAATTAAATATCGATATTATATCAACCTATATAAATAATATTGTGAACAAAAAGGTATAAAATTATGAATTTGATGTTAACTAAATAAATATAAATTATTCAAAGAAAATTATTAGTAATAGTATTATAAGAATAATATTTATTGTATCTATTAATTACGTTAAAAAAATACCTTTGAATATGATTATTTTCATAAAAATCTTCTATAAAAAGCATGGCTTTTATATTAGATATTTCATTTATAATAATTTGGATATTTAATATAAACATGAATAAAACACTCAAAGGAAAATTTAAATCTACTACTGATTATTATATTTTCTTTGCTTAATTTTAAAAGTAAAGATTAATTTTAAGGGTAAGTAATAGAACAACTCAAATGAAAAAGTTGTAAATAATTTCAAGTTAAAATACACCAAAGAAATGGATGAGAGCACAATCGAAAATCGTTTCAAAGAAGAGACTATAATGAATAGAACAAACGAACAAACGAATGTTCCTATGCCAATGTAGATTGCGGTTTGTAGACACGAATCTCGAAAGTCAGAATCGCAAAACCTTTAATTAAAAATAGACACAAGTAAATAAAATTAGATGATTGAAGACTTTCTTAGTACTTGCAAAAAAATGTATTACGAAAGTAATTATGAAAAAGATTGTATCATGTATTATATATAAATACAGCTTAATAATTGTAGAATTAATCTTTACACATATATTAAAATATGTAGATTTTTATTTTTATTAAACAACCATTTAAATCATACAAAGTATTAATTTATCAAATATTCAATTCTAAATTAAAATCTTTAATTTATGATCAATTTATTATATTTTATTTAAAAATATTTATATTTAATTTTTTAAATTTCTGGATAAAAAAATTTAAAATTTATTTAATATTAAGTAAATTTAATATAAAGTAGATAATTATATATTTGTATCAATAAAACTAAAAATAATTAAATTTTATTCGACACAAGTTAAATAAATAATAAACAATGAATAAATAATACTTTCTTATCGTATTAAAAAAAAAATCCATTAGAATTCTATAAAACGTGTATTTAAATAGAAACGTTTATTTCAAACGAGTACGTTTTATAAAAAAAGTTAGAATTTAAAATAAAAATTATTTATTTTTAATATAAAACTAATAATATTAGGTTAATAATACTTAAACATTTATTTTTACTAAAAATAAACGATAATCACAAAAACTTGATCGTTTTAGTGACATTTATTTCTCAATAAACTTTACAACAACATTGTACCAGATCTTTACCAATCTGATCAAATAAAGAAGCGTAAACATTTGAAATGGCTAGAGATACAGGAGGTTGAATTGATATAAAAGTATTTATTGTCAGCTTAAAGAGTCTGAAAGTATATTCTATAGAACTGTATGTACTGTGCTAGAAGACAATATCAAGACCATAAACTTACCTTTCCTTTAAAATTTCTGTTTATTGACACAGATTCTAACATCTGCAAGCATCTACGTTCATTTCTTATCCTTTATTCAAATGTATTTCGTAGGAAAATTCAATTTATCTTATTTAAATTAATTTATTTAAATTGAAATTAATTGATAATAAGTGTTTGATTAAAGCCATAAAATTATTTACCAATTTGTGATACTTTATAGAGGCAAGTTTTTTTAAATTATTGAAGATATAATAGTATTGAAGAAAAATATTTTTTAATAGCTTTTTTGAATAAGTACTATAGCAATTAGTTCCAATTTTTAAGATTAATATTAAAATTTAATAATAAGATTCTTATACTCTCTTTCTTAATAATGTGAAAAATCTGAAATTAAGTTAAATTGCTATGTTTATTACATTTTTATCTTATTTTATTAACTAGGTCATAAATGTTCCTGTATTTCATATCGATATAAGAAGATAAAATCTGCGCAGTAAATAAATAAATATTTCCTTAATTTGACTTCAATTTAAACTAATTTTTGAGGGAGGAAAAATAAATCCAAAAAATAAAAAATAATTTGCATGTGATTTACAATATGTATGTATTTAAAAAAAAAAAAAAAAAAAAATTAAACAATCAATTTTGGTATAAATTTATACAATCTCAAAAATCCAATTCCTTATAAAGAAATCTCTAAGCCAATTGTACCAAGCAACATAAAAACAGTATCAGGATATATTGTTGAATAACTACTCACCATGCTGCCGGTACTCATTGAAGTTCATAGTGCCTGCAACGAATATACGCTTATTTCACCTTTTGTAATGAACTTTAATGCGAAAAGAGCACACGAAATAAAAATAACGAATTACAATAAATTGTGCTTTATTTTTTATTGTGACTTGTTAGACCCCTTAATCTATAATCCTGTTATAAGACCCAAATTTCGAAATTCCTGTCACACCGTTTGACGCGCATGAGGACAACTTACGTTTTAAAGTATAAAATGAAAAAATAAATAAAGACCAATGGAGTCGAAAGGAGTAAAGCTCAGGTGGTAAATGCACCAGTTTGATCATAAAACGAGAGTGCAAGTTCTTAAGATGTGCGTGCATTGTTAGCCGCGCGAGGGGAATTTTTGCGGATGTGAACGTCGCCCGATTCTTTGTACGGATTCATACATCGATCGGCTGTCATTGAGTTCGAGCTTATTAGGGTAATGTCACATGTAAATTATGGCCTAGAGCCCAATACACACTTTTGTAACTTTCTTCAATTTTTATTCGTCTCTGCACAATATGCATACACGTGTTACCATGCTACATGCCAATGTTACAAAAGTAATTATGGATTTTTATAATTTAATACTGAAATTGTTGTTCGTTGCATTATTCGATTCGTTGACACGAATATTACGATTTATAATTAGTTATATATGAGATAAGTATATTAAAAGAAATATTGACAGATTAAACGTTTTAATTATATTTATAAATATTAATTCATTCATTTTACGATAATATTTATATAGCCAAAGAAAAAAAATATAAATTATACCATTAGCAACTGTATCAATTTCATGAATTTTTCTCGAAAATAATTAATGCATTTTTAAATATATGCAATATATTTAAAAATTCAATCTTTTAAAACAGAATGTTTTAAATAATTATTTTTGTTACCCAAACCACTTTTAAAGTTGATGAAATTTTTGAACAAATTTTGCAGTCTTCATTAAAATTTGTTTGCATTTTCCTAATTTAGAAATAACAAGATATCAATTTATGTATAATATTTTCTTAACCATTTTATATTAAATAAAAATTAATATCAATATATTTAAAAAAGGTTCTAAATGTAAATGTCTATTCCTTAAATGCTTCATTCAAATTTAAAAATTCTTTTATTTTTTCTACAAAATATATTAATACATGAAATACATAACATAATTATAATTATTTTTACTTAAATGATTTTAATTATATATTGATTTTAAATATTATTATTAAATTCTATAAAATATATAATACATTAAGTTAAAATCCATTTCTTATTTATAAAATTCGATAATAATTGATAGTTATAGTCACATTTATCAATATTATAACTTTTTATATATATTTTTTTAAAAAACTTATTTATTTATTAATAATTAAAGTATTTAGTTTACAAAACAACCTTTAAAGATTCTAAACCTTGAATTTAAACAGGAATCGAAAGTCAATAGTGACACATGTCTACATTGTATTAGTTTATTTCAAATAGAGAATGTATATGTTAATATAAATATATTATTATAAAACAATATATACGTCTGTATTTATAAATTTGATTATATTAAATTTAAAACGAATGATTTGGCTTAATAAAAGTAATATATTAAAAATATTCAATCTATATTCTATATAATTTGTTTAAAAAAATTTCAGCTTATTTTAAATAAAATAGAAGGTATGCATTGATTATGTACAGACAAATTCATGAAGTTATTTTATAATTACTATTCTAATTACTATACTAAATATAATTTATAATTCTGTCTTTGTCCGTTTCAATATTTATATATTAATTTTAAACAAATAATGAGAAGTATTAAAAGTATTTAAAAATAAATTATTCTGATTTATTATTCTGATATTATTCTAATATTAATAATAATAATAATAATAATAATAATAATAATAATAATAATAATAATAATAATAATAATAATACTATTACGTAAAAATCATGGATTTGATAAAATTTAGATAATATGTTAAAACATAATCTTATCCCAATAAAATAAAATTTTTCAACTATATAGTTATTAACATGAGATTAGATCAACTAATTATTAAACAATTTTTTTAATAAGTACATTTATAAAAACTTTACTAGAATAAAATATCTAAAATTAAGTCAAACTTACTTTTCTTATGATTATTCTCATTATTTATTAATTGCGAAATCAATTCCATTTAAAAATAAAATAAAATAAAATCTTTACTTTTACAATATTTTGATAAATAGCAAGTAAATATTTGATTTATAGCAAGTAAATATTATCTATTTATAATTGTTATCTATTAGTTTCTTGTGGAATACAAATTTTTATTTTAAAAGTTTAATATTCTACATCTTTTTTCCAATATTGTATTGTTGTTAATAATACGAAAATTTTTAGACAATATGTGTAAATTTCATTCAAAATTACTTTAAAACATAAAAATCAGTCATTAAATTTTTTATCAATTCAAAAATTATATAAATTATGAAATACATAATCTAAGTGTAATTAATATTTTGAGAAATAGATTAGTTTGCAGAGACACAGTTCTGTACTTAAATCTGGAGAACAGTCAATATTATTACAAGCATAGCCTTCCGTCGCTTCCGCTTCCGACTTTTGTAATTTCCTGTAGATTTAGGATACTCATTTTCTCGTATTTTTCCATTTAATGAAATAAAATACTTAAAAAAGAAAATTTTTTTTTAATTAAACAAAAAAAGGAATTGCCTTTATTGTTTCCTCATTTCTTTCTTAATTTTTGAAAATAAATTAATTTAAAACAGGGTATTTTGCTTGCTAATTTTTTATGAATTGTTAATAATAAAAGAGCAAAGGTAATATTGAAAATAAATTAAATTATTACTTACCTCAGTATAAATGCTAATCAATAGAACAGAAATTTATTTTATTGAAACTACACGTTTTTGCAGAAAAAAAACAAAAATATTTTATTCATCTATAGAAAAGTGTCAGCACCTACGAAGGAAGAAAAATTATCACGAATTCGATGTTTACTTAGAGAAAATAATTTTTAAGATCGCAAAGTTACATCTGTATAACGATAGACACGATATGGTGCAGGTATGGACATTGCTCAACAAGTGGCGGCTTTTATATAGAAAAGTTTCTCTCTTGCACAAATGAGAATAGAGAGAGAAGAAAAAAGGGGCGCAAGCGCTCCTGTGGGATAGACTTGCTTTTACTCTCAATTCTATTCTATGATTCTTTCAGCCTTTTATCTTCTATGCGTAATATTTGAGAAATATTAAAATTTACAAACAAAAACTGTAGTTATGGAATTTGGTTTTAAAACAATAGCTAATAGATATTCGCAATACATATTTTAATCAAATTATATACTTTTTGTTTTTAATAAAGTTTTTGTACATTTTTACAAAAAACAATAAATCATTTTTTTTTTAAATCACACGTGCGCGCTGTAAGTATATATATATATACTTACTGCTTAATCATAGAACGCATACATTATATGTATATATATATATATATATATAATGTATGCGTTCATGTGTATGTGTATATGTCTTTACATGAAATATCTTATTAGATTTTAAATAATGATGACGCACAATCAATTTCATTCAGTTACTGTGCAAGAATGGATAAAATCAAAATTAACAATGAATTGAAATTGTAACATAAAAATCTATAGTAACATTTTGCTAATTGCAAATAAATAATATTTCATCGTTTCGTTTAACTATGTTTATGAAATATTTATGAATAAATGACAATGTAATAAATTATCAAAGTGTATTATAAATCTAAGAATTATAAAAATAAAAGTTTTTTTTATTCTATTGTAAAATTTTTTGGGTATAACTAAAATATAATATGAATTTTATAATATTTTAGTGTTTCATTTTATTTTATTTTGTTACTTTATTCATGTATACAATCATTATAGCAATAATAAATTCATACTTTAATAGAAAAATATTAACGATTATTTAAGCGTTATATTACTACAATAATTATATGTGCAATTAAAATATTTAAGTAGTACAAATACCTGTTCAAAAACATAAAAAAAATTTTTATCTTGCATATATTACATTCAAAATTATAAAATAAATTTTTACTTTATTTATCAAAAACGAAAAAGACAAATACATTTTAACTTAATTTATTACATATTCATAACTTAAAAAACAATATTATATATATATATATAGATATATATAATATATATAATTAAAATATCAAATAAAATTATGTGATCAAAAACTTTTTGTATAAAATTTTTTTAAATTTTTTATCGTTTATCATTTTTAATTTTAAGATCGATTATAATTTATTTAATTAAAATTATTAGTTATATTGTTATCGTAATAACCTTTAGTGAGTTATCAGTACTACTAAATTGACAGGAGATCAAAAACAATATTTATATAAAATCAAATACTATGAACCAGTTCCAGTAATTATTAGATGCAGTTGATAATAAGAAAGAAGAAAGTAAAAAATTAAAGTAAATAAATATTTTGGTTTGAATTGTAATAAACGAAATATAAATCAAAAATTATAATACAATCACAAATTATAAACATCTATTTTATGGAATAAAAAATTGTAAAAATTGTTAAATAATAGGTAAACTAAAAATTTTTTTAAAAAATTGGAACTTAATTAAATATTCACAGATTATGTCATAACGAGATATAAAAAAATATGTTACTAGATTTAATACAGGTTTATACTATATATAAAAAAAAATATATATCATATATATATATATATATATATACATATAAAATATACTGCTTAACTTATAATGACACCACCTTTTTACCCCTACATCATCATTAATCGATCGCGTATTACAATATATATATAAACTGAATAATTAAGGGAAAACAGATATAATCAAGATTTTTTTCTATTATTTTAAAGCTTGATTGATAGTATTAAATCTCCCATTCATGTATAATTATTTTATCCTTAAAAATATTTAATGATTGAAAAGAATGCAATCTTTTCAATCCTTAAAAATATTTAATGATTGAAAAGAATGCAATCTTTTCAATCATTAAATATTGAATGTTTTTTCATAAAGGATTGATATATCCCTCATTTTCCTTTTGGGTTTTTTTTTTAGTTTCGATAACGGCTTATTGTGGATTTAATGTTGTAACATAAATTATTTATAAATTAGTAATAAGTTTATAAATATCACAATTAATATTAATAATCAATTTAATCTCTTGCCCATTTTCCAATATTTGATTTACACAATCTTGGCATAAGAAACCCTTAATGGAAAGCGATAATTCCATGTGTTTATTTTTTATTATATTAGCTTCCAGCAATATATTTCATATTTTATTTTATTTCTCTTTTCCTTTCTATCCCTGAAACATTTTCCTGATTTCTTTTTGCATATTAATATTCTATGTAGGTTATCACCAAAGCTATGAATACAAGAACAATGTTCTCTATTGAACTTGTATATCAACAAAAATATAATTGTATTACTTCGTTAATTATACATTGACAAAGACAATTTTAATTTAAATGAATATAAGTATTATTTTTGATAACCAAAGATCATTAATTATATTCACAAATTAATTTATTTTTTTTAAAAAAATTATTACCAATAATATAATAATTTTAACAAATACAATAAATTTTTTAGATTATATTTTATGAATTTTTTATTTGTATTTATACTTTTTAATATTTCTTTTATATAAATTTAAAACATTTTACTTTAGAAACTTATTAAATAATTTTATTTTAATTTTTTTCCACATTTTTAAAAGTCTGTAAAATTTAAATTTTGCTATTAGTACGTGTATACATTAAGATTATTTACGTTGCTCTCTTTCTCAGATAAATCAAATAGTTCATCCGAAAGAAGCCACAAGTGACCAATTGCTAATGAAAATCTATAACTAAATATTATCACTTTTTTTTTAGAAAAATTAAAGATCCAGATGAGTGCAATATGAATAAAACGTATTATTCCAATTATTTCGCCGATGTTTCGACAAAGTATCCCCCCTCTCCTTGTCAAAGCTGTTTATTACAAAAATTATTATAATTACGATACATGTATTCAATGGATACAAATTTTCTTTTAATTTTGAATATAATTACATAATGTTTTGTCGCAGGAATAAGTAGGCATTATATGACGTATTAGTCGTAATGTCTCAACTTGAATATAAACATTATTTAATTTCATCTCAATTTATATTATTCAAATACTTCATAATCTACATCATGATCAACCTCAAAATCAAAGAATTCAATCAACAGAACAATAGTAACTGTTAATTATGATATTATAATAATAACCAGACTGTTTTACGCAAATTAATGACAAATAAATATTCTATAGAGTTCTTTACAAATGATTTACAAATGACATATATTAATAGTTTAGATGTATTTAAAAAAAAAAATATTAAAACCTATTTAAAAATAATAGATTAACATGAATAATGCGAAGTAAAAAATCAAGTGTGCAATATATGAAGTAACCATTTATTCAGAATGTTTTAATTTGTATTAATTTGTGTTACAAAGAACTTTGAATATTACTATACAGTTTAATATCTTTAAAAGTTACTCCTTCATTCATAAAATGTATTGAAATTAGACATAAATTATATCTACAGAAAAAGTAGACATTATATAAAGTTATATTACGTAAGGAGAAAAAACACAATTTAAAATAACATATATTACTCATAATATTGATTTTTAAATCTTAAGTATAATTGCAATAGTTAAAAAAATATCAATTAATAGTTATGGTAAATAGTTGTAAGAGATTAAAGTATAATATTGCCATCAAGCTTGAATTAATATTATTAATAATATTATTTCTTAATTATATAAAATAAAATGTTGATAAAAAAGTAAAAAAAATCAATGAATGTTAATTATAACTAGAATTATTAATCAAAAGAAAGTGTGTGGTGTCAATTGTTCTTTTTGACTTCAATGAAATTAACAAAGAAAATTTCCCAGCATGTGTTATCTACAAAAAAATTATCAAGCTTATTACGTTTAATAATCAAATAATAATTAAAATATAAATCAAAGCATAATATAATAATAATATAATAATATAATAATCCAGAATACATTCTATTGTATTTTTCCAAATAATTTTATTAAGCTTAAAAAATATTATTCTTTAAATAAAAACTATATTTTATTAAATAAAAGGTATAGATAGATCAGTTAAAAATTATGCTGTACAACTTCACAATATTATTTAAAATGTTAGGTTTAAACCAAGAATTTAATGCATATGTGTATGTACAGAGGTACAATTAAAGTGCAATGCTTATATATTATACTTTTAGTTATTTGCTAAAATATTATAATATAAATATATAAATATCCACGAATATAATAAAATATATAAATATGTAAATGACCAAAAATATAAAAAATTTTAAATCCTTTGACAATAATATAAAATTCGTTTATTCTAATATATTCAATTAAGAATTAAAGTATTTAATATTTTTGCAAAGTCAAGTATTAAAAATACCGAACAGAAATTTTCTGCATTATAATTTTAATCAATATTCATTGATTAATAATATTACTAAATTATCCATTAATTACATTATATCAATTTGTACATAAAAAATTTTTTTTTTTTATAATTAATTTATAAGCTAATTTGATTTTTTTTCAATTAGCAAATCAGAGCATTAATATTTATATACAAATATTTCATTGCTTGTAACTTATCATTATATTTACATATAATTTTTTTATAGGTTATAAATTTCTCTTTAAATTTGTTAAAATAATTATTTCTAAATTTTCAGTAAATTACATCTTAGATATTTTGGTAAATTTAAACATTTTTTCATAAAGAAAATAATACATTCTTATATCAAAATACATAATATTTTACTTAGACATAAACATTACTTAAATTTATATTCAACATTTTACGTGATTTTACTTAGAATAAATTCGTCTCTAAAGACATGCTGCAGTGGCAGATGTTCAATTAGTAATATGATACTTTCTTGCCAAGGTTATATTTAACAATAGAACACTTATTTTAAAATGAATAAAATTGATAAAAAGGATTATTTGTAAGATATTTAATTAATTATAAAATTTAGTATATTTATTATAAATGAAGAACAAAATAATTTTAATAAATAAAAAATGCCATAAATGATTTACCTTTTTTTTAACAATCCAGACAAAGCATTCATAATCATAAAAACAAATATGTTTTTTGACTAATTAATTATTATCATTATTAAGTATTATTGTAATATTATAAATAGATTATATTTGAAAAGCATAAATAAAGTTCAATAAATTATCTATATATACATATATTTTATTATAAACATTTAACAATACTTTTTTTGGTTCAATCTGAAAAAAACATTTATTTATAAAAGCAAAAAATTATAATAAAATACTGAAAAATATTTTGAACGTTTATTATACTAATTGTATTAAATATATATTTCAGGTATCTATTTATATTATATTACAATTTATTTATGTTTATCATTAATATTTATTTTTATTTATTATTATAAATTATTTATATTTATTTATATTATATCTATTTATATTACAATTCGTATAATAATTATTATTGTAAATATAAATAAATTAATTTTTTTTTTATTGTATTGAGTTTAAATCTACAATACCGGCTGTCAATATAAACATTTCCTATAGTAGAAGTGAATTTCAAATGAGCATTATTTATTGATTTTTCATAACAAAAGTTATAAATGTAATTAATACAATATTCTCGTAATTAACTTTGAAATATGTGAAATTTTAGTATTTATAGGCCAATATTGCACAAATATATTTATATATCTTTATTTTAATAATTTCAATTCAAAGCCTAATTAAAAATTGATATGAAACATTTAAAACCATTTTTTGCTAATGTAGTTAATATATGAAAGTATTAATTATGTTTTCCACAAAAAATCTCTTAAAATTTTTAATTAGAAATGCCACTAATTTTTTTTTTTTTTTATATAATCATCGTACCTTTACTTTCGATTATATCATAAATTACATTGCATATGCTATAGATCATTTCACAATATTAAAAAAATAAATGAAAAAAACTATTACAATGAATTATAGATTTTAATATATTTAAATTATAAGTGTATGTATACTAATTTCTATTAAAAAAAAAAATGTTATAATTGCGTTCACTAATATTTTGTAAAATAATGTATTTAGGTTAATGAAATATCACAATGAAATTAAAAATTAAGTCTTAAAACTTTTTTAATTGGTTAATTATATTTGAAACCAATTATAGTTAACTAATAAGAGTTAACTGGGTGACTGAAGTATTTTTAATGGTGAAAATAATTTTTAAGCATTATGTACTTACTTATAAATGTGTTTATCATTAAACTTGACTTTGTTCCATCCCGCTTGTTTTCTGTGCCTATATATTATGAGCTCAAGCAATATTCTAAAACCAGTGAGAGCTTATCTATCTTTATAAATCTTATAAAGAAATAACACGAGAGTATACCGTTTTCAGCGTAAGCGACATTATGCCGCGTTGAAAGAAAATTCACGTATATTCTAATATTTATAATTAAAATTTATTACGTGTTGTTTTGTTGCATTTTTATATGTATTTATTACAAAAATTATATAGCTATTTTTACATAATAACTATAATATACATTTTCTACCTTATTTCTGCGCTATTAATGATTCTTCTTTTTATTTTTGATATAATTTCGTTTAACAAATCGATTCTATTTTAATTAGAATATTATAAATTATGCTATTCTTTTTGTTCTCTAGTCTAAAAATTATTCTCCAAATGTTTTCATCTTTCTAAATTTCACAAAAATTTTAACTGTATTACATTTTGATTTATTTTATCGTACGTACATACAAATATATTGTACAGTTTTTCATTTACTTTATGCATTCTAAAACATCCTTTTCAAATTATGAAATTTCGAAAAATTTTCAACTGTTCATATTTCATATAACCACCTCTATCAACTGTTATTTACCGTAATTGGTACAAAGTCTAAATTGTTAATAAATTTTAATATTCTGTATTAATAATTAATACTCCTTTACTTTTTATTTCTCTTATTTATAATTTTTTTTATTGTTGTCTCTTTATTTCATTTAAACTATCTTGTATTTACGGAAACTTGGGTCTAATTAGATTTCATGCATTTCATATAAGATATTCTTTGCATTCGAGTGATAGTCAAGATCAATGGTGAGCAATGTATTCAATGATAATTACCCTAGGAATAAAAATGAAAATCGATAATCATTTTATTTAAAAACCTATAAAGATATTTTAGATGAAGAAAAAAAAGTATACAAATTTTACAACTGTATACTAGTTTTTAAAAAATTCTATATTCTTTGGTATAATTCGAACTCATTTATAAAGGTTAAAAAGAGAACTTTGTGTATATCGAAAATAGTGCAAAAAGTTCTTTAATCTTCAAAATGTATATGTTTTTGTTACTTGTAAATCTATCTTGTAGATCGCATTCATTTTAAACATTAATAAAGTATATCATCAATATCTCCATTTAATCATACATTTTCTTTTTCAATTTATAATTTTCTCCACAATATTGTGCTATTTTCATAAAATAAAAAATATTATTTATATGAGCATTTTACGACAACTATATTTCATTATTATTTTTTATTAAATATTTCCAATATTTATATTTTATTACTTAAATTAAATCTAAGCTTTTAATATAAACTAAACTTTTATTTTCACTTCTACTTTTTTGAAAAATGTAAGCTTGGATTTGTCGAAATTTTTTTCTAAATAAATTTTACTTAATATACAATTTATTATCCTTAATAAATTTCTTAATTTATTCATAGAAATATATTTTAATTTCCATTCAAATAATATTCAATTAAATATTTTTACCTTCACTTTACATGTCTCCACAATTTTCTTGTTTTTGGCAGTTCTTCCACACTACTATATTAAGTAAAATTCCACTAATTAAAGATTAATCTAAATTAAACTACTTGTGCGTCTTGATTTTGCATATAAACCATCTTTATTTATATTATATATTTTTATTTATATATCTAATTATATAGTTAAAAAAATATTTAGTTTTGTATATTTATAAATTATTATGAATACTCGTTTTTACATAAATGAATTCCAAATATATTTGTACTCTGTGCTTGATAGTTTATTTGAATAAAACTTTGTAAAATGTGTATTATATATTTCTTTTTTATGTTTCTCTTAACAATTTCAAATAAAATTTTATAATAAATTTTTATTAAACTGATTTTTTTTAAATATTGTGTCTATTTTATATACAAATCCAAATAATGACTTTCACTTATTGAAAATTTTTTATTCTTTTAATATTTTTTAAGTCTTTTACAATTCTGTTAATTTAATTTTCGCTTATTCTTTATATCCATAATATTTACTTTTCTTCTTCTACTTCTAATAACAAAACAATAAATCTTCAGAATATTTTAAAATAATGTAGCACTCTTTCTTGCACTCATTTATATTTCCATTTGATTTCATAATTAAGTACATTTTTATAAAATAAAGAATTTTCTTTTTATTTCTGTTTTCATTTTTTTTCGTTATTTCCTTCACAAAAATTTATTTTTGTTTTAATATTTTGAATTTTTTGTCCATTTTTCCTTTAAATTATCTATTTTTTATTTATATACATGCATTATTATTTTTCAACTTTTATATCTCATAATAACCTCTTAATAATTTTTTTTCCATTTTACATACACAACCGATTATATATTTCCATTTTATATACTTTATACACATTTAATAATTTTATATATTTTATATTATATATTATAAATATATAATATTACTATACAATTATCTATAGATTTATCTCATTTTTTTCATAAATTTTATACCGATTAAAAAATAATTAAAATTATACAAAATTATAAATAACAATATCACAATATATTATTAAATTTTTCACCTCATTTTCTACTATCTTGTTCACTACCTTATAGTCAACTATTTTATATAATTTCTAAAAGAAGAAATTTACTTAAAGTTTTTTATATTATTTTTTATTTCATTTATCTATCCATAAAGAAATATAAATATTTTGAAATAAAGAATAATTAAAAGATACATTTAAACTATTTAAAGTAAAAAGAAAATTCAAGCAAATTATTAATACCGTATTTGACGTTACTGATAATTGATACTAATGATGTTCTATAGGAATTTGATAACAGTATCAAGACAAGAATAGCGGTTTTCATGAACACATAGTTGAGTCTCTTATATTATAAATCTTTTGTTCAATACACGGTAATTATATGCCTTCTTGCACATAAAAAATATATTTATCGAAATAAGCTGACTGTTAAGAAACTATTTTTACGAATTATAGTGCACCTTCATCTGAATTAGTAAGGCACAATTTTTCCCACTCAGGTGGTAAAATCAGAATCAAGTAGTATTATTGCATTTATTATTAAATTATTTACTTGTATTAATAAATTAATTTTCACTAAGAAATGCATAATGTTTCACTAAAAAATTCTGAATTGAAAACAAAAATTAATATCAATAATTTCTTAATTTACTATTTCAAGATGGCTTAAAATTTGATAGAGCAATGTACAAAGTAAATCCGTCACAAACTAAAGTACAAACATACTTTTTTAATATTTATAAATGTTGAATATATGTTTGGTAAATACAGAAACGTTTATATAAACATACATAAAACCCCAGATATATACAGTATAATAAATAAACATTTGATACATTTAATTTAATCATCAAAAAAAAATATTAATATAAATGTAAATAAAATTAACTTTCAAAAAAATGTCATAAAAAATAATTATTATCTGATAAAAAGAATAAAATGTAAATATTCTGACTAGATGTTAACATTTAAAAAAAATAAATTTAAATATATATATAAAAATATAAGTAAATTTTTAATTACAAATTTAATTTTTAATTTATTTAGTGATATTTGAAAAAAGATTGAAATTCGATATTTAAAACTTTAAACTTATGTAAACGAAGGAAAGAACATGAAAAAATTTTAATTAACTATAAATAAAACTCCTATATTTTAAAAAATACATATATAAATATAGACTGTACGTGCGTTTTCTCTCCTATGCATACATAGAGGACAAAAAAATTATTAATATAGTTTTAATTTCATCTAATGGTCGAAGAATAAAATGGCATTGATTGAACGGGTTCAATACGCACGCACAGTTTGAAAAATCCAAAATAAGAAAATATGACGATCATAGCGCGACATACCAGCGATTCCAAATTACCCCAGCTTGCCATTCTGTAGAAATGAAGAAAAGCCCCACAGGTCAAAAACACTAAACACGAATACGGTGATCATTAAGCTAAGATAATGTAAGGTAAAAACGCTTAATCCGCCATGTGATATTAATTCTATATAAATTCTTGCGGAGATAGCGACAAGAGCTTTTTCTCCCAGTGCGAACGAAGAGGATCCATAAGGAATTAAGCCGATAACCTCTTCGATTTTCCTTATCAATAGACCACGAGGTGATCAAAATTCGCTATAACCCCAGTACACGAGTGATAACACGGAAAGGTTTTGTTGACAACTGCGCCAGAAAGTACTGTGTCGATATTCATAAATTATACGATTTGTAAAGGTCACATAATTGTCGAACAAACTACCCACTTTCAAATGACCAACGAATCACTGAATGCTTTTCATAAAATACGCTACCGACTGTTGTACTCGTTCTTGAACTAGAACTTCTCACATTTTCAGTACTGCATTAAAAATTACTTGAAATTACTTTCAATACAATAATTCGAGTTCCCATTAGCTACCTACAATGTTAGCCTCGTTTCAGGTAATCAAGGCTTGCACTTAACTTTCATTAACAGGAAGCCGAATCAAACGATTTACTGAACGTTGTAAAACGAATGATGTGGTATATAAGTCTACTGTTTGATGTCCATCAGTTGTTGGATGAATTTTTATCCCCCCAGGTAATGGAAACTCTAGTGAGTGTTGTAGTCTACTAGTGATGAGTACCATATCCCTTTTCTGAAGATTGCATTCCGTCTTTAAGAGCATTCCTGTAAGTGATGGAGTATTTTCTGTTTTTAACTCTTCAAAAAGTAATCTAGCATCAATTAAAAATGACGTGGTTGATAGACTGGTGTATTAATATCTGATATTGTGGTGAACGGTTCCGGAAATTATTTTTATGCTGCACTAATAAGAAAATATCTGGTGTGAGCCGATAGATCCGTAGCTTCATTTCTCAGAAGACATAATGGCTATAAATTCAATAATCTTTCAATGCTAGATGTTAATATGGATATTTCTTCAAATGTCAAGACCGCATATTCTATGACTCTCCGGAAATGATGATTGAACCCTTTAACGGTAGCTTTCCGCAAATAGGTGAACCCCCATTGGATTCCTTCATTATGTAAAGCATTAGCAATTCTTGCCATTAATTGATAGCCCTGGTGATTGGCACATTCCAGCTCAACTTGTGTTTCTTAAAAATTGGTATCTCTATGGCTGTATATGCAATTTCACATCTGCAACGATAAAACGTCAAAATTCTGTCTAGAAACATGTGAAATTATAGGCGTGCTGTATATTGCAGTTGGTGTAATTTTTTATGTACTAAATATAGTTGGAACTATCTCTAGTCGAGACAACGTTTATTGTAACTACAAATAAATATTACTTTCCCCGACGATCATAGGATTTTCCAAAATTATGATTCAGGGAACACTAATTGCATTTTTATTAAGGCAAGTATAATATTTTGGGATTCCTGATTGGAGGAAAAATCTGGACTTATTTGGTAATCAGAAGTGGAATAGGGAATAGTGGGAAAGGTAACTCTTTGTATATATTCAATTTTATATTTGGCAAATCAGAAAAAAATGTATCATAGAACTGATTGCATAAAACAGAAGACTCGTGCCATGTATTGTATTCAAATAGCAATAAAGAATTAAACACAAAATTACAATTTGTTATTTATACAAACGAAAGTTAATTAAAAACAAAGCCATCAAGAAAATGAGTGTCAGGAGATGAGAGAGTGGTTCGATGTGTACTGTTTTAGTTAAAAAATAGACGAAAATTGTGATGTAGGCATTGGTAGATCGTTGACCGTGATCTTTAGATAAGTTAATCCGAAATGGTTCAACGTAATCGAGTTTAAATGTGCCGAGTAGATGAGTTGACATAAGCGTTGGACATACAGTCGAAAAAGAGGCCATTTGTGGAATTAGCGTTGATCCTTGAAAATGGTGATAGCGCACACACAGGCTCACTATTTGTTTAAGTGTATTCTCAACTCGTGGAATTTACTATTTGCAGACAAAAAACAAAGCATGAATTGAGGGCCTCCATGTAGTGTAATATTATATGCATTCCCAATCAAAATCGTGACCGTGAGTGATTTGAAGTCGGTACAATAAGCGAATGTTTCTCATCCTTAGTTAGGGCAGAATTCTGCAAATGACTATTAACTCTCAGCAAATGCTTGTTGTTCATAAAGGGCAAAAACTTTCGTATATTACTGTTCTGCTGGAGAGGCTCGCCTTTCTGCAGTGCCTTCCTTCTTGATTATTTCCTAAGCAAAATGTATTTATTAAGCCTGACGCAGAATTCCTTCCTCTGATTCAACGATCTTCTCAGCATTGAAACGAGTTATTTCATCCTGCACGTCCGTGAAAGTAGTTATTGCTTGTCATGTTAATACTAATGCACTGATGAATACCTTAGAAGTTTGTGTCCTTTTTTCATCAGTGTTGTAATGCGAAGCGTACGTGGTGTGCTCACGTACACAAATAAACGAATGTTTACGCGCGGAAGATTTGTAAATACGCGGCCTGAGAATGTTCTCGAACATTCGGGAGAGTTCGGGAGCATTCGGTCGCGCATGCGTAACGCGTACGATTTCTTATATATGGGTCTTATGGGTCGAATTTAGTATATAAGGCGAAGATTCCCAGTGATAATCACCTTTCCCACAGCATCCATCTTCACGTTGTAATTACCCCCGACTTTAAATAGTGAGCTTTCAGCCAAAACCAACCATCCCTCTTCCCCTGGCACGGTCTTAGGTAATGTGCTTTTGGCCCCGCCAGCCCTCCCGTCTCTTCACCCCTATTCCGGCCTTAGGTAATGAGCTTTCGGACAACATCCAATCCTCCATCCCTCTCATCTCTCGGCACGGCCTTAGGTAGAGAGCCAAGGCTAAACCAAAGACTCTCCTCACTGCTAAGACTGCGGATTGATAACCGGTAGTATGCGCTCAATGTAATCAATGTAACCGTTGCAACCGATGCAAGTATAACCCGATGTTGAAAGAATAGCATATCCCGTTAATATTTGTTAATAACTTCCGACTGCTCTTGATGTTTGAATTAAATTACTTTTAAACTCAATTCCGGATAAAAATTTCAAAATTTTTGTTACAGAGCCAAAAAGGACAATAAAGACTCGGAGTTAATACTTTAATTTTTCTGTTATTATTTTTGCCCATACTATTGTATTCCACTCCCAAATCCTAGTCCACCGACTGCAGCCTATTCGCGTATTTCTTTTCTCCTTTAAATTAACTTTGTTTTTTTTTTCTTTTTACATTATAGACGAAGCTTTAATTTTTCCTTTTTAATAAAACCTTTAATTTATTCTTAACGCAGGTAAACTGACTCGTTAAAGTGTAATAATCATCTCAGGAAGTATGAGTTGCGGATGTCATAAATTCAATTAGATATTCCCACTATAGTGTTTACTATAACAGAGTTTGAGGGCTCGCTCTAAGAGATACAATTTCTGCAGAATTTCGACTCGATGCTACATGACTTCAAGTAGCAGAAGCTAAATTTGTCAAAATCTCGCTGACTCAGTTGATAACGAAGGTTTAACGAGTTCGTGGAGTCTCCTTTAATCATGATATTACCAGCGTATAAAATGAAGTTTGAAAACTTTATTTTAAGGCAGGGTAATCATGTTTCGCAGATGTGCTCAGTATTTTGTGCGTTTGACAGTTTGAATGTCTATTGTATTTTTTAGATGCGTTTTTCGTTGTTGTGAAAGAATTTCGACCCGTAACTCATAAATTTCCTTCGCAGAAAAACCAACACGTAGAATATTCATTCAATACGTGTTGGTGGGATTTCGATAAGGCGTCGAATGAGTCGAAATCTCAGCGCGAGACAAAGAGGTTTTGCATTGAAGATAATTACACGAGGGTAATTATCTGAAGATAACGGACGAGGAAATGGGATAGTTTGGCGTGCGATCCAACCCGAAGATGTGGATCAACTTTCTTGTTGATTTTTTACTCATAAATTTAAGAATTAGTTTATAAATCAGTTAGATATTGGATATATGTGATTGATGCGTGAGACTTTTTCCTCTTGATTACCAGATGGAGGTTTTTTATGCCGATTAAAAATAAATATAAGTTTGTCAATTAATATTAAGAAATATTAGGTTACTCGTGATGAATTTTAAGTGAAAAAGTAACGTAGCATATCCGAGCAATTTATATTATTGTTAAAGAACGAGAAGAATAGCGTTTTGTTTGTAAGATTTAAAAGAAAAGAAGGGAGACGACAAACAGTTGAGGAAAAATCGTGAAAATATGCATTCTTTTTTTAGCTCTTCAGCTGTTCTTCTTTTTCTTTCCAAGTCATAAGGAGTTACAACTGTTTTGTATATTCAATAAATTATCTGGATATTTCAATTATTTTCGATAGAAGCAAGGAACACACGATAATCTATGAAACAATACAAGTCGAGGTCGGGTAAAGCCAAGTTCTCTTAAATTTGACGCATCAATATTGATAATAAAACTGTCCTCTAATAGTTCTAATCGTGGCAATGAAAGAAGACCATTACCGGGCTAACCTTTTTTTTGATTGCTATGAGTGTTGCTTGTTGAAATTTAACTTTCCAATATAAACCAAGATAAATCACGGTTTCATACCCAATTTTCGAGAGGTCTACATAATCATAAAAAAGCATTGATCGCCTGGTTCTTTGATTGATTGGACATGAAACATTCAACAGGAAAGTAATCCATGTTTTGTGAAGATCGTTTTGGAACGTCGTTGTCCTATCAAACTTTTCTCAGCCATAGTTTTTGCACGAAGATGTTACCATGAATAATGACAGGAGAAAACCAGCCCCGTGTATCGAATAAAGTATAATAATATCCTAGTTCATCGGCTATATTATGCAGTATATAGTTCTAGTGCAGAAGTAATCTCTTCTTTCACCAATAATAAAACTAATTCCTCGTTACTATCCAACACTCAGTGGACCTTGCCTGTGAAAGTCCACTTGTGAAGATGCATACTTGTCATTTGTAATATTCTTATGATTTTATTACATGCCTCCTTAACTTTAGTCTCTTTACGTCCTCCACCAATGGTGTTATCTATATAAGTATAATTTTAAACAAAGTTGTCTCGGATAGAAAATCGTTCTCTCTCATCTAGAGATAATTGCTGCAAAACCCGCAGAACTATGTAAGGCATACAGTTTTGGCTGTAGGTGACGGTACGTACTTGAAACGCTTTCAATGATCGTTATGCCATAATATTTTATACGATCTTCCTCTACTACCATAATCCGGTGATAAATCTTTATGACGTCTAGAAGACATACCGTCATATACGTTATAGTATCAATATACTAAAGATATTACTCTGAAATTTTTTCCCAATTTGCAGAAAGTTATTTAATGACTTACTAGATTATGCTACTTCAGAAGCATCAAATACAACCTGCAACTTATCAATGATTTGGACCCCCTAAAACTATTCGGTGTAGATAGCTCTAAATTAATCAAAGTATAACAGTGATACAAGCTTCATGCGACCAAGGCTCTCATAATAAGTGCGAAATTGATGATACGCCACTCGCAACTTTTTGACTTTCTGCATTCACCAATCTATCACACGCAGACATTAAACACTTGGATCAAAAGAGCCTGAAAGCTCGGGTGTACTAGTGAGTGCTGATTGTACGGTGTAAGGCTTAGTAAGATCTCTACGATGAGTTCAAAGAAACAGGTATTCACAAAACTGCTGAGCCAAAGAATACACTGGTTTCACTCTACCTCCCACAATCACTGTCTAGCAACTCACTAATTATGTCACGTGCTAAAAAGGTGTAACTTACCAGTTTGTGTTGTAGCATAAAAGGTCGTTTGATAGGACCAGTCAAAATCCATCCTAAGTGCATCTCTTGAACCAAAAGAGTCCTGAGAGACTATTTTTGCAAGCTTTTTAAGATTAGTTGTCAATATACATTGGCATTTAAGGCACAGTTCACTATATCTGGTTTGTCATACCTCGAATCCGCTATTTTTATATCCTGTAAGTGGTTTAAGCCCAACGTGGTAATTTATTGACTAGGAGTGAACAGTTATACGATGAAAACAGAATACGATGTGGATTTTTTCTTACCTTTAATTATTGTACCACTTGTTCGGAGATATATAACGCTATCGCACTCAGAACGACGAAGATGCGAACCTGGCGTTTGGATCCCTGCGGACTTCGTATGACGACGACATAAGTACGACATTCACCGAACCCAAATTGGTGAATTTTCCAGACCTTTGCCCTTTCTCAGAGAAGTCAAAACTGTATACACTTGTGGTTAATTCAAAAGCGATACTGAAGATCCTAATAAAATTGACCTTTTCTTATTGGATAATAGATCAGACTAATCGTTATGAAACATAGAATAATGATTTCTTTTACAATATTTGCAAGTGTGTTTAGAGCTGCATGCCTTGACCATATACCACGGAGTTAAATAATTAAACCACACATTGTGAAGTTGGACCTTTTCTCGACAATAACTTGGAGATCGTTGTGTAATAGTAGAACAAGCAGAAAGTTAATGGACTGTTGTTCATTGATCAAATAGCATCCTTAGTACTAGGTATAGTTATCTCAAACACCTGTTCATAGTATGCTGTTGACAATTGTGCTTTCTCAACTTTCTGTGCAACATCACGTTTATTACTTCAAACAGCAAGGTTTAAAAGTATAGAAGCGTGGTATCCACTTTCTGAGAGCTTAACCTGATTCTGCGTAAACCTTGTCAATTACTTGAAAGTTAGAAACGTTGTCGTTTCTTCATTTCTTTTATTCTAATTATTCTTGTGCTTTTGCCCAATTTATGGCATATCACTATCACCTATCAGTAATTTCAAAAGAAAATTGTAAGTTGTGACTCCTCGAGGATTCGAAGACTTTCATTGACGACATTCAGCAGATTGTTTAGTTTTTCGATCACCTTATCTTACATAGGAAGAAGATATAGTATTCACCAATCACACAGTGAACACAGATCGTGATGTTCTCGTTGTTATATCTCTTGATCAGGGAATCCCAGGAAACCTAAAAATTATCACTAGTACGTCAAAATTGTTCCGAATGGTGAGCTTCTTCTCTACACAAACAAGATAATAAGCGTTGAAGTTTTTGAATTAGGATACCGACAGTACTGATCAAACAAGCGAACATTTCCTTCAAATTTGCCCATTCATTTTATTTTTTCGAAAAGATTGACTATTGAAATTATAGGAGATTAACTTATTACAACAGACGCGCTGAAATGAGGAGTAATGAGACTGATGATCATAACATCGTGGGTGTGGTGTTATTTCGGAACACCGTGAGTTGTTCTACAGAGCTTTGAGTTTTCATAATTCTTCGAATAGGCCAGTTCTACAATCAAGAAATGAGCATTAAGAAAATAAAATTTTTATCGGAAATTATTTTTCAGTGTTGATCTCTGAAAGAATTCCAATAAATTTTTAATAACGCAAGCTTCTTTCCGAGCATATCCGAGATCAATTTAGAAGTACCGATTTTATCAATAGTATTTCACATCCATTCATGAGTTGGCTTTCCTCGATTTAGTAATTTATTATTTATTTTTTATTATAATTTATTATTTAGTAATCCAGCTTTTTTTCGGTCGAAATGATGTAGAACGATGGTCTTGAACACTCACTCTCCACGTTATCTCTCCACTTTATATGTGTTCTACTCTTAGTTATTATTTATTTAATTAGTTATTAATATTGTATACTTTGTAGCGAATACGTAATATTTAACTAAAACCGTGCTTATTAAACTCATTATGTTATTATCATATATGCACATAATATAGTCCTAGGTTTTCTAACATTTCAATTAGAAACTCTAATTATTATACTTAAATTTATGATAAATACAAATCTTCAATCTAATTAAAAAAGTATAATAGAAATTAAGTACTCTTAATCTTCAATTTAAAATTAAAAGTTCATTAAACTATAGTACCTATTTTTAAAGTCACTATTATTAGAAATATAATAGATATTACATATTTATACTTATTAAAAAAATCTACTCATCATAATTATGCCTCACACATTTAACTGAATATTTGTCTTATTCATAAGGAAGACAAATTATTTCCTACAGTAAAACAGATAACCCTTTTAAAGAAGGACATGATCTTATTTCAATGACTCTTGATATTATAACACAAAATCCTGTGCATCAAACCTTTCAATTATATCATTACAAAACTATTAACGTAGTTGATTTAAAGAATTATTTGGAATCATGTATCTGGACTATGTCTATCCAAAGCATGATATTAGACATGATACAGTTGAATCGAAAATCACAATATTTTTAATATTTGATTTTACTAAAGAATTTAATTTAATTTGACCACTCTTTTATCAAAGCTGACTAATACAAAGTGCTCTCCTACAGTTTTAAAATGATTTTCCTCATATTTTTCTGACAGAATCTTGCCTAGATATTTAAATTAGGTTAAAATCATTTCTCAATTTGTAAAAACTTCAAAGGTCTGTACTAGGTCCTCTGCTATTCAACATATACATTAATCATATCAGCCTGAATCTTCATCGCTCAACCAAATATATTCTTTATACTGATGATTTAGAGATGTATACACAATCTACTGTATGAACTTGATCAAAATCTTCATTGGATATCAACAGAAGCATCTAAGATATTTGACTGAGCATAGTTAAACACCCTGCAGATCAACCTCAATAAAATGAAAGATATACCTTTTGGCTCTAACATTTTTATAAATAGATTTTTTAATACAATACATTCAATTAGTATAAAAAATCATAATATTTCTTTTACTTTCACGGCTAAGAGTTTGGGAGTAGTCTTAGACTCAAAACTATCCTGAAAACACCATATCATCAAAACCTCAAGGAAAGTTAACGCTGTTCTTTATGATTTGCATTATTTTCATCTCAGTCCTACTCATTCTTTACGCATACATCTTATTCTAATACTACTTCCCATCTTCCTACTGCTTCTTAGTTTTCATAAACCGCACTGACAAAAAGAAACTGCGACTTTTAAGAATATCAAAGTCTGCAATTCGTTACATATACGGACTTTAACGTCATCAACGCATTACTCCATATCGTAGTGAGTTGCGATGATTGAGGGAGTACCTAATGTTCAGTCTTCTTTACAGAATACTTAACAATAACTAGTCTACTTATTTTCTGAAGTATTTTATCTTCAACAACTTCAAATTTTCCTTAAACATTTAAAACATATATTGTTATCAACAATCCATGCATTATTTATAATTACATAACATAATGTTTTGTCTGTGTGAATAGCGTGCGTATAATGATGTGAGAATTAATATATATTTACCGAGTGAAATAAGAATTTTCCGATTTTTGTGTTGATCGTTTGTTCTGAACGGCGGTTTTTGAAATAGCCAATTAGGATCAATAATCTAAAAACACTGAGTGGAAAAGGAGCTTATTTTGGATCATAAATCAATGATAACTTTTCGTCAAATGAGTACAAATAAGTATATGTATTTATTGGTTAGAAAATAAAAGTATGTATAAAATAAAAAATAAAATAAAAGAAATAAAATGATGTGAATTAGAAAAGACTTTCTGGGATGAAGATGATAGCCTCACCATATAGTCTTGTATTGATAAGTATAAAGATCGTTAATTATAAAAGCTGTGTGTAATATTAATTTTTATAATTAATTAAAAATGTTAGTATTGCCGTGCTAAATAAATTAAATAGATATTTACATATACATCAAGATACGTCTTACGATTCTAGTCAAGAATCGGACAGGTAATATAAAAAATATGATATAAATTATTAGAATTCAATGACAGAAAGAAAGAGAGATCATCCATCGTATAAAAAGAATAATTAAAAATTAAATAATTCTACTTTCATTAGTTTCATATCTTTTATATTAATATTTAAGATAAGAATTTATTTATTAAAATAATAATTATCCATTCATGTATAATATATATAACACTTATAATATCTAATAACGGAGAATTTGAGGTAGTTTTGACCTTATTAAATAGATTCATCAGCTCGAATACGGAATTTTCTAAGAGCGGAAACCAGTCTCCACAATTAAGTAAATAAATTATTATATGATAGTGTATTGAATTGAAATACTAAGCTGTTTTAAAGTTCATAGTAGTGAAATTAATTAAAATTGTATCATCGTCATCGATTTCAATAATTTGAAATCCTCAGTGTTACAAACACTCCTCTTCTAATGACACAATTCCAGACAGAGACTGAAAAATCCTCTTTTCATATATCCTCTTGATTTGATATCTATTAACAATCTTCGATTTTTTATTTTAAATAATCCTCACTGCAGCTGCTTCTCATATGCTTTCTCTCATAATTCCTTCTTAATTTCTCATCAGTATAAATATCCATTATATTGATAAAAATTAATGTACCATTCTACTACAATAACTGTGTATGCTAATATTATATTATATTTACAATATTTATTATAAATGATTTGTACGACCTCCTATACATAAATAAATATCTATCTATTTATCTATCCATCAATGTATGACAGTTACTAACTGTAGTTAACTTGAGTAAAAATAATGTTCAGCCCAAGGCAGACCAGAGCAAGGACTAGTTACTACATTCATCAAAACATCTTCAATATACACAAAGAAAAACAACACCAACACTGTAACTGCGCGTATACCAACAAAAGTTAGTATATTTAAATATATTTAGGGAAAACAATAATATAGCGTATATTCGGTTTGAAGGACCATCAGCCTTGTACACGTGTTTTCCCTCCTTCGGCCAGAGGGGGCAAAAAAATTATTAATATAGTTTAAATCTAATGTTCAAAGAATCTAAACGATTTTTCAAAAATGTAAGATATATGATTTGTTATGCTATAATTATATTTTTTATGACCATTGAAAAAAATAAAATCGTAAGAATAAGTTGAGCTGTAAATAACTTCGTAAATATTTGCACAATTTAATTAACATTAGTATTACTCAAAAACTAAATCTAAATCCGATCAAGCTTAGATCTTGAGATAAAATGCACATTAATCACTTTAATTTCCCAAAACTACAGTTATAAACATTAAAAAATAAAAAAGTTGAAAACTTTAATTAATTTCAAAATTTTAAGATTTTCGAAATATTTCAACGGTCCTCATTTTTCGATCGGTTTATATAAAAATGACATTTTTTATTGTAGCGGCGGTTAAAAGTTGTTAAAAGTTATTAAAGTTATTGAGCAAAATATCATTACGAAAATTCTACGTACGTAAATGCGAGTATAATGATTTATATAGAAATAGCAATATCGGGGGCGGAACACCCTGTCAGGTAGTCCGCCCGTTAGAAATAGATATGCACAGGTTTGAAGCCAAATCGGCAATACATTTTATTGCCGATATTTGGTAAAACCCTTTAGCAAGCGTCAACGGACTGTTTTCCGTCTTTTCGTTACTTTACTTTAGCTTTAACTTTCGACAGCAATGGAGCTCGGTTTTTTTTGTTACCCGCTTCGATCGAGAGTGCGCGAAGTCAGCATGCGTAGTACATCTATATATATATAAGTTATTATCTATATGTATTCATTCATTTAAATAATGCGATTCGTCTAGTGTAAACAATTATAAAATAGAACAATAAATTAATCAAAGCTTGTACAGAGTATAACAGCATTTGTTCTTGTGTTTTCACTCCCTCGCCTAACGAAGACATTGACTATATTATAATTATATTAGTTACAGTTCATCATTGAAATTACAGTGTTAAAGTTACGATTTATCATTTTATAGCAAAAGAAGTATAAAAAACATGCATTTTTTCGTTAAAATTGTTAATAAGAAAAACCCCTGAGTATCATGAGTGGCATTTTAGAAAATAAGAATCTACCGATTTTTTACGAACTTTGATAAGTATCACTAGCTGCTTTTTTCGTGGCCTAAAAAATGCACTTTTGCTTCATCTATATGTACATGAATTTTACTTCAATAAATTAAATAAAAACAAGTATGTGCCATTAAATGATTGACGTATGAAACAAAATGCTGCAATACCAAAGGACATGAGAAGTAGTGACAATTTTTATTGACATAGCAGCTTACCTGGTACAAGTCTTTTTCATTCTTTATGTTTGTTTTTATATATAAGATTTAGTGTTTAAATGACAATACTACTCATCTACAGAAATTTATTGTACAGTGATTGAAAGAGAAAAAGATAGACAGACAGATGGATAAAAATAAAAAAAAAGATAGAATAGAAAAAATAAAGTATGACAAATATAAAAAAAGAGACAAAACTATATATACATATAAAAATTTATTTCATAATGTATCAAGAATTAAAAATTATAAATAACATTTAAAAAAAATATTATTTTGAAATTAATATTTACAAGATACACTAGACTCTTATTAATAATCAATTTTATAAATTTTAAAAAATTTTTGTCTAAAATATAAATAATACAATAAGAAATTTTTAATAATATGTCTTAATATAGACTCATAAATAAACATTATTATAAAAGCGATTGATAAAATCATATTTTTCTTCAATTGAAATTTAATTTCATGCAACATATTTTCTAGAATTAATCCTTTGGTAATATCACTTATATTTGGGTAATGAATTTAATATCAATAAAATATAATCAAGGTAAATCAAAGGATGATAGAGTTGTACTCTTTTTATATAAAATATGTTTTTATACAAAGTATTCATAAAGAGACTCAAAAAAATATAATATAAAAAAAAAATGTGATCCGTTCATAGTTTGTTAATTTTAAAATTTATTTAACTTTCGAAATATAAAAATATACTACAGTTTATGGTATTTTTCAAGTATAACAGAAATTAAAATCAATTTTTTAAATTATTTTAATTTTTTATTTTGATTTCATGGAACTTTACTTTACTTTAACTCACATAAAAATGTATATTAAATAAAAAAAATATTATTTTATATATAAAAAAAAAAAATTGTACATATTTATATGTACATAAACGTATGTACATAAACGTAACAGTAATAATATTTATATACAGATCATTTAAATTTTTTACTGGTATTTATTTCAAAATAATATATTTTTTTATAGAGTAAATCAGTATTACATAATTGCAGTATCGAAGCTGATCTGTAAACATTTTAACTTTAGTTTTAATAAAATTTTTTTTCTTAATATAGTTTTTACTTAATAGACTTTTTGCCTTTAATCTAATTTCAAATATTTGCTAGAACTTTCTTCTTATAAATTCAATCATAAAATGTCTACTTTGAAGTATTTGTCCACGAGTAAATGAAATTCTTGTTTTAAAAAATTACTTAAATGTTTAAATTTATAAATTAAAATTATCTACTGATATGTTTGGATATAAAATCTAGCATATTTGATTCCTTAAAAAAAAAAGTTAAATATTTAATCGATTAAATTTAAAAATTACCTCCATTCTATTTAATAAAATTTAACTTCCATTAATCTATGAAATAATTATTTTTATCAATTAGGTAAAAATGTTTATACTAATATAAATGAGTTGTAGAAGTCAAAGGTACACCCTCCATAGTGATATAATATTATGAATTGGTTCCTTATGGGTGCATAATATTCTGATATTAAAGAAGTTTGAATCATGTACTTGGTAATTAAGTGAGTGGTAGTTTTGATTAATATTACAATAAACATATTAACATTTAAATTATAAATTAAAAAAAAAAACAGCTGAAACTGGGAATTTAACGAATTTAACAAACAACTCTCAAATTAATCGTACCACTTAAATAAATTCACTTATAATATTTATTATTGTAAATATAATGAATTAGGAATATAAAATTCTAAGAATTGGCGTAAATACTTGAAGAATATAATTTCATATAAAATATGGCTACAATTATTTAGCATATATCTAAGAATTATAATTCATTGGGTATTAATGAAAGCGCACAATATTATTGTGTATTCACGTTAACATACTTATTTTCACGATTTTTTTTTATTAGATTATAGATGACGTAATAAAGACTTTACTATCATGTATTACAATGATGACCATTTTTGTTTGATATTGTGTAATTGCATGTAAGGTGCCAGCTGTGAATGGCATACATCTTTGACATAGAATCATTGTTTTAGTTTGCCGAATTAGCTAATTTCTTATGAATTATGAAGATAAATGAAAAGTTCAAAAAGTCATATATCATTTAAAGGATGATGCAATTTGAGGATTGTTGTTCACATGTTTAATCAGCCGTGGAGAGTGCAATGGATCGGCAGTAATGGTTTACGTATAATTACGTCGCTCGGGTAATGATGGAAAGACCAAAAAATCACGAGGCTTGGCGCAATGGTTAAGATTAATAGGAAAACAACAGAGTTTTGGCTGATCCACGAGTCTAGTAGTGACGCTTTACGAGTCGTGTGGTGGGAATATTTTACCGCTAGCTGATGTTACGTTCATTCCCGATTCCATCTCTCTCTCTCTCTCTCTCTCTCTCTCTCTCTCTCTGCCCCCTTCCCCTCCCTCCACGGTTTACCTTGTCGAGTTATATATGTAAAAAAGCTAGAGAAGGATAGCGGAGTGGGGTGGGGGAGGTAAAGATGCACACCGGTATAAGGTTTTACCGTTTAACGGGGCCACGGCGGCTACGGCGGTGGCAATGGCGGCATAGCTATGTGCCACGACTCGTTCGTTCTCCGGAAGGACGAAGGCGAAGAAGCGAAGCGAGGCAACAACGAGTCTCGGTCCCGAGGCCCGAGGCCCGAGTCCCAAGTCCCGAGTCCCGACTCTCGGTCCACACAGTTCGTTCAACTATACAGATGTAAGATGCATCGAACGAAAGAGTGAGGTTGAGCGGGAGGTTCTTGACTCCTTGGGCTCTCGGTCGCGAGCTTCTTGTGCCCTCTGAATCGCTTCTTGACATTGCTCCTACGAAACTGTTTCAAGTTGCCCCTGCGCAGGATGCAAATGCCTGCTGAAGACCAGACCCAGGTATCCCAAATGTTAGCAGGAGCATCTCTATTGTCACCTTACTTTTATCTCACTTTCATCTCACTGGGACATTTTTTATGGTGCTTCGTGATTATTAATACCGTTATTACTACTCACATTTAAACCAACCCATTAAATTCGTCATTTTTACACCCAATGGAATGAATGTGAACGATCATTTATTTGGTGGTGTCCAAAGACCCATCCTTTTTTAATGCAATATTTAACGTCTGTGCAACACGAATCGATTCAATAATTTTATTCATAATATTCATAAGCATATTTTTATACGAGCAAAAGAACTAGATAAATGGGTAAAATGTTTATATTTATTCGTTAAACCATTAAGCAATAAATTAATATTACGTCAACAAAATAACTAGCCATGTAAATTGAACATTCGATAGAAAAATTAGTTTCATCCTTAAATTAACCACTAAAATATATTTATGCATTTATATGGAAATCATAAAATCAGGATTTTATAAAGTTCTCCAGCATATTGAAAAACATAAATAATTGAGCATAAAAATATTCATTCTGTTATTATTCATTCTAGTTTCCCTTTAAAAACAGAATATTAAACTTTAATTGTTAATTCGGTATCACAAAAAGGTATGTACATTTACATATTAGCATTTAGCAATATAATTTAATATAAATATTATTTGTATTTGATATTAAGTACCTTAAATAACATCAGGTTTAACTCAATGTTAATTTCTAACCATTAATAATTTATGAACCTTATTAATGGAACAAATTATGAATATTTTATGATTAAAAAATATATTAAATTTTGAATGGAGAATTTATGCAAGGTGACATTATAAAACGAAACAGTAAATAATACTTTTCAATATTAAAAGTACAAATTTTCCATATCAATCATTGTTAAAAAAAATAGTAGTATCGATAAATTTGAATAAATTAAGAAAATCTTTGAAAGAATATTAAATTTATTTTAATTTCGTTTTAATTTTCAAAATAATTAAAAGCCATCTTGTACATAAATATATTTTTAAAGAATCGATATCTAACATATCATTAACATTATTTAACAATTCCGATTATAAAATCTGTTTAAAATATTATTAAATATAACGAGTGAACATGTAAACATATGTAAATACGTGTTCATATAGGTTAATAAACTAACTCGTGTATTTGTATTAATGTATTTATAAAATTTATAATATTTAAAATGAGGTATTTCAAAACAAAGATTGAAGAATAAAATTTTTTGATTTAAATGAAAGAACAGCGAAAACTTGTGAACGTAGACATGCAAAGCGGTGTTTCGCCATAGTTTTGGATGTGCTCTCTGTTCGCATAATAGTCTGACAATGAAAAAGAGGAAAAAGAACAGGCTGCAAGGATTATTAGGCACAATGATCATTTATACGCAGGTATTCATCTTTGATATAAGAACACATAGTTCCTTGGATTTGGTCCTAAAGGCCGTCGTTGCTGCTGCTTTGACTTCGAGGTCGTTGACCATCGGAATATTCACGTTCGGTTATAAGACGCAGAGGCGGGCTTGGACTTTAGGTGGTAAAGATACCTTATGATTCTCTCTGTCTGTCTGTCTGTCTGTCTGTCTATCTATCTGTCTGTCTGTCTGTCTCTCTCTCTCTCTCTCTCTCTCTCTCTCTCTCTCTCTCTCTCTCTCTCTTTCTCCAAGTGTCTTTGACAATATCGATTACAATTCATTCAATGACCATGTACCAATACCAATGCACATACATATAATACGTTACAACTACCAATGCATTATTTTTAAAAAAAATCGAAGGATGAGATAATGTATAAATCGAAAACAGGTAATTTTATAAACAAATGTAAACAGTGAATTGGAAATTGGAATTTTAATTTATATCTAAAACATACTTGTTAAAATATAATAGTTATATTAACAATAATCTTCAAATGAAAGTAAACTATATATTATATAAATATAACATAATTTATAATGTATATGTTGAGTATATATTTTACGAACCGTAATCCATTTCATATTCAATATTTATTTATTAATATAGATTGCATTTACTATATAATATAATATTTAAGTACGGTTTAAGTAAATTTACAAATTTTTCTGATTGATTGGTTTCAAAATCCTTTTAAGATTAATATAATACTATTACATTTTAATAACTTTAGAGTGAATAATGACATATTAGTTGTAATTACAAAGTATTACACATACTTTTACTCTACAATTATTATAATTAAGGAAAAAATATTTTATAAAGGTTCTATGAAAAATATAACAAATAAAATTTATTATATTTATTTATATTCGTAATTAAACAACTAAAGAATAATAAAGAAGATTATGAATTTTCTTTATTTTATTATTACTTTATCAAGTAATAATGGATTTTTTATGTGTACTCTACACTGAATAATAATGATTATAGATGAAAAAGGATTAAATTATAATAAATATACAGATTAAAATTATTCTCCAAAATAAAAAAAATGTATGAATTAAAACTAAAAAAAAGATATTGTATATAATTAGTTCTTTCCAATACTATATATCCAATGAACTATCAGATTTATTGGTTACATATACCGACTGTGGATTGACAATTTTTTTGGTAACCTTGTATTATTAGATATTCGTCATAAAATAAATACACGAATATAGTATACATATTTTTAAAAATAATTTAAAAATTTGAAAAAACCATAAAAATTTATTTGGACCTTCGATTTATCTACTGTGAAATGAAAGAAATAAGATACCAAATAAAAAGAACAACAAAATATGTTCTTAATTTACGTTAGAGAATCTGTATAAAAATAAATAGTAAAAAACAATCAAGTCGTCGAAGTTGTTGGTTCCTTGTTACAAACCTTCAACCAAACCAAGTTGTAAGGAACATCTCTCCCTCCACGATAGCCTCCTTCCATGACACTTCCGTCACTCCCTGTTCTCGGCTTGTCTCTCCCTCTCCCTCCCCCACTCCTTGTATGTCACTCATTTTCACTCTCTTTTTCTTTTTGTTTCTCTATCTATCCCTTGCCCCTCCCCCTGTTACTTGCCGTAGCCTTTGCGGTAAAGGAGTCATCAACCCGCGTAGTTCAACAATCTCCGAAATGGCAATGGCCCGGACTCCCCACCCCACTCCTCTTTTTCGGGTGAGCACTCTCATTGGGTTCTGCGTCATCGACTTTGCCCTTCTCTTCGATTATATATGGCAAAGTCGCCAGCAGAAAAGGTATGCTTTACCTAAATTCAATTTTCATGTGTTACTTCCGCGCCTCGACAGATAATTAACGACAAAGAAAGAGAAGAAAAAGAGATAAAAAAGAGTTCTTACTCTCCCACTGGAAGCAAGACCCAGCTAAATTCCTCAAGGTCAATGACAAATACTAAATTTAGATTCACCCAGCAACCACTTGCATTTCATACGTAATAAGGTATTTAGTGATTAATTCCTTAATTATTTATGCTCTCTTAATTACCATCCCAACTGAAGCTTAAATTATGTAAGCTATATTTTAAAAATAAATGTTATCTCATTTTTACTATGTGACATATGTTCTTTTAAATAATAGTGAAAATATAGTAAGTATTTTTTTCAAAAACATTTCATAATTATAATAATAATTTTTAAAATATTGCAACCAACAACTATTTAACGACTTAATAAATTAAGTTCCTTGATATTTTACTTCATTTATGAACTACCTTTTTAAGTAAATTCACCTAATAATCATCCATTAACGATTAGAATTTTTAATTTTAATTTAAATATAGTATATTCATAAAATTAATTATTACAATTACAATTATAAATATTTCATTGCAATAGTTACAATAGCCACATATACTGTAGTTACAAAAAACTGCAAAAAATCAACTTAATATACATGATACATCAAATAATATTATGATGTAATTAAAAAGTGATGATTCAAAATTCCAAATCAACATTTCTTAAATGAAGAGTACTTGAAAAATACGTAAGCATAATATTAAAGTTTCATTCATGTATTGATGAAAAATTTCGATTATAGTTCAATTAGGAAAAATAAAACTTCAATTTCAAAATATTATTCAAACTAGCTTTTTATATAACTATTTTATTTTAATACAATTAAATTAAAAAAAAGGTTTTTCTTAGTTTAAAACTGACACATGATTTTTTCTTTTGATGTTCAATTTATTTACAAGTGTTTTTTTATATATTTATTTAAATCATCAATATAATATGAATAATAAGTGAATATAATAAAAATATTTATGATCATTAGTTTTCGAAATAATAGAAATATATTAATTCTTATATTCAAATTTAGACAAAAATATTTTTAATATTATTTAAGTAGCATATTGAAATAAAGCAACGGATTGAATTTAAATTTTTAAGTAAGAGGTATATAACAAAAATGTATTACGCTAGTGATATGATTTCCAGTACCTTATTTAATAATTTTTACATTTGATTATATTTGATCAGTAAATAAATAAGTTAATGGATAGTCTTACACATTTTTAAATATTTCTATGTAAATTATTACTTATATTTTAGATAATTTAATTTTGCATTGTTTTCAAATACTTTAAAGACTTCGATTGTCAAACATTTGTATAAATAATTTAATCTTAATTTACTTCCGAAACTTCCACATGAAAACATGAACAAATAAAGACTAATGTTAAAAATAATAAGACACGAAAAATTCCGTTAACTGAACCATGCAAAAAAAATTATAAAATCACTTAAACCGATGACACCGATAAGATAACACAAAATTAAGATTTGTCTTAGCTTTTTAAGGATATTAGTCCAGAATTTGGAGTTTACGAAGCAGCAAAAAATAATATAAGAAAAAATAAAGTTGTTAGAGCAAGCGATGGTGGGTATAGAACTTCAGGAGGTAGAAGTTGCAAGAAAGTAGAGGAAGAAGAAGAAGAGGAGGAGAAGGAGAAGGAGGTGAAAGAAAGGAGTAGGAGAGAACGGGCGAGAAGAGAAAAACGCTTATGTGTGACCCGACAATACCTGTGCTTATATGCGAGTGCGTGTGTGCGTGCATATTGACGCAGGCAAGCGCAGGCTCATACACACACAGATGAGCCGCGCGCGTCAGTGGTGGGGGAGGAGACCTAACAACCTCTCTTGAGGGGGTTGAGCGCGTAGAGGGGGTAAGGGGGCGCGCGCACCAAGAGTGAACCGAGCACCTGTGGATCTTTGTACCGTAAGCCGGTATACGAGTCACTCATCGGCCACCACCACCGAACCTTCCTTCTATTCTTGCAAACCCAAACCTGGACGAGCGCTTTAATCTTTATCTTTCTCTCTCTATCTCTCTTCCTCTTTCTCTCTCTCTCTCTCTCGCTCTCTCTTTCATTCTCTCTCTCTCTCTCTCTCTCTCTCTCTCTCTCTCTATCTCTATCTCTATCTCTCTCGTTTTCTCTACGCATTCCCGATCATCCTTATTGCGATTTTATTAGCCGCAGTTTTCGAAAAAACGAGTATAACTTTCAAATTACGTGGACATATCTGTTTTGCTCAGCAACAAATCATTTATAAAATTGTAGTGCATCAGCAGTACATTTTGCAGGATTGAGGGTGTCAATTGTGAGACAAGTTGTTACCAGGACAAAAACAATAAGAGTGCTGAGTGTTTGTGATATTGTTGCATCTTTGAATTTGTACCTCGTTCTTGGAGAACATAGATTAGTAACCCCGTGCTTATACATGGATACAATAAGTTATTGTTGGTTAGTAAAGTTTTAACAATATTTTCAAAAACAGAGTAAAATAGGAAGAAGAGACGAGGCAAATTTTGAGATTACATGGCCACTGGAACCGGAAGTACGTTGCCGTGCTCCAAAATGCGGTGGAAGTTCTCCACCTGACACTGAGTCTACACGTAATACAAAGTGCAAGATTTAAAGTGTAAAGCAAAAGTCGTATACTGTCTCGAGGCCATTGACTTTAGTGAGCAGAGGGAAGATATAAATAAATAAATGTGTAAAACAAAACTTTGAACATCAAATTATCATTATACTGTGAAAGTATTGTCAAGTCCAGTTAGTGAAGTGATAAAAAAAAATTCTTTATTTAATATATTATTTTCTTTTCATTTTTGTGCTGATTCGTGTTTTCTTTTGAAAAAAGGAAAAAAAATTAAAAGTAAATTAATATACGAACAGTGTTTATTCAACCTTTACTGTGGATAACAGGGTATGCAATTGTTGACAACATGCCTAGCACCATCAGAGGTGAGTAACGTATAATATCCTTCGTGGTTTTGAGCACATGCATTTACTCTATCCCGTATTCGTGTATTTACTATTTATTTGTGGATATATTAAGTTTTTGAGCAATATCAAACCCGATATCAATAAAATATTTTTATTTAAAATGAAAATTTTTGCGCAATATTATTTTTTATCAAAAAACACAATGTAACCTACATTGAACAAGTTTTATTTATACTTGAAAACATTATAATCCGCATGAATAAGAAAAAAAATTATCGTGCAATTATTACCTTAACCATAAAAAATTGTAAAATTGGACTAATGAGTATGCAGCATAAAATAGAGTCCAATGTAAGAAAAAATTGAATAATCAACGTAAGCTAAAGCAGTAAATAGAAAAAAAGAATTAAATCTAAGTCCACAGATTTCCCATTTATTGAATAAGTCATTGACACTGAGAAGCGTTGGCATTAGGTGCAAATCATCACTGAATACCTTAATTATGCAGTGTCTGCACGTATAGAAGTACAAAAAAATAAAAATAATGACGATTTAAAAGAGAATACAGCGCGAATACTGATAATTGACAAGCTCCTTTTTTTACCGTTTCTCACGAAGCGTTGGAGTGAGTCCCGCGAGTCAAGCGGTGAATGAATCTGCCGTTATTTCCCGAGTACCCCCTTCCCCATAAATCTGTCACACTCATTCTCTTCCACCGACTGCTTATCTATCTTTCTCTCGCCTCTACTGCTTCTTTGCTTCATGTATACGTTATTTACATATCGATGAAGGAGCTTACGCATCTATTTCCACTTATACATGCATATCATCTCTGTTTTCCTCGATAAAATGTACAATCGATGATTCTTCATTTTTCGTACGGTATTTCTTTCCTAAGGATTTCTAATTCCTTTACCATTTTTGGAATACCACGATTCAAATACATGTCATATGATTTTATACCTCATTTGTAGTTTCATTTAACTTGTGTTTAAAGAAAATATAAGCAAAAATTCTTGGATTGCAATTTTGGACTCTATTATAACAGATTTATAGGAAATAACATTAAAAATTTATGAAAATATTGTGAATTTAAAAATATCAGCAAACATTTTTTTATGTGAAAATTCTTCAAGCACGGGTGAATTTTTTACACGACTTCCATAATTGCGAATTAAATAAAAAGAAATATAATTACTGATTTATAAATAATTTATATTGTTGTCGAGAGAAAATTAAAAATTAAAAATAAAAGTTTACTGTTATATTTTACAAAATTCGATACTATCGAATCTAAAAATGCGCTTGATGCAAACTGAAAATTGAAGGAGCATTGGGGTAATGATTAAGAAGCAGTAACGGATCACCCTTAAATAATTTGACGATACATTTTTGCAAACGTCTATAGCAAGGAGGATATTTTTCGCGTAATTCAGCATGTAAAGTGTCTTGAAAATTGAAATCAATTCGTCCCTAACGCGACATGTAATGAGTAAACTGTACACACAAATACAGGTATACAGAGCAGCGCAGGGGGTTACTTGGGGTCAGTAACACACTGACGTCTTTAGAAAAGGACATAAGTGATGCATAGAGCCAGAGCCAGGGAGTTATACGAGTACCCGAGCACCCAAGCACCCGAGCTCCAAGAACACGCGTGCATGCCTGCTTTTAAAAAGAACATGTGTATAGCCCTGCGTGCTTAAAACCCCCCACCTTCTTTACCCATAACCTTACCCATACCCGCACCCGTACCGGTACCCGTACCCGTACCCGTACCCGAACCCGTACCCGTACCCGTACCCATATCTATCTATCGATCCATAATTAATAAACAACAACGAAAACGCAGCCCTACGGAAAGCGGTTTCGCGATGAAATATTATCGATCTATTTCGTCCTCTGTACCTCCATTCGACTTTTTTATACCGAATTTTTTACTAGTCTTTTTTTACTAATCCAATACTAGAGATATCCTGGATAATTAACTATCTTCTACAACTAATTATTACCACCAATTTCTAATCAAACTTAACCTGGCAATTCTTATTCTTAACATTTTTAGAATAATATTCTTAAAAACATTTATTGCCGTTATTCGATGATTTTAATTACCTAAAACCTTGTTACTCACATTACTTATTAGCTATCTTTAACTCTGCTTTTACGGGAATGTCTGATAAATATTTTCCATCTTGGTCGGGAGCATATGTACTTGTCCATGCCATACTTAAATGGCAACTACAGTTCATGCGGACAATTATGAATGTCAATTGTAATGGACCTACATAGAAGTAAATACGTTATATGTGCTAATGTCATATTGATTTTCATTGAACATGTAAATTAAAAAATAAAAAAGTAATATTTATCATAACATAAGATATTTGAAAAACGGCTTCTGAGAAACTGAGACAATAAATTAAATTACATCCTTGGGATTATAGATGTGGTTCATTTTTATATGATTCAATTTCTTTATTAATGAATATCGTTTATTACGTTTAGTAATTATCCGATATTAACAAAATTATTTAGTAACTATTCTTTAATAATATTCGCAAAATTATTTCATTATCTGTGATTAAAAAAAAAAAAAAATTCACAACAAAGTTAATATTCAAAACGTCTTAATAATATTATTAACCAATGATTTATAAAATAAATTTTCTCCAAAAATTTACAACCATAAAAAATGTAATTTTTTAAATAGCTTTATTTTTTTTTTAATCTTTTTTTAATCTTTTATCTCATTAAAATATTATTATTATGAATTCAATTTTTGAACCATTAATTAAACATTAAAATATTTCTGCTATAAGATTACCTTTTGAATTTTTAAATATCTTAGCATTATTTTGTTCTGGAATGAATGTTCCTACAACGTTTTGTAATGCTTAACATTTACTTAAACTTATAACCATAAGAGAATCTTTGCTTATATAAAATACACAATATTTTTTACAACTTTCTGTTATTTTCAATATATTTAAAAATTAACAATAAATTTAAAATAACATGTACAAATATTTAAACTAAAAAATTGTTTTTAATTAAACTTTTGGACATTAAAGGTTGTCATTTTTTTTTTTTTTTAATTTTCATGTTTATTTGTTAATTATCGTGTTAATTTTACTGTTAATTATTGCTTTAAATAAAGTATTTTTTATTTATTCTATAAATGATTAAAAAAATGTTTATATTATAAGGAAATTAATTTTGTTTAAATATTTATAAATAATTAATCAATATAATTTTATAAAAATGAGAATTGAAAATATAATATTAAAAACGATATGTTATTATTTATATTTTGTAAATGAATTAATTTAAAAATATTCTTTAAAAAATTTACTAAAATTTAGCCAGTTGAAACTTTACTTAAACTTAACTTAAAGTCTGATAAAAGATATATTTTGGATTTTTTTTATAGTTTAGAAAAACGATAATATGAATATTTGTCAAATAGGCTCCTTCAAGAGTTAAGAGGATCCTATTGCAATGATGATTGAAAGAGTTTGGAACAGGTGTTAAAGACCTTGGGAGGCTATGTGGGATTGAACGGATGAACAAACGGCTTTCCCAATAGACCCTGGAGAACAGTTTCACGAATGAACGACTGAGAGAGCGCGCGCGCGATAGAAAGAGAGAGAGAGAAAGAGAGAAAGAGAGAGGGAGAGAGAGAGACGCTGAATTTCGGCTGAGCTATGCTTTACAGAGACGAAGCAAAGAGAACAAGTGACGGCGGCCGCGAACAAAAGCTAAGTTCAACGACCCCACGACACCGCCGCCGCAAATGTGAACGTGCATATGTACCTTACTTGCACACGCTAGCAAACTTATACCAACTGAACATGGCTCTGTTTTACCTGAGTTATATGCCCCTGGAACCAACGTCCCTTCTCTCCCTCCCTCTCGCTCTCTCTGAGTTCGTATCCGTATCTGTACCTGTAGCTGTATCTGTAGTCGTAGTCATTGTCGCCCCCCCCGTCATTGCATCACTTTACAATATCAATTTTTAATTATTGAATGAAAATTCTGTAATCAAATATTCGGACAAAAATGTTAGGTGTGATTGAAAATAATTTTTGACAGACGACTTGCATACATAAAAAAATTTTAAAAGCTAATATGATCAATGATTACGATCAGATTAAATACGGATTATATCCATTAGTGCTTAGAGAATTAAAATTTAACTCTTGCTCGATAATTTCCTAAAAGACTATTTTAATCCAACATAAAAAATAATATACTCCACACGGGATAAAAGTTCAGAAAATACATTAATAAAAAAAAATTTATGTAATTTTAATTTATTATATTTTTATATTTAATATGCATTTATTTGTTTTTAAAAAAAAAGAAAAATTAATTTGGAGTAAAGTTTATTAATATTTAAACATTATTATTGAATAATCCATTTTTAAATTAATTGACCATTCTATTCACATTTATAATTTTGTCTATATAAAATTTAAAAATTTTTCATCTTTGATCTATAATATTAACTGATTCTTATCGTAGCTATTCCTTTATCAATGTATCTAATAGTAAAATGAATGAAAAAGGTAAATAAACAAAATGTTCTTGTTGAAAATGATTTATTTTATTGAAAATTACAGATGTACTTGTCATGTCCGTAATGTTGATTATGTTTGAATTTAAATTGACGAAAAGCTGCAATCTTAATCGTTTTTAATGAATGAGTAAAATTATACTCGGTACACAATACTTGTACAAAATTACGTAAAAATTAAAATTTTTTGAAGAATTTTCAAAAATTAACTTCTTTGTTCGCTAAATATTTTATTTTTGTGTGTGATTGTGAATGTGAAGGAATCGAAAATATTTAAATATACCAATTTCGAGCAAAGTTACCTGTTGGGTATATAATTCGTGTCTGAGTACATAATGAGCATGCGAGATCCGACTTTAATACCGTTATTCCTACCGTGCATACGATCAGAGTTAAGCGCATTACCCTTTTCTTCTGCTTTCTTTTTATAAAGACAAATCCTGATTATTACTTAACAGCGAGCACAAGGACCAATAAAATATAATATCATTCGTAATGAGCTAATTAATGATATAATAGTTGATAGTTTTCATTAGTTTTAACAATTATTTTATTCTATATTCAACAGGAATCCAATAAAAAATACATTTTTTTTATACACTTAAAGTATTTAATTTTAATTTATTGTTAATACGTGTACTTTAGTGTAGTTTATTTTTAGCACGTTTACATTATCCATTCATTATTAGTGATATTTTTTAACAAAAATACAAACATTTATAGTGCTTTATTATTGCACAAAACGATTGGACAATAAAATAAACATTCTTAAAAATAAACTTTTTTTAATAAATTTAATCAAACAAATTGATTAGTTATTTCATTAACATTATTAAAATTGCTTTTTTTTGCAAAAAAAAAACAGTTTAGTAGAGCCACTTCATTAAATGTTATCTTTATTTTATTTATTCAATGGTACTGAGAATATATTATAATTTTCTGTTTTACTCTATATTTTTCTATAGATTATAATCAAATCTCCTCATAATTTGTTATAAATTTTGTGTTTCATCTGTTTTTATAATTTTATAGTATTTTACCTATAATCTAAAAAAGTTTATACTTACAATAATATTATACAAAGTGCTTATTTTAAACACAAATTTTGTTTATTTTATAGCTAACGGTTTAATATTATAAGGTAGTTAAATATACATTAAAAATTCGTATTCGGTTCGGAAAAAAAGCGAGAAATAATGCCGTACCACTACTTGAAAATTATCGTTTTTATTTAATTATATTTTACATAGAAATTAATATGATTTCAATATTTTTGCAACATTAACAATTATTTATTTGTTTTTATTTTGAAAAATGAGAGAAAATATTATTATTAAAATAAACCATGTTTTACCTGGTAAAAAGTAGAATAATTTTATAAAAAATCAAATATTCACTGTTGTCACATTCAAAAAAATAATTGATGCTTTTGCTCATCACTCATTTTTTTCATCAGGATTATAATAAAAAAATGTAATGAGTTGCAGTTATGTATGAATCAAGTCCGACTAAATAAGAGTAATATACAATGTGCAGATGCAGCTCCAATGATAATGTCAACATTGTTACAACTACAAAAATGAAGAAAAAGATAGGGAATAAAGGACGAGAAAGAGAAGAAAGAGGAAACTCAAGGCGAGTCAGAGTAGGAAGAGTCATTGAACTTGGTGTGACTCGTTTCACTCGTTCTGTTTCCCTTGTCAACCCAACAGCTGTTTTCTTTACGCATTCATTGTGGTTATCGTTGACAACGTCTATCCTCGTCATGCCGTTTTCGCTTTATGCAATATCATGTTTGTATCATCCTTCCCGAGAAAAATGACTTTTTTCCCTTTATTTCCTTTATTTAGGTAGAGGTAAATTAATCTGGTCTTTTCAGTAAATTATTTTTAAATCACATAACTCAAACATAAATTATATATATATATATATATCAATTTAATTGAATCAAGTTTTATTAAATCTTATTATTAAGTCTTATTTTTACTGGCTACTGCGTGTCGCAGGTAGTGGATTCTGAAATCTGAGGTTTCCTTTATTCGGAACATTTCAAATATTCTAATTTATGTTTTTTTTACTTTTAAATCAATTCGTTTAATTGTTTATTTGGCCAAGGATTAAGAAAAATTATGAAATAGAAATAAAAATGAAACTCTGAGATGTTCACGAGGACAGATTAGTGAGATAATATGTCGAGCGCTACATTAATGAATTGACCCCTTAGACAAGATCATGACCATAGGACACATCGAGTTTAAAAGATGCATTAAATTCTTGGTGAAGAAGAAGTATTTCTCTACGTAACCATAATCGTGGATGCGTTACCTTGAATTGTTGGCTCTGTTGTCAGGAGGAATTTTGTTAGGCTGGCCACTCAAGTTGAGTTGGAGAGGACTGTGTGCCTATACAGGGTCGTCGACCGCAGGTGTTCGGGGTCCCGCTTTACAAAACGTACGAACCTCCATATAGTGAAATAACTTCTTGCTCCTCTCTCTCCTTCCTCCTCTCTCTCTCCCTCTCCCCCCCCATCTCTTACACTCTTTCATTATCTATCTATATATCTATCTATCTATCTATCTATCTACCTATCCTTCTATCTGTCGATCTCTCCCTCTGCCTCTTCAATTTTAATCATAATCAATTTTATTACATCCATTCTCCATCTCTACTTTTATGCAGATTTTTGACGAAACAATGATAAAACCAGACAATGATATAAATTCTTTGCAGACAAGTTCCATTTATTGGAATAAAATATTTCTTTACATTCATAAACATTCTATATCGATTGCATTGTAATATTCAATTTTAAAAATACATTATATATTTTTAGAGAAGGATTTATACATGTAGAATCAATCGAAATCAAATTTTGAAAATGAATACTATGTAACAATAAGTGACTGTGGATTTCTATTTAAGAAGAAAAATATGTCTATCCCATGCACAATGACTATACAAGTTTATAATAATTGCCGCTTTTGTAATATATTAAAAATTAAAAGATTTAAATATTCATAGTGCACTTTAAATGCGGTAACTTATGAATTTATTCTACTTTTCAATATCATAATCTGTAAAAATTTGTATCTTGCCTATTTAATCACTACTTCATAAATACGATATTATTTTATAGTTACACACTAAAGAATGATTTTTTATCTTCATTATTAATTTATTTTTAATTTCATTAATAAAATTTTATGTATAATTTATAATGATTAAAATCATTTAATAAAAATAATTAACTGATACATAATTAATAAAAGAAAAATATTCATTTCTAATATAAAATACATTTATTTTACAATTAAAAGATAATTATTAATTCAAACATAATTATGTTAATAATAATTATTTAAATATTAAAATTTGAAGTACTGTTTTGATGCAATAGTTACAAAACACGATCGCTTACTCAATCGATCGTACATAATCATTTAAGCCATTATTCAGTTGTAATTAATATGTACTAGCCAACTATAGTAAAATTATAAAGATAATATCCAGTTTTGGTGAAAGAAGGATGTTTGTTCGGATATCATGATATTGAATACACACTTCAATTACCTTAGATTCAGCAATTGATAACTATTCAATTAACTCACTAAATAATTCAATGTTAAAACAAAAAAACTATTATTCTTATAACAATCTTTCATACTAGTATAATTCATTTATTTATTTTTAAACTTCAATTCATAATTAAACACAAAATGTTATTAATTACTATACAATCCAAAGAAACTTGTTAAAAAGATATATATTAAACTAACATTACAATAAGTTTTTTAACATAAATTATCAACGTATATGTAATAACTCAAAAAATTTATTTTATTTTAAAAACTTTAAAAGATAAGAACATCAGAAAAAAATTTATTAAACAATTTTAAATAATTTTTTGGAAAATAATCTAATTTAATATTATGTATATTGAAATTTCATTTTAACAAATTTATAATTATAGAATTTATAATTAAAGAATAATTAAAGAATTGTAAAAAATCAATATAAAATTATAAAAAAAAAAATAATAATAAATTAATAATTACATAAATGGAATAAAATGGTGTGTAATAACCACTGAAAAAGTATTGCTGATAGTAAAAATTATGTATAGAATACATGAAAATTTATAGATCACCTATAAAATTAATGATTGAACACCAACTTTATTGAATAATTTTAATGATACCTTCTACATCTTATATTATTATGAAGAAGTGGTTTCTCAAAATTATTTAATATATTATGAAAGATAAATAAGAAAAAAATGAAAAAATAAGATAATATATGAAACAATTAAATTTATATAATTCAGATGTCAGGTAGTCCCGTATGTTTATTACAGTTATTTAACCAATTAATTATGAATACTACCAAACATATACATTTATTACTTATGAATTTTAATTATTATTTAATGCTAAAGGAGTAAACTGTAGGAGCAAGACAACGAGAGTACTTTTCTATCCTAGTTTTATACAAATGGTTCCAAATAATAACTAATTCATATGAATGTCGAATACATGGGATCTTTTAAATAACCTATCTCATGTAAAACAATAAGAAGTATTGGTTTTCGTCAATTATTAAATACTATATAATTGTAGCATTTGTGTGTACTTTTAATTAATACACGTTATGATAAAATTAATATATTACATGTATTTAAAAATATCTTTTGCTCTCTATAGTAGAATTCTATAATTACATTATAAAAATTAATTTTATTTTAGTTTTTCTTTTGTAAAATAATTTTTTGCTACACACAAATTGATCACTAGCTTTTTGAAAATCATATATATATATATATATATATATGTTGCGTATCATTAGTTAATTCATTTTTTATAGACACAAATAATTCAATTTTAAAGTAAATTACGAAAGATTTTTATAAAATTAAGTTTAACTCGCTTAATTCAAATTTACTAACATTTTATTAACTTACATTTGAATATAATCTATAAAATTTTTTTCTAATTTTAAGTAAATTTAATCTATCTTTTTATTAATGATATTTTTAATGCAATATTTTTAAAAATTTACATTTAATTTTATGAATAAAATATCATCACATAAGTTATTGAGTAATGTCTTTTCAAATGAGCGTAAATTTCATATAATTTTCGATAACAATAAAATTAAAATATATAAAATACACACACACACGCACGCACGCACGCACGCACATACACACATCCAGATATATATATATATATTTAAGAACGTAAGATAATTAAAAGCTTAATTGATAATTCTTGCTTTTAAATGATATTTTTATAAATTCATAAAAAAAATTTCGCATTAAATATTCTATAAAACCGGAAAAGTTTTTTATATTAATTTGTGATATTTTTTAATATAATACATTAATATTCAATTTAATTTAGTATAAATCTATTGGAATACTAATTTATTTTATTTCTTTTTTAAATAATTGAAAATTTTCTTTAATTAAACCAATGAATACGAAATTTTACTAAATAGACTTTCTCGTATTATGGGTTTTCATCTGCAATGCATTATCAATATTTATAATACAAAAAATATTTCATAGATTCTTTTAAAAAGGAACAAATATAATAAAAATAAATTTTAGTTATTAATTAATAAATACTTAATTTTATGTAATTATAAAAATCTAAATTATTCCATATCTAGGTCTATAAATTTAAAAATTAATTTGTAGAAAAGTCAAAAAAAAATTAATAATTACAATATAAATTAAATATGTAAAATATTATTATTGTTTTAATTACTTTCAAAAAATATTGCATTGAAACGTTGATAACAAATTACTTTTGTTGAAATTATGATATGTAAAAATAATTCTGGAAATATTACTATGCATATATATTACTTATATAAACATTATCATTAATGTTATTAGAATTTTTTCAATTTATATTTAGGCACAACATAATAAATCAAATTTATAAATAAAATTTTAATAAAAATCATAACAATAATATTAAATTAAAGATTTAGTTGACTGCTAACATAATGAAAAATTTATGAATATTTACTAATCTGCTATTGAAAATCGATATCTTAATAACTTGTTAATTATTATAATGAGTTGTTAATAAATTGCATCTTATTATGGCTATTATGATTTAACAATCACTATAAACAATATTTTCATTCAGTTTTTTATATTCATTTAGTAATTTAATTACAATTCAATAAATGATAATTATCTGCATCTATACACAAAAAGTCTTTATACACGTAATAAATATGTAAATAAATGAATAAGATTAATCGTATTTTGTTGAAGAATTGACTTATAGGCCAAATACCTTTGGGTATAAGAAGTTTTTCTTGTTTTACTGATATCGATATATAGAATATATTGAAACATCATATCTTGTTACAATTTTTTATCTTATTATAATTTAATATAATAAGATTTTAGTTTAACATAAACCGAATGTGTGGAGTGATTAAATTTATACTTTTAGTAATATATAAATAATATAAAATATTTTTAATGTAAAGTCATAAGTGTTTTACAACTATTAGTTATAGACCAATTTGTAAAATTTAGCTATATGTGCAATATAATAAAGACTTCCTGGAAAACATTACAAAAGCTTTATTTATAATGAAAAATTTAATACTTATTTGAATTCAAAGGATCAAATATATAAATTTACATTTGCAATTCATTTAAAGTGAAATTGCGTTTAATAATTAAATACATAAATAATTATATTAATTTAAATAAATAACATGTAAGTATTATATAAGTAACTTACCTCAATAACTTTTTATGCAAGGTATTAGAAGAAACAAATGAACTTAATGGATTCAATTTTTGCTGATTATTAAAATGTAATTATACGTATAAATTTTATATTTATTTTTAAAAAGAATCAATTTTGTGTGAAATTGTTCGTAATTTAGATGAATGCAATCTGTATCTGCATTAATGAATATTGTTAACCATATCAAACGAGTGATTTGAAAAAATTGAGCGCACTCGTTATTTACTTGCATACGTTTGCAGATTATAACGATAGCTATATTAAGAAGTCGCTCTGGACAATGACTCCACTGTTTAGCAATCTGACTCTACGTATGCAAGAATTTGTCTTATTCAGCCAATTTGAACATTTTGCGAATAGCTTTTAATTCTTATTCATTTACAATTATTAAAATTTAATCGACGATTGTTAACTAACGACGAAGAACTTTATATAAATCTTTTATTAAATTTGTTAAAATTTGTCATCTATTCTATTGATGATTTTATTAATAAAGTAAAATTTTCATTTTTATCAATTTTATTGTAAAATTAGAAAGGAAGAGTTAAATGTAATTTTTAATTAATTAATGAAACATTAATGTGACTAATTTCATTCTGTATATATATTCAATATAAATACCGAAAGGATAAAAAAAACAACTATACACTACCTTCTCATTGGTTTATCACTCAATCCGTGTTTATACATTACAAAGTTGTAGCATCATTATATATTATGCTTTTATTATAAATGAAATTATTGGATTATTATTATATAAATGGCAACAAATAATTTCTCTAGTTCAATAAAATTTTAGCAATATAGTTTTATAATTAGCGTGCAAAGGTGTTTATATTTTTATTATATTAAAAAATAAAAATTATTATTATTTGAAATACAGTTTGTTTACATGCAAATACTCTTGAGAATATTTTTTAACATTTAAATCTTTTGTTTTATTGAACAGACTGATTTTTTGTCCATGTTCAACCATAAATAATATTTTATAAATCTTATTTAATCATTACTTTTATTTAATACATTTTAATCATTCAATTACGGAATTAGATGATATAATAAATAAAAGATTCTGAATTTCGCTAACCAATTATGCATTGATATAATTATTGAAAAGCTAATTTAAAATAAATTATATTACATTCATTTTTTAACACACTACATTTATAAAGAGTAATAATTCATTGCTTATAATATATGTATATTTATAATACGTGTTCAATATTAGTTATTATATATATTTGATTCTTAACAAATTCAAGAATCATATTTTCTGACAGATATTCAAAAATTATTAATTTATTTCATTAATATACAGTTAAATAATATAGTCATTCATATTTATTGAAGAAAAACTTTTTCGGATTGTAAATTAGAAAAATTTCTTTTACGTTTATGACAAATTTCATCCCATAAGAATTCCCAACTATTATTACATTATTTAATATATCCTCGTAAAGAAATTTAAGAAATTTACAGTTAAAATTTTGATTATGCACTATTACAAAATTGTATTCAAAATATATTTTATATATTTAATGGCTAAATATTTTTAATACAATGGTGTTATAATCTAATATTTTTATTTTCTAAATATATTATATCGAATGAATATTATTTAATTATATTAAAAATATTGTATTGTCTATTAAACATTTAATTATATAATTTAAACATTAAAATATTTATTTTCAAGAATTATAATATTATTAAAAAGTTTAAAACAATGCTTATATATAATAAATATAAATAATATAAATATTTGAATTTCTGGCTCTTTTTTTAAAATTGTTGTTTACTTCAATCGTTTTTAATTCCCTACTTCTAGTTATAGAGTTACTTTAGTTTTTTTTTCTTCTATTTATCCCTACTTTCTTCTGATTTTTTTCCATTTATATGGTAATTTCGAATCTTTTTCTTTTTTAGTGACGTAACTGAAGTTTACAATACATTCGTCGAACCTACATTACGTGACCCCAAATAAGCTTTGATGTTTAACTCCCTGTTTCTCTTCACCCCTTCTACAGTATTCTCTCTCTCTCTCTCTCACTCTCTCTCTCTCTCTCTCTCTCTCTTTCTGTCTCTTTTTCTGTCTAGAAAAATCGTGAAAAACGAGAAAAAGTCTCCCCTATTTTGTTTTCTACATGTGTGCATTATTGCAAAATCTCTTTTTGATCTTCCGTATCTTTGACCTCCATTAATTGTAGCCACTATTTTTTTGCCAAAAATACACTTATAATGGTCATTTTATTAAATATTTTAAGATTCCTAATTATTTGTGAAACAATTTTATATATAAAACTATAAAAATTAACATAAATCTGCTATTTATAAAATATAATTTAATTTAAAATAGTTATTTTTAATTCAGTGATACTTTTAGAAAAACTAAGTACATATTTATGAAATTTTCAATTATCCAAATTTTTTTTATAAATCTTTTATAATATATATAATAAATAAATAGATAAATAATTTGAAAAAGACTATTAAAGCATATATAATTAAACGCGTTGACAAAAATTTTTTTCATTATTTAAAATAATGAATATTATTTATGTTTATGATAATTTTTTTATTCATATTTTTCTTTTTCCAATTTAAAATTTAAGGCATAAAGTTTAAATTTTGTTATTCTATTTATGTAATTATTCATTTGAATTCAGCATTAATGGAATATATTCATTATATGTGGTTCGTTAAAATTTATTTTAACAATTTTAATACATATTGAAATACACTTTGTCATACACAGTTTTAGTTGTGATATGTTTAAAATTAAATATTTTCATCGACATATAGGTATGTAGTGATATGATTTAAAACAATGAAAGTCTACTATACAATATATAATAGACTTTAAACGTTTAATATTATGAATACATAATTCGCATAAAATCAATTGTACTTAATGAAATTATTGATTAAAGGATACAATTACACCGTCAATTTCATTTACTATTGACAAACAAAATATATAACTACTTAATTTTTGTCATGAATATTTAGTATTACTATAAATTTGGTTAAATAAGTGAGTTTTTATTCTTTTTTGCAATGGTTCACCATAAGAAAATAGAGTGATCGGTAATTAAAAAAGATTTATTAGAATAATTTTGATCCCCACCTCGTGAATAAATGTGCACGTCTATCACACTGCGAGAGTCATTCGAAGCAGCTGTGCAAAGGCGCGCAACGGCATCATCATCCTTACTGTAGTGCACATAACGGTCCATAATCCGGGAAAGAAAGAAAGAAAGAAAGAAACAGAGAGAGAGAGAGAGAGAGAGAGAGAGAGAGAGAAGGAGATTCTCGTTATAACGGGGTATTGATGCGCGTTGACTTTCTCTATTCAGTATCGTGGGTGAACTGCACTTTAAAAACTGTTTTCGTAAAGTAAGCAGCCACAAAGCTTCTTTCTCTTCGTGGAAAAATAGAGAGAAACAACAAATCAAAATTACCGTTAGTCAAATTCAAAAGTGATTCCTTGTTGGCGACACTTGTAATAAATAGGATAATTGTATACAAAAGTCACATATATCGGATACCTGCGTGAATTCCGTTGAATTTTCCATTTTTCTAATAAGTAATTCATTTGATCAACTTGCGATTCATTTACGCCACATATGTAATATACATGTATATGCTTTCATTAAAAACATTATTTCAATGAAATTAAAATAATCAATATCAGATAAATGAATAATAAAAAAACATTATAATAAATTAAGAGTATTAAGAATAACAAAGAATATAATTGTTATCAAGTGATACCTCCCTTTGACATCTATTAAGTATGCAATTCAATGATCTAAGAAAAATTTGCAATTTATAAAAAAAACTCATTTTTATTTTTAATTTAATTATACTTGCATTACATGAATTTTAGTAGTAATTTTCGTAAGTTATACGCACATTATCTGTCCAGATATTTTTTTGTAGTTGAAACTTTAATCATAGTTCAAGCAAATACATCCCCGGAACCGGTATTGCTAACTGTAGATAATACTAGATTTTTATCTACTTATGGTGTACATGAACATTGTATTTTCTTGAATTGAAAATAATTATAGAAACTTGAACTGTCACGTTAAACATAGACACCCGTAATAATTTTTTCAATCTCAATTATATGCTTAATTTTTCAACTATTATTAATAAGTGTATTAGAATTATTAATTCTCTTTGTTGGTTTTATCTGTTTTTCGTGTTATTTCATTGAATGACTAATAATAAAATTTAAATTCAGCTTAGGATGAAATAACAATATAAATAAGAACTTTAACTACACCTCTAATTATGTTGAAAAAATTGTAAAATCCTACAAAAAATAAGCAGACATTCATTTAAAAACAAATAAAATATATTAAAATAAGTATTTATTTGAATTTGAAAATTTTAAATAAGGCCAAATATATCATTTATACTTCTATAAATCATTAATATGTACATAACAATTTTTTTAATATAAATTTATATACTTTATGATAGTTTTTTGTAACGCATAAATAATGATTTTTGTATAACAGGATTTTCAGTTAAATGTATAAAATACATAAAATTTTTCATGTAATCTTATATAAAAGTATTCGTCATTAAAATATGCAATAGTTTATGAACAAATATAAAAGTTAATAATTTATACGGAAATGTTATAGAAAGTTTTCTTTAATAAGTAGATTTATTAACTCCTTATCTTCACTACTTCGTATAATATTATTACAGTTATAATATTTTATATATTATTATAAAATTATAAAGTTTAAGTTATACACACACAATTACAAATACACACACACACACACGCACACACACACACACACACACAAACACAAACATGCACACACATACACACACATTAAATATAATTGTTAAAAAAATAATTACAATCTTGAAAATTTTATAGTTCCTTACGGGTGTAGGTGAGATTAAAAACACTTTATTATGGTGTTTTAAGGCAACGTTTCGAGCAACTTTCGTTGTCTTCTTCAGGCCTCTTAGTATATTCGAATTTGACATATCGATGAGACAAGTCGTGATAATATTCTACATTCGAATATACTAAGGTATGAACAATTTTTATAATTTATAATTTGTGACTCATTATTGTATAATTTGACATTTATTTGTGTAAATTTACTAATAAATAGAGGCCTGAAGAAGACAACGAAAGTTGATCGAAACGTTGCCTTAAAACACCATAATAAAGTGTTTTTAATCTCACCTACACCCGTAAGGAACTATAAAATTTTCAAGATATCTACATGGAGGGTGTTACATAAAATTCTATATTTCAAAATAATTACAAACTTATTTTTAAATTATGATTAGTAATTGCACAGATGTCTGGTGTCAGTCTGTATTAAAGAATACTTGTAGTCACGGTCAGAATTAGACAGACTTGTTTTATAATTGTTGTTATTCTAATTATTATTATTTTTTTTATGATTATTATTCTTAAACTTCTTTGAAATTCATACTGTGTTTTTTTCTAGAAAGAAAATTCAAATCTTCTCAAATATTGCATTTCTAAAAAAGCGTAAAATCAATATTCTTTCAAAAACATTAAAAAACTATATGATGATAAAAAAAATTTTTTATTTGCATTTTACACTCAAACATAAATTAAACTTATATTTAAAGTATATTTTCTATAATTCATTAAAGTAATAAAATTACATAAACAGTAAACATACAAGATTAGTAATAAAATAGTTTAAGCTGACAAAAATATCTTCCATTGATAAATTCATTTTAATAAAAATTAATTTTCATTTGTTTAAAATATTTTCAATGTCATCAGCTTCGAATAATAAATTGTACTCTAAATTATTGAATGAAAATAAATATATTGTTTTTTTAATATATTGTAGAAATTAAAGATTAATTAAGATTTCCATAATTCTAAAAAAATTTAATATTTTTAAAGTTTAAAGTAATAAAGCATAAAAGGTAAGTTTTATGACGAAAATAAATTATTACAAATTATACTGATTTTTAATGATTATAATTTTAAAAGTTCGTAAAAGAGCTAGAGAGCAATTAATTAAAGTCTTAGGTAAATGGGATGGGTAGATCAAGGTCACATCAACCCTATTCAGGAAATAAAGTATACTTTCACTTTTCACCCGCTGAGCTTTGGTTTAGACACCCATATGATTATTGATTAATAGAAAAGTCCAAGAAATAGTTAAAATAATCTTTGATTTACCAATTTATCTAATTTGATTATTACGAGATGATTTCCAATAAATCTTCGAATTATAAATATTATAATTCGTAGAATATATATTATATAAAAAATGAATTATAATTTATTTTTACCATTAACATAAATAGTTACTCAAGAAATATGATTTATTAAATACATAATACCTAAGAGCTTTAATTTTATAAATTTCATGAGAAAAAAAATAAAAAATTTGTTTATAAGATTACAGTGTTGAAAACTGTTGAGTATTAAAGCAATTATAAATATGTTTATTCTAAAATTGCTTGTTTAAAACTATATTACAAATATAATTCGTTTCATTATCTAATAGTTTATTTTCATTGTCATTTCATTTTTTTTTTTTTTTTTTTTTTTTTTTATAATAAATGACAATTAGTTTTCTTAACACTAAGATTTAATACGTACTTCTGCCAATAAATTTGTGTAACAAATACTTAAGGAACACAATATATTTAGTAGAAATGAGCTAAGCACAAAGAATAAATAATGAAAAATAAAAAAAATTTCAACACTTATTTTATTATTTGATTAAATTTTTCAAGGAAACCAGAAATTTTAAAAATAAAAAATAAATTGTTTTTATCAATATTCAAATAGATAATATAAACCTATCGATATCTTTCAATCTAAATTCCAATATTTCCAAAAGATAGCGCCAGCATCAAATTCTTGAATCAGGAAAATGTGTTTGTGAGGGCGGCTCTGCGAACCGAACTCAACGAGTAGACGAGGGGGTTGTTTCACCACTTGGGTGCCTTTTAGCTCCGCGCAGAAGCATCCCCTGGCGAATCTTGGACGCCATCTAGCGATTCGGTTCGCCAGCTGCATTCGTCTTAGACATGGAGTTCCATGTTCGCGTAATATAGAAATACGTACATAACTCTTCATCCCCATAAGTGCAGTGCTCCCAGCCGAACATCAGTTACACCTACACGTACACACAGGCGAGCGTCCACGCATTCTCCCAGGGGTGCGTGTACGGGTAAATACATGATCCTGCGCTTTTCTCGTAGCCCTTACTATTTAGTTCTATCTCTCTTAGCCCCCAGCCCTTGTGCAAGTGCAAAGCGAGAACAAGAGCAAGAGTTTGTGCGAGGCCCAGAGGTGCGCGCGAATGGTTGGTTGCTTACTCTACTCGTGAGAGATTGTGCCACCATTTTCTTTTTATGAGACCGTCGTTTACTTTAAAAGGAAATCGCTGTCTAAAGAAAAATTTTATATGTGCAATAAAAGAATATTGATTTTTTGATTTTAATATAAGGTGTGAGAAATGGAGTCGAATTTGGTGCAATGATTGTCATGTAAATCGTGGAGCGGTTTCCTCGAGAACTGACGGTAAGGCCATCTCCTTATTATTTTCTTTTCTTTTCCTTTATTATTAAAATAATTTACCAATGACAACCAGATTTTCTAATGAGCCATATTTCAGGTAAAAATTCGCCGATCCTACATGGGTGTATTTTCGATAGGATATATATGTATAAACGTACATGTATACGTAGGTGCACATATGCATATAGACATAGACACAGATAATAAGAGAAATTGTCATTGAAAATTTGGAATATTTAGAAAAAATATGACTTGGCTTTTTTCTTATTTGGTTAATTGATGATTAGATGGAAAAATAAGAGAAAAGAACAACTAATAATCAATTAAATATTTTGTACTCCTGTATATATTTTTCGGCGTCTATAGAATGAACAAAAACCTATGTAAATTTATTTTTGTGTAACAAAAATGTATTATTTTTAAATATTTTTAATAGAAAAATATTTGCAATCTAAAAATTGGCACTTTGGTCAGCTCGGAAAAGGAGGGGAACGATATCGATTTTTCATATGAAATGCGTGAAATACTGTTACATTACTTAGAATTGTACATAAACAGTTTTCTTATTCATTCTTTTTGTTTCACAATTAAATTACGACATATATACATGTGTGTGTGCGCGAGTGCTTGCGCGCGCCCGAGTGTGTGTGTGTAAATAATATATTAAAATGAAATTAATTTTTTTTTTCTGTAGTGAGGTCGACTAATCCAATCTTAGAATTACTTAGAATCACTTATTAGAAAGTTTATTTATTTGAATACCTAAAACAAAATAATATTGGAATGTAACTTAATAGAAAGAGTTATTATGTAGAATAAAACAAACATATTAAATAATAAATATAATAAGTAATTATTATATAATAATACATTTATTATTACCAATTGCGTAAAATTATTAATAAATAAAATTTTTAGTAAAAACTTTTTCTATTAATTAAAAAAATACAAAACAAATAAAATAGAATGAAATCATGTAATTCTACTCAAATATAAATATAATAAATGTAACATACTATAAGAATTTTAATAAGAATTTTAATTTAATTGAAGAAAATGTAATTATATGACATCTGTGATCGTAATAATAGTCCCAAGGGTGTCCGAAAAATAAAACCTAGTGACCCATTGACTCTATATCCTGATATTTTATCTCTTTCCACTGCAAACTCTTGTATCATTGCATTTCAATATACCTCCTCCCCCCATACACGTTGGACGGTGTACATAAACTATCTGTATAAATTGACTCCCGTTAATACATGTTTGATTTTACAATCGTCAAATCTTTTTAGAGGCAATTTTATAATTAAGCTCTTGATTATTTAAAAAACTATTTTCATAATATTGACGTGCGTAGTATGTAATAAGACTATTTAATGTTTGTTACAATTTAAATATTTTGTTTAATAAAATGAAATTTGAATAAAAAATGTTACTGGTAAAGTAAATTATTTCATATTTTTTTTAAACATATTAATGGGAATGTATCTTTAATGAACGAATAATAAGTTACTTATAACGGAGAGTGCTATCAATTCTCGTTAGAAAATCTGGTTAGATATTGAAAATTATTACGAATAAATTATTTTATATTTTCTTGCAGATTTTCGGAATCTTTTCAAATCTTCAGTTCTATCATATTAAAGTGTTAGTAAAATGGCTTCAGAGTCGCACAACTTTAAAAACAACATTTTAATTTCCAAAGGAACAATCGTATTAATCGATGATTTAATTGCAACAAAAATGTAAATAAATCTATAATAGAATCGTAATAAGGGCGTTGAATTCAGTTATCAAATGTCGAATGTATTAAAAATGATTTTATTTCAGGTGATATCACTTCTGGGTATTTAAATATTATACTGATTTCATCGTAACTTGTACATGTGAACAGTAATTTCATTAAGTAAATATATGTACGTGAATGTATGTATGCGCGCATGCGTTAAAGCGTACATTTTAATATATTTATAAAACATGCATGTACGTGTACTTTCATCATACAGATGATTGATGAATAACAATGAAGTTAAAATAACAGCTATAAAAATTCGATAGTTTAATAAAAATAAGAACGGGAAATGGTGAAATAGACAAATAGTGAAATGTTATCGGTTTAACGGATCAAGAGCGGTGTTAGTGTGCATTGAAGGATTGTAAAATAAAAGAAAGAAACATCGTAAACAATAAAGATTAATAAAAAGGGATGGAGGAAAGTGCAGGCAGTCCGGGTACCGTGAACGCTGTTCCCAACAGTCCTCAGCAACCACCGTCACAGCAACAACAGCAACAAAACCACCACCAACAACAACAACAGCAGCAGCAGCAGCAGCAGCAGCAAAACGCACAAGCCCAACCTCCAGATATAAGCAGCTCTCAGCTTACTGCCCCACCAATTACTGGAACAGGTAGAGCCATTTTTTCTCTCGAGTCATAAATGTAGCGTGTTTCACCGTGAGAAAGAAGTCATGTGTATTTAGCCGTTTTTGCTATGCATTCATTAGTAACCTTCCCGAAACTTTTATCCTGCTTGCTTTTTACGTTTTAATTATCATAGAAAATCGTACGTATCGTTTACTTTGGCTTGATGGATAAGTAGATTTGGGCAAAATGCTGTGTGCTTAGAAGCGAAGCTAGATTAAAATTATAATTTATCTGTTTCGCTTGTTAGCACTAGCGTAGATGATCGAAGCGGTTTTACCTAAATTTTTTTGTCAACTAGATAAATGGAGAACTAAGTCCTAAAATTTTGTGCGGGCCGTAGCACGAAAGTCACAAAGCCACTAAAGGTAGGAGTTTGCCTAAGAAAAGCCATATTGTATTGAGGTAGAAGTGTCTTAAAATGTGTCTCAAAATGTGTCTCAAATTGTGGGTTTAGCTGAAAGATCGATAGTTCGCAGAATGCTCGGTTCGATAGCAGTGGTAGACAGCGAGGGCAATCAAGGATGACGAGTCAATGGGGGCGGGGGGAGGAAAAGCATTAATACAAATTAAGAGATTTAAAGTGTAAGATGCTCGAGTCTTTGGCAAGAGTCTTGGCTCTAAGAGGATAAAGTCGAGCACGAAAACAAACGTCGACTCGAGTGAGAGGAGCGAGTGTGGCAGGAATGAGGAATGGGAATATGGGACGAAGGAGTCGAGAGCCTAGTCTCGGTTCTGCGAAGGAAGGAAGGAGCGAAGAGGTGAAAAAGGAGGCGAAGAAGACAATGTCGACGGCGGTGGTGGTGGCGGCGCGGACGCGTCCGTGCTAGCGGATCTGTCGGTCAAGTAACGGCACCACTTGGGTGTACCGCTAGCCCTGGAGTCCGGCTCTCGTTTCTGACGCAGTTACGGAGTCGAAGCACCGTTAAGCGCGAGTCCTCACCTCGTGCCACGTGCTACCACCTGGCCACCGCTCGCTCCATCGCGTCGGTACGGATACTGGTTCACCAGAGGTTACCCGGAGTCCTCGACAGCATTGCCGACCACCTCGCGTTCCGACTCTTCGCTCTTCCGTTCACCGACCTCCCGCCCTCGTATTATTCAATTTAAAATGTAAAGCTGCATTCCCCTGCACCTCTCACTTTGCTTATTTTCGCGCTTACAAGCTTCAATAATAATAAATACCAAGGCTTGAAAAACACTACTCACAGCTTTTTAGCCTCAATATCATTCCAAATGTGGATTTGACGCAAACTAAAGAAAACGTTTGCTTTTTTATTAAATCCATTGCTGGCACTACTTCAAGTGTATTCAATTATAAACTTAATCGACTTAGTTCTTCTCAGGCACTAAAATATATTTTCATAATTTTAAATATTTTTTTTACAACGCTTAATTCTATATTTTTTATTACTTAAAATAGGATCTCAATGAATTTTTAATTTTAATATATTTTGAATCATATTACTATGTTCTTTTCGATACCTTTTTTCCGCAATATAATTCACTTATTAAAAAATTGATTATTTAATAAAATACCCATACTTAGTATAATTAAACAAGCGTAACATTGAGTAACATTTATTACTGTTAGGGAAATTAATGCTCACACAATACTGACACGTGCAGTATATTAATGAATTAAATAATAAATTATTATATATTTAAACAAAATAATGATTGTCATATAAAATATATTGATCTTATTAAATTTTTTTCAAAGACCAATTAGAAACTATTATTTAAACTTTTGAATAATAAAATACCAGTCAAAAATATTTGATGAATCAAATATTGTTGTTCGGACATGTAAATCCGAGTAATTCATTAATTCTATACTGTTTCAAATGTTTTTAAATCCAAAAATTAAAATATTTTAAATCGTGCAAAATAATTTTCATATATGACACTATAAATATTTACATAATATATGCCTGTTGTAAAATACATTTTTTAATGAAAAATATCCTTCAAGATTATAATAATGAAATTGTTTGAATGTTTTTCATTTCCTATAAAAATCATTACGAAATTGTAAAATTTTAAACATTTTCTATTTCATGTAAAAGTAAAAATGTTTTTATAATACAATTTTTTAAGTTAGTTCAGTTATTGAAACATATTATTTTTAAATCTATCATTATTTAATGAATGTAAAAGAAAATAATAAAATATAAAGATTAACATATCTACATTTTATATAAAAAAATATACTACACCAAAATAATATTCTCATTTATTTTTGTCTTTATTTGTAAATATGTATACAATATATGTTATCGAATAACACATATTGTATACATATTCAGTTTATTATTATTACTAAAATATTTACGAGAAAATAAAAAAATATTTATGATTCTTTTTGTAATAATAACAAATTAAATTAAATGTATAAAAATGAAAAATAAAACATATACTACATTCATGAATAATAAATATTAATACATAAATTTATTTTAAATAATATATATTTATAATATTACACTAATTTAAAATCATATTCAAATTATTTTTAAATTGCAGCAATATGTTACTTTGTTTTTTTTTTTTTTTTTATATAAACAAGTCTGTAGAATTAAAATTAAATTATAACAAAACATTTTCTTGCAAATTATGAATAAATTTAATCTCATTAATTATATCTAATATGTTGGAACATGTATACTGTAAATAACCTAATGATTGTAATGAATTAAAAATATGATTATTTATAAACAAGTTTTAAGTAATATTTATAATAGTAGTATTTAGGAGTATTGGTTTATGGATTATCTTTGTTGGTTCCATGATTTTTATGTATGAATGTAATGAATTAAAGTTTTTAAAAATCGTTTAGTAATTTTGATATTTAACGTTAGAAAATAAATTTATATAACTCATATCTAAATTGAAATAAATTATTTCACCATTATGACAGGAATTTCATTTCCACAAAAGTTAAAACTTTGTTATAATGTAATAATATCGTTTAAACAACATTAATAATACGTTCTTTCTTCGCTATTTTTCTTTTTTTATTTTTCTATAGCGTCATTTTTTTCAACCGTCTTTCAGTTTATTATGATTAATGTTTATTACGATAAAAAGCCCTCTATTTAAAATATGAAAAATCGATAAAAAAACAAAAAAAACCTAAATAGTTCGTTTTCAATTTTTAATAAAAAAATATGACAAGTAAGTTTCATTAAAAGGTAAAATAATATGGCACTTTGGTCCTTCCCTTGTTAATTCGAAAATATAACAGTTAGTAGTCAGGAATTATCCGTGAAACACTCGTAGATATGATATGACAATCCAAAGGTATTAAAAATTAAAATTAAAATAATAAAAGATAGGAAATGGTTTTAAAATACTGTGTTAAAAATTTAATTGGGCAACCTCCTACAGGTTCCATGCCAACCTTATCAAGGCCGTTGCATTTACTTATATATTTATTTGTTTATGTGAAAAAAATGAAAATAATAAAACATTTGAAGAAGCACCTCCGATGTTGCCGATGAAGGGTACCTAACGGGTTGGTTCCTGCGTTGGATAGAACGTCACCAAGCGGTGGTTTCAGGCAACACCAGCAACTCTACTTTACCGACCAATTCACGGAGCCACTCGATTGCGTTATAGCTCGGGATTAAGCAACATGTTTCATAATAGCCGTTAACGATAAAATCCTTGGCTGTAGAGTTTTTCCAAAGAAATTAATCAAATATCGTTCATTTTAACTATTGTATTCTTAATCTACCATACGTACTATTTTTCTATGTATTCTTTTACATTACATCGTGGAACAGTTATTCCTATATTAGCAAATAAAATTTGTTGCGCACAAGTCGGTAACAATCCTGTAAACATTTTTATAAAAGTTATTTTTTGAAATTTATTTGATCCTTTAGCTGCTTGATACTTACATTTATCGTACCCACTTGCAAACTAACATACACCCATACTTGTAAAGGTATATATTGACTTTTGATTCGAGAATATAATTACCTCCACGCGCATGCGTTTCGCTTTTCTCCTAGTAACGAACAACACTCACACATGCATATTGTGTAACACAGTCATATCCAAATTTTCTTTGCGATATTTTTAGGTCATTATCCGCATTGTTTGTGCGACAATTGTACGCATGACAAGTTTTAAATTACTTATATTCAATTATTCAATGTATCTCATATTTATCTGCATATCCGTTGAGCCTATTGATTTTTTTTTTCATGGCTGCTTAACTATAATATCCCACAATACTTACAAATAGCAAAACTAGTTGATTTATGACCACATAATTTTTACACACACACACACACACACATATATATTTCTCATTTTTTGATTAAGTGCAAAAATTAGAATTCTAATGCGCTTTTAAAGCATTTATTTAATTTTAATTTTTTATTTATCTATTATGAATTAAATACTACTTTCACAGTTTGTAAAAAATATTGTAATTTACAATTTACATTTATATTATTCAAATGTCACTTCTGAAATCCAGTTTAAAGTTGTTTACAAATTAGTATTTTGAATTTCTAACTATTGTTACATGATCGCTATTATAACTGCAAGAGGACTATTAATTAAAATTTTCTTTTCAAATTAAAATATTAAAAAATTAAAAAAAATATTATAATTTTTTGTAAGTATCCTTTTAGTAATTGTAAGTCCATATACAAAATTAAATAAAAATAAAATTAGAAAAATAAAAAAAATTAGAAATTTTATTTTTATTTTAGGATCTGAGTATTTATTAAATCTATAAATACTAAAAAAGTAACAAAAGTTGATATTAATTTAGGCATTTTAATATTTCTTGCACATATAAATGATAAAAATATTATTTTTTATATTTTAAAAAATGTAAATTTTTTAGTCTATTATCTGGTAAATGTAAATTTATATAAACCTGTCACTTATTCAGATGTTACCAATTAATTATATATTGTTTTATTATATTAATGACTAAAACAAAAAACAATAAGAGTTTTTCTTTCTTAAAAATGATTACCTCATCTTCAATAATAATATAATACGTCGTATTTAGAATAATTTTTTAGAAGCAATTTATATTTTAATGTAGTAACTCAAAATATAGAAAATATTTTTTTACTCTGAATTTAATTTGGTGTGCAACTAAATAATATTTTTGTCATTTTTAATTAAAGTAATGTTCATTCTTTAATCTATTAAATAATTCAAATGTTAAATCTATCATATCGATTTAAGATAAGTTTTATTGCATACATAAATATTATTATTATTATATATAAGAAATATTATGGTTATAAAAATTTATAATAATAATATTTTTCCTTAAAATAAATTTTTATATTCATTAATTATTTATTTAATTTCTCTAAATTATTTTAAAATATATAGAATACTCTATTCCTAAAATTAAAAGCATAAAAATATACGTGTTTTTTCTGAAATTTTTTCTGCAAATATTCAATCATGGGTAAATAAAATTGATGATTTTTATAAATCACTTATTTATTTTAATTTTTTTATTTCATTTCACTTTCATTCCAGTACTCCTAGTTCTTAAGTAATATATTCTTAGCAACAGTTTTAATTCTATTTGAATACGTAAAATGTATGTGACACATAACTATTTAATTTATAGATTTTGAAATTAATAATTTATAATTATTAAAAATTTTTTAAATACCAATACCATAAATTCTGTTCAAAGTTTATTTATATATAAAACCTATAATATCGTTTAAAAGTTATTATTAATATTTAAACATATTATTAATAGTTAAATATAACTTTTTAAATATTAAATTTAAATACTTAAGAAATATTATTTCGATTATTTTATTAACATAATTATTCCATCTTAATTTATATCTTGAAATTAAAATTTCATTTATTTAATTAAAAGTATTGCAGAAAATGTCTCATTATGAATAGAAAAAAAGTTAATTATTGTAATGAATTCAATTTTTACCATACAAGTAAAAAATTTTATTAATGAAACAATAATTTTATATTATACTTATTATTTAACATTACTTATTTTTAAAATATTTAGATAAGCCTTTAATCAATACTAAATATATAAATTAATTTAATTTAAAATTATACGATATCAATATTATTGTTAAAATACATATTTGAGTAAATGTAAAAATTATGTTTAAAATTTACAATTTTTTAAAAAACAAAATATTTCTAATTAAAATATTATGCTTATATAATGATAGTTCATAAAATATCTAAATATTTTAGTATAAACAGCCTTGAATATTTGACAATAAGACTCGGATCTGTTGAAAGAAAGAAATAGTAAGAAAAAATTAAGCAATTTCCCGTCAAATTACAAATAACTCAAATGATACTTTAACTGATTGCAAAATTTGATTCTGTATATTTTGGAGTATTTTCACATGAATATGGGAGTAGAGTAATTTTGTGCGCCATATGTCAATGAGAAACGAAATTTGCAATATGAAAATGTTGCGGGAGAGTAACAAGAAGTCTAAACTTCCTATTGCAACAGTCTCATGGACTCACTTTCCTACTTAGCTGATAACAATCACTTGTTACGTTAGAGAAGTTATGGTTGTAATTTCTTTCATTTGTGTTGCATCGGCTTTACGCTCGAAGTCGAGATGTAAAAAAAATAAAAAAATAATACCATTTACTAGTTAGCACCTCAGCATTTGATGTTTGATTCTGTTATTTATTGATTGAAATCAAATAATCTGGAGTTTCACCAACTACATTTTTTCTGCTTGTTTGGTTGTATTTTTTTTTTTTTTTTTTTTTTATTAATTTTCTTTTTAATAAGTAGATAATAAAATTTCGTAATTTTTTTTATTGAATATTTAATAAAGCAATGCTAAGAATCCCGATAATTTAATATAGGTATCAAATACATTAAGAAAAGTTGCAATCATGAATAATTGATTTCGGTGTAATAATTTCAATTGCTAGGTTTAAAAAATGTAGAAAATATATATGTGAATAAATCTTTACACTATCCTAAATACATGAAATTTTTCTTTTAAATATTTTAAATTTATAAAATTACTTTTTTTTTTATTTTTTTAACTATTAATTCGCGAATTAATTTCAATAGTTTAAAATAGTCTGCTGATCGATAGATTTGGAATAATTCTGCATTTCAATAAATATTAATTCTTATGAGTGTATCCATACATGCATTTTTAAACAAAGACTACGCATCATAACGAGCATAGCTTATTACAAAAATATTTTTTTCTAACGATATGCGTTTTTTGAAAACATTCACATGAATTATCATTATTTCCTTTATAAACTAAAAGTTTACAAAAAAATGTTTAACATTGCTTATTTAAATTAAGAATTTAAGAATACTTAATAAGCTCAATGAATTTTATGAAAAATTATATATTTTGGAATGCCGGTGTACGATTATTGTAAACTTTGAAATAAAAAATAACCAATAATACCTATTTTTAAGGTAACAATTTATATAATAAATCTAAGAGTAAAGTGAACATTGTGTTAAGTTGAATAGATGTCTAAAAAACGCTTTTTGCAAACTTAACCATACCAAAAGAATCTCAGGGTCGGCAAGTGTCAGCGACGCACCGCGGATAAATGTAGGTCAGGATGGAAAGTAACTCTGCTTGCGTGTAATCTCTCTTTGGTAGTAAGAACGAACCGGTATTATTGTTAAATTTTTTTTTCTCTTTCTGTCTCTTTTAGTCCTTTACGCCTTTTAAAGATACACGAAGCAAGAACACGATCTAATCATCAATCGTAAGGAATTTAGAATGTTCACCCCTGAGGTATCAAGTGATAACATTATTATTCCAATTATTATGCACTTAATTTTTTTAGATTTTTCAAAATTACTGAATTATAATTATCAATTATTGTTACACAATAAAATTTTATGAAATTTTAATTAGCATACGTTTTGTTTTTATATTTTATTTTTATACATTCTAATAATTAAGGAACTAAATATAATGCAAAATATACATGTATAACTTAGTACATGTATTTTCAAATATAAAATAAATCACGAAATTTACTTTTCATCATAGTAACTTATTTAAAAACAGCTTTATAATGATTGCCATTAGTTAAAATCAATAATCATAGTTAATTAAGATGAAAACAATTAGGTATTGTCAAATAGCATGGTTTATTAATATTATTTTTAAATATTATAATATTTTTTTTATTTAATTCTAATCATCAAAGTATTCTTTAAGACTCCAGTTTTATTGTATAAAAAATAATAAAAATTTAATAATTATTTAAATTAAATCATTACTAAATCATATTAAACATAAAATAACATAATTCCAATTGACCGTATTTATCCATAATCTATAGTATATTCATAATAAATGTTTCATAACATAAATTATCATTTAGCCTTTTTATTTTTGTTTCAGGTGAGTTAAAAATTATAGAAAAACAATATGTTCATAATGAAGAGTGAAGGGTAAGTCCGTAAAAAATATGTCACGTTTGATTTTATGTTCAATTATGCCTAAATTTTAAAAGTCGTATACATGCAATCATTTGTATACAAGACAATATTAAAAAGATATGAGACTCACAGTTTAACATCTCATGTAAAATAAAATGGTATTTACAACTATAATCTATTGTAATTTATTATTTTTATTTACTGATAATTATTTTTAATGTTTTTTAAACCATTTAATGGGATAAAATTATTCACAATTAAATAAAAAAATAAGTACAAAAAGTATCTCATTTTTTACTTTATTTATTTATAGTTTCGTGGAAAAATAGACATTATTTTCATGAGAATTTATATAATTTAATATATAATTTAATAATAATTGAAACTATATGCTAGTAATTTTTTTACTGCTTGTATCCGGGAATTGATAATTGAATAAATATTATTAATATTTATTATTAAAAAATACAACGCATTTACTCTTACACATAAAAATACACAGGTTATGTAATTTTTTGAAAAAAAATATTATTTAACTGATATTCTATTTCATTCATTATATGGTAGAAATACTATTTCAAATTTATTATTTTACAATTTAATAAATATATGTTTTACATATATGTGAAAAAATTTAAAAAATATATACCTTTATGAAAATAAATAATATATGTACACTATCCTAAGGGTGAATATACGTTACCTATACGTTAATGACTCTATGTATAGATGTATGCATACGCGGGCTCAGGTAAGCACATGAACGAATATATACACATGTTTATATACAATATGCATGTATGCGCAGTTTCTCTGCCGGCCGCACAGTCAAATCACTTCTGTCCTGAGAGATGGATCCAAAAATTTTTTACTGCCTCTTTTAAACCTGCGTTTCATAGTCTTACTCATTTGGTCTACGAATACACTTGCATTCTATACATAAACTATTAAGAAATAATTCAAAAGTACTACTTTCTTGTGTATTTTATTGGATAAATGCAAAAGAGTCATAAAAAACATGTGCATGATTAATTATTTAAAAATTATTGTCTAAAATCGACAATAATCGAAAAAAATGATTCGTTTAATTCAAATCACATAATTGAAAATAATTATAATTTTTATTGTGAAAAATTATGATTGGATTAAACTTTATTAAATATTAAACTATTAATAATACACCAAGTAGAATTCTTTTAATTTGAATATTTTTTTTTTAATAAAAAACTTATATTTTATGTGTTAGAAAGTATTGAATTTATGTAAAAATTTAAAACTAAAATTTTTGAAATTTTTTAAAACATGTTTTTATAATTTAAAATTTAAAAAAATTATTTAAAATAATAAATAAGTTAGTAAAATCTTACATATTATTAATTAAATAAAACTACTACTTTGTCGATTATACAATTTTTTATTTTTAAAATGACAAATTAAATAATTTTTTTTTTTTTTTTTTTTTGAATTTGAAAATATAAAAATATTCAAATAACGCCAACAAAAGGAAATACGGATTAATCAATAACAAATGATTCGATAATGAAGCAAGGTTGTTTTATTGCGCTATTAAGGTCTGTCGAAAATGAGTTTTTATTTTCTTTTTTTTGAAGACATTATTTATTGTGCCGATGGGGGAAACGGAAAAATGTGCGGGGGAGTTTTTCCTATGTATTCCTTTTGTTTTTTATTTTTCGATCATTAAAAATGGCTGGATTTGTATTTGTGTGAACGATGTTTTGGAGTTTTGTAACACGGCGCGATTGAGCGACTAGTAGAATAGCTTCATGCAGTAAAATATTGGCCTACGGCTTGATAAAAACATTGGAGATTTTTTAATGTTAAAAAGGTTTGTAAAGGTAACTGTAGGCATGTGTTGATAAATTTGGAGTGTCATCGATTACCCTCATGCTAAATGAACTTAAGATTTTATGCATAAATTGAGCGTTAGAATTGATTCGGGTTATTTTTGGGTTCTGAGAACGGAAATAATCGGTGTCCTTCTTAAAAGCCTTATGTGATTTTTCCAATTGCAATTTATATGTAATTTTATCCTTGCAGACTTTTTTAACATTTAAAAGTCTTTATAGTAGTTTATTAAGCCACAAGCAAATTTTTACCGTGTAAATCTTTTTTAACAATCGTTTCATCGGGCCGTGTCACAAGACTGAAAAATATCCTTCACCCGAAGGAAAGTCCTGCCACTCCTAATGATAAAAAGAGGGAAAAATAGAAAAAACTCCTCGTATATTTTCCGACCTCCCCAACGATAAAATAGTGACTTAAAAAAAAATAAAAACTCATTACTTTTTGGACAGTCCATGTATATCAACGATAGGTAGCTGAGGGAATTCTCATAAAACGAGCAACAAATGAAAAATTTCTAGTCTTAGAAAATTGGCGCAAGTCGGGCAAATGTCGTATTTCCGGCGCTGTACACTGAACCGGCATTTGTTAATGCTGACTATAGATAAATCTTACAAAATGCATTTGTATATCTGTTTTATGCTCTCATGATTCCCCTTTTTGCACTGATCTGATAGCAAGTAATCTTATGCTATTCATACATAATACGTGACAAACTTTATTGGCTCATAAAAAAGGGTCAGGATTAAATTATTTTCACGATTGTGTAATAATTGCCTCATCACTGATATTGAGCAAATAAATCTTGATTCACCGTTTATTTAAACATTAAATAAATATTAAAAATTTAAACATACTGTTTATAAAGAATGAATAAACTATCGGATAATTAATTTACTCTCCAACAGTCGAAAATTAATTTTCCATTATCATGATTTAGATGAAAATTTTTTTTTAGATTTATAATATTAATGTGTAAACAATTTTTCATTATAAAATTGAAATGTTGTTTAAAATACAATAAACATATGTCATTAAGAAATATTGATTTAATCTAATGAAATTATAAATAAATTTTTAAATATAAAATACGAAATTATTTGCTAAAATCATTAGTTATCTTAATTTATGTCAGATTTGTTATGTTAGAAATTAAGTTTCTTTTATCCACGCGAATGTACAGCAATTTTTTATTAAAACAAAATAAGTTTTATTAATAGTTAGAATTAAATTTGATATACTGCCGAAAATAATAATTGTTTCCTGATTACAAATTTCAATAAAATTATCCATTCGATATTTAAAAAAAAAATTATGAATCTTTAGGTGTATTTTTAATTAAAAATTATCTTTATCTTATAGTTATTTTATTAAAGTGAAGTCATCATTAAAAGTTAATCGAGGGTGTATTAAAAAGTTAAGAGATTCTTCATTTTTACCAACTTTGATTGCTTCGTCTACAACTATTTTTAATAACTTGTAAAATTGAAATATATTTTATTTAATATATATTATATAATTAAATATAATTAAATATTGGCTGTACTATTCGTGAATATGTCGCGCATAACGATAATAATAACAGTAGCACCTGAAACAACAACAAAAACATCAACAATAATAATAAAAGCAACTTTTTTTTAACATAATTAAATTTGTTATAATTGCTATATTAAAAAAACTCTAATAGATAGAAACTCGAGATAATATATTGAAAATATGTAGCATTAAATATAAGCCACATAAAAGAATAATTAAGTTTGTTTAATATCTAATTCATTATTAGCTACTCAAATGTTATTTTTTAATCAAACTTTTTCTATTTTCATTTTTCTCTTGAAATACTTCTAGCTAATTACTAGTTTTTGATTCATAGTAAAATAACTTATAATAACATGTATACAAATATTCACAGTTATTATGAATAATTTTAACAATCGTAAGAAATATGCTTAGAAATCAACAATAAACAGGAAAAAGGATATAAATTCTTTGGTCTATAAAATTTATTATTAAATTCGTTTTCATAAAATAACCCTGATGAGTCACAATAAAAACGTTGAATTCTATAGGGTGCGCATTCAATATGAAGGAAAAACAAAAAATTATAGGAGGGAGGAGAAGGGTGGCGAAGGTGACAAGACTCAATTTCAAGATCAAATGCATCCATGTCGCATAGACGTACTCTTAGTTCGAATCGACCGTTACTTAATTAGATGCAACTGGGAAAGACAGAATGCAACAGAGCTAAGCTCGTGCATACATGTGCATGAGAAAGATATAAGTCCGAATAGTCCGCGCTTATGCATCAGCGAAGACCTAGATTTCATTTTCGTTGACGAGCTTGGCTCCAGTCCAGCCCCTCAACTAAATATACCCTTCACTCTTTCCTCCTTATGTTTCTCCTCTACCCCAAAAAGCATACATATGCACCTGCAAACATTAATTAATGCATAAATAATGCGGACAACTTGGAAACGTTAAATATACAGCTATTCTCATAAATGAATATAAAATACGTATTTCAATATTGGGTAATGGATATTTTTTCAAATATACTAAATATCTGTTTTCTCAGTAATATATGACAGCTGAAATGCAGGGAATAGAAAGCTGATTGATTTTTCAGTTTGCTTTGAGCCGAACACTTTTACGCTTTATTTTTACATTTAAAAAATATTTATTGAAAAATCCAATTGAATAATAAGTGCTTATGTAATAATAATCATATATAACAATTATTAATTAAAATCCTACTAAAAGTACGAATTAAATCTATAAAAGTACATTATACATTTTGAATTGTCAATTGTAATTTTTTTTTTGTCTTAATCTAGGCAGCTTATTATCATACATGATAATTTTAATAATTTTAACTGTTTTTAAAATCATATTTAATACAATGTACAATGTATAAGAAATTTCTAATTACAAGTGGTTTCAAATGTAGAATTACATGGATAATAAATCTTTTAATTCGTTATATTTCTTTATAGGATAATGCATGTATTTAATTTTTAAATTAATAGATTTCATTGTAAATGAAATTGCGTCAAACAAATTACTAAATTACATTTATTAAACTTCATCCTATATTTATTATGATAATAAAAGTAATTATCGTTTCATTTATTATTCAGTTTTAATACAATTAAAAATTTCAAAAATAAAATTAAATTTTTTCTCATATAAGACGGCATTGTAAATAATAAAAAGAACGGAAAGGATTATTATTTTTGAGGACCTCTCTTTGCAATTTTTTCCCCATTCTCACACATCAATCTTACTGATTTAGCTAGTAAACTTTTAATTCTTTCATCTAGCAACAAATTATGCAAACCTCGATGCGTCATAATTTTTACCTAATCAAACTACTCGGAGAGGACGACAACGACAACGACAACGACTACCACGATCATCTGTGATTCACCTTTGCGACTTTATACACCAACTGACTGAGCATTACGTGGATAATACAGGACAATATTTCATTCATATACTTCATTTTTACATGGATTGACTTTACTTTATTTGATTCAACTATTTTTTAATTAAGATAATTAGCAGCTAATTATCATTTTTATTCAATATAAATACACAATCACTGCAATTGAATCAATTAATGTTATTTGTGCAAATGATAAAGTCATTGGATTTACCGTGAATTAAATGTATAGCTAAAAATCATAAATTTCAACAGCTCATTATCATAGAAATAAATCTTTAAAATTCTATTGAAGAAACATCTCCGGATAATTATTATAAAGTCTTTTCGAATAAAAATGTTATGTCAAGAATACTGCCCCTTTGGATTTAGCTACCTAATTCGTAATCATACTCCAAATAATTGTTTTCAAAATAATGTAACGATTTGGAGCCTCTTGCGGTACTTTTAAATTGCTCCGGATGCACAGGTAGTTTGCAGATATAGATTCACCAGGTTCGGAGCTGCTCAATTCTTCTGAGCACCCGGTGACGTGTGCAAACACGTTATGTGAATAGAAAAGTAAAAGATCGAGAAAGCGAAAGAATATAAAGGGGAATGAGGAAGATGAGGAGGAGGAAGAAGAAGAGGAGAAGAACCCGTTATTTAATTTACAGGCACCGGAAATTAGGCGACTCTTTACTGAATTTCGCGCAAAAACTCTGAACTAATTATATTCTAAACTGATTATATTACTTGACACTCACTTTGTCGTATAAAAATCATGATTATTAATTACAAGTGAATTATCATTATTTCTCAAGTGCTAATTGTATGTTAATTGTAAAACAAACACCATTGTAAGTTGCGCATTGGTAATAAAGTTTAGGCTGTTGAAACAAGCATTTTGATAAGGACATTAGAATGCCCCAATTAAGGTTTTTTGTATACATTATTAAATTTTAGGAATAAAAACCATAATTGCTTTCAATTTTTGAGAACAATTGTTGCAAGGCCAATTAAGACTTTGAACTCAATGAAATAAGTCTTGAATTTAAAAAAGAAAGAGAGAGAGAAAGAGAGAAAGAGAGAGAGAGAGAGAGAGAGAGAGAGAGAGAGAGAGATAATGAATATCGGGAGAAAGCCTTATTTTCTTTCTTACCGTGTATGGATAAATGAAGGCACCACTGATTCATAGAGTTCGAGTCCGCGTCAGCTGTAGCCGAGGTGTTGATGTAATAGCGGTGTGATATGGCGTAGTGTGGTGTAGTGTGGTGTGTTGTGGTGTGGTGTGGTGTGGTGTGGTGTGGTGTGGTGTGGTGTGATATGGTGTGGTGTGGTGTGGTGTGGTGTGGTGTGATATGGTGTGGTGTGGTGTGGTGCCTATATGGTGCATTGATAGTGTGAAGGTGGTAGATGAGGAGTTTGGGGGACGGTAGGCGCGGGAGGGGGAGTAGTGGCGCTGCGACTCGCGTCTTCATATACATACTTGGGAATCGAGAGTTGCTTTCACGAGATTGCACAACTCCCGCACTGCCATTGCAACGGCTACATGACGGCAACTATAGCCACGAGGGAGCGTGAGCGAAGTGGGGATATTTTTGGTCCGATGGATCTAGAAGAAAGATATAAAAAGAGATTCCAAACCGGCATTTTTTTCTTACTCAAAATACCACCCGTTATTGTTGTTCAATAAGATAATGTTTAAAGGGGAGACATTACTCTTATATCACTTTCATAACTTTCTTTACATCATCTTATAGCTCTGTGCAACCGAATAATTTTAACTTGCTATACCTTTGGACCATTTTAATTACACTTGATACAAAATTTAATCCAATACTCAACTTTCTTGGATACAAGAAGCTCATTTTCAGATAAAGTCATTAAAATCAAATGGTTGTAACTAAATATTTTTAAACGAAAATACTTCTCTTTAGTTCTGAAATATCATTTAACCTTTCATCTGATACTATTTTTATTTAGAGTATATAATTAAATTTTAGTCTAAGGATTTACAAAATTATTTTAAAATTACTATTTATTCACTTTTTCTTTTTAAATTTGGTTTAAAATTTTAAAACACATGCCTCATAATTACTGATGAATTGGACTTGGCATTTTCGAGCCAAAATGTCATCTTGATAATTATTTTATTCGAATATAAATTTTATCTAAGAAAAAATTTTACTTTATTAGTGTTTGTTTTGCATATGACAGAATTACAGAATATTCCTAGTTATTAATAAAGTATTATATAAAGTCAGAAAGATATTGTAAGAGAAATTATTTGATAAAAACATAATTTTATGCAGAGATTTGACTTATTTGAAAATGTTCTACTTGTGTAAAATTATTGTGGAAAATAATAAAATTAAATTAGTACTCTAAATGATGGAAAATAATTTATCGATTCTTTCAAAGACATCGTTGCATTATAATCAAAATAAAGCTTTGTATATTATTATTTGATATAACAAAATGTGTTATAAATGTACTAGCTATCATATGCAATGATTTTCTGATTTTCCTTCATTTTGACAAATATTTTCCTTTAGTTTATTCAAATTGAAAGTTCAATATTATAAGATTAATGATTATTAATACGGAACCTTAAACTTTCTATTTCGAATAATTCTCGCCTGTGCATAGTTTTAATCAGTCCTTTTAACCTGGATTTTAGCTCAAATATAAATACTTTGTGAAACATCGAATTAAATCGTATAATTTCATTTTAAAGATGCAATAAAAATAATAAAGGTCGCACGAAGACGTCTCCCTACATGAAAATAAGTAAGCAAATAAGTGAACAAAAGCATTTTTTAACGAAAATCATCTCTAAAGTATCGAGGCTCTCACCTTTAAAAACACTGAGTGCGCATGTCAAACAACTCTTGGTTATTTTTTGCATAGTACATGCACATACCTACACTAGAGAATATTATCGCGGTTCGTCTGTTCAGCAATCATGTTTTTCCCTTCCTTTTTTTCCGCGCTCTACGCCTTTTCAACAACGCGAGTTTGTTGAATGGAGAATCGAGGAAATTTTATCAGACACGTGTCATTGACCCACACCCGAGCTACATTAGCTTCGCCGCTAAAAACGTTAGAGTAAATATTTTTAATAGGATCCGCGACTCATTGTTGAGTAATACTGCTACGTTTAGAGAATATTTTTATGCAAATACTTAATATTTTCGTGGAAAACAATTGTTTTACTTTTTGAATGCATATACGATTATAATATTGAGTAAGTTAACATGCATTGTCATTCAAAAATAAATAATTTTAAATGAGCTCGAAAAAAGTTTATGTACAAATATTTGAGAACACAATTTTAATTGAAATGAAGAATCTAATCTAAGCCAGCTTTTTTCATTTTTTTTTTAATTTAAATTATAAATTGTTATACTATAAAAAGTATTCATAAAAAAATATTTTTCTTTTTCTATTTGTGGTATATCTCTAGAGATAATTCTAATATTTATTATCATTAATTTTTATAAAATAATTATGCAAAATGAGTATACTATTTAAAAAAATTCTATAAAATACGCTTTTCTTTTTAAGTATCATTGTTGTATGCATTACTGTATGTCCACTGATAAATAACCTAAACTTAGGTCGCACCGCATTTAATTTTTGTGATCAAACATTTTTTAAATTAAATGCTTAGTAATAGATGAAGATGCAAATTTAATTACAAAAAATATCATTATATATTGGGATAATCAATTCAATTTCATGTTTAGCTTTAGTTCATAGAAAGACTATTAAATTACAATAGGTTTATTAGTAATTTATAAAAAAAAAAATTTTTTTGTTATATTTAACATATTTAAAAATTTTTCTTTAATATTAATAAGACTGATTAAACTATTAATTATATTAACATAGCAATAAATTTCATAATTGAATTATATAATATGAGTAAAAATTTATCTTCATTCATAAATTGTACATATTTTTTAAATAATAGTTTATAATGTATGATATAAGACAAATGTAAATTTTTTGTGTAATAATATTTTAAGAAATATATTATATTTTCTATTCTAGTGATATGTAGTATTTTTATAATATATATAAAGGCTCTCAATAAATATCGAGTAAAAAATTCTTAGTAACATTTTATGAATTAAAGAGTAGAAGTTAGAAAAAGAGATAGAAATGCATTGTTGCTCGTCATGAAGTACTCTTGTCCAATGTTACACGGAACTTGATTCACTTTGATTTTTTATACAAACAAATACACATCTATGCATGCATAAAAATTTAATTTAATTTAATTTAATTTAATTAATTTAATTTTTGCTTAAAAAGAATAGTAAAAAAATTGATTTAATCACATAACACATTATTGAAATAAGTTTTGTAAATAAATAAAGTTCTATAAAATATTTTGTTTTATTATAAATGCCCTGGCAACATTTGAACTGGGATAAAGGAAAGTGCATTGTGCCATTTAATGCTACGTTATTTTTCTCTTCAAAAGTTTGTAATAATAATGAGCCATCTGTCGTTAAAATCATTTTTTCACTAATTCCAATTAAAATGGCGTATTATTAGCTGCTTTTTTGGTCTTTTTTATAACATTTTCCTCGTTATGATGATGTTTTAATTTAAATACAAAAGTTGCTGATAAAAAAAAAAAAGAAGAAGAAAAATAATAACAATGAGACTGGTATTTGAGGCATCGTGTATTAAACTTGAATTGAATATGATAATAGGAAGTAAATAAATAAATTATATGTAGGCTATCGTTTGATCGAATAAGATAAAATTTTTTTCATTTTCCTTTAAAAGGAGATTCATGAGCTCAGTATTGCATTGGCGTGATTTAGGAGGCAGTCGGTGGCGAAAAGTTCAAAAAAACTCGAAGAGCAGCAAAGTAAAATTTCGAAGCCAAGGATGAGCTGGCAGAAGAAAAAAAAAGTCATTGATAAGAAAAAAGAAAAAATAATTTTTTTTCCATAGAACTGTACAATGAATTTAAGGTGCATGTCAATGTGAATACGGGCAGGCCCGGAAAGTATAGTTGACTGGTTAACGACGGAGCCGCGTTAATCGCGCTCGAGTTCATTGACATTGGCGACACCGCGCGACGGTGTGTCTCGTTTATAAGATAACTGTAATCTCAACTCGAAAAACAACACGGACATGAAAATGTCGGGATGGAAAGTACCTTTGAGAAGGTTCAGAGCCCTTATTTCGCTTTAGCGCTAATCACAGATCGATGGTACGGTAAGGCTCTCTTTGACCATCATTTCATTTCATCATTTCATTCCAATAAGCCACCTTCTTAAGCGCACGTGCTTTTCAACCTTGAACTTCTCATTACTTCAACTTCTAAATCTTATTTTCCGCGATAAATTTACGAATTGCTTGTAAAACTTTATGCCGAACGTAACATTGTTTTAAAAGAAATTATTCGCTTTTTCAACAATAAATCTAATTTTATGTCGTACTACACAGTAGAAGTCGCATGCATTTATTGTAATTTTTTAATTTTTCTCTTCGCAATTTTCTAATTTCTCTTTTCGCGTTAAACTTAAATTTAATTCCTTCTCGCGATTTTACATTAAAACATTAACAAATTTAACATACGAATACAATTTCTTTGTCTTTAAATATTCAATAACAATTTCGGTTTTATGCTCGCATTACGAATGACATACCTTTTATATTCGTATAATTTTTTCTATTACTATCCATTATGTTTGTTTCTTATGTAAATTAAATTTTTAAATTAAAATAATATATTATGATAATTAAAAAATCACTTCCCTAGTGTACATCAATTTTGCCGTCTCTTAACATATGATATTCAATTTAGAAAATATGTGCACTTAATTTTTTTGTAAACATTGTTTAATATCTTATACAATATCATTAATGTTTCATACGGTAAGATTAATGTATAATTTGCTTTAAAAGTAAATGCTAGTTTTTCAAAGAAAGAAAAATCGAGTTATAGATATTTGTAACAACACTTACCTGCGCATAATAATTATTTTACAAACTTTCATAAAAGCATTTTTATTTTAAATTTAAATTCCATATAATATTTTTATAATCAATATTCATTAGCTATAAATATATTAGCAATATAAAAATAACGTTTTTTATTTTATCAGATTTTAATTGTTTATAAATCTTTATAAACTTAATAGGAATGGCAAGAAGTTTGTTTGATATGGTGATTTAATGTATTTCCAAGAACAAACAAATGATAATTTATAAATAAATACACGCTCATAGTAAATTATACGTATAATTACTTAAACAATATTGATTTAATGAATTACAATATTTTTTTGTATGATTTCATATAAACAAGTTTGTTGAAAAAAATATATTATGTTGTAAAATATTTAATGTATTTACAAAATATTGTAATAAACAAAGGCAAAAAGTATATAAATTTAATAAAATTATTAATATAATAATATTTGGAGAATTTTTTTATTCAATATAAATGAAAATTGGGACAAAAATTAGAAATAATCATTTTATTTTGAAAACGAATTTCAATAAATTTATTGTTAACAAATTTTCTTTGCTACAACATATTCAATAATCATCACTACAATCATTGTTTTTAATTTATAATTTTCTATATATGTTCATATTATAAAGAAATAATGAAAAATGAAATTATTTAAACGAAAAGGGATTATTTTCTAAAAAACATTCATTTAAGAAATGGAACAATGCTTTTAAACTATTTAAATTGTATTTGTGTAATTGAGATTTTTCATATCTATTATTTATACGTCATTATTAACATATATTTTCACGCATTTTAGAAATTTCAATTGGAATTGATTTATAATAGATTAATGGTATTAACGGTACTTTTCAAGTGAAATGTGTTCTCATCGTATACATAAACTTGATATATTTATGTGTGTAAAAAGAGCATTTACCTACCAAATGATTAAGCTCACCGATAGGACTCTTAAAACTTTTATTCCTTCCTGTACATGTGTTATCTTTTTTATAAATAAAACTTACTTTGATTTAAAGGAAAAAATTCAATAAATCGAATCTGTACCTAGATTTTAAGATGAGGGTGGAGATCAAACCAAATGGTCATATTGTTAAAGTCCTTGAGCAAGAGCAATACCAGGTATGTGGCAGTCATAATACATACTCGAAGAAGGTGGGCCTTGAATTATGAGCCTCTAAATGGTTAGGGTACCTCTCTTTTCCTTTCTTTTCACCACCACCTTTTGAGATTACGAAATACATTGAGAAAGAGAGAGGGTTTGGGGAGGAAGAAGAGAGAAAAAGAGAAAGGGATACAGGAAGTGAAATGAAGATCCATCAGTTTTAATAAATATTGTACAGACTAGATTATAGTAACATTTTTATTAAAAAATCTTTCATCTTTTGGATAATTTTTTTATAAGAATAAATTATTTGAAAAATGAAGAAAAAATGTTTTAAAATATAATCTTTCACGGTATATTTTATTTAAAAATAAAATTTCGGTCAATCCTTAAAAAATTCATTTTTCTTTGTTAATTCAGAATGTAAAATGTTTTAACGAATCATTTACGTAAATTTCAAAAATTATTTATTGCAATATTGACAGAAATTTTTAAAAATTAAATTTTATTTATACACCAGAATTTTATACACATTCTCAATATTTTTATTTTTATTTTTCGAAAAACACAAAAATAAATAATTAATTTAGTGAATATGGATTTTGCCAAATTGAGTCTGTCTTTAGAATATTAATCTAACATCAATACTATTCCAAATTTAAAGTCAAAATAGGTCACAAAAGTATTTTGAATACGAACTTGTTAATTTTAGTACTCTATTTTACATAATGCTAAAAATTATAAAATATTAAAAAAAAAAAATGATATTTCTCTTATCCAATTGTATTTATAACCGTAATCAATATATGTAGCAGAAAACAGTAATTAGAATACCGTACTTATACTTATACTTATATTTCTTTATAACATAATATTTATCAGAATATTTATTTCACTAACAAAATAATTTTATATAATTTTTAATATTTAATACAAAAATATTTAATACAATTTTTTAATTGATTATTAATGTGTTTTATTAATTAAAATTGTACATACATATATAATGTAAAAAATATTTACTTTAAATTAAAATGAAATTTTTGAGTATTCATGTATATTAATCAATTATTAAAAAAGTTTAATATAAAATAAATTGAAAACATCAATGAATATTATTGAATCAAATATAAGCTTATGAAATTCAAGTACAAAATAACTACTGTGAATAAAATATTTTTTTAGTTTGAAATAAAGTGATTTGATCTTTGATTTTTACAATATTTAAATTTGTGTAAATATATTATTTATGAAAATTCTGAAATTTTCAATAAATTGTGCACATAAATAGTATATAGAAAGTAATATATGTATTTATGTTTTTGGAGTTTGTGATGTCTGTAGTACAAAAATTGATACATTGCCTACAAAATGTGAATACCTTTGTTAATGTATATGCATATGTAGATTACGTAAAAGATAAAAAAAATTTTCCAAATTTTTGTAATAAATGTCAGTTACTTTATTGAGAATATTTATAAATTTACTTTTAATAATTTTTTATTAATTAAATGAATGTATGAAAGATATGGAAATAGCAATCAAACGATGTTTAACATTTAAACGTAATGAATTTTTAAGGCTTCACAATATAAACAAATAAATTGTATAACCATTAAAATGATAATTAATACTGATATTGGTTGAAATACAAATATTGGTTTATGGATCTAAAATGAAATATATGGATATGAGACCGAAGCCTATGTCTACTATTGAATAAAGCAATGGTTTTCGGTAAAAGCTCAATGGTCGAATCTGAGGCATATACATGACGCTTGAAGTAAGTATGATTTTATCGAGAATCAAGAAAAGTGTTTAACTGCTTATGTGGGAGACGCTTTTAATGAAAAAAAAAAAAAATTGAAAGTTGGGCCTTAACCCCGACATGAGTCAAAGCATGTATCGGAACAACGCAATCGCCAATAAAACAGCAATAGCAACAGCAACGGTAAGAGCAACCGCAACAGCATCAGTATCAACATCAGCATTAACGAGAGCATCAGTGACACCGGCAGCAAGAGCAAAAGCAACGTCTCTCGATCATTACTCTGCTTCTATCGTGCCTCCATCCATCTATCCTTACCCTCCCCCACCCCCACCCGACCCGATAGACGGTGTCTATCGATGATCTAGCCGAGAGCCTCGCCTGTCTCTGACCCCCCCCCCACCCCCACCCCACCACGCCCTTCCTCCGGTGGCGTGTGTACGTGTATTGGTGCGCGCGCGCTCCTCTCGCTCCGTGCACAACCCGAGGAAATTGACGTGGTGATGGTGGGGCTCGACGGTGCTCCGGTCTTGCGCGGCACGAGCAGTCAACCCAGAGCCTCGGTCGCGCGCAAGTGCTGCTACGAGTTCCTGGCGGTGCGGTGTTGTTGCGCTGTTACGTGGGTGATCGGATGCGACCGGCGCCACTGCCCCGCGCGCGCCTCCCCGGCTCGGGTACCGAGTAACAACTCCCCGTTACTCAACGCACACCGGTTTCCTCGCTCCTTCCTCTTCCTCCTCCCATTGTCCCACGGTCCCGTTGTCCCGTTGTATACTCCCAACAATATTATCACCGTCTAACAAACCACTCTGTGCCAGCTGCAGTTGCAACTACAACTGCAGCTGTGGTTGCAGATTTTTCGCTCCTTGCAATAACGCCTACTCGCCCCCCATATCCAATCGATCCATTAATCCTCCTCGACTTTTCGCGAGATGAGCGCAGCACGCGACAAGTGAGCGACAAAATACCTACGTACCTAAAGTGTGTTTTACCTGTGTTATTATTATGTTATGTGTCCAATGAAAAAGTAGTGAAATGCTGCAGCAACATTGGAAATCAAACCGAAAGAGTGTTAAAGTGTCATCGATTTTGATGAAGTCGCAAACAGCAGTTATCATCGTTGTTACCGAAAATGTAAACACCTGAAAAGAGTCAGACACGTTATTATTGTGTTGTATCTTTGGCGTATCTCCTTTACCCGTTTTTGAAATATCGTGTTTTCGCCACTAACACTCCGGAGCTGTCATTGGACATCTCTCTTTCGGTAATCCCCCACTGAGGATTCAATACACAAATTTACGTATGAGTGTGGGTAGTTTTGCGTGTGCGTGTGCGTGTGCGCATACATATGTGCATACGCTTGCCGAGTGCATATACGTGTGCGTATGCACAATATTGTGCGTGTAAGACCGAGTACGCGCTTGCCCTCTCTTACATACACATATGTAAATACGAGTATTAGGTCAAGTGAAAGTGAATCTTGTCGCGACTTACAAAGTGCGTTCGGATACGTCTCTCTATATTATAAACACACATAAAAATAGAAAATCAACAAAGAACAAAAAATAGATGTACGTATATATCAACAATATACGAGAACTAAAATTTTCAATAATTTAAAAATCAAATCAAATCTCTAATGGCGCATACATACTCATGTATAAGGATATAAATGTACATCTTCCTATATACATAAAGTGTATATTTAACAAGCCCATACGAGAATTCGCAAATATTTACATTTTACTTTCTTTTTCCAAATCAAATCTATTCAAGTTTTTCATACGAGAGGAGTATTAACCAACCGTTGGTAATATTTAATAATCACATTTAGGGGTAGTGCACGTCGATCGTTAGATAGGTATTATATTATTATACTATTAGATTTATCTAGCATTTATAAATTCTATTCATAAATATACCCAACGTACGCGTGATGATTAAGGAAAGTAAATTTTAATATTCTTGCTTTTTTTTAATTTAAGCTTTAAATACATTTATTATTAGACGTTCGGTAAGACTTATTCTTTTATTTATAAATTAATTTTTCATTAAAAATGAATTAATTTTCGTTTAAATTTTTCAAGGGATTTTATAAAATTAATATTATTGTCTCAATAACAGCGACTCCATTGTTATCAACAATGTAAAAAAGTTTAAAAAAAAAAAATCTGTTCATTTCATGATTCGACTATGGCCCCTGTAATTCTTATTAATGAAAATTTATGACAATTTATTAAAAAAGATGAAGATTATACAGGAAAGTAATTCAAATATTGATACTATAAATAATTATATAATTTCTGTTCGATCGGCTATCCATAAAATAATGAATTTAAAATAAATTTCTATAATTTCATATATACAAATGATCATAAAAAATATATGAATGTCTTTTCTAAATTAATGAAAATATCACACAATTCGGGATTCAATATAGCGGAATAATTTAAAAACAGAGGCTCTTCTCGTAAGAACATCTAAATCTACATATTCTGTAACACATCTTTCGTAAGCAATTTTAATAGTTTTAATGGCTTTATTCATTATTCAAGAAACCCTCCGTTATTCCCTATTTATCTCTATCTTTCTCATCCTTTTGAATCGCGGAAACCCCTTTTAACAGTTTAACACACATATTCTCCCACCATTCTCAGTGTCACTATTGTGAATAATATTAGGTAACTCACACGCGAACGTACATACTCGCAAGTTTGAATGCCGCATTACATGCTTGATGCACCCAGCCGTTTTCTTGTTCTTTCTTCCTTTTTTCACTTTTATATCCCATACACTTGTTCAATATGCATTTTATATGATTTAAAATGCGCTAATAATGCTAATGTTCACTTTTTTCTTTTTAAAGATAGGCCTGAGCTCGAAAACCAGTTATGTACAGAATAATTGTTTAGCACATTTTAATGATATTTATGAATATCTGTCGCCTACAAGCAAAGGTGCAAACGAACTATTCTATTATAAATGATTAACGAATAATTGTATCAGATATTTATATTTGCTATAATATTAATTGAATTATATATTAGATAATATGAGATATTGTGTATTATGATTTTTGAATTTATTAATTTTTACATGATTATATTTCAAATTTTATAAATAAATTTATAATTATATTAGAGCTTGTAAATGCATGTAACATAAATCTTTTTGAAAAATTATAAAAATTTTGCAATTCGTTTAAAATGAAAAATATATAAATGAATACGTTTGTACTGTATTCTTTGTTTAATAGAATTACTACGTACAACTTTATTACATGAATTATTACAATTGTCATTATCGTGCTTGATTAAATTATTGAAGTCGACTGAAAATCAATAAGAAATGTATAAATATTTTATTTTATGTTTCTTGAGATGAAAATATTATCATAAATATATGCTTGAGAATTAAATTAATGTGTGATTATTGTTATGGTATCCTGTAATTATTAAGCTTTTTAATATCTCTAAATTTCATATTACTTGCTGATATCAATAAATAGATTAAAAAGAGAAAATCAATAATAGTAAATAATGATTATTAATATTTTTAGAAATAAATTGGTTTATTTGTTAATTTTTTATTAAATTTAATTGACTATTAAATACTTCTTAAAGGAATATATATATATATATATATATATATATATAGTACAAATAACCTAAATATTTAACGAAATGAGAAATTACGATTATTCTATTGAAAAAAGGTTTAAAAGTACACGGTCAACAAGACTGTAAGATGAATGAAATGAAAATTTGCTGATAACACCTGCGAGAAAGGAGTTAAATTTGAGGAATAATTTAAATTGATTACAATAAAAGACGCGTGGGCAATGGTTAGAGTTTGATGGTGGAGATGAGACCACACGTTGCGATGGGATTTATGATACAGAAATCGAGCTACGAAATTTCTCGTACCGAGACCAGTAAAAATGTGTACACATATATATATATATATATACACCCGGAAAAATGTGTATATGGCATAGAGCGGAGTTGACCAAGTTGGCGGATAAAATAAATAAAAGCGATAGTTTTATATGCAGCCAAGTTTAACGATCGGCCTTTCGAGTCTGGGCAATCAAGTCAAGTCAAGTCAAGTCAGTCCGAGTCCATCATCGACATGCTCAATCGATCGCTAGTCTGGTGCTAGCGAGAGCTCATGTAAAAGCGAAAGAGCGAGGCGAGGGAATTCTCATTGCGCGATGATTATGAGTTCGAGTGAATAGTTGAGTAGTTGAGTAGTCGAGTTGGTCGTCGTCGGCTAGCGTAGCTTAGCTCTCCTCGGTTCGGCTCGAGTCAGCCTAGCCCTACACTAGAGCGGCTCTCGTATACACGACCTACATAAGATGCGATGCCCCCGCGGCGAAAATAATTCATACTCTGCCTATCCGACTGCAGGAGTAGAGTGCCGTATGCTCTCCTCCCCCCCTCCTCCCCCTTCCCACCCTCCTTACCCGCTCTCCTCCCTCATCCTCCACCATCCTCCTCCTACTCTCCTCCGCCTTCTCAACTGCAGAGCATTTCTAATTTTTTTCTCTTTAAAAATCGGGCACTCATTTCCCCACCTTTTAACTTCTCAACAGCTGATCAAGGAATTTATTCATTTTTAATCGACCACAGTATGCTTCAGCGCAATTTTAAATGAAACCGTAAAAATCTTTTCCATTCTTTCGAGTACATTCAATAAGATCTCTTATCTTTTTTGGGTAACTATCTTTGAAAAAAGATCCACAATGCTCTAGATTGTATTTCAATATCATCGTTTTACTTTTTATACTTTAATTTTCCAAATCCTTTTTGAAAGAAATTTCATCTCACGTATGAAAAATTTATTTCATAACATTAAATAAAAATCCAAATTCTCATATGAACGGTTAAAATTAATTTTATTAATGATATTAATCAACAATGTTAGCCATTTTACATCTGTTGACCATTTATATATACAAGCAGAAACGTGTATGTACATGTGAAAGCGTATATATTATTGCTAAAATTATTTTAGGAACTGAAAATTAAATATAAAATTACTCATAAATGACTATTTATAAAAATAAGGACATTCGAATATTCAGCAATTTACAGAAATTAATACATAACTAAATACTTATGTTCATTAACAATAAACAATGCAAATAAAATTTTTTGTAAATTTATAAATAAACATAAATATAAAATAATTAGAATAAAATTAATAGATTAGTAGTTTTGGTTATTAATAGTAATCAATAACATGCAACTTTATTATTTATAACAGAGCCATAAGCATTATTTTTATTTTTTTTTAAAATTTTTATTTTATAAATTAAAATATTTTATCTTAAATAACGAGGATTAATAATTCATGATATATTTTCGAAATAAAATGAAATAAAATAATTGCTTCATTGCTTTTAACAGTACTAAATAGTTTATTGAATTTCAAATATTTAATTATATAAATTAATCTACTGTTATTCAGAAATTTTAGATAAGTGTAAATCTACATTCATGTATTGTAATTCACATAACACTTATTCATTGATATTCTCTTACTATTTCATATTATTAATTATTAAATAACAAAATTCTAAATAAGTTAGAAATAATATTAATTTTATTTAATTTTTTTTAATAAAAAATTGATAAACTAGTATTTTAAGCTAAAATGCGCAATTAAATCAAAATGATAAAATAAACTTTATAAGAAAAAACATAAGATATTTAATGAAAATATAGCGTTCATGCGTTTTCTGGTTTGAAGAGAGAGATGAAATTATTAGGGGAAAGTCCGTGTTTCTCATCATGTCGCGACGTTGACTTTTTGTTCGTCTGTATTTCCACCAGAGAAAACTCTGATGTACTACGTAAAGCACTTCTGGGGGTTTTGTATTTGTATTTGCTAACAGAGTAGAAAATAAAACAAAACTAGAAAAAAAGAAGAAGGATGATATCATTAGAGACGAATTTAACAATAAAAGACAAATAATAATACAAGCGTTAAATTCAAAGAGAAAAAGTTATTAATGCATGCTTATAAAATGGTAGTCATTTAAAAGTTTCCGGATATCGGATTTTCATTAATTTATGTATGTAAAAATTGAAATTTTAATGTTATAATTTATTTGTTGTGAGTTAAATGAAAGATTTCTGCTTTGAAAGATTCGAGGATGAAATTATTTATTTATGAAGTTAGAAAAAAGTAAAATTTGTAACAAAGTGTGTAAATGTTTATAAGAGACGGGTGATTTATCGTATTTGGGAGAAGTCAACCGGAATGCACGTTTATTTCTGAAAGAAGTGATGAAACAGGACGAGATATTTTTTATTCGGTATTTACGATTGAGGAAGAGTTCACACATGGAGCAGTCGCGAGCAGAAAGTCGAGGCGGCGTCGGCATAGGGAAAAAAAGGAGCCGAGAGGAGTGGTGAGAGGAGGGGAGAGGAGAGGAGAGCAGAGGAGAGCAGTCGAATCAATAAAGTAAAGAGAAATGGAATTGCGTGACTCGGCATCGGCAGGCAATGGGCCACTAGGACTCGTTTGAATATAGAGCAGTAGGCTCTGAGCTGGGGTGGGTGGGGTCAGAGGGGTGCGGGATACCGTCGGGCCACGTACTCGAAGACGCCCGGGGTAAAAGGACAGACGACGCGGACACACACGTACACATGGTAGCACGTGACTCCGCCCTAGCAGGTCTCGCTCGATAGCGGGAAAGTGCGGTCGGTTCCCCTCGACGACTCAAGCTCGCTCCACTCGTGCTTGCAGTGCTGCGCCTCTGGCTCTGCGGACTCGGGCCGACGACGACGCGTAGGCGCGTTTTCCTATCGACCGCCTGCCTCCGCCACTCCGAGACGCGACTTTTCCGCCGCCACAGCCCCCGCCCCCCGCCACCACCACACGGCGATAATATCTTCCCCCACGTCACGCTGCTTGCATCCCATCGAACCTCCGTTCGATTCGATTCGATTCGATTCGATTGACCGACCGATGCTCTGCAAAAATTTGATGCGAGGGAACAGTCCCTTTCTCTTCCACTCTCCATTTCGAATGAAAAACGACGCTTTCCAAGCTAAATCATCTGCTTTCTCGTAATTTGAAGCTTGGATCTCTTGGGAGGAGGAGAAATTCTAGGCATCTACATCTAGATCAACCTTTACTCTGGTAGTTCATTTGCGAAGCAAAAATTTTGAATTACTAAAGAATTAGGCTTAGCTTCCCCTGATTAAGCCCGCCGTTGATTCGGTTTCCTATCTCTTTCTTCTTCTGGACAGAGCGCCCACGTATGTACAAAAAAGTGTCGGCCGGCCGCTCATAACGTCTCTCGAGCCTCTTCTCGAGGATGGCGACGAGCTCGTAAGTACCTCCAAGAGCTTGCAAGCCCAGCTTTATTCTCGGATGAAAGCAGTCGGGCTGCTCGAGGGGTGCTGCTCCACTTTTGATGCAGTCACTAGTCAGATGCACGCACTAGTCAGCAACTCGCGCTGTGAATAAGACAAAAAGATATTACGAGTAGTTGCTACCAACCAAATCACTCTTCGCGCTTACAACTGCCAAAATAAATCTTTATGCTTATCTAAAATACTTCCTCGTAATTTAATTTTTTTTTTTTATTTTTTTATTAAAATTACGGTATAAAATTTTATGCATTTTAAAACATTATTATTATACTGGAATCACCAAGTATTCCGTATATGTTAATCATTTAAATTCTTTATAATTTTTTTTTTTTTCAGTGTCTTTTTCGTATATTAAACTATACAATGCGAATAAAAATAAATTTTCTTTGATCTTATTCGACTTTTGTTAAATAGATCAGTTTTAGCATTGTAGTTTACATCGCTGTACCAAGCCAAGATGGTCGAGTAATTTGGAAGACATCAATTCAAATCTCGAATTTAGAGATAGCCATTAAAAAGAGTTTTTTATGCTTGAATATTAACAAAGTTGATAGATTAAGAAAAGATTGAAGCTATTAAAAAAAAATATTAAAAGCATGCATTTTTGAAATGACAATGTTTCGTGGGGGGTATGTGGATTTGTAGTTGTACGATAATATTGAGAAATTTAAAGCGAATGCGCATTGTTGAGTTTGTAAAAATTATCTGCGAGAAAAGCCTGTATGTTTGCATAGAGGCATTTAAATATGCAAGTGTCCGCACACGCTCGCACACACGCATGCACGCACTCACATACGCACGTAAGGTTATTGTTTTTGAAGAGTGCGAGTTTGATGATTCAGATGAATTAGGAAATGAGTTGGTTTAAAAAAGTGTCGATTTCAAAATGTCTTAGGGCAAACCGAAAATGCGAGTGGAAGGAACTCCTGCGAGAGTTTTGTAGGCGTTGTTACGGGAATCGACTGTGATCAAAGTAGAGGCGGTGATCCTGATCAATGTGCTCGCGTGCTATGTAACGCGTTTAAAATACGAGGGAGAAGAAATTTATCTGTGCGAAACGTCCGCTCGTATGTGCCAGACCTCGTCAGCCAGGCAGAAGCGGCAGCTGAGGAAGACGACGAGGAAGAGAGGAAATCCTCGTCACCACGGCGTTCAACATGTTCGAGATGTGGAGCGCGGTGAGCTCCAAGTTGGAGCACTCCGCGACCTCCTCCGGATCGCCTCTCCCCTTAACCTCCCACACACCCCAGACGCCTCACACCTCATCTGGCAGCATAAAAGGTAAACACCACCAGTGATAACATATATGCCTCCGTAAAAACACAAATTCCACCTTCTCCTTACATTTTAATTTTAATTTCTTCTTTTTTGTTATCAATGTTCGATTTTTTCTTGGTTTGAAGTTTTTTTTACTTATATTTATAGGAAATTTCAACTACTTTATTTAGACCACTTAAGATGAATGCACAAGCAAATTGATCATAAAAATTGAACATAAAAAGTACACAAGTGAATATGAAATCATGTCACCTTCCTATAATCCAATTAATATTAATTTTTATTAATTTCATTTCATATTTTATTTGCGGAGCTCATTAAGATTTAGCAAATATAATATTATACATACGATAATAGACCAATGCAAACAATGCAAGTCAAGTCATTAGTCGCACCTTGGAAATTAACTGACGCGAGGGTGCTTTTACGGTTGTACATGATATAAATTTAAGCTAACCAGATAAACACACTTCCACTATGCATAATATAATGTTCATGTGGAAATAGTGTTAATTAATAACAAGCGGGAGACAAATTTATCCATTCAAAAATAACTGTCCGTATCGCTCGATTGTTGGAATAAAATTTATTAACATTGAGTAAGATATAATACACGATGAATGCAAAAGAACAATGAAACGAGAATTAGTAGTCGTTAAAGTTGAACTTTGATTTTTTACGCTTGTATTTCTCATTGTAAAAGATAAACAAAAATTCAATCAAAAGTACAAATAAAAGAAACATCAAGAATTTTTTATTAAAAATTATCGATGCGATGATAATTGCGGGAAAAAAGATTCAGCGATGAAAAAAGCGAAATGAAAATCGTATTCCAAAAAAGAAATTGAATTTGAGCGCGATAGAGATGGGCCATTAGAAGGGCCATTAGACGCGATCGTTTATGTGTACCGGTATGCATGATATTTTTAATTTTTGATGGGTAAAGTGTTTGGAGGGATAGGTGAAGAGGACGGTGTCAATGCCCTCTAATCAGGTTCACCGATAAGATGCTGTCGAGAAAATGAAGAAAAGCCAAGTAAGGCTTTTAAGTAAAAGCATGTATTGGTAATGGCATGCGTTATCGTCGGCCGTGTGTACGACGACCACGACCGAGACTGCGAAGACGGCGAAGACGAGGATGAGGAAGACGACAGTCCTATCTATCGGCTCCCTGTATTCAAAAGCTCGTGGACAATCAACAAGCACAAGCGCGTGTACTAGCACTTTGAACAACCAACAACGAATGAAGCCATCGAGGCTGACGGCTCCGTCTCTTTTCGCTTTCGGACTGGCCACAGGCATGCGAGCCCGAGCCACCACCTCTTATGCAATCCAACTAAATCAAGTGCGACACGAGAATTAAACTCTACGAGCACGATAAGTAAAATACGAAATGAAACGAGACGAGCTGAAATGGTTTGCCGACTGCACAACTCTTCTTACCATTATTTCAAATGACCGACCCTCCCCTCTTTCCATCATTCTCTATCAAATATCCCTAAATATTTTTATGCTCCATCCAAGCATTTACATTGCACTCACACACTCGAGTAAGCTCAATAAAAGCTCGAAAAATAGCATTGTATTCCTATTTTATAACATTTAAAACTTATTTATTTATTCAATTTAGGAAATATTTAGGCATTTTATTCAATATTACACTTGACAAAAATTAAAAATAAAAATCAATTTTCTTGCTTACTACGTTGTTTAATCAAACAATAATTACCAAATTATTTATTGAGTATTAAACATATTACTATGCATATTACTTATTAGAAAATTATGGATTTTCAAGTCTTTTACAGAAATTGTTTTATCATACGAAAATTGTCTTTACTTTATAATTATATATCTATTTATAATTAATGCATGTGATGGTAAAATAAAAATTAATTTATATGCATTTGAAAAAACTCAAAGGTCTGTGAAATAAATGTCAAAAATATCAAATCAATAAAACGTAAAATTAATTGTGAATCATGTGAAAATGAACAATCAATTTGTCACTATAATTTTATCACTTTTAGTCGCTATAATATTTTCTTTAAATTTAATATGTAATAATGATGAAAAGATCTATGATCATATGAGCAGTATTCGCTTAATATTATTTCGTTGATTTTAAAATATGAAATGTTTTTTCGAAAAATTTTTTTAAAAAAATGATTATATTAACCAGTGATTACAGTGATAGATGATTGTTTAAATTAGTTTTCTTTTATTATTTGATTGTCCGAAAGCATATAATACAAAGTATTACCCAAAATTGTCTTTTTTTAAAACAATCTTTAAATTTAATTAACATAATATATATATATATATATATTTTAAAATAAAATTGTAATTTTCTACACACATATACATGGTCTGTCCCCGAAGTATCGAATTTTTTTCTTCATTTGGCGAATATTAGTTGCAGCGATTTGGGAAGGGCTATAAAATTTAGAGGAAAGCTTTTTCCATTTCTCTTTTTTTTTTGTTTTTTCGATAATTAGATGCGGCAGGAATTTACTTCGCGCGAAGGTTGTTTTGTTTATTTTTTGACACAGCGCGCTATAGCGATTAGTATAAAAACATTATGCAAGAATGTTTCGTTTAAACATTTAAAAAAAAGAAAACACTTACTTATTTTTATGAAATATGATTTATTAATGAACTTGTAAATAGTTTGAAACAAAAATTTAAAACTCTTCAAAATAATTTTGTCCTGAATCAACACATTTACGAAGGTGAATTTTTGCAGGACCAATAGCAGTCTGAAACTCTTCAGCTTTGACATTTTCGTATAAATTTTTCGCATTTATAAATTTTTTTACACTATATTGTGCACCTTAGATTGAATATAATTCAGTTTCTCTAACTGTTAATCGGTGGTCCGAATTTAAAATTTTTAGCTCGCAGCGGGTGTTTTTAGCGATTCGAGAGCTTTTTGAGCGTTCATATCGATAATTTTTTCCCGATTTTCTTTAAAAGCTATGTGCTATTTTCCATATTGCGATTTTGACATAAAATTATCTTTATATGCCTCTTTTAATATTATAAATTTTTCCACACTGTTTTTTTTAAGTTGCAAAAAGACCCTTAACGTGTAAATTGGTTTTACTAGTCACTCAAACGCACCGTTTCAAAAAATCGAAAAACACCCTTCGTGCAAAGTAAAAGTGTGCCGTATCTAATTATCGAAAAAACAAAAAGAAAGAGATAAATGGAAAAAGATTTTTTTCTACATTTTAAGATCCTTCCCAAATCGTTGCGATCAATATTGACCAAATGAACAAAAAACTCGATCTTCAGGGATAAACTATGTTTGTATTTTACAAATTCTATGCTATACTTAAAATATATTATACTATACTTAAATTTTGTATTTTTCTATTATTTTAATTCACATATTATTAATACGAATATTAAATTACGATTATTTAAAAATTAATGTGTTTTTATTTAAATAACAGGTTATTTTTTGTAAACAATTGAAAACTAATAAAAATTTAAATTTCTAAATAGTTTATTTGAATAGTAATATTCAAAAAATTTAATAACATAATTTTCAATATTTATAAAGACTGAGAACACTTAGAAAAATTAATTTTAACTTAACGACTCCATATATAAATTATGTATAATTTGAATATTTACTGCAAAACTATGAACTAGATTACTTATGAATTGCATTTGTATGATATGTGAATGTAGATATATATTAATAGTACATATTAACATAGCAACTTTATCAAAGCTGATTAAGTTTTTATTAAAATTTAATTTGTAGAAAATAATATATGCATAATAAATAAATATGTATACATACAAATACATTTATAAAGATGTTTGATAGACTGATAATTATGAAAAATTAATATTTTCATTAATCTCAACAAAAATGCTTTCAAAATATTATTTTAATGCACTTAATCAGTTTAATACTGTAAAAAGCAAAATGTATCTAAAAATAAGTTATTGACATATTTTTATTAATTATAAATATAAATCTATTAATAAGTATTTGAAAAATTAAATTATAAAATTATATTAGATTCTGACAATAATAAATCCATACTATATGAAAATTAACAATTTTCTTTTAATTTTAATATAAAATATTATTTTAAATTATTCCATTATCTGAATTATTTGGATTATTTGGAATTAAAATTATGAATGAATAAATATAGCTAATAAATAATATGTACTCATAGCTCTTTCTAATTAAAGAAAATATTTTAATGAATGGAAATTAACTAAATAAACATAAATATTAACTTTTTTATTTTGTCCTATAATTGTTTAAAATTATAAAATTATACTTATAATATAGAGCATAAAAGGATACAAAATGAATAATTAAAAAAATTAAGAATTCAATTTACTACTTTCATACAAATATAAATAGACGATGTATTTTTATAATTTTCTCATTTTTTTTTTATATTTAATTCCACAATATAAATTAATTAAAATTGCTGATCTATGATTAATAATCTTTTTGTATTTTAAATATTCACGTTTCATTTGAATACTATTTCATCTCCTATTGCCAAATAATAATATATTCATTAATATTCAACCAATGTTTACGTAGAAATAATTTATTATTGATTTAATTTTAAAAATTTTAAAAAAATATGAAAGTTAATGGACTTAAGAATAATTAAATTTTTGATGTTTTTTCATGTTTTGAATACCTTTTATATTTTTTTTCTACGTATGTGTTAGGAGGAGAAACAAAAGTAGATTTTATGCATAAGCTAAGGCATACGGTTTTTAATGTAGTATATTACGATTTTTATTGATAAGAGATGATAATTCCGCAAATATTTTATATATTACAATTATGTATAATTTTAAAATGAAATTATTTAAAACAATATGTTTTCTCCTTCAAATGAATTAATGATAACTGATATAGTTTTTTTTTTATTATATAATGCCCAGTAACTAGTTTAATTTATAGTAACTATCAATTTAAGAATATTTATGATTATTTTCATTAGTTTAATTTGTAATATTTTATTCATTACTTTACTACTATCTTTACTTGATCATTGAACATAATTTAATATTTTAGTCTATATATAACTGCCAATTTTTCTACTATCACAATATTATAATGATATATAAATGATTTAATATTTTTTTAAGATATCTGATTATATATTATATAATTATTTGAACAAATATTATGATATATTAAAATTATAATTTCTTAATAATAGTTATATAATATATATTGATGCAATTTTTGTTTTAAGGAAATGTCTTTTTCATTTTTCTATTATGTTTTTTTAACATCACACGTACGTTAGTAGAAAATATATATATAGTTCTCATCGTCATGATTTATAGTTTGAACTGAACCCTCATTTAGTAACATTAAGTTTATATAAACAACAAAACATAAATTTAATATTTCCATTTCTTATCTTTATACTTATATTTTGACTAATTAGCCAGTGAAGTAATTATAATTTAAATATATTTATATTACCCTATTTTTTATAATAAATTATTTAGCTTATAAAAAATTATTTAAATAAAACTAATTATTATTATTATTTTTTTAAATTTTATATATAAATAATTTTTAAATTCAATTTATAAGTAGTATTATTTCATCTTGAGTATTTTCAAATGAAAACATAAGTTTAAAGTTTATTATTTATTTTTTTTTTCCATTAAATTCTTATTTTTAATGTAATTAAATTGAGGATGGATTTAAAAATTTAACAAATTTTTCTTAAAATTTAATAATATACACAAATTGAAGAAAATAAATATTTTGAAAAGAATATAATTGTATTAATACATATTACATAATAATTGCTAAAAAATAAATTACTACATTATAATTCACATTATTTGGGATTTATTTCATTTAATAAAACTATGGTATTTTTTCATATATTTTCATTGCGAAATATGTGCTTCCAAAATTTTTATATAGTTGGCAATAATTCTTTATCTATTTATTCTTTATCCTACATTTTCTGTGTTTTTTTATTTTTTTCTTTATCAATAGATGATATATTTAAATATTTCAAACTGTTACTATTTAAAAGGAAAGAGAGACAGTACGATAAAAATAGATAAAAATAGAAGAATACTTGAAGATTCAAATACAAGGAACAAAGAGAAGAAATTTAAGTGTACCTTTGTGTTTGAAGATCGATACCACTAAGCCTTTACAACTACTACTGCTAGAAAGTAAATCTTCTCCATATTTTCATTCTACAGGGATGAAAAAAAAACAGAACGGATAAGATAGATAGATAGAGAGAGGGGGAGATAAGAGAAGTGAGAGAATAAAAGATGGAGAGAAAATATCCATACGTCGATACACATACCATTGCATAAGTGTTCTGATATCTTACAATGTATATTACAACTTTCTTTTCTTAATTCTTTCTTTTTTATTTAGTTTCTTTGTATTATTTAATCTTAAAGATTTAAAATAGTTAAAATGTATATTACATAATATATATTCTTTTTTAATGATATATATTGTTAAAAGCGAATTTTTATTGATGTCAACTTTATAAATTAATAAAAGGATGAACAGTTTTATTATTAAATAACATACTTTTTTTGAATTGAAATATAACTTTAATTTAATTATTTATATTAATATTCACCTCAGTAACTTATTGATTTTAATGTCACAAATTTTAAATTTTCACCTTTGTATATGCTTTAAAGGAAATTTCCTTACTATAAAAAGTAACATGTACAGCACCTCTACATAGAATATAATGAATTTTAAATAATCGATATGTATATAGATGTAATCGATGAAATATAAATGTAATCGATGTATATGGATTTAATGCTTCTTCGAACAATGACTACATATGTACGATATAAAAATACAATTAGAAATTTATACAGAATATCATTAACAATCAATAAGTCCTTAGAATTCTCTAAACTGGATGGTTAATAAATTTTAATGCATGAAAGAGTTGAAAACAAATAATTTAAATTTACAAATAGGTACAAAATATTTTAAAAGCTCAACATACACACACAGACACACACACGTATATAAATTCATATACATGTTAAATTTTAAATTAAAATTGAATAATTTTTGTTGGCAAAAAGGAAAAATACGAAAATTTTGGATATTATCTATCATATTTGTTTTCATAGTTGTATCTTTTAAATTTGTTCTTTAGTGGAGTTTCACTTTTCCTTATGCTTCTACTAAAGAGTATTCGCACCGCGACGCAGAGAGCTGTTTGCTTTTTATTAATCGAAAGCTCGTCGAACACATGTGATTTGATTTACGTACGTCGACGGTTATATCTAGACGGGTTAAAACAAAGGGTAGATTTTGGCCCTAATTACCCAAATATCCTATGGATGTTACATCATATCATTTGACGTGATAACTCATATCACTCATAAATCGTGGGCATTGATTTTTCACGAGCTGTTAGAAGGCATCTTTTTGTTTGACAAGTATGCAGTCAGCTAAACTAAATACTTCAAAAAAAAATAAATAATTCAATTAAAAAAATTATAGTTTATATTTGTGTTGTATTTTTATGATAAAATTTAATTTATTTTACTAAATCAAAAAACGCACAATGGGCTATTACCTAAGTGCGAACCGCATAGCATGTCCCCAAGCAGGGAACACCCCCCCCCTTCAACTGCTTTACTACTGCTTTTACAAAAAAAAAATTATTAAAATTTTATTTAAATAAATTTTTGGTAACATTATTAATATGTAGAAAAAGATTTTAGTCTTTTAAACGTATAAACAGCTTGTACTTAGTGATAAAAAAATATGCAATTAAATTTCCATTTGTAATGATTAAACATATGTAATATTTTGTTCAAGCGTATAAATTATATTTTTTTAATTGACAAATAATTAAAATGAATGTGAAATAACAATATTACAAGATTATTTTTTACATAAGCGCAATAAAACTAAGTTTAGTATCTATTAAAAAAATATTATTAATTTCATTAAACATTAAAGAGAGAAATATAAAACTATAAAATTATATTGATATATTTATAATTTTACGTGCTTCTCTATACATAATTATAATGTAATAATGATTTTTACTTAAATTTTACATGAAGAATTTAAAATATTTTTTTAAAGTCATAAATTCATTATAATTAATAAATATATTATCTAATCATTATTTTTCAGAAATAAATAAATCATTAATATTTAATCAAAAAAGAATTTGATAAGTACAAATTAAATTATCATTCATAATACACTAAAATAAAATAAAAGTAACTTTAAATAGTTCATATAAATTTGTATTTAAAAAAATTTACATGTAATAATTTCTTAGAATATTTTTTTTGTGGTAGATTATATGGAAACGAAATTATACAAGTTTGTTGAAGGAAATCGAGATTATTGACTTATGTTGCATATAAAAACATTAGTCGTTGATAAGAAATATAGGTGCTGCAGAAGTATTAGAAAAAATACAACATTTTTTGTTATTTCAAGGTAAAACTTATTACAATCGTATTTAACATATTATGTTTAAAAAAAGTTATGCACTTTATATAGTAAAATATATTGCGCAAAATAAAATATAGATTTAACATAACTGTCTCAATCTATAGCGAAGTTTAGTAGTTCGAGCATATATCAGGTCAGACTTAGTAACGGATATAATTAAAATATATATAATTTATTTAAAAATAAAAAATTTTATTAATAAAAGTTCTCATATTATTAAAAAATTTTTTTAAAAATTTAAAATGAAATTTAAAATTTAAATCACCAAAAAAATAAACGTATTTGATAATATGTATATATTATTATTATGTAAATTATAAAAATAAAAATTTTTATTATCAATTGATACTATTTTGCTTTTTTATTATTTTTTTTTTGTTCACAGGAGAAGTAAATTTATGACTTATTATACATAATTATAAAAGAAAATTGATTAAATTCAGAGTTTTCATTACTAAAATATTCGTTTCTGTGCGCATGTTTGCGCGTGTGTGTTTGTGTTAGTGGTTGTAATCAAAATTTTCTCAAAATATCTTTATATTTATAATGAAATTTACGTATTCATATTTACTTCTATGAATTCATATTTTTTTATAATTATATTATAAACTTATCATAAACAAGTAAGTATCATATATTATACTATTTATTATAGTACTTCATCTTTTTTAGAAATCTTCTTTTTCACCACTCGAATTAAATTTTTTTTCAATAAAAATGAATATTTATCAACTATAAATACATAATTATTAATTATTTTACATATTTATTAATGTACATATAAAATATAAATATAATTAAAATAATTTATATCACTTTTCTCTTATTTTAATATCAATTTATAAATTTAAGTTTTCTCAACTTGTACTATGTGTTTACAAATTTTTTAAAAATATAAAATATATTATAAATGACATATAGAACAAATAATCTTTATTACAGATTTAAAGAAAAATCTTGAATTACTAAACTTTATGAATAATGGTTCTTTAATTACATAATATTTGAAATTATACATTATGTAATTATTGGTAATATTCTATTAACAATCTGTATTACATATATTTGATAAGTAACTTTACTATATTTAATTAATTACAATAAAAAAATTGTTAAAATATATATTATCGTAAATATTTTTCTAGGAAATTTTGAAATAAATATTAAATTATTATATATGTATTAAGTAATTTACCATTTTTTAAAACTTCTAGGCATTAAAATAAGTCGTAATATCTAAAAATTCACACTTGGAATAATAATTAATAATGTTTTATAACTACAACTAGAGTAATAATTATTTTTTAAAATCCTGGTAATTGAAAAAAATTTGTTTTTTTTTTGTATAAATCTTGAATAAATTTTAGATACATAAATTTCAATGTAATTAATAGTTATTTAAAATTCCTATTATAAAATAAATAAAAATGTAATAGACAAATAGTAATAATTATACTGGTGTTACTATGTTTGACGTGTTATAAAATTATTAAAGTTTATGCGTAAAACATTATAAAAAGTTATGAATATGTATGAATATATTTCATAATATTTTGATTAATTTAATAATGTATTAAATAAAAAAAGTTAATAATATAATTAAATATTTAGTAATTGAACCCTAAAAATTAATTTTAGTATATAGTACTTTATTAAAAGTTTATATGAAGAGCATATGAAAATATTTTTCAGTGCATTGAAAAATAATTGATAAAATTATTAATAAATTTCCAATTTTTCGTTAATATTTATTTTGAATTTTGCTTATAAGATTTCTTATGTATTCATTTGACATAAAAATTTTTAACTAATAAAAATAAAAATGATTTTAAACATATATATTTTCAATAATCAACACTTGTTAAATATACACCATGAAAATTTTATATAATTATCATATATCTCAAATTTTTATATTTCAATAATATGTATTCTAATTGTATTTTGACGAAATTATTAAATTAAAAGTAATGAATGATAATTTAAAATAATATTTTAGAAAGATAATTTAATTATTTGAAAAATACAATGATTTACACTTATTATACTTTTAAGTCATTAAATATCACAAAAAATTCGATATTGTAATCAAATTTTACATAAGTATAAAGAATATTTAAATTATATTTTTAAATATATATTGATCTATTTTAACACAAAAATGGCTGTTTATCTGTATTTAAAATTTTTTTTTTTACTTTCATTAGTCTAATTCAATATAAGTTAGTATTAACCAATACATGCATAAATATATCTATTAAGTTTTTAAATATATTATTAACTTTTTGAATAGTTTCATATCCAAAAACAAATTGTACTAATTATAGCTAAGTTTAAATTATATTTCTTGAAATTAAATATTATTGTTTTACATATTTGTATAATTTTTGAATTATAAAAGACACAGAGAAAAATGATGATTGTAATATTTTAATGTTTGATATTAAATGTATATGTAGCAATATTTTCATATTCAAAATAAAAAAAAACTACATTTTGATAGGTATTAATCAACGCATACATATTTCGAATTTCCTTACAACAACTGATAAAACAATAAAATTATTAAATTTTTTCATTTTATTGTTGAATAAAAACTATAACATATATTTATTAGCTTATATATATATATATTAACTTTATAGAAAAGCTTGCGGGCAAATGCTTATAGAACATTTAAGTAAGGTAAAGTGAGGTTTGCTTATGTTTTCGTTTATAACCTTGGATTTCTTCGCGTATGAATTTCTCGCTGTTTTCTATATTATCCAATAATTGATCAAAATTTATTAATCAATATTTTCGTTAAAAGTATTTGATTATTTATATTTATTTTAAAAATTTGAAAATAATCAATCAACATTAGTTACAAAAATAAATATGAGAAACTAAATTTATTCATAGTTAGTCTTTCAGACAAAATACATAATTTTACACAATTTTATATAATTTTATCAATTATTATAAATTTTTTTTTTTAATTCTATTTATTTATACATTTATCAATAATTTATAATATATTTTGCAATCAAATTTTCATAAAATTAAAATATTTAGATTCATTGCATTTTTATAATATGATTTATAAAATGCATTTACCTATATCTTTATTAAACAAGTACATTTATTATAAATTAAAATCAAGTACAAAATGTTATTTATGTAAATATTTATTAATTTTAAATTCGAATGTAATTTATTCATAAATAAGCTTGTTTTTATTTTTCTATATATGATTTTAAATAAAAATATTTATATCTGATTTTGCGATTTATCTTAATAATAGATATTATATTATTTAAAGAGATTTTACGTATAGTATTTTTAGATAATAATTTTTAAATAGTAAATTACTTCCATTTAATACAAAAATGTAATTGTATTAAAAGTTCTAAAAAATAAAAGTAAAACAAGTCAACTGTAAGAGAAATCATTACTAACTTGGCATGACTCAGAACATTGTTTTCAATTAGCGAGGCCGAAACTCATAGTAACCTCGAAAAGAGAAAAAATATATTAAGCAATGATATCCTCAAAAAATCATTTATTCTAACAAAAACTTATTGAAAAAGAAACTTTTTGAACTATTATAACCATAATTCTGTAAAATCAATAGTAGTATTTATTATGACAATTAACTCTAAATAAAATAATAGTTTGAATTGCTTGTATTTATACAAAATTTATCTTTTTTTGTTATATTCTTATATTAATTATAATTTACTTTTTTACAAATCTTTTTTAAATATTTATTGTTATTATAATTACTAATACGAAACATGTATTATATTTAATAGGAGAAAATCTAAAAAATATTTGATCTTAAAAAAATAAAAAAAATATTTCATATTTTCTTTATTAACGGAATGAATTATAGATAAGACAAAAACGAAATAATTAGACACATTTTACATAATTGCAGAATTTTTAAAAGTTATAGAATAAACGATGCAATAAAATACACAATACATATATAATAAATCAAGAAATATATAGTATCGTGTTTCTATTTTTATCGCGTTGACACCATCATTCTCATCATTTCCTTGTACTTTTTGATTAAAATAATGACATTATGACACTATCATATTACCTTCATTATTCTGTTCCAAATTCAAAAAACGCATACTTATATAAAATAAAATTATATTTGAACTAACATTTTTTTTAAACTGATACAGTATGGAGAAAAGATCAGTCTTGGTAATAATCACTTCTGATTATTTAATAATTTAATTTAATTTAAAAATTATGATTTCTATATTTTTTTATATGACATTACGTATAGATATTATTTTATCGATGATATTAATCATAAGTATAAAATAAAAATTACTACATAATTATATGTAGTGTTTTAAAATTTATAATAATTTAATTTTTCACCATTTAAATGCAGAAATTAAAAGAAAAAACGTAAAATTTATTCCAAATTATTTTATTTAAATACTTGCATTAATTTTTAGATCGTTACAAATTTAAAAACAATTTTTGGTAACCGTTTAAATTATTAAAAAAACTATATTATACTGTAATGTAAAATATCCATATTTAATATATAAATAAAAATTCAAATGTAATTAAAGTGTTGATTATTGTATGACATGTAAGAAAAAAAATAAAAAATAAAAAAGCGCAATACATATAATATAAAAGTATAAATTTAATTGTATAAAAATATGAAATGTGGTTTGAATATTAATAAGAAAATTGAAGTTAAATGATTTACTTAATAATTATATATTTTATTCTACATTTATTGAATAATGGATTTAGTATTATAATACAGTTTTTAATTTACAAATAATTTTATATTGCAAATAAAAAATGCAAAAATACGATTTATATCAGAATTATAAAAACGTTAAAACTAATTATTAAATGAGCTATTTTATAGATTATATAATTATCAATAATTTCAATATTTAATTAAAAGAGCTGTCAATATTAAATTAAGTTCTAAAAATTTAACAAAATTAACAATTATTGCAAATTTTCAAATTTAACTGAGAATATCTGCACTTTGTATTACATAATTCTATCTTTTCTTGTCTTCTCTCTCTCTCTCTCTCTCTCTCTCTCTCTCTCTCTCTCTCTCTCTGTATGTGTGTTTATCTACCTACCCATCTATTAACCTATCTGTCTTACATCTATTTATTTGTACGCACACACACACACATTTATCAGTATGTGTCAATTTAAGTATTGATTGATCTACATATCTATCAATCTAATTATCTTTTTATATATCTGTCTGTCATTTTTATCCCTGTGAATATACTGCTATAGAACGGACTATTCCTTTTACTTTTTGTTTATTGAGTATTGAGATATTTAAATGGTACTTAAAATTTTTAAATATTATAGAAAAGTTATTGTAATACTGCCCATAATATTAATGACAGAAATCCTATTTAAATACAAAAGAATAAATGTCTATTTGCGAAAAATTAATATTTCAAAATAAGAGGATAGCGTTGGATTGCAGTTTCTTTTGTCTACCAGGGCATGTATTGATAATTAAACAAAAATGATAGAATGTTAAAATGGTAGTAAAATTTCGCAAAAAATTCTCCACTTGTGATGTAACAGTAATCTTGATGTTTGGAGTCAAGTTGCCTACTAGAGCTGTTGGAGACTTAGGTAGAAATATGCAAATAGAGGCATTTCAGTAGTGATAAGATTTAACACCAGTGGGTCTCCACTCAGGTCGAATCATTATCTCTGTATTATATTACAACAATGCCTATTTATAATACATAAATACCAAGTATTTTCTTAAATAAAATTTGCGAGTATTATCTTAGAAGTACATAATCTTCAGATTATACATGCGATCATGTGTTAATTTAAGTGAATTTTAATCAATGTATATATACAAATCCATCTATGTTAATAACCCTAGTATTATTTCTAGAATTTATCAATAATTTATTTAAAAACTAGATGTGAAAATTCACTTTGAATTGTAATTATACAAAAAACGTATGCATGAAAATAGTATATGAGAATGAAAGAAAGAACGTCAGAATACCAATTCTGTGTGAGTATGTTTTTTTTGGTTTTTGCATTTGCGATTGAAAATATATTATTTTAAAATATAAATGAGCTTCTTTTATTGATCATAATTGGGTTCGAGCAAAATATTGAATAAAAATAATTGGATTTCTAATAATTGACTAAAATATTTTCTTCAAAAAAAGATATTACACTTTAGATGAAAGTAATTTAGCAAGTTTGGTACATAAAAAACCTTATTATTCTTAGTACGCAATTTTTCATCTATAATTTATAATTGAATGTAGCATTTAAAAATTCATTATAATGTTACTTGCATTGCCCGAAGAATGATAATTATAAATAATATAAAATAAATATAGGTAAACTTGGATAATAATTTACTTTACGAGAATGTATCACTACATCGAGTACTTGAATTTCTGTTAATAAAAAATTAATACTAAAATTATGACACTAATTTATTGATGTATGCATACATTTAATTACATTTTCGATGATGAATGATCTATAAAAGTAGTTGGTTTAACTAGAAAATGCTCATTTATGTCATTAAAAAAAAAAAAAAAATAAATATATAAAAATTCCTTACACCAAAGAGCAAAGTGTAATGGTAACATTTACAGATAGTTGGCCAACAAAGTATAGTAACGAGTAAATGGGTTAGCGCTCATTAACCCCATAAAAATAAACCGAGCGTCTGTCGAGTTGGCGAAAATTCCTCCCTGTTTGTTATAATGCACAGTGCACGCGTGACCTGACTACGTCACTTTTGATGTGTGATTGTGGATCACCAAAGTAATAGTGGCTCTGTTGATTGCTTGAGTGTGTTCATAAGTGATGATGTTGCGCAGTGCGGTGGTGGTAGTGGTGATGCGGAGGGCGACCCACTCAGTATATCGATCAAGTGAACTTCTTCTTCCCATCGATTAATCCACGATTGGTCATTGCACTTTACTCAATACCATAACCTATCTGTTTATGCTTACCCGCTAAATTTAATTTAACTTTTCTTTACAAAACCAATGAAATCCTTCGAGCTTGAAGTATAAAATGAAATTTCTTTTACGCACTGGTATTAAAAATAATTCTCAGGGCGGATAGGGGGGGAGGGGAGATAGATATGTTTTCAACTCATTTAAAGCATTAGAAATGCAATCGAGTTATTTTTCATTTTGTTGAATTTTACAAAAACCCAAGTAACTTCAACAATTAATAAAGGACACTTCCATTATGAGATAAAAACTTCTTCAAATTACATATTTATCATTATACGTATATTGTACAATTTATATACTCTCTGAAATAAATTAAAAATGTATAAAACACACATATAAAAAGACTTATCATATAAACATTCCAAATTTAATATTTCTAAGTATCTATTTACAATTTTTTAACTAATATTTTATATAAATAATTCTATCATTTCTGCTCGTTTTTTTATAACCGCAATAATTAAAATATAATCATAATAGCATTATCAACTAATTCAATAACCTTTTGAGCACTAAATAAACTTTAGCAAATTATAGTTATATGACATAATACTGTTATATTTCTTTTTAAATTAATCAAAGTGAAAACATTTAATACTTCATTTTATATTATATTTAATAAATTCAGAAAAATTCATGTACTTTATAAATCTTAATAATTTTTTATCTTAATGTATTTAAAAAAGGATAAAAAATTAATTATTGTATAATTTAGTCTAATTATTATTGTTTTTACTATTTAATAAAACAGATACCTTGAATTTATAAAAAAAAACATAATTTATATAAATGACTGTTAAAATTATAATACAAACTAAAATTTTTTAATATATAGTACACGAAAATGTAATCTCTATAAGGTACATAAAATTTATAATTTTTTTTTTTCATTTTTGTATCTATAAATCCTTGGAAAATATACTGGTATGTACAATATAATTTAAACGTAATTTGATATCAAAACTATATGTAAAAAATATTAAATATTTATTTTAATATTAATGTCGTTAAATATTTTTTATATACTATCAATAAAACTGAAAACTAATTTTATATTCATTTTTCTTAAATAAAGCGTTAAAATAATTTAGTAATAATTTTTATTCTTTTTGTTTCAGGTAAGAATTGTCTAATTATTAATCTATATTTCTATCTATCTTAAATACATTCATATTCATCGTTGGGTAAGTAAAAAAAATAACATGTGTATACATATATATGGGTGTGTGCGAAGCGTGTGTGTGTGCGCGTAGGTGTGTCAAGTTGACTTAATAAATATGTTGAGCATGTGAAATTAAAAATTGAATATAATTAATATATATGTAATGAACTAAATATATTTCATATTAAATCCTTAAATATTATGAGACTATATTTTTATATTAAATATATTATGATAAATAGTATGTATCAATACCCTTTACATTATTTATATTTAACTTTAATATTAACCGTATTACTAATCATTACAATATTTTATGATATTAAAATAAAAAATGTTAAAAAAAAAATTTTTAATTTTATAGAGTTATTTAAAAAGGATAATGGATGTTGTTTTGAGTATAGAGCATTAACATGTTTTTATATTGTAATTGGAGATTTAAGTATATTCTTGCGTGAAATTTTCAATTATGATCGGATTTAAAGTGTATTTTTCCTTGAAATAATTTCCTCTTCCCACTTCTTAATTTCATTTCTTTGAATCATCAGTTATTTAAAAATAATTTTGAAAAAACACCTTTAATTTTTAAATCCAGAGTTACTTTTTACTATTAAAAATGAAGAATACAAAAAATCTTTATTTAATAACAAATTTAAAATGTATTTGATTATGTATACATGTTCTAAACATATTCTGAAAATAATAGTTAAAAAATTCGTTCAGGTTTGCATGTATATTTTAAAGCCGTACATTAATATATTTTTTTTAATATACCGTTGTTTTAATATACGAGAAAAAAAGCAATGAAAAAAGTAGATGTATAAAGTGATTTACTCGTGGAAAAGGAATGAAAATAATTACCTTGTTTATTAATGGATTCTTAATACACGACTGTATGAATCTTTTTTTATTTAATGAACTTAAATGGATTTCGAATTTTAAAGTAAATATTTAAGCATTATGTCATTCGATGGTTATTTATTTAAATTTAATTTATTAATAAATTTCAACGAAATGACTAATTAATATAATTTATAATGCAATAAAAAAAAGATGTTATATATTAATAAGACTTTTAATTGAAATGTAGTTTTTTAATTAAAGTCTTGAATAGAAAAAAGTTTTTTTTTTATGAATAAGAAATATGCAAAACAAATAATTTTTTATAGTTTAAAAAATTTTATAAATATTTAAAATGTTCTTTTTGTCTCAAGCGTGATTTTATACATAACGTATTTTTGTATTAAATAAGATGGATCGGATAATAATGGAAAATTTGGTTTAAACAAAAATCACAAAAAAAAAAAAAAAAAAAAACACAAGAAAAGAAAAAACTGATCGAGATCGAAAAATGAGAAAATCCTAGTGTACAATATATAAAGAGGTGAAAGACATGGAAAGACTGTCGGGAATATCGGCGCAAGTGAGACTGAGATCGAGAGAACCGACTCTTGGCTGAGAACCGCTGCCCAGTCAGCCTTGGCTGATGTTGTCGAACCCGCGACCCAGTTACATGTACGCTCTCCCCTCGCATACACTCTTCCACTCTATCACTGTCTCTCTCTCTCTCTCTCTCTCTCTCTCTCTCTCTCTCTCTCTCTCTCTCTCTCTCTCGACGCCTTCTCTCACCCACACTTCCGACGAGATGCATGGCACTGCGCTCGCTCGTTCCTCCCTCTCTCTCTCTCTCTCTTCCCCCCTGTCCCTCTCTATCCTTATCTACTTATCTATTTCGTTCTCACTCGCGTAGAGTCATGCTCAAACACATACGCGCGATTATGTATGAGCTCACGCAAGCGCGCAAAGATAGACGACTAGAACTCGTCTAGGAGCGACGACTCTTTATGCATGTCAGGGAGTGAAAGAGAGACGTAGAAAGACGGAGGGAACAAAGGATTGAGAATGATAGAAAGATAGAGAGTAAAAGATAATGAGACTAGGAGAGCGAGAACCCCAGTGTAGTTGTTCACAGAAAAAGTTTTCGTTTGGTGGTTGTTAAGGCTGGTAGCGTAGTGAAATGGAATTTTAATTGCGGTTAAATTTTTTTTTATGTTATTCGGGACCGTTATTATTGCTACGCAAAATATCGTATTGTGGTAACTACGGTTTATCCAATATAAAATTTAGACAACCTGAGGATATTAACATCATTTCTTTTGCATTACTTTTTTCTGCTCAAATAAAAAATAACTGTACTTTTATTTATCATTTATTTATAAGTTGTATTGCACTCACTAATACTGCGTTAAAACAATTTAAAAAACCTCAAAAAACAATGATTTGAATTAAAAAACTATTTTTTATTTATTTTTTACTGTCCATTATTAAATTCTTACAATTATATAAATTTTATACAAATTCGAATTTTTTAAAATTAATTCCATTATTACCTAGGATATTAATTATCAATAATCATGTATAATTAGTATTTATAAGTTTTCGATATTAATTTAATAATCATTCTTAAATAATATTCTACCGTAATCTGTTGAATTTATATTTTATTAATAAGTTTTTACAAGATAATTATGATTCGAGATTAGCAATTTTAAGAAACAGTAAGAACTTTGTATAATGTGATATATACGATTATGACATAGAGATGTCGATATTTTCCAAGTATAAAGAATGGATCCTTACGTATAAATGTTTTCCCCATTAAAAACATACATGAAACATGGGGTAATCTTAAAATTTTTTTATCATATATAATCAACTGAAACATTTCTACGCATTTATTTATAAATACGTATAATAAAGACTTGGTAAAGTAATAAAAAAAAAAAATTAAAAATAACAAGCAAGATATTAGAAAGCATAAATATTGATCAATTTATCTCAAATTCTTATTCACCACTATTTATACAATTAATATTAATCAAAGATTCATTTTTTTAAACATATTTTTTATTTCTTCTGGAATAAAAATCAAAAAATAATTTTTCAAAAAATAGCATCTTTTTATTAAATATTTGATTTTATTTTTAGCTTATATTAAAAAATTTCTAATATATAATTCAAAAATATTAATATTTTCTTATCATTTAAAGTCGACGAAAGTTTTACGACTAAAATTATTGATTACTAAATTTTATTTTTAATTGTTCATCTGCTAACAAAAATATTAATTATTAAATTTATAATTATTATGTACATAAATATAATATGATACACAATATATTACAATACATTAATTAAAATTGACATAATTGCATAAGTTTTTAAATGATATTAAATGTAAGTAATATTATTGAACACAGAAGTTGTATTGAATATTTTTTTTTTGTATTGAAAATAAATACCTATAATAGCATATTGAAATCTTTTATATTGACCTATCTGTAGCTTTAAGTCAATGTTTAAATTTATCCCTTAATATGTTAATGTTTCTAAAAATTCTTATATTCATTAAAACGTGCTCTTCCATATTGTAAAACAATTTAATATTATTAAAATTTTTATTCAAGATTATATAATATTTTTATGAAATGATAATGTTTTTATTCAAATTAATTAAACGTTTATAAATATTTATTAAAACCTCATTTATTGTGATATAACCATACATAATTATATGTCTTGATTTTTAATAAATAAGCATTAACAAAAATTATAATATTCATAAAATATGTAAATACAAGTATAAAATTCAATTTAAATGGGTAAGATTGACTTGCTATTAATATTAATATTAAATATGTGAGAAAATATTTGAAAAAAAAATTTTTTTTATAAAATGTATAATAAAATATTGTGTATAAAGTATAACAAATGTTTAATATATTGGCAAAAGTATAGTCATTATAATAAACTCTTATATGAGGTTGTTATTACTATAACAGAATTAAAGCATTCCAATTAATATACCATTTAACTTTTGCGTATCATAAGATTTTGACACCGAATCTCTTTAAAATAAAAATAATCATAATAATAAAATATTATTCACTGAAAAAAGGGAAAGTTGAAGAATAAAAGTAAAAGCATAAAATGTAAAAGGAAAAAACATAAAAAAAAATAAATAATAAAATAAATGAAAGAAATGATATATTTTTTACTTTCTATTTTTTTAAATTTCTTTTGCTATTTTTCTTTTTTTCTCTTTCTTTCCATATTTCAGTTCTCACATTCTCTCCCTCAGTATAATTTCGATCTCTTGATTTTGGAATTTTTGGCACGGCATTCGAATTTTTCGAAGTTGAAAATACAGTACCGACGTTGCATTTTTGGCTATATGGCAGAACGATATATAAAATACATCTGTATTTTAAATGTATAAAAAAGTATACTTAAATGTTGGAAATACTAATTACTATAATTTAAGAATCAAAAATATAACATTTTTTATATTTTCTTTCTTTTTTTAGTAAATCAAATAAATTTTGTTTTAGATATAGAAATTGAATAAATTTCATCTTGAATAAATTTTTTTATAAAATCCTTGAATATTATTTCTAGTAAAAAATATTTAGCAATTATTAAGGTACAAAATAATTTATAAATATTAAATGTATTAAATAATGTATAAATTTGCATTTTAAAAACGTTACTGTAATTCAAGAAAAAAAAAATATTATAAACACTGTTACAATATAAACGAATACCCAAATTTATAAGAAATTTTTATTTATTTTTAAATAATATATTTATTCTAATATATATAGAAATATTTTTTAAGATATATTAGTATATAAATATAGTTATTTTTATTATTAACATCATTAATTCTGCATATTCATTGAATAATAAAATTCATTAACAATATAGTAAAAAAACAATACAGAGCTATTTAATATCAGATTTTATTCAAAAAATTTGTATACAAAGCTTATGAATTTATATATAATTTGATTACTTTTTTTAATAAAGTATAAAAATGAAATATATAATAAATAAAAAAGATTAGATCTTAATATGAACTTTAAAATTAACTATTTAAAGAATTCTTAATAATTATTGGATAAATACATTAAATGTGTGATACTGCAAGTCTTTTTACATAAATAAGGATTGAATATTTTTTTTATAATTTAAGAACTTATAATTCAAAGTTGTAAAAATTTGTTATTCAATGTCAGTTTATATTTTCATTGTCAATTAATAATGATTGATTTAAATTTCTAAAAAGTTTTTTTTTTTTATATTTAAGATTTCTATTTAAAAAAAATAAATTTAAATAAATCATTATATTTGTTGCATTAACGTCATACATTATTATAATCAATTTTTTAAACATTTAAATTAAAATACACATATGTATATAATAACATGTATAGCATCATTGAAAAGGTAATATAACAATAAGAAAATAGATATAATATATTATTTAGATATTTTTTATGAATAAATTTTTCAATATTTTTAAATAATAATAAAAATTCTAAATTACAAGTATTAAGAATATTAAATATTATATGTTTAAAAAAAAAAGAGAAAGGAAAAATATCAATTCAGTTTATTTTGTATAAATATTGAAACTTTATTTCTAGAATTTTTTTATAGTATTGTTTATAAATATTTTCAATGACAATTAAATAATCAAATTAATTAAAATAATACTTAAGGGGTTATATGTTTAGTAATTACAGGTTTCTTTACGGATACAGAAAAGGTGGATATCCTTAAAGTATTTAAATTTGATATGCGTGATCTCGTTTAATCTGTTATACTATATTACTCCCAGGTATTCGAGTTTCATTATAATTTATGGGACAACCAATAAAATATATTTTTTGATGGATTGAATCTTATACCTGTTTGTGAATAGAAGCTTAGTATTAACTGATAATACAACCAACAGAATAAATCAGCAAGTGTTTTTGGAATATTTTGCATTAACATAACCTCATACTGCAGTAATCTATTATATTATTTAATAAAACATTATTTATAGAGATTTATACACAAAATTAGTACTCTTCAACTACTTTCAACAAATTATCTCTAACCCAATACACTATAGCATTATGATCTATGTATAAAATTGTTATTTATAAATATACTGTTTAATTAATTTAGTACATCTGCTTATATAAAGCAATATATCCGATGATGATTATATTCCAAATTCAGTTCCGTAATTTGGAATATCGGTTTCTTTATATCAAAGCTTGAAAGATTAGTTTTCAATGTTCATTAGCTGTTGAAAGAATCTTTCATTTGTAAAACTACTACCTAATCAAAACTTTATTTTTTATTTTTCTGTCTGAATGTTAATTGTAAAAAAGTGTTATCGACCATTTATAAATTATTTATACGGTCACTAATAAAAAGGTCTTCTTATGATTTTATTTATGCATAAAACCTCTTAATAAGGATACGAATTTTATGAGAGCCAAATCAACTTTATTAGTTAGTTTATTAGTTAGTTAGGTATTAGTTAGTTCTGGAGTTATAAATTTGCATTATACATCGAAAACAAGGCTTTTTTGCATGATGCTACATCACGTATGTACAGTATACACAATTATAATAAAAAGATTAAATATTTATTTAGCGGTATTCAATTCAAATCAAAAATTCAAATATAATATTCAGTTCCAGTATAATACCGAAATATTTCGAATAATGCTTAGTAATATACTGCACCCTACATGTTATTAAGATTTCGTCTAATATTTTTGCATGAAATCTATTATTATTCTTTAGCTGATTCTTCTTCCCACTGAAAAATGAAAAAATAAAATGAGCTCATTCGAATATACTCTGATTTAGCATTAATTTTAAATGTTTAAATCTTCTGTCCGTTTATAATAAATATTAAAGTATTTTTTTCGTTCATCAGAACCTGTTACCTCCTTTTGTATTATAATATGTCGGATGTTAAAGTATAGACTCTGGCAGAATAGTTCGAATTCAAGGTTTGCATATATTTGGTACATATATCAGAACTCTCCAATATTTAAACAATTTTTCTATTTTTACAATTTTTAGTTGAACTGACACTATAATTGTACATTATCCAATTTCTTCTGCTACTGAATCCTTAGCTGCTGAAGTAAAAAATGTCTGTATTTTACCACAAATTGAAGACATTAAATTGAAAATATTATGAATGTGTTTTCGACTCTTTTTCATACTAAGGAATACTTCCTTTTCTTTTTTATATTTTTATTTTTAGAAGAAACATTTTTTATTTTAAATAATTATATTTCGTTATTTTACTCAACATAAGCAATAAGACTAATATTTCTAGATATTAATTGCATATTGATAACATTTGCATGTAAATATTTGTGAGATATATAAAAATTTATTGATATTATCATTAAGTATCAGAAAAATATATTTCAATATCTAAAATAATATAAAGTTATGAGTTCCCCTTAGGTTTTTATTTAATAAGAAAATGATATAATATAGTATTTCAATTATATAAAAACAATTCATGTAAAGAAAACTAAAAATACAAGAATGAAAAATCAAAAAAACTTTAAAATTCCATTTTCTTAAATTTAATAAAATCTCTTGTTTATATCGAAGAAAAATTTTTAATGAAATTTCAAAATCAAATATTTTAACTTACAAATAAAATATAGAAAACACTATTTTATTGTCTACTCTTTATAGTTTATAAAAAATTTCAATTTCCTTTTTGAAAAATAATTTTTCAGAAACCAATTTTGAAAGGGTAAAAATATTGATAAATAACATATATATAATTACTAGTTTTTTATTTAAAATTAAATTATTTAAAATTATTTTTTAATTTACTATTGATATATTAAATTAATAATATATTTTTTAAGAAATTACATTATACTTATGGTAATAAAGATATTTTTCATGTAATTCGAGTACATTATAACATCGATTTTGTTTTTTTCTTGGAAAAAGAAATATATCCTTAAAATAAGGTTTTTAAATACACATAATTATTTAAGTAATATATAAATCAGAGTTGTAAAAGTCAAAATTGAGAAAATTAAATTTCGTAACAATTATTTTCATTTTACACTTTATTTTTATTTATACAAGTAGTAATGCAGTGTCTCATAAAAAAAAGTATAAAAATGGAAATAATGCAAAAATATTAATAATTGATATTAGTAAACCAATAAATACAGACATATAAACTACATACTTTTTTGATAAATTATATACGGTTAGTAATGCATACATTGACTGATACAAAATGTATAGTATATAAATTAGCTATATTATCAATGATAAGATATATTAGATAATGCATTACAAGTTCCGAATAATTAAAAGATAAAATTATAAAAAAATTACATATAAATAAAAAAAATTACATACAAATAAAAAAAAGAATACATAATTAATTACAATGATTTGATAAGAGTTTATTTTTTTAAATTATTTAGATTATGTAATTTCATTTTATTTTTATTATTTTATTTAAACCATTTAAAAAGTGCAGAATTAAATAAACAAATATACATAAATTTTTTCACAATTAATCCATTTTTATGTTTCTTCAATTTTTTAATGTATATTTTTCCATTTCAATGGATTTTATTAAATTATTTGATAAGCACAAATTAAAAAAATTAATTAAAAATTAAAAAAATATATTTAAAATGAATTCGAAATCTACTTACTTTTTTAAAGTTACATATTTAAGCAAATATTTTTTTAAAAATAATTAAAAGAAAAAATAAATAAAGAATCATAATATTAATTTATTATTAGTACTTTCAGATCATGATTTTATTTTAATTCGTATAATTTTAACTAACGTAATTTTAATTTAATTAAGATATTGGGTAATTTTTTTTTATAACTAATGAATGAAGTGAAGGAATTGGGCAAATTACACTTCAACAGTAGTGTGATAATTGAAATGAGAAAAGAAAAAAAGAGTTATTTAAAATAATAGTTTTATATTTAGAAGACACAAGGCTTCTCATATAATGAGAATAACTTTTTATAGTATGTGGAATTTATAATATGTGAAATTTTACTTTTTTTTAATCTGTCGAATATATTATTGGTGTGAGTAAGTAAATATTAAACTTATACTGAATGTTTGATAAATATTAATATGATATATGTTAATATATGTATGTTTTGTTACTATTATAGTTATTTAATAAAAATTTAACTGAATGACACAAAATTAAATATATATGTAAAAAAATTATTTTTAGAATTATAAAAGCAACTAATTTGCTTTACTTAATTACTTTTTAATTATCATGAAATACTATAATTATAATAATAATTATTGTTATTATAAAATTTTTATGTATGGAATAAAAAAAAAGTTGTATTAAATTTAATATATATTTATATATCAAACGGAAATTTTAACAGTAGCTAGTATGTATAATTTTTTTATCGTTTAATTTTATATTTGTACTAAGACATCCAATAAGTATTGTTAGTCAGTGTGTACAGTATGAAGTTATTTTCTATTAATGATCTTTCTGAGAAAAAACGTTAAATAATAAATTAATTAAATTTTCTTAAAATATTCGTATTTAGCGCAATAATCTATTATAATTAATTTTCCTATAAGTATCAATAAAAATTATAAATATAAATTATAATTTATAGATTGTTAACGTTGTTATCAAGGATATATAATACAAACATTAATACTTAAATTAGTAATTAAAATAAAGTAGTAGTAATTTATTTAAAAAATCAGAAAATTATTTAATTTTAGTAAATTAAAAAATTATTTGTATCGTAATATGTTTTGAATTTTTATATAACATTAAAAAAAAAAGAAGTTTACAAAACGTTGTAAATATTTAAAATATATTCTATATTTATAAATATATAAAAAATTTGATTAAAGAATAATTGTATAATTTGTATATTAATTTTTAATTTATACATTTTTTGAATAATAAAAAAGTAGGCATGCATAATACAGAAGAATTTTTTTGACTGATAGTAACAGTTTTTAATAATTGGGATTAGTATAAAACAATTATGCTTCAAAATTTTTTAAAAATAATTCTCGACTGTGTAACATCTTTTACATAATAAATATCTTGATGTAATAAGATATTATTTATTAAACGAATTTTATTAAGACTCGTTTAAGAAAAGACAAATTGGCTTTTCTAATCGTATCGATTGGAAATATTTGTTAAATATTGAATTGAAATTTCTATTTTAGTATTTTTTAGATAGATTACAGATTAAGATACAATTGATATTTAAGCGAGCATAATATATACGATATTTCATAAAAATGGTATTTTTATAATAAAATGTAAACTTCAATTAGAACAATGTTGTTAGTGCCCATTAAAATCATCGATGACTCATTATTTATTGATTTGAAAACCCAGCACTAGCATTGTGAAGGGCTTATTGTATTTACGGGAAAAGAAAGAGGAATGGACAAATATTCCCGAAGACAGAAGATATAGAGGAAAATCGCGAATGAGAACAAGCAAAGAGGAATATCTAGGAAGGAAGGCAGGATTAAGCGACCAAGCGCGAGAATCTTATTGGCAAGAAAGCACTCGTGCCGAGTCTCGGCGTGCAAGTGATGCGAGCCGATGTGGGTCAGCCGATCGCCACTGCTCCCACCCATACATACGCGCATGACACATGCCCATATGGTCGCTCACAGGCAGGAGGCGAGAGGGGCCGAGGAGCGCCGAGGCAACCCGAGCATCACGTTGGCGCGCATCTGGGTCAGCGGCATCTGCGCGCACGCGCACTACCTCCTCGGTCGTTCACCGAGTCGTCGCGACTCCGCGGCTCCATTTTCAACGTTACTAACCTTCCGGCACTCGAATCCAAACCCGAACCCGGACCGGAGTCGCTCACTCGCCTCGTCGGCCGAGTCCGAGTCAGAGCCGGAGCCGCAGCCGGAGCCGGAGCCGGAGCCGAAGCTGCATATTGAGCGCCGGAAAAACGTTAGCCTAGCAACTCCCTGGATTCGAGCCTGACGCAGCGCCTTCTGCTTCTTCCTCGACTCCACTTCTCTTTTTTTCTTTTCATTGTCACTTTCCTTTGCGTTACTCCTGCACGGAAAACACACACATCCGCTTATTTTGAGAAAAGAAATCATGCACCCGGGATAATCGTATCCAGATTCGTACCCAATTCTAAAGACCATTGTTCTATTTCTTTTCAATGATAGGTCACTTTTTTATTATCTCTTTTGTTTTTCGATCGCCGCAATCGATGCTTTATACCTCCTCACAAAATAATGAGAGAATAAAAAACGAAAGTACGGGACGAAGAAATAGCACAGACACACATATACACAAAGAATATTAAATAGGTGAAACTGCTTTGTCTACCAGTAATTACGTATTTGCACAATGTTGTTGCATTTATAGGCTATTGAGCAATCCAGGTGTTTTTCCTTTTTTCTTTTTTTTTCTCTTATAACTATTACATGGTCGAATAGCAAAGGTTTATGGCTCAATCGTAATGGGTTAATGTAATAAATAAAAAAATGAAAGGGTGAAATAAGGAAGATTAAATGCGGCCCTCGGCAAAAAGCATCGCACGTAAGAGGCGAGGAAACAGGGTATTTTTAACTATTTTCAAAGAGGAATATTCTGAATTTTCACATTCTCCTTGTTTTCAACGCTTGAACAAATATTGACAAAAAATTATTTGATTATTAATAATTTAAACCACTGATACATGTAATATAATCTAGATATTCGTGTATAATGCTGCATGGAAAATACACTGAAGGTGTAAAAATACAATTGATTAAACTCAATGTTTGACATTTACATATTAAAATACGATTACACCACCAATAATATTTCATAATTTTTAATCAACAATAATCATCAAATACCGCAAGCATAGAATTTTACTTCAATAATTTGTTATACAAAGATATCATCATGTGTAATGTAAAAATTTTGAGTTTATCTTAATGATTCAAGAACTTCAAAAGACTGGAATGATAATAAAACAAAAAATCACGAGGTGATATTAAATACAATTAACGAGATTTTAAGAGTCAGAATAGTTTTTATGAAATTATTTACTGCTATATAATGACGTTTATATAAAATATAATTTAATGTAAATAAATGATTGTTATTCTAAATAAATAGAATAAAATTATATTTTCAGAGTATTCAATTAATTTAATAAATATAAATTAAATTTCAAAACAAAAAAAATCATATAAAAAATATAATTTTATTATATAAGTAGTTTTAAATAAAACTGATAAATGAGGCAATAATTACCTTTATTCATTTATTTTCAATTTATTTATATTTATTATAAAAAGTTAGCGATTTCTTAAAATATACAATTATCTATTAATATCATTCATTATATAAATAATTAATTCAAATTAATAACTGTATGGATAATAAAGTTATTCACATCTAAAGGAAATATATTATTAAAATTCATGCAATAAATATTATAGAGCAAATTTATATTCGTATACAAATAGCATTTTATTTTATTTTATTTTAATTCTTAAATTTTTTTTCGTCTCAGCTGAGTGAAGAGGTACTTCTATTTAATTAACAAGCTAATGAGTGTTACCAATCAATGACAAAAAATTTATTAGGAATATGCGTTACAGATTTTCATAAACTTAAGCTATATTATTATAATTTTTTTAATGAATACATCTAATGAGAAAAATTCAAATTTATTTAATTTTGATTTGTTAAATTAATAATTTAATATTGTTTTAATTGCGAAAAAATATTTATTAAAAAAATATTAAATATTAAGGTAGAATAGGACATATAAAATTGTTATGTGATTTCAAAGATTATAATTACTTTATTGAGTGTGTTGACACTATCAAGAACTTTGAGCTTATTATAAGCAATCAAATTTATCTAGCAAGAACATATATAATATAAAAAATATACTAAAGCAATATAAATCAATACAATAGATGAAAAATTATACATACTTGAGTAAAATACTTTAATAAAATTAAATAAAGAATTAGAAATATAAATATCCGAAGAAAATCTCAAATCTATCGTCATATATTATTATTAAGTCATATGAATAATAACATTAAAATGTTTAATGAAACTTCAGAAATGTAATATCTTAACATAAATATATAAAAATATTAATAAAATTAAATATTACGTTTTTTGTAACAATAATTTATAAAATGTCTATTATTAAATAATTTAAAGTTTAAATTTATAAAATAATATTTGAGAGTTAGTTATCAATTTTTATTTTTGTGCGAAAAAATGGATAAAAATAACTGAAGAATATTTGGAAAAACAATAAGACTACATTAATAGTATATTATGCAAAGAGCTTTTTTAATATTTTTGTAAATATAAAATACAATCACAAAGAAAAGAATGCATTATAAAGTATATAATATTTATATTATTTATACATTTTACTACATAAGATACAATAGGCATAAAAGAATTTTTAAATAAATACACATAAAAATATAAAATGGTCATTATTCAAATTTTAATGATAAAAAAAAATTTTCTATTGAGAAGTATTTTATAATGGAAATAAAGAAATTATCATATATTAAAATATATTAAAATAAAATAATTTTATATAATTTTGTGAAATTAGTAATAATTTTTGTTATTTACTAAATACAATTTATTATCTTCTCTATAATAATATATACTTATTATATTAGGTAAAAATAAAAAAAAGTTTAATATTATTATGACTAACTCTTAATTAATATCGTATATTTGAAATATTATATGACTACGATTTTTCAAGTTTGTATAATAATGATAATAAATCCTCCATTTTCTATAAAATGCAAATTTACGTTGTAACTTTCGATATACCAATATTTAATATTAAATGCACAATAAAAGAAACATAAAAATAATTAATAGAAACAGAAGGTAACAATAACTGGGTCGTCAATGAATTCATTTGTCAAAAAATAGAGAAATAAATTAAAAATTTTATGCAAAAAATTATACGCGTAAACTACAATTGATTAAAATATTTACAATATGAGTACTGTAAAAATAATTATTATTAAATAACAAGATTTTAGAAAATAAAATTATTATTCATAAATAATGAAGTAAAGACTTGGGAAATTCCATAAGTAGTATAGAAAATTAACCCTCTATATATGTATACATGTACAATATATACATATGATCAAATCCTAATTCTATTGCAATCTATATTATCAAATGGAAATCAATATTTATTTTGTACTAGATTTGTAAATTTAATAAAATAAATTATTAAAATCAATGGTAATAAAACACATGTATATATATCAGATAAAAAATACTACAAATAATTTCATGCTTACTTCATTAAAAAAATGTAAAAGAATTGTGAATAACTATTTAAAAAATTTTTATATTAATACTACACATAAATATAAAAATAAAAATTAATAATTTTATTAAATATGCTAAAGCCCTCATGATATATTTTAAAATTATATTAGATAAATATAGTAGTGTGATAAAATGATTAATAAGAAAAGCAAGATAAAAAATAATAATAACAATCCAGAAATATGTGGCCGTAAAAGTTTAAAAATTATGCTACTCTGAAAATAAAACCAATGTGGGAACAACTTCCCTGCCTAATATAAATTTAAAACAAACTGTTTGTGTAGCCTAACATTGTTTTCAATACAAAAAATTATATTTAATGCACAATTAACTAATAAAACTGAAATTGCCTTCAATTGTATAACCAATAATAGAATAATATACAACAAAAGAGCTATATTTGATTATACATAAATGTTACGTATATTAATATTGATTTAGTAAATAAAAAATCAATTTTTGATGTTCTTTTTTCTTCCTACACGTACGTTTGTAATTGGGTAGTAAAAATTTAAGAAATTATTTGAATGAAGATGATGTTAATGATTAAAATTTTACTGAAGTACATTATTAGTCGGATGGAGAGGATCGGTGTGCTCTGTAGGACTCGTGCAGAGTAAGAAGCATGAAAAAATGCTAAAATGCTGAAGATGACCATTGCTATTGGTTAAGAATTAATTCCGAAGCCGTATATGGACGTTGGTCGATTGTTATTTTTGGCGTAAACCAAAGCTCGAAGTCGCCGAAAGTTAATGTCTTGGCGGGCGGGAAAGCGCGAAAAGTAAATAAAAAGAGGATTAGCAGCAGTAGTGGCCTCCCTATGACTACTCGCGAAGGGTTGAGAAATGGGGTTGAGAAGCGGGGCGAAGGGTGGAAAGAAAAGGAGAAGGGGAAGGGGAAGGTTGGTGGAAGGGATGGACGAGCGGTTGAGCGGTGACGGGGAGGAGAAAGAAAGCCGCAACACGCGTGAGCGAGCGAGAGTGAGCGAGCGCGCGGCGACAGGTCAGTGACCTGCGGAAGCCCGAGCGCACACCGCCCCTCCTCCGCCGTGACGCCGGCATTGCCAGCGTGGGCGAGTAGGGCGGGGTGGGCAGGGGGACGACTCTGGCATAGTGCGCGCGTGCGTGTGCGGATACGGCGCTTTTCCGCTCGACGGAACCCCCGAGGCCACCACCGCGCACACGCACGCGCGTTAGGGAAGTGCACTCGCTCTCCTTCTCGGCTTTCCCAGGCTTTTCCCCGGTGCCCCCAAATTCTGTTTCGGGGACCGCGTCGCGCGCGCGGCCTAAGGTCGTTCGCCTTCTTCTCGTCGGCGCGTTGGCCCCCGCAGTAGCGCAGGATTTTTCGAACGATCAGCGGGGACGCCGCGCCGCGACTGCAGTCGCGCTCTCCTCTCCTCGCACATGGGACCGAGAGTCGCGAGCCTTTTTTTTTGTTCCCCTCGACTTCGCCTCTCATGATGCCTTTTTCACCAGTTTTTCACGTGCTGCCTTTATATTTAAACGAACTCGACACTCGGAAAAGCTGATTGTTTTCACCCTCTCCGCGCGCGCTCCTCCATTGTTCGGGGATTGAAAAAAGTGCTGTCCCTCTCGACAAGCACACGTCCACCTTCTCTTGTGAATGCTAGTGCTACGTTTAATAATTTAATAAAGCAAGCAAGCTAGTGTTTTTGCTGTGGCTGAATCGAGGAATCGGGAGGGAAAGCGAGCTTAGGCCTCAAAGTGCCTCAGAGTCTGAAGAAAGCTACATCATGTCATCAACACTGTTGGAATGATTTCGACTGATTTCGAGTATTCTGTACTCGCTTCCAACGCGATATTCAGAGTACAAACTTGATTTTATATAAAACCAGTGCCTCACAAGTATAAAGTTGTTGTATTCATACCGAAAACAGGGGGCGGGGGAGAGAGAGAGGGTGAGAGGGAGAGAGAGAGAGAGAGAGAGAGAGAGAGAGAGCGAGTAATGTTCGTGAATTACAGCTTCTTTGTATAAAGTTGAAAATACTTTTTGCGTATTTGCGACAGTTTAAGATTTTTTTTTTTTTTTATACACGTAGATTCGTCTGCTTATCCTTTTGAAATGTTTAAAATAATAATAACGAGAAAAACTTTAGAATTAAATGATTAAAACATTTGTTTATCAAAAAAAAAGTCACACTTGTTGCTTTTTGTAAAAGGGAATAAATTGAAACGCAGTAAAACTTTCAAGATAAAAATCGGTGTTTGATTTACGTGGTAAAAGTCTTAATGCTTAATTCACGGACAAGCACAAAATTTTTTGAGTTTAAATCTTAATATCCATTAAAAGTAATGAACAAAGCACATCGGGTGTTTAAACTATATTCCGGTATATTGGATTTAATTTGTCTGGAGATTTTACGAATCGTCAAGCATATTTCAATCCGTAGATTTCGATTCGAGCGCTCTAGTGATATAAACGTAACAACATACTACTTAACCATTACAAATAAATGCAAGACAAACGTCTCCATGGATGATTTAAAATTACTGGATAACGTGACACCAAACTCTTGCGAGTTCTTTTAAATAGTACTCAGCCGAAGTAATCGGCAGAAAACAGGGAAAGCAAAAGGATCAGCAGCAACTATCCCCGAAACAATCAGGTGGGTGGATATCGGGAAAATCGGGGGTCCTGCAAGTCCTTGGACCAAGAGCCGTAGGCAGTGTTTCGAGCAACCGGAGAGGTAAAACCAGCCAAAGACCGCGCAGCTGCACATTGTGTCGGCGCGGGCCTGTGTGCGTACGCGCCCGAAAGCCCCGCGAGGAGGTGTGCGTGCGGGTGCGGGAGCGCGCGCGCACGCGTGACGCACGCCACAGCGGCAGTGCGTTGGCCGACTGTACTCCCGGGTTCATCGCTCGCAGTTATGTAATGTTTGACTATATGGTGCAAGCGCTACGTCGCTGACTCTCTCGCTCGCTCTGTCTCTCTCCCTCGCTCCCTCTCCCCCCTCTCCCCCTTCGTTGCCTCGCATCGCCGCGCTCGCGAATGCCGTCACCCTCCCCCCCCCATCCATCCCTCCCGCCCCGCCTCCGCCGCCGCCGCCACTCGCCTTTGCGCCGGCCGAGTGGGGGAACAGACAAAATTTTGGATGTTCCGCGAGTGAACGATTTTTCGGATAGGGAGCGTTCTCGCTCGATTTTTCGTCAATTAATAATCTTGTATTTACCTCGGATCTTTGTCTACTGGCCAACATATTAAATGCTGCTTCATGATTGTATTATTGTTGGAAGCTTATCCTGCTCATAGGCAATAGTACAGTTGTACAATGTAATTGATAGGCTGCACACGGTGTTCCATGATTTTAAAAAAGACAAGCTTTCACAGTTAATTTGTAGTATAAGTGCGCGCAGCTAAAGATTAAATACCTCAGTTACTTACCATAAAATATGTTTGTCCTCAACGTAAACAAAATTTATCCAAAATAAATTTAAAAAAAAGGCTTGTAAATTTTTTGTTGATCTAATTCTTTTTTGATTTTGGAATGCTGCGCGATGTATGTAGATTCGTGAAATTCAGTTGTCAAATAACATGTACATTTGAATACGTGTTTTAATTTTTTCGAAATATTATCTAATTTACGAGTTGCTCATAAGTTTGAATACTAGTGTCGTTTCTAAAATTTGCACACAACTTTTGGTAATTGAAGTTATAAAAAAGGCACACCTTCGAAATTCCCCGTTTAGATCATTTCTCAATTCAAAATTTCGTATCTTTGCCGCGTAGTTTTAGTCGCATGGATCATGATATTTATTGGTAAATTCTCTTGGATTTTGCCACTTTCTTTTAGCTGTCGTTCGATGACCGGAATTTCAATAGCCGAAGAAGAAGAAAAAGAGAGAGAAAGAGAAAGATAGAAGTAGTGGGTGAGGAAGGGATATGACGTACTTATGCTGTTCCTACGTATCTGACTTTTTGTTCGATAAACGCGTGTTAGTACAGTCCCAGAAACAAATTACAGCGTATGATATTTTGGCGCAGTTGCTCAACGCAGCCATTGCTCCGTCTATGGGCGACAACCTCATATGACTGAGCCAAATTTTCAATGTGTGTGGCTGTGCACCTGCCTTAAGGTAGTATCATAGTGATTTTTACTTGACATCATTATATCCTCATTTGAGCCATAGTTAGATGTCTTACAAATTGTTATTGCTCGCAGATAACCAAATAAACTTTTTATTTTAACGATTTATTTATTAATTTATTTCATTGTTCATTAAACACATCGATTCTCCTCTTAATATATTATTCAGCAACGTCATTTTATCTTATTCGAATCAACTTTTGGATGTAAAATTTAAAGGTGTAGCGATGGCGATGTATATATATATATATCATTTAAGATTATTTCAATGTTAAACAATAATTAAAGATAATACACGAATAAAAATAATTTTTTTACAACAGCTGAATTCAAAGTGATATCATGATATATGGGTATTTTTCAACTAGTATTTTTATCGAAATTCATAATTTTATGGAATTAGAAATAAATTTTATGAAATAGCTTTTTCAACTTTTGACATTTTAACTGTTTTTCATCACTTTTTCATTATTTTCGAAAAATCCATATTATCAATTATTCATCGTTAAGATATTATTATTATTATTATTATTATTATTATTATTGTTGTTGTTGTTGTTGTTGTTGTTGTTTTTGTTGTTATTGTTTTTGTTTTTGTTGTTGCTGCTGCTGTTGTTGGTTTTGTTGTTGTTGTTGTTGTTGTTGATTTTGTTGTTATTATTGTTGTTGTTGTTGTTGTTGTTGTTGTTGTTGTTATGTTGAATCTCACTATTGTTAAAAGAAAAACTATTCGCAGTTTTTGTGAAACAAACAATACTTATTATATACGTTACGCTTCGTAGCCCATTAAGAGAGCAGCCTGTAAAGCAAAGTCGGTCCACGAATACGGATTGATTAATTTGAATTTGATTACAGAAAAAGAATATTAGCAATAGTGCCTGTGAAAGATGATAGATCGATGAGTCCATATGCATTTTAAAGTACTCGATGTAAATCACCAATTATAAATAACTGTATCCAAATATATATTTATATTTTCGATTTTTCCAAGAACTGTATTGCATAATCATCGGGCGCGAGTGATGAAGTGCGCGCCAAAGAGTGTAAAAAGAGTGTGCACAAGCAGCTAATAGGAATATAATATGCCGCATGACACAAATCCAAGTTGGAGAAATCAGACAACCAAGTGCCACAACGACCATGTTGATGAGAATATCCCGATAGAACGTAAATGGAAGCCGATCTCTCGGTGTTTTGCGGGCCAACTTGGGGCGCCGACAGCACCAGTCCCCAATCGGGCAGCATTAGGCCGAGAAACCCCACCGGTCAAGCTGAAGCACAGCATCAGCTCATCTCCAGTCAGGAGGACCGCAGAATCCAGGCGAACTCAATTAGAGGTAGTGGCCTCCTAGGATTCCTCCTAAGACAAACCACCTTTATTATACGCTACACGCATCACCAAACATTATTCCCCGTTTCTCATTTTTACCACGTGATTTTCATTTTATGACTGCGCTACTGATACACATATACACACGCGCGCATGCACACGGGTATAAATACACATACCCATAAACATACATTTATATGTATACATGTATAATTTAGGTTATATTCACCGAATCACCTAACAGCGAAGTTATATCAACAAAGCTTCGATGCATTACTTCAATCTTGTTATTTCAAATTTATTCTTTAATTCCTCGACATTAATTATCAATGATACATTTCTTAATATTTAACATCCGGAAAAACCTACTTATCCCTTTTAAGTTAAAAACCTTTGAGACAAAGACGATATTGCTTTTTTATTTACAATTTGTTTTTCTTTTTTCTTTTATTAAAAGATAAAGTTTAATATAATTATATAGGATTTACTTCTTTGATCTCTTTAAACCTTTATCGAGATGTATTTATATTTTTCTAACGATAATACAATATCTACATTTTTTTTTATAAAAATGAAATTTACTATACATGTTTTTAATTAAATATAGTCAATCGATCCTTAATATAAAATCATTATTAACTATTCCACCTGAAGTGTACGTACTCCACATACTGATATGTAGACATTGAAAAAATATTATAATAAAGAAAAGTATGCAAAAAAAAATTTTTTTAATAATTATAATGTAATAAACAGTTATAATCAAAACAAAATAAATTTGCCAAATTTAATAAATTAATTCTTCATTTAAATGATTATCCAATTATATCATAATTATATCATAAATGTGTTCAAAAATTCTTAATTAAAAAAATCAATAACTATAAAATTGTTGAAATAAAATTAAAATGAATTGTTCATTTATCGCGATATATTTTAACTAAAAGACTTGGTGAAATTCATTGTATCATATATATAATTATTTTATTTATTTTGAATTTTATAGTACGATTCTTCATCAACTATAATAAAATAATTGATTAATAGAATTAAAAATATTATTTAAATTTTAAGAAGGAATGTTCATAAAATTAATATAAAAAAATGAATGTACAAATTTTTTTTTAAATAATGCAACTGTAATATCATTAATTTATATTATTTTAAATTTCATAAAAACTACTGGACCCCAGATATAAATATATGTATATATATATATATACATATATATATATATATACACTATTTTTTTATAAATCTGCAAAGTTTAACATATTTTTTATTAAAACTGAAAAAACTATGTTTTTGAATTTAAGTTTTATTTAATTTTTTAAAAAACATAGAGACAGAATTTTAATTACTTTATTATTTGTAATTTTATTATGCGCTAAATGTGTATAATATTAATATTTTACATGATATACATTTTTTATTAATTGAATGGCCAATGCATATAAAGTCACAAGTAAATTAATTTCTAGATGTGCTTACACGCAATTTATTAAGAAGGCTTAATTTGTCAATAATGTTCAGTAGCTACGTTTCTTCTCAATTTGCTCCATTGTTGAAAATTATTTATTGATTATAATTAAACATAAAAATGTCGTATAAATTATTTACATATTTTTATTTAAGGCAATAAATAAGAAAATAAAAATATTTTTATAAGTTCAATTGTAAGGATTGACTATTAAAAATGGAACAGTAAAATTGAGTGAGTAAATGATACATCGATTCGTATAATAATTACTAAAAGCTGTAACAAATTACAACTGAATGACGTTGAATTTGTTAAAGTTTTAGATGCCCCTATTTATTATCACATTTTTGACATTTCTCATGAATGAATGAAATCATAAGATTCAGTAGAATTATTTTCGAATATTAATCAAATGGCACATAAGCAAAATCCGATAAAATTAAATGACAAACATTTTAATAATTAATTTTAATATTAATTTAAAATTTTTCTCTCGAGATTTTAAAATCAAAAATTGGTTAATAGATTTTAACAAATAAATTATATTTGCAGCTCAGATCGAAATAATTCCGTGTAAAGTCTGTGGTGATAAGAGTAGCGGTGTTCACTATGGAGTCATCACATGCGAAGGCTGCAAGGGTTTCTTCAGGCGATCACAATCATCAGTTGTGAACTATCAGTGCCCGAGGAACAAAAACTGTGTTGTTGATCGCGTAAACAGGAATCGATGTCAATACTGCCGATTACAGAAGTGCCTAAGGCTTGGCATGTCCAGAGATGGTTAGTCCCTTATAATTATCAATTGCTTATTCTACATTTGAAGTAAAGTTATTAAAAGTACTACACATTTGTTATGAAAAGTGTAGTTGCAATTTTATAAACATGAAACTATTTAAAATAAATTAAAACAAATTTGTTCATTATTATTATTAAATTTAAATATTTTGTATTATACATAATAATTTATTACAAAAGGGGAAGTGTAAAATTTATTTATTTTGATTAAGTTTTTACATGTGTATTATATTTACTGTACATAGATCTGAACTAAAACTTTAATAATACAGGTTTAATCTGATAAGTTCATTGTGCATAACGAAGATTTGAGTTTTCATCCAAACATGAGTAAATATAATAATGCATAATACTTAAAAATTTAATAATTATTATATCTTATACATTTATTAACATCTATAAATATGTATCTTTAAAATTTTTTTATGTAAATACAATTTTTAAGAATTTATTATGTCGGTGTATAACATTAATTACAAATGTTTAAATATTATTAGGACTATTAAATTGATCGTAAAAATTCAAATTAAGATGCAACTTCGTATTTGCACATACTTATACATGAAAGTAAATGGAGGAGAGTACATATGTTTTAATGTGATAAGATTTGCTCTTGGTATGTAAATATACACATATAAAAGGCTCTTCTCCTTACTATATATAGAACGGCTCAGAAAACGCTTAATACTGAGAACCCAACACGTATGTATGGTAATCTTTATTTCTTCCTAGTTGCATCTTCTTTTTGCTGCGGTCGATCACCTTTCTTCCTATCTCTTTCTTATTCTTTAGCTCAAGCTCCCTAACGACCCTTTATCTACTACTATTTCTACTCTTTTTCTTTTCATTCATTATCGTTTCTCTTCTTTACTCTCTACTCATTCTTTTTCTTCTTCTACTTCATTTACATTTGTTTCCACTTCTTTCTATTACTTTTGATAGGTATCTGTATTAGGTATATATCTACCCATTGTTTTCTACGTAGACCATGATAACACACATACAGAATATAATGACAAGTTTTATTCGTGGTCATTTTTTTTTTTTTTTTTTTTTTTTAACTATAAAATCTCGTTTTTATAAAAAAAATCTTTTTTAGTTATTAATTTAATAGAAAATAATTTTCATCTCTCAATAAAATGTTTAATAAATTTTTTGCAATTTTATTCTTATTAAACGTATTTTATGAAAGTATATTTTTTTCTTTTTGTGTTTGTCAAATTACTCTAACAGAAAATATGAAAGAAAATTTAATTTTTATTAAAATAATAGATTTTTTTATGAATACTCACGATTAATAAATTTATTATTAAAATTCAATGTTTAAAAATTTGAAAGTAATTATTAAAATTCGTCTATTTTTTTTAAGTATGTTTAAATAAAAATAATCGTTTCCGTTAAATAAATTAGCTCATATATTTAAATTTCAGATATTTAATAAACAATTTATATATCCATTTATACTTTCTACTGAAAAACATTTAGTGTTTAAGATAAATATTGTAAAATTGTAAAATTGTATTAAAAAATTTAATTTATATTCATTCATATTGTATGATTTATATTCGTTTTTTTATTTATATTAGAAAATCATATTTAATATAAGGGCTCATTTTCTTCCTCCATTATATTGTAATGGTTATTGTTTTATCTACATTTCTTAACATTTATTTCTACTCACTTATATCTTCTTTGGCACCTACATACTTTATCAATTTTATTTTTCTAACTCATTTTTATCAATTTCCGTAACAGATTTAATTTTTTTGCGTTTACAATAACCTAATTTATTTATTAAAAAAAAAATTATATAAAAATAATTTTATTTATATCTTCAACATTATGTTATATACTTAAAAATATTAAAAATTTTAAATAGATTTCTGTTAAATTTTTTATTTTATCAAAAAGAAATTTTTATAAAATTCATTTTTGTACCATTGGAGTCAATATTTATTTTTAGAAAAAATTACAATAAATTTATTTGCTCTTTAATTGGACAAAATAATGAAATACCAAATATAAAATGTTTATATAAATAATATTATAAATATAAATAAATAATAAATAACTCTAAAGAATATAATTTAAATATAAAATAAAATTATGAATAATTTATCGAGAATTTGTAAATATTTCTTTTTTCATAAATCGAGTAATTTATAATAATTTTAAAAAATATGTTTGTATAGTAGTATATTAGTTAATTAAATATTAAATATATCTTATTCCTAATAACAAGACAATGTAACTTTTAATTTAAATATAAATATATTAATTATTATAATATATTTATTGCTTTAAATATACTTAAATTACAATAAATATTTGGAATTTTAGTATTACGATTATGTGTATATAATAATTGTTAGATAAAAAAGGATCGTTTAAATTTTACAGAAATAATTTTATATTACATAATATATTATTGTATGCTGTTGTCTTACAATTTTATAATAAATTTTTTAAAATCGATGCATGTGTGTACACATGTATGTGCTAGTGTTTACTAGCTTAAAAGGTATGATTAATGAAAATAACAGTATTTATTATATTTGAAAGTGAGGCTTACTAATGTTTGCCTTCCAGGGAGAATACTTTGCAATGTATTTTTTAAGTAAAAATTATAAAATCACAATAAAAATTAAAGATATTTATTATTTTGGCAGATTTTGGTACAATTTGTGGAATAGGGAATAAATAAGTGAAAGGCATTAATTTTTTAAAACAAAATCTCAGTTTCGAAAGTAATCATGTATGTTAATTTTAATGTTGGGTTGCGTGTGGTGTGACATCACCAGCTCGCAATCTTGGAACAACAGGAGTACAAAGTAAGTAAGGAAGGCATGGCAGTGAGAGAGAAAAAATATCTCCTAAACGAACGAACACGTGCCAAGGCTCGGATTAGCACGTATGGTGTACGCGGGTAGATCAGACCCAACCGTAAAGCTACGTTCCGTTCTTTCCCCTTCCTCCATCTCTTTCTCACTCTCTCTCTCTCTCTCTCTCTCTCGTTCTCGCCCTACGAATTTGGCTTGCATGATGTCATCATTCAAGTTTCGCCCTAATGCAAAGGAAGAAGAAAAGGAGAGAAGAAAAGAAAAGGAACAATGCACTCGATGCGATGCCATCTCATTCCATCCCATCCCATCCATTTCCGCGTTCTATTGAAGTACATGCATCAGCAGCCTATGCGTTTCCTGGCTACTACTCCCGGTCTTCTTATTTTCTTTTTCGTTGTCCCACTCACGTCAATTTCAATTTTTTGCCTCTCTCTCTCTCTCTCTCTCTCTCTCTCTCTCTCTCTCTCTCTCTCTTTCTCTCTCTCTCTATCTGTCTATCTATCCATCTCTAGCTTAGTAACGTTCACCTTTACGGGCGAGATAGACGAAAATAACATTTTTAGTACTATAATTTCATAAAATTAAAAAAAAAAGTAAAAAGAAAAACATTTTTGTCTGAAGAAAAATATTTATTTTTAATTTTATACCACTGCACATGTAGAAAATATTTATCCATTCATCCATCAATGATAAACTTATTTATAGCACTCAGTTTATAATCTAATTTAAATAATCTAATTCATTTAGCTGTGCATTTTAAAAATATATTATTTACAAAGCGTTTTTATTAAAAATATTAAACGGAACATAAAATATGCGTTAATATGTAGATGTATTCATGTTCAATGTTTGAATTTGATTATGATTGTTTGTGCATACTTCGTTTTTTAGGGTATTAATTTGGAAAGTGAGCAATATTTTATACAGCTCACCTATTTTATGATAATTAAACATAACACTATTCAACATTATTACATCAAGATAAGCGATAAAACTCTAAAGAAAATGTTAACCGTACAAAATTAAAATTATAGACATGAATTTCGAGATGTGTATTAATTGACTTATCAATATATTTTTAAAATATGAATTTGATTAAATTCTTTCTGAATTTACATTTACATTTTACAAGTAACAATTATTTTATTAGTTATATAATGATTAGTGAAATTTTATATAGTTATCATACTTGAAAAAATGTATAGTTAACTTTTTATGACATGTTAAAAAAGAAAAACTCAGCGCAATATTACATTTTTCTTTTCACTAAGATAACTTGTCGTTCGGCTTACCTGATAAAATGTATTTTAATCTTTTATCAAGCCTTTTCAAACATTATTAATTATTATTCAACTTTTAGTATCTTCGTTTATTTATTTTTTATAGATGATTATTTTTTATTTATATTGTTAATTCAAAAAATATTTACAGTTTTCGTAAATGTTTTAAGCCTTTCCATCTTATCATTTATAAAATACCACTCAACTAAATGCAACTAAATTTTATAAATATTATTAATTAAGGATTCCGATATTTTTATCAATATATACGCGTATAATAAAATTTTAATTATTTATTTCAAAAATTTTTTATTGTATGTATAATTTTTGTACAAACATATTAGATATTCCAATTAATACTAATGGCAAATTATTTTTAAATGGGAGAGACAAATCTATTTTTTGTAAAAAAATATTATTATTCTCTATGACATTTATTGACAATAAGGATTTTTTATATAAAATTTTATATAAAATTTTTTATGAAATAATCATAAATTAATAAAATTAAATACGTTGAAAAAATTCCATAAACATTAGAGTTTATAAAAGCTATCGTTTGAATTGTAACACTATCTTAATTGTAACACTAATTATTATGCATCACTAAATACAAAAATAAAAAAAAATAAAATAAAAATCAATATAGAAATATTTGAATTTAAGTGATGAATTATGGAAATAAATATAAATTTTTAAAAAATGACAATTTTTTTTCTAATAAGAAATTAGATTATTAGTTATATATTCAAATATATATATTTTAGTTGCAAAGTACACATTTAAATTATGGACATATTAAAATTACTAATTTATAGTAATTAATCAGGCATAATAATTAAGATTATAATAAAGATAAAAATGTATATTTTATATACATATTTATATAATAAATAATATATTTTTTACTATGGAATAAGCAATAATTTTAGGGCTGCTGAAATCTGAGCTTACATGTATTAGCAACAATATATAAATAAAAGATTAGCTCACCTTACCTTGGTACACTTGAAGATATCACTAAAAAAGTTTTTCTGATAAAAGTATTTGACGTTAAAAATGATAGTTTTAAAGGTTTTTGATTCTAAAATTGAATTTTATTGTATTCGTATTTTTTAACAAATGAATAAGACATAATTTGTTTAAAATTAAAAATAACTTTTTGCGTATTAGTAAATTAGCACAAGTTTTATTTTACATTATTTTAAATTGATCAATTGTAATTTATAAAATCTAAATAATAGTAGGGCTTTTAATTATTTGAAATAATTTTTAAAAAAATTTATCTTCAATACAATTGCTAGAAAATTAAAAACAAGTTTTAGGACAATATTTGGATTGTAATTTAATATTATATTAAAATATATATTAAAAGATCATTTAAATCTTGTACTTGGCTACATAATTATTGTGAAAGGTGTAGATAGCAAAGAAAATATTAAATATTTATAGTGGATGAACGCTAATTATAATTATCAGCAATAAAACATAAAATATTTAGAATTTGAATAAACAATGTGAGAAATTTGATTTCAGCTGTTAAATTTGGACGAATGTCAAAGAAGCAAAGGGAAAAGGTCGAGGACGAGGTGAGGTTTCACAGAGCGCAAATGAGAGCAGCTTCCGAAACAGCACCTGACAGTAGTGTTTTTGAACATCAGACGCCCAGCAGCTCTGATCAACATCACTCTTACAATGGAGGGTCAGTATATCTAATTAACGCGTAGCCCTAAAGAATTTACATTTTTATAACGCATTATGATTCTTCGACCCTTTGAGTTGACGTGCTAATGTTTATTTACTCTTTTACTAATGTGAATGGCAGTTTCCTTAAAATTTTCTCGTTGGACATTTTTCTAACAGTTTAATACTGAATCGCGCCATTGAGCCTCGTGCAAAACTAAAGATATCCGACCAAATGTACAAAGCTTAGAGATTTTTTTATGCCAAAAAACAGCCTCGACTAATGACTCGGAGCCAATAACCATGTACACGATGACTCTGAGAATTGAAGATAAACGAATTCTACGCGCTCGACTCAAAGGGCCAAAATATAGAGAAGCACTTTATTTTTTTCTTCGAAGAATTTATTATACCACTTAATAGAAATGAAGGACATTTACAATGAACAAAATCACAATTAATGCGATCGGTCATCATAAAATGTTTTACTACTGTATTACCAATAATAAAAATCTTTTAAAACATTTAATTTTTTTACCTGCGAAAATAAATAATTTAAAAACAAAATGATGAAATTAATAATGTATAAAATTAATAATATTAAAAGTGTAAATCAATAGGTTTTACTTTCCTTAATTTTTTTTATAATTTAAAGAGTATCGTGTAAAAGTTATCTAGTTGAGTACATTAAATCAAAAGCGTAAAAATACGAGCAATAAAATATTTATTGCTCAAAGAAACATTTTTAATGTTTAACAGAATTTGTCTTTTTAAAAATATTAATAAATGTTTAGAGTTTTATAAATTATTATTATCTTAATTTGAAAATCCGTTTAAAATGAATTGAATAGATTGCAATAGATTAAATTAATATAAAAAAAAAAAAAAATTTATTCACGCGATTCCTAAAAAATGTTATTAATTCACAAACTTTTAGAATAAAAACCGAATATATATAATAATTAATTGCTATCAGATTAGCTAATTGCACATTTTTTACTTTATCTTACGATTTTTAATATATTAATAAAGAATTTATACTTTCGTGAAGCTCTGTTAGCTATATTCTTCATATTCTATAGATGATAAATTGTTATTTAATAAAAAAAAATTAAACTTTTGGTGTTTACTCTTTGCTTTATAATAAAGAAACAGCAATTAAGTATTTACTTTGTAGTCTTATATTGTAATGTATACTTTACGAAGACTTGTAATAGGAGTAAGTATTAATTCAATACTTTTTACTAATGATTTATTACACTTAGTGTCGTGAATTTTTTTAATAAAATTGTTGAATTTGGCCGTATGGCAGTTCAATCAATTTTTTCAATCAAAGAATCAAAGAATTATTATTTTGGATCCATGTACTGATGTATGAACGAATGGAATGTTAAAATAAAGATGTCGTACACTTTTTATTATTACTTAAAACCTTAAATGAACGGTTCATTAAATAAATAAGCAGATGAAGTATGTGTATTATATAAGCGTACGATAATATCATATTTATATCAAATTATATTAAGAAATGATAAGATATAAAAATGTTGCTTGCACATGAGAAGTATTACAAGAAGGCTAATTGGGTAAAAAAAGGTTTGCGGTGGTCTTAAAAATGATCCTTTCGAGTGGTTAAAAAAATAAAAAAGCAACGTAAAGGATGCGATTCTTTTAATTGTGTATGCTTTTCAATTGTGTGACCCTCTAGTTACGCGTACAGCGGGAGTGAGTACGCATCACCGGGTCCGGGCACCGGGAGCTCGGGCTACTACAACACACCGATGACCAACTACGAGCTCAGTGCCGACTACGTTGACAGCACCACGGCCTACGACCCGAGACCAACGCAAACCCAGGTTGACACCGTAGCGCCTGACACGCCCTCGGTCACTACCGCCGGTGTCCTGCCCAGCGTCGTCACTACCGGTAACTATCTCTCTCACTCTTCTACTCATCACTCCCTCTCATCCTGCTGATGCCCTTGTGCTTTTTTCCCCCACGAATCTTACAAATCTTACAATTCTTTAGATTTTCCCACCATTTTATTCAAACCAAGTGACATTATTACCAAGTAAATCATTAAAATTGCTTGCCTATTATTCCTGATTTCAAACATTAGGAAATACACACTCCAGAAAATCCATCTTAACTCTTGTGGAATATTCCTCGTTCATACTTTCATAATATTCTTAATTGCAGATATAAATACTACAAAATTAGCAATATATATATACTACATATGTATACTACAATGCAATATGTTGTGCTCTGCAGGGTTGAACATAAATTGACACCTTCTTAATAATTTGAATTAAATTCTAGATTAACAAAATCATAATAATTTCATGATTGTTAAAACAATTTTCATTATTTGTTTTCAATAAAATAAAAATTCTCTTATTCGTAACTAAGTTTTTTAATTGAATTTGTAAAACAATGCTTATATAACGTTGATAAATTATATGATAAAAATGGCTTTTTTAAATGGTTTTTTTAAATATTTATTTTTTTGCTTTTATTTAGTAATAGTTATTAACTTCTTTTAAATCAATCATTGTTCGCTGAAATTGTGAATATCAACTTTTATCGTGTATATCTTTTATGAACATACAATTACATAAAAAATGTATTCGAAATAATCATTAAAAAAAATTAATTAGAAAACATTCTGGATGTGAAAATTTGTGAGCTGTGTGTGTGTGTGTGTGTGTGTGTGTATGTGTGTATGTACGTATGTATGTATGTATTTATGTATGTATATTATTATTTAATTATATGCGCAAAAAGTCATATAACTCTGTTCTATGGATTTTCATATATATATTGTATATTCCAATAATTATTGTTTTTTTTTGCTAATTATTATTAATGTAACTTTTGTACATTAAAAAATACAAATTCCCTTAAAACTATTTGAAAAATGTATTTTTAAAACAAAATATAATTGAAAAGAAGTCAAGTATAAATATTTTATTATTTTAATCGTAATAATAGTATTGATTATTTATAAATAATAGTAATAATATATTTTACTACAATATTATTCTTTTTTATTCTTCTTCTTTTTTATATTATTATATTATTATTATTATATTATTATTAATATTATTATTATTATTATTAGAAATGAATTACTATTATAAAGTTTCATAAGTTGATTAGAATATTTATAATGAAATTATTGATTAATCTATATAATGTTTAAAAAATTGAACTTTCTTATTTAACAGTGAATTATGATATTTTCAAACATATAACTATTAATTTTATAATTATTACAAATTTCAAATTTATATCACTCTCAATTTTATATTTTAGTTTTGTCGGTATTAACAAGTACTAATTTTTATACTTACTTAAAAACTTCATTGCATCTACCGTCGATTATAATTAACGAAATAACTTAGATTCACATCCGCTTGTGCAACATTATGAATAATAAAAACAATATTGCTGATAATATTTTTTACGTAATATTCTCTTTTCCATACCTATTATTGTTTATGAATAGTAGATTTATATCTTATGATACAGTACAATACACTATAATTTTATGCAATGATAATTTTACAATATTTCCAATTTTAAAACATATTTTATTGTACGGTGCCATATGTAATAAACAACATTATATAATTAAAAAATTTAATTCACAAATTTTATTCATATAGTTCAACGTCTCATTTTTAATTATTCTCAAATTATTATATTATATATTTAGGCTTCAGCTTTTAAATATTTTATTGAAATACTTTATCCCTATACACTGCTTTAAGTGAAAATATGTATTTAAACGTTTTAAAAGAATATATTGAAAAAATATATTTATGCCTTTATTTTTTTGCACTGTATTTAAAATTTTATTTAAACATTTCATCCATCCATCACATATGTTATTCTAATATGTAATGATTTACTCTTAAATAAAATATTATATTTAGATACATAATTCATGTGAGAAATATAACTATTTTTAAAACATTTGGTAAAAATTCATATACCTCATAAATAGTTTTATTTTTCCAATTAAAAGTTTCATGGCTGAACACACTTGATATTATATTTACAATTTAACAAGGATTATTACATAGGATTATACAAATAAATAAAGCAAAATATTGCAAGAAATTATATTAAACAATTAAATCAGTTCAATAGTCTATACATTTATTTGATTAAACCAGTAATTTATGTGTTTGCATCTGCCTTTCTCGGTCTACAATTTCTCCCTCTTTTCAACTTTATCTTCATTTTCGTCCTTCCTTAATTTTTCCTTGTATAAAACCTATGTAAAATAATAGTATATTTTTGTTGTTAAATTAAAGTATTAAATGAAAATATATTTTAAACGACTGTATTTTATCAATTGTTATTATATTCTTGGCCAATTTTTAATTTGATTTCTGTTTATTAAAATTCGCTGCAAGTTTAAATAGAAAGAGCCAATATATTACGGAGTGTATATTATGGAATAAAAGTAGGTTCGATAATAATTTGTAGTAGATAGTGTCTAATGTTAAATTATTTTTTAACTTATAAAACCAATGTTAATATAATGTTTTCAAAAAAAAAAAAAAAGAAAAAATAAAAAATATATATATATATATATTAATTTAATTAATTACTTAATTGTATATAACTGATTATTTTATATAAATCTATATTAATATATAACTTAACAAATATTAATAATTTTAAATTATTTATTAATATTAATTAATTAATTTCATAAATATAATATATTCATAAATTTATATTCTACTTATTATTTTAACTTAAGCATAATCAATATATAATAATATATAAAATTATTTTTTGTCAAAATAATATTGTATATGCTATTAAAATTTTTATAATAAAGTAATATTTACGTTTAGTGATGTTTTAAAAAATAATAATTATTAATTAACGATTTTATCCCTTAATTATTTATGAAATCTAAACTATTTATTAAATTAAATTAAATATAATTTGGAGAATATAGAAATAATATAATTATTTGATTAAAAATGAAAAAAAAAAATAAAAAAAAAAAGTTAAATAAATAAAAGCAGAGATATGTGAAAGCAATGCCTTTTCCTCCTCCCCCTCCTGCCTCATATTACTCATTTGTCTGGTTGTCTCGTGGTCAATGTCCAAAATGAAAACTACATAGAAACAAATTGCTAGGCGCGACAACAACTGGTACTGGAGGCACTAATGGTGGGGACACTAATAGCGGGGGTGGTGGTGGTGGTAACGCTAATGGAAACGGTAGTAACGCCGGTGGTGGTAGGAATACGGTTAGTGGTGGCGGATCATTGAGCGGCGGAGGTATCGTAGCCGTCAAGCAGGAAACCACGGTTGAGCTCGCCAATCTCGGGCATGGCTCCTACACGATGGTTGACTCCACGACCTTCCTCAGCGCCCAGCAAACCACGCCCAGAGTCCCAGTCGCCAACAGTCAGCCCCAAGTGGAGGACGATGAAGTTCCCAGTATGTCCCTTTCGAGACGTGAGGCTTATGTTTGTGTTTCCCATTGCCTATTGATCATTGACCTTTGACCACTGACCACTGACTACTTCACTGACCACTGTCAACTGACCACTGACCAATTATCATTAACCATTGCATGAAAATACCACCTTCTTTCAACTACTAAGCGTTTTTGGACTGTGTATAATCTCCCTCTGTCGTTTGCACCTTCTTTCCTTTGTACTTTATCAGCTTTGGGTTTTTAGTAATTCAATAAGCCATTATTTTCATAACTTTTATTAAATAGATGTTTTTTGTGCCATTACCATTATCTTCGTTACCGTGACATATTCAAACCTGTGTATGTATTTTTAAATACTCTGCATGATCTCTCTTGTTCTTCATATTTTTGTGGCTTTATATACGCATTAATTTATAATTCTAAATTTAGAGTGCTTGGCAGTACTTATTTTCTATGATAGTCTGTAAACCATATTGAAATTAAATTATTTATTTTAATTATATTGATTTTAATCAAAACTGCTATACAATATTAAAAAATAAAAATTATGTACTAGAAAAAGTTACCAACGTAACGTAAAGTTACCAAGTCTAAAAATTTATGTCAGATTTTTAATTATTTTTATGATTAATAGTTTTGCAATAAACAAATGAAAAATAATTAATAATTTAAGTTTTTTATTTTCAAAATTCATATAACTTATGCTAACATTTTTTTTAATTTCAAAAGATTTATAAAATAATAAACAATACTATAAAGCTTTATCTTACATCAAATAATATTTAACATTTCGTGGTAAAAAATACATATCGTTTTTCTTAGCTTCTATGTATCAATCGTAAACTGTTTAATATTTGTATATATATATATATTATAAATATTTCTTATATGTTTTTAATATATAGCTATATATATTTTATTATACATTTATTATCATATATTATGTATTTTATTATATAGTTATTTATATGTATTTAATATATTTAACAAAAATATTCATAATCTTCAATAAATAAATAAAAAATTAAATAATTCTTTACTTTAGATATGGAAATTAACATCTCATATACATGGTCTGTCCCCGAAGTACCGAGTTTTCTTTTCATTTAGTGATTATTGGTCGTAGCGATTTGGGAGGGGTCTTAAAATGTAAGGGAAAGCTTTTTCCATTTATCTCTTTTTTGTTTTGTTTTGTTTTTTCGATAATTAGATGCGGTATAATTTTACTTCGCGCGAAGGGTGGTTTCGATTTTTTGAAACGGTGCGTTTGAGTGACTAGTAAAACCAATTTACATGTTAAAAGTTTTTTTGTTACTTAAAAAAATCAGTACGGAAACATTTAAAATGTTAAAAGAGGCTTATAAACATAATTGTATATCAAAATCACAATGTGGAAAATGGTATATAACTTTTAAAAAGGATTAGAAAAAGATAATCGACGTGACTCGGTTTGAACGCTCAAAAAGCTCTCGAATCGCTAAAAACACCCGCCGCGAGCTAAAAATTTTAAATTCGGACCACCGATTAACAGTTAAAGAAACTGAATTTAACGCAATGTACGGTGCACAATATAGTGCAAAAAAATTTAGAAATGCGAAAACTTTGTGCGAAAATATGAAAACTGAGGAGATTCAGATTGCTTTTGAAACTTGGAAAACTCGTTTTCATAAATGCATTGATGCAAGAGGGAATTTTTTTGAAAAAACGGAAAATTTTTGTTTCAAACAGTTTAAAAGTCCACCATTAAATAATATTTCATTAAAAAAGATAAGTGTTTTCTTTTTTTTTATAATCATTAAACCAAATATTCTCACGTAGCTTTTTTCCACTAATCGCTTCACCGCGCCATATCAAAAAATTGAAAAACACTCTTCGCGCAGAGTAAAATCCTGCCACATCTAATTATTGAAGAAAAAAAAAGGTACGGATAAATGGAAAAACATTTTTTCTACATTTTAAGATCCCTCCCAAATTGCTACAACCAATATTCGTCAAATGATAAAAAAAAACTCGGGGACAGACCATGTATACATATAATTTTTTAGTTTATAATAAAGTAAAATAAATTAATTTATTTAACCAAAATTAAAAAAACTTCTAAATATATTGGGTTTATAATATACATTAATTAAAATTATTCATTAATTAAAATGTTAATTAATGTATAATATATTTTTTCTTTTTTAGTTAATCAATTGTTCTTTCATAAAAAATGAAATAAACTATGTATTTAAAATAAATGATATTTTAATAACAGAGGCTAGTTTTAATTGTTTATTTTATTCATCTGACATTCAATGTTTAATTGTGATCTTTATTATAAGTATGAGTTAATTAGGAATATTTTTTATGTCTTATATAAAAAAATAGTAATTTATATAAGCAAATTCTGTTTTTAGATTGTGCACTTTGCATTCTGAATTTATACAGTAGATAAAAATTTTGAAATTTACGTAAATTCATATATAAAAAATTGTATGTGTAATAATTATTTAGTATGCATTAATTTATATTTATATTATCAATGATATCTATATTTAACAATAAATTCATACTTATATTATAACAGTTACTACACAATAATAATTTATTAAAGCTTATTTTATAGTTGTATGTATACAATAAAATAATTTTCATTTATTTTTATTTAAATTTTTGATGCAGGAACTAAACAATATTTTTTTAAAAAAATTTTAAAAATTCGTATTTTCTTTTATTTTAATAAAATAAATTGAAATAAAGTATTAAACTAATGTTATAAATCATTTTATATTATTAAATATATAAACAATTTAGAAAGAGTAGTTTAATATTCTATAAAAGTATTACCTGCCATGTGAAAAAATATAATGATGTTAGTATGATTCTTTACATCATTTATTTATATATTACTATCAAATGGTAATCTATATATAATATAATGTGCGTACATTTTTTCCTCTAGTGTTTATTATTTTGTACAATACTAATTTACTACTTCAAATAGCATTCAATATTTTGTAAAATATTAAATAAAAAAGTAATTTAAATATTAATATTTTAAAAACATATAAATGTACATTATTGTATTATAATTATTTTTTGTTTCTTTTTTATTACAAAAATTAATGTTTATATTAAAAAAAAAACATAAAATTTCTTAATGTATTATAAAAAGAAAACATTTTAATATTTATTTCAGAATATTAAAAAACTATGATTATTATAAACTGGAAATATTCATTATTTTTAGACATAAATAAATAATAGATTACTTGTGTGAAATATTATTTACAAAGCTACTGTATATTTTTAGAATTATTTATTATTGATGTTGCATTATTTAATCGTATAATTTAGTATTAAAATGCATACTTTATTGAGTAAGAATGTTAAATTTTATCCTGTAATTTGTACAGATTATAATTATCATTATCATTATAATTATCATTTACAGATATTTCTACTCTGTACAAATGATACGTACGCTATTATATTTCAAATAAATAAATTATTATTATCATTATTATTATCATTATTATTATTATCATTATCATTATAATCATTATCATTATCATTATCATTATCATTATCATTATCATTATCATTATCATTATTATTATTATCATTATTATTATTTCATTATTATTATCATTATTATTATTATTATTATTATTATAATTATTATTATTGGATAAATAAATTTAAAGATGTATGGATGTGAGCGTGCGCCTTTAATTATAATTGAATGATAGACATTCAAAGATGTTTGCATTATTATTATTTCTTTGTATATATTTTAAGCTCTAGAGTACGAGAACCGAAGTTTAACGTTATATTTACTTTTAGACCCTGCCGAAGTGAATGAAATGCTCTCGAAAGCGATAGCAGATGCCCACGCTAGAACTTGTTTGGTATCCACTGAGCAGATACAAGAATCGTTCCGAACATCCCAGTCCCAAGACGTCACTAGGATGTACTACCGAAGTATGTCCCATGAACAACTATGGCTCGAATGTGCTGAAAAACTTACAACAGTCATTCAAGTTATCATTGAGTTCGCCAAAATGGTGCCAGGCTTCATGAAACTCTCCCAGGATGATCAAATTGTTCTTCTTAAAGCAGGTGTGCACGCCACGGGATTATTTATTATTTAAAAAAGAAAAAGAAAAAGAAATGAAAAATGCTCAAAACGAGACAGATACTACAAAGCATTACTAATCACTGAAACGGCGATGGATTCTTACTCAATCATTGGCAATAAATTTAAATTTAATTCAAACGACAATTATACTGTTTCTTACAAAACTGTTAATGCATAATGGATTAATTGATATGACGCAAATAAAATAAAATAAATTAAATTTCTAGGTTCTTTTGAGTTGGCAGTGCTACGCATGAGTAGGTACCTCGACCTTCAGACCAACTGTGTCCTTTACGGTGACATCATGTTGCCGCAAGAAGCATTCTTCCACACAGCAGACACGGCAGAAATGAAGCTGGTATCTTGCGTTTTTGAGCTCGCCAGAAGTATTGCTGAACTTAAACTCACAGAAACAGAGCTCGCACTTTATAGTGCCGCTGTACTTCTCAGCCATGGTTCGTAAACACGTACTAAAGCAATTATAAAAAATAATTTTCATTCATCGCTTCGAAACTCAATTTCCTCACCTTAAATTAAGCCTTGTACATCAAATTTAAATGCAACCTTAAAAGCAATTGGAGTTTATCTCAATTACGAGCTTAATATATTATTCGTTTATTTCGAGATGACATTTTCTTTCAAAGTTTATTCTTTTTCGCGTCGTTTTTAATGGTCACAGCTCAAGTACGTCGTCGATCTTTGATCATTTTAAATTTTATCCTAATTATATACACCTAAAGCCCTTATTTAAATAATATCTCAAATGTTTTATGACTGTGAAAAACCAAGTCACCAATTTTAAACACATTTTTAAACACTGATTAAATAAAACAACTCCTTTGGCGTAATTGCCATGGGTAAAACTCAAACCATTCACTCCCCATTAAATCCTAAGACAGTTGACTGATGTTTACCTGTTTATGAGTGAATTTCAGATCGACCGGGCCTAAGAGGTCATGCAGAAGTGCGAAGGATTTATGATGCAGTGTTGCGGGCCCTGAGATCGGAGCTCGACCGAAGTCACATATCGCCATTGAAGGGCGACGTTACGGTGTGCGATGCGATGGTTGCCAAAATCTCCCAGCTAAGAGATATATCTCTGATGCACATGGATGCATTGGCTAAGTTCAAACGATCACAACCACATCTTGAGTTCCCACCACTTCACAAAGAACTCTTCAGCGTCGATAGCTGAACACAAGATGGGTCACTATCGAATGACGAGTACCGGGCCGACTCATTATCAACTCAACCAATTAACGATGACAGCATGACAACATGCTCTGTCAGGGTAATACGTCATTAATAATCACTTGTTATTTATTAGTGGTTCATTTCAATTGATGCTCATAGATCTTGTAGCCTTAAATTAATTCTCAATTATTAATCAAGCCATGCTCTTACACACGTGTCTATATATAATGATTAAGCATCAAATAGATAAACTCATAGAGTTGTATGCATTTAATAATAATAACAATAATAAATAAGTTATATGATATTTTTTAATTTAAAAATATCTCGTCACGTACAATTCTCATAATTAAGATAAAAGACCAATTTTTCCCAACTTACTTTTAAAATTATTTTATATATGGCTCCATAATGTCTTTAATCATCTTAATTATTTGTTAATTTTCAAGCAATTTTTAAACAAACAAATTAAGGTACAATAATCCATGAATACTGATATTTTTATTTGTATATGAAATTAAATAAAATTTATTGATACATATTTAAATATATTATATTAATAATTTTTCTAAACATTTATCGTAAAATTATATCATGATTAGAAAAAATATGCTAACATATATTTTTTTCCTTTTCCAGATTATTTTCTTCGTATTGAACGTATTGGGCCTTAAATTAACATAATATTGTTATATAAAATATAAACAGAGCAACATAAAATATATAAGAAAGATATGTATATATATATGTATATGTATATGTATGTATGTTTGTTTGTTTGTTTGTTTGTTGGTTTGTATGTATGTACATATATACACACACGCATGCGCGCGCGCGCGCTCACACACACACACACACACACACACACTCGCGTTTATAGCATTAGTATATACAGATAAGATGTGTATAACGTACAAATATGTATATATATAATTATATAAAAATATATTTATATATTTGTATGTAAATGAATTATTGGTTGTTATGATAAACATATAGTGTTTACATGCTCATTATTGACTAATATAATTATAAGATGCACTAGAGTGATCTCGAAACATATATATGGAAAATATAACAAACAAATTATGTTCGTAATTTTAAAGGGGCACATGATGTATTTCATTATACTGCATAGATTAACGAGGGTAAAAAGAAAAATATATTATAAATAAATAAATACTTAGCACATGGTGTGAAGTTGATGTTAATGAAAAATCGAAAAGTAAAAATATTTATTGTTCTGAGAATCGTGAATTCGAAAAGAAAAATTTCACGAATAAACATTCTTTATACACGTATATATGCATAAAAATATGTATATATATATATACATATGATGTATTAATGTTTACAATTATTTGATTAATATATTGTATTAATGATTAAATAATTTTATTTATAAATAAAATAAATTTGTTTTTTATGTATCAAAATTAAATCGATTTTTTATCAACACAGAATATTGCTTATAAAATTAATGGTCGATCATATTTCGAATATAAAAAATGTGAAACTCCTAGAAAAAGACGACATATATATAATAAGAATATTTGAATATACTTTTCTTGTCTTGAGATCATTCTAGTAAATAGAAAGACATCACCGACGATTATGAACGAGAATAAAAAAAAGCAAGAAACAAATACATTTTTAGTTTATTATGTTGCTGAGATACATTCAATGAATTTTTTAAAAAAATTTATTAGTGCGCGCACTATACACAATAGTTTTTTACATGTTGAAAGAAAATATTATTTCATACCTATTGTTAAAAAATACAAGAAGTTAATAAATATGTCATCAGAAAATTGTGATTATAACTCGTTTTCCGGATGCAAGTGAAAGAAACGCATAAATATTTTATGATTATATTATATTAAACAAAATTATATAACTATAAGGAATCTGGTATTCCTGTAATTTCAAAGTTATGGAATATATATAGTTTACAAAAGATATTAAGATTTTTAGTAAAATCTTTAAAAATGTTATATCACAATGAACGATTGTAAAGAATATCATAATATTATAAAATTTATTACATTATATAAATATATATATTTTATTCTCTTATTATTTATTCAATTGATAATTTAATGAAAATAATGCAAAATGCAATTAATTAAATAAATTACTTTAATACGGTATTATAAAATAGCACATTTTCGTATATATTTTTTTTAAATATGTATACACAAAGTATATTGTACTACAATTTCAAATAAGCAAATAGTGATTTAAAATGTTCTAATAAAAAGAGATGATAAATATTTTTATTGAATATAATACCATTATAAAATTATTCAAAATAATTTTAATTTATAGTCTAATAAAATTTGATAAATTCTGTTTAGTTCACAATTATTTAATACTAATGTACTTTTAAGAAATACAAAGTTTTTTTTTATTTCAATATTCTAAAGTAGTTAATTTTTTACTAGAAAGTACTTTAAATATTAACAATTTAATCTTATATTTACGATTTATAATTTATTATAAATTAAAGTCAATTATACTCAGTTATCAGTAAAACTCAAAATATGTCATAATAGCTTTTTAAACCACTATTTTGTTTTTTCAATAATCGTCATGAAAGGTAAATGATTGATATAATTTAGCTATATAGAGTTGTTGTTAATTTTAGTTATTAATAAGCAAATATATTTAAAAACTTATAAATTGGCATCTGTTATATTCAGTATTTAACGAGCTGTGCTCGAAAATCATGATGTCTTAATAAATGATAAAAACTACAAGAATGAAATATTTCACCTGCTCCGGAAATTGAGCCATCAGTATCAAATATATAAGCAAATACAAAAATAAATAAATAAATAAATATAAAATAAATAATGTAGCAAAAAAGCGAACTGACTACGTATCCAGACATCTTCGTTATCATAAATATTTAATAAAGTTACATAATTGTGATATCACAATGAAAAATTATGAATGAGAGAAAAATAAAAACGATGCAGAAACGAAATTTTAAAGACAGAATAATCACAAATAAATGATAAAAATATAAATAAATTACGTATTAAATGGAAGAAAAATACTACAAATACATGGAAGTAATATTTGCACTTGTAATATACATTTACGTACAAAGAATGGAATAATAAAGAAAAATAAATATATATATATACGATGGAACAAGAAAAAAAGATACATTAAATGCGATACGCGCATAATAGTTATTATAGTTATAAATAAGTAGAAAAAATTTGTAAGAAAACAAAATGCGAATAAATGAGATGATGCCGAAACTAATACATTAATGTTAATAACGATAAATGAGATAGGCGCAATAAAATCATCGACATAGTCGTCATTATAATCAACATTATCATAATCATAAACTTCAATATCGATATTATTACAATCATTATTACAATCGTTGTCATCATCGTTATTATTAATTATCACAATGACAGTGATTATAATTCTTAACATCACTACTATCGGCATAAGATACACTAGCAACACCGCCATCCCCATCATCACCACCACTACGATCATAATAATAATAATAATAATAATCATCATCCTCTTCTTCTTCTTCATCATCATCATCATCATCATCATCATCATCGTCCTACTCGTCGCTGTCATCATTATCATCATATTTAAGGATCAATTTTAACATTTATAATCATAAAGTTGTCAGTGAATACTTCGATGTTATTACTACATTCTTTATTCTTCAATTATCACTATAATAATAATCACCATTATCGACGTCATCATCATCATCATCAGCACCATCATTATTATAATTATTAATATAATTATTAATATAATTAACATTATTATTACGTTGTTTAATGAATTATGAGAGTAAAAGATATAGACTTCACTTATATTTAGTAAAATTGCTGACATTAAAGATATTAAATGAATGAGTAAATAATATTAAACATTAAATTAATATATATATATACAGTAATATCTGAAAAATAAACAAAAATTATAGGGAGAAATTTAATTATGATATGCAATGACGCGCGTGCAAATGAGTAAATAATATATAAAAGGAAATCATAATTTTAATACAAAAAATATACGAACGCAAATACGACAGTTTGTCAAACGTAAAGTTAAACTTACCAAATTTTTAAATATGATAATATACAATATACTTTACAACTAGAAATTATTAATGCAATTTGAAGCTAAATTTTATAACACATAATAAATATCAATTTGACGGATAATGTAAAAAGTTATAACCTTATGAACGAAGGATTGTGCATTTTTTAAATATCTTAATCATTTATTTCATCGTTACATTATTTGATTATAGTTTTAGTCTAATGTTATTATTATTTTTGTTATTATTATTAAATAGGTATTTACTTAATACAGTATATTTTTATTTATAATTGCATTATTATAAAACTGACAATGGATAATATTCTTATTTTCTTAATAATAATACAATAGTTTGGTTATGTATATTTTTTTAAATAAAAAATGTAAAATTAATAGATGTATATTAAATACAGTAGAATTTTATTGAAAGAAAAATAACTATTTATACTTTTCTACAGTTGAATTATTATATTTAAAAAAATTTTATTGATATTGTAATTTAAATCAATATTCGAAAAATTTATTAATGGAATATTTCCATTAGTAATATATTTATTAAAATTGATTTTAATTTAATTATGTTCAAATAGTGTTTTTATATACAATATAAATATTATTATTGAAAAGTATGGAATCAATTAAAAAATAAGTTTAAATTTTTCTTTAATAAAGTTATTTTATTTTTTGTTTCCTTCATTTCATTAATATATCACTGTAAATGCGTCGAATTTTTTAAATCCAAAATAAGGCATGTACTTTAATATTTTTATAATAAAACTAATTTTATTTTAATCACGAAAAGGAAATTTTGTACAAATATATTTAGAAAAATATTTAATAACAAGATGTGAACATTGCAATATTGTAATCTACGTCTGAAATCTTTTTAAAATAATAAAATATTTAATATTTATTACATTTATACGTACCGATGAATACGTATTATATAATTTTTTTTATAAACATTATTTTAGTGAGTAGATTTACAATAACGAAATTTTTTTATATAAATTTTATATAAAATACAATGTACAACAAGGTATACATCTAATCCTAGAAACATTTATGAAATCAAGGTATACAAATTTTACGTAAAATTTTTTTTATTTTTTAGAACTAAATTTAATAAAATTTAAAAATTTTATTAATTAATTAATTCATATATATTTTTATCAAAAATAAAATAAATTATAAATGTATATTATTAATATATAGTATATCATTTTTATGATAATATATGAACTAAAATAATATTTTCAAGTAACAAAAAAGTAAAATATAAAAAATAAAATTTATTTTATAAACTAATATAATCTTAAAAGCTTTTTTTAAAGTGTTATTTCAATAAAATCAAAGCATGTAAAATCTTTAGCTAAAAATTTACAAAAATATTATCAAAAATTTGTTTCTATATTAAAAATTTACAAATGTTTCATGTCGCATAATCCTTTGTGCATAGGGTCATGCATATCCAGATGAACATGTGCTTATATGTATAAAACTTATAATTAAACAAAAGATTTAAAAAAAGCAATAAATATTTTTGAACTGCCTATGGAGATATAAAAAAAGTGACATTCAAGCTAACAAATTTGTATGTGGGCGTGTAAGCGCGCGCGCGCGTTTGGTGAGTGTATGTGTGTATATGTGTGTATGCTCGCATATGTTAAT